>JAPDPM010000009.1:30742500-33142500 GCA_032173925.1 Heritiera fomes | reverse complement strand
TAGAGTGGCAAGCAAAAGCATAAAATAAATTGAAAAAAATAAAATATAAAAGAGGTTATAATTGGTGGGTAAGAAAAATATTATAGGTTTCTTTGCTTTTTAAATTATGGTAAGAAAACAAAAATTTATAAAGTTAAATTGGTTTTTTAAATTCAAATGATTTATTCAATAATTGTAATAATTCAATTAATTTTAAGTAATTATGAATAATGATTGATGAATAAAATAAAAAAATATTAATGTAATATTTTTTTAACTTGGAGGGGCCAATTTAATTTTATTTAATATATGAAACTGTTTGAAAGCCTTGCCGTGCATCCACATCTGATTAGGGATTCAAAATTTTTGAGGGGACAAGGCCCCCTCTAGTTTCTATTATGGTCCGCCCCTGCTTTTAGTCTTTTTTTGGTTACTATATGTTTCCTCTATGGCAAAACTCTACAAAGAACTCGAAAATCGTACATCTGGATGTAAACAACGGTATGATGTTTGCTAAGTAGGCTTAAAGAGATCAGTAGAGGCCTGATTTCCAAATTTAAAAGTGGGTATGCTTAGTGAAGCCAACACTAACTTCTGTTGTTGTCTTAGTTTAGTTTGATTGAACAATACAAAAGTAGAGGTATAGAACTCAACAATGTATATGATGAAGTGTCTCACTCTCAATGCGTTCTATGCTTTGGCTTATTTATGTTAGACGGTTGATTATTGCTATGCAACTATTGTCTTCTTTGTGATTTTTAACTTAGCAATATTTACAATGCCTTTTATAAGTAATAAAGAATGATTAATATTAGTAATAACTGCATTTGAGAGTGTTAGACCAGAAATATTAGTATTAACAAATATACCATTTTATTTTATTTTATTTTTTGATGGAAACCATTTTATTTTATGATGATAAACTCGGCTTCTATTTTAAGATTATTTGCAGTTTGTTACACATATGCCGGACGTATATAATTCAACACGTAAAATATCATAATTTTTACATTAAAATTTATTTTTAAATATATCAAGTATAATATTTTTAAGGAATAATTTTTATATTATTGAAAAGATTTATAAGTAAACAAAATTTTAATGGGTTTATATATGATGCATTAGCAGTGTATAATTTTTATACATTGTCAATGCATTAGAGATTGCCATATAATCAATAAGCAAACTAAGAAAATGCCAAGCTTTTAAAAATAAATAAAATAAAATTTTTTCAATTTGCTAATAAAGGTTTATTGATGAGGCGTCAACTTTTTGTGCATTGACGATATATAGAGATTATACACTATCCGTACATCATATATAAATCTAATTTTAATTTATATTTTATCATAGATTATTAAATTTGTCTATATTCACATCTTTATTTTGTAATCGAAATAATCCAATGATACTTGTATTTTGAGAGTTTTAAAGAAATTTAAAATTAATAAAATATTTTACTTTAATAAAAAAATTTGTCAATAATAAAAAAATCGATAATCAATTACTTAGTATTTTGAGAGTAAAATCTTTCATGAATCAAATCGTTATGAAAAAAATGAATCCTTATAATCTTCAAAGAAGAGATTGATCCATGTAAAATCTTGAAATATATATTAATGTATTAAAAACAGATTCAATATTTAATTAAATAATTATTTAGTAATTAAAATATAATTAATTTAATGTATTGTGAGGGTATTTCAAATTCACAAGTAATTATATTAGATATTTCAAATTTACTGCTAACTAGAGATAAAACACATTTATGAGTCTAAACATAACCATGCCAACGTTAATGAATTAGAAATTGTAGTTTGAAAATATCATATTTGGCTCATTTAGTATGTCATAACGTCTAGGTCCGTGAACCTAACCGCTAGACTTTAAAATCAAGGAGTCGCCACCAACCATTCAAACCTAAGGTGTGATTGGTCACCTATTCTTGTCTAAAGATAAGGCTTGGTCTACGTTCAAAGAATCTAGGGATCGGGAGTACGGTTACGTGTGGGGAAGGATTAGCACCCCCACAACGCCCATCCTAAAATGGTACCAACTAATTTTGTGATATCTTTAATAATTTTCAACTAAATGGTTTTTAATCTTGTTAAATTTAAATATTTAAATATTGGACAATTTCTAAGAAACTCTCCATCATGCTGGCGGAATTCTTTAAATTTCATCCTCACCTCAAGAGTATCCAAGAAATCTCATTCATCTTTTTCGGAGAGGCTCCGTCGTCGGATTTGTTAAATCGTTTATGCAATATCTTAATTTTATTTTCCATCTTTTATTCTTATTTTTATCTTTATTTATTTTTAATTTATTTATCTTTATTATTTATCTTTTGAAAATAAATGTCGATTATTCTTCTTGAAAATTTTCTTTAAATCTTCCATCATGCTGGCAAAATTTAAAGAAAACATCTCACCTAAGAATTTTAAAATGTCAGCCATTCGTGACACATTATAATTCCATCATCGGGATAACCTCTAGTTATTCTCAATTTATTATTATTGTACTTTTAATTTTTTTAGTCATTATTCCTTAATTTCTTGTTATTAATATTTATTTTTATTTTATTTTAAATAGAGATTGATTATTAATATATATTTATGTTTTTATAAATAAATATCGATTATTAATATTGAACACTTACCTTAAATCTTCCATCATGCTGGCAAAATTTAAGGCAAATATCCTCACCTAGGAATTTCCAAAATGTCAACCATTCGTGACACTCGGAATTCCATCATCGGAATAATAATTTTTTTTATTTTATTAAGTAGTTATAATTTTATAATAATTAAATATTTTACATATATATTTTAATATTGAACATCTTCCATGAATTTTCCATCATTCTGGCGAAATTCATGGAAAACATCCTCACCTAGAAAATCTGAAATATCAACCATTCGTGACACCTCAGAATTCCATCATCGGAATAATCTCAATTTATCTCTAAATTTTATGATTTATTATCTATTTAATTTTATATGTCAATCAATTTAAGTATACAAATTATTATTTTTCTTTATTATTATCCAATTAAACATTAGTACTATCATGAACTTACCAAATTATTAGATTTATTAAATTATTGAATTAATTAACAAATTATTATCAAATTAATATTATTTAACCTTATTAAAACAAATGTTAGCCATTATCGAAATAAATGTTTATGTACAAATTATTACCACATTATTTATATGTTAAATTATTAACTATTAATTTAATTATTATATAAACAATTAATACCCAATTATAGATATATAATAACCTAACAATCATAAACTACCCACTAACATTAATTAAACGTTTTTTTACTTACCTGTAAAGGGACAAAAACCAAGCTTTCCTTTGTATTTCCAAACTACAGCTCACGTGAATAATAAGAATTGTGAGGAACAAGGGCGGTGGCAGCAAACATCCAAGCAGTAACCAGACAAGATGCGTGACAAGCGAACAAGCTTGTTTGGCGATGAGTTGCTCACGGTGGTGCAGCGATTGACAGCCAAGAAATTGATACAACCGACAAACTCCAATCCACAAATGGACAGGGTAACAATGATCAGTGTAAGATGATGATGACCACAGTATGGGGGCAAGCTTGGTGATGATGCTCGGTAGGATTTTCTGTCAAGGTTGAGTGTTTGATTGTGTATTTTGTTGTGTGTCCCCCCAAATCATGAGCCTTGATCCCTTTTTATAGCCACAAATCTATTAGAGTCCTAATACAACTATACCTATTCTAATAATTATCTCATATTTTTAATATTTTATTTATCTAATTCTTATATTAATCCTAATCTAACTCTACCAAATTTAATATTAATCCAAATAATTATCCTAAAAAGTCTAATTATCCTATCCTAAAATTAATTTTATTTTTTTGTCCTTTTTTATTTTTCTTAAATCCTATTTTAATTTTAATTTCCTAATTAATGTTAATTTTAAATCTAAAAATTCTAATTTAATTCTAGCTTAATTCTAAATTGTTAAATTAAAATACAATGTCACCCAACCCAATTAATTATTTATACAAATTAAGATCCCGGACAAAATAAGGTGTCTACAGCTGCCCCTCTTTGTGCATTTGCTGTGAAACAGTAATTGCTCAAAGACATAGACACCTATTTTGTCTGACTTTTTTTCTTTTTTCTTTTTTTCTTTATTTTTCAAAAAGCTCCCTCTAAACAGAAAGGCAGTCAAACTTTAAAATCTTATCTAAAAGCTCCTCCTAAACAGGCAGGCAGTCAAACTTTAAAATCTTGTCTTAAATGCTCCTCCTAAACAGGCAGGCAGTCAAACTTTAAAAATCTTGTCTAAAAGCTCCTCCTAAACAGGCAGGCAGTCAAACTTTAAAATCTTGTCTAAAAGCTCTTCCTAAACAGGCAGGCAGTTAAACTTTAAAATCTTGTCTTAAATGCTCCTCCTAAACAGGCAGGCAGTCAAACTTTAAAAATCTTGTCCAAAAGGCTCCTCCTAAATAGGCAGGCAGTCAAACTTTAAAATCTTGTCCTAAAAGCTCCTCCTAAACAGGCAGGCAGTCAAACTTTAAAATCTTGTCTTAAAAAGCTCTGAAAATTTTAGGAAACTCCTCTAAATTTTTCTTGTCAAAATTTGGAATCTTAGGAAACCCCTCTAAAATTCCTTTTCTTATTCAATTTTGAAATTTTGGGAAACCCCTCCAAAACTTCTTTTCTTTTCTAATTTTGAAATTTTAGGAAACCTCCTCTAAAATTCTTATCTTATCAAAATTTGGAATTTTAGGAAACCCCTCTAAAACTCCTTTTCTTGTCCAAAATTTGAAATTTTGGGAAACTCCTCCAAAACTTCTCTTATCTAATTTTTGAAATTTTAGGAAACCCTTCTAAAATTTCTTTTCTTGTCAAATTTTGAAATTTATGGGAAACCCCTCCAAAACTTCTTTTCTTCTAAAATTCCTTTTCTTATTCAATTTTGAAATTTTGGGAAACCCCTCCAAAACTTCTTTTCTTTTCTAATTTTGAAATTTTAGGAAACCTCCTCTAAAATTCTTATCTTATCAAAATTTGGAATTTTAGGAAACCCCTCTAAAACTCCTTTTCTTGTCCAAAATTTGAAATTTTGGGAAACTCCTCCAAAACTTCTCTTATCTAATTTTTGAAATTTTAGGAAATCCCTCTAAAATTTCTTTTCTTGTCAAATTTTGAAATTTATGGGAAACCCCTCCAAAACTTCTTTTCTTGTCTAATTTTGAAATTTTAGGAAACTCCTCTAAAATTTTTTTTCTTGTCAAATTTTGAATTTTAGGAAACCCCTCTAAAATTTTCTCCTTGTCAAATTTTGAAATTTTGGGAAACTCCTCCAAAACTTTTTTTCTTGTCAAATTTTGAAATTTTAGGAAACCCCTCTAAAATTTCTTTTTCTTGTCCAAAATTTGAAATCTTAGGAAACTCCTCCAAGACTTATATCTTGTCTAATTTTTGAAATTTTAGGAAGCCCCTCTAAAATTTCTTGTCTTGTAAATTTGAAATCTTGGGAAATTTATCTTATCCATGCAATGTCATTCATGTAAGCTATCTTATTCAAGCAATATCATTCATGCAATCTAGTCTATCCATGCAATGTTATTGATGCAATCAATTCTATCCATGTAATGCAATCTGTTTTATCCATGCATTGTCATTCAAGCAATCTGTTTTATCTCTATGATGCAATCTACTCTATCCATACAATGTTTTTTCGAAAAACATTTCAAGCTCAATTGTGGCAACAACAAGGTTATTCTTTATCAATCCATCTCATGCATTCTTCTCTTTCATCTGTCATCTTGTCCTTCTATTTCTTATTTCTTTCCTCATTTTCCTTCTTCCATTTTTCTTGCCCAATGAAACTCTTGTCTTCATGCCCTCTTTATCTTATCTTCTCCCTTGATTCTTCTCTTTATCATTCTCTCTATCTGGTCATTCATTTGCTCATTAAAATCTTTACTGAGACCTCATCATTCATTCTTTCTTATTCATTGGTTTTTCCTGATTTCCAAATTCCATTCATCCACAAGTTTCCTTTTCTTTCATTTCCTAAATAATATAGGAGTCTTTCACATATTTTGCCAGGCAAACATTCATTACCATTCTAATTTCGAGATCAATGCAACACAATTTCTCAATCCCTCAAGGTAAGGATATAGCAAAGAAATGATAGGTGAAATGAAAAGAGTGGTATCATTCAACATTTGAAAAGATTTAACAAGAAATTGTCAGGCTTAAAAGGAAAGTAGGCTTGAATGAAAGGTGAGAATTTTTAGGATTAGGTAATAGTATCCAAATAATAACAATTCAAACAATTCTGATCAATGAATACAAAATTCCCTTCAAAGGTCCACCTTATCTGATCATGTTGAGTTCATTAAAATATCCTCTTGCCCCTGTATCTTTGACATCCAGTTTTTCTGGTATCTAAGTCGCCTTTTCAGGTTTTCAACTTAGATGCACTCCATTGATCCAAACCGCCCTTTTTGGGTTTTCGATCTGAATTCTCCTTTCATCTCTTTTTTTTTCTTTTCCTTTTCCTTTTTTTCCTTTTCTTTTTTTTTTCATGAAATTTCTTTTGTTTGTTCTTGATTCTAATACATGCCCCAACAGCAGATATTTCTTCACCCAATTTAATGCTCTCATGGATTCAAGACAATTTTTGGAATCCCATTACTTCCATCTAGACTAGATCTCTTTGTTTATCTTGATCTGCTTCTTCTAATTCCATCCAAAGGATCATCATCTCATAGTGTAAGTATGCCTTTATTCAACACATGATTCTTCAATGGGAGTACTCATATTTGATCAAAATGGACTTTTAAGGCACGTAACATAGGCTCAGGTGAGGGTTTATGAAAAAAAGGATAAAATAGGCCCAAAATAAGTGTTTCAGGGTTTATCAAACCAAGAATCATTTTTCATGAATCATTTAGGCCTTTTGCCCCATTTGCTTCTCCTTTTTTCATTTTAATGTGACTAGGGTTTTCACTTTCTTGATTCAAACCCTCTTTCCTTCTTCATTCTCTTTTTCTTTTTTTGTTCCCTTTTTTTTTACAAAAGGGTTTTTTCTTTGCCCCACTGATCTTTTATCTTCTATTCTCTTTGCCCCCCAGTGTGGAGGGTGATTCTTGGTAGGTTATATCAAAAAAATATAATAGGCCCAAAAGGGGTAATCAATGGATAATTTTACTCACGTTTGAAAGGTAATGAAAGAAGGCCATTTCTCATCTCAATACAAGTATTCTCATTAAAGATCATCTATTGAACAAAGACAAACTCATTAGAACTTCATGTAGATATTCACCTTTACTTGTAACATTCTATAGTTGAAGATTTTAGACAAATTTCTTCTATTCTCTTCTTGCTTGAACAATCTTGGCTAACTAGAAATCCATCCAACCAAACAAAGCAGTTTTTTCATAATTGAATTTTATACTCATTGTCATTATCATTTATCATGTTCATTATTTGGATACTTTCAAGCTTGGTAACAATGTTGAGAATATGGGTATTGGTGTTTTGCATAAAAGGACAAGAATGGAATGAGGAATTAAGAAATATGCATCGCACTAATCCTTTATTGAAAATGAAAATAAAGGAAATTTGGCCCAATACATAAAAGAATTCTTAATGCCTCTTGGGCTTAGCACTCCTACATTACTTAAAAACTGAAAGATTCTAAGAAAACCTAAGACAAATGAAAATGAAAAGAAAATCCATTACTCTTGGGTGGCATAAACAACTGGCATCTTATAAACAGTCCAATTTCCTAGCTCTGCATCTGAAGGGTACACAAACTGATCTGTGGAAGGTGGACGGTATAGGAGATGCAATTTTGATACCTTGAGTGCCACAATTAAGTTAAAATTATATTTCATGTGATGATATGTTTATGCACAAAAATGAATGTATATGGAATGCATTTAGGTCTAGCAATCTCTTCTAACAATCAATAATATGTTCATTCTTATGACAAGACAAATGCAAACTTACGTGAATGATATGTTATGTGATGCAAAATCAAACACAACTATGCATGACTCAATGATACAGACAAACTCTTTTTTTTCGTTTTTTTTCTGAAAAATAGAAGAAAGAAAAACTACATTTTTTGAATTTTTTTTTGCTGAAAAACAATGTAAAAAGTAGGAAGTAAAACTTATTCCTTCATGTGTCCTATCTTGGGTTTGAGTCTACATTTCAATCTAGTATGGTTCCACCCTAAGGCTAGGTCTTATGTTTTATTACATGCTAGGCTTGGATAATTCAAGGTCTAAAGGTTCCCAAATTGTTCCTCACTGTCG
Source organism: Heritiera fomes (assembly GCA_032173925.1). NCBI lineage: Eukaryota > Viridiplantae > Streptophyta > Magnoliopsida > Malvales > Malvaceae > Heritiera > Heritiera fomes. The sequence goes on along the minus strand of JAPDPM010000009.1, from coordinate 33,134,192 downwards.
TCCACACAAGACTAGTAAGGCACCCAATCCTCACCCATCACAGGCTACAAACGGAAAGGTTCAATTTGAGTGGAAGTATTTCGCTAGCCATTGCGGAGGTTACCACCTCACGAGAGCGTAGTTACTATACTTCCTCCTAAAAAGGACGAAGCCTGGGTAGAAGGCTCATGCATGCTCATGCAAGTGATGTGTGTGTGTGAAGGAACAAGACTCCATTTTAAATGCCCCTCAAATAAAGATAACATAACAAGCAATATATACAACAAAACAAGATAAAACAACATTTAATCAAAAATTCAAGATAATCACAAAATTTCCTATTGGCCTGACTCTCTAAAAGTCCCCAGTGGAGTCGCCAAGCTGTCATAACGTCTAGGTCCGTGAACCTAACCGCTAGACTTTAAAATCAAGGAGTCGCCACCAACCATTCAAACCTAAGGTGTGATTGGTCACCTATTCTTGTCTAAAGATAAGGCTTGGTCTACGTTCAAAGAATCTAGGGATCGGGAGTACGGTTACGTGTGGGGAAGGATTAGCACCCCCACAACGCCCATCCTAAAATGGTACCAACTAATTTTGTGATATCTTTAATAATTTTCAACTAAATGGTTTTTAATCTTGTTAAATTTAAATATTTAAATATTGGACAATTTCTAAGAAACTCTCCATCATGCTGGCGGAATTCTTTAAATTTCATCCTCACCTCAAGAGTATCCAAGAAATCTCATTCATCTTTTTCGGAGAGGCTCCGTCGTCGGATTTGTTAAATCGTTTATGCAATATCTTAATTTTATTTTCCATCTTTTATTCTTATTTTTATCTTTATTTATTTTTAATTTATTTATCTTTATTATTTATCTTTTGAAAATAAATGTCGATTATTCTTCTTGAAAATTTTCTTTAAATCTTCCATCATGCTGGCAAAATTTAAAGAAAACATCTCACCTAAGAATTTTAAAATGTCAGCCATTCGTGACACATTATAATTCCATCATCGGGATAACCTCTAGTTATTCTCAATTTATTATTATTGTACTTTTAATTTTTTTAGTCATTATTCCTTAATTTCTTGTTATTAATATTTATTTTTATTTTATTTTAAATAGAGATTGATTATTAATATATATTTATGTTTTTATAAATAAATATCGATTATTAATATTGAACACTTACCTTAAATCTTCCATCATGCTGGCAAAATTTAAGGCAAATATCCTCACCTAGGAATTTCCAAAATGTCAACCATTCGTGACACTCGGAATTCCATCATCGGAATAATAATTTTTTTTATTTTATTAAGTAGTTATAATTTTATAATAATTAAATATTTTACATATATATTTTAATATTGAACATCTTCCATGAATTTTCCATCATTCTGGCGAAATTCATGGAAAACATCCTCACCTAGAAAATCTGAAATATCAACCATTCGTGACACCTCAGAATTCCATCATCGGAATAATCTCAATTTATCTCTAAATTTTATGATTTATTATCTATTTAATTTTATATGTCAATCAATTTAAGTATACAAATTATTATTTTTCTTTATTATTATCCAATTAAACATTAGTACTATCATGAACTTACCAAATTATTAGATTTATTAAATTATTGAATTAATTAACAAATTATTATCAAATTAATATTATTTAACCTTATTAAAACAAATGTTAGCCATTATCGAAATAAATGTTTATGTACAAATTATTACCACATTATTTATATGTTAAATTATTAACTATTAATTTAATTATTATATAAACAATTAATACCCAATTATAGATATATAATAACCTAACAATCATAAACTACCCACTAACATTAATTAAACGTTTTTTTACTTACCTGTAAAGGGACAAAAACCAAGCTTTCCTTTGTATTTCCAAACTACAGCTCACGTGAATAATAAGAATTGTGAGGAACAAGGGCGGTGGCAGCAAACATCCAAGCAGTAACCAGACAAGATGCGTGACAAGCGAACAAGCTTGTTTGGCGATGAGTTGCTCACGGTGGTGCAGCGATTGACAGCCAAGAAATTGATACAACCGACAAACTCCAATCCACAAATGGACAGGGTAACAATGATCAGTGTAAGATGATGATGACCACAGTATGGGGGCAAGCTTGGTGATGATGCTCGGTAGGATTTTCTGTCAAGGTTGAGTGTTTGATTGTGTATTTTGTTGTGTGTCCCCCCAAATCATGAGCCTTGATCCCTTTTTATAGCCACAAATCTATTAGAGTCCTAATACAACTATACCTATTCTAATAATTATCTCATATTTTTAATATTTTATTTATCTAATTCTTATATTAATCCTAATCTAACTCTACCAAATTTAATATTAATCCAAATAATTATCCTAAAAAGTCTAATTATCCTATCCTAAAATTAATTTTATTTTTTTGTCCTTTTTTATTTTTCTTAAATCCTATTTTAATTTTAATTTCCTAATTAATGTTAATTTTAAATCTAAAAATTCTAATTTAATTCTAGCTTAATTCTAAATTGTTAAATTAAAATACAATGTCACCCAACCCAATTAATTATTTATACAAATTAAGATCCCGGACAAAATAAGGTGTCTACATAGTATCAGTTCATCTGTTGTTTTAATTTATATTCCATCGTTAGAAGAAATTATTAAAATTGTCTATATTTAGCAAGATTAAAAAAAATGAAATATGTATTTAGCAAGATTCGAATAAAAAAAAATTCTTTCTACAATCTCCTTTTACGTTGCTAATTGAGCTGCTATTTATAGATAATTGGCATCACTTTGTTACCGCCCACTCAAAACAACCATTAAAAAAAAAATACATCAGTACGAGACAGCCGAGAGCTGCTGCCGTTAAAAACCATCAATACATCAGGACGAGATAGCCGAGAGGAAAACGAAGTAGACTGCCCGAAAACCCGAACTAAAAGCCTCCTCCTCTCTTTGATCATAAAAAAAGCCTCCTTCTCTGGTCTTCTGCTGCTGCCGTTTGTGGTTTCCTTTCAAGCTCAGCTCTTGCTTTTCCATTTCCTCATTTTCAAGCTATGGGTAAGCTTAATTCTTCTGTTTCTCTTCCTCTTTCTTCGTTAATTCTTCGTTCAATTCTTCACAGTAAAAACACCCTTTCTTGTTTTCCCTTTCCTTTTTCTTGCAATTTTACTACCATTGCTACCCACATCAAAACTTTATTTAAGAACACCACGAGAGTAAGGGGAAAGGGGAAAAAGCATGATTGTTTTGATAATGTTGATGATGCCCTCACTTTGTTTAATCAGATGGTTCACAAGTACCCAAGTCCTTCCATTGTGGAATTTTCTAAATTGTTAGCAGCTATAGTCAGAATGAAACATTATTCAGTTGTTGTTTCCCTCTGTAACCAAATGGAAGTATTAGGAGTTTCCCACAACGTTTATTCCTTGAGCATCTTGATTAATTGTTTTTGCCGTTTGGATCGTGTTGATTTTGGATTCTCTGTTTTGGGAAAAATTTTGAAGTTAGGTTTTGATCCTAATGTTGTGACATTGTCGACTTTGATCAATGGGTTCTGTGCTCAAAGTAAGATAGCTCAAGCTGTAAGTTTGTTTGATGAAATGATTGGAAAAGGTTATCAACCTGATTTAATTACTTACAATACAATACTTAATGGCCTGTGTAAAACTGGTAATACTGACAGAGCTGTTAAGTTGCTAAGGACAATGGAAGAAAGAGGTTTCCAACCTAATATTGTAGCATATAACACTGTCATTGACCATCTTTGTAAGGATAGGCGGCTAACGGAAGCTTTTGACCTCTTCTTTGAAGTGAAGGGTAAGGGCATGTCACCAAATACTGTGACTTATAGTTGCTTAATTCATGCTATGTGTACTTTGGGCCAGCAAAAAGAGGTCACAAAATTTTTGAATGAAATGGTGGCTACCAATATTGAACTTAATGTTGTTACGTATAATATATTAGTTGATGCACATTGCAAGGAGGGGATGGTTTCTGAAGCTGAAGATATTGTTGACACAATGATAAAACAAGGCATTGAGCCAAACATTGTCACTTATAATGCATTGATAGATGGTCATTGCTTGCAAAGCAAAATGGATGAGGCAAAAAGAGTATTTGATTTGATGATTAAGAAGGGCTGTGCACCTGATATAGTTAGTTACAACATCATGATCAATGGATATTGCAAAGCTAAAAGGTTAACTGAAGCAACAAAACTCTTTAATGAAATCTCTCAAAATGGACCAATCCCTGATGCCATCACATACAGCATTCTTATACAAGGTATGTGTCAATCAGGGAGACTTTCTTCTGCCCATGATCTTTTTAGGAAGATGTGTGCTTCAGGGCAAGTACCAGATCGAATGACCTATTCAATTTTGCTGGATGGCTTATGCAAACATGGTAAAATTGAAGAGGCATTGAAATTGTTTCAGGCAATGCAGAACAATGGGTTAGAACTTGATATTATCCATTTTAATATCCTAATTGATGGTTTGTGCAAAGCTGGGCATATTAAAGTTGCAATGGAATTATTTAATGGACTCTTTGTCAAAGGTTTAAACCCTGATGTTTACACGTATAATATAATGATCAATGGATTGTGTAAAGATGGATTGCCAGATGAAGCATACCAGTTATTTAGGAGCATGGGAGATAATAATTTTTTGCCTAATAGCTGTTCTTATAATGTAATGATCCAGGGGTTTCTTCGAAATAGCTATACCTCAAAGGCACTACAACTTCTTAAGGAAATGGTTGATAAGGGCTTTTCCTCAGATTCATCCACTGCCGACTTATTTGCTGGTCTCATCTTGAGATGTAATAATTAGTCTTCTTTTGAAATGTTTCACAGCTTTTGTGAAGACTGTCACTTTGAAAATGTGAATTAATTTCTTCATAATCATTTATACTGCTGTTTTAAGTTCAAGTTCTTGGAAACTATAAAAGCTGTTCATGTCTATTTTCATTTTACGTGATGATGTTCCTTTGCATTATGAACAAAAGAAATATTATACTCCATGTTTCTCGTTTTGCAATAATCTTTTTGAGTCTATTCTCTTCCTCAAATAAATGAAGTAAACGAGAATCGTTGATGGTGTTACTTCTAGTAGTAACCTTCAAAATTCCGTGAATTCAATTTGTTGCTGTTGTCTTTGGAATGGATTCTTGAGAAATACAAATCCTATTTTATTTTCTTTCCTTGTGTTGCATATTGGTAGGTAATGCACCTTTTATGTGGAATTATTGTATGTGAATTTCGATTTTTTTAATTCTATCATTGGTTGAGAAGATATTTAAGCAACAAATGCTCTTGATTATTTTTCAACTTGTTTTACTGCTTATTACAAAAAGTAGAGACAATTTGGTTTCAAGGTGTGATATTCCAATATTTCTCCTTTTCAACCTTTTTTTCTGGTGATATTCATTCTTTTGTCTTATAGAATATGAACCAAGGTTGTCAAAATTAGGATTTATCCTAAATTTGCTACATATTCTTAACACTGTGCCCTGTAAAATCCAAGCCAAGTGTAGCTGTGCCACTTTCCCTCTAAGCATTGGTTAAAGAGTAAATTAAAGTTCAGGAGATATAATTACTAAGTGATATATTGCTATAACTTATTAGAAATCAAATTTATTATTCACAAAATAAATGCAGATGTTAATGAAGGTTCATATGACCAATCTATAGCCTTACAAATGACCAGTTCCATCAAACTTCACGTTCTATCTCAGAAAGTTCAGCGTCTTTCTTATATACATTGCACACATGTAGAGTATTGACAATCATTAGTATGATGTTGAAGTTATACTGCTGTTAGCCATGCACTTATTGCATCCATGAATCCTATAATTCATTCATTTCTATAATACATTGGCATTGAGCCTGAAGAGGAATTGGTTTAGGTTCACTTGGTTTGAAGAAGAATGTCTAGGACTAGGTAATTTGCTTGCAGAGTTAAACTGGTTACAAAGCTTCCATATGAACTTCTTTGGTCCACTAGATGCAGTTGGAGGGCTTTCCAATTGTGGTTGCGCAGAATGAAAAGTTTAATGATAAGTTTAGGAAACTGTTTGTATATGCACCTGTATTTGTATCTAATATGTTCAGGGCTGGATTGTGGGTATTTTAATTTCATTTTATGGCAGGGTCATCCCTGAGAATGTGATTTACAATTTGGAACTGTTCTCCTGGATCTTGTAAGTGGAGAGCATATCCCTCCCAGTCATGTATGATACTTCTATTTGTCCAAATTTAATTTTTTTTTTTTCCTTTGTATTCCTCTGCTAATACTGCTCTCCTGAACTTGTGGCTGTGCCACTCACCCTCGATGCGTTGCTTAAATTATAAATATATTTTTTGTTACTTTTGATTTTAAGCATGTATGCATTTTGTTGATGAATAATTTCTCCATAAGTTTCTTTATCTATCAGCTTGACTAAAAACATTGTTAAAAAGAAACAATTTGAACAACTCATCCTTCTTCATTTTTCAAGAATTGATGGATTGGCCACTACGTATAAAATTCAGTGAAAGGAAAGATGATGATTCTGGAGATGAAAAGAAAGAGGAAAAAGAGCCTGATGGGCTCACTGAAGCGTCTTAGATCTTCACTAAGCTCACGTGGTCCTCATCTTTCCATTTGTTTAGATTATTGTACAAATGAGACTTAAGTTAGAAAGTTTTGTCACCTGCCTATAGAATGGTATGTAAATGTTTACATTCTCTGTATTTTTCCTTTTGTTTGTGTCTTAATAAATTTTTATGTAATTATTCAAAAAAAAAGTTCAAATAATTATTATGCATATTACATGTATTAAATTGATTTAGATAGGAAGTATGTTATCTAGGATTATTATTTAGAGAACAGTGTATTCCAATTTTTCCATTTTAACACCTTGCTTTGGTCTGATATATAAGCTTATTAGTTTTAAAAAATGAAATCTAGCAAGGAAGCTAATCCATTGGCATTTACTGGGAGCTAATGAGAGGGTTGGTTAGAGAAAAGAGTAGTGGTAGGTTGTTGTTAGTTTGGGTGATTAATTTAAGAGCAATAATCTTGTGGTCATTGCCAGACAATTCCTTTGCTTGATATGCAATTATATCTCCAAATTATTAATGATTGGGAGCAGTGTGATTTAACCTTTATTTTGTAAGATCAATCTGGTGACTTTTCTTGTGGATTTTTTAGTCAAGGTCAATCCAGCTTTTGGAATGACATCAATGAGAACTTAATCCTCAGTCTCCCATGAATTTTCTTTTCAAGATTTCTGATATATTTTATTATTCTTCTTTCTTGCTGGCAGTTTTCTTCGTTGTAGATTTTGTTGTTTGTTTGACTTGACTCCATTTGTTTATTTCTGATTTCCTTATAATATGTTGTTTAAACTGCTTTGGAAATTGATAATTGACTCTGATTTTTGCATATTTGGGTTCTAAAATTGTTTCCAAGTTGGTTGATTGATTTTGAAGCTTTTTAGATGTTTATTTTTTTTCCTTTTGTTGCGGGTATTGTTAAAGATATTAAACTTCATATTTGTTAGAGTACTTAGAACATCAAGAGCAAAAGGAATCAAGGCAACGGTAATGTATGCTGCATAAACAGTAGGTTCTATGGACCCAAAATGCATATTCACATGAGGCTCCGTGGACCGAAAATGCATTTCCAGTTCAACCTCTCTTCCTTTACTTAAACAGCTAATGTATGCTGCATAAACAGTAGGTTCTATCTTTTTGCCATAAACAGCTATACCTCAAAGGCAATACAACTTCTCGGGGAAATGGTTGATAAGGGATTTTCCACAGATTCGTGCACTGCCACCTTATTTGTGGATCTTAACTTGAGATGTAATAGATCAATCATGTTCTGAAATGTTCCTTAGATTGTTTGAAGATTTTCGCTTTGCATTTCTTCATAATCAATTATACTTCTGTAATAACAAGTTTTCCCTAGAAGAAATAACAGAGGATACAGAGCAGAAAAAATATTTGAGTTAGTTGTAGTTCTACTATTAGCAAGTTAGTTATTTTCCAGCTATTAGTTTGTTAAGTTGTTAGGCTGATAACTACTGCTTAGTGCTTAGCTGGAACCTTCACTTGATGTGTATATATACATGTGAACTCCTTGTTTCCTTTTGAACAATTACATTTGACAGTATGAATGTATATATAAATGTGTATAAATACCATTTATAAATGTATACATTTATAAATGTATATATACATGTGTATATATACATTTGACAGTATCTCATTATCTTGTTATATACCATATTTCCTTTTGAACTCCTTGTTTTCTGGTAATATTCATTCTTTTGTCTTATAGAATGTGAACCAACGTTGTCAAAATTAGGATTTATCCTGAAATTGTTAGGATTATTGGAGTACATCCTTGTTGAGATAAAGAGAAAATACTAATGAATAACAAAGTGAAAATATTGTGTTTGGTGGAATCTACTTAAATTCACAAACAAATAATTGGGCTTGAGTTTGTCGCAGCAAATCAGAACCCCAAAGATTAAGCGTGTTCCATTAGGCTTTAGTGGGGTGCAGCAATATCGTGACCTGGAACCATGGTTGTAATGCTTGAGAAAGGCCTTGGTAGAAGATCCAGCACCGATGGTTTCTCAGGAAGGCATATAATATCTTTTTTTTTGGGCCAATAGAAGGCATATAATGTCTATGCTATTTTATTAACATGCAACACATTGATCTTTTGCAATGATTAACATACATATAATAAGCGGGAGTATAGATTCCTAAAATGCATCTAGAAGTATACAATTTTGAAAATTACTTTACTACTCTAGAATTTAGTAATATAGACCTTAGAGCCAAACTAACTTGTCTGGAACAAGTGCCATTTTGTAATGCAAGAGATAACTCTAATTTTATTCATTGTATGTGAACAGGTTCCATAAATTTCTTCTGCATTTTTAACTTTTAAAACAACCATGCATTATGTTAGGAATACATGGTATGTAGCTTTGGTTGATAGATGAACCTGAAGTGGTGTCTGCATTCTATTTTTCTGCCTCAAACACATTAATAAAAAGAAATTCTGTATGATGAGTGATGATGGCTTTAAAAAGTTGGAGCCCCATAGCCTCTTTCGATCCAAACAAGAGAGATGGTCATACCAAAATGCACAGTTTTGATTTCAGAAATGATAGATCGAGTTGTAGATGGTAATAGATGTCAATAGGATTGCTGTAGTACTCCACAGAATGTTATGACACAGAGTTTTTATATATGTCTGAGTTTTTTGTTACTAAGGATAATAAACAAGGGCCAGCATAAATTATAGCTCTCAAGGTGATGCTAATAGTGGCCGTGGAGTGTCAAGATTGAAGTCTCATTGAGCTTCACTAGACAAGATTCTCTTAGTGAGAATCTTGTTGATGGCGTTAGCTCTAGCAGTAACGATTGGAATGCTGCACATTCATTTGCTGCTGCTGATGGCTTTGGAATGATTTCATGGGATAATACAAATTCAACTCTGTGCTTGCCTCACCCAGGAGGACTAAAAATAATGATAGCAATATTTGTAACGGTCTAAAAGCCTTGGAAACTCAGGTAGATTTTTCTCCCTATTTCAATGACTTCAAAATCAAGAAAGAATTTCTTAATGGTGTTTGTTTCCCATATTTGATAAGAATCCGCAGCTCAATATTGTTGTTTGTCAAGTAGGGGCATGATTTTGCAGCTAATAGTAGCATCATTGATTAGTTTTTCATCACCATGATGGTTAACTGTGGAAAAGTCAACTATATTAAATGTGTAAATACCCATATCCCTAGAATTAAGGTTAGACAATTCCTCAATTATGGGGATTAGATTTAGACTGATTTAGTTTCCTATTTTACTGCTTAACAGTAGCTGTATATAATCCTTAGAAGTTGTATTATTCAAGTAAGATTCAGAAATAAAATATTCTGAAATTCCACATTGTATCAAGAGCTTTAGGTTTTTTCTTGGAAATCAATCACTTTTTCATCCTTCATTGCTGATTTTTCTACAGTTTCTTCTTCAGCCTTCATTGCTGATTTTTTTTACCTTAGGCCTTAATAGCCACTTTCTCATCAAGAACTTTTCTTTCTTGCCAAACCCTAAATCACCATATTTTTCCAAGAGCCGCTGCTGTTTTTTACCACCATGTCAGGTTCTACTTCAGTTGTAAATTCTACTCCTCGTACCAGTAGTTTGATCAAGAACTCTACATTGGTCACTGCAGAAGCTAATGTTGGTGGACAAAATGTCCCTGATTTGCATAAGATTGATGACAAGCCTCGAGTGTGATGTGACCATTGCAACAAACCACGCCATACTCGAGAAACTTGTTGGCATATCCATGGAAAACCAACAAATTGGAAGCCGAAGCAGAAGCAGTCACAACCCTCTGCCAATGAAGCAAATATGGGTTCCTTCAGCAAAGAGCAGTTCGATCAACTCCTGAAACTACTAAAGTCCAATCCGACATCTGGTACATCTAATAGTTCATTAGCTCATTCAGGTAGAAATCCATTAGCCCTATCCAGTGTCTTTAATTCTGCTCCATGGATCATTGATTCAGGAGCATCTGATCATATGACTAACCTGTCGAATCTATTTAGTTCATACACTCCCTGTTCTGGTAATGAAAAAATAAGAATAGCAGATGGTAGTTTTTCACCTATTGCAGGCAAGGGTTCTATTAAACTTTCTAAAAGTATTGATCTTAAATCTGTACTTCATGTTCCTAAACTTGCTTGTAATCTTTTATCTGTCAGTAAACTTTCAAAGGATTCCAACTATCGTGTTATCTTTTTTGACTCTCTTTGTCAATTTCAGGACCAAAACTCAGGGAAGATGATTGGCAGTGCTAGAGAAATAAATGGGCTATACTATTTCAGTGAGGATTTCCTAGGTAATAAAAAAGCTCAAGGGCTTAGTAGTACCAATTCAAATTCTGTTTCTGATAAAATAATGCAATGGCATCTTAGGTTAGGACATCCTAGTTTCCCTTATTTAAAACATTTATTTCCTAATTTGTTTAAAGGAGTGGGATTGCTCTATTTTTCAATGTGAAAGTTGTCTTTTATCTAAAGATTATCGAGTTAAATATATTTCAAAACCTTATAGTCCATCAAAACCATTTTACTTGTTTCATACTGATGTTTGGGGACCTTCAAAGGTTACCACCTTGTCTGGAAAAAGGTGGTTCGTAACTTTTATCGATAATCACACTAGATTGTGTTGGGTTTACTTACTAAAAAAAAATCTGATGTAGAAAAACTTTTCAAAGATTTTTATTGCATGATTGAAACCCAATTCAAAACAAAAATTTGCATCCTTCGAACAGATAATGGAACTGAGTACTTTAATGAATGTTTGGGAAATTTTTTAAAAGAAAAAGGTATTTTACACCAATCTACATGTCGAGACACACCCCAGCAAAATGGAATAGCTGAAAGGAAAAATAGGCATTTACTTGAGGTAGCTAGAGCTATCATGTTTTCTATGAACATTCCAAAATACCTCTGGGGAGATGCTGTGTTGACTGCTTCTTACTTAATCAATAGGATGCCAACTCGTGTCTTACATTTTGAAACACCTTTGAATACTCTCAAAAAATACTTCCCAACATTTCGTTTATACTCTGAGTTACCTTTAAAAATTTTTGGATGCACTTGCTTTGTTTATATTCCCCAAATTTTTCGATCCAAATTGGATCCTAAAGCTGAAAAATGTGTTTTCATTGGCTATGCTCCAAATAAAAAAGGGTACAAGTGTTTTAATCCTTTGACAAAGAAAATTCACATAACTATGGAGTCACTTTTCTAGAAAATCAACCCTATTTCAGCAAAAATCTTCTTCAGGGGGAGAATAAAGAAGAAGAAGATAATTTTTGGAAATTCTCTACACCACTACCAAGCCTCATTGAGTCACCAATTTAGTCTATTAAACAATTTAAGGAAATGGACGTTAAAAATAATGAAAACAAGGACTCTCTTAGTCAACAGGTGCCAAGTATTGAAGAATTTGAAACAGGGGGAGAATTACTTCAAACGGATTCACATAATCCAAATATTGAGCTTCAGGTTTATACCAGGAGAAAATCTCATAAAAATATTACTGATCCAATTATTTCTCTAGCACCTGTTCGGCCGGAATCTCTGAGGGATGGTCCTCCTCCTCAAACTCAGGTTAATCCTAAAATTGCTCCTTTAGTTTCTTCCCTTGAGTCTCCAAATATTGATTTTTCTGATCTAGATGTCCCAATTGCTAATAGAAAAGGAGTAAGATCATGTACCAATCACCCTATTGCAAAATATTTGTCGTATCAAAAGTTGTCCAATAACCACAAAGCATTCCTTTCAAATATTTCTAACTTGCATGTACCAAGATCTATTCAGGATGCCCTAGGTGATCCAGATTGGAAGTTAGCGGTGAAGGAAGAGATGGACGCTCTTGAAAAGAATGGGACTTGGGAGATTGTGGAGCTACCAAGAGGTAAGACAACTGTAGGATGTAAATGGGTCTTCACTGTGAAGTGTAAGGCAGATGGGAGCATAGAGAGGTACAAGGCAAGACTTGTTGCAAGGGGTTCACTCAAACTTATGGCATTGACTACCAAGAGACCTTCGCTCCAGTTGCGAAAATAAACTCAATCCGGGTACTTCTCTCTTTAGCAGTTAATTTCAATTGGTCTCTACAGCAACTTGATGTAAAAAATGCCTTTCTTAATGGAGATTTAGAGGAAGAAGTGTTTATGGACCTCCCACCTGGATTTGAGAACCTCGGAACCAACAAGGTGTGCAAACTGAAAAAATCCTTGTATGGTCTTAAACAATCACCAAGAGCATGGTTTGAAAGGTTTGGAAATGTAGTTATGGTTATATTCAGAGTCAAGCTGACCACACAATGTTCTTCAAGCACTCTAGAAATGGTAAACTAGCTATTTTAATTGTGTATGTGGATGATATAACAATAACTGGTGATGATAGTGCAGAAATTGGAGAACTTAAGAGAAGGCTTGCACATGACTTTGAGATAAAGGATTTGGCAACCTTAAAGTACTTCCTTGGCATGGAATTTGCAAGATCAAAGGAGGGTATCTTTGTTAGCCAACGTAAGTATGTCCTAGACTTGCTTAGTGAGACAGGAATGCTTGGTTGCAAGATAGCTGAAACCCCAATAGAGCCCAACTTGAAACTTCAGTCTGCTAAAACCAAAGATGTGGTGGATAGAGAGAAATACCAAAGACTTGTGGGTAGACTCATCTATTTATACACGACTTGATATAGCTTTTGCAGTAAGTGTGGTAAGTCAGTTTATGCATTCACCCAGCTTAGAACACTTTGAAGCTGCCTACAGAATCCTAAGGTACCTAAAGGGAACGCCTGGAAAGGGATTGCTCTTCAAAAACCATGGACACCTACAAGTAGAAGCCTATACCGACGCAGACTGGGCAGGAAGTATTACAGATAGGATGTCAACTTCAGGCTATTGCACATTTGTGGGAGGAAACCTTGTCACTTGGAGAAGCAAGAAACAGAATGTAGTAGCCAGAAGTAGTGCCGAGGCTGAGTTTCGTTCAATAGCCCATGGGATTTGTGAGGTAATGTGGATTAAAAGACTACTTGAAGACTTGAAGGTTTCTAATCCCTCACCGATAAAGCTCTATTGTGATAATAAAGCTGCAATCTCTATTTCTCACAATCCAGTGCTCCATGATAGAACGAAGCATGTAGAAGTAGATAAGCATTTTATCAAAGAGAAGCTTGACAATGGAATACCAACAAGTGACCAAGTTGCTGATGTTCTTACAAAGGGATTGCACAGGAAGCAGTTTGAAAATCTAGTGAGCAAGCTTGCAATGGAAGATATCTTCAAGCCAGCTTGAGGGGGAGTGTGGAAAAGTCAACTATATTAAATGTGTAAATATCTATATCCCTAGAATTAAGGTTAGACAATTCCTCAATTATGGGGATTAGATTTAGACTGATTTAGTTTCCTATTTTACTGCTTAACAGTAGCTATATATAATCCTTAGAAGTTGTATTATTCAAGTAAGATTCAGAAATAAAATATTCTGAAATTCCACATTAACACATCATGATTTTGCAGTCGTGTCATTAATGTTTCATTACCGGCCTTGCATACTTCCATTTGATCTATATTTCAGTTTAGCCTGTCCCAAACGACACTTGAGATGGCTACATTGGAAAATCTGCTATATTGTCCTGAACATTCTGTGCCTTGTAAAATCCAAAACTTATTAGAAATCAAATTTCTTATTCATAAGATAATTGCAGATGTTAATGAAGTTTCATATGAGCAATCTATAGCCTTTTAAATGACCAGTTCCATCAAACTTTACGATCTGTTTCAAAAAGTTCAATGTCTTTCTTATGTGCCTTGTACACATGTAGAGTATTGACAATAGTTAGCATGATGTTGATGTTGTATTGCTGTTAGTTATGCACTTATTGCATCATGAATCCCATAATTCGTTCATTTCTAGCCTTGCTTTCAGGAATGAAACTTTTGAAATTGTTAGGCATGATACAATATGGAATAATCACAATTGGATATTCATTGTCCTTTTTTCTCTCTCTTTTCCTTGCCTTTTGGGTTGGAATTTTATTTGATATGCTCATGAAATGTGTTATTGTGGGCTTAAAGGTCAATGGCACCATGATATCCAAGAAGAAAGGTAGCTGGCAAGGGATGTGATACATGGTGTAAATAATATTCTTGATTTTTCCTGATGTTGGCTGGTATGTGCCGAATCCAAAAAGTGTTCGGGGATGGCTGTCTAATTGTTTCCTTCGTTGGTAAACTTCATTTTCAGCAACACCTGATCTGAGCAATTGAATTCCACCATATTATAAGTAGAAAGTGGTTTTTCCTGCTATGCTTGTGATCCAATTCAGCCCCATTACTCTCTTTGGGAACTAATAGATAGCACGTTGCCACATTTTGTTGACAGTATGTTAAAAACATGTTATGCTAGCAACGAAGCTTGCTAGTTTTGACACTTGCGGTTGTATTAGGTGCAAAAGTTAAAATCAAATAATCTCATTGTTGGAATTTAGACATATATTTGTTGTATAACATAGCCTTTTGACCAAAGAGAGTATGAATTTCATTAACCATTCGTTCTCCTGTTGTTAGAAGATAGTAGATGAGGTAAGAACTGTTATTTTAACCATCCATACTACAGTCTACTACCAACAGTGGTTTTTAGTGATGTTGAATGCTATGTGCCTAATCCGAAATATGCTCAGGGATGGCCGTCTCTGATAGCTTCCTTCGATGGTAAAGTTACATTTCAGTAATGCCTAAGCAGTCGGATTCTACTGTAGCTAAAAATAGAAAGTGGTTTTTTCTTTTATGCTTTTGCCTATTTCTTACGAAGTGGCAATGCCAGGCCACCTATGAAAATTGTAGTTTGAATGATATTTGGCTAATGTGATATTAACTCCTTTGCCAATCTCTAAAATGGCTTAGAAAAGTCCAGCCTTCCTTATGGACTTTGGTTGTTATATGTATTTCCGCCATGACAGAAAGTCCACAAAGAACTCAAAACTTCTTGGTATGGATGCAAAAATGGCTGTCTGATTAAACCAGGCCCAGGCGTTTCTCAGACTGGCATATAACGTCTTAGCTGTTCGATGGCTTCCGTACTTGATCACCGCTGGCAATCCTTAATTTCTACTTGCAAATGCTGTCCGTCTTTTATGCTCAAACCTATGTAAATGGTTTATTTAGTATCAATTCATCTGCTCTTTTAGTTTGTATTTATTCTACCATTAGAAGAAATTATTAAAACTGTCTATATTCACATCAAAATAATGCAATGGCACTTGTATTTGGATATTAATCCCTAAAGAAATTCAATCTTAATAAATTATTTTACTTTAATAAAAAAATTCATTAATAATAGGGAAATATATAATCAATTACTTAATATTTTAAAACTAAAAGTTTAAATGCATCAATTAGATGGAGGGATTGCATTTTTTAATTCATCTAAAGAAGAGATTAGGTTCATATAAAAGCTTAAAATACATTTGTCTGAATGTATTAAAAAATTATTTATTAATTATAAACAATATAATAATTAATTTAAGGATAATTATTATATATACTGTCAATGGAGTTTTTTTACTCCACAAGTGATGTTAGGATTTTGACACATATTTTATAAAAATATTTAAAAAAATAAATAAATAAATTAAGACATGTGTTATGATCCTAATATTGCTTGTGGAGTAAAAAAAACTTCATTGACAGTGGATGAAATAATTATCCTTAATTTAATATATTATTGAGGGTATCTCAAATTCACAAATAATTATATTTTAAATTTCCTACTAAATAGTGATCTAACAAACAATGGGGGTTGGTTGGCTAAATAATCAAATAAACGTATTTTAAAAATATAAATATGTTAAGGATAAAAAATCTTTTAACTTTAAAAAACTAGAGTTAAACCCGTGCGATGTAAGTTTGCAATTTTAATTTATAATAATTTTTTAAAAAAAGTATAATAGAATTATAAAAATTAATTTTAAAATACATGTTGAATAATGTATTAAAAAACTTTATGCAAATATAGAATACATAAATTGAAAAATAATTCAAAATCAAATACTAATTAAAAAATTATAAAAAAAATTAAGTATCATAAACCATAAATATTAAATAAATAAATTAGCTACAATTTTAATGAAAATAATTCTTACTACATTAATTGAATATGATTATTTTATAATAAATTAAAATTAATATATTATTCAAAGTATAAAAAAGCTATCTATGTAAAAAAATTATTTTAGTAAGAGAGCTTTGGCTTTTATATAAATTATATAAGATTATTATCAAAAATTGAATCTTATTGAAATGAAAAGTGTAATAATGGGTCAAACCAAGCCGATTTTGGGTCAGATTAAACCAGTACTGGCCCACAAATCATATAAACTGTTTGAATCAGTTATTGAATCGAGTCGAGCGCAGCTGGTTCAAGAGTTCAAAACCCTTGAACGGTTCAAATTAGCTAGCCCGATTTTTTTAATTTTTTATTTATTTTTTAAATTTATTTATTAATTCATTTTAATCAAAATAAATATTTATTTTTTTATAATAATTTTATTTTTATAAGACTGGAGGAAGATCGAAAAAGACTTGAAAGGAAATAGTTGGAAAGATATGGAGATTTTAGAATTGGATGAGCAAATGGCCTTGGATAGGAATTTATGAATGAGGAGAATACATATGGACGATCTAACGTGAATTTAGATATTGGTTCATATAGTAGCTTACCTCAATCTCTTAGGATAAAGGCTCTGATGATGATGATGATGATAATGATGATGATTGTTATAATAAAATAATAAATAATGATATTATGTTAAATTGATAAAGTTATTATAACCTATTTAATAAAGCTGTTATTTTAAAAAAATTATAATACTTTTAAAATTTTTCAATTTTGTTAAACTTATTTATTACATTTAAAATATAAGTAAATTTTTCATTTTGCATTTAAAATATTTATTCATTTATTTAGTATGTTTTTAAAATATTCATTCATTTTGTATTTTAAATATTTATTTATTTTTTAAACATAGTATAAGTATAACATTAATTAATTTGGTATTTAACAATAATAATAAATGAAAATAATAAAGGAGAAAAAGGAGAGAGTAGGAAACCAAAGACTTTTTACGTGAAAAACCCCTTCAAAAGTTAGAAGGGTAAAAACTATGGAACCGTAATCCATAAAAATATTTACTATAACTAAACTTATTTATAATTTTGCATACAATTTACAAAAAAAAAAAATTAGACTATTATCTATTTCTCATAACTTATATGAATTGCCTTGGAAATTTCTTCTACCTCTTTCGAAATATTATCAGCAAATTCATTGGCTATTCCAAGTTCAATATTGCGGGATTTTGCTTCAAACAAATCTTTAAGGCATGTTAACATGCATATGAATCCAGATTAAGAGTGATTCGATGGTTTTCAATTATTCTTCCATATGTCAAGAATGCAATTCTATAACAATGGAAGAAATTTGCATTACTAAAATATCTCGAGGCATAGAAGCTGCTAAAATTGAAAATTGTTTATGATTTTCTTTCCACCATTAGATAATATCAAAGTTATCATTTATATGAAAGTCTTGACTCAAGAAAAATTCTATATCATTGAAGTTAAAATTTCGTCAAGTTGTTGATGATCCAAATACGTTGGCTTTTCCTTTTAGTTTCATTTTTTTCTTTGCTACTTCCTTAATTGTGTTCAAAATGCCTTTTCCTTTGCTACTGCCACTACTCTCGCCTTCTTCGTACGATTTTTCTTGTTCTCGATTGACGTTGAACTGCTCCCTTTTTGCTTCATAAATATTAAACAATTCTCGAAAAAAAATTGTTAATTGAGGACTTTTGATTATCAATAGAATCAAGACCAAGAAAATCTTTATAACAATAAAAAAAATCTCCATATTTACCCACCTTGACTAAGATCTAGTAAAGTTGCGATACAATAAATAGGAATAATTGTTTCCCAATATTTTTTAAAAGTTTCCTCCATATCATACACAAAAGAAGATGAAGTTTCATAATTCTTAAATTTTAAAAATTTATCAAACATTATATAAATAATAAGAACAAAATAAGGTGTAGTTGGATAAAGTTAAGTTGAAAATATTTCTGTTGCATCTTTAAAAGTAAATAATAAATCAACACAACATTCAATAAAAATCCAATCTTCATCATAAAGTGCTAAATATGAGCTACTTGTATAATTATTATAAAAAAGAGTAATAAGTTATTTATAAGGTAAAACAGAAGAAAACAAATGAAGAAGTGGGTTTCACCTTGTTTCCACAGGTAGTAGAAACGCTTTAACAAGTATATTATTTGCTAGACAAAATAATTTCCATTCACGTTTTATAATTTGAGGTGAGGATCCATTTTGCTAACATTTTAATATTATCAATGGACCTATGCCACTAGTACTACCATTACCAGTAGCATTAAAACCACTTTGAACACACAAATTTATAATATGGTATACACATCTAGCAGGAAAAAATATACATTGCATAACTGGGTTCAAACTTTTATTTAACATAGGAATAGCTACGGTATTATTTGAAAAATTATCTAAAGTAATAGCAACAACTCTATTATTTTCAAGTCCATACAATTTACAAAATTTAATAATATATTTATGAATAATATGCATTATATGCTTCTTCAATTACATTTGAAGATAAAATTTATCTATCCAATGACAAGTTATAACAAGAAAATCTATACCATCAGTGCTAGTCCATATTCACTAGTTAAACTAACCTTAGATGAAATATTACTAAGTTTATAGATTAAAGCTTGCCTATATTCTTTAAACATATCAATGCAATTTTTTTTAATGTATGTCTAGAAACAAATTTATATGCAAGTTGTAAATATTTAGAAACAAATTCTAAATATTCTACTTTTTCACAAATTATGAATGACTATTCAATCCTAACTACAAATCGAGCTAAATCACATCTAACTTGAACATTGTCAAAGTAAATTTTTTTCAAACCATCATGTAATTAATTTGAGATTGTGTGCCTTCAATATTTTCATCTTCTTCATCTAGATTAATTTTATATGCACCAATTAAATGTCTTTTATACATACCTATATTGCCACCACTTCCATCGAAGTTATAAACATAAGCGCTTTTACATATTTTACAAAGAGTAGAATATTTATCGGTTGTACCTTTTTTTAGTACAATGTCGAAATACTTCCATACCTTACTCTTTATTTTTTCGAGTAATCTTTGTTTTGTTGGTCTTGATGATGTAGCGACAATGGTGGCAGTTGATGATTGTGTTTCACCACAACCTCCACGACGACGACTAGTACTGCAATGTATTGATGGTGCCGAAGGAAGCTCCTTTTCAAGTTGAATATTGGGTTTGAATTCATTGAATGATTCGTAACCCAAATTAGGGATTTTAATACAATCGAAAAGGACGAGAAACGGAACATGAATGACGAAACAAATCTAACATTTTTATATTTTTTTGAAAATAAATAATTTTAGAATTTGAAAGAAATAGATGTAGGAATATATATTAGAAGTTGGAAATTGGAAGTTAAAACTAAAATTTATAAAATTGTAAAATAAAAAGGAAAATGAATTTTAGAGAGAAAATTGATAATATTATAAATTTAGAAAAAGAGAATTTGAGTGAATTTGGAAGAGTTTGAGTGAGTATTGAGAGAGTATGAGTGTTGAGATTTGAGAGAAAATGTAAAGAAAAAATGAAGGAAATGAATAGATATTTATAGAAAAAATATTGAATTTAAAAAATTAAAAAAAGAGGGACCGAGCATCCTTCTATCCCTTATTGAGTTAAGGAGTCGTTGCCTCTTTTGAAGGCTGTTGCAAAAGTTTTTTTTTTATTTGAACCAGATCGATTCTGGCTCGAAATTGGCACTAAATCGATCTACCTTGGACTGAGACAACTGGTCTAGATCCTTAACCGGGCCAAGCCCTTACTGGGCTCGATTTTTTTCAAGTGAACCAACCCAGCTGGGTAATATACCAAGGTAGGCCATATCAAGCCAGGTTGACCCGGTCCGATTCCAAGATGGACCAGGTCAACCTAGCCTAATAACCACATCTACTTGAGATCAATAATCAGGTGATTCTTAGTACACTTTTTATGTAATGCTCTAGGCTGCACCTCTAGGTCCATAACCCAAGCCACCGCCCTAAGCGCAGTCACTCAACCGTATTGTCTGCTTTGGGATGCACCACTTTGGGCCATCGCCCCTTACAGCTTTGTTGGAGTGCACATCAAAAGGCCACTGCTCCAATTCGCATCTAGAGCAACTTAAACCCTTGACTTCCTCAAGTGTCAAGTCACTCCTAACCAATTGTCCTAGCTTGGTTATCTGTTGTACCTTAGGATTGGCAATGATAGCAAATATTTCATTTCTCCATTGGGATTGATAATGGCACCAACATTATTTTTAAAGTACATATAGCCATCATCCTTTTTATGCCAAGGCTTCCATTGTTAGACGATGACATCCGACAACACCTTTTTCAAATCAGGCTTTTCTTCCTTGACAGTGGCCATAACCATGTCGCCAAATATACACAAAACCATCGACAACAACATGAAATCGATGGCGAATGGCAAACTTGGGTGGTTTTGGGATCGAAATTCCTAGGGAGAAGTCAAAGGTTCTCTATTTTAGGGGGAGAGAGAGAGAGAGAGAGTCCCTTTTCAGGAAAGCATTAGTAATAGAAAAAGAAAATGAGAGAGGACAGCGAGAGAAGGGGAAAAGGGGAGGGAGAGAGAAGAAGGACAGAGAAATCGACCGACCAGTCAGATTGTGAAGACCGCAAACTCTCGAGCTCTAAACTTATAAATTAATATGGAATTGAAGTGTACTAAGTGTGAAGATGTAATTTCGGAGGTTGGATGTATGAATGTTGTTTCAATTTAAAGGAAACAAAGTTAAAAGAAAAAAAATGGAAGTCATGAGAGCATTAAAGGTAGAAGTACACTAAATATAAACAAGCATGAATTTAGTTAAGGAAGTAAACGAATATTATATATATATATATATATATATATATATATATATATATATACATGTACTGAAATAAATGCATGCAATGTGTATGCAATGCTTAAGTACGTACAGAGGTAAATATAAACAAGTGATCAAGTAAAAATAAAATAAATAAATTACATGTGCAAACATATATGTATAACCATATGTATTTGGAAATATACAAATAAACATAGACTTATAAGGACAAGAAAAATTAAATACATGTACATAAATATGAATAAATAAGTACAAGCGTATTAGGTATATTAATTTCCATGTATATACATGTACATGGAAATTAATATATGAAGAGAATGGATAAATAAATATATATTAAAATATATTAAGATTGTAAATACACATAAGTACGGATATAAATATATATAAACAAATGTAAATATGTGAATATATGATAAGAATATATATACACACATAAAGACACATAAGTATATAGATAGATACATGAGAGTGTGTGTATATATAAATATATATATATTATTAAAAGATAAAAGATTAACATAAAATATATGTCTAATAGAAAGAATATAATATATATATATATATATGTATATATAAATGTTGAAAGTGGAAGATTTAGTGGGAAAAATCCCAACAAATCCCTTCCTAGCAGCACGTCTGCCTAAGGCAGACCTATATGCCTTGCTTTGTTATTTGTAAAACAAGAAATAAAGAAAAGAAAGGCTAGAGGACATTGAAGTAGGGATGTAATCATGTAAGAGAGAGATTCGTGAGAGAGGAAAGAAAACTTAAGAAGAAAATAAGGTGAACAAAGAGAGAGTCGAGAATGAGAGAAGATTGAAAAAATTAAAAAATAATAAAAATAATAAAATAATAATAAAAATGAAAAAAAAAAAAGAATGAAAATGCGTCAGTGGGAAAAATTCCCACCTACCCAAATAGTGCTCTGCCATCACCATACTAACCCTCTTGTTTATCTCTCTCTCTCTCTCTCTTGGCACACTCATAACCCCATGCCTCACACTTCCTCTCTTGTCCTCATTTAACACAAAGGTAAGAAAGAAATTGGAAGAACAAAAACTGAAGCCGAAAGAAAGAGTGAAGCAGTGACGTGTTTAACAGGGAAAGGTATAGGAGTCTTGTAGCAGTGGTGAAACCGCGTCGAGAAAAGGCAGTTCAGGCCTAGAAACGGGAGGAAGAACAGGGCCATTGTAGAGGCTTTATATACAGGTTTAGGGCTTATCTTAGAGCACCGAATGTGGCTGATCAAGTTAGTCTTTAGGTGCTGCAAATGGAGGTTTAAAACAAGGTTGACAATGGACCAATAACATGACTGAAGGGGATGGTGTTTGAGCTGCTGAATAAGGGTTGTGTCCAGGGAAAATGCAAGGTTGTTTGGAGCTGAAACTAAGTTGTTATGGGCCTTCAGGTGGCAGCTGAAGCAAGGCTATCTTAGTTGCTGTTTGGAAGTTGTGTAGTGGCTGAAAACTGGAAGTTAAGAAGACCTATTTCAGGCGTGAAAGTGCAAGGTATCCTTGGGCATTTTCGGGGCTATGCAAGGCTTGAAAATAGGGGAAACGGTGGCTATTTGGGGTAGCGTTGAGAAGGCAGAACATAAGCTATTGAGGCTGTTATAAGGAAATGTTCGAGTTTGAAAAGGGGTCGGTTCTAATAGTTGAAAACAAGGTTTGTTGAGCTAATTTCAGTTGAGTTTTAGTCTGTGTTTTGTGGTTGTTGTGTGGCACTTTTAGGCTGGGAATGTGGTGCTTGAAAGCTAAGTTTTGGTATAAAAATGCAAAATCGAAACAAGGTTGAAAAGTTATTGAAATGGGTTTGCAACAATGGTCTTCATAGGCTAAAAGGAAAATCAGTTTAAGAGTTGAGCAGTGACGTCAAATGAAGTTAGAAGTTGTTGAGATAGGCCCTGACTTAGGGCTGTTGAAGGTGACAATGATGAAAGGCTAAAGGGAGACTTTCTTGAAGAGAATAAGACATGAAGGCAGTAAAGGAAGGGCTATGGGCTGGGACAAACCGAAAGGCATGAACAAGGGCTGAAACAAGACTAGCTTAGTGCTCTTCAAAAGGGTAAGGAGTTCTTAAGTTTAGCATTTAAGTATATATTGCTCTATATGCTAAGAGAATGAAATGAGGATGGATTAATGCAATATTGTTTATATATATATATATATATATATATATATATATATATATATATATATAAACATACTAAGAGACTGTGTTGAGGATAGATTAATGTGAATATATACATCTCATGAGCTTGATGAGGATAAGAAATATAGGATTTGATTAAGCATGAATGCTTTCATGCAAATGTATATACACATACATATATATATATATGTATAGTTATAGATGTATAAATATTATTAATATGATATTGAAGAAAGAAATATATCTATGGTATAGGTTTTGGTTTCGACACTTAGGGGAAAGGAGAGATACAAACCTCGGTTAAGGAAAATTCCTCAAGGGTAAGGAAAAGTAACTTGGTTAAGATTTACATATGTATTCGAATAAAAGATGGATAAACTCATCTATAAACATATATATAAATATAGAGATCTTAAAGATAAGGAAGATTTAAATTACTGGCATAGAAATGTATTTAGATAATTTTGTTTTTAAGATATGTGCATTAACATGTGGATAAGTGTGACGAGATATGTGATTTAATTGGTTTGTAGCAGCTTGGACTGAAGTGGAAGATTTAGTGTTGATTTGGAGGTTTGAAAAAGATGATTGTTAAGCCTTGAAGTAAGTAGGTTAAGTAAAATCTGTTAACACCATCTCGTAGGAATGGTTTAAATTTTATAAATTCGTTTATGCTTGGGTTGGATTGAAACTTGTTTTCTGCCTTGCGTGTTATGGCCAGCCAAGCATGCATGTTAAGTGAAGTGAACTAATGCATATATGTATTCACGTATCGCATGTTTTGAGTTTCATTACTTAATATTTATGTTTTAAGGGCTTGCATTTTATTTTAAATTAGCTAAGTCTTGGTTTGAACTAACATTTGAAACAAATTGAAAGTACCCTATATTTCAAACTCAAAACTGATTTAAAAAGTGATTTGAAATCCATGGAAGACAAGTGTTACATGAGGAAATTGTTTTCAAACTGTTTTTGAGTGCAGGCATATCTTATGACCTTCAGGTCATTTCTAGCCTATCGAGCTTTATGCTCTAGACTACTATACTGTACCGTACCTATCGAGCCCAGTGCTTTACGTAAGCTATTTTGCTTGTCTGGAAAACCAACAGATAAGTTCCAACTCTCAACTAATCAGCGAGACTGGAGTACCGTTCTATAGCTATAGATTTCGTGTTCTTTGCGACACCATTCCATCGCTAGCTAGGATGGATACTATTATCGTATCACTGATTGAGGATTCTTGCCTAAACTCTACATACTGTCATTTTACTATCAGAAATGATTTAAGTGAATTGAGGCTACATGCCGAACGGGTACCGATTTTCGTTTTGTGAACTTATTGATTTATCGAAGTTCATACTGATTGATTTATCAAACTGCATACTGATTGATTTATTGAAGTACTCACTGATTGATTTATCGAAATACCTATTGATTGACTTATCGCAAAGTATACTGATTGGTTTATCGAAATTCATAGTGACTAATTTCTTGAAATGCATAGTGAATGGATTTAATCAAAATGCATAGTAAATTTGATTTAAATAAAGCGCATAATGAAAGTATTTTGAACTGAAGTGCATGGCGAAAATGTTTTGATTTATGACTGTGATTGAATACCATGTATATATGTCACTTCAGCATTGCTTTTTCCACACTTGCACGTAGATCGATATGAGTCTAACATGCATTTACTTAAATTACTTACTGAGCTATGGTTTTGTACCCTTTTCTAACAACCTTGCTAATCATACAAGCTAAACTCTTAGAGTTTCAGTACGACCCTCGGAGATGATATTTACTAGTGATATTTGTTTAGTCCTCCAAGCTTTGCTTTTGCCATTTTGAGGCATATGGATCTTATATGGATGTTAGTTATCATGTATGGATATTATAGGGTACACAACACTGTTTAATGAAAATATTTTGGGATATAACTTAAGATCGCTTTAGATTATTATAGACTAATATGATTATCAAGTGTGATTCAGGGAAATGATTGATGTACAACAAATATGAGCTTTGTGGAATGCTAATATATTTAACTGATGATTTTTGGAAACGTGTAATATATGGTAACATAGACTGTGGATTTTGGAATTGAAATATGTTGTTGGAAATAGTTGTTATTTTGTAGGTTATTTACTGGGGAAAATCGATTATATATAAGGGGGAGTTTTCGATCATTTTCTTTTGCTAGTTTAACCTTGAATTAACTCATCGAGGAGTTAAGTTGAATTTGCCTTAGGAGTTAACAACTTGAATGGTGAAGTTAAAAAAAAAATAAAGCGGATTGTGAAATGCGAAATTAATTTAGAGGTGACACTGACATCGAATACAAACCTTAAAGTGAAAAAAAAAATTTAGTTCGTAAAATTGGTAAACTGTAATACAGTAAAAGTGGTAATAAATGTCACAGTTTTCGGGTTGTGACATCATGTTTTTTGTTCAAAATCACACTGTATGCACAAGCGAGTATGCCGTTTTAAAAATTCTAATAGTTCAAACAACTCAATATTCTAGCACATGCATTTTAAACCCATGCATTTCTTTCAATATTTAAGTCAAACAAATTTAAGGTTCTAACATACGTACGTAAATTAGTGCACACTTTCAAATAATCAAGTTTTAAAATCATGTATACTTAAAGTTGATACAAATAGAAATCCGAGTTCAAAACAGTATGATACAATAGTTATCCAACATGTCAGTGCCACTTTATTCGGTCATCTCAATCAAATCACACATAAGACACTACTTATAATGTCGGTTACCACTATAAATCATTTATATCAAATCACTCAATATAATATTTATGCCATGTCTAATACCTTTGTCACATATTACCATGTCTAATACCTTTGTCATATATTACTGTTCATGCATACATTCTCATTCTCATTATATCACATGTTAAATAATCAATTCCCAATATTGTCTTAACAGATATGAAATTACCATACCATAGTCTAACATTATTTCAAATATACATTCTATTGTCAATCCACAATATTCTAACTGTTGGATTATGCCCTTAGAACCATTCATTAGATGATTGACTTTGGCATTTTTTATGTATCATGACATTTTATTTATCATAGTTCATTATTATATTTGTCTTATAACTGCGTAATATAATCTTATATGATAATGTCCTTAGAATAGTAATAACACACTATTCTTAAAATATCCCTAGTCAAGTATTATTGTGAATAAGGATAACAATGATACGATAAGACTAGTATGTGGTTGACTGATGACCATTGTCATGGATATAAGATATCAAGTCATCACATAGGTACATGTTAGAGAACTATGTACTGGATCGACCCTCCATGAGAACGCTACATGGATTGTTATATGAGTGTCATAAGCGATTCTCATAGTGATGATGGTGTATGTGATCCTTTGACTTGAGATCATCACAGATCCCAACATAGAGAATTGCATACTTTAATGCTGCTAGATGTCATTCGTAACAGGATGGACTATAAAGGTAGTAATTGGGTATGCCTTGATCTATGTAGAGGGATGTTGAGTGATCAAGATAGAATTTATCCCTCTTATATAACAAGAGTGATGTCTTGGGCCCTTTGATAGAGTGAGACTAAGAAATGCATGGCCGTGCTCGAATAAGTCAATATGAGATATTGATTTTATTTGTTTAATTAGTCTACTCAGGAATCAAGAAACGCTGATTAGACTATACAAGTGTGACACATTCCATGACTTGTGTCTAATCAAGACATCATAGGATAAAGGGATTAGACTACACGGTAACATCTATCACGAGTAAGGTTATGTCGAGTCATTGACATTCTCGTTACATGGGTAGCAATGATGTGTTGCTAGATACCGCTCATTGCCTGTGACAATTTTGTCATTGCCATTGTTTTGAGAACCTATTGGGTCGCACACTTAGAACGGATCAATGAGGAGCTTAATTAATCCTATTCTGAATTGGATTAAGGATATATCTAATCCTATTCTAAGTAGGATTAGAGTTCTGTTTGGCAGTAAATTTTAGGGTAAAATTTACTGCCTATAAAAAGGAAGTTTTTCTAAAACAGAGCCGTACTTTAAAAACAGAGAAAAAAAAACATTCTTTTATTGAAGCTAGCAGTTCGGTTAAAAGAATCAAAACGCTCCTTAAGGCATCTGATCGTGAGACGTTCAAGAGTCGTAAGATCCGTTCGTGTGGATACCATAGAGGCAGGAACGAAAAATTGCTGCTTGTGATTCGACCAAAGACAGAAAAAGCAGAGAAAAACGTTAGGTAAAATCTCGAAACCCTAATCAGGCAACCCTCCGAATCGATTCTGGTGGAGGCCGAATGTTTTATTTCCGCTGCGTGTTTGTTTCGGTTTCCTTCACTAACATCATTTCATTAGTTTGCTATCACCAAAATAATAGTATTCCATAAGACATTAAAATCACTAGTCTATAATTAATATTAACATTACCATAAAAATCTATTTACCATGCAGGCTGTCGTACATTTACTAATATCATTTCAATTCCATGATTTTTACTTGGGCTATTATGCCTTTCTAGTATCGCTATAAAACCATAATACCTTTTATTAATCAAACCTTTAGTTTCAAACCTGTTCAATTATATCAATCAGATAAGTATTTTCAAATCAATACATTGAAATCATTTCTAACCTATCATTTATTCCTTCTTTCTAAAAACTATAATTATTTCCACAAACAGTTACTTTCCAAATCAATTCTTTATAAAAATTTCGGTAGCACAACATTTCTATAATTAGGACCTTTTGTACAAAGCAATCAATAAAAATCTCAATCCATCTCAAAGCAGCTCAATTTCATAAAATCCACAACATAATATTTCTTTAAATCCTCAATATATTCATTACATAAAAACCACAATCAATGCATTAGTATAAACACACCATTAAGTTCATTATTTGAAATCCAAAATCAGTCAGTTACTTTAAATCATTATCAATTAAGAAAAATCATATATTTTCCCGACATCACAATCACATCGTCATAAATAGTGATTCCACAAAGCCTATTGTCATAGGAGCACCTTCTATATTTATTTACTTTTTTTTTCATTTCAATTTTCATATAGTATTGAGGTTCTCACTCTTTTAAATAACTAACTTATTGAATTCGTATTTTATATCAACATATACTTTCACAATAATGCTTAAAATATATCTCTATTTCTATAAAATTAATTCACCAAGTGCATCAACCTATCAATCCATACAACTTGAAGTTCGCATCATGATATGTCTATACCTAATTCATTATCATCCACAATATTACTAAAATATGTTTCGATCTTCAAATTATAATTATCCATCCTTCCAACAATATTCTCGAGATCTCCCCTCCACATTTCATATCCATTCCGACCTACTTAGTTAACCATAAACATATATTCTTTCAATAATATTGAAATTCTCAATATAATACACTAGCAACACCATATCATCATCAAACATATTTCTAAACTACACAATATAATACTACCACTACTTTATAAAAGTATCTTACCTATTCACCAAAGCTTAGTGCATTTCCGACTTCCGAGCCTAGCCGAACTCCACCATTCACCTCATTACTGTTTTGCTACAATTTCAACAATTCACAGATATTTTCACTTAGAAAATAATCCAATAATTTCTAATAAATTTCATAGAAATGTAATGAAATATTTTAATTAACATACCTATTTTCTCATTCAATTTCTAGTAAAATACCCCAACTTTCCTCTTTTCTTTTCTCTTTTTTTTTTTTTGAGCTTTCATGCTTCAGCTGAACAGTAGCTAGTTCGACACTAACTAGCTGTTTTAAAAGGCTTCGGTTTAGCACTTAAATGCCACTAGGAGCAGTCAAAATTCACCTGCTTTTGACTCGGCAACCAACCTTTGTTATAGCCTCGTTTTAAGCACCTAGAGGTGGCAAACGGGCGGGTTCGGGCGGATTTCGGTCCGGGTTTTTTCGGTTACGGGTTTTTTCGGTTACGGGCTTTTTCGGTTGCGGGTTTTCTCGGTTGCGGGTTTTTTCAGTATCGGGTTTTCTCGGTTGCGGGTTTTTTCGGTCTCGGATTTTTTCGGTTGCGGGTTTTCTCGGTTTCGGGTTTTTTCGGTTGCGGGTTTTCTCGGTTTCGGTCCGGTTTCGGGTTCGGTCCGGTTTTAATCGGGCGGGCTTAGCGGGCTTAGTCAAATTATTTTAAAATTTTATAAATTATAAATATTTTATAATTTTGAATGTAATAATTAATTTAATTTTATATAGTTAAATAAAAATATAATAGAAATGCTAAATTAAAGTTAAAATGTAATAAATGGGAATTGTATAATATATATATATATTGAGAAATTTGGTTGGGATGATTTTGAAAACATTGGGAGTGGACCAATGAAGAATATAATTATCTACAATAATAAAAGAGAACATATCATCTATAATTATTACATTATAATTAATTAATCAAAATTTAAAGTCACGTGAAATCTATCAAAATGATACATAAAGTTCGCACTTGTAAATGATGGACCAGTACATAATTTTTAATTATAATTGATTAATTATCATAAAAAGAATTACAAGTAAAATACTCGAAGACGTAAAAGACATTGAAAAAGTTTTAAATCTTGCATTGCATTTGCAAGAAATGAAAGCACTTTTCTATTGTAAACTTCTACCTTGGAAGCATCTGGATTTCAGTACTAATTAATTTTTTTGTCCACAAACTCCAACTACTAAAAATCATCTTTGAATTGTCAACAACCTCTTGGCCTAGTGGTTAAAGATGAGTTGTGGCACATTGTAAGTCTTGAGTTTGAATCCAACACTCCCATCCTCAGTTATTTAATATTTCCCTTGTAATAAAAAAAATCATCTTTGAATTTCGATTATAATTAAAACGATTATAATAAACATTACATTATATTAGACTTAATAATTCGTATATATATATATATATTGTATTCGTATTGCATCAAATATATTTGTATCATATAAAATATAAAAATTATTGTATTAAAATTTATATTGATATACCAAACACAATTTTTTTTTAAATTTTTATCAAAATTTGATCCAATGTCACGTTCATTTTTTTTTAATTATCATATCTACATTGCATGACAGTATATTGAGATAAAGATATTTCAAAGTTTGCTTTTGAAGTTTTTTCATGTGATTCTCAAGGGAGGGAAAAGGCATATTCCCAAAGAATTTGAAATTTTTTGGAAATGTGGGAAAAGCTTGTTTGGAGGGAATTGAAAAATGAAAATCAAACAGATCTCCTTTCACACGAAACTCTCATAAATAAAATATTATTATTCATTATTTTTAATTTCTTTTGTTGTTTTGACTAAATTTATATAAATATAAATTTTTACATTTTAATGTTTTTATTACTTGATAATTATTATTTATTTTTTTTAATTTCTTGTGATATTTACATTTGTTATAAAATATATAATTATATATTAATAATTATATAAAAATTTATTTTTTAAATGAGCCAAATATATATAGTAAGACTAAAAGAAAGTGAAAATCCAAAAGTATTAGCTATACAAATAAATAACAAACAAATTATAAATAAATCACACTAAACAATTAAACATTTATATAAATAGCTTTATAATCTTAACTATAACTTATTGAGTCATTGTGTTTTTTTTTTGGGTCAATATTGGGTCATTGGAATTTAGATACTCTTAGTTCAATAAATTTCTTTTTTTTTTTACTTTGTTTAATTAGCTTTTTTAATAATTATATTATATTTTTAATAAAATTTTAAATTTTTAAGAATCTTTTTTATATTTATTTTATCTTTTAAATACCAACATAATTAGTAATTAAATTAAATTTAACCGCATAACTAGTTAACTAATTCTTCAATTATAATGTTGAATAAAATTATAGTATACGTTAAAAAAATAATTAATATTATGAATAATTGGTCAATTAATTATCTCAATTTTATATTTATTTTGTTTTTAGTTTGTACATAAATCATAATATAACATTATTTTTATTAAATATAATCATACTCAAACACATTAATTAATCAAATATGTCATTAAAAATTTAGAACGTTAAATTAAACAAGTTATATACACCAATTGACATTATATTATAGATAATAACATTTGATATACTGTACAAAAAAAAACATTTGATATAATGATGTAAATGGGTAATATATAATCAGGTATCTGACACTACTCGACTCTATAATCGAATAATTATAGGGTTCGGATAGTGTTTTTATTACCCGTATCGGATTCGGGTAGTACCCTTAGGGTACGCTATACCCGATTAACTTTTGATCAAGTAGTATCTGGTACCTGAACTTGTTCATAAATTATATGAAAGTAATCAAAATTATATGCTTGTACAAAGATTTGAGCCATGGCCTCTCCTATTTATTGTTATATGTTTAACCACATGAGCTAGATTGGGAATTTGTTATATTTGTTATAAATTTTATTTTTATTTTAACACAACTTGCAATTTAAAATTTAATGAAACATTGTTGGCCAAAAAAATAGTTTACTGAATAATAATAATAATAATAATAATAATAATAATAATAATAATAATTTATTCTTAAGATAATAAGATTTTAAAATTTTAGACATAAATTACTAAAATTAAATTAATAGAAATTTCATAATATGTTAAGATACAATTCTTAAGATATTGATAATTTAACATATATGACATTTTATTATAATGTAAATCTTAATATATATATATATATATATATATTATATTATGTTTATTATTTTATTTGTAACTCATTATAATAAATTAAAAAAAACACTTTTTTGACTAAAAAAGTAGTTGAGAAGGTCAATATCTATTTAATCATCCAATATTATGATTATTAATTGATCAAGTTAAACTAAATTACATGAATACATCATAAGAGATTAAATATTTGAAATTAAAAACAAGAGTATATTCTAAAAGCATGATAAGAAATTAGAATGAAAAATGTCTGAAATTAAAACTATAATATGCTATGAGAGATTGTTTAATTTATTCTATATTACATGGTAAGCAATTATTATAATGTAACATACAAATCATTATGATAAGATAAACATATTAATAATCTATTTTATATAATTAAGAGCTTGTATAGTTGATTATATATCACATGATAAGATATTATTTTTAAAGTTATAATAACATACAAATCATTATGATAAGGCGTTATTTATTAACTATATTATGTATTTTATTTGCTATCAAAAAAACTATTCCAAATTGAGTACTAATTTTTTTTCATATTCACATTAACATAATAATATTAGATTAACATAATAATATTATATATACACCAATTGATTGAATATCTAATTAAAATGTTAAATAATAGATATTACTAAATTAATTAATATAATGCTAGTTATTTAAATATAATTAATAATAATATTAACAAAGTATAAAAAATAAATTTTGTTAAAATTACCACTTACATAGTAATACAACTCTAATATATTATTAAATTACACTTTAATTTACTATTAGAATTATTATTTTTATCCACACTTTAATTTTACATTTAATAGATAATAAATAAATTATTTTTAATAAATACTTAATTTTATCAAAATAATACTTACACACTAAGAGATTACATAATTTATTCTTAAAAGATTATTAAATATAATATACAAATCATTATTATAAGATACCAAATTAGTTTATTCATGTATAAGATTATTATAATATAATAAATAATTAATTATCACTAGCTTGATTTTTTAATATCTTTTGTTTTAAGGCTAAAAATAAAATTACCACTATAATTTTCTCTTTTAATGATACCCAAGTATAAAAAAATTGTACTTGTATTGTTTAATTTAATTACTTGACTTTTTCTAATCTTAAAAACTTGAATTTTAATTTTAAGATTAAGTTTTTTTAATCTAAATTTAATATCTTTCTATACTTAAAATTTTAAGAAAATATAGTTTAAATTTAATTTTATTAAAAATATTTTTAACGTGTTGCACAAAATATCAAATTCAAAGTTTCAAACAAATATTGAAATTATATAATTTTTATATATTTGATTTATTATTGTATTAAAATTAAAATTAAAATTTTATTATAAATAAAAATAATAAAATGTTAAAATGATTTTTATAATAAAATCTAATGTCAAATTAATAATATATTTATTATTATAAATGCAATAAGAATAATATTAAAGATTATTTGATATCATATATTATATCATATATTATAGTGTTTTAAATTAATTTAATTTAATTAAAAAGATTCAATATTTATTATGCTGGTAATATATAATTGATAAAATTTTATAATAAATAATAATTTTTTTCAAATTTTTAAACTTTTTAATTAAAAAAGTGTATCAATTATTTATTTATTTTTAAATAATAATTATATAATTATAATTCGGGTTTTTTCGGGTTATAAATTCGGGTTTTTTCGGGTTTTCGGTTCGGTTCGGTCTCGGTTTCGGATCGTATCGGGCTCGGGTTATATCGGGTTCGGGTTGTGTCGGGTTCGGGTTTTTTCGGTTTCGAGCTTTTTCGGTTTCGAGTTTTTTCGGTTCCGGGCTTTTTCGGTTACGGGTTTTTTCGGTTACGGGCCTTTGACTTTTTTAGTCAATTCGGACTAGTCCCGATTCGGTCTCAGGCGGATTCGGACGGGTTTTCGGGCTTGGGTCAATTTTTACCACCTCTATAAGCACCCAACACAGCCTTTTCGATCCCTTGTTTACAAGCTCCTCTATTTAGGTGCCTCGATCAACACCGATAAACTCACCTTCTTCAGCACTAAAAGCTAGCACCGAACAGCCCATTTTGAACACTGTTTCGAACCCCAAGCCTTGTTTTGGCCTCCAACAGCCAGCCTTTGACCTTCCATTTCTACACTCAACAATCTCCCAATCTTAGCCCCGAGAACTCCAAAAATCTAGCTTTGTTTTAATGCTAAAATAAGCCGTTTCCAGCCTTTTTTTTAAGCGCCTTTGCCTTAGCCCAAACCACTGCAATTTTAGCCTCTCGGGTTTGTCTCCAATTCAGCCGCGAACTTCAGCATTTGAGCCCCTGTTTCTCGGTTGTTCCCTTTTGCTTCGATGGTGGTAACAGCCTTGAGTTCGACCTCCACTTAGCGCCAAATTAGCACCTCACGTGGTTGTCTCCTCCCTAGCCGAACCCAACATCTTTTCTCCTTGTTCTTCCCCTGTTTAGGTCCCCTGATCAGCACCACAAAATGCTAAGTTCTAGCTCGTATTGCAGCCTCTGTCTTCCACCTCTGCTTTCGTCCTCTGCTGCTGACAGTGGTAAGGCTATAGCCGTACCTTTCCTTTCTTCATCTTCTTCTCTTCTTTCCCTTCGGCTACTCCTCCCTCTTCTCACAATTTTTCTTCAGCTTGTGGTTCTCTCTCTTGTGCCTCTCTTTCTTTGCTTATTCTATATTTATTTTTTTTTATTATTATTATTAATTGGACAATGGCAGAGGTGGTCTGCCTTAGTAGACCATGTAAATGTTCCATTTTATAATAATGTTTTTTTAATTTATGTATACTTATTTATTTCCTTTTGCTTAATATATATCTATATATATATATATATATATATATATATCATTTTCTTAATTGTAAACAGAGCTGTCAAAATGGTTCAGCCCTGATAGGTTAGGCCATAAATGGGTCGAGCCAAAAAGCATTTTTTGTTAAATGGGCTTGAAAATGCAAGCTCATATCTGGTCTTAAGAGATAACAGGCTTAAATGGGCCAGTCCGTATAAGAAATTAAAAAAAATTAAAATTTATATTAAAATCCCAATTTTCAGTATATAAACAAAATAAAATTTGAAATAAATATTAAACAAACATCAAATAAATTCATACCAAATCCATCAAGTCTTTAACGTCATTTGAACATTACATATTAATAGTCTAACAAACATAATATAAATTGTTTTAACAAACTTAATTATTGAAAAACATTTCTCAATAATATTAAAAATCAAAAAAATGATACACAAATCCATGTCTATCCATCTCCTCCATCGTGTTAATAACATTCAATCAATTCTTTTTTAACTTCGCTATCTACAAACATAAATAAGGAACAATATAGAAACTCACAAGAATTAAACTTATGAATTGGTTAAAAATGGTCAACTAATTAATAACATTACCTTCAAAAAACCAAGAATCCAATTGTCACGACCCGACGACCGCGACTTTCACTCGATTCTTATACTTTTCTTAGTCTACAAATTTATGGACTAAATTTTTCTTTTCCATTTTAAGGTTTGTATTCGGTGTCAGTGTAGTTACTATACTACCTAGGTGACTTATAGTCATTCCATTTAAATATTAAACAAACACGGAAACGGTTCTCAGTTACATCCCGACTTGTTAAACAGAATATGTACTGTGCATCAATTTAAGTCTTACATGTAAACAAGTATTTATAAGTAACATATACCTCCGGAAACTAGTACCAAGTCCATACACCGTCTCCGATGCCCACCTAGCAGCTCACACGGCAGATGTTAACTTCAATAATCTGAAAGAGATGAAATTTAGTGGGGTGAGCAAAACCACGGCTCAGTAAGATACTAATATAAATACAGAAGTAGGATTACACTGTCTTAAACTGCAAGGCTTAAACTTGCAATGATGCAATTACAGTTAATCCTTTCTCATCGATACATCTCATTATTACTTCTCATTTTCACTTTTTCATTTCATAATCATACTCTGGTATGCCATCATCTCATATCAGTTCTCATATTTACCTTTCATTTCATAATCATATTTCTGTATTCTATCATCTCTTATCAATTCTCATATTGTGGATCATGATCACGGTGGTACCCAATCAAAATTCTCTTCGTGTATTTCTATATTCGTGTTTCAAACATATCATGACCTCATATAGATGAAATATCGTTACCACCGAGTCATGACATTCCTCATGGAATTCTCATATACTAAGCATATTATCATATTAGGGTTTAATATGCAATTCATGTAAATTTTCTGTATAAACCGCGATCATTTCAAATCATATCGTATATACTTTAGGACATGCTCAACATATGCATTTTCAAAAGTTGCCTTTAAGGCATAATATAAACATATTCAATTTCAATTCATGTATTCGTTTTCAGAGCATGTCTAAAACATGTGCGGTTTTAAAGCATTTTTCATATACTATAAATCATATCAGGTTTAGAGTTCATATCAAATCAATCTATACTCTAAACCGCATGTCGTTTCAAATTCGACACAAAATCGTATATAAATCATGTAAGTGTCGAAATCATTTATCATATACTTTTAAATCATTTACTGTAAATCATATCAGGTCTAGAGTTCATATCAAATCAAACTATACTCTAGACCGCATATCATGCCATGTTCGACACAAAATCACATATAAATCATATAGTGTCGAATTCATATCTCATGGGCTTTTAAAACATGTTTAAAACATGTACTGTTTCAAAACATATTTCATTTCAAATCTGTTTCATGTACAGTATAAATCATGTCAAGTCTAGAGTTCATATCAATAAAAATCATACTCTAGACTTCATATCATATTTGTTAGAGACTAGGCTAGATCCCTATCATCTCTCTATCAATAAAGACTTAAATCACTGTAGCTAGCAGTGAAAATCATATCGTCCCCTGGAAACCAACTAGGGCGCTATCTATGGCCATAGACCTCATATCTCTCAATCCCACTGATCAGGCAAGACTGAGACCTGTCCACGACTATTGTCGGACAAGCATATCTATCTGCCTAATGAGCAAAGCTCCAATTAGGCGGTTTCCACTATGCTTTATTGAATTTAATTCTTTTAGGGTGCCTACAGTCTCATAAAACATTTAAATCTATAGCTTTCTTTTCAATATCATGTAAGGCATATGGTAAAATTCTGTATGAGACTTCATATATCAAAACATATATATATATTTACCATATACTTTCATTTCAAAACAAATCCATACTTTTCAGTATTCATATAAACATTATTAAAATGTTTCAAGTTGCAAGAAGGCATGCTTAAATGCGATGCTGTAAAACATTTAAGTATGCAACTTCGGTAATGTTTCCATCAAATACGCTAAAGCGATTCATTTAACTTTATCACCATCAATTATTCGATTTCAAGACTTTCTTTCTGTCAACCAGTAAATCACTATACAATTCATTCACTATTCATCTAATTCAGTATTCAATTTGCTCAGTACTCAATTCATTTGGAAATCGAATCACTTGGTATTTAGACCATTCGGTATTCAATATCCTTTCTTGATCGTCATTGACTATTATAATCATTTATACGCTTCATCATCAATATTAAGATCGCATCATTAGTATGAATCCTCTAAGTTTCGATAAGCATTTAAACATCAATTTCTAAAATAGTCATCAAGTTACCGAATTTATGCAAATAATAATATCATCCTTCAATATCTGTTCCAGAATCAACATCGAGGATAACAGAATTATAAAATCGATAGTCACTTATCAAATCCATCTA
Organism: Heritiera fomes; assembly: GCA_032173925.1. Classification (NCBI taxonomy): domain Eukaryota; kingdom Viridiplantae; phylum Streptophyta; class Magnoliopsida; order Malvales; family Malvaceae; genus Heritiera; species Heritiera fomes. The sequence goes on along the minus strand of JAPDPM010000009.1, from coordinate 33,095,858 downwards.
TGATTTGATCTATTGATACATGTTCATCATTTTCGATTTGAGGTCCAATTTCATTTACTATCACAAAATCGTATCTAAATCCTCAAATCCATTTTCATGTGGCCTTTATGATTTTATCCGAACTTATGCAATTGTCGATCTTATTATTCAAGATCTACTCTAAGGTTATAAGCAAAATCATCTTTTCACATATTTATCACTCGTTTCTTTGAATCCATAATTGATCGGATTGTGTCGTAATTCAATCTCCATTTCAATCTCTCGAATTTGTCCATATTATCATTTTCGAAATTATTTCAAAATCATGAAACCGGACTCGGTAAATTCTGGAAATCATTACTCCGTTAATAACTTCACAATCCAATCATTCGACCATCGAAATTTCAACTGTGATCTTCTCTCCCAAGCTATATCATATAATTATCATCACTTTTATCCGTGATCCGTCTAATTAATAATTCCACCTCAATCTCAACTTGATACCATTTGCGATATTAAAATTACTTGATTTATCGGTTCTATAAGGTTTAAACCATGTAATTCACCACATTATCGTTTTCAACGATCTATCTTCTCATCGATTTCAATATCACATTCCTTCGGTAATACTATAAAATCCTTTCAATATTTATTTTCAATAATTATCTCCAAGATTCCATTTATGTGAGAAACTTAATCTTTTTCTTCAAATATTTTCCTAAAAATTTCGACAGCATAACGGCTTAATTTTCCCTAACCTCCTGCAAGGGAAACACAATTTATACTTGCAGCCGTTGATTCTCACCAATTTTACCTCTTACTAAGACCCCCACCATCAGTTGTGGGTCCTCTTAGCATTTTTAGCAAATCAATTTAAATCGATGCATCATATAAAAATCACAATTCCATTTAAAATCAATTAAATAAATGCATCATATATAAAATCATAATTCCCACATACAATATAAAGCTACTAATGCTTTATAAAAGTATCTTACCTATTCGCCAAGCTTAGTGCATTTTCTGATTTTTCAAGCCTTGTCGAACTCCACCATTCGTCTCATTTCCATTTTTGCTACAATTTCAAAATTAACATATATTTTCATTTAGAAAATAATCCGAAAATTTCCAATAAATCCAATAGACATATGGCGAAAAGACTTAAATTTTCCTTACCACATTTTTTTTTTTCTTCTCTTTCTTTTTCCTTTCCTTCTTCTTCTCCTTCCTTCTTTTCTTTCTCCTTTTCTTTTCTTTTCTTTTCTTTTCTTCTTTCTTTTCTTTTCTTTTCTGTTTCTGTTTTTTTTTTTTTTTTCCTGGCCTGAACCGGTTCGGACCGGTTCAGGCCGGTTTGGTCGGGTTCACCTCTGCTTGGCCGGTTCACCCACCGGCGGCCACCCATTCCGGCGGTTCGGCCACCCAACAGCTTGCCGAGGTTGCCACGAAGTCGGATCTGGTCTCGGTTTGGCCCCATCACCGGCGACGGCACCGGATCTGGCGACGTGGGTTTCGGCTCCTTTCTCCTCCGTTTCTCCTTCCTCCGTCGTCGTTCTTCCTCACCGGCGGTCTTCCTTTGCTTCCCCTCAGCTCCACCGAGCTCGGGGTTGGGGTGGCGATGCCTAGACCGGCCGGCACCGCCACTTCCTTCTTTTCTTTTTTTTTTTTTTTTTATATATATATAAATTAGATTTTTATATATATATCATATACTATTAAATTTTAATATATATACATATATATACATGCTTTATCTTGAAATATATGTATATATATATACACTTTGATCTAAATAATATATATATATATTTCGTATATATATATACTTATTTAAAAACGTGTAAAAATATATTATATAATCTATTTATATAATTATATTTTTATTCACATTTTTATTTCTTTAACATTTAAAATATATTTATATAATATAATTTTATAATTATATAAATATATACCTTTTTATTTCTTTAAATTTTGGATTTCCTAATATCCAAATTAATTTCTCCATTTTCATCTCTTATTTAGTTTGGATTTAAATTTATCCAAATTAAACTTTTTGGATACCTTATATTTATTTAGAAAATTCTCGGTCTTCACATCCTTCCCACCTTAAGAAATTCGGTCCTCCGAATTGAACTTAAATTAAAAGGTGGTACCATCCTGTACTCTTATCTTTCTTATCCCTTCAATCATCCTTTAAATGATACTGTCCGCGTACCTCCATCATTAGAATCACCCTTTATACCATTACATATCATTTCCCACCATATATTCATACCTCTTAAAATTTCTTATTACATCTCGATGTGATAACCAAAGTAAAATCACTTTCAGTCTTAAATTCGAAAACTGCTTCATATTCGTGTTCTCTTATAATTCAGAATTATAGCTTTAAATTTCCAATAGTCCTCTTAATTAAGGGAGGATTGTACTTTCAATCGAGCCATATGTTTAGGTTCGATCATTTTTCGTTGGCTACTTCTTTACTTCTTTCAATCTTTTTGCAATTCACATATCGATCATATTCTATACCATCATTCCATTATCTTCAATATAACTGCCACAATCGATCATTCTCGATCATTCATATCCTATTCCTTTAAGGTGATACACAATTCTTCTATACCGCATCGACACCATTCATTAACGGTTTCCAATCCGTTTTAATAGGCCATCGATTGGCATCTTTAAGTCAAAGCCCAGCCTGTTTCAATAGGCCGTCGACTGGTATCACCCATACCAATAGCTGACTAATCTTGGTACAGATTGAAAATCAACAAGTTTACATGTAGACGCTACACAGTACATGGGATGTAACACTATCACTGTCTCAACTACACCGACACGTACTAGACAAACCGTGCTCTGATACCATTAAATCTGTCACGACCCGACGACCGCGACTTTCACTCGATTCTTATACTTTTCTTAGTCTACAAATTTATGGACTAAATTTTTCTTTTCCATTTTAAGGTTTGTATTCGGTGTCAGTGTAGTTACTATACTACCTAGGTGACTTATAGTCATTCCATTTAAATATTAAACAAACACGGAAACGGTTCTCAGTTACATCCCGACTTGTTAAACAGAATATGTACTGTGCATCAATTTAAGTCTTACATGTAAACAAGTATTTATAAGTAACATATACCTCCGGAAACTAGTACCAAGTCCATACACCGTCTCCGATGCCCACCTAGCAGCTCACACGGCAGATGTTAACTTCAATAATCTGAAAGAGATGAAATTTAGTGGGGTGAGCAAAACCACGGCTCAGTAAGATACTAATATAAATACAGAAGTAGGATTACACTGTCTTAAACTGCAAGGCTTAAACTTGCAATGATGCAATTACAGTTAATCCTTTCTCATCGATACATCTCATTATTACTTCTCATTTTCACTTTTTCATTTCATAATCATACTCTGGTATGCCATCATCTCATATCAGTTCTCATATTTACCTTTCATTTCATAATCATATTTCTGTATTCTATCATCTCTTATCAATTCTCATATTGTGGATCATGATCACGGTGGTACCCAATCAAAATTCTCTTCGTGTATTTCTATATTCGTGTTTCAAACATATCATGACCTCATATAGATGAAATATCGTTACCACCGAGTCATGACATTCCTCATGGAATTCTCATATACTAAGCATATTATCATATTAGGGTTTAATATGCAATTCATGTAAATTTTCTGTATAAACCGCGATCATTTCAAATCATATCGTATATACTTTAGGACATGCTCAACATATGCATTTTCAAAAGTTGCCTTTAAGGCATAATATAAACATATTCAATTTCAATTCATGTATTCGTTTTCAGAGCATGTCTAAAACATGTGCGGTTTTAAAGCATTTTTCATATACTATAAATCATATCAGGTTTAGAGTTCATATCAAATCAATCTATACTCTAAACCGCATGTCGTTTCAAATTCGACACAAAATCGTATATAAATCATGTAAGTGTCGAAATCATTTATCATATACTTTTAAATCATTTACTGTAAATCATATCAGGTCTAGAGTTCATATCAAATCAAACTATACTCTAGACCGCATATCATGCCATGTTCGACACAAAATCACATATAAATCATATAGTGTCGAATTCATATCTCATGGGCTTTTAAAACATGTTTAAAACATGTACTGTTTCAAAACATATTTCATTTCAAATCTGTTTCATGTACAGTATAAATCATGTCAAGTCTAGAGTTCATATCAATAAAAATCATACTCTAGACTTCATATCATATTTGTTAGAGACTAGGCTAGATCCCTATCATCTCTCTATCAATAAAGACTTAAATCACTGTAGCTAGCAGTGAAAATCATATCGTCCCCTGGAAACCAACTAGGGCGCTATCTATGGCCATAGACCTCATATCTCTCAATCCCACTGATCAGGCAAGACTGAGACCTGTCCACGACTATTGTCGGACAAGCATATCTATCTGCCTAATGAGCAAAGCTCCAATTAGGCGGTTTCCACTATGCTTTATTGAATTTAATTCTTTTAGGGTGCCTACAGTCTCATAAAACATTTAAATCTATAGCTTTCTTTTCAATATCATGTAAGGCATATGGTAAAATTCTGTATGAGACTTCATATATCAAAACATATATATATATTTACCATATACTTTCATTTCAAAACAAATCCATACTTTTCAGTATTCATATAAACATTATTAAAATGTTTCAAGTTGCAAGAAGGCATGCTTAAATGCGATGCTGTAAAACATTTAAGTATGCAACTTCGGTAATGTTTCCATCAAATACGCTAAAGCGATTCATTTAACTTTATCACCATCAATTATTCGATTTCAAGACTTTCTTTCTGTCAACCAGTAAATCACTATACAATTCATTCACTATTCATCTAATTCAGTATTCAATTTGCTCAGTACTCAATTCATTTGGAAATCGAATCACTTGGTATTTAGACCATTCGGTATTCAATATCCTTTCTTGATCGTCATTGACTATTATAATCATTTATACGCTTCATCATCAATATTAAGATCGCATCATTAGTATGAATCCTCTAAGTTTCGATAAGCATTTAAACATCAATTTCTAAAATAGTCATCAAGTTACCGAATTTATGCAAATAATAATATCATCCTTCAATATCTGTTCCAGAATCAACATCGAGGATAACAGAATTATAAAATCGATAGTCACTTATCAAATCCATCTATGATTTGATCTATTGATACATGTTCATCATTTTCGATTTGAGGTCCAATTTCATTTACTATCACAAAATCGTATCTAAATCCTCAAATCCATTTTCATGTGGCCTTTATGATTTTATCCGAACTTATGCAATTGTCGATCTTATTATTCAAGATCTACTCTAAGGTTATAAGCAAAATCATCTTTTCACATATTTATCACTCGTTTCTTTGAATCCATAATTGATCGGATTGTGTCGTAATTCAATCTCCATTTCAATCTCTCGAATTTGTCCATATTATCATTTTCGAAATTATTTCAAAATCATGAAACCGGACTCGGTAAATTCTGGAAATCATTACTCCGTTAATAACTTCACAATCCAATCATTCGACCATCGAAATTTCAACTGTGATCTTCTCTCCCAAGCTATATCATATAATTATCATCACTTTTATCCGTGATCCGTCTAATTAATAATTCCACCTCAATCTCAACTTGATACCATTTGCGATATTAAAATTACTTGATTTATCGGTTCTATAAGGTTTAAACCATGTAATTCACCACATTATCGTTTTCAACGATCTATCTTCTCATCGATTTCAATATCACATTCCTTCGGTAATACTATAAAATCCTTTCAATATTTATTTTCAATAATTATCTCCAAGATTCCATTTATGTGAGAAACTTAATCTTTTTCTTCAAATATTTTCCTAAAAATTTCGACAGCATAACGGCTTAATTTTCCCTAACCTCCTGCAAGGGAAACACAATTTATACTTGCAGCCGTTGATTCTCACCAATTTTACCTCTTACTAAGACCCCCACCATCAGTTGTGGGTCCTCTTAGCATTTTTAGCAAATCAATTTAAATCGATGCATCATATAAAAATCACAATTCCATTTAAAATCAATTAAATAAATGCATCATATATAAAATCATAATTCCCACATACAATATAAAGCTACTAATGCTTTATAAAAGTATCTTACCTATTCGCCAAGCTTAGTGCATTTTCTGATTTTTCAAGCCTTGTCGAACTCCACCATTCGTCTCATTTCCATTTTTGCTACAATTTCAAAATTAACATATATTTTCATTTAGAAAATAATCCGAAAATTTCCAATAAATCCAATAGACATATGGCGAAAAGACTTAAATTTTCCTTACCACATTTTTTTTTTTCTTCTCTTTCTTTTTCCTTTCCTTCTTCTTCTCCTTCCTTCTTTTCTTTCTCCTTTTCTTTTCTTTTCTTTTCTTTTCTTCTTTCTTTTCTTTTCTTTTCTGTTTCTGTTTTTTTTTTTTTTTTTCCTGGCCTGAACCGGTTCGGACCGGTTCAGGCCGGTTTGGTCGGGTTCACCTCTGCTTGGCCGGTTCACCCACCGGCGGCCACCCATTCCGGCGGTTCGGCCACCCAACAGCTTGCCGAGGTTGCCACGAAGTCGGATCTGGTCTCGGTTTGGCCCCATCACCGGCGACGGCACCGGATCTGGCGACGTGGGTTTCGGCTCCTTTCTCCTCCGTTTCTCCTTCCTCCGTCGTCGTTCTTCCTCACCGGCGGTCTTCCTTTGCTTCCCCTCAGCTCCACCGAGCTCGGGGTTGGGGTGGCGATGCCTAGACCGGCCGGCACCGCCACTTCCTTCTTTTCTTTTTTTTTTTTTTTTTATATATATATAAATTAGATTTTTATATATATATCATATACTATTAAATTTTAATATATATACATATATATACATGCTTTATCTTGAAATATATGTATATATATATACACTTTGATCTAAATAATATATATATATATTTCGTATATATATATACTTATTTAAAAACGTGTAAAAATATATTATATAATCTATTTATATAATTATATTTTTATTCACATTTTTATTTCTTTAACATTTAAAATATATTTATATAATATAATTTTATAATTATATAAATATATACCTTTTTATTTCTTTAAATTTTGGATTTCCTAATATCCAAATTAATTTCTCCATTTTCATCTCTTATTTAGTTTGGATTTAAATTTATCCAAATTAAACTTTTTGGATACCTTATATTTATTTAGAAAATTCTCGGTCTTCACACCAATTTTTGGTGCAAATGAAAGTTTTCACATTCTCATGATCTAGAGAACTTCAATACTTATTTAAAACATGAAAACCAATACTAAAAGAACTCTCCGATGCCATCGTTGTTATTGGAATACTCAAGATATCATAAGTTATACTTGCAAGCTCTGAAAATCTTGGCTTATGATCTTTCCACCATTACAACACATTTAAATCTTCAACCATACGATCCATAATTTTTAACTCTTCGAAATAAAGATCTAATTGAGATTTTAGTTTTTTTACTTGAATAGTTTCAAATATTTTGAAAGCTTATATTATTAGATATTTCAAAATAAATTAATTGTCATTAAAAAAGAGAATTTGAAATAAAGTATATACTTAAAAAACAAAAATGGACTTATTTCACTCAAAACAAGTGTATTCTTCCCCCTTCAACTAGTATGTGTAAGAGGTTGTGAGTCATTAAGTTGGCTTGAAGTAATTTAGTAATACTTAATAGAATTAATTTTATACATTTTACTTTGATTAAAATGTTAAACATATAAATAATTAAAATAAAACAAAATTTTAATATAATTAAAATTATTAAAAAATTAAACGGGTTGGCTCATTTAAGCCCAGATTGAATCCATGTAGGACTGGGCTAAAAAGCCCTCTTTTTTAAATGAGTTACAAAAATGAGGTCCAGCCCTGAATAAAATGGGCCAGGCTTAGCCGACCAAATAGGCCTTGGCCTATTTTGACAGTGCTAATTGTAAAACCTTAATATCTAATTAAATCCTTAAAATTTGACCAACACTATTCTAAAATTTCCCATGTAAATTATTAAATACTTTAATTGTAAATCTTAATTCCATAACCTATCATGATCATCATATTTACTTATCAACATCGAAAATTCTCTTTCTTAATCATAATTTTTATAATTCTCCAATTAATCACATCAATTTATAAGACTAAAAATAGGTCAATTCGCTCACTATGGGTCGAAAGTTATGGTCATCACACATTGCAATATCGAACCACGATTCACATCAAAATGTGAAGAAACAAAAAAAGGTAATTTCAAAATTAATTGGAGTCTCTCTTTCTCGTATGCTTGCTACCTTCTGCTTTGCGTCGTAGGTTCTCTCTCATTTCATTTTCCCAAATTTGATATGATTTTTATAATTTTCTTTTATTTTATTTTGGAAAGGAATTTTTTTTGAATGCAAATCACTAAGAGAAAAAGATTAAAATTTTCTTTTTTAAATTGGGATTTTTGTCTTTGAATAATTTAGTTTCTTTTGATTGGCAATAGTGGTAAGTTTTTTATTTTTTTTGGTAAAATAATAATTTTTATTCTTATCCTACTGAAAAATGAAACATGGGTATACGAAGACTTTGATCTTTTTTGTTATTTTTTTATGGTTTTGATTTAATGCATATTTAGGATTTTATTGTAAAAAATTATTTATGAGATTAGTTTTTTGTACATTCTTTTTCAGTCTTTAGTTATTGTATTGTATTTATTCTATTCCAGTGTTGTGATCAAGCATAAAGCCATAGACGCCAAGTCTCAAAAACTAGGTTCTTTTTTTTTCTTTTCCTAATATTTTTCTTTTTTGAAAAAAAAAATTATTAATTTGTTAGGGTTGTTATTTATGAGATTTTGTTTACATTCTTTTTCATACTCCAACTATTATGTTGTGTTGTATTATGTCCAAGTGTCAATGATCAACTCAAAAGCCATGGATACCAAGTCTCAACAACAAAGTACATTTTTTTCTTCAATTTAGAGAGAAGTCTATAGTGATGATGGGAGTGGATTGTGTTTATTTTTTGATTTTGGTGTTGTTTTAACGTTTCAATGCTATCTTTAGCTTTGGATTCTATTTTGGGAGAGATTATCCTGTTTTGTACTTGTGTTTCAATAAAATTTTTGTTAGTCGCTGAAAAATAAGTCTCTCTACAATTAAATATAATTGAAGTGTTCAAATTTAGATAATTTTTTTTTCAAAGTAGAAAATAGATAAAATAAGAGATAATACATATATATATATATATATATATATATATAAATAGGTTGAGAAAATATAAGAGATAACATATAAACAAAACATTGACAACTTTGCATGTATCATATTATTTATTTATTACTCTACTTCTCTACCCTACAACTATTTTTTTTCTTCCTTTCTTTACTTTATCTATATTTTTTGACATTTTGAGTTTGTTTAATTAAAATTAAACAATTTTATAATATCTAATTCACTTAAAAAATTATATAATATCTAATTGATTTAAAATTATTTATATAATATTTATTAGATTTTAAAAAGTAATAAAAAACTTATCTATCTAATTAAAGATTTTTAACCATCTTTGCACTTCTACAAATTTTTACCACCTCTATAATCTCCATTGTTAGTTTGAATTTTAAAAGAAAAAACTAATCATAAATCTATCTATTTAGTTTGAATTTTAAATATTAAATTAAACAATTTATAATATCTAATCTATTTTAAAAAATTATATAATATCTAATCTATGTAAATTATTTATATAATATTTATTAGATTTATCTAAAATCTAATGTTAATGCATTTTTTATTTTTTAAATCTAATATATTTAAAATAATTTTAATTCAATTACATATATCTCTTTTTAAATTTTAAAAATTAAAAAACTTATTGATTAATATAAAGATTTTTTGACCACCTCTCCACTTCTTCAAATTTTACATATTTTAACCACCTCCCCACTCTCTCCTAATGCTTTATTAGGTTTGAATTTTAAACGAAAAAACTGACCATGAATCTAAAAGTTCAATTTGAATTTAAAATATTTAAATAAACAAGTTTATGATATCTAATCTATTTAAATATATATATATAATATCTAATCCATTTAAAATTATTCATATAATATTTATTAGATTTTAGAATCTAATCTTAATGCATTTTTTTAAATCTAATATATTTAAAATAATTTTGTTATACTTAAATTCTTATACTTTTTCCTTTTTTACAAAAAGACAAAGCTCCTTTTTTTCTTTCAAATAATGTATTATAAGTTTAACCATAAATAAAATTTAAAATAAACAAAATTAATTCATGCATTGCATGGGATACAAATTAGTTTAATATATTATCAAAGGTATTTCAAATTCACTAGACAATTATACTAAATATTTCAAAGTCACTACCAAACAAGAATATTACATTATTATGGATTTAAAAATAATAAACAATTTAAATAATTTTAAAAACTAAATTCTTTTCTCTAAAATTCAAATTACTGAATACAACTTAATTAATTAGAATTAGATTAAAGGATTTCATTTTCACAAATACAAAAAATAAAGATTAATTTTGAATTTATAAATTAATATACTGATATTAAGAATATAATTATCAATTTAAAAATTAATCAAAGCTATATAAATATACTAATTACTATTTGAACTTACAATTAGATGAGATAATTTTTCATTTATAAATATTGTTTTTGAAATTTCTAAGTGAGTCAATGTCACGAGACATTAATTCACTTATGAGTAATTAAAAAAATCAAATTAATTTATCTTAAAAATATAAAATTAATTCTCAAAAAATATAAAATTAAGGATAAAAATATATTTTAATTTTAAGAATTAACAACCCACTTAAAAAACAACCATTTTTCTAAAACAATATTTTTATTTTTTAAAAATAAAATATAATTATTTTTCACCCGTATGGTTGAATTAAAAAAAAATAAAGTACTATCATAACCTTATTAATGTATATTAAGATTTATCTTTTCGGTCAATTCACCAACAGCATTGGTGTCACTTTGTTGCCACCAACCCATCAATGCGAGAAAGCCGAGAGAGAAGTGTAACAAAATAGACTGCCCGAAAAAACCCAAACTAAAATCCTCCTTCTCTGGTCTTCTGCTGCTGCCGTTTGTGGTTTCCTTTCAAGCTCAGCTCTTGCTTTTCCATTTCCTCATTTTCAAGCTATGGGTAAGCTTAATTCTTCTGTTTCTCTTCCTCTTTCTTCGTTAATTCTTCGTTCAATTCTTCACAGCAAAAACACCCTTTCTTGTTTTCCCTATCCTTTTTCTTGCAATGTTACTACCATTGCTACCCACATCAAAACTTTATTTAAGAACACCACGAGAGTAAGGGGAAAGGGGAAAAAGCATGATTGTTTTGATAATGTTGATGATACCCTCACTTTGTTTAATCAGATGGTTCACAAGCACCCAAGGCCTTCCATTGTGGAATTTTCTAAACTATTAGCAGCTATTGCCAGAATGAAACATTATGCAGTTGTTGTTTCCCTCTGTAAACAAATGGAATTATTGGGAGTTTCCCACAACGTTTATTCCTTGAGCATCTTGATTAATTGTTTTTGCCGATTGGGTCATGTTGATTTTGGATTCTCTGTTTTGGGAAAAATTCTGAAGTTAGGTTTTGATCCTAATGTTGTGACATTGTCGACTTTGATCAATGGGTTCTGTGCTCAAAGTAAGATAGCTCAAGCGGTAAGTTTGTTTGATGAAATGATTAGAAAAGGTTATCAACCTAATTTAATTACTTACAGCACAATACTTAATGGCCTGTGTAAAACTGGCAATACTGATAAAGCCCTTCTGTTGCTAAGGGCAATGGAAGAAAGAGGTTTCCAACCTAATATTGTAGCATATAGCACTGTCATTGACCATCTTTGTAAGAATAGGCGGCTAGCGGAAGCTTTTGACCTCTTCTTTGAAGTGAAGGGTAAGGGCATGTCACCAGATACTGTAACTTATAGTTGCTTAATTCATGCTATGTGTACTTTAGGCCAGCAAAAAGAGGTCAGAAAGTTTTTGAATGAAATGGTGGCTACCAATATTGAACTTAATGTTGTCACGTATAGTATATTAGTTGATGCACATTGCAAGGAGGGGATGGTTTCTGAAGCTGAAGATATTGTTGACACAATGATAAAGCAAGGGATTGAGCCAAACATTGTCACTTATAGTGCATTGATAGATGGTCATTGCTTGCAAAACAATATGGATAAAGCAAAAAGAATATTTGATTCGATGATTAAGAAGGGTTGTGCACCTAATATATTTAGTTATAACATCATGATCAATGGATATTGCAAAGCTAAAAGATTAGATGAAGCAACGAAACTCTTTAATGAAATCTCTCGAAAAGGACCAATCCCTGATACTATCACATATAACACTCTTATACAAGGTATGTGTCAATCAGGGAGACTTTCTTCTGCCCATGAACTTTTTAGGCAAATGTGTGCTTCAGGGCAAGTACCAGATCCAATGACCTATTCAATTTTATTGGATGGCTTATGCAAACATGGTAAAATCGAGGAGGCATTGAAATTGTTTTGTGCAATGCAGAATAGTGCGTTGGAGCCTAATATTGTCCATTTTAGTATCCTCATTGATGGTTTGTGTAAAACTGGGCATATTAAAGTTGCAATGGAATTATTTATTGGACTCTCTGCCAAAGGTTTAAACCCTGATGTTTACACATATAATATAATGGTCAATGGATTGTGTAAAGAGGGATTGCCATATGAAGCATACCAGTTATTTAGGACCATGGGAGATAATAATTGTTTGCCTGATAGCTGTTCTTATAATGTAATGATCCAGGGGTTTCTTCGTAATAGCTATACCTCAAAGGCACTACAACTTCTTAAGGAAATGGTTGATAAGGGCTTTTCCTCAGATTCATCCACTGCCACCTTATTTGTTGATCTCGTCTTGAGATGTAATAGATTAGTCTTGTTTTGAAATGTTTCACAACTTGTGTGAAGACTGTCACTTTGAAAATGTGAATTAATTTCTTCGTAATCATTTATACTGCTGTTATAAGTTAAAATTTTTTGGAAACTATAAAGGCTGTTCATGTCTATTTTCATTTTAGGTGATGACGTTCCTTTTGCATTATGAATAAAAGAAATATTACACTCCATGTTTCACTTTTTGCAATAATCTTTTTGAGTCAATTCTCTTCGTCAGATCTCTGAAGTAAATGAGAATCGTTGACGGTGTTAGTTCTAGTAGTAACCTTCAAAATTCTGTGAATTCAATTTGTTGCTACTGTCTTTGGAATGGATTCACGAGAAATACAAATCCTATTTTATTTTCTTTCCTTTTGTTGCATATTGGTAGGTAATGCACGTTTCATGTGGAATTATTGTACGTGAATTTCAAATTTTTTAGTTCTATAGTTGGTTTTGAGAAGATCTTATTTATGCAACAAATGCTCTTGATTATTTCTTCAACTTGTTCTGCTTGTTGTTACAAAAAGTAGAGACAATTTGATTACAAGGTGTGATATTCCAATATTTCCTCTTTTTTACCTTTTTTTCTGGTGATATTCATTCTTTTGTCAAACTCTCGTTAAAGATAATGACATTAAGGACAGGTGGCGAGATTATTTTAACAAATTATTTAATGACGGACAAAATAAAGTTTTGGATAATATTTCGGTGCCTCTCAAGGATTTAAATCGGTGCTTTATGCGTAGAATCCAAGAGACAGAGGTAAAAGAGGCACTAAAGATGATGAAAAATGGAAAAGCTGTTGGACCTGATGACATCCCAATTGAAGTTTGGAAATGCCTTGGAGATGTAGGAGTTAGGTGGTTGACAAATCTATTTAATAAGATTTGGCGCACTAACAAAATGCCAGAGGAATGGAGGAAGAGTGTCTTAGTACCTTTATATAAGAACAAGGGAGATATTCAAAGTTGCGCCAACTACCGAGGCATAAAATTGATGAGTCACACGATGAAACTATGGGAGAGAGTGATAGAACGGAGATTAAGAAAGAATGTAGAGATATCGGAGAATCAATTTGGTTTTATGCCGGGTCGATCAACTATGGAGGCAATACATTTGCTGAGACAACTTATGGAGCGCTTTCGAGTAATGGGTAAAGATCTCCATATGGTCTTTATAGATTTGGAGAAAGCATATGATAAAGTGCCTAGGGAGGTACTATGGTGGTCCTTAATGAAGAAGAGAGTTCCTTTGAAATATATTAAACTAATTAAGGACATGTATAGAGGCGCAAGGACACATGTGAGGACAGGTGGGGGGCAAACAAGTGAGTTTCCTATCACGGTGGGATTACACCAAGGTTCAGCGTTGAGTCCATTCTTGTTTGCGGTAGTTATGGACGAACTAACAAAATCCATCCAGGATAAGGTGCCTTGGTGTATGATGTTTGCAGATGATATTGTCCTATGTGCGGAAACTAGAGCGGAGATCAATACAAAGTTGGAATTATGGAGACAAACGTTGGAATCAAAAGGATTTAAACTAAGCAGAGGGAAGACTGAATACATGGAGTGTAAATTCAGTTCTAACCGACTGGAAGAGCATGATGTAGTGAAGTTAGATGGGGTGGCGATACCTAAGCGGGATCATTTTCGATACTTGGGATCAATAGTACAGATGGATGGAGAGATTGATGGTGATGTGACCTATAGGATTCAGGCTGGATGGAGTAAGTGGAGAAGTGCTACAGGTGTGTTGTGCGATAAAGGAATTCCTACATGGTTGAAAGGCAAGTTTTATAGGACAGTTGTTAGACCAACATTGTTATATGGTAGTGAATGTTGGGCGACTAAGAGGCTACATACACAAAAAATGAGTGTAACGGAAATGAGAATGTTACGGTGGATATGTGGATATACAAGAAAGGATAGAGTGAAAAATGATGATATTCGTAAGATGATTGGAGTGGTACCTATCGAAGACAAAATGTGTGAAAATCGTTTACGTTGGTTTGGACATGTAAGACGTAGACCTGTAGATGCTCCAGTTAGGAGAATAGAGGCTATGGATGTTGAGAGAAGGGTTAAGACTAGAGGAAGACCTAAAAAGACTTGGAAGGAAGTAATTTGGAAAGACATGAAGGTTTTAGAATTAGATGAGCAAATGGCCTTGAATAGGAATCTATGGAGGCAAAGAATACATATGGACGATCTAACGTGATTTTAGATATTGGTTCATATAGCCTACCCCAATCTATTGGGATAAAGGCTCTGATGATGATGATGATGATGATTCATTCTTTTGTCTTATAGAATATGAACCAAGGTAGTCAAAATTAGGATTTATCCTGAATTTGCTACATGTTCTTAACACTCTGTGCCCTGTAAAATCCAAGCCAAGCGTGGCTGTGCCACTCACCCTCGAAGCACTGTTGAAAGAGTAAATTAAAGTTCAAGAGATATAATTACTGAGTGATATATTGCTATAACTTATTAGAAATCAAATTTATTATTCATAAGATAATTGCAGATGTTAATGAAGGTTCATATGACCAATCTATAGCCTTACAAATGATCAGTTCCACCAAACTTCACATTTTCTCTCAGAAAGTTCAATGTCTTTCTTATATACATTGCACACATGTAGGGTATTGACAATTGTTAGTATGATGTTGAAGTTATATTGCTGTTAGCCATGCATTTATTGCATCCATGAATCCCATAATTCGTTCATTTCTATAATATATTGGCATTGAGCCTGAAGAGGAATTGATTTAGGTTCACTTGGTTTGAAGAAGAATGTCTAGGACTAGGTAATTTGCTTGCAGAGTTAAACTGGTTGCAAAGCTTCTTATATGAACTTGTTTGGTCCACTGGTTGCAGTTGGAGGGCTTTCCAATTGTGGTTGCACAGAATGATAAGTTTAGGAAACTATTTGTATATGCATCTATATTTGTATCTGACATGTTCAGGGCTGGATTGTGGGTATTTTAATTTCATTTTATGACAGGGTTGTCCCTGAGAATGTGATTTACAATTCGGAACTGCTCTCCTGGATCTCATAAGCGGAAAGCATACCCCTTCCAGTCATGTATGATACTTCTATTTGTCCAAATTTAATTTTTTTTCTTTGTATTCCCCTGCCGCTACTGCTCTTTCTGGACTTGTGGCTTTGCCACTCGCCCTCCATGCATTGCTTAAATTATAAATATATTTTTGGCTAAAGGGTCAAAAAGGCCCTTGAATAATAAAGAGTTCCGCAAGGCTAAAAGGTCAAAAAAGCTGTTGAATAATATGCATCTATCTTTTTTACGCAATCAATTGAGCTCTTATATTCCCAATTTCACTCTATTGAATCCTTAATTGGACGGAAACCGTTAGGTCTGTTATTTTTTTGACCGTGTGTACTGTTTGGATTTAACAATTTTTGTATGGATTTAATGATTTCTGTCCACAAAGGACTCAATTGAGTGAAAATTGAACTGTAGGGGCTCAATTGATTACAAAAAATGTTAGGGGTTTAATTGCGGAAATCATTTTTTTTCGAAGGTCTTTTTAACCCTTTAGCCTAAATTTTTTGTTACTTTTGATTTTGAGGATTTATGCATTTTGTTGATGAATAATTTCTCCAAAAGTTTCTTTATATATCACCTTGACTGTAAATATTGTTAAAAAAGAAACAGTTTGAACAAGCTCATCCTTCTTCATTTTTCCAAAATTGATGGATCGGTCACTATGTTTAAAATTCAGTGAATGGAAAGATGATGAATCTTGAGATGAAAAGAAAGAGGAATATGAGCCTGATGGGCTAACTGAAGCTTCTTAGATCTTCACTAAGTTCACTTGGACCTCGTCTTTTCTTTTTTTTTTTTTTAAGATTATTGTACAAATGAGACTTAAGTTAGAAAGTTTTTTCACCTGCCTATAGAAGTGGTATGTAAATGTTTACATTCTCTGTTTGTTTCCTTTAGTTTGTGTCTTTATAAAATTTTTTATAATTCTTCAAAAAAAAGTTCAAATAATTATTATGCATATTACATGTATTAAATTGATTTAGGTGGGGAGTATGTTATCCTGGATTATTATTTAGAGAACGATCTATTCCAATTTTTCCATTTTAACTCCTTGCTTTGGTCTCTTTCCGTTGATATAAGCTTATCTATTTTAAAAATGAAATGTAGCAAGGAAGCTAATCCATTGGCATTTACTGCGAGCTAATGAGAGGGTTGGTTATAGAAAAGAGTACTGGTAGGTTGTTGGTCGGGTGATTAATTTAAGAGCAATAATCTTGTGGTTATTGCCAGACAATTCCTTTACTTGATATGCAATTATATGTCAAATTATTAAAGATTGGGAGCAATGTGATTTAACCCTTATTTTGTAAGATCAATCTTGTGACTTCTCTTGTGGATTCTTTAATCAAGATCAATCCAACTTTTGGAATAACATCAATGAGAACTTAATCCTCAGTCACCCGTGAAGTTTCTTTGTCAAGATTTCTAATATATTTTATTATTCTTCTTTCTTGCTGGCAGTTTTCTTCAATATAGATTATGTTGTTTGCTTGACTTGACTCCATTTGTTTATTTCTGATTTCCTTATACTATGTTGTTTAAACTGATTTGGAAATTGATAATTGACTCTGATTTTAGCATATTTGGGTTCTAAAATTGTTTCCAACTTGGTTGATTGATTTTGAAACTTTTTAGATGTTTGTTTTTTTCCTTTTGTTGTGGGTGTTGTTAAAGATACTAAACTTCATATTTGTCAGGCTACTTAGAACATCAAGAGCAAAAGGAATCAAGGAAACGAGACCCATATGTTATTTTAGTATGGAAGAATCTGTTCCAAGGGACATTGGCCCTTACAAGAACCTGATCATATTCACATCAAGCTCTATGGACACAAAATGCATTTCCAATTCAACCTCTATTCCTTTATTTAAAAAGCTAAGGTATGCTGTTGAGTTCTCTTTTGAGGGGCCTTTGCTTTACATATGACATATTTTGTAGGTAAAAGCTTAAGGCTTACACATGTTTGTGAAAATGCCTATTATAATGCTCTTGTTGTTTATAACCTGGCTGACATTGAATGATATCCAGATGAAGCATACCAGTTGTTTAGGATCAAGAAGAGGGAATGGTTATCGAGGAATTTCTCATAAATTTTTAAGGCCAGTCCTTCTACAGACTTTGCTTTCTCTATGCACTCACTGCATAAATTTATCGAGGAATCTCTCAAACTCTCTCTTTCTCTTAGAACTTAAAAAAATTGCGTTCTGATTTTTTCTTTTCATCATGCATGATCTTTTTCCTTAGCTTACTGTCCTACACTCCTATGCTAGTTGCACGGTTGATGCTAATGTTTTTCATTAACTTTCCATTCAAGATTTATCTCTTGCTTGGTATGTTCCTGCATTTTTTTCTGTAACCAAACCTAGGGTTGTTTGCTTTTATGTGTGTATTTCTTTTTACTCTTCATTTATTTCTATTTATACTGGATGGTGAAATTGGTCTTTAGGAATATTTACAAATTTCAGAATTTCAATGCTTAATTTCAGGGGACCCAAAATTTTATATGCAAATCCAACTTCCTCTGAGAAAACAGTCACGTTTATTAAATGATTATATAGTCTCTCTTTATTAAACAAATATAACCCAAAGGAATATGCAAACGATAAAGAAAATGTTTTTCCTTTTGACTTAGAGGAAAGCTATCAAGGGCAGATTCTAGCTTGGAGAAGTTTGTGGTGACAAGGGCAATGTAGAATTTATTCGGAAATTAAAACTGTAGGAATGCTTCAGCCTTCAAATAACATACTTGCCTTTATTTAAAATCAACATCTACTGAGCATAAAAGGAAACAAGGAGGAGTGGCAATAAAGCATTAGCAACCTTTTTTTATTCTTTCTTTTCTTAGTGGAAAGTGAATACCCAATCGGATAATATTATAAATTAAAAGTCATCAATGATTTATAGGGCTATAAACGAACTGAACACACAAACAGAAGAACGAATTGATGTTTCTATTCGTTCATTTGTTTCTTAAGTGTTGTTTGTGTTCATTAAGGAATCTGGTTTTTATGTTCATATTCGTTTGTTTGTTTGCTAGGAATTGTTCGTTAAATTTTTGCATACAAACTCGTTCTTACTAGGCGAACAAGCTTGTTCATTAAACGAACGCGTTCATGAACATGTAAATGAACGCATTTGCGAAAATTCATACAATGCGTTCACGAGCACACGTTCACAAACATATGTTCGTGAACAAGTGTTCATAAGAACAAGCTAAATATTAAATATTAAAAATCCTACATAAAGATTGAATCCCACATACAAATTAAAATCATCCAACACAAAATCTTAAATACAACATAACTTAAGTCAGCAATGTTTTTTTAAAAATTAATTATTACAATTTTAAGTACAGTTTGTATCATATACATATACATATATTGGTATACATATATTAAAGTATCATATATATATATATATATGTGTGTGTGTGTGTGTGTGTGTGTGTATGTATACACACATTTGTGTAATGTTAATGTATATATAAATGGTCAATGGATAAGAATGAGATCTTAACTTATTATGAAACTCTTATTAATTTAATTTCAGTACATTTTGTTTAAAATTTTAAAAAAATTATTTTAATCATAATTAAGTAATTCAATTTTATAATTATTTTATTATTATATTTTATTAATTTTTTATGTCTACAAAGTTGTATTGTATAAATATATTTAAGAATCAGGTACTAATTTTTTAAGTTAATGTCTTAAAAATAAGGTATATATTATATAACTTATATAATATAATAATTTTAGTATTTTAATAAATATCAAACGAACAACGAACAACAAACAACACTTTAAATGAACGAGTTACAAATGGACATAAACGAACGAACAACAAATAACATTTTAAATGAATGAACAATAAATGAAGGTAAACAAACCTGTTCACGAGCAAAAATAAACAAATCACACCTCTTTTCATGTTCGGTTCGTTTAATAAACGAACACTAAAATGTTGTTTGTGTGCGTTTATTAAGTTTAATAAATGAACACTAAAATGTTGTTCGTGTGCGTTTATTAAGCTTAATAAACAAATATAAACGAACAAAAGCCGAACGTATTCACGAACGGTTCATTGAACGTTTTGTTTGTTTACACTCCTATCAATGAATAATGAGTACGTTAACTGAATGATCAAACTCGTACTGTTTTTTTGCACTTTTTTCCCTTACTATATGATGTTAATTAATAGGCTGTAATTTGTTTTTCTCTTGATGGTTTAGGTAGTTTTATTTTCAATACAAATTTAGCTGATAAACTGTTTTTAGCATAGTCAGCTCCTTAAAATTCTACTTGTAATTATAGATCTCTATGTGTATGTGGTATGTTTGGAAGAAAAAAGGGAAAATGGTGAGAAGGGTGATGATGCTTCTTCAAAGGTCTGGTATGTTAACCATTGTTTCTGGTAATTGTGCATGTTAATTTCAACCATTTTCTAGAAATAACTGCATTGATCTCTAGCATTGAGTAGCATGCATTCCTGATTATGGGGATAATAGCCTCTTTAGTACCGTTATAGTCAGATTAGGGGTGCAGGTTATGTATAGATCCATTTTAATTGGTCATCTCATGCTTTTCTCACTTATGAAAATATGAAAATGTTGGCTGAAATTTTGTAACACTCGAGAAGAACACTAATTATGTGCAATTTGGGGTAATGTGGGATGGATTGGATATCTCCTTCTCAATACCAATCCTCAAGCCATCTCCCTCAAAACTCTTATTTTCCTGACTGGTCAGCATCTCTTTTGTTCAGTGATATATATGTGATACTTGTTACCCTTGTTACCGAGATAACGGTCTAAAGCAGTCATGTTTTACCCATAGCTCAGGGATGGCTGTGCAGCATTTTAATGGACTTCAGAATGAAGCTCAGGTTGGTAAAAATGTCATGCTGAGTTACAGAGTACTATTACGCGATTTATTTTTTCTTTTGCATAGAAATATGTTTCTTTTTAGACCCTCAAACTAGATTGGTATGATTCTGAACATGATAGGTGCTTCTGGCTCTGAAGTCCAGCATTTTGACAACCCAGCCTTTTGTACCTTCCACGTGTAGAACATTGGTAAGAGCTATTGACAATTGCTAGAGTGATGATGAAGTTATATTGCTGTTGGTGACGCACTTATTACATACATGAATCCAACTATTCACTCTTTTTTAGCATTGTTTTCCAGAATGAAACTGTTTATATTGTTAGGCATGACACAATAAAGATGAGCAACAATGGGCTGTTCATTTTTTTTTTCCCTTCTTTTCCGTGTCTTCTGGCTAGGAATTTATTTGATGTGCACATGAAAAGTATTATTTTGGTCATGAGGATTAATGGCAGCAATGTTAAAAATGGAAGATGCCATGATATCCAGGAAAGAAAGATGACAACCAAGCAACCGGATGCACGGTGTAAACCATATTCCCTGATGCATCCTCTGGAGCATAAAGCCCTCGTACCTGTACAAGCTTGGTAATTTCCTCCTTTTGGAGTAGGTGTCAAGTGCGATAGCATAAGAGAGCAGCTAATGAGTGCAAGATTATGAACTGCACTTCAATAAGGTATAGGGCTGCTTGTCTAATAGTATAGACCATCTTATTGTTCCCTCAGATCATATAAATGATCGTTGAATTAATTAATAATGCTCAATGGCATTTTCTCATATTGTTGTCTTGAAGAAGATACATGCATTAAACATTATAAAGTTACTGTTGGTTATTAAGATATATGAGCATAAAGTATCCTTGTTGTTTCTTTCCCCCAAGGATTGGTCAATCATACTGTGCATTATTAGACTGATTATATATGCTTGTTCATGGCTCGGATAAGGTAATAATATTAATCTATACTGGTCCTAAGATTGAGTCCTTGGTTATGTTGGTAATAATATTAATCTATTTCCTTTACCTATGTTCCTAAGAACTGTATTTTAGGAATCCAACGTTATGCTTTTATTTTACTCTACAAAATTGATATATATGCATAAAATAGTATTTTATGCATTGTGGGGTGAATATTTTGTGATGTGCAAGTTGGACAAGTGGGGATAAAGTACGATAGTTGAGCCCTATAGCCCAACCTGATACAAGTTCGATACGAGTGGGATAAAGCTGGCCCTGTTCATATTTTTTTTAACTCTTATTGTTTTATGAAAATATTTTCAGCAGAATAAAATTATAATGGCAAAGTTTTTAAGTTTCATAAACAATTTTATAAATTTGACTTGTTATGTATTCATTTTATCATATGTCAAGAATAAAATCCATCTTTACTTAGGAGTTTCAAAATTTCATAGTTTGTATATATTTTAATAATTTTACATCTAAATGCATCTTTTACTAGTTTATTTAGAAAATTGAGTTAGATTAAATAACCATATAAGTAGATAGAGTCTAGATTATTTGTTCTTTCGATATGATAAACATGTGGAATGACAAGTAGAGCAATACCAAAACATAAACAGCAATGAAAGTAGTGCATAATTTTAAGGTTGCATTTTGAGAACAACTGAAATTTTATTCGTTTCATTGTAACGCATAATAAAATTAATGCTAGACTGTAGATTCAACTTAAAAAAGTCAAAGGTTTCAGATGAATTCCAAGAAGACTGTATATTTCAACCATTCCAATAAAAAAAATTCCTTTGGCAAAAAAAAAAGGGTTTAACGAGTTTGTGAATTTAAAAATAATACACAAGAAAATCAGTTTCTTTTATAAAATTCAACTCATGGGAAGCAACTTTAATGAATTAAAATTAAAATAAAGGTTTGTTTTTTAACAAATACAAAAATAAAGTTTACTTTTGAATTTATAATTTAATAAATTGATATTAGGGATAAAATAATTAATTTAAAAATAATTAAAGGTATAAACTTATATCAATCATTATTTGAACTTACACTTAAGTGAGATAAATTTTCATATATATATATATATATATATATATATATATATATATATATATATATATATATACATACATATGTATATATACACACACACATACTATTTTTAAAGGTCCTAATTAGTTGGTGTCATGGGTCAACTGACAAGAATAATTCATTCATGAGTAACTGAAAAAAGAAGAAAAATCAAATAAACTTATTTTAAAGAATAAATTTAAGAATAAAAATAACTTCCAATTTGAAAAAAATAACAACCCGCTTAAAAAACCATCCATTATTCTAAAACACAATTTTTATTTATTTATTTATTTTTGAGTAGTACATATTTCATTAGAAGTTATATTACAATCAGCACATTATATTTTATGAAAACAAGTAAATAACTATAACAAACTAAATAAGTTAGTAAATAATTAGACTAATTCAAATTCACACTTAATAAAATTTGAATATGAGATTTCAAAGTCTCATGATCTTTTCTTTAACACTAAACTAAAGCTTCATTAGTTATAATTTTTATTTTTTTAAAATAAAATATAACTATCTTTTATCCATGTGGAGCTATGGTTAAATTAAAAAAAAAGTTAAAATCATATATATATATATATATATATATATTATAAAATAGAAAACAAAGGTAACACGTGTTACAATATTATTAATCTTATTTTTTTTATTTTATTTAATCTCAAATTTTTATTTCCTTTTAAATTATCTTTTTTACCCAATTAATATTCTGTTAATTACTATCACATAATTTTTTACAGTTTTTTAACTGACAACTCACCATTATCAAGATAATGCTAATATGGGTTCACAACTCCTTTTCCTTCAATTGAAAATAGACAAGTAATGAACATCAGTTTATTGCAAAAGTCAAAAATTTGAGGCGTTAATGGCAAAGATAGTGGAGGAGAAAGAGAGAACAATTTTAATTTCCAATTTTTTATTTTCTTTTAAACTATATTTTAAAACTAATTAATATTTTTGGAATTATCTATTTATCCATTTTAAATATTTATTATTCAAATTTTAAACATTATTTAGTTATGCTATCAAATTATCTACTAATATCTATTTTAAAAAATTAATTAATTAATTAATTTAATATTTAATTTTCACATCTTTATCAAAATTTTCATGATATTATAATATTAAACCCGTATTAATTTTTAAAATTAATATCTAATTAAATCTTTTATATATCTAATCAAATCTTTTAAAATTATTATCAAATCTATTTTAAATTATTTATTATCTAATTAATAAATAAAAACTCACTTCTAATAATCTTTCTATTTACTGTAAAACTACTCCTTCCACGTTTAAATATCCCTCTATCATCCTCATTCTGAATCACGTTCTAATAACCCTCTATACTCCTCTCTCTAAATCTACATTCCAATAACTCTTTCTAATCCAAATTGCAAAACAATTCAACCATCTCCTTCGGTTTCCTTGCTCCAGTTACAAGTTTGCACATTGTCATATTAGAAACATGAAAAAGGTAAAGTTGCCTTTCATCTTATAGAGTTCGTGCCTTTTAAAGTGACATTTTGGATTTTTCATTTAGGAAATGTTTTTTTTGGTGGTTTTAATAATTAAAACACATGAGTTGGATAATGAGTTGATTATTCTATTCTATGGTTTTTTTTAGAGATGAAATTTTGGATTTGTAATTTGGTTTTTTTTTTTTTTACATTTTTAAAGTTTAATGCTATAGCTTACAAATTTGGTGATCTTTCATGTTTTATGAAGTTTTAATGGTTGCTGTAGCTATTTACCTTTTCATATTTTCATTAAATAAGTAAAAAAAGAAGAAGTTAGCAAAAGATGATAGTTTCATATTTTCATATTTTCATATATTGAAGTAATAATCAGAAGATGATAATTTCCGTCAAACACTTGCAAAAACAATATGTACACACGATTAAGGTTTTACGTTTTTTCGTTAATTAGTTGAATTCTTTTTGTTCTATAAATAGATAACAATTATGTATGATGTAAACATAACTGCAGAAGTATAGATCCGATAGCATCTTTTGAAGATTCTCAAAACTGAAGATTTTTTTTCGATGATCGAACTTTTAGTTTTTAATTTAAGTGTTGGACGCATTTTTTTTGGATGTTAGTGTTTCTTATATTTGAATGCAACATTTATATATTTCATTCATCATCATTTCTTATTTATTTTTTCTTATAAGATTTAATTACTTCGATTAAATCACATTAATTAATTATATATTTAATTTTATCATCTAAATAACTAAATTGTAAATAAAATTTATTTTTTATTAATAAACACTTTTAAGTAAACAAAATTTTCGCGCATCGTTAGGGTCATAAACTAGTTACTATATATTAGATTATGATTTAGTATCAGTTTGTAATCCAACTCATTACAAACACCGGTACATCAGTACTTAATTAAAAGGAAACGAGAAAGTAAAACCAAAGTAGAGATATCAGACTAACACCTCCTTAACCAAAAAAAAACTAAACACCTCCTGCTCCTGTTGCCTGTCGTTTGTGGTTTCGTTTCAACCTCAGCTCTTGCTTTTCCATCCATGGGTAAGCTTAATTCTTCTAATTCTCTTCCTCTTTCTTCCTTAATTCTTCGTTCAATTCGTCCGAGTAAAAACACCATTTCTTATTTTCACTCTTCTTTTGCTTGCTCTTTTACTACCCTTGCTACGCACATCAAAATTGTATCTAAGAATTCCGTGAGTGTAAGGGGAAAGGAGAAAAAGCACAATTGTTTTGATAAGGTTGATGATGCCCTCGCTTTGTTTAATCAGATGGTTGAAAAGTACCCAAGGCCTTCCATTCTGGAATTTTCTAAATTGTTAGCAGCTATTGCCAGAATGAAACATTATGCTGTTGTTGTTTCCCTTCGCAACCAGATGGAATTATTAGGAGTTTCCCACAACGTTTATTCCTTGAGCATCTTGATTAATTGTTTTTGTTGTTTAGATCATGTTGATTTTGGATTTTATATTTTATAAGAAGGGTTGCGCCCCTAATATAGTTAGTTACAGCACCATGATCAATGGATATTATAAAGCTAAAAGGTCGGATGAAGCAATGGAACTCTTTTGTGAAATATCTCAAAAAGGACCAACCACTGATACTGTCACGTACAATACTCTTATATAAGTTACGTGTCAATTAGGAAGATTTTCTATTGTAAATGATCTTTTCAGCAAGATATGTGCTTCTGGACAAGTTCCAAATCCAATGACATATTCAGTTTTGCTGGATGGCTTATGCAAACATGATAAAATCAAAAAGGCATTGAAATTATTTCGTGCAATGCATAACAGTGGGTTGGAGCAGGATATTGTCCATTATAATATCCTAACTGATGGCTTGTGCAAAGCTGGGCATATTAAAGTTGCAATGAAATTATTTCATGGACTCTTTATCAAAGGTTTAAACCCTGATATTTACACATATACTATACTGATCAATGGTCTTTGTAAAGTGGGATTGCCGGATGAAATATACCAGTTTTTCAGGGCCATGGGAGATAAAATTGTTTGCCCGCTAGTCGTTGTTATAACATGATGATCCAGAGGTTTCTTTGAAATGGTTATACCTCAAAGGCATTACAACTTCTCAAGGAAATGGTTGATAAGGGCTTTTCCGCAGATTCATGCAGTGCCACCTTATTTGTGGATCTCGCCCTGTGATGTAATCGATCAATCTTTTTTGGATATGTTTCACAGATTGTATGAAGATTGTCAATTTGAAACCATAAATTAATTTCTTCATAATCATTTATACTGCTGTGATGAGTTCAAGTTCTTGGAAACTATAAAGGCTGTTTGTGGCTATTTTCATTTAGATGATGTCCTTTAAGAAGATTCTCTTCTCAGATACTCTGAAGTGGAAAATCTTGTTAATTGTGTTAGCTCTTGTAGTAACGATCAAAGTGCTGCACATTCATTTGTTGTTGCTGTCTTTGGAATGGATTCACGTGATAATACAAATCCCAATGTGTTTTCTGCTTCACCAAGCAAGAGAGTCGAAATTATTGATTGCTATATTTAGCTCTGTCTAATTGCCTTGAAAACTTAGGTAGATTTTTCTCCTCTTTTTAAATGACATCAAAATCAAGAATAAATTAGTTGTGTTTGTTTCCTTTCTTATAAGAAAATGAATATTTAGATGTTTATTTTTTTTCTCATCATGGGCTCAATATGGTTGTTTGTCAAGTAGGAACTTGATTTTTCTGATAATAATTGCATCATTGATTAGTTTGTCATCGCCATGATAAATAACAATGTGCTTTCTATTTGTGTCGTTAACTTTTCGTTATTGGCCGTCCTACCTACGTCCATTTAATCTTTATTTCAATTAACCTTGCCCCGACCTACACTTGAGATGGCAACTGTGGAAAAGCTGCTAAATATTTGTGAAGATCCTGTAACCTGTAAAATTCCAGCTGTGTATGGCTGTGCCTTTCACCCTTTATCAAGATTATGTATATAATCTTCAAGATATAAGAGAAAGAAGAATTGTAGAAGATTGTAGTAGAAGAGAAGAGAAGAATAGAGGAAGAATCAAGATTGTTAAGAGTGATTCATTGAATACTGTAATTCATGTTACAATTGAGAATGATCTATCTATTTATATAGTATCCAAGAATCAGGATACTCTTATTTTCTTCTAGAGTAGTTATGTAAGTTATATTTAATTGAACTATTATAACTAACATAACTACTGCTAGGCTATACATCTAATATGCCCTTGTAAACCAAGCTCTCCCCTCCAAGCTGACTAGATTGCTGTACATCTAATATGCCCTTGCAAACCAAGCTCTCCCCTCCAAGCTGACTAGATTGTTGTACATCATTACCAAAACTTTGTACAGTAAGCTTAGAGCATAGTCGAGAAAAAGTAGATGGTGACAGTGGCTTGGTAAATATATTAGCTACTTGATCATAAGAGGGGACATGACTAACAGTGAGTTGTTTTTGCAAGACTTTCTCTCGAACAAAGAACATATCTAGCTCCATGCGTTTAGTTCGAGTGTGCTGGACTGGATTAGCTGATAGTGCCACTGTGGAGAGATTGTCACACCAGATATGAGGTCTGGTTGGAAGCTTCAGCCCAATCTCAGATAAAAGAGATTGAATCCATAGTATTTCAGCAGTCAAATTAGCTAGACTCCTAAATTCAATTTCAATGCTTGACCTTGAAACAGTTGACTGTTTCTTAGAACTCCAAGAAATGAGATTGGATCCCAAGAACACACAATAACCAGAAACAGACCTCATGTCATCAGGGTCTGCAGCCCAATCTGCATCAGTATAGCCAGTCAATTGAAGAACAGGGGAAGGCCTAAGCAGAATGCCATGATGAATAGTACCACAAAAATACCTGAAAATCCTCTTAACAGCTTTCTAGTGAGTGTCAAGGGGTTTTTGCATGAATTGTGAAACCTTACTGACACTATAAGAGATCTCTGGTCTGGTGATTGTAACATATTGAAGTGCTCCTACAACACTTCGATATTGTTGAACATCTTGTATAGGAGAGCCATCATTAGCAGAAAGCTTAAGAGAGTCGATCACAGGAGTTAGAAGAGAATTAGCTTCAGTCATATTGAATTTCAGTAACAGGTCCTTGATGTACTTAGATTGAGTAAGCAAAATTCCGTTTGAGAGATGCTTGACTTCAACACCAAGAAAAAAATTCAGCAACCCCAGGTCTTTGATTGAAAACTCCCTGTCCAGACTTTGAACTAGACTTTCTACATCAGTCTTTGAACTTCCAGTAACTATGATATCATCAACATAGACAAGAATATAAGTGCAGGCTGAGGCCAAGTGTCTGAAAAACAATGACTGATCTGCGTTTGAAGATTTAAAACCCTGTTGAAGTAGAAAACATTGAAGCTTCTCATATCAGGCTCTAGGTGCCTGTTTCAGACCATATAAGGCCTTATGCAGTCTGCAAACCAGTATTTGGTTACTGTTTTGCACTTCAAATCCTGGTGGTTGGCACATGTAGACTTCTTCATTTAGTACTCCATTTAGGAAAGCATTATTAACATCCATTTGGTGTAGACACCACCCTTTGGACAATGCTAAGGTCAACATAATTTTGATGGTGGTAGGCTTCACTACTGGGCTGAATGTTTCACCAAAATCAATCTCTGGTTGTTGAAGGTATCCTTTAGCAACCAGCCTAGCCTTGTATCTTGCAATGGAACCATCTGAATTTTTCTTAAGTTTGTAGACCCATTTGCAACCAACTATGGATCTATCTGCTGGAAGAGGTACCAAGGACCATGTGCCATTTTTCAACAAAGCATTATATTCAGCATGTACTACTTCTTTCCACAAGTGGATGCTGGAGTGCTTGACTAATGCTAGTAGGCTCATTTTGATCCAAATCCACTAAAAACACCTGAGGTTTATAAATCCCATTTTTGGACCTTGTTAGCATAGGATGATAATTTTCAGTTGGTAATGGAGGCAGCCCCAAAATTGAGGTTTGATCATTAGTTTGTGAAACTGATGTAGGAGACTCATTTATTGAAGAAGTGGAATTCTGATTTTGGATTGAGGGTGAAAATGAATGTGGAAGGGATTGAGTTGACACATGATTTGGAGTTATTAAAGGAGGTGATGGAATTGAGCAAGAAACAGAAGAGATATTTGTATGTGATTTGGAAGAGAACAGTTGAACATAAGGATATTGTTCTTCATCAAAAATAACATGCCTGGATATAAAGAGATTATTGTTGGAGTCAAGACATTTGTATCCTTTGTGTTTAGAACTATAACCTAGGAAAATACAAGGAGATGATCTAAAATTGAGTTTATGTTTATTAAAAGGTCTTAGAAAAGGATAACACAAGCAACCAAATGTGTTGAGAAAGGTATAATCTGGTTTTACCTTGTATAAGGCTTCGAAAGGTGACTTTGACTTCAAGGCTGTACTTGGTAACCTGTTCAACAAATAAACTGCATAGAAAAGGCCTCAGACCAGAAGCTAAGAGGTAAGGAAGCTTGGGAAAGAAGTGTTAAACCGGTCTCAACTATTTGTCTATGTTTCCTTTCCACCATACCATTTTGTTGAGATGTATGTGGACATGAGTGTCTAAATTGAATACCTTCAGAATCAAGAAAAGAAGTGAAGCTTCTAAACTCTCCACCCCAATCGGATTAAAGTATTTTAATGGATGTAGAGAATTGTTTTTCAACTAATCGTTTAAAATGAATGAAGGAAGGTAATGCTTTACTTTTTGCTTTGAGAAAATATATCCAGGTAAATTTGGAATATGCATCAACAAAGGAAATGTAATACTGATATCCATGTCCTGATAAGTAAGGGGCAGGTCCCCATAGGTCTACTTGAATAAGTGTGAGAGGAGATTCATATGAAGTTGTAGAAAGGGAAAAGGGAAGTCTGTTACTTTTTCCTTGCTGATAATGAGAACAAACATAGCTTTTTTTGATTTGATTTGGAATATTACAAGAGGTAAGAATTTGTGACACTATGACTGAGCTAGGGTGTCCTAAACGTTTGTGCCACATAACAAAAGATTTGGACTTAGAACAAGTACTTGCTATTGGAACAGAAACATTAGAATTATAGACATCTGACACAAAAACTTCTGGCTTGGTCTGATGTGCTGCAATTGATTCGTCGAGAGATAGATTAAACCTGTACAATCCCTTGTCAAGCATCCCTTTTAGAAGTATTTCCTTGGTAGTAGGGTCCTTCATAAGGCAAAAATCAGAGTAAAACTCAAAGTAAACACCATTATCTTTACAGAATTGAGATACAGATAAGAGATTCTTGGTTATTTGAGGAACATGAAGAACATTTTTAAGTTGAAAGGATTTAGAATGAGTAGAGGTTAGAAAGGATGAGTGACCAATACCTGCAATGTTGATTCCAACTCCATTTCCCATATGAAGCTTACCATTTCCATGATATTCATATCCAATGTTGAGATTCTCAACCTGATTTGTAATGTGATTAGTGGCTCCAGAATCTGGGTACCATGAGGAGTCTGCTATAGAGTCTGGACTTGCAATCATTGCTTCTGCCATATTTACTTGTTGTGGCTGTTGAAAACCATTGTATGGTTGATGAGTAAACTTATTGCTTCTGTTGTTTGAAAAAGACTCACCAAGATTAGGATTGAAAGAGATATCAAATCTATGATAACACCTATGGACAATATGTCAAATGTTGCCACAAAGTTGGCATTGAGGTTTTGAACCCCCCATAGACATCCTCTGCCTCTGGCTTTTCCCCTGCCTCTAAAACCTTTATTTCCATCATTCATCTAGCCTTTTGTTCCTCTACCAAATTCATAGACAAATTTCTTTTGTTGCACAGCAAGATTTGCAGAGGATATTGAAGATTCAAGAACTGCAGCATTTTGTACCAATCTTGATTCTATTGCAAACAATAAAGCAGAAGTAGTCTTCCAATTCGGCAGATCTTTCTGAGTTGAAATAGCAGCTACAATTGCATCATATTCAGCCCCAAGTCCAAACAAAGCAGTATGAACCAGTTCAGAATCAGAGATCTTACATCCACATGATTGCAAAGTATCCCAAATTGATTTCACCTTAATGAGATAATCTTTCATAGACATATTATCTTTCTTGACATTCTGTAGTTGTCGTTTGTATTGCATAATTCTTGCATTTGTTTGAGAGGCAAAATACTCCTCTATAGCATCCCAAGGATCCTTTGTTGTTTCACAACCAACAAAGGTAGGCAAGATATGATTATTGATAGAAGAAAGTAACCAAGATACCAGTAATTGATCTTGCCTATCATAGATCTCAAATTCAACAGAGTTTCTTAAAGGAATAACCTGAGTGCCATCCACAAAGCCCTTCAAACCATAACCTTGAATGGTTGATGTAACTTGCTGCTTCCAAAGCAAGAAGTTGTTATCTTCAAGTTTAACAGTAATACTTTGCACCCCTGGATTTATCACAGAAACAGATGATTGATTTGTGACACCATTGGACTGAGATGTCGCTCCATTGCTATTCTCCATGTCGGCATCTGATACCATGTCAAGATAATGTATATAATCTTCAAGATATAAGAGAAAGAAGAATTGTAGAAGATTGTAGTAGAAGAGAAGAGAAGAATAGAGAAGAATCAAGATTGTTAAGAGTGATTCATTGAATGCTGTAATTCATGTTACAATTGAGAATGATCTCTCTATTTATATAGTATCCAAGAATCGGGATACTCTTATTTTCTTCTAGAGTAGTTATGTCAGTTATATTTAATTGAACTGTTATAACTAAAATAACTACTGCTAGGCTGTACACCTAATATGCCCTTGTAAACCAAGCTCTCCCCTCCAAGCTGACTAGACTGCTGTACATCTAATACCCTCCAAGCATTGCTGAAAGGGTTAAGTTAAAACTTCAAGAAACAGAATTACTAGTGATAGACTGTTTAGCTTGTTAGAAATCAAATTGCTTGTTCAAAGGAAAATTGCAGATCTGGATGAAGGCTTGTAAGTTCAATCTATTGCCCTTCAAATGACTAGCTGCATCAAATTACATGTTACTCTCCCAGAAAGTCTAATTATATATACCTTGCGTGCGTAGAATATTTGCAACAACTATTGATAGTAGTTAGTATGATGTTGAAGCTATGTTGCTTTTGGTGTTGCACTTATAACATCCATGAATCTTACTATTCACTCTTTTTTAGCATTGGTTTCCAGAATGAAACTTTTTACATCGATAGGTATGACACAATGTAGAAGATGCACAATGGGATATTCATAAAAACCACTTTTATAATTTTAACAATATAGAACATTGTTAGGCAAACCTCTATCAGTATCTTGTTGTGCTAAGAAAGCAGGATGGATTCTATGGGCTCTGAATTTACTAAAGGTAATACAAATAGTCTCATCAGTCAACTAAACAAGCTTGTGATCCAAATCAACCCCATAGTTGTCTTCGGGAACTAATAGATAGCACTTTGCCACATGTTAAGATAGCAGCTAAGCTGGCTAATTTTGACACTTGCAGTTGTATTAGGTGTAAAAGCTAAAATTAAATCGTCTCATTCATGGAATTTAGACATATATTTCTTGTATAACATTGCCTTTTGGCCAAAGAGATTATGAATTTCATTACTTATTCAATCACCTGTTGTTAGAAGATAGTAGATGAGGTAAGAACTGTAGCTATTTACCATTTATACTTCAGCCTACTACCAACGGTGGTTTTTTACTGATGTTGGCTGTTATGTGCCTAATCCAAAATATTCAGGGATGGCTGTCTCTGATAGAAACAACATGTTGGCTGCTCTGTGCCTAATCCAAAATATGCTCAGTGATGGCTGTCTCTGATAGTTTCCTTCGTTGGTCAAGTTACATTTCACTAACACCTGATCTAAAGAATCGGATTCTACTATAGCTAAAAGTAGAAAGTGGTTTTTTCCTTTTTTGCTTTTGCCCATTTCTTATGAAGTGGCAATGCCACGCCACCTATAGAAATTGTAGTTTGAATGATATTTGGCTAATGTAGTATTAACTTCTTTGCTGTTTATATCATGTGCAAAATGGTGAACGTGAACACCTTTTATCTGTTCGCTCATATTGTTGTTTTGAAGAAGATGCATGCATTGTACACGAAAGTTACAGTTGGTTATTAAGATACATGAGCATAACGTGAACTCGTTTCTTTCCCCTATGGATTGGCCGACGATGCTGGAAATCATTAAACCGATTATATATATATATATATATATATATATGTACACACACACACACACACACATATATATATATGCAGGATAGAAGAAGAGGATTAAGTGGGAAGATGAAGAAACTACAAGAGCTTGTTCATAACCCGGATGAGTTAACAATATTAATCTATACTCGCCTTAAGATTTGAGGCGTAACAAAGATTGTGGACTTGTGGTTTTTGTATTATTGTGTAAGGGTTCTATTTGCAATGTGTAAATGTATTTTTGATTTAGATGACATATGTTTAAAATCTTCTTGCAACATGAGCTATGATGTCCTAATTTTAACTTATCTCCTAATTTACAAATCCAATTTTTAAACTTAACTAGATTTAAACATGTGTGATGCTAATTTATAACAATTTTTAAAAAATAAAATAGAATTTAAAAAAATTATTTTGAAATACAACTTGAATAATGTACAAAAAAAACTCGATGCATATATTAAATACACAAATTAAAAAATAATTTCAAATTAAATACTAATTAAAATTATAGAAAAATTGAATATCACAAATCTTAATTTATTTAAATAGCTACAATTTTAATGAAAATAATTCTTACTTCATTAATCATTAATAAATTATTGGTTAATGTTGCCTGTTTTAAATTGATTTATTTTTAAAATTTGAATTTAATGATTCCAAATTAATATTATAAAATTAATTAGTGTTGAAAATATTTATCTGTTAGGGTTTTTAAAAAATATGTTTTATAATAGTCTCAAACATTCAAGTAAATAAAGTAAAAAATGAAAATAAAAATAAATTATTAGTTAAATTTTAAAATTTAAATTAATTTAAAATAATTAAATACAATATTTAAGAGAATACTCGTTTTAAATTAATAGATAATCCATATCGATTTTTTTACCAAAAACTTTATTAAACAAATAACATAAATGATTGACTATCTAAATCTAAAAAAGGAATGAAATGACAATTGAAAAAAAAAAAGATATGGAGTTTGAGTTAATACTAAAATATATAACTTAAATAACCCATTTTAATTTTTTTGATAAAAGATTTAAAAACTTTAAGGTAATTCCACTCAAAATATACAAATATTTTTTAATTTAAAAATAACACAATAAGTGATAACAGAAAATTCAAATTTTGAGATAAATTTTATTTGATTTAAATGAAGATAATACAATTAAAATATAATTTTTTAATTTTATATATTTTAAAATTAAATAATTAATGGAATAAGATTATTTATAAAAAATTAAAATTATTTTATTATTCCAACAACTTTGGCTTTTATATATTTGTATAAGATATAAAATTATTATCAAAAACTAAATCTTATTGAAATTAGAAGTGTAACTTTTGGATCAAGGATTATGTGATTTTAACAAACAATTCATACTTTAACAATCAAAAAAATTTATCTCGCCACAACGTCATGTGTTCATATAAAATACATGTCTTTTTCTTTAAAAAAGTTCATCAAAGTAAAAAATTTATACCAAAATTAATTATTTCTATAAATATGTTTTTAATGTATATAATAACAGTACATATATATTGATAAAAGATGAGCAAAGAAATTGATAAATGATATAGAATTTTCTTTAATTTTAATGTATATAAATATAAATGTTTATCTTTTAGAAATTGAAATAGATAACTAATTTAGAAAGATAATTAATTTATTTTATAATTTTAATGTTTATAGATTCCTATCTTTTAGAAATTGAATAAAATTATTTTTTTTATTTTAGGATATTATACGTGTCAAATTTTTAGAATATCCACATAGAATGTTTTATTTTGAATTAACTGCTTTAGCTTTTATATTTACTAGTTTACCACCCATGCAATGCGCTGTTTAATTTCATTTAAATATGTATATATAAATGAAAATTCTTGTTATTCTCATACTTTATTTTTTAAAAAAATTATTCTTAATTATTCTTAATTGTTTTAAATGTACTAGAGAATTAATTTTATTTTTTAAATGGATTAGATACCATATAATATTTAAATTATTTTTAAATTAGATAATATTTTAATTACTTTAAAGTTTTTAAGATAATACTTAGATTATTTTAATAGTTTCAAATATATTTATATAATATTTTAATTGTTTTATTTTATAAATGTCTTTCAATTTATAAATCTATGTCCTTATTGTTACTCAAATACCATGTTTAAGTCTTATTATTTGTGAATTTTAATCTAATTTCATATTAAATTTGTTTAATTATATGTCGATTATTTTATATTCTCAATTTAGATCTATTTAATTTTGAAGCATAACTCTTTTACAATCTCAATCCAAATTCCAACCTAATTAGCAAATTGATTTGAGCTATAGAATTCGGGCTCCCTAATGTATCATTCAAAGTGTGGAATTAGGTTCCTAAAATGTAAGCAATAAAATTTATCTAACCCCATGTTTCTCCATAAACGATAATGTAAATGTTGGATAGAAGGACAAAAAAACTGTTAAAAAATTAATAATTTTAAATATAGATAGTATAATATTTGAAATGATTATATTTTGGATAAATTGTTAAAATTAGATAAAGGATCATTTTTAAGAAATTAGATTAGATAATTTACTAAAAATTTTAAAATTAAATAAGGAATATAATTTTTGTAATCACACATATGTATATATATATATATATATATATATATATATATATATATATATATAAAAGCTAAAGTAGTTGGCTCAAACTAAAACATCCTATATGGATGGGTTATATGATTGACACGTGTAATTTAATAGATTAAAATAATAATTATCATTTTTAAAGTTTTTTAAACATAAAAAATCTCTTACTATTTATATCTATCTTAAAAATACAAAATCAATTATTTTCAATAACAAAACATCTATGTTCATTGAGAATATAATATCTATATCTACACTTTTTATCAATTAAATTTTTTTTTTCATTATATAAATGATAACATCTATATCTATATATAAGAGTTATTATACATCTGTTTAAAAAAACTATGTTTTTAATATTGACTTAATTCTTTTTTCATATACTTTACTATTGTATTAGAGAATAATTTTATTTTACCTTCAATCATATAGTATATTTTTATATTTTATCTTTACTTTTTTATAAACATTTTTTATCAATAAAGTAAAAAGACATAATTTTTTATTGTTTATAAAAACAAAAGAGTGAACAAGAATCATGACATGAGGTGATAATAATCTCGTTCACGAAGTGTTTTTTTTATATAAAAATGTTAATAATGAAAAATAACATAAAAATCAAAAATGAAAAAAAAATTCCATATATTATTAATTAATCATGAAATATGAATAGCATAAACAAGTTGATTTAGCATGACAAAACTAAAAAATAAATTGACTGACATGAGATGATAATAATCTCATTTATGAAGTGTTTTTTTTTTTACAAAAATGTTAATAATGTAAAACAACATAAAAAATTAAAAACAAAAAAAAATAAAATTCCATATATTATTGATTAATCATGAAATATGAATAGCATTAACAAGTTAATTTAACATGACAAAACGAAAAAAAAATTCTTCATTTATGATTTTTTAAATTAGTTTTTCCTTTTTTTTCCTCATTTTTTCTTTCATGTTCTTAAAAAATTGTTTTGATCAAAAGAGTATAAAAGTTTTCAAGAATAAATTGAGATTCTTTTATATTTCATGATTAAAAAAATCATTTAACTAAATTAAATTTATTTCATAAAAATTTATCTTTTTTTATATATATTTAAATTAAAACACTATTGAGAAAATCTTTTATCTATATATGTTTTATTTAAAACACTAATGAGATAATCTTTTATATATATATATATATATATATATATATATATATATATATATATACACACATATAAATTCAAACACTAATAAGATAATCTTTTATTATATATATTTAAATTAAAACACTAATGAGATAATCTTTTATTAATTATTCTATCCATCTATATTAAAATTTAAATAAATAACAATTATCTTTTATCAAATACTTTAACCATATTCTATTACTCTTAACTAATTATAATAATGCTTATAAAGATACATACTATTATCTTTATTTCTTACTATTTCTCTCACTTGCATTTTTAATTGCTACGATGTGCTAAAGTTTCTAAGCTCCTGCTTTAGAGGTTTTGTCTTTGTTTTAATATAAAAAGTAAAGTGTTTCTTACTACAACTTTTGATTAATTACTTCCTTCGTAACATTATACATATAAATTTCAAGTGCTCTTAAGGATTTCTCTTTGATATTATTTTATTGGTTCTAAATTAATTTGCTTCTAAATGTTATTTTGTTTTTGCCCTTTTTTCTTTCAGAGTGAGTCTAACCTAATCACTGTGTTTTAGCTCTTGAATTTAATTTTCTTTTTTGTTTTATGGTAGTGGTGGTACAAGGAAAACTTATTTGTGAAAACCAGTCATTGCTTTGATAAAAATTTGCTTTTCAAAACCCTTTTCAAAAGCAAAGCAACGATAGCAAGAAGAGTGAAAGGGAAAATGTGTGACGCCCCGAGGTGCACCTGTAGGTCATCGACCCAGGCCACCACTCCGAGCAGGTCACTCAATCATATTGTCCGCTTTGGGGTGCACCCATAGGCCACCGCCCCTCACGGCTTTGTCGGAGTGTGCCAAATTGGCCACAACTCCTTCATGTCCCTAGAGGTTCAAACTCAAGACCCTTAAGTATCTAAGGGTCCTGAGTTTGAACCTCTAGGTATGTGAATTGGAGTTGTGGCCAATTTGGCACACTTTGACAAAGTCATGAGGGGTGGTGGCATGTGAGTGCACCCCAAAGTGGACAATATGAGTGAGTGACCGCTCAGGGTGGTGGCTTGGGTCGATGACCTGTAGGTGCACCTCGAGGCGTCACAATAAAACGCACGTTTTATAGTGATACCTCAAGGTGCACCTGCAGGTCATCGACCCAAGCCACTACCTCAAGCTAGTCACTCAACCGTATTGTTCGCTTTAGGGTGCATCCACAAGTCACCGCCCCTCACGGCTTTGTGGGAGTGTGCCAAATTGGCCACAACTCCAATTCGTGTCCCGAGAGGTTTGAACTCAAGACCCTTAGGTACCTAAACCTTACACTTGTGGTACCATTTGTTTCACTAGGGATTCAAGAGGTAGCCCTTACGGCGACCTTACATAAAAACGTGCATTTTATTGTGACATCCCGAGGTGCACCTGCAAGTCATCGACCCAGGCCATCGCCCCGAGTTGATCACTCAACCATATTGTCCGCTTTAGGGTGCACCCATAGGCCATTGCCCCTCACGGCTTTGTCGGAGTGTGCCAAATTGGCCACAACTCCAATTCGGGTCCCCAGAGGTTTGAACTCAGGACCCTTATCACTCAACCATATTGTCCTCTTTAGGGTGCACCCATAGGCCATTGCCCATCACGGCTTTGTCGGAGTGTGCCAAATTGGCCACAACTCCAATTCGGGTCCCCAGAGGTTTGAACTCAGGACCCTCCTATGGGGACCCGAATTGGAGTTGTGGCCAATTTGGCACACTTCGACAAAGCCGTGAGGGGCTGTGGCCTGGGTCGATAACTTGCAGGTGCACCTCGAGGCATCACAAAGTGAATCTGAAAGTGGAAGAATCGGGAAGAAGGCTTCAGCCACACACGCCAAATTTTACGTGAGAGAAAAATATTCTAAGGAAATTACAGTTATACCCAAAAGCCAACAAAGAACAAGGATCCAACGTAGGATAAATAGTGTCAAAATGATGCAAAAATACATGGCTAAATGTGTAGCTGTGTAAATCTACAACTTTTATGTAATTGATGATTGATATATGTAAGATGAGATTCTTTATCTCTTTGAAATTTTAAAAAGAATAATTATTATTTTATTATTATAATAATTTATATATGTCAAACATATAAACAATCTATGTAGATGATTTTAATTTATAATAATTTAAAAAATAAAATAAAATTAAAAAAATCATTTTGAAATACATGTTGAATAATGTATTAAAAAAATTTGATGCATATACAGATTTACATAAAATTAAAATAATTTGAAGTTGAATACTAATTAAAAAATTATAGAAAAAATAAATATCACAAAGCTTAATATATCTAAAAGCTATCATTTTAATGAAAATAATTCTTACTTTATTAAGCAGTAATAAATTATTGGTTAGGGTTGCATATTTTAAATTGATTTATTTTTAAAATTTGAATTTAAATAATTCCAAATTAATCTTATAAAATTAATTAGTGTTGAAAACTTTAACTTTTAGGGTTTTTTTTTAAAAAAATTATTTATAATAGTCTCAAAAATTGAAAATAAGGAAAATGTAAATGTAAATAAAAATAAATTATTTTTTAAAATTTTAAAATTTAAATTAATTTAAAATAATTAAATACAATATTTAAGATAATACACATTTCAAATTAATAGATAATCCATATGGAATTTTTTTATCAAAAAGGTTAATGAACAAATAAATAAATAAATAAATGATTGAATAAATAAATCTAAAAAAGGAAATGAAAATTGAGAAAAGACATAAAAGTTTAATTCAATACTAAAATATATAGCTTAAATACCCCATTTTAATTTTTAGATAAAAGATTTCAAACTTTAAGGTAGTTCCAATCAAAATATATGGATTTTTTTAAATTAAAAATAACATAATAAGTGATAACATAAAATTTAAATTATGAAATAAATTTTATTTGATTTAAATGAACTTAATACAATTAAAATATATTTACTAAATTTTATATATTTTGAAATTAAATAATTAATGGAATAAGTTTGTTTATAAAAAAATTAAAGTTAATTTATTATTCCAAAAGCTTTGGCTTTTATATATTTGTATCAGATATAGTATTATTATCAAAAGCTAAATATTATTAAAATTAGAAGTATAACATTAAATTTGGATTAACGATCAAGTGATTATTCATGAACATTTTATACTTCAACAATAAAAAAATTCGTCTTATTACACATGTCACGTGTTCATATAAAATACATATATCTTTTTTTCTTTATAAAATTTCATCCAAATAAAAAATTTATACCAAAATTAATTATTTCTACAAATACGTTTTTAATGTATATAACAACAGTACATATATGTTGTTAAAAGATAAGTAAAGATTTGATAAATGATATGAAATTTTCTTTAATTTTAATACATATAAATATAGATGTTTATCTTTTAAAGATTGGAATAGATAATTGATTTAAAAAGATAATTAATTAATTTTGTAATTTTAATGTTGTTAGAATCCTATTTTTTAGAAAATTGAATAATTTTTTTATTTTAAGATATTACACATGTGAAATTTTTAGAATGAGTCAATTGCTTTGGCTTATATATATATTAGATAATATAAGATTATCTAAGAGTTTTTTCCTGTATACATGTGTTCTAAAATCTTTATTCCCTAACAAGGGTAGTTTTAAATTTATTTACTAAAATGGAGTATTTTAAACTATATCAGTGCCATGTTATATTTTTTTAAACAGTGTCGATGCCATGTCGGAATCAAAACCAACTCCAAGAAGTCTAGAAAAATTCCTGGCTCTATATTTTTCTCTTTTACATGTCGAGGACAGTTTCACACGACCAGCTGCAAGCCACTTAAGTTTTAACTTGCTATTTGAAGATGTAGATGATGGGATCATGGGATTGTAAACGAAGTCGAGTAAAAAATGCAGAGAGAGAGAGAGAGAGAGAGAGAGGATTGGAGCATTTTGACTGCGAGAAACATGACAAAGATGCTCAGCCATGGCCACAAGCTCAGATGCATATTCATTATGACTTTTGTTAAGAAGTAATGAAAGATCAATTAAAAATGGGTTGGAGGAACTCCCTACAAAAAGTTTTTTGATTTCCAGGGGAATTTCAATTCCAGATTCTTATATCCCCTTGATATTCGAGAGTGGAGGAGGATTATCAGCACATATTTTTCCTTTATTCCTGTTTATATATCCCGCTCTAGTCTGTTTCCTAAAGTGGTGGCATATAAGCTTTTGCCTACCAACCTCATTTCAAGCCTCTCTGTTTGAATGCTTGACTCTGTAGCTTACGTAAGGCATGATGGCTTGCTTCGGACTCGGTAGCTTATTGGTCGCTTTGACGAACAAGAAAAGAATTTGTTTCATTGGCAAGATATGGACCGCTGAGGAGATTCTTTATCTCGTAAAACTCCGCACAGTCCTATGAATCAAAACTGTCAATGATAATTTAATTTTTCTCACATAAGCTTTTGTGGTCTAGTCCTTTAAAATGTGCTTTTGCAACTACCAAGAAGAACACGAGTAAGAAAGTTCATGGTCACCTTCAAAACCAAGAGAAATTAAAATCAATGTTGATGGTTCAAAAAAAAAACCTATTCAAAAAGTCTTGTGAATGAGAATGATTCAAAGTGTCTTTAAAATCTTCTTGCAACATTTGCTATGATGTCCTAATTTTAACTTATCTCCTAATTTACAAATCCAATTTTTAAATTTAATTATCTAATGTAATTATTTTCTAATTAAATCACCTAATCCTTAGTTGATTTTAACTTATTTTAATCCTATAGAAATAATTAAATAACTAAAGAATAATATATATATATATATACACACACACACACACCCCCCTAAAGAATCGGCTA
This sequence comes from Heritiera fomes, assembly GCA_032173925.1. Taxonomy (NCBI): domain Eukaryota; kingdom Viridiplantae; phylum Streptophyta; class Magnoliopsida; order Malvales; family Malvaceae; genus Heritiera; species Heritiera fomes. The sequence continues at coordinate 33,053,455 of JAPDPM010000009.1, read as the reverse complement.
CTGTTTTTCCTCCTTCTTTGTCCCTGTTTTTTATATTGTTTTTGTTTGATAAAAACTATGGTACAACATAGATTAAAATATTAGTGAGTATAAAAATTATTTACTTAATGAATGAGTAGTTAATACATAGCACTTTGTTATCACTTTAAAGACATTTTCTTATTTTTCAAATTTATAATTAGTTTTAATTTTTTTCCTTAAAATTAAAATATTATAAATAAATATAGCCATGTGGTAGTTTTTAGTTTAATATGTGATATTTTTTAATTGAAATAAAAATATTTATTTTTAAATTTTTTTAATGTTAAAATACTATATATATATATATATATATATATATATATATATATATAAAAGAAACTTAGCATGAAGAGAAGTGAGAGAAAAGAGAGACAATAAAAGGTTTAAACAAAAAAATTTGAAAATAATTAAATTAAATACTTACAATTTTTTTATAAATATTATTATTATTTTTCAAAGTTAAAATAAAAAAAAAATGAAGCGAAAGATATGAAAAGTGAAAAGAGAAAAAAAACTAAAATTTAAGTAATCTTTTTTTAAGGAACTAAACCAAATATTCATGTAACAAAAGAAAAATATTAAAAAAATAAGTATTAAACTTTTTTAAAAATTCAAATGAAATACTCAAAAAATTTAGTTTGCAAAAATTCAAATAAAATATTAAAATTCAAATACCAAATTTCTGAAAAGTTCAAATCAAATTATAATTCCTTTTTTATTTGCATAATTCTCAAATTTTAAAAATTAAGAAACAATAAAATCTAATAAATATTACAAATAATATTAAAATTTAAAAAAAAAGATAAACTATAGCATAAAGCAAAAAATTTTTGAAAGTCATTTTTTAAAACTTAAACACAAAAAATTATAAAAAATAAATCAATGAATCAAAATTTAAAAAAATTCATTAAATTTGAAAATTGAAAGCCATAAAAGAAAAAAAATAATATAATAAATAAATAATTTAAATATTAAACACTTTAAGACTATGCCAAATGAAGAGAAAAAGTGATGTTAGGGATTAATCTAATCTAACTTTATATTGAGACAATAAATTAGGATCAAATTGAATAAAAAATTAAATATTTTATAATATTTTTTTTTATTTTGATCTATTTAACTTTGTAATTTTATGTTAAAAATTTATTTTATTTAAAAAAAGATATAATAAAAAATAAATAAGATGATTAATTGATAAATTAAATATTATTATTTTTATTTAATAATCATTATTTTTAAAATAATTATCTTGATTGATTATTTTTAATAAATACTTTTATAATATATTTTTTTAAAATGTTGTTATTGTCCTGGTATATATTAAAAGAGATCCGATTTAGTATCAGTGCTTCACTAAAGAGAGATCCGAAAGAGAAGTAAACCAACGTAAAGACCCTAAACTAAACGCCGCCTGCTCTGCTCTTCTGCTGCTGTCGGTTGTGTTTTCCTTTCAACTCAACCTCGGCTCTTGCTTTTCCATTTTCTCATTTTCAAGCCATGGGTAAGCTTAATTCTTCTGTTTCTCTTCCTCTTTCTTCATTAATTCTTCGTTCAATTCTTCATAGTAAAAACACACTTTCGTATTTTCACTCTTCTTTTTCTTGCTCTTTTACTACCATTGCTACCCACATCAAAACTTTATCTAAGAAATCCGTGAGTGTAAGGGGAAAGGGGAAAAAGCACGATTGTTTTGATAATGTTGATGATGCCCTCGCTTTGTTTAATCAGATGGTTGAAAAGTATCCAAGGCCTTCTATTGTAGAATTTTCTAAATTGTTAGCAGCTATTGCCAGAATGAAACATTATTCAGTTGTTGTTTCCCTCTGTAACCAAATGGAGTTATTAGGAGTTTCCCATGACGTTTATTCATTGAGCCTCTTGATTAATTGTTTTTGCCGTTTGGATCATGTTGATTTTGGATTCTCTGTTTTGGGAAAAATTCTGAAGTTAGGTTTTGATCCTCATGTTGTGACATTTTCGACTTTGATCAATGGGTTTTGTACTCAAAGTAAGGTTGCTCAGGCTGTGAGTTTGTTTGATGAAATGATTGGAAAAGGTTATCAACCTAATTTGATTACTTACAGTACAATCCTTAATGGGCTGTGTAAAACCGGCAATACTGACAGAGCTGTTAAGTTGCTAAGGACAATGGAAGAAAGAGGTTTCCAACCTGATATTGTAGCATATAGCACTGTCATTGACCGTCTTTGTAAGGATAGGCGGCTAACGGAAGCTTTTGACCTCTTCTTTGAAGTGAAGGGTAAGGGCATATCACCAGATACTGTAACTTATAGCTGCTTAGTTCATGCTATGTGTACTCTAGGCCAGCAAAAAGAGGTCACAAAATTTCTGAATGAAATGGTGGCTGCCAATATTGAACTTAATGTTGTCACATATAGTATATTAGTTAATGCACATTGCAAGGAGGGGATGCTTTCTGAAGCTGAAGATATTGTTGACATAATGATAAAGCAAGGGATTGAACCTGACAATTTCACTTATGGTGCATTGATAGATGGTTATTGCTTGCAAACCAAAATGGATGAAGCAAAAAGAGTATTTGATTTGATGATTAAGAAGGGTTGTGTACCTAATATATTTAGTTACAACATCCTTATCAATGGATATTGCAAAGCTAAAAGGTTAGATGAAGCAATGAAACTCTTTCGTGAAATCTCTCAAAAGGGGCCAATCCCTGATACTGTCACATACAGCACTCTTATACAAGGTATGAATCAATTAGGGAGACTTTCTTCTGCTCATGAACTTTTTAGGAAAATGTGTGCTTCAGGGCAAGTACCAGATCCAATGACCTATTCAATTTTGCTGGATGGCTTATGCAAACATGGTAAAATTGAAGAGGCATTGAAATTGTTTCATGCAATGCAGAACAATGGGTTAGAACCTAATATTGTCCATTTTAATATCCTAATTGATGGTTTGTGCAAAGCTGGGCAAATTAAAGTTGCAATGGAATTATTTAGTGGACTCTCTATCAAAGGTTTAAACCCTAATGTTTACACGTATAATATAATGATCAATGGATTGTGTAAAGAGGGATTGCTGGATGAAGCATACCAGTTATTTAGGACCATGGGAGAAAATAATTGTTTGCCAAATAGCTGTTCTTATAATGTGATAATCCGGGGGTTTCTTCAAAATAGCTATACCTCAAAGGCACTACAACTTCTTAAAGAAATGGTTGATAAAGGCTTTTCCTCAGATTCATCCACTGCCACCTTATTTGTTCATCTCATTTGAGATGTAATAGATCAATCTTGTTTTGAAATGTTTCACGGCTTGTGTGAAGATTGTCACTTTGAAAATGTGAATTAATTTCTACATGATCATTTATACTGCTGTTATAAGTTCAAGCTATTGGAAACTACAAAGGCTGTTCATATCTATTTTCATTTTAGGTGATGATGTTCCTTTTGCATTATGAATAAAAGATATATTATAATCCATGTTTCGCTTTTTGCTAATAATCTTTTTGAGTCGATTCTCTTCCTTGGATCTCTGAAGTAAACGAGAATTGCTGACGGTGTTAGTTCTAGTAGTAACCTTCAAAATTCTGTGAGTTCATTTTGTTGCTGCTGTCTTTGGAATGGATTCATGAGAAATACAAATCCTATTTTACTTTCTTTCCTTGTGTTGCATATTGGTAGGTAATGCACCTTTCATTTGGAATTATTGTATGTGAATTTCGAATTTTTTAATTCTATAGCTGGTTTTGAGAAGATCTTATTTATGCAACAAATGTTCTTGATTATTTCTTCTACTTGTTTTACTCCTTGTTGTTACAGAAAGTAGAGATAATTTGATTACAAGGTGTGATATTCCAATATTTCTCCTTTTCAACCTCTCTCTCTCTCTCTCTCTTTTCCGGTGATATTCATTCTTTTGTCTTATAGAATGCGAACCAAGGTTGTCAAAATTAGGATTTATCCATATTCTTAACACTTTGTGCCCTGCAAAATCCGAGCCAAGCGTGGCTGTGCCACTCACCCTTGAAGCATTGTAGAAAGAGTAAAATAAAGTTCAAGAGATATAATTACTAGTGATATATTGCTCTAACTTATTAGAAATCAAATTTATTGTTCATAATATAATTGCAAATGTTAATGAAGGTTCATATGACCAATTTATAGCCTTACAAATGACTAGTTCCATCAAACTTTATGTTCTGTCTCACAAAGTTCAATTCTTTCTTATATGCATTGCGCTCATGTAGGGTATTGGCAATAGTTAGTATGATGTTTAAGTTATATTGCTGTTAGCCATGCACTTATTGCATCCATGAATCCCATAATTCGTTCATTTCTATAATATATTGACATTGAGCCTGAAGAGGAATCGATTTAGGTTCAGTTGGTTTGAAGAAGAATGTCTAGTACTTGGTAATTTGCTTGCAGAGTTAAACTGGTTGGAAAGCTTCTTATATGAACTTGTTTGGTCCAATTTGTGGTGATGTGGGATTGATTGAATATCTCTTTCTCAATGATAATCATCGAGTCATATCCCTTAAGTCTTACCATTTTCTGAGAAAACACAGAATATTTTCAGTAAAAGTAAAACATTTTGCAGAGGAAAGTTTTTTAATTCTTAACTTGCCTTATTTTTTTGTTTCAAGATTTTAAAAACAAAGAAAGTTAACGTGTTTCATAACAGTTTAAGGATTGAGTAATTGTTTGCTTTAACATCTTCGATAAAAATTATTAGGCTAATTTTGGCAACTTCGAAGAAGCAGCTGTGCTGTGAATGACTATACGCCGGCAGTGAAGAGAATGACATATGAAGTACTGGAATTGATGACTAATGGTCTGAAATTTGTGGCAAGGAATGTGTCGAGTAGGTTGTTAAGAGATCAGAAGAGTGACTCATGTTTCAGACAAAACAGCTATCCTCCCTGCCCAGAGCTGGAGGAATCGAGTTGGAGAAATTTGATTGGGTTTGGGGAGCATACAGACCCACAAATATTTTCTTGCAGAGTTAAACTGGTTGCAACATTTCTTATAAAAGGGATTGGAATTGTTTGGTCCACTGGCTGCAGCTGGAGGGCTCACCAATTGTGGTTGCAGAGAATGATATGTTTAATGGTAAGTATTTTCCTGTGTCTTTTTCATCTAAGAGAATTCATATCTTATTTTAAATGTCTGCATATGAAACAAAAAGCTGTTATCTGATATCTGCTGATCATTTTGGGTGATTATTTTAAGAGCAATAATCTTGCGGTTATTGCCAGACAATTCCTTTACTTGAGATGCAATTATATCTCCAAATTATTAATGATTGGGAGCAGTGCGATTTAACTAAGATCAATCTTGTGATTTTTCTTGTGGATTCTTTAGTCAAGATCAATCCAGCTTTTGGAATAACATCAATGAGAACTGAACCTCAGTCACCCGTGAATTTTCTTTGTCAAGATTTCTAATATATTTTATTATTCGTCTTTCTTGCTGGCAGTTTTCTTCATTGTAGATTTTGTTGTTTGTTTGACTTGACTCCATTTGTTTATTTCTGATTTCCTTATAATATGTTGTTTAAACTGCTTTGGAAATTGATAATTGACTCTGATTTTTGCATATTTGGGTTCTAAAATTGTTTCCAACTTGGTTGATTGATTTTGAAGCTTCTTAGATGTTTGGTTTTTTCCCTTTTGTTTTGGTATTGTTAAAGATATTAAACCTCATATTTGTCAGAGTACTTAGAACATCAAGAGCAAAAGGAATCTAGGCAACAGGACCTGCATGGTATTTCTTTATGGAAGAGTCTGTTCCAAGGGACAATGGCCCTTACAAGAACCTGATCATATTCACATCAGGCTTTATGGACCCCAAATGCATTTCCAGTTCAACCTCTATTCCTTTACTTAAAGAGCTAATGTATGCTGCATAAACAGTAGGTTCTATCTTTTTGCCATGATCAATGCCTATAATTGTCTATTTCAATTCGTTGTTCCTTTCCTCCTCCTTGTCTGAGTCTGTCATTTTCTTTTTCTTATGTCTATTTATGCCATCAAATATGACTGATTCAAATTTGAAATTGTGTACCTTTTTATCTCACAAACATCTAATTGAATAATCTCAATGTTATAGTTCAATACCTCAATGTTGTTTGATATACTTAATTACTCTATCTTGAGGAAGCTGTTGAGTTCTCTTTTGAGGGGCCTTTGAAGGGAAAAGCTTAAGGCTAACCCATGTCTGTGAAAATGCCTATTCCAATACTGTTGTTGTTCAGTAACTGGCTGACTTTGAATGATGTCTAGATGAAGCAAACCAGTTGTTTAGGATCAACAGCTTTGAAAAAAAATAGTTTGATTTTCAATTGACAATTTGACATGATGAGAGAACGGTTATCGAGGAATTTCTCATACATTTATGAGGCCAGTCCTTCTACAGACTTAGCTTTCTCTATGCGATCGCTGCATGTTCACAGTATTGGTATGTCAATCTCTCTCTCTCTTAAAATAATTGCCTTTAATTTTTTCTTTTCATCATGCATGATCTTTTTCCTTACCTTACCATCCTATACTATTATGCTAGTTGCGTGGTTAATGCTGATGGTTTTCCTTAACTTTCCATTCAAATCTCCTTTCAAGATTTGTCTCTTGCTTGGTATGTTCCTGCATTTTTCTCTATAACCAAACCAATGGTTGGTTGCTTTTTTGTGTGTAATTCTTTTTACTCTTCATTTATTTCTATTTATAGTCGATGGTGAAGTTGGCCTTTGGGAATATTTACAAATTTCAATGCTTAATTTCATGGTACCCAAAATTTTATATGCAAATCCAACTTCCTCTGAGAGAACAGTCACGTTTATTAATGATTCTATAGTCTCTCTTAGTTAAACAAGTATAACCGAAAGGCATATGCAAACCACAGAGTAAATGTTTTTCTTTTTGACTTGGGGTGGATTCTAGCTCAGAAAAGTTTGTGCACGTTCATTTGCTGCTGCTGCTGGCTTTGGAATGGATTCATGGGATAACACAAATCCTGCTTTGTTTTCTGCCCCACCAAGCTAGAAACTGAAAATATTGATGGCAAAATGCATTGTAGAGTACATTAATTCGTTAAATTAATTGTGTATTGGATTAGCTGTATGCTATTTTACATTGATTGTAATTTTCATTCTTCAATAAAAATATTCCTTTGGCCAAATAAAAAAAGGAGGGAATTTAACGTATTTGCGAATTTAAAAATAATACGTAGCTTAAACTATTTGAAAATCAACTCACGCGAAGCAACTTTAATGAATTAAAATTAAAATTAAAATTAAAATTAAAATAAAGGTTTGTTTTTACAAAAATAAAGTTTACTTTTGAATTTATAATTTAATAAATTGATATTAGGGATAAACTAATTAACTTGAGAAACAATTAAAGGTATAAACTTATATCAATCATTATTTGTATTTACACTTAAGTGAGATAATTTACAGCTCCCAGCATGTATTTGTCGTGAGGCCTTGAAGTCCCGTGACAGTTCCTTGCCGCAGGAATCTATCAGCACACCCACACACAAAATTCTTCACGAAAATAAGCATATTAGAAGATTTTAATGCAAAAATAATAATAATAATAATAATAAACATATTTCAATAAAAAATTTAAACTTCTTGTTGCCCAAAACAACAATAAAAGTTTGTTGACGTCAAATCCTCAATCTTCGCTTTAATCTGTCTCCAACGAATTTGCGAAATAGGAAAAGTCAGATGGGCGCAGGGGTTTTTTCCTGCGCGCACACTCCGATGCTTAAGTCAGACAGGGTTTTGGCAGGCAAATAGAGCTTAGGGTTTAAGAATGATACCTGTGACCTATTTATAGGAGTTATTTTGCGCGTAATTACCTTTAAGCCCCACAGCTTAAATAATAACCCAGTGGATCATTTATGGGCCTTATGAGTCCTCTTTCCTCTTGGACTTAGATTATCATTTGGCTCAATGGTATTCAACTTGACTTATAGAAAAGCTCAGTAATCTTTAACCTGACCCACATCAATTGCTCCCCACTCTTTTGTAGGGTTTACCCTGTGAAAGAGTATATAAAGAATGAGTTTTTCAAATTCTTTTGCTATCCTCTTTCTGGGATTATCACAAGAGTCTGTTCATCTTCACTTGAGGGCTTTAACTAGTGAACTTCATTATTATTTGTAGCAGAGACGACTTCGTGTCATCATTTCTTTTGTCAAATGCCTTCTATTAGCCAAGAGGAAGAAAACCGAATCTGGGTTAAGGCCATGAGAGCACATCGTCCAGAAGTGCCATAAGCGGATGCATATGTTCTTATCTGGTTTCATCATATGTGATTTGTACTTGGCATGCTCTTGATTGGTTGAAGCTCGATTCAGATGCTGAGAATTCGGAACCTTTTCTAAGGATAGGCACTTATAAAGATTTATCTGATCTTACCGGCTCTTAGAAGCCTTTTTGTCGACTCGAGATGGTCGAGGTTCTCACAAGTTTGGACAAAAATTTTTAGATAATCTAGAGACTAATTTTCCTAATGATCAAGCTCTTGACATTATAGCACCTCAGGATGCACATGCATGGGTGCTTCGATACTCCTTTTAATGCAGAAATTAATCTATAGTGCTCCACAGCTCTTCTTATGAAGCACTTACATCTAAAGAAGAATTTGTACTTGGGTATCGCATTTATCCGTACACTTTATTACTTGAGGATTTCACAATTTGCCCATCTCGCGCATTTTTCGCTTAGGGACTTTATAGAATTGCTCGTCTTGCGCATTTTTGCTTAGGGACTTTTAGAGAATTGCCCATCTTGCGCATTTTTCGCATATGGCCTTTATAGAATTGATAGGACTATAGCATAATACGTTAAATGCATTTTGTTTATCAATTGTAGCACATATTCAATGATAAAATTGTAACGTGCCTCATGCCATACCTTACAACCTGCATACTGTGTGCTCGCCAAGCTTTTCTTTGTGACTTTTTGTGTCCAAAGAAGAACTTTTACTGGAGTATTGGTCCTGTCTTGCGTACTATCCGCTTAAGGACTTGTTAGAATATAATATCGTTTATGCCAACATAATACGTTAAATGTAATCTGATAAGATTGCAACGTACCTCATTTAGAGACTTATTTTTGCCCGTCTTCACACCCTTTTGTGCTTAGCGACTTTTCGTTTTGTTCGCTTAGGGACTTATTTTTGCCCGTCTCGCGCATTTTTCGCTTAGGGACTTATTTGTGCCCGTTTCGCGCATTTTTCGCTTAGGGACTTATTTGTGCCCGTCTCGCGTCTTCTTATCGGTTAGGGTCTTATTTTTGCTCGTCTCGCGCATTTTTCGCTTAGGGACTTATTTGTGCCCGTCTCACATCTTCTTCATGCTTAGGGTCTTATTTTGCCCGCTTGGGGTCTTATTTTGCCCTTCTAGCGTCTTCGTCATGCTTAGGGTCTTATTTTGCCCGCTTAGGGTCTTATTTTGCCCGCTTGAGGTCTTATTTTGCCCTTCTAGCGTCTTCGTCATGCTTAGGGTCTTATTTTGCCCTTCTCGCGTCTTCGGCCAGCTTCTGTTTTTTTCTTCTTCTATTTCTGCAGCATGTCTATCAAACATGGAGGATTATCATAGTACAAACAAAAATAACTGGCCTTTCGTTTCATAATGTAGTATTTTCAATTAAGTGGAATAAGTAACAATATAATTGCAGCAAATGTTAAAACAATAATAGCAAATGTTTACCACCAGTACCATTTCAAGTCTTTGTCTTTGAAAAATCTGTAAGGTACGAGTGCTGTGATGTTTTGCTGTCAACAATGGATTGTGCACTAAGTCGTGCCTCGGTACAAGCAATCTATCTTCACGAGCTTACCACAAGTTATTTTCGATTGAACCAAGCTCTTCCTGGCTTGCTGCCTTTCACGACAGTGGCTAGTGCATACCTTAGACACCCTTATGTCCCTGTTTGAGTGTGTTTGCAATTTCCGTTGTGCCAAGCACTCACTTGTATTGATACTCTAGAATGCTATGTATAGGGGCTTACAGAGAAGACACAGCCTTGATCTTGACACCTTGAGCTGGCACATCCTTGTCTTGTTTAAAGGACTCATGAAGCCGACACACTCTTTATATAGATAAACCCTATTTCACATGTGTGGTTATCAATAGTCCAAGTGTGTGGCTCTTAAGCCACTTCTAGATGGTTGCTAGAGCAGTTCTTGGGCCGAAGGAAGCTTTTGGACACTCTGTCGGATTAGTGTGTGCACTAGGTCTAGAAGATTCTAGATCGTTTCGCTCAGATCCTACATTTGGGCGTGCGCTTAGATCGTCAGTTTCAAATGTGCTCGCAGAATTGAGGACGTGGTTGTCGCCCATTCCTTGTACTCTGCCGCCAGAGATCTTTCAGGTGACAGGCTGGGCTCTGCCCATTTCGTGTACTCAATCACCAGGGAACTTTTGGGCGATAGGCAGGGCCATAGCCCACTTCTTGTATTCTGCCGCCAGAGATCACTACCTGCCGCCAAATATGTGACTGGTCGTCGCCTCAGCTTTTTCTTTCTCTTCTTTTGTCTTTCCATTTTTTGCGGCACAAACCCTTTTATTTTTACAGTATTTAGCGTACCTTTACACCATATAGCTCCCCAAGTTCTTCTTTGAAATAGTGTTGTCATTTCTATTCAAAGATGAACTTTTTCTTGAGCGTTGTGCTCGATGATGTACAGATTTATGTCCGCTCGTTTCGAGCCCTTCGTTCAGTTTTTTTTAATACTTGAAGGAGAAAGATAAGCTTTTGCCGATAGCTTTATATTTGGCATGGTTTTCATACACGCCTTGAAGTCAAACAACTACACTGCAATTTCTCAACAACTCAAAGATCAGCTGACTGAGAGGTACCCAGGTGAAAGGCGAGCTTATCTGAAAATGGGAGGTGATTTCCCATTTCTTATCCGCCCAGATGAAGTCAACCTACATCTGAGACTAGTTGGGAGGTGCTCTCGCCTAAGCATGTCGCGCACGGGAGGTGCTCTCGCCTAAACATGTCACGTATGGGAGGTGCTCTCGCCTAAGCCTGTCGCGCACGGGAGGTGCTCTCACCTAAGCCTATCACTCATAGAGGTGCTCTCGCCTAAGCATGTCTCGTACGAGAGGTGCTCTCGCCTAAGTCTGTCGCGCGGGGGAGGTGCTTTCGCCAAAAGCATGTCGCGCACGGGAGGTGCTCTCGCCTAAGCTGTTAAGTGCGAGAGCTAGCCTATCGCCAATGCAATCAAGTGAAGGAGCTAGTCTATCGCCATGGAATTCTCGCCCATGCTGTCAAGCGCAAGAGCTAGCCTATCGCCATGGAGTTCTCGCCCACGCTGTCAAGTGCAAGAGCTAGCCTATCGCCCATGCAGTTCTCGCCCTTGCTGTTGGGTGCGATAGCTAGCTATCGCCTATGCTATCTCTCACCAAATGCTAATAGGGAGAAGCTCTCGCCCAGTTCTAACAAGAGAAGATCTCTCGCTAAGGGCTGCTTGCACGTGAGTTAGCCTCTCGCCTAGTGTGATCTCTCGCCCAATGCTAACAGGAGAGAAGGCTCTCGCCTGAACTAACAGCAAGAGGTCCCTCGCCAAAGGATCTGTCACACATATAGTCTAAGGCCTGTCGCTAGGGGTCTGTTTGGCGATAGATAGGTATCGCCCAGGCTAACAGGAAAGAGTCTCTCGTGCAAGGGTCTGTCTGTCGCGAGAGATAGCTCTCGCCCAGGCAAACAGGGGGTCTCTCGCCAAAGGATCTTTCCACATGCGAGAGATAGCTCTCGCAAAATGTTAACATTAGAGGTCTCTCGCCAGGTCCCTTTGCGCGAGAGAGAGCTCTCGCCCAGGCGACAGGAGGTGTCTGTCCCCAAAGACCTTTCTACGCGCGAGAAGTAGCTCTCGCCCAAGATAATAGGAGGTCTCTCGCCAAGGACATTTCTTAGGGCGAGAAATAGCTCTCGCCAGGCTAACATTAAAGGTCTCTCGCCAGGACCTTTTGTGGGAGAGAGAGCTCTCGCCCAGGCGACAGGAGGTGTCTGTCGCCAAAGACCTTTTGTGCGCAAGAAGTAGCTCTCGCCCAGGATAATAGGAGATCTCTCGCCAAGGACATTTCTTAGGGCAAGAAATAGCTCTCGCCAGGCTAACATTAGAGGTCTCTCGCCAAGACCTTTTGCGCGAGAGAGAGCTCTTGCCCAGGCGACATGAGGTGTCTGTCGCCAAAGACCTTTCTGCGCGCGAGAAGTAGCTCTCACCCAAGCTGTCAGGTGCGAGAGCTCTTCTCTCACCCATGCAGTCACCCACTCCTTTGTATCTCTGTCACCTGAGATCTTTCGTATCTTAGAGCTGTAGCTAGTTGCATGCACTCTATCGCCAGAAGGCCTGTCACGCGCGAGAGTCAGTCTCTCGCCCCAGGCTTTATCGTGTAGTCTGTGCACCCTGCCGCCGTTGACATAACCTGTCTTCCGTAAATAGTCCTTTCACCATCTTTTGTTATGGCTTTTTTGTTTGTTTTCCCACAGACGGCGCCAATTGTTGTTGCCCAAAACAACAATAAAAGTTTGCTGACGTCAAATCCTCGATCTTTGCTTTAATCTTTCTCCAACGAATCTGTGAAATAGGAAAAGTCAGAGGGGCGCAGGGGTTTTTCCCTACGCACACACTCCGATGCTTAAGTCAGACAGGGTTTTGGCAGGCAAATAGAGCTTAGGGTTTAAGAATGATACCTGTGACCTATTTATAGGAGTTATTTTGCGCGTAATTACCTTTAAGCCCCACAGCTTAAATAATAACCCAGTGGATCATTTATGGGCCTTCTGAGTCCTCTTTCCTCTTGGACTTAGATTATCATTTGGCTCAATGGTATTCAACTTGACTTATAGAAAAGCCCATTAATCTTTAACCTGACCCACATCAAAAATATATTTACATTATAATCTTGCCAAAGTTTAAGATTTGAAGAGTTTTTAAAGATTGAAAGTTAAGAGAAATAAAAATGAGAGGTAAGGTGTGATATGGATTTGAAGAGAGTGAAGGTAATTTAGGAATTAAAAAAAAATATAATTTAGGATGTGTGAAATAGAAATGAAGAGAGATAAAATAGGATTAGGATTTTTTTGTATTTAAGGTGTGTCCAACAAAAAGTAGAGTGTACTTAGAATTTCTCAAATTCTAAACAATAAGTAATTACAAAAATAATCAAATAAATTTATTTTAAAATATAAATTTAAGAATAAAAATAACTTCTAATTGAAAAAATTAACAACCCACTCAAAAACTACCCATTATTCTAAAACATAATTTTTATTTTTTAAAATAAAATATAATTATCTTTCATCCATGTGGACCTATTGTTAAAATAAAAAAAAATTAAATTACTGTCATACCTTATTGATATATATTATATTGGACTATGATTTAGTATCAGTTTGTAACCCAACTCAATACAAGTATCAGTATATCAGTGCATCATTAAAAAAGGAGAATTTCTAAATATATTTCAATTTTTACTTTTTATACCCTAATTCTTTTGTAGTAAACAGTAATTCATTGAAGAATTTGAGGTATGAAGAGTAAAAAAGGGGTTCATTTAGAAATTCTCTTAAAAGATATCCGAAAGAGAGGTAAACCAACGTAAAGACCTTGCTTTCCTCTTCTGCTGCTGTCGTTCATGGTTTACTTTCAACTCAACCTCAGCTCTTGCTTTTCCATTTTCTCATTTTCAAGCCATGGGTAAGCTTAATTCTTCTGTTTCTCTTCCTCTTTCTTAATTCTTCGTTCAATTCTTAATAGTAAAAATACCCTTTCTTATTTTCAATCTTCTTTTTTCTTTTTACTACCAGTGCTACCCACATCAAAACTTTATCTAAGAAATCCGTGAGTGGAAGGGGTTAACCTAGGACAATTGGTTAGCATGTTTCAACATTCCTAAGTGGTTAAGGGTCTGAAATATGTGGAATACAGTTAAGGTGTTAAATATCTTGGGAGGTACTCAAGTACCTTGGAACAAAGCCGTAAGAGTGACAATCACCCAAAGCGAACAATACGTTGAGTGAGTGGGCGACCGCCTATCTCACAGGTCAAAGCAAACCTGAGGCAAGAGTGCCTAGAGGATGCCAGCCGACGGCAGATAAACGGCTTGTGTCAAGGCCTTGACAGAGAATCTTGTTAATGGTTTCAGCTCTAATAGTATCCAATGGAATGCTGCGCATTCAATTTGTTGCTACTGTCTTTGGAATGGATTCATGGAATAATACAAATCCCATTGTGTTTTTCGCCCCACCAAGCTAGAAGCTGAAAATATTAATGGCAATATTTACAACTGTCTAAATGCCTTGGAAGCTTAGGTAGATTGTTCCCCTTTTTAAATGATTCTAAAATCAAAGAAGAACAACTTAATGGTGTTTGTTTCCTTTTTCTTATAAGAAATTGAATATTTAGGTGCTTATTTTTTTCTCATCCTAAGCTCAGTATGGTTGTCAAGTAGGAGCTTGATTTTTCTGCTGATAATAGCATCATTAGTTAGTTTTTCATTACCATGATGAATTCCAGTGTGCTTTACAGTTGTGTGATTGGCTTCTCATTATTGGCCTTATTACCTACTTCCATTTAATCGTTATTTCAGATTAGCTTGCCCCAATGTTGATGGAGGAAAAGCTGCTACAAATTCCTGGTGATCATGTGGTCTGTGAAATCGGAGCCAAGTTTGGCTGTGCCAATAAACCTCGAAGCATTGCTGAAATCATAAGTTAAACTTTTAGAGATAGAATTACCAGTGATAGACTGTTATAGTTTCCTAGAAATCAAATTGCTTATTCATAGGAAAATTATAGATGTTAATGAAGGTTTATATGACCAATCTATAGCCTTACAAATGACCAGTTCCATCAAATTACATGTGTTTGTCTTAGAAGGTTTAACTTCTTTTTTATATATCTTGCATGTGTAGAACATTTGTAAGAGCTATTGACAATAGTTAGTATGATTCTGAAGTTATATTGCTGTTGCTGATGCACTTGTGACATCCGTGAATCCAACCATTCACTCTCTTTCAGCATTCTTTTTCAGAATGTAACTTTTTACATTGTTGGGCGTGATACAAATAACGATGAGCCTCAATGGGATGTTCATATATTTCTTTCCTTCTTTTCCTTGTCTTCTGGCTTGGAATTTTATTTGATTTGCACATGAAAAGTATTATTCTGGCCCTGAGGATCAATGGAAGCAATGTTAGAGATTGAAGATGCCATGATATCCAGGAAAGAAAGATGGCAAGCAAGCAACATGATACATGGTGTAAACCATATTCCCTGAAGCATCCCCTGCAGCTAAAGCCCTCATACCTGCACAAGCTTGGTACTTTCCTCCTTTTGGAGTAGGTGACTAGTACAATAGCATAAGGGAGCAGCTAATGAGTGCAAGCACATGAACTACACTTCAATAAGGTATTGGTGCAGCTAGTCTGATAGTATTGACGTAAATTGAGAAACAAAAGAATTTTCTGCTGTATTTCTCATTAAGAAAATATGTACAAAGTGGCTATGTATATATATAATAACCCTAGCAATAGAAAAGGAAACTAACTAGCCTATCTAATCCCATGATTTATGGAATATTCTTAACCAAATCAGCCAAATTCTAGGGATACAAACTGTTGCAAAATCTCCTAAAAATCTGGCTGTACATTAATCATGTTTTCCCACACTCCCCCTCAAGCTGGTGAATAGATGTTTTCCATTCCCAGCTTGGATACAATACTCTGAAACACTAAGCTACTTAACCCTTTAGTAAGCACATCTGCAAGTTGGCCATGTGTAGACACGTAAGGGGTACAAATCAACCCGCTCTCCGGTTTCTCCTTGATGAAGTGTCTATCAATTTCGATGTGCTTCATTCGATCATGTTGTACCGGGTTGTGAGCTATGCTAATCGCAGACTTATTATCACAATAAAGTCTCATTGGGCCGTCCCACTTGATCCTCAGGTCTTCCAAGATGATCTTCAACCAAAGTAGTTCACACACACCTTGAGCCATTGCTCGGAATTCTGCCTCTGCACTAGACCGTGCTACCACATGTTGTTTCTTGCTCCTCCACGTCACGAGATTACCACCAAGAAAGGTGCAATATCATGTGGTTGACCTCCTATCGACTATTGACCAAACATAATCAGCATCTGTGTAAGCCTCAAGCACCAAACCTCCGTTTCTTTTAAACATAATACCTTTTCCTGGCGTCCCTTTGAGATACTGCAACACTCGATGAGCTGCTTGCAAATGAACTTCCTTTGGGCTATGCATGAATTGACTAATCACACTTACTGCATATGCTATGTCTGGTCATGTGTGAGATAAATAAATGAGTTTTCCTACCAAGCGCTGATACATTTCCTTATCTATTGCAGCGTCTTCCTCTGCCATTCCAAGTCTAAGATTTGGGTCTATTGGAGTACTTGCTGGTTTGCACGCTGTCTTGCCCGTTTCTTTAAGGAGATCTGTAACATACTTTTGTTGGGAGATAAAAATGCCCTGCTTAGAGTGAGCCACCTCAATCCCAAGAAAATATTTCAGCCTTCCTAATGCTTTGATCTCAAACTCCTTAGCCAAACACTGACTTAGAAGCTGTCTCTCCTTATCATCATTCCCTGTCACTATTATGTCATCAATATACACTAAGAGTGCTGTGACTCCCCCTGAAGATGAGTGTTTAATGAACAGTGTATGATCCCCTTGGCTTTGACTGTACCCCATGGCAATCATAACTCTCGCAAACCTACCAAACCATGCCCGTGGTGATTGCTTAAGTCCATATAAAGCTTTCTTCAATTTACACACAATATGAGCATCCAAATTATTCCTATAACCTGGTGGGACCTCCATATAAATTTCTTCTTCTAGTTCTTCATGCAAAAAAGCATTCTTGACATCAAACTGCTGTAACTCCCAACTATAATTAGCTGCTAATGACAGCAAGATTCTAACAGTATTCATTTTTGCAACTGGAGCAAAAGTGTCTAGGTAGTCAATCCCATAGGTTTGAGTATAGCCCTTGGCCACCAACCTTGCCTTATACCTCTCTATTGACCCATCTGCTCTATATTTCACTGTATAGACCCATTTACACCCCACAGGTTTCTTTCCTGCTGGTAACTTCACTAACTCCCACGTTTTGTTCTTCTCCAATGCCTCCATTTCTACATTCATGGCTTGTTTCCATTTCTCATTGGACAACGCCTCAGATAAGGTGGTAGGGATGACAATGGTGTTTAGGCTAACCAGGAAGGCTCTATGTGATGGTGAAAAATGTTTGAAGGACAGGGAGTGTGCAAGAGGATATAAAGGTCGTTTTGTGCACTCTCTAGTTCCTTTCCTAACAGCAATGGGAAGGTCTAGGTCATCATCGCCTACATGAGATTCAGTATTAACTTGTAATGAAGAATTAGAAATTGTTACCTCATTCTCAAGATTTGGGTTGGATTCTTGGACTTGCATTGATTCAAGGACAGCCGTCTTCTTCCTTGAGTACACCTTGCCAAATCTCACATTTTCAATGGCAGAGTTGGGATTTTCTGAAATTTCGAGCACATGTTTAGACACAGGATTTGGCATAGGTTCTGAAATTTCGGACGCAGGTTCAAACACAGGATTTGGCATGGGTTCAGACACAGGATTTGACATGGACTTAGATACTGGCACAGACATTGGAAGTGACGACAGATCAAGCAAGAAATCCCTATCCTTATCTTCAAGTATGGAATTCTCCCCCTGAAGATAAGGTATGCTGAAGTAAGGCACTTGTTCATTGAAAGAAACGTCCACTAAGACATAGAACTTCTTTGATGGAGGGTGATAACACTTGTACCCTTTTTGAGTTGAGGAATAACCCACAAATACGCATTTTAATGCCCTTGGATCTAGCTTCCCTCTATTTTGACTATGAACATGGACAAATGACACGCACCCAAATATCCTAGGGACAAGATTATTTGTAGTCTGTATGTTTGGATAGAATGTTGAGAGTGTTTCTATTGGACTCTTGAATCCCAAAACTTTAGATGGCAAACGATTTATAAGATGAGTGGCTGTAAGAACTGCTTCCCCCTAAAAGGATTTAGGCATGTTTTTTTTGGAATAAGAGAGCTCGGGTTGACTGAAGGAGATGACCATTTTTCCTTTCTGCAACTCCGTTTTGTTATGGTGTATTGACACAGGATGACTCATGTATTATCCCTTCCTTTTGAAAATAAGGAGTTAGGACTTGATTGAAATAGTCCCTAGCATTATCTGACCTAAACCTTTTGATATTGACTCCAAATTGGTTCCTAATCATGGAACAGAAATTTGGGAGGACAGTACTAACATCAGATTTATGTTTAAGCAAGAAAATCCAAGTAACACGAGTACAATTGTCAATGAATGACACAAACCATTTTGCCCCAGAAACATTAGGAATAGTAGAAGGACCCCAAATATCACTGTGAATGAGATAAAAAGGAAGAGAGCTTCTGTTATTACTTACTGGAAAAGGTACACGTTTATGTTTAGCAAGTTCGCACACTTCACAATGAAAGCTCTCAACATCTAGACCTTGAAATAAAGATGGAAACAAAATTTTAATGACTCTAAATGATGGATGTCCAAGTTGACAGTGATGAAGCCAAACTTTGTCTTTATTGGACGAATAAAGTTCTGAAATGAAAGAAATGTAATTTGCCCTTGGTAATATTTGATTGGCTAAGTGCTTCAAGGTAGTAGAGCCCCTCCCATTCTCTAGCATGTCCAATCGTTTTCCCCGAATCCTTGTCCTGAAATACACAATGACTATGATAAAAAATCACATTACAACATAAATCTTGAGTAAGCTTTTGGATAGAGACAAGGTTTGTGGATAATCTAGGGACATGAAGAACATTTTTTAAGGTAAATGATGGGCTTATTTTAACATCTCCTACACCTGCTACAGTAGTCAAAGAACCATCAGCTGTGGCTATTTTCCTATTGCTTGGACATGGGGAGTATGTGTAAAAGACATTTGGTGAGTGGGTCATATGGTCGGTAGCTCCTGAATCCATGATCCAAGAGTTGACAAAGGTTGTATCCGAGACATTTAATCCAATAGAGGATAGAAACTTACCTGAATACACCAATGAACAAGTACCTGAAGGTTTGTCAAGGTTACCAATTAGAGATCTTAGCCTCTTGACCTTTTCTTGGGTGAGACTGCCGGACTCCTTTGGTGCTGCAGTGGTTGTTTCTGCGACTACTGACATTTTTTACAAATCAATACTTGCTGAAAGACTGGTGAGAATTAGAGATAAATCGGCAACGAAGGCCAAGCAACAAAGAGAAACCGTCAATGATGAAGAGAGGAAAAATCCAACTATGAAGGCTGGAAAAAGAACACTTGAAATACTTTGTTTTTTCTTTAGAAAACAGAGCAAAAAAAAAACAGCGATGAAGGCTGGAACAAGAGAATGGCTATGAAAGCCTAAGGTAAAAAAATCAGCAATGAAGGCTGAAGAAGAAACTGCAGAAAATATCAACAATGAAGGTTGAAAAAGAAACTGCAGAAAAATCAACAATGAAGGCTGAAAAGGTGACTGATTTCCAAGAAAAAACCTAAAGCTCTGATACTATGACGTAAATTGAGAAACAAAAGAATTTTCTGCTATATTTCTCATTAAGAAGATATGTACAAAGTGGCTATGTATATATATAATAACCCTAGCAATAGAACAGGAAACTAACTAGGCTATCAAATCCCATGATTTATGGAATATTCTTAACCAAATCAGCCAAATTCTAGGGATACAAACTGTTGCAAAATCTCCTAAAAATTTGACTGTACATTAATCATGTTTTTCCGCAAGTATAGACCATCTTATTGTGCCCTTGGATCATATAAATGATCATTGCATTAACTAATAATGCTTAATGGCATTTTCTCATATTGTTGTCTAGAAGAAGATACATGCATTATACGTTATTAAGTTACAGTTGGCATTTTCTCATTTTTTTTTTTGCTCTTATGTTTCATGAAAATTATAACGGTGCAGTTTTTAAATTTCACAAACAGGTTTATAAAGTTGACTTGTTATGTATTCATTTTATTACAAATTAGGAAACATGTTAAGGAAATTGCTATAACTTATTAGAAATTAAGGTGGTGCTAATGGTGGCCATGGAGCGTCAAGATTGAAGTCTCAATTGACCTTCACTAGACAAGAATCTCTTTCTCAGATATCTGAAGCAGTAACCATCAGAATGCTGCACATTCACTTGCTGCTGCTTGCTTTGGAATGGATTCATGGGATAATACAAATCCTCTTTTGTTTTCTGCCCCACCAAGCTTGAAGCTGAAAATATTGAGGGCAATATTTACAACTGTCTAAATGCCTTGGAAACTCAGGCAGATTTTTCTCCTTGTTTTAAATGACATCAAAATCAAGGAAGAATAACTTAATGGTGTTTGTATCCTATTTCTTACAAGAAAATGGAATATTTAGATGTTTATTTTTTCTCATCTTAAGCTCAAAATGGTTGTTTGTCAAGTAGGAGCATGATTTTTCTTCTAATAATAGCATCATTAATTAGTTTCTCATCTCCATGATGAATTCCAGTTTGCTTTCTAGTCATGTCATTGACTTCTCCTTGTTGTCCTTATTCAATCTTTATTTCAGTTTATCTTGCCCCTAACAATGCTTGAGATGTTGGCAGTGGAAAAGCTGCTGCATATTCCTGAAGATCCAGTGGCCTGTATAACTGAAGCCAATTGTGGTTGTCCCACTCATCCTTGAAGCATTGCCGAAAGAGTAAGTTAAACATCAAGAGATAGAATTACTTTTGATAGACTGCTATAGCTTCTTAGAGATCAAATCACTTATTCATAGGAAAATTTAGACATCTTTTTGGGTTCATCTATGAACAAAAGGTACATATCATGTGTTCCTACCAAATTGCAGATGTTCCTACCAAACTATAGCCTTTCAAATGACTACTTCCATCAAATTATATGTTTTGACTCAGAGAATTCAAGTTGTCCTTGGAGACTTTTCCCTCAGAGATTAAGTGGTTTCATTAGGCTTAACATGTACTTTGCAAACTCATAACCAATGCTTGGGAAAGGCCTTGGTGTAAGATCCATCCCATGCCTTCCTCAAAAAGGCAGATAATGTATAGGCATATGCTTTTCTCATCACCAAGCTTGTTCATCAGGCTGACTTATAAGGATCATGATTATTAACACTTAACACTCTGGACCTTCCGCTACCATTAACATATTTGCTACAAGCTGAACAATCGAGTCCTTAAATGTATCTAGAAGTGAAATATACAATGGGAAAATCACTTAACTGCTTTAAAATTTTAGTAATCAAGACTACAAAGCCAAAAAAGTTGCCTGGGACAAGTGACCTTAAGATTCGAAGAGATAACTCTGATCTCTTCATTGTCTATGAACAGTTTCCATGAATTTCTTCTGCATGTATTACTTCTAAAACCCTGCATTGGTAGGAACACACGGTATGTACCTTTGGTTCATAGATGAACCCAAAAAGATGTCTAAATTCTATTTTTCTACCTCAAATGCGTTAATGAAAAGAAATTCTATCGGTTGATGCCTCATAGCATGCATGGTTAATCAAGAGTTCTGTAGGTACCAACAAACACTAAGTTAAACAAGTGTTTTGATTGCAGAAGTGATAGGTCAAGTGGTAGATCATGAAAGATGTCAGTAGGGGAATACTGTAGTGCCACAAAATGTACCAACAATTTCTAAAAGTGCAACATGGCTCTAAATCATTGAGAATAGGCATGCTAAGGAGAGTTTCAGCTTTCTTGGTGGGTTTTGATCTCTGCCTAATAAGCCAAACCTCTATCGGTATCTTGTTGGGACAAGAAAGCAGAATAGATTCTGTGGGCTTCTAATTTACTATAGTTAATGCAAAAGTTAAGTCCCATAAGTTGACTAAACAGCTTGAGATCCAAATTAATCCCGTGATTGTATTCAGGAACTAATAGATACCACATTGCCAAATTCTATTGACGGTATGTTAAACTCATCTTATGATAGCAGCTAATTGGCTAGTTATGACCCTTACAGTTATATTAGGGGCACAGGCTAAAATCACATTATCTCATTCAAGGAATTTAGGCCTTTTTTTTTCATAACAAAGTCTTTAGACCAAAGAGAGATTATGAATTTCATTAATTATATCATTGTCCTGTCGTTAAAATAAATAACTATATCATTGATTATAACCATCTATTTTACGGTCTACTGGCAAAGGTGAATTTTACTGATGTTGTATGCTATGTGCCTCATCCAAAATGTGCTGGTAAACTTACAGTTCAGTAACACTTGATCTGAGCAATTGAATTCCACTATAGCTAAAAGTAAAAAGCGGTTTTTCCTTTTATGCTTATGCCTGGCAATGCTACGCCAGTGGAATGATATTTGGCTAATGTGGTAACTCCTTTTCTAATCTCTAAAATGGCTTAGAAAAGTCTAGAATTTTGGCAACCCTTCCTTATAGTCTTTGGTTGATATATGTATTTCCTCTATGGCAGAAACGCTACAAAGAACTCGAAAATCGTACATCTGGATGCAAACAACGGTCTGATGTTTGCTAAGCAGGCTTAAAGAGATCAGTAGCAATCTGATTTCCAAATTTTGAAGGTGGGATATGCTTAGTGAAGCCAACACTAACTTCTATTGCTGTCTTGGTTTAGTTTGATTGAATAATACAAAAGTAGAGGTATAGAACTCAGCAATGTATGTGATGGAGTGTCTCACTCTCAATGTATTCTATACTTTGGCTTATTTATGTTAGATGGTTGATTATTGCGATGCAACTAGTGTCTCCTTTGTGATTTTCAACTTAGCAATATGTACAAGGCCTTTTATAGGTAATAATGGATAATTAATATTAGTAATAACTACATTTGAGGGTGTTAGACCAGAAAGATTAGTATTAAAAAAATATACCGTTTTATTTTATGATGATAAACTCAGCTTTTATTTTAAGATTATTTGTACTTTTTTACACATATGCTGGACGAGTATAATTTAACACGTAAAATATCATAATTTTTACATTAAAATTTATTTTTAAATATTTTAAGTATAATATTTGTAAGAAATAATTTTAATATTATTGAAAAGATTTATAAGTAAACAAAATTTTAATGGGTTTATATATGATGCATTGACAGTGTATAATTTCTATACATTGTTAATGCGTTAAAGGTTGATTTCTCATCAATAAACAAACTAAAAAAAGGCCAAGGTCTTAAAAACAAATACAAATAATTTTTTTTAATTTGCTTATAAGAGTTTATTGATAAGGTGTCAATTTTTTGTGAATTGATAGTATACAAAAACTATACACTATCAGTGCATTATATATAAATTCAATTTTAATTTATATTCTACCATAAATTATTAAATTTGTCTATATTCACATCTTTATTTTGTAATCGAAATAATCCAATAATACTTGTATTTTGAGAGTTATAACGAATTTTAAAATTAATAAAATATTTTACTTTAATAAAAAAATTCGTCAATAATAAAAAAATTGATAGTCAATTACTCAATAGTTTGAGAGTAAAATCTTTCATATATTATCAAATGTATTTTAAATTCACTGGATAATTATACTAAATATTTTGAAATCACTACTAAATAGGGATCTTACATTACTATGGCGTTAAAAATAAAAAACAATTTAAATAAATTTTAAAAACTAAATTCATTTTTTTGAAATTCAAATAACCGAATGCAACTCAATTAGTTAGAATTAGATTAAAGGACTTCTTTTTCACAAATACAAAAAATAAATATTAATTTTGAATTTATAAATTAATAAATTGATATTAAGAATAAAATAATTAATTTAAAAAATGATCAAACCATATTTGTATACTAATTACTATTTGCACTTATAGTTAGATGAGATAATTTTTCATTTATAAATATTGTTTTTAAAATTTCTAAATGAGACGGTATCATGACTCATGAGTCAAGTGACACTAATTCACTAATGAATAATTTTAAAAAATCAAATCAATCAATTTATCTTAAAAATATAAAATTAAGGATAAAAATATTTTTTGATTTTAAGAAATTAACAACCATTTAAAAAACACCCATTTTCTAAGACAATTTTTTATTTTTTAAAAATAAAATATAATTATTTTTCACCCATATGGTTGAATTAAAAAAAAAAGAGTAAAGTACTATAATTAAGATTTTTCTTTTTCGGCCAATTCACCAACAGAGTTGCCAATTGGTAACACTTTGTTACCACCATCCCAAAACAACCATCAATACGGAAAAAAAAAACCAATAAATACATCAGTACGAGAGAGTCGAGAGAGAACTAAAAGCCTCCCTCTCTGGTCTTCTGCTGCTGCCGTTTGTGGTTTCCTTTCAAGCTCAGCTCTTGCTTTTCCATTTCCTCATTTTCAAGCTGTGGGTAAGCTTAATTCTTCTGTTTCTCTTCCTCTTTCTTCGTTAATTCTTCGTTCAATTCTTCACAGTAAAAACACCCTTTCTTGCTCTTTTAATACCATTGCTACTAACATCAAAACTTTATCTAAGAACTCCGTCGGTTTAAGGGGAAAGGGAAAAAAGCATGATTGTTTTGATAATGTTGATGATGCCCTCTCTTTGTTTAATCAGATGGTTGACAAGTACCCAAGGCCTTTTATTGTGGAATTTAATAAATTGTTGGCAGCTATTGCCAGAATGAAACATTATGCAGTTGTTGTTTCCCTCTGTAACCAAATGGAATTATTAGGAGTTTCCTACGACGTTTGTTCCTTGAGCATCTTGATTAATTGTTTTTGCCGTTTGGATCGTGTTGATTTTGGATTCTCTGTTTTGGGAAAAATTGTTAAGTTAGGTTTTGATCCTAATGTTGTGACATTGTCGACTTTGATCAATGGGTTGTGTGCTCAAAGTAAGATAGCTCAAGCAGTAAGTTTGTTTGATGAAATGATTGGAAAAGGTTATCAACCTAATTTAATTACTTACAGTATAATACTTAATGGCCTGTGTAAAACTGGCAATACTGACAGAGCTGTTAAGTTGCTAAGGGTAATGGAAGAAAGAGGTTTCCAACCTGATATTGTCGCATATAGCACTCTCATTGACCATCTTTGTAAGGATAGGCAGCTAATGGAAGCTTTTGACCTCTTCTTTGAAATGAAGGGTAAGGGCATGTCACCAAATACTGTAACTTATACTTGCTTAATTCATGCTATGTGTACTTTAGGCCAGCAAAAAGAGGTCACAAAATATTTGAATGAAATGGTGGCAACCAATATTGAACTTAATGTTGTCACGTATACTATATTAGTTGATGCACATTGCAAGGAGGGGATGGTTTCTGAAGCTGAAGATATTGTTGACACAATGATAAAGCAAGGGATTGAACCTAACATTTTCACTTATAGTGCATTGATAGATGGTTATTGCTTGCAAAACAAAATGGATGAAGCAAAAAGACTATTTGATTTGATGATTAAGAAGGGTTGTGCACCTAATATAGTTAGTTACAATATCCTTATCAATGGATATTGCAAAGCTAAAAGGTTAGATGAAGCAATGAAACTCTTTCGTGATATCTATCAAAAGGGGCCGAGCCCTAATACTGTCACATACAACACTCTTATACAAGGTATGTATCAACTGGGGAGACTTTGTTCTGCCCATGAACTTTTTAGGAAGATGTGTGCTTCAGGGCAAGTACTAGATCCAATGACCTATTCAATTTTGCTGGATGGCTTACGCAAACATGGTAAAATTGAAGAGGCATTGAAATTGTTTCATGCAATACAGAACAATGGGTTAGAACCAGATATTGTCCATTTTAATATCTTAATTGACGGGCTGTGCAAAGCTCGGCATATTAAAGTTGCAATGGAATTATTTAATGGACTCTCTGTCAAAGGTTTAAACCCTAGTGTTTACACATATAATATAATGATCAATGGATTGTGTAAAGAGGGATTGCCAGATGAAGCATACCAGTTATTTAGGACCATGGGAGATAATAATTGTTTGCCTGATAGCTGTTCTTATAATGTAATGATCCAGGGGTTTCTTCAAAATAGCCATACCTCAAAGGCACTACAACTTCTTAAAGAGATGGTTGATAAAGGCTTTTCCTCAGATTCATCCACTGCCACCTTATTTGTTGATCTCGTCTTGAGATGTAATAGATCAATCTTGTTTTGAAATGTTTCACAGCTTGTGTGAAGGTTGACTTTGAAAATGTGAATTAATTTATTTCTACATAATCATTTATACTGCTGTTTTAAGTTCAAGTTATTGGAAACTACAAAGGCTGTTCATGTCTATTTTCATTTTAGGTGATGATGTTCCTTTTCCATTATGAATAAAAGAAATATTATACTCCATGTTTCACTTTTTGCTAATAATCTTTTTGAGTCAATTCTCTTCCTCAGATCTCTGAAGTAAATGAGAATTGTTGACGGTGTTAGTTCTAGTAGTAACCTTCAAAATTCCGTGAATTCATTTTGTTGCTGCTGTCTTTGGAATGGATTCATGGGAAATACAAATCCTATTTTCCTTTCTTTCCTTGTGTTGCATATTGGCAGGTTATGCACTTTTCATTTGGAATTATTGTATGTGAAATGAATTTTTTAATTCTATAGTTGGTTTTGAGAATATCTTATTTATGCAACAAATGCTCTTGATTATTTCTTTAACTTGTTTCACTACTTGTTACAGAAAGTAGAGAAAATTTGATTACAAGGTGTCATATGCCAACATTTCTCCTTTTCAACGTCCTTATTTTTTTTTCTGGTGCTGTTAATTCTTTTGTCTTATAGAATGTAAACTAAGGTTGTCAAAATTAGGATTTGTCCATATTCTTAGGTCTTAACACTTTGTGCCCTGTAAAATCCAAGCCAAGTGTGGCTGTGCCACTCACCCTCGGAGCATTGTTGAAAGAGTAAATTAAAGTTCACGAGATATAATTACTAGTGATATATTGCTATAACTTATTAGAAATCAAATTTATTATTGATAAGATAATTGCCGATGTTAATGAAGGTTCATATGACCAATCTATAGCCTTAAAAATGACCAGTTCCATCAAACTTCATGTTCTGTCTCAGAAAGTTCAATGGCTTTCTTATATGCATTGCACACATGTAGGGTATTGACAATAGTTAGTATGATGTTGAAGTTATATTGCTGTTAGCCATGCAGTTATCGCATTCCTGAATCCCATAATTCGTTCATTTCTATAATATATTGGCATTGAGCCTGAAGAGGAATCGATTTAGGTTCAGTTGGTTTGAAGAAGAATGTCTTGTACTAGGTAATTTGTTTGCAGGGTTAAACTGGTTGCAAGGCTTCTTATATGAACTTGTTTGGTCCAATTTGTGGTGATGTGGGGTTGATTGAATATCTCTTTCTCAATGCTAATCATCAAGTCATCTCCCTTAACTCTTACCATTTTCTGAGAAAACACCGAATTTTTTCTGTAACAGTAAAACTTTTTGCAGAAGGCAGTTTTTTAACTCTTAATTTACCTTATTTTTTTTTTGTTTCAAGATTTTAAAAACAAAGGAAGTTAACATGTTTCGTAACAGTTTAAGGATTGAGTAATTGTTTGCTTTAACGTCTTCGATAAAAATTATTGGGCTAATTTTGGCAACTTCGAAGAAGCAGCTGTGCTGTGAATGACTATACGCTGGCAGTGAAGAGAATGACATATGAAGTACTGGAATCGATGACTAATGGTCTGAAATTTGAGGCAAGGAATGTGTCGAGTAGGCTGTTAAGAGATGAGAAGAGTGACTCATGTTTCAGACAAAACAGCAATCCTCCCTGCCCAGAGCTGCAGGAATGGAGTTGGAGAAATTTGATTGGGTTTGGGGAGCATACAGACCCACAAATGTTTCTTATAAAACGGATTGGAATTGTTTGGTCCACTGGCTGCAGCTGGAGGGCTCACCAGTTGTGGTTGCACAGAATGATATGTTTAATGGTAAGTATTTTCCTGTGTCTTTTTCATCTAAGAGAATTCATATTTTATTTTTAATGTCTGCTTTTTAAAATTTTGATCAGGAAAATATCATACACATGATCATACGAAACAAAAAGCTGTTATCTGATATCTGCTGATCATTTTGGGTGATTAATTTAAGAGCAATAATCTTGTGGTTTTTGCCAGACAATTCCTTTACTTGATATGCAATTATATCTCCAAATTATTAATGATTGGGAGCAGTGTGATTTAACAATTTTGTAAGATCAATCTTGTGACTTTTCTTGTGGATTCTTTAGTCAAGATCAATCCAGCTTTTGAAATAACATCAATGAGAACTTAATCCTCAGTCGCCCGTGAATTTTCTTTGTCAATATTTCTTATATATTTTATTATTCTTCTTTCTTGCTGGCAGTTTTCTTCCTTGTAGATTTTGTTGTTTGTTTGACTTGACTCCATTTGTTTATTTCTGATTTCCTTATAATATGTTGTTTAAACTGCTTTGGAAATTGATAATTGACTCTGATTTTTGCATATTTGGGTTCTAAAATTGTTTCCAACTTGGTTGATTGATTTTGAAGCATTTTAGATGTTTGGTTTTTTCCCTTTTGTTGTGGGCATTGTTAAAGATATTAAACTTCATATTTGTCAGAGTACTTAGAACATCAAGAGCAAAAGGAATCTAGGCAACAGGACCGGACCTGCATGGTATTTCGATATGGAAGAGTCTGTTTTAAGGGACATTGGCCCTTACAAGAACCTGATCATATTCACATCAGGCTTTATGGACCCAAAATGCATTTCCAGTTCAACCTCTATTCCTTTTCTTAAACAGCTAATGTGTGCTGCATAAACAGTAGGTTCTATATTTTTGCCATAATCAATACCTATAATTGTCTATTTCAATTCATTGTTCCTTTCCTCCTTCTTGTCTGAGTCTGTCATTTTCTTTTTCTTATGTCTATTTATGCCATCAAATATGACTGATTCAAATAAGAAATTGTGTACCTTTTTATCTCACAAACATCTAATTGAATAATCTCAATGTTATAGTTCAATACCTCAATGTTCTTTGATATACTTAATTACTCTATCTTGAGGATGCTGTTGAGTTCTCTTTTGAGGGGCCTTTGCAGGGAAAAGCTTAAGGCTTACACATGCTTGTGAAAATGCCTATTCCAATACTGTTGTTGTTTAGTAACTGGCTGGCTTTGAATGATGTCTAGAAGAAGCATACCAGTTGTTTAGGATCAACAGCTTTGAAAAAAAATAGTTTGATTTTCAATTGACATGATGAGAGAATGGTTATCGAGGAATTTCTCATACATTTATGAGGCCAGTCCTTCTACAGACTTAGATTTCTCTATGCAATCGCTGCATGTTCACACTATTGGTATGTCAAACTCTCTCTTTCTCTTTAAAATAATTGCCTTTTACTTTTTCTTTTCATCATGCATGATCTTTTCCTTACCTTACTATCCTATACTCTTATAGTTGCGTGGTCAATGCTGATGGTTTTTCTTAACTTTCCATTCAAATCTCCATTCGAGATTTATCTCTTGCTTGTTATGTTTCTGCATTTTTCTCTGTAAACAAACCAATGGTTGTTTGCTTTTTTGTGTGTAATTCTTTTTACTCTTCATTTATTCCTATTTATAGTGGATGGTGAAGTTGGTCTTTGGGAATATTTACAAATTTCAGAATTTCAATGCTTAATTTCATGGGACCCAAACTTTTATATGCAAATCCAACTCCCTCTGAGAAAACAGGCATGTTTATTAATGATTATATAGTCTCTCTTAGTTAAACAAGTATAAACGAAAGGAATATGCAAACCACAAAGTAAATGTTTTTCTTTTTGACTTGGAGCAAAGCTATCAAGGGCAGATTCTAGCTCAGAAAAGTTTGTGGTGACAAGGGCAATGTAGAATTTATTGGGAAGTTAAAACTGTAGGAATGCTTCAGTCTTCAAATAACATACTTGCCTTTATTTAAAATCAACATCTACTGAGCAGAAAAGGAAACAGGGAGGAGTGGCAATAAAACATTAACAACCCTTTATTATTCTCTCTTTTCTTAGTCAAAAGTGAATGCCCAATCTGGATAATATTATAAATTAAAAATCATCATTGATTGATGAGTACGTTAACTCTGATCAAATTTATACTGTTTATTTGCACTTTTCCCCTCGCTATATGATGTTAATTAATGGGCAGTAATTTATTTTTCTCTTGATGGCTTAGGTTACTGTATTTTGAATGCAAATTTAGCTGGTAAGCTGTTTTCATCATAGTCAGCTGCTTAAATATCTAGGTGTAATTATAGATCTCTATGTGTACATGGTATGTTTGGAGGAAAAAATGGAAAATGGTGAGAAGGGTGACGATGTACCTTCCAAGGTCAGTTATGTCAATTAGTGTTTCTGGTAACCGTGCACGTTAATTTCAACCATTTTTTCAAAATAACTGCATTGATTTCTAACATTGAGTAGCTCGCATTCCAGATTATGGGGATAATAGCCTCTTTAGTACTGATATAGTCAGATTAGGGGTGTCGGTTATATATAGATCCATTTTAATTGGTCATCTCATGCTTTTCTTGCTTATGAAAATAAGAAAATGTTGGCTCAAACTTAGAAAAACACTAATTATGTGCAATTTGTGGTGATGTGGGATGCATTGGGTATCTCCTTCTCAATACCAATCCTTAAGCCATCTCCCTCAAAACTCTTATCATTTTCTGAGAAAACGCTGAATTTTTTCAGTAAAAGTAAATTGTATTCCTTTCATTGTAATGCATAATGAAAGTAATGCTAGATTGTAGATTCAACTTAAAAAAGTCAAAGGCTTCAGATGAATTCCACAATGACTATATTTCAACCATTCCAAAAGCTACCTAAATTTTTTTTCTTAAGAAATGACTAAGTTGAGTTGGTCTAACCCAAAAATGGTTGAAATTCAAATTACCTGACATTGTGATGTGTTTGGTTCAATATAGAATGAATTTTTTTTTCCCATGGATCGCATGAAGTGAATTAAACATACTCATTGCAGCTTTTTTGTTACAGGGGGCAGCATAATTGTAGCTTTGAGATGGTGCTAATGGCAGCCATGGAGTGTCAAGATTGAAGTCTCAATTGAGCTTCACTAGACAAGTATCTCTTTCTTAGATATCTGAATTAAGTGAGAATGATGCTGATGGTGTTAGCTCTACCAGTAACCATCAGAATCCTGCACGTTCATTTGCTGCCGCTGCTGGCTTTGGAATGGATTCGTGGGATAACACAAATCCTACTTTGTTTTCTGCCCCCACCAAGCTAGAAGCTGAAAATATTGATGGCAAAATGCATTGTAGAGTACATTATTTCATTAAATTAATTTTGTATTGGATTAGTTGTATGTTATTTTACATTGATTGTAATTTTCATTCATCAATAAAAATATTCCTTTGGCCAAAAAAAAGAGGGGGGGGGGGGGGGGGGGAGTTTACGTGTTTGCGAATTTAAAAATAGTACGCAACTTAAACAATTTGGAAATCAATTTTTTTTCTGAAAATCAAGTCACAGGACGCAACTTTAATAAATTAAAATTAAAATAAAGGTTTTTTTTACACAAATACAAAAATAAAGTTTACTTTTGAATTTATAAGTTAATAAATTTATATTAGGGATAAAATAATTAATTTGAGAAATAATTAAAGGTATAAACTTATATCAATAATTATTTGTACTTACACTTAAGTGAGATAATCTACAGCTCGCGGCGTGTATTTGCCGTGAGGCGTTGAAGTCCTGCGACAATGAATCGATCAGCACACCCACGCACAAAATTCTTCACAAAAATAAGCATATTAAAAGATTTTAATGCCAAAAAAAAAACAATAATAAACATATTTCAATAAAAATTTAAACTATCTTTACATTATAATCTTGCCAAAGTTTAAGATTCGAAGAGTTTTTAAAGATTGAAAGTTAAGAGAAATGAAAATGAGAGGTAAGATGTGATAAGGATTTGAAGAAAATGAGGGTAATTTAGAAATAAAAAAATATAATTTAGAATGTGTCAAGTAAAAATGAAGAAAGAGAAAATAGGATTAGGATTTTCTAGTCTTTATGGTGTGTCCAACAAAAAGTAAAGTGTACTTAGAATTTCTCAAATTCAATAATAAGCAATTATAAAATAATCAAATAAACTTATTTTAAAATATAAATTTAAGAATAAAAATAACTTCTAATTAAAAAAATTAACAACCCACTCGAAAACTACCCATTATTCTAAAATATAATTTTTATTTTTTAAAATAAAATATAATTATCTTTCATCCATGTGGACCTATTGTTAAATTTAAAAAAAATAAATTACCGTCATATCTTATTGATATATAATTATATATTATATTTGGATTATGATTTAGGTTCCGTTTGGTTCGCGTAAAATGACTTTCAGAAAATGATTTCTGTAAAATGATTTCTGAAAATTTGATTTTCTGAAAAAACTAATATTTTTTGTTGTTTGGTTGATATGATGAAAAATATTTTCTATTGCTTGTTGTTTTAACTCAATATAGATTAGGTTGAGTTTCAGTAACGCTTTTTTCTTAACAGTGACATAAGTTTGAAAATTGTCTTCTTCTTTTGAAAATGGTAAGACAATTTCTCAAAATCCTTAAAGATTTTTCGTTGACCAAAAACTATTTACAGGTACCAAACACTAAAAAATGTAGAAAATATTTTCCGGAAAATGAAATTCGCGTACCAAACGGAGCCTAGTATCAGTTTGTAACCCAACTAGGGATGTAATCAAGCCAAGCCGATACAGTGAGGTGCTCGAGCTCGACTCAAAAACTCGGTGCTCAGTACTCGATTCGAGCTCGGTCGAGCCTTAATTTTTGAGCTCGAGCTCGGTTCGAGATCGAACTACTCGAGCTCGCTTAATTAGGCTCGATTATTTGAGCTCGACTGAAATAGCGGAACAAACCAAACATCATCAGAACCAAACAACAATCGGCTCTAACAAAAAAATTCAGAAATACAATGCATACTCCAAATCAGATACAAAGACATCGTCCAGATAATGAAATAGCAGAACAAAACCAAACAAAGATCTAAACATCGAGTTAAAAAACAACAAAACCAAACAACAACATGCTTCAAACAAAATCTCAAAATTCAAAAATAGAATGCATACTCCAAATAAAAAACAACAGAACAGCCACAACTCCATTTGTTGGAGCTTTGAGGAAATGGATGATGAAGACTTGAAGAGGGCATTCAGACTTCTGCCGTTCACGCCGGTGAGGATTTTCGAGGGTCATCGGATCTGGGTTGTCACCGAATCTAGGTGGGAATTGCAGATCTGGGTTGGATCTAGGTTGTCACCGCCTTGCCGGATCTGGGTTGGAATCGCAGATCTAGGTTGGATCTAGGTTGTCGTCGGATTTGGATTGGACTTACAGATCTGGATTGTCACGGGTTGCTAAGGAATATTGGAAGATGACGTCGGTAAGGACGTCTGACAGCAGGAACTTGCTTTGCTAACTGCTGAGGAATACTTGAACAGGAGGTGAGACCGTGAGATGCGAACGTGAGGACTGAAGAAGATGGAGTCTAACAATAGGTTTACATCGGTGAGGATTTTGAGTGTCGTCGGATGGGGTTATCCGTTGGAGATTGAAGCAAAAGTAGGGGTTGCGGGTGTGTGGACTGGTGGGTGAGTTGAGGAGAAGTCAAAATAGAGCTAAAGCAGAAGTAGGGAAATCTGTTAGGGTTTTTTAAGCATTAGGGTAAACATGTAATTTTAAGACAAATTAAGATAAATATGTAATTTCATATTAAAATAATAAAATATATATTAAATTATTAATAGCTCGATTAAGCTCGCGAGCTACTCGAGCCAGACATATTAATGCTCGAACTCGGCTCATTCGATAGCTCGATTAGCTCGAGCTCGGCTCGACAAAAATCGAGCCGAATTCGAGTTTTTTCGAGTCGAGCCCGAGTAGCTTACGAGCACCAGTGTATCGTTTACACCCCTAAACCCACCCCAATACAAGTATTGATACATCAGTGCATCATTAAAAGAGATCCGAAAGGGGAGTAAACCAACGCCTCCTGCTCTCCTCTTCTGCTACTGTCATTTGTGGTTTCCTTTCAACTCCACCTCAACTCTTGCTTTTCCATTTTCTCATTTTCAAGCCATGGGTAAGCTTAATTCTTTTGTTTCTCTTCCTCTTTCTTCCTTAATTCTTTGTTCAGTTCTTCATAGAAAAAATACCCTTTCTTATTTTCACTCTTCTTTTTCTTGCTCTTTTACTACCATTGCAACCCACATCAAAACTTTGTCTAAGAAATCCGTGAGTGTGATGGGTTAACCTAGAAACATGTAGAACGTGTTCAAAGTGTTAAATGTCTTGTTATCTTGGACAAAGAGTGGGTGGGCGATCGCCTACCTCAAAGGTCAAGGCAAACCTAGGATGAGAGCGCCTAAGGGATGCCGGACGATGGCAGATAAACGGGCTGGACCTTGACAGAGAATCTTGTTGATGGTTTTAGCTCTAGTAGTATCCAACGGAATGTTGTGCATTCAATTTGTTGCTGCTGTCTTTGGAATGGATTCATGGGATAATACAATTCCCATTGTGTTTTCTGCCCCACCAAGCTAGAAGCTGAAAATATTGATGGCAATATTTACAACTGTCTAAATGCCTTGGAAGCTTAGGTATATTGTTCCCCTTTTTAAATGATTCTAAAATCAAAGAACAACTTAATGGTGTTTGTTTCCTTTTTCTTATAAGAAATTGAATATATAGGTGCTCATTTTTTTCTCATCCTAAGCTCAGTATGGTTGTCAAGTAGGAGCTTGATTTTTCTGCTGACAATAGCATCATTAGTTAGTTTTTCATTACCATGATGAATTCCAGTCTGCTTTACAGTTGTGTGATTGGCTTCTCATTATTGGCCTTATTACATACTTCCATTCAATCATTATTTCAGATTAGCTTGCCCCAATGTTGACGGAGGAAAAGCTGCTACAAATTCCTGGTGATCATGTGGTCTGTGAAATCGAAGCCAAGTTTGGGTGTGCCACTAAACCTCAAAGCTGCTGCATTTTCCTGAAGATCCAGTGGCCTATATAATTGAAGCTAATTGTGGTGGTCCCACTCATCCTTGAAGCATTGCCGAAAGAGTAAGTTAAACATCAAGAGATAGAATTACTTTTGATAGACTACTACAGCTTCTTAGAGATCAAATCGCTTATTCATAGGAAAATTTAGACATCTTTTTGGGTTCATCTATGAACCAAAAGTACATACCATGTGTTCCTACCAAATTGCAGATGTTCCTACCAAACTATAGCCTTTCAAATGACCACTTCCATCAAATTATATGTTTTGACTTAGAAAATTCAGGTTGTCCTTGGAGACTTTTCCCTCAGAGATTAAGTGGTTCCATTAGGCTTGACATGTACTCTGCAAACTCATAACCAATGCTGGGGAAAGGCCTTGGTGTAAGATCCATCCCATGCCTTCCTCAAAAAGGCAGATAAAGTATAGGCATCTGCTTTTCTCATCACCAAGCTATTTCATCAGGCTGACCTATAAGGATCATGATTATTAACACTTAACACTCTGGACCTTCCGCTACCATTAACATATTTGCTACAAGCTGAACAATCGCGTCCTTAAATGCATTTAGAAGTGAAATATACAATGGGAAAATCACTTAACTGCTTTTAAATTTTAGTAATCAAGACTACAAAGCCAAAAAAGTCGTCTGGGACAAGTAACCTTAAGATTCGAAGAGATAACTCTGATCTCTTCATTGTCTATGAACAGTTTCCATGAATTTCTTCTGCATGTATTACTTCTAAAACCCTGCATTGGTAGGAACACATGGTATGTACCTTTGGTTCATAGATGAACCCAAAAAGATGTCTAAATTCTATTTTTTTGCCTCAAATGCATTAACGAAAAGAAATTCTATCGGTTGATGCCTCACAGCATGCATGGTTAATCAAGAGTTTTGTAGGTACCAAAAAACACTAAGTTAAACAAGTGTTTTGATTGCAGAAGTGATAGATCAAGTGGTAGATCATGAAAGATGTCAGTAGGGGAATACTGTAGTGCTACAAAATGTACCAACAATCTCTAAAGGTGCAACATGGCTCAGAATCGTTGAGAATAGGCATGCTAAGGAGAGTTTCAGCTTTCTTGGTGGGTTTTGATCTTAGCCTAATAAGCCAAACCTCTCTCGGTATCTTGTTGGGACAAGAAAGCAGAATTGATTCTGTGGGCTTCTAATTTACTATAGTTAATACAAAAGTTAAGTCCCATAAGTTGACTAAACAGCTTGAGATCCAAATGAATCCTGTGATTGTATTCAGGAACTAATAGATACCACATTGCCACATTTTATTGACGGTATGTTAAACTCATCTTATGATAGCAGCTAATTGGCTAGTTATGACCCTTGCCGTTATATTAGGGGCACAGGCTAAAATCACATTGTCTCATTCAAGGAATTTAGGCTTTTTTTTAAATCATAACAAAGTCTTTAGACCAAAGAGAGATTATGAATTTCATTAATTATATCATTCTCCTGTAGTTAAAATAAATAATTATATCATTAATTATAACCATCTATTTTACAGTCTACTGGCAAAGGTGAATTTTACTGATGTTGGCTGCTATGTGCCTCATCCCAAATGTGCTGGTAAGCTTAGATTTCAGTAACACCTGATCTGAGCAATTGAATTCCACTAGAGCTAAAAGTAGAAAGTGGTTTTTCCTTTTATGCTTATGCATTTGTCTTATGAAGTGGCAATGCTAGGCCAGTTGAATGATATTTGGCTAATGTGGTAACTCCTTTTCTAATCTCCAAAATGGCTTAGAAAAGTCCAGAATTTTGGCAACCCTTCCTTATAGTCTTTGGTTGATATATGTATTTCCTCTATGGCAGAAACACTACAAAGAACTCGAAAATCGTACATCCAGATGCAAACAACGGTCTGATGTTCGCTAAGCAGGCTCAAAGAGCTTAGTAGCAGTCTGATTTCCAAATTTTGAAGGTGGGATATGCTTAGTGAAGCCAACACTAACTTCTGTTGTTGTCTTGGTTTAGTTTGATTGAATAATACAAAAGTAGAGGTATAGAACTCGGCAATGTATGTGATGGAGTGTCTCACTCTCAATGTATTCTATACTTTGGCTATTTTATGTTAGATGGTTGATTATTGCGATGCAACTAGTGTCTCCTTTGTGATTTTCAACTTAGCAATATGTACAAGGCCTCTTATAAGTAATAATGGATAATTAATATTAGTAATAACTGCATTTGAGGGTGTTAGACCAGAAAGATTAGTATTAAAAAATATATCGTTTTATTTTATGATGATAAACTCAGCTTTTAATTTAAGATTATTTGTACTTTTTTACACATATGTTGGACGTGTATAATTTAACACGTAAAATATAATAATTTTTACATTAAAATTTATTTTTAAATATTTTAAGAATAATATTTTTAAGAAAAATTTTAATATTATTGAAAAGATTTATAAGTAAACAAAATTTTAACGAGTTTATATATGATGCACCAGTAATGTATAATTTTTATACATTGTTAATGCGTTAGAGATTGACTTTTCATCAATAAGTAAACCAAAAAAATGTTAAGGCCTTAATAAATACAAATAATTTTTTTTAATTTGCTCATAAGAGTTTATTGATAAGGTGTTAATCTTTTGTGCGTTGACTATATACAGAAACTGTACATTATCTGATTATCAATGCATCATATATAAATCCAATTTTAATTTATATTCTACCATAAATGATTAAATTTGTCTATATTCATATCTTGATTTTATAATCGAAATAATCCAACGATACTTGTATTTTGAGAGTTATAATGAATTTTAAAATAAATAAAATATTTTACTTTAATAAAAAACTCGTCAATAATAAAAAAATCGATAATCAATCACTTAGTAGTTTGAGAGTAAAATCTTTCATGAAACAAATCGGTATGAGAAAATGAATCCTTGTAATCTCCATAGAAGAGATTGGGTCCATGTAAAATCGTGAATATATACTAATGTATTAAAAATAGATTCAATATTTTAATTAAATAATTATTTATTAATTAAACAATAATTAATTTAATATATTATGAGGATATTTCAAATTGACATGTAATTCTATTAGATATTTCAAATTTACTGCTAACTACAGATATAAC
This sequence comes from Heritiera fomes, assembly GCA_032173925.1. NCBI lineage: Eukaryota > Viridiplantae > Streptophyta > Magnoliopsida > Malvales > Malvaceae > Heritiera > Heritiera fomes. The sequence continues at coordinate 33,015,197 of JAPDPM010000009.1, read as the reverse complement.
ATATTTATGAATCTAAATATAAGCACGCCAATATTAATGAATTAGAAATTGTAGTTTGAAAGTATGATATTTGGCTCATTTAGTATCAACTCATCTGTTGTTTTAATTTATATTTCACCATTAAAAGAAATTATTAAAATTGTCTATATTCAAATCTTTATTTTGTTATCAAAATAATCTAATAGTACTTGTACTTCGAGACAAATGAAGAACTCAATAGTAATAAAATATTTTTAATAAAGAAAGTTGTCAATAATATAGAAATAGGTAATCAATTCTTAATATTTCAAGAGTAAAATAATGTGAGGTAGTACATCTTTATAATTATCTAAATAAGAAATCAGTTTTCATACAAAAAATTTGAAACACATCTGAATGTATTAAACAAGGTAATATGTTTTTTTTTGTGTAGATTACAGGTATCTTCGTCCGTTTTAACGGTTTAAGACTAATCTTGTTCGAAATTTAATAACAATTAAACTTTTTACCTCTCCCCAAAGATAATATGTTATTTAAATATTATTTATTAATGAAAAACAAAATAATTAATTTAATATATTATCAAATGTATTTTAAATTCACTGGATAATTATACTAAATATTTTGAAATCACTACTAAATAGGGGTCTTACATTACTATGGATTTAAAAATATACAAACAATTTAAATAAATTTTAAAAACTAAATTCATTTCTCTGAAATTCAAATTACCGAATGCAACTCAAATAGTTAGAATTAGATTAAGGGACTTCTTTTTCACAAATACAAAAAATAAATATTAATTTTGAATATATAAATTAACAATTGATATTAAGAATAAAATAATTAATTTAAAAAATGATCAAAGCTATATATATATACTAATTACTATTTGCACTTATAGTTAGATGAGATAATTTTTCATTTATAAATATTGTTTTTGAAATTTCTAAGTGAGTCGTGTCATGAGTCAAGTGACACCAATGAATAATTTTAAAAAATCAAATCAATTTATCTTAAAAATATAAAATTAAGGATAAAAATATTTTTTAATTTTAAGAAATTAACAACCCATTTAAAAAACACCCCTTTTTTTAAGACAATTTTTTTTAAAAATAAAATATAATTATTTTTCACCCATACGGTTGAATTAAAAAAAAAAGTAAAGTACTATAATTAAGATTTGTCTTTTTCGGGCAATTCACCAACAGAGTTGCCAATCGGTGTCACTTTGTTGCCACTATCCCAAAACAACCGTCAATACGGAAAAAAAACGAAAAAAAAGAAGAAAGGAAAACCCGTAAATGCATCAGTACGAGAGAGCCGAGAGAGAACAAAAAGCCTCCTTCTATGGTCTTCTGCTGCTGCCGTTTGTGGTTTCCTTTCAAGCTCAGCTCTTGCTTTTCCATTTCCTCATTTTCAAGCTATGGGTAAGCTTAATTCTTCTGTTTCTCTTCCTTTTTCTTCGTTAATTCTTCGTTCAATTCTTCCCAGTAAAAACACCCTTTCTTGCACTTTTACTACCATTGCTACCCACATCAAAACTTTATCTATGAACTCCGTCGGTTTAAGGGGAAAGGGGAAAAAGCATGATTGTTTTGATAATGTTGATGATGCCCTCACTTTGTTTAATCAGATGGTTGACAAGTACCCACGGCCTTCCCTTGTGGAGTTTAATAAATTGTTGGCAGCCATTGCCAGAATGAAACATTATGCAGTTGTTGTTTCCCTCTGTAACAAAATGGAATTATTAGGGGTTTCTCACAACGTTTTTTCCTTGAGCATCTTGATTAATTGTTTTTGCCGTTTGGATCGTGTTGATTTTGGATTCTCTGTTTTGGGAAAAATTCTGAAGTTGGGTTTTGATCCTGATGTTGTAACATTGTCGACTTTGATCAATGGGTTCTGTGCTCAAAGTAAGATAGCTCAAGCAGTAAGTTTGTTTGATGAAATGATTGGAAAAGGTTATCAACCTAATTTAATTACTTACAGTATAATACTTAATGGCCTGTGTAAAACCGGCAATACTGACAGAGCTGTTAAGTTGCTAAGGACAATGGAAGAAAGAGGTTTCCAAGCTAATGTTGTAGCATATAACACTGTCATTGACCATCTTTGTAAGGATAGGCAGCTAACGGAAGCTTTTGACCTCTTCTTTGAAATGAAGGGTAAGGGTATATCACCAGATACTGTAACTTATAGTTGCTTAATTCATGCTATGAGTACTTTAGGCCAGCAAAAAGAGGTCACAAAAATTTTGAATGAAATGGTGGCTACCAATATTGAACTTGATGTTGTCATGTATAATATATTAGTTGATGCACATTGCAAGGAGGGGATGGTTTCTGAAGCTGAAGATATTGTTGACACAATGATAAAGCAAGGGATTGAACCTGACATTTTCGCTTATAGTGCATTGATAGATGGTTATTGCTTGCAAACCAAAATGGATGAGGCAAAAAGAGTATTTGATTTGATGATTAAGAAGGGTTGTGCACCTAATATAGTTAGTTACAACATCCTTATCAATGGATATTGCAAAGCTAAAAGGTTAGATGAAGCAATGAAACTCTTTCGTGATATCTATCAAAAGGGGTCGTTCCCTAATACTGTCACATACAACACTCTTATACAAGGTATGTATCAATCGGGGAGACTTTCTTCTGCCCATGAACTTTTTAGGAAGATGTGTGCTTCAGGGCAAGTACCAGATCCAATGACCTATTCAATTTTGCTGGATGGCTTACGCAAACATGGTAAAATTGAAGAGGCATTGAAATTGTTTCATGCAATGCAGAACAATGGGTTAGAACCTGATATTGTCCATTTTAATATCTTAATTGACGGGTTGTGCAAAGCTGGGCATATTAAAGTTGCAATGGAATTATTTAGTGGACTCTCTGTCAAAGGTTTAAACCCTAGTGTTTACACATATAATATAATGATCAATGGATTGTGTAAAGAGGGATTGCCAGATGAAGCATTGCAGTTATTTAGGACCATGGGAGATAATAATTGTTTGCCTGATAGCTGTTCTTATAATGTAATGATCCAGGGGTTTCTTCGAAATAGCTATACCTCAAAGGCACTACAACTTCTTAAAGAGATGGTTGATAAAGGCTTTTCCTCAGATTCATCCACTACCACCTTATTTGTTGATCTCGTCTTGAGATATAATAGATCAATCTTGTTTTGAAATGTTTCACAGCTTGTGTGAAGGTTGACTTTGAAAATGTGAATTAATTTATTTCTACATAATCATTTATACTGCTGTTTTAAGTTCAAGTTATTGGAAACTACAAAGGCTGTTCATGTCTATTTTCATTTTAGGTGATGATGTTCCTTTTGCATTATGAATAAAAGAAATATTATACTCCATGTTTCACTTTTTGCTAATAATCTTTTTGAGTCGATTCTCTTCCTCATATCTCTGAAGTAAACGAGAATTGTTGGCGGTGTTAGTTCTAGTAGTAACCTTCAAAATTCTGTGAATTCATTTTGTTGCTGCTGTCTTTGGAATGGATTGATGAGAAATACAAATCCTATTTTACTTTCTTTCCTTGTGTTGCATATTGGTAGGTTATGCACCTTTCATTTGGAATTATTGCATGTGAAACGAATTTTTTAATTCTATATTTGGTTTTGAGAATATCTTATTTATGCAACAAATGCTCTTGATTATTTCTTTAACTTGTTTCACTGCTTGTTGTTACAGAAAGTAGAGACAATTTGATTACAAGGTGTCATATGCCAATATTTCTCCTTTTCAACCTCTTTTTATATATTTATTTATATATATATATATATATATATTTATATTCATTCTTTTGTCTTATAGAATGTGAACCAAGGTTGTCAAAATTAGGATTTGTCCATTTTCTTAAGTCTTAACACTTTGTGCCCCGTAAAATCCAAGCCAAGTGTGGCTGTGCCACTTACCCCTGAAGCATTGTTGAAATAGTAAAATAAAGTTCAAGAGATATAATTACTAGTGATATATTGTTATAACTTATTAGAAATCAAATTTATTATTCATAAGATAATTGCAGATGTTAATGAAGGTTCATATGACCAATCTATAGGCTTAAAAATCACCAGTTCCGTCACACTTCATGTTCTGTCTCAGAAAGTTCAATGGCTTCCTTATATGCATTGCACAGATGTAGGGTATTGACAATAGTTAGTATGATGTTGAAGTTATATTGCTGTTAGCCATGCAGTTATCGCATCCCTGAATCCCATAATTCGTTCATTTCTATAATATATTGGCATTGAGCCTGAAGAGGAATCGATTTAGGTTCAGATGGTTTGAAGAAGAATGTCTAGTACTAGGTAATTTGTTTTCAGAGTTAAACTGGTTGCAAAGCTTCTTATATGAACTTGTTTGGTCCAATTTGTGGTGATGTGGGGTTGATTGAATATCTCTTTCTCAATGCTAATCATCAAGTCATCTCCCTTAACTCTTACCATTTTCTGAGAAAACACTGAATTTTTTCTGTAAAAGTAAAACTTTTTGCAGAGGACAGTTTTTTAACTCTTATTTACCTTATTTTTTTTTCAAGATTTTAAAAACAAAGAAAGTTAACATGTTTCTTAACAGTTTAAGGATTGAGTAATTGTTTGCTTTAATGTCTTTGATAAAAATTATTAGGCTAATTTTGGCAGCTTCGAAGAAGCAGCTGTGCTGTGAATGACTATACGCTGGCAGTGAAGAGAATGACATATGAAGTTCTGGAATCGATGACTAATGGTCTGAAATTGAGGCAAGGAATGTGTCGAGTTGGCTGTTAAGAGATGAGAAGAGTGACTCATGTTTCAGACAAAACAGCCATCCTCCCTGCCCAGAGCTGCAGGAATCGAGTTGGAGAAATTTGATTGGGTTTTGGGAGCATACATACCCACAAATATTTTCTTGCAGAGTTACACTGGTTGCAACGTTCTTATAAAAGGGATTGGAATTGTTTGGTCCACTGGAGGGCTCACCAATTGTGGTTGCACAGAATGATATGTTTAATGGTAAGTATTTTCCTGTGTCTTTTTCATCTAAGAGAATTCATATCTTATTTTTAATGTCTGCATTTTAAAATTTTGATCGGGAAAATATCATACACGCGATCATACGAAACAAAAAGCTGTTATCTGATATCTGCTGATCATTTTGGGTGTTCAATTTAAGAGCAATAATCTTGCGGTTTTTGCCGGACAATTCCTTGATATGCAATTATATCTCCAAATTATTAATGCTTGGGAGCAGTGTGATTTAACCCTTTTTTTGCAAGATCAATCTTGTGACTTTTCTTGTGGATTCTTTAGTCAAGATCAATCCAGCTTTTGGAATAACATCAATGAGAACTTAATCCTCAGTCACCCGTGAATTTTCTTTGTCAAGATTTTTAATATATTTTATTATTCTTCTTTCTTGCTGGCAGTTTTCTTCATTGTAGATTTTGTTGTTTGTTTGACTTGACTCCATTTGTTTATTTCTGATTTCCTTATAATATGTTGTTTAAACTGCTTTGGAAATTGATAATTGACTCTGATTTTTGCATATTTGGGTTCTAAAATTGTTTCCAACTTGGTTGATTGATTTTGAAGCTTTTTGAATGTTTAGTTTTTTCCCTTTTGTTGTGGGTATTGTTAAAGATATTAAACTTCATATTTGTCAGAGTACCTAGAGCATCAAGAGGAAAAGGAATCTAGGCAACAGGACTGGACCTGCATGGTATTTCGATATGGAAGAGTCTGTTCCAAGGGACAATGGCCCTTACAAGAACCTGATCATATTCACATCAGGCTTTATGGACCCAAAATGCGTTTCCAGTTCAACCTCTATCCCTTAACTTAAACAGCTAATGTATGCTGCATTATTAACAGTAGGTTCTATCTTTTTGCCATGATCAATGGCTATAATTGTCTATTTCAATTCATTGTTCCTTTCCTCCTCCTTGCCTGAGTCTGTCATTTTCTTTTTCTTATGTCTATTTATGCCATCAAATATGACTGATTCAAATTGGAAATTGTGTACCTTTTTATCTCACAAACATCTGATTGAATAATCTGAATGTTAGAGTTCAATACCTCAATGTTCTTTGATATACTTAATTACTCTATATTGAGGATGCTGTTGAGTTCTCTTTTGAGGGGCCTTTGAAGGGAAAAGCTTAAGACTTACACATGTCTGTGAAAATGCCTATTCCAATACTGTTGTTGTCTAGTAACTGGCTGACTTTGAATGATGTCTAGATGAAGCATACCAGTTGTTTAGGATCAACAGCTTTGAAAAAAAATAGTTTGATTTTCAATTGACATGATGAGAGAATGGTTATCGAGTAATTTCTCATACATTTATGAGGCCAGTCCTTCTACAGACTTAGCTTTCTCTATGCAATTGCTGCATGTTCACACTATTGGTATGTCAATCTCTCTGTTTCTCTTATACTAATTGCTTTTTATTTTTTCTTTTCATCATGCATGATCTTTTTCCTTACGTGACTATCCTATACTCTTATGCTAGTTGTGTGGTCAATGCTGATGGTTTTCCTTAACTTTCCATTCAAATCTTCGTTCAAGATTTGTCTCTTGCTTGGTATGTTCCTGCATTTTTCTCTGTAACCAAACCAATGGTTGTTTGCTTTTTTGTGTGTAATTCTTTTTACTCTTCATTTATTTCAATTTATGGAGGATGGTGAAGTTGGCCTTTTGGAATATTTGCACTTTTCCCTTCGCTATATGATGTTAATTAATGGGCTGTAATTTGTTTTTCTCTTGATCGTTTAGGTTACTGTATTTTGAATGCAAATTTAGCTGGTAAGCTGTTTTGATCATAGTCAGCTCCTTAAAAATCTAGGTGTAACGCTGAATTTTTTCAGCAAAAGTAAATTGTATTCCTTTCATTGTAATGCATAATGAAAGTAATGCTAGATTGTAGATTCAACTTAAAAAAGTCAAAGGTTTCAGATGAATTCCACAATGATTCTATATTTCAACCATTCCAAAAGCTACCTAAATTTTTTTTCTTAAGAAATGACTGAGTTGGTCTAATCCAAAAATGGTTGAAATTCATATTACCTGACATTGTGATGTGTCTGGTTCATTATAGAATGGATTTTTTTCCCATGGATCACATGAAGTGAATTAAACACACTCATTGCAGCTTTTCTGTTACTAGAGGCAACATAATTGTAGCTCTCAGGGTGGTGCTAATGGCAGCCATGGAGTGTCAAGATTGAAGTCTCAATTGAGCTTCACTAGACAAGTATCTCTTTCTCATATATCTGAAGTGAGAATGTTGTTGATGGTGTTAGCTCTACCGGTAACCATCAGAATGCTGCACGTTCATTTACTGCTGCTGCTGGCTTTGGAATGGATTCATGGGATCACACAAATCCTACTTTGTTTTCTGCCCCACCAAGCCAGAAACTGAAAATATTGATGGCAAAATGCATTGTAGAGTACATTAATTCATTAAATTAATTGTGTATTGGATTAGTTGTATGCTATTTTACATTGATTGTAATTTTCATTCATCAATTAAAATATTCCTTTGGCCAAAAAAAAAGGTGGATTTAAAAGTATTTGCGAATTTAAAAATAATACGCAACTCAAACAATTTGAAAATCAATTTTTTTTTCTGAAAATCAATTCATGGAAAAGCAACTTTAATGAATTAAAATTAAAATAAAGGTTTGTTTTTACACAAATACAAAAATAAAGTTTACTTTTGAATTTATAATTTAATAAATTGATATTAGAGATAAAATAATTAATTTGAGAAATAATGAAAGGTATAAACTTATATCAATCATTATTTTTACTTACACTTAAGTGAGATAATTTACAGCTAGCGGCATGTATTTGCCGTGAGGCCTTGAAGTCCCGTGACAATCCCTTGTCGCGGGAATCGATCGGCACACCCACACACAAAATTCTTTACAAGAGAAAACATATTAGAAGATTATGATGCGAAAAAGACAATAATAAACATATTTCAATAAAAATGTAAACTATATTTACATTATAATCTTACCAAAGTTTAAAATTGGAAGAGTTTTCAAAAATTGAAAGTTGAGATAAATAAAAATGAGAGGTAAAAGGATTTAAAAAAATTGGAAGAGTTTTCAAAAATTGAAAGTTAAGATAAATAAAAATGAGAGGTAAAAGGATTTAAAGGGAGTGAGGGTAATTTAAGAATAATAAAATATAATTTAAAATGTGTCAAGTAAAAATGAAGAACGAGAAAATAAAATTAAGATTTTTTAGTCTTTAAGGTGTCTTCAACAAAAAGTCGAGTGTACTTAGAATTTCTCCCAAAAAAAGGTACATCATTACAAGAGAACCACGAAAGAAGTAAACCGAAGTAAAGACCTTACACTAAACACTTCCTGGTCTACGCTTCTGCTGCTGTTGTTTGTGGTTTCCTTTCAACCTTTGCTCTTGCTTTTCAGTTTTCTCATTTTCAAGCCATGGGAAAGCTTGATTCTTCTGTTTCTCTTCCTCTTCCTCTTTATTAATTCTTCGTTCAATTCTTCATAGTAAAGACACCCTTCCTTATTTTCACTCTGCTTTTTCTTGCTCTTTTATTACCATTGCTACCCACATCAAAACTTTATCTAAGAATTCCGTGATTGTAAGGGGAAAGAGGAAAAAGCATGATTGTTTTGATAATGTTGATGATGCCCTCACTTTGTTTAATCAGATGGTTGACATGTACCCTAGGCCTTCCATTGTGGAATTTTCTAAATTGTTAGCAGCTATTGCCAGAATGAAACATTATGCAGTTGTTGTTTCCCCATTTAACCAAATGGAATTGGTAGGAGTTTCTCACAACAATTTTACATTGAACATCTTGATTAATTGTTTTAGCGGTTTATATCATGTTGATTTTGGATTCTCTGTTTTGGGAAAATTTCTGAAGTTGGGTCTGGATCCTGATGTTGTGACATTGTCAACTTTGATCAATGGGTTCTATACTCAAAGTAAGATTGCGCAGGCTGTGAGTTTGTTTGATGAAATGATAGAAAAAGGTTATCAACGTATTTTATTTACTTATAATACAATACTCAATGGGCTGTGTAAAACTGGCAATACTGATAATGCTATTCAGTTGCTAAGGACGATGGAAGAAAGAGGTTTCCAACTTGAAGTTGTATCATATAACACTGTCATTGACTGACTGTCTTTGTAAGGATGGGCAGCTATCAGAGACTTTTGACCTCTTCTTCGAGATGAAGGGTAAAGGCAAATCACCAGATGCTATCATTTACAGTTGCTTAATTCATGCCATGTGCAGTTTAGGCCAGCAGAAAGAAGCTATAATATTTTTGAATGAAATGGTAGCTACCAATATTGCACTTGATGTTGTCACATATAATATACTGGTTGATGCACATTGCAAGGAGGGACTTCTGAAGCTGAAGATATTGTTGACACAATGATTGAAAAGGGTTGTGCACCTGATGTAGTTAGTTTCAGCATCATGATCAATGGATATTGCAAGGCTAAAAAGCTAGATGAAGCAATGAAACTCTGATGTAGGACAGATCTGAGTTAGTTTTGGATTAGGGTTTGGGGTGTGAATTGGGGCTAATTTTACTACTAAAACAGTAAAGAATAAAAGCCTAGGAGTCTCACCTAGGGTTTCTTAGGAGTCACACCTAAGAATGATTGAGTCACACAACCAAAGAGCAAAACTTTGCTGAAAATTCTGATATTATTATTCTCTATCTCTTAAAGAGAGTACAAAGCCTATTTATAGGCAAGCAAGCCTAATCCTAATAGGATACAAACTCTTTATTAAAATTCTAATACCCTAATCCTATTAATAAAAATAAAACAATAAAAGACTAAAATAATATTCTAAATCCTACTAATAAAATTAAAAACAATATTTTCTGGCCTAAAATTCTAATACAATTAAAAGACTAAAACTAAAATATTTTGTTGCTCCCATTCTCCATTATTCTCTCCCGCTGGGAAAAACTCGACTCCGACGAGTTTAAGGGTAAGATTGGGCGTTGCAGCTCTTGCCCTGTAATCCAAGTGCAATTTGATTATGGGTGTCCTTTCCATTTCACAAGAAACTCTTGATAACCACTCTTCTTGGAAAAGATAGTAAAACCAACCATTGGATCTAACATATCATCAAGCCTAGGAATAAGAAACTTATGACTATCAACACACATTCTCCAAGAATTAGGTGTTAAAAAGATCAGGGCAGCACATGGACTTAAACTCTCATGAATGAACCCCTTAGACAATAGCTCATCTACTTCTCTTTTAAACTCATCATGTTCACTAGGATTCATACGATAGGCTGGCAGATTAGGTAATTGTGATCCTGGAATAAGATTAATTGCGTGCTGAATATTACGCATGGGAGGTAGTTCATTGGGTAGTTCTTTTGGCACTACATCAGAAAAATCAGACAGCAATTTGCTCACTTCAAGAGGTATTTCTGAGGTAGGGATAGTTGCTAACTTTTGAACTTCTTTTGCCACGTCTACCTTCATCTTCTCAGCAATATCTGTAGCATAATCATGGGGCTTGATGCATTCTCCTACAACTGCAGGTAGTTGAACAATAGGTTGGATATGAGCACCTTGTGGGGCTTGAGTTAGACGTGCTTCTATCTGTTCCATAGAAGCTACTATTGGTACCATAGAAGCTACTAGTGCTCTAACCGTAGTTTCCAAGGTAGTGAGGCGTTCATTTATATTAACCACAACTTTCTGGGTATGCTTATGTACTTGTCATAGTTTCCCAATATCTCTAATTAGTTCAGCATTAGTCACCATTGTATAAGCAAGTCTGTTTTTGCAAACACTGTTTTGCAAACACAGATCTCTCCAGTTGATCCCTCCTTTCGTTTCCCACAGACGGCACCAATTGATGTAGGACAGATTTGAGTTAGTTTTGGATTAGGGTTTGGGGTGTGAATTGGGGCTAATTTTACTACTAAAATAGTAAAGAATAAAAGCCTAGGAGTCTCACCTAGGGTTTTTTAGGAGTCACACAACCAAAGAGCAAAACTTTTCTGAAAATTCTGATATTATTATTCTCTATCTCTTAAAGAGAGTACAAAGCCTATTTATAGGCAAGCAAGCCTAATCCTAATAGGATACAAACTCTCTATTAAAATTCTAATACCCAAATCCTATTAATAAAAACAAAACAATAAAAGACTAAAATAATATTCTAAATCCTACTAATAAAATTAAAAACAATATTTTCTGGCCTAAAATTCTAATACAATTAAAAGACTAAAACTAAAATATTTTGTTGCTCCCATTCTCCATTATTCTCCCCCGCTGGGAAAAACTCGACTCCGACGAGTTTAAGGGTAAGATTGGGTGTTGCAGCTCTTGCCCTGTAATCCAAGTGCAATTTGATTATGGGTGTCCTTTCCATTTCACAAGAAACTCTTGATAACCACTCTTCTTGGAAAAGATAGTAAAACCAACCATTGGATCTAACATATCATCAAGCCTAGGAATAAGAAACTTATGACTATCAACACACATTCTCCAAGAAGTAGGTGTTAAAAAGATCAGTGCAGCAAATGGACTTAAACTCTCATGAATGAACCCCTTAGACAATAGCTCATCTACTTCTCTTTTAAACTCATCATGTTAACTAGGATTCATATGATAGGCTGGCAGATTAGGTAATTGTGATCCTGGAATAAGATTAATTGCGTGCTGAATACTACGCATGGGAGGTAGTTCATTGGGTAGTTCTTTTGGCACTACATCAGAAAAATCAGACAGCAATTTGCTCACTTCAAGAGGTATTTCTGAGGTAGGGATAGTTGCTAACTTTTGAACTTCTTTTGCCACGTCTACCTTCATCTTCTTTTGAACTTCTTTTGCCACATCTACCTTCATCTTCTCAGCAATATCTGTAGCATAATCATGGGGCTTGATGCATTCTCCTACAACTGCAGGTAGTTGAACAATAGGTTGGATAGGAGCACCTTGTGGGGCTTGAGTTAGACGTGCTTCTATCCGTTCCATAGAAGCTACTAGTGGTACCATAGAAGCTACTAGTGCTCTAACCATAGTTTCCAAGGTAGTGAGGCGTTCATTTATATTAACCACAACTTTCTGGGTATGCTTATGTACTTGTCATAGTTTCCCAATATCTCTAATTAGTTCAGCATTAGTCACCATTGTATAAGCAAGTCTGTTTTTGCAAACACTATTTTGCAAACACAGATCTGTCCAGTTGATCCCTCCTTTCGTTTCCCACAGACGGTGCCAATTGATGTAGGACAGATCTGAGTTAGTTTTGGATTAGGGTTTGGGGTGTGAATTGGGGCTAATTTTACTACTAAAACAGTAAAGAATAAAAGCCTAGGAGTCTCACCTAGGGTTTCTTAGGAGTCACACCTAAGAATGGTTGAGTCACACAACCAAAGAGCAAAACTTTGCTGAAAATTCTGATATTATTATTCTCTATCTCTTAAAGAGAGTACAAAACCTATTTATAGGCAAGCAAGCCTAATCCTAATAGGATACAAACTCTCTATTAAAATTCTAATACCCTAATCCTATTAATAAAAACAAAATAATAAAAGACTAAAATAATATTCTAAATCCTACTAATAAAATTAAAAACAATATTTTCTGGCCTAAAATTCTAATACAATTAAAAAACTAAAACTAAAATATTTTGTTGCTCCCATTCTCCATTAAACTCTTTCATGAAATCTCTAGAAAAGGACCCACCCCTGATACTATCACATACAACACTCTTATACAAGGTATGTGTCAATTAGGGAGACTTTCTACTGCACATGAACTTTTTAGGAAGATGAGTGCTTGTGGACTAGTTCCAAATTCAGTGACTTATTTAATTTTATTGGATGGCTTATGCAAACATGGTAAAATTGAAGAGGCATTGAAATCATTTCGTGCAATGCAGAATAGTGGGTTAGAGCCTGATATTGTTCATTTTAGTATTAGTATCCTAATTGATGGTTTGTACAAAGTTGGGCATGTTAAAGTTGCAATGGAATTATTAATGGTCTCTCTATCAAAAATTTAAACCCTGATGTTTACACATATACTATAATGATCAATGGATTTTGTAAAGAGGGATTGCCAGAAGAAGCATACCGGTTGTTCAAGACCATGAGAGATAATAATTGTTTACCTGATAGTGTTTCTTATAACGTGATGATCCAGGGGCTTTTTCGAAATAGCTATACCTCGAAGGCAACACAACTTCTTAAGGAAATGGTTGATAAGGGTTTTTCTGCAGATCCATTCACTGCCACCTTATTTGTGGATCTCGTCTTGCAAAGATCAATCATTCTCTAAAATGTTGCTTGGGAATCTCCAATTCTGTAAATCTATAGAAGGTTTCAAGATGATCTTATTTGTGTAACAAATGCTCTTGGATTATTTGTTTAACTTGTTTTACTACTTGTTGTTCCAGAAAGTATAGACAATTTGATTACTACATGTAATATTTTATTTCTCTTTTTCAATCCCTTGTTTTATGATTTTTTTTTCAGTCTACCATGAATGTTCCCTTTACTGTTGTTGGAAACGACTGCAATGTGCCTGATCCAAAACATGCTCAGGGATGGTTGTCTAATAGCTTCCTTGGTCAAATTACATATCAGTAACACCTGATCTGAAATTGTACTATCGCTAAAAGTTGCATGTTGCTCCCTAAACCTGTGGGAATCATTGTTTCTCATAGTTAATGCTATTTTATTTTAATATTAGAAGTGGTTTTTCTTTTATGCTTACGCCTATTTCTTGTGCAGTGGCTTAGACGATTAGTATTTTGGTCCTTTTGGTTTTTGGTTGTTATATGGATTTCTTCCGTAGTTGAAACTCCACAAAGAACTCAGAAGTCATACGTTTAGATGCATACAAGTTCATGATGTTTGCTAAGCAGGTTTAAGGAGATGAGCATTGGTCTGATTTTTAACTTTTGAAGGTGGGGATATCATAAGTAAAGCCAGGACTAATTTTGTTATCTTAGTTTAACTGAAGGATGCAAAAAAAGAGCTACTGAACTAGAAAATGTATATTTGTGTTGGAAATATACTTTTAAATCCAAATTGCAGTTTAGTGCCCCAGTAGGTGTCATGTGACAATTACTTTGGCTTTTGTGTCTTAAATGAAAATGTCAAATGCTCTATCATATGATTGATTATTCAAATATGTGTAACTTTTGCTTCAAATTTTATTTGTTTTTTTCTTTGTGATATTTTAACTTAGCAATGTAGATAGATAAGGTCTAATTTACTATAGATAAATAAGTGTGATTTTGGTTTCTATAATTCATAATCTCTTAGTGTCTCAACTCTCAAAAGAAGAGCAACTAGAGGAATGCTAAGTTCAATTAAATAAATATTTTCATCGTGTTTTTATAATCTGATTGTGTTGTTTTTGACATGATCTAAGTGAGTTCAAAACCCGGTGGAGTGCTCATTGTTTATGTGTCCCAATGGGGTTTGATGTTTATGCTATTTTTTTAAGATAATTATTACATACACTGACAGTGGAGTTTTTTTACTCCACAAGCAGCGTTAAGATCGTAACACATGTCCTGTTTTATTTATTTTAATATTTTTATAAGACACATGTCATGATCTTAACGCTGCTTGTAGAGTAAAAAAACTCCACTATCAGTGTATGTAATAATTATCCATTTTTTTATGTTTCAAAATTCCTCTATTTGATTAGTTGATAATAAAAAAGGATTAGATGGTTAGTTCGTTGTATGTATCCTTTAGATTATAGAAGTATCGTGTCATTTTGGATATGCCTTTTTTTTATATGAAGTGGATTTGGTGATATTTTAAATTATCTTATGAATATGGATGTTGGCAGAAGATTTAGGAAGAGGAAAGAAGCAGTGGAGTCTGAAGCCGATCTTGACAGAGATCAGAGAACTCGTTTTGCTTAGCAGATAGATGCATTGCACTTTTAGCTTTCATTGTCGAGGGATTATTTTGCATAAATAATATACTTATGTTCTATTTTAGGGACATTGGTTTTGTTCTATTTTGATGGGTTGACAAAGAATGGTTGACCATACCTGCTCTTCCGTTTTGCCTTTTTTAAGAGTTTTTATTTTTTTTTCCTTTCTGTGAAGATTACCGGAGGGTTCGTATAAACTCTACGTAACCTTTTCTTCATTTTTTTTCTCTATTCCTTTTCCCCTTTTCATACCTACCCATTTTTAATTATTGAGTTCTTTCAATTTGCTTTTTCTTATTTGACAAATTGCTTCTTTAAGCTCTTGTTTTAAATTGTACTTGATGCCAGATGGTTGTCAGTTTAAAGTCGGGGTGATTCTAGCTTCGACCACCTTACACAACCTTTGCAACACTTCCACTCGTAATTATGTTAAATATGCTGAGTAATTTACACTACAATTGTTTTTTTTTTCTTTAATTTTCTGATAATGTCAAGCTAGATCTCCTAATTCATCAACTGCGTACAATAATGTGGTTCTATGTTTACAGGTGGGAATAACTATGCTGCTCGCAAGTATGACTTTAACATTGCAACACCTTCTCAAACATCAGAGATGTTGAATCTCCAACCCGTAGTGAAGCACTCAGTTTGCTCTGTTGCCTGATCTTTACCGGCACAAAAAACTTTTACCATAAATTTTCAAATCATAATCTATAGAGCAAAAGAATTGGGCAGTGCTGAGGTTGTGAATAAGCAGGGAGGCAAAGTGACGTGGCTGGTAAGTTGGCTGGGATGGTGCATGGCATGCATGGCAGAGGAAGGTTTGTTTATGATTTGACAGTCCAAAGTAGGTTTTGTTTTAAAGTGTTATATTTTATATTAGCTTAGTAATATAGTTTATTAATTTATTAAATTATTAGCTTAGTAAGTTGTTTTAGTTTAGATAAGTAGGTAATTAGTTATATTTTTAGTTTATATTTTAGGTAAATTTAATTCATGTTTATCTATTTAGTTTTGGCCTTTTATTTTTATGCGCTCTAAATTTATTTTGTCTTTTAATTTTATGTTTGTTAAATTTAATTTTATTGCAATTTAATTTTATGTTCTTTAATTTTTATTTGCAAACTTTATTTTTCATCTTTAATTCTTAACTAAAAAATCTAAGTAATTCTTGTGAGAATGATATTTTACTTTATCACGGTATTACTTATCACGATCTATATACTTACAATATAAGGTTAATGTAACAAAATGGCCTTCAATGATTTGGAGGGGTCAGATGTAATGAGACTAGCACACTTTTAAACCAAATCATGGATCAAGTCGGGCTCATGACAAATAATAAGGATTTATGTGTATGCTCAAGCTTGACCCAAAAATTCGAGCTTGATTTTTAATCCAGGCTCGTTTTCATTTTTATACTATAAGCTTGAGCCTGCATCGATTCATCTGAATACAATTTTATTTATTTTTTATGTTTTAATTAATTAATTTTTTATTTTTACTATTTTATTCCCTTTAAAATTTAATTTAATTATTAAATATTTATAATCATGTTTATTAATTAATAATGTTTAATATATAATAAAAATAAAAATAATTAATATTAATATATAAAAAATAATCAAGAATGTTTATTCGGGCCGAGCCGGAGCTTTGAAAGGTCAAGCTCAAGCCTGGTTCGATTTTTAAACGGGTTTAAAAATTTTGCTCAAATCCGATAATTGGATCAGATATTTTTGTTCAAATTCAACTAAATATTGAGCAGATTTTTGGACTTAAACAGATAGCTTGATTTTTGAGTAGGGCTATACACTATGATATGTTGAAAATCCCATTTATATTTTTTATATTTTAATATTTTTTTCATTTATTAAATTTAATTTTTCCACGTAGCACCCCACTTACAAAAGCAAGATAAAGTTGTATTCACAATGAAGTGTCAGCATGCACGATGGACAGAAATAAACAAATTTTATACATTGAAACATGCTTTTGCAGTTTTGCTTGACTTTACGATTCCGCGTGCTTCTTTCTCTTTTGTTTTTTTGTTGAATTTTCAACAAAGTCCATTGGCATCGCTCCGCGCGGTCCCCACCAAACGGAATCCAAGACACCACCACCACTTCAACTTTTTATTCACTTTCTTTCTCTTTTTCTCAGAGCTACAGCCGCATCCCATATACCTTCTCGCTCTCTGTTATGGCTTCCTCTTCTTCTGCTTCTGCGTCCTTCCGTCAACCAAAGCATGAAGTTTTTCTGAGTTTTAGAGGCGAAGACACGCGCAATAACTTCCTCTATCATCTGTATGAAGCTTTTCGAAGAAAAGGGATTGGAGTTTATGCTGATTTCGAAGAACTCCCAAGGGGAGAGGAAATTTCTCGTGCACTGCTGCAAGCAATCGAAGAATCAATGATTTCAACAATAGTTTTTTCTCAGAGCTATGCTACTTCTTCGTGGTGCTTGGAAGAACTCTCCAAGATAATGGAATGCAGGCAATCACAGAGACAGCTTGTGGTTCCCATTTTCTACCATGTTAACCCATCCGATATACGGAAACAAACTGGGAGCTTTGGAAAAGCTTTTTTTGAACATGAAAGAAACAGAATAGACAAGGTTCAGAAGTGGAGACATGCTCTGACTGAAGCTGGCAACTTAAGTGGGTGGTCCTTGACAGGAGATAAGTACGTAGTTGTTTCCTTACTATAGCTTCTTGTATTATTGGTTAGTTTTCTTCTTAATTTCATTACCTTAGTTTTAATTTATTCTTTTTTCCTTAATGGCTAGGCCTGAGCCCTTGGTCATCGAGGATATTGTTCATGATATTTTAAACAAGTTGAATCGGTTGTCTAAAAGTGATTACAAAGGCCTCATTGGAATAGGTCCTCATATGGAGCAAATTAAGTCGCTATTGTGCATTGGCAGGGAAGATGTTCGCATTATTGGGATATGGGGAATGGCTGGTATAGGCAAAACAACTCTTGCTCAAGCCATATATGATGAAGTCTCTGGTCAATTTGAAAGTTGCTACTTCTTGGCAAATGTTAGAGAGGAGTCAGAAAGACATGGTGCAATCACTCTACGGGATAAACTTCTTTCCAAATTATTAAATGAGGAAAACCTCCATATTGGTACTCCTATAATAGGTTCCACATTCATTAAGGATAGACTATGTCGTAAGAGAGTTATTGTTGTCCTTGATGATGTCAATGATTTGGAGCAATTAGAAATATTAGCGATTAGCCATGACCATGTTGGTTTTGGTAGTAGAATCATTGTAACTTCTCGAGACAAACAAGTCCTTATAAATGGATCAGTTGATGGAATATATGAGGTTAAAGAACTAAGTTACATTGACTCTCTTCAGCTTTTTTCTCTGTTTGCCTTTAAGCAAAACTTCATTGTCGATGATTTTAAGGATCTGTCAAATAAATTTTTGGAATATGCTCAAGGCGTTCCAATCGCTCTTAAAGTCTTAGGTTCCACACTCTATCGACAGAGCATAGCATATTGGGAAAGTGCATTGAATAGATTAAAGCAATATCCAAATCCAAAAATTCAAAATGTGCTAAAGATTAGCTTTGATGGGTTGCATGAAGTGGAGAAGAATATATTTCTTGATATTGCGTGCTTCTTTAAGTGGTATTTTAGAGATAATGTAACAAAAATACTAGACAGTTGTTATGGTTGCACTGCTCATTGTGGAATTACCAACCTTATTGATAAATGTCTCTTAAATGTTACAAAAGATAACAAGCTTGGCATGCATGATTTGATACAAGAAATGGGTATGAATGTTATTTGTTTCGAATCTCCAAGGCCTGAAGAACGTAGTAGATTATGGACTCCAAATGATGTTTGTCGAGTGCTCAAGAATGGCAAAGTAAGAGCTAACTTCACTAACCTTTTGTTCCTTGCTCATCATTACTTGATAAATGCTTGATGCGTTCCAGTAACTTATTGTTTGTTGTTTGTTATAGGGGACTAAATCAATTGAGGGAATATTGCTAAACCTATCTCAAATTGATGAAGTCCAATTGGATCCACGTGCTTTTGCAAGGATGCATAATCTTAGAATTATCAAATTCTATGGGAACGGAGGTAAATGGGTTCTTTTGCACCAAGGCCTTAAATCCCTTCCCGACGAATTAAGGTATTTTCATTGGGAGTATTGCATACTGAGATCTTTGCCCTCAAATTTCAGTCCAGAGAATCTCGTTGAATTAAGATTATCTAACAGCAATGTTGAAAAACTTTGGAATGGAGACCAGGTAATGTTGAACATTTTATTTTCATTTTTCTAATACCTTATAAGTTTAGAGGCTTTAAACTAATCTCATATTGTTTTCACTTTCATTGCACAGAAACTTGTAAACTTAAGAGTGCTTGATCTTTACTATTGCGAGAATTTAACCAAGATCCCAGATTTGTCAGCAGCCATAAATATTGAAACACTGTTAATTGATGGGTGTAAAAGCTTGGTTGAACTCCCATCCATGATTCATTTGAAATCTCTTTACCACGAGCAATATGTTAAAAGTTGTAGCAATTTGAAGAAATTTCCTGAGCTCCCGCAACATATAGATTGGTTGACTTTTCAAGACACTGCGATAGAAGAGATTCCTGAGTCAATCGGGTATCTTGACCAACTCGTGCATTTAACTTTGAGTCACTCAAGGGTTAAAGCTGTTTCAAAGAATATCTGTAAGTTGGAAACTCTTGAAAGTTTTGATCTTGAAGATTGCCCGATCGTCCTATTCCCAGAAGTTCCCAAAAACCTAAAAAGATTGTACTTGCATAAGAATCAAATAGAAGAAGTACCCTCGTCAATCGGATGTCTCAATCAACTTGCTCATTTGGATATGAGAGGCAGCCAAATTCATAATCTTCCAAGCATTATTGTTCAATTGGATGCACTTAAAGAAATCTTCCTCTCTGATTGCCCAAACATCACAAAGTTTCCCAATGTTCCGGAGAACTTAGAAATCTTATTTTTGGACAACACTCCAATGGAAGAAGTGCCTTCATCAATCTCAATGCTGAAAAACCTTTCCTGTTTGAGTATGAGAGGCTGCACAAAGCTCAAGAGCCTTTCAACCAGCATTTGTAAGTTAAAATCTCTTGAAAGACTTGATCTCAATGGCTGTTCAAATTTAGAGTATTTCCCGGAAATCTTAGAGACTATGGAATGTTTAATTGATCTTGATTTGAGTGAAACAGCCATAAAAGTGTTACCTTCCTTGAATATATTTGGGTTGGGCGATAGTAGAAACCTCAGTGTCCCTAGCAGTTTTTGCAATTTGGTCTTTTTGAAAGAATTGAATCTATGTGGATCATCTATAGTCGAAATTCCTGAGGGTATCAAACAACTTTCTAATTTAATTTGTCTATATTTAATATCTTGCGAGAGCCTAAAATCGTTGCCAGAACTTCCACCATATTTACGATTTTTAGATGCAGAAGGCTGCACATCGTTAGAGAGAATTTCGAAATTGGAACAATTTCAATATATGAAAGCTCTGAGATGTAAGTTAGAGTATGATTATGCTCTAGATTGCAATTGCTTTGTGTTCAATAATTGCTTCAACTTGGATAGGGATGCAGTCAACAACATTGTGGCTAATGCACAACTCAGAATTCAATGCATGGCAAAGGAATTCGAGGTGGAATCTTATGAAGGTGCTGATCATGCTAATGATAAAAGTGTCTTTTCTTGTTACCCCGGAAGTGAAATTTCAGAGGCATTCAAGAATAGGAGTACCAATTCTTCAATAACCATCCAGTTGAGTCCAGCTTGTTCTAATAAAAGATTCTTGGGCTTTGTTCTATGCATTGTGGTTGATTTTGAGCACCATCATGACTTCAGAGCTTTCAAAGTCGGATGCAAATACCAATTAAAAACCAGGTGTGGTGATCATCACAATTTTGCATATGGTTGGTATTGGCCAGGCCATTTGGTTCAGAACAAACGCTTTGAGTCCAATCATGTGATCCTTTTGTTTGATGGTTTTGAAAGTAGAATCATTGAAACATCCAGAAACAAGCATTTTGGTGAGGCCTCGTTTGAATTCTACGTTGAAGCTACTGATTTTGAATGGAAAAATGCACATATCAGAGTGCAAAAATGTGGTGTCAATGCATTCTATGTGGATGCCATGAGATCTAATGACAAAGAGGTTGAATCCAGCACAAATTACAGGTCTGATGGTGAAAAGGCAATGGACCCAATCAATGAGACATTGGAACCAAGTTGTCATGCCAATTTGTCATTCAGAAAAGATGAAGAGAACAAATGTGATGTCAAGAATAGAGATTTGGAAGGATCAATAATGGAAGAAGATGCTAATGACGAGGAAGGGCTTGATGACCCTATTACTACAATTAGACCTAGGCTCAAAAGAAGTTTTAGCTCTGATGAGAAGGAAGAACCAGAGCCTGAAAGAAAGAGGTGCAAGTCCAAAGCATAGGTAAGTCACCCTTAGATTCAATTTTTCGTTACTTTTAAATGTTGGTAATTTATTAACAGGATACAAATGCATGGAATCTTCAATACATAAAAGGACAGATCATCTCATAGAGATAAGTTATCTTTCTTTTCTGATCATACCTTGGCGAGATTTATATTGTTTGAGGGTGGAGTCTATTTTCCAAACTTTCTTGGTACTAGCCAGGCCCACAAACTTCAATCAAAGCCTACCACTTCAGTTCATTTTTTGGAGTTTTCCAGAGTCATATATACATATCCTTCTTGGATGTTTTAAAATCTATGAGAGAGCTTGACAGTGACAAACAAAAGGGTCCTTCACTAGTTGAATCTGAATCACTTTAGGTCTTTTAGGTGCTGGATTCTTTACCATGAGTTGGATCAGCTTTGAAGCTTAGAATTTGTAAAGTAAAACAAAATGAAACAAAGATGAAAATAATTACTGTAACAGATATTAGAAATTATGTCTTTAAGGTGATTGCATTATCGTGACAATGAAACATTTTATTATATTTTGCATGTGTCTTGATATTAGAATAACCATTGATACTGTTTGCAATTTTCACTGTATTGAGCAAAAGAGGAAGACAGAGTGTGCACGAGCTTCTGAAACAAACAGAGGGGACCAAAAGCTGAGGGCTTGAGCTAAAGTTGATAATTCACTTCTAGCTTTAGCGAACCGCATCAAAACTTTGGGGAAACAACAAAAGAAGGGTCTTGCCTATGTTCCATACTGCAACCGGTATATGTTAGTGGCTATTGTAGCTATAGTAACTGAGCCCTCATTGCTCATGCAGCTTTTGGTAATTTTGCAGTAAACTAATGAGGATACTTAATGATGGTCTGAGTGGTAATTCTCAGACAGTGATTGTTGCTGTAATATCTCCAGCAGATAGACAAATATCATCACACAATGAATACCCTGAAGTATGCAGACAGGGCAAAGGTCTTAAAGATGCACATTCAGGTGAGGCTGAATATACCTCTCAATTCTTTAGCCCTTGATTATTTTTCTTTTTTATGCTAAAATTTTTTTACCTGTTTTGCTTATTGTTAGTTTTCCTAAATTGTTCATTATTTTATTTGATCATATGGTAATTTTTATCTTTATTTGACCAATATTTTATTTTGCTCTTCTTTTTTTAATAATTCAGCTTCCCTTATGTATTAGTAGTGTCCCTTTAGTCTACCCCATCAATTTAAATGTAGCTGAAGTGAATCATACCTCTGAGATCAGGTCTCCCATTCTTACCTTGACTCAGCTGTTTGGCATGAGTTATTTCAATAACTGCTAGCCTTAGGAACCTTTATAGTATATAATGTTTGGCGTGTCAATGATCCAAATCCATGTAAGGTAAAGATTCCATTTTTAAGTGGACTTTCTTGTAAATTTTGCACTTTTATTTTCTGATGATGGTAAATCTAGACTGGAATAGAGTTCCTGAGGTCTGTATTTATGCTCAAAATATTTGCAGGAGCAAGCAAGTCATCAATCTTCAGGCATGACATTGAGAGGACAAGCCAGATGGAAGGGAAAGTATCTGCAATGAAGAATACTTCTTCTTATATGAATGTTAGCTCAGAAACACTATGGTCTGACATTCAGAAATCTGCAAAACGGAAATATCAGGTAATGAGTTGTATTCTTTTGTATGAATACCCTATAACACAGGTAGTGAAAGGATGCTATTGTAAGCGCATCCTTCTATTAGTGCTACATGATAACAAGATACTTCAGTCTGGGTTTTGTTCAATCTATGAATGTATTGTTGGCGGAAGATCTGTAAAATGTACTAACTACAAGTCCTTGATATCTACTATACTATTCTGGTAAAAAAATGGAAATATTAACAATATGCACAGGCACACCGACACTAAAGCAGATGAACCTTGCACTGTATCAAGGGTGGTGCTTACTCTTCTTTATCCTTGGGTGGTCTTACTTCGGGACTATATTTGGGGCTTCTTTTTTGAGGAATGGTGATATTGTACGTATATATTTATTTTGGTCTTTCTTCTTCTAAACGTAAGCGCTACAATTACAAATGCGGTCAATTTTGTGTATTTCAGTTTGAATGCTATTAATGACTGCTGACTGATTTTCAGGCATTGGATTTGATAAGAGAAAAGAATTTATTGTTGATGAATGGAAAGAACTTACATGACAATGCAGGACCTCCAATGAAATTGTAGTTTGAATATATGATTTTTGGCTTATATAGTATCAATTCATCTGCTGTTTATATTATCTGCGAAACGGTAAACATTAAAAACCCTTCTTTATCTGTTGCTAAGCTTTAAAATGTGTTGTAATTAGCTCCGAAGTCTGGCATTTAGGCAACCGTTCCTTCCTTTTAGCCTTTGGTTGATATATGATTTCCTCTCATGCAGAAACTCCAGACTGTTTCCTAGTTTAAGAAGAAGTTGTGTTGGAAAATGAAATTGTTAAATCCAAATTGTACTTCAGATTTCCCTTTCTTTCCTGTCAGTTCAGTGTCTCTCATGAATTCTATGCTTTGGCTTATTTATGTTAGATCGTAAAGAAGAATCCAGTTGTTGTTTGGGGCAACAACTTTATATGGTTTATTACTCCTATGAAAAAAAAAGGGTAAAAATGTAAAATAATAAAATTTTAAAATTCAACATTTATCATTATCAAACAATATATTTATATTTAATATTTAATTTTCAGTAAAATACTAAGGATAATTATTTTATATACTATCAGTGGAGTTTTTTTACTTTACAACTGATGTTAAGATTATGACACATGTTTTATTTTATTTATTTTTATTTTTTTTAATATTTTTACAAGACATGTGTCATGATCCTGACATCGCTTGTGGAGTAAAAAACTCTACCGATGGTGTATGGAATAATTTTTCAAATATTAAATAGGTTTTAAAATTCAAATTCAATACTTATAAAAAAATATCTAGTTTTATTAATTTAAAAAAATTAATTTAGAAAAATTTTATAATTGTATATCTATCACTATTTTACTTATAGTTAAATGAGATAATTATATATATATATATATATATATATATATATTTATATGGATAATTATTTCATATACTGTTAGTAGAGTTTTTTATCTACAAGAAAGATTAGATCATGACACATATTTTATTTTATTTGTTTTTATTTTTTAATAATTTTATAAAATATATGTCACGATCCTAACATAGCTTTTGGAGTAAAAAAACTCCACCGTTTGTAATAATTATTCTATATATACTAATTAAAATTCTTAAATAAGTTACTGTCACACATCAAGTGACATTATTTATTTTAAAAATATAAAATTAAGGATAAAAGCATCTTTTAATTTAAAAAAATAACAATTCACTTAAAAGATTATCCATTGTTCTAAAACACAAATTTTATTATATTTTATTTATCCTTCGTCCCAACTGTTAAATTAAAAAAAATTAAATTACTATCATAACCTTATTAATATATATTTTTTAAGATTTATAATTTCCGTCAAATTTGCCAATAGGATTAGTCTATCAGTTTGTAACTCCAATTCAAAAAGTCAAAACAAACACGGTACATCAATGTAGGAGAAGCGAGAAACAAGTAAAACAAATAAATACCTTAAATTGCCACCAAAACCCAAGCAAGTGATGTACATCACGGTACATCACTCTTGCTCTACCCTTCTGCTGCGGCCATTTGTGGTTTCCTTTCAAGCTCAGCTCTTGCTTTTCCACTCCTCATTAACAACTGACAAGCTATGAGTAAGGTTAATTCTTTTGTTTCTCTTCCTCTTCCTTCAATTCTTCATAGTAAAAACACCCTTTGTTGTTTTCACTCTTCTTTTTATTGCTCTTTTACTATCAATGCTTCCCACATCAAGACTTTATGTAAGAACTCCGTGAGTGTAAGGGAGATAGGGAAAAGGCCTGATTGTTTTGATAATATTGATGATGCTTTCACATTGTATAATCAGATGGTTGACAAGTATCCAAGGCCTTCCATTGTGGAATTTAATAAATTGTTAGCACCTATTGCCAGAATGAAACATTATGCAGTTGTTGTTTCCCTCTATAACCAAATGGAATTATTAGAAGTTTCCCACAACGTTTATTCCTTGAGCATCTGGATTAATTGTTTTTGTCATTTAGATCATGTGGATTTTGGATTTTCTGTTTTGGGAAAAATTCTGAAATTAGGTCTTGAGCCCAATGTTGTCACAGTGTCGACTTTGATCAATGAGTTCTGTACTCAAGGTAAGGTTGCTCAGGCTGTGAGTTTGTTTGATGAAATGATTGAAAAAGGTTATCAACCAAATTTAATTACTTACAGTACAATGCTTAATGGGTTGTGTAAAACTGGCAGTACCAATAGAGCTGTTAAGTTGCTAAGGACAATGGAAAAAGGAGGTTTCCAGCCAAATATTGTAGCATATAACACTGTCATTGATTGTCTTTGTAAGGATAGGCGGCTATCAGAGGCTTTTGACCTCTTCCTTGAAGTGAAGGGTAAGGGCATGTTACCAAATGCTGCCACTTACAATAGCTTAATTCATGCTATGTGTAGTTTAGTCCAGCACAGAGAGGTGACAATATTTTTGAATGAAATGGTGGCTGCCAATATTGCACTTAATGTTGTCACATACAATATATTGGTTGATGCACACTGCAAGCAGGGAATGGTTTCTGAAGCTGAAGATATTGTTGACACAATGATAAAGAAAGGGATTGAGCCTAATATTGTCACTTATAGTACATTGATAAATGGTCATTGATGCAAAACAAAATGGATGAAGCAAAAAGAGTATTTGATTTGATGATTAAGAAGGGTTGTGCACCTAACATATTTAGCTACAATATCATGATCAATGGATATTGCAAAGCTAAAATGTTAGATGAAGCAATGAAACTCTTTTGTGAAATATCTCAAAAAGGATTTACCCCTGATACTGTCACATACAACACTCTTATACAAGGTATGTGTCAATTAGGGAAACTTTCTGCAGCACATGAACTTTTTACGAAGATGTGTGCTTCTGGACAAGTTCCAGATTCAATGACCTATTTAATTTTGCTGGATGGCTTATGCAAACATGGTAAAATCAAAGAGGCGTTGAGATTTGTTCATGAAATTCAGAAAAGTTGGTTGGAGCCTAATATTGTCCATTATAGTATCCTAATTGATGGCATGTGTAAATCTGGGCATATTAAAATTGCAAAGGAATTACTTCATGGACTCTTTGTCAAAGGTTTAAGCCCTGATATTTACACATATGCTATAATGATCAACGGACTCTGTAATGAGGGATTGCCAGATGAAGCATACCAGCTGTTTAGGGTCATGGGTGATAATAATATTTGCCTCATAGGTATTGTTATAATATAATGATTTGGGGGTTTCTTCGAAAAAGATATACCTCAAAGGCATTACAACTTCTTGAGGAAATGGTTGTCAAGGGCTTTTCAGCAGATTCGTGCACTGCCACCTTACTTTTGGATCTCATCGTGAGATGTAATTGATCAATCATGATCTAAAATTTTTCACAGATTATGTGAAGATCATCAATTTGAAAAGGTAAATCAATTTCTTCTTAATCAAGTATACCGCTGTGATATGTTCAAGTTTTTGGAAACTACAAAGTGTTCATGTCTATTTCCAGATTTAGGTGTCCTTTTAGCATTATGGATGAAATAAATATTATTCTCCAAATATGACATATCTTTGAAATCTTCTTGCAGCAAACAAGACCATGCAGACATACAGGACTTGGCTGTGCTGCATGTACTCTTAAATTTGTTTCTTTTCAACTTTTTAATGCAAAGTCTCTTTTTCTTTTTGCTAGTGGTACACCAAGTAGGTTAGTTTTCAATCCTTTCCATCAAATTAATTAATAGTTAAAAAAATAGTAGTTTACCAAAGACAACTTTGAGAAAGTCTTCTCAAGATGAAAGTTAAACGTGACAGTCTTGTTGGTAATCGTAGAATTTAAATGAATCAGATTAAGTTAAATTGGTGGAGAAAGATCTCTTATTTATGCATAAGAACAAAAATAATAGAAAATTGTGTTCATAGGGGTGTTGAAGTGATGAGTTATAGATACAATCATAGGAAAGAGCTATCATGCAAACAATGAGTTATAAGACTTGTGCATCAGGAAATCAATTTAGTTTTAAATCATGGAAGTTATATATTTTTTAAGGGATTTGATGCATATATTTACCCATTAATGAAGAGATTCAAATATCATGCTTATGGATATGGAGAAAGCTTATGTTAAGTTCCTTGGCCTCCTTGGAGAAGTCCTTTGGATGGCACTGAGAAGAAAGGAGTGTGTAATTCCACATTGCATAAAACCCAAGCTATTAAAGAGATGCATGGTGAAGTAATTATCTAGATGAGGAGTTATGAATACTTGAATTGCTAGTAAATAGTGGGCTAGAGACTCCGCAAATTGACTGTTTTTCAGTATTTTTTTTCTATCATTTAGGATATTGTTATCAATGGAGATGTCAGAAATTCAAGCCATTTAGATAAACTGGAAAAGTACATTCAGGATCTTGTATGATTGCCAAATTACCACTTAATTATAAGAAATTTTCTAGAACAAGGATGAGAATGGTGATGCTTTGTGGCATTGAGTGTTGGGCAGCTAAGTATCAACATATGCAAAAGATTGGTGTGGTTAAAATGTGAATATTATGGCGGATGTGGTAATATTAAGAAGTTAACATTAGCTACAGGTGCATTTAGGAGAAGGTTGGCATAGTGCTAACTTACAGCAGAAGATAGAATTGGTTTGGACATGTGAGATACATGTCTGCAAATGATCTTGTAACAAGGTTCAAGTTAATGGAGGATGACAATGTCAAAATGGGAATTGGATACTAGAAAATGTGGATGGAACTCTCGAAAGAACTTTTTTTTATTTTATTGATTTTACTCCAGATATGATCCTAAATGGCATACATCATCCTTGTAGTTCACATAGTGGAAAAATCATTGTTTGTTGTCTGCTGTTTTTTGTCGAATTGAATAAACTTGCCCAAAAATATAAAAGATGAACAATTACACAGAAGATGAATAGCTAAATATGTTGAAATTAAGTGGTAGGAATGATTTTCTTAATTTGAATTTAATTTTTAAACTGTTGTGTTAACATATTAAAATTTTTTCCCTTAGTACCAGGTTACTTTCTACTTGGGTTTATATGACACAACTGTTCAACAGTTTTTTTTTTTTTAAACTTATTTCACTAATTTCATTGTAGAACTTAGATAAATTAGCTCCTGAAGCCCCTATTAAAACTCACTTCATCAGTCTGTTGCATTATAGGGTTTTCATCATGGATGTACTCTTGTTAAGGAATGGTTATGTGAAGAAAGCTTAATTATGAAATAGGTCAAATTTCTTGTAAAAACAAAGTAAAGTTTTTATCGTAGCCTAAAATTTGTTGTCAATGAATACTAGTAATATTGTCCACATAATAAACAGAAAATTATAGATCATCCAACATTAAAAATTCATATGTTTTGTTGCATTATAAAAGCACAAAATAGATTTAAAAAAATGATAAATTTAATCAAAATAAAGTAGATAAATGGGTGTAGGTACTTTTTTTTTAACGATAGGTTCTCAATGTGTAAGCCATGTTCTCCTGTTTGTTTTTCATCATTGCTGATTGAATCATGGTTTTGCCTGTCTCCTGTAATCTGGATTGCAAAATTAAAAAGTTAACTGACATCGAGGCATTGGGCGTTCACGTTTATCAGTGATTCTGCTTGATATTCACACAGATGTTAAGGGCTATTCCTTGCTTACACTTAGCCAAGTCAGGTTTGTTGATGAGCCAACTTATAAATTTATCATTATCTTCCTCACTGTTTTGTTACATTTTGATTTGTGTTTATCTAGATGTTGAAATTGCTTTTCTTTTGTAAATGGTGTGTGTAGGCACATTTTGTTTCCTTACCCTCAACTTCCACGCTACATTTTGACAGAAAGTCCCTACATGGGCTTGAGAACTTTGAGCCATGCTTGATTCATTTATGTTTGTTTAAATGGCAGGGATGAGTTCTGGGACTTGTATAAGAATTACTTTCACTAGCAAGTAGTGCAAGGTGATCTGCCAATCTGTCTTTATTGGTCCAATACCTAATGGCAATGAATTTAAGGGTAAAAGTTTATAATCGGCTGATTGATAGAGAGCAGTCAGATTCATCGAAAATGTCGATCTTTTTTGTGCATGTATCCTGCATTTTTGCCTTGAAAAAGGTCAAGTTACATAATTTCTTGTCATCCTTAGCTAATGCATTTTTTTTTACCATGGTTGCTCTTTCATGGATTTTGCTTTAGTATCTTTTAGATCCATGTTCATGGTCTCTAATCATAAATCACAATCCTAGAGAATCTAGATTGAAATTGGTCCTGGGGTAATGATTCACGGTAATATCATCTGCCTGGTAGCCTAATAACAGAAATCTGAAAAGTTCAATGAATGAACCTTTGCACCTCATTTAGTCATAGCAGGGAAGTGAGTCAACTGCTCAGCAACTAAGGCTTGGTCAGTTATTAGTGTTTCCTCTCTTTAGAAGGGTTTAGTCTACAGTTCGATCCTTGTACCTTCAAAAAGTAAAAGAAGTCAACTGCTTGCACTATCATATTCAGTGGAATCACCACCAAAGTTCTCTAGAAGTTGACCTATGTGACCATTGTTTCAGGCCATGCTTAAGTTTCCTTTTCTTCAAAATCAATGTCACGGGGTGATTCATGTGTTCCTTTTTCAATTGCAGTCTGACCATTGTTTGATGAAGTGTTTTGCAGGTGTATAAATGGAAAGATATTCAAATCTATTTATGTATAATTTAAACAAATAAAATAGAATGCATCTACTTCTTGAATATATATTAAATGGATTGAGTACTAAATTGCTTATGAAAATCCTATCAGTGCTGATGTAAACCCCATTAGAAACCCTTCCAAAGCATCAAAGCATTAGATATTGTGGAGTTCTCCACTAAATTTTCAAAGATAATGGGCTTGATGTTCATAGATTTGTCAAATTAAGGCTAGATTCAATGGCATTTGACCTGAAATACAAACCATTTTCCTTCAACTTTCCATTTCATTGCATTCAAAAAGAAATTCAGCTTTATTCCATTGAAGTATTTACTACCAAATGCCTCTTTTTATTTAGAGTTTTTATTTTTTAAAAATTTTTAATAAGCTTTAAGCTGAATATGTGATCTTACTAACCCAGTTAATAATTTCTTTAAAATAAAATTTATTTATTTATTATAGGTTAAGATTTTATGTTTGATTAGAATTGGATTTTTCGAATGAATCAGAATGCATTAATCATTGATTTAGGTATTTGAAAGCGGGAAGTTTGAGCATGAAAAATGATATTTGAATGAATGAATTGTTTTATATAGTAATTTTCTAGTAACAAGTATTCCCAAGTTACCCCCAACGAAATTCCATACATATTGCAGTTTTCATGTTGATATCTTATAGGACAAAAGATTATTATCCACTACAAGGGTTAAGATGTTAACACACACTTTTTATGTTGGCTTTGGTTGTATATTGAATAATAATCTTAATACAAATAAAATATTGTTTTGAATTGTGAAAAAAAAAAGACATATAATCGAATAGAAGTGTTTATGAGTTGGGCTGTGCTTAGTTAGGGTATTAAGAGATTTATAATTAGTCTTAGCTCGAGTTGATTCGATTTTTCAAGCTTAAATTTTTACTTAAATTTGTTTTTACATACAATAAATAAGTTCATGTTTGTTCAAATTTATTTAGATATTATTAATTTTTAAAAAATTTAAAATATTAAAATTAATAATATTTAATAACCTAATAAGTTAAAATAAATTCTTACCAAAAAAAAAAGATTACAAGAAAAAATGGAAATTTTAAAAAATAATATAAATTCCAACAAAACCACATAAAAACAATCAAAAGTAATTAAAAAATAAACTAGTATAAAAAAATAGCAAAACATTATAATTACTAAGTGAGGCTGGCCGAATCAAACTTAGACTTGAAATGATAAGTTAAAGCTCGATTCGATTTTCTATTGTATTTTGATCTTCAAGTTCGAGTTTATTAAACAGGCTTAGTTTTTTTATCCAAATTTATCTAAGAATTTGACTGATTTTCGATTTTGGACAAATAATTTGACTTTGAACAAATTTATAATTAATACATAAATTAATTAAAAAATATAAATATTTTAACTTTATAATATCATTTCTCTCTCATTTTATTTAAACTCTAATAAAAACGACTTAAAAAAATGAGAAATTATTTGATATGTAATTAGAAACTTCACAAACGATATCAACAAGTGACATATTTTAGGATATATTAAAAAAATAAAAAAAAATTATAGGACAATCTTTTAGGGGCTGGTTTGAGATCATTTGTTGTTTCCTGTTTCCTATTTTTAAAAATTTTATTTTTGTTTTAATTTCTAAAAACAGAAAACATATTTGGTTAATACTGTTATGTATTAAAAACAAATATTTAAATTGATTCAAATATAATAATTTAATTTACAAAATAAAATTTTAAAAATTAAATAAAAATAATAAAATATTTATTAAAAAAATTATGTACATAATATTAAATAATATTGTTTTGTACTATTTAATACTAATATTAAATATTTTCATTTAAACATATTAAAATTTAATATAATTTAAATAAGATTATAATTAAATATAATATTAAATAAAACAATTCAATTAAAAATAATATTAAATAATTTTTTAATATTAATTTTTATTAGTAAAAATTGAGATTACTAAAATTCTAAATCTACTATATTAAATAATAATATGAATTAATAATTATAAAATTATATTTAATAATATTATTTTATTTAATTGTAATAATATTAAATTATCAAATAATATATTTACTAATTAATTTAGAATAAATTATATAGTTATTAAAATATATTAGATTTAATATAAATAATATTATTTAATGTTAAGTATTCACTTATTTTAATAATATTAAATTATTTAATAGTATTAATGAGATATTTTAAATTAATTGAAAGAATATAATATTAAATAATAATATTGTTTAGTAAAATAATAATTAATTATATTATATAATAGTACTTAGCAATAATATTAATTATTAGCATTTCAAAATTATAATAAATGTTATTATTTAAAATATATAATATATTCAATAAATTAGAATAATAATTTAAATTAAATAATATTATGATATTATAGTTTAGAATAATTTTTATTTAATTGCTTTTTGCATTTTTAATTTTTCTATATTAAAATAAATATATTTTATATTAATTTTTAATATTATTTTATTTAAAAAATTAATTAATTTCTTTTTACATTTTTTATTATGAAAAATATTAATATTAATATTATATAAATATATAAACATTGTTCCTTGCTTATGAACAATACCAGAAATAAAAATATATTTCCAAAAGTAATGAAAACAAGAAATTTTTGTTTTTAATAATTTTGAAAATTATTATTTCCATTTTCATTTAAAAAAAAAACAAAAACATGTTACGAAATATGTTGTTAGCTATTGTTTTCAAAAAAAAAACAAAAACAAAAAATAAAAACGATACTAAACGATATCTTAATTTTTCTTGTAAAGTTAAAATTTTTTAGTATCAACGTATTAAATATGAAGTCTAAAAAAATATTAAACATCCTTTTCTTCTGCAGTCTAATAAACAAAGAGTCAAAGACACATGGGCACCCCAGAACGAGAAAAGCCCCTCACTCGTTCTTTGCTGACCAGTTTTTCAGCGACGAAATCTATCCAAAGCTGACGACTCTTTTCTTGCTCTCCCTTTCTCATGAGTTGCTTTTAGCAACAAAATTACAAAGCTTGCGATCTTTTCTAAAGAGGGCGGAGAGGCTGAATCTTGATTTTTGATTTGATGTTCGTATTATAATAAACTTTCAGAAAAATCATATCACTTTAAAAAATTACACTGTCTATGAAATATAAATATATTTTTAAGTCGAAAACTCGTATTTAAATTTATTATATAAGAATATAATCAAGATTGAATACAAAGTTTAAATTCAAATCAAAATATTTTTTATTTTCATAATTTTTTTAAATTTATCAGCATTGAACAAAATTAAAAAAAAATTGTCTTAATCCGAGTAATTAGGTTCGATCTCTAACCATCTCCATTACAAAGTGAGATAATCTTTACTACATAAATGGAATTAAAGATTGAAAGTGGCATTATAACAAGGTCTACAACTTTAACAATTTGCAAACATGCGATAAATATGAATCCCCATGAACAGGCATTTTGATATTTTCTGAAACTGACAGCTTTCCCATGTGCACATGTAATGCCACATGGCAATCATCGGCATGAGCCAGCTGGCCAAAAATAGAGCTGCTGACAACTATTTGCAGGACCATGGTGTCCTATTGTATATGTAGATAGAAAGATAATCAAATAGAACGAGTTCTAGGGAAAAAAGAAAGTCAAAATCAGACACTACTGTTGTTTTGAAAATGTAAGCAAACGCAATGCATAGGTATGAAAGATGTCAGTTTAACATTATCATTGTTACAATTTGCTAAATAATAATTGAAATTAAAAAATTTTGAATTAATGTTCCAATTGCATGAAGCAGATTATTTTCACTGATTCCTCAAAGGAACCAAAAACCAGACCAATCTGATCCCCATTACTAATTGCTCGAAAGAGAAATAATCAGATCCTCCAATCTAACCCATTAGCATGCCTGGCAATCGGGCATTACCGGGCCCAAAGTGATGAAAATCCAATGTCTGTGACTCAATGTAATAAGGTTTCATTAAATTTCTAAACCATATTAAAAAATCTCATATTTAAATTATCATTAGCTCAAATTGAGCAAAAATTAATTCCATATTCAATATATTATAAAAACACTTCTTAATTTACACAAAAAATGTCTCTTTACAAGGGAAAAGAAAAGATCTAAGATGAAAGCAGAAAAAGTGGGAAAGGCTCCCATATGATGACAAAAGCATGACATCATCTTGATGATTGGTCCAAGGAAAGGAGTACTTGGGTCCCATCACAAGTTTTCCCCACGCCTGCATTCAACTTCCACCTTATGTCAGAGTCAGAGCCTCCAGCCAAACCAACCCCGCCCAAAAACAAATCTCTTCTTCCCCTTTTTTTTGATCCTATACTGTAACATTTTTTGGTATCATCTGCCAATCTCAGTACTTATATATAAACCCAACATCAGGATTTGAAACATACATTCAAAGAAAGAAAGATTGTTTAAAAAGTTTTCTTATAGGAGAGCTGCTGTTACTGTTATAGCAAGTTACTCAGGTTATAGCTGTTATTATCGCTGCCAGTGTTGCATTCGTTAAGACATCAATTACGTCTAACAGAAACAGAATCATTGTCAGAAACATCATGTCTGAAACGGATCCAACCTCTTTCACAAGACCAAGATTGGTGACCAAGAAGGTTCTTGCCAAGCATCAACGTGAGGGTGATGGTGCTGTTGTCAGGAGATGCATTGGAAGGTTTCTTGAGTTTTCTTTGTATTTGCTTTTCTGGGTTGTTTCTTCTTTCTTTCTTTTTTTAAATTATTCATTTGATTTCAGGAGTGAATTGAAGTCTTTGGATCCTTCTATCATGATGGATGATTTTTCAGGTATATATGGTTTGTTTCTTGGAATTTATATTGCTTTTTTCGATCAACAAATTGACTGTTTCTTATTGTTGTATTAATGGATTTTACAGTGTCTCCTCCGGCTGGATTTCCAGATCATCCTCACAGAGGTTCTTGAAGTTCTTAGCACCAATGTCTTTAGAAAAACAAAATACAACAAAAGGACTATCTTTTTAATGTTTTTGTTTTATTCTTCTGACGTAAAATTCATTTTTTGCAGGTTTTGAAACAGTTACATACATGCTACTGTTGAGAATATGAATCAAGACGGATAAAACTTCATTCAAGAAGATGAAGAATGTATTGTGTATTCTCTTGATAAGAAAGATTACATTGGTCTTTATATAGAAAGTTTGCAAACGTAACTGACTTAACTAACTAACTAACTGTACACCAGTTAACAAATTAACAAAACTTAACCCAGCTAAGCTAAACTAACTCAAACTAGCTTGGACTAAGCTAGATGTATATTCTGTTACAGCCCCCCTCAAGCTGGAGTGTAGAGACTATGTGTGCCAAGTTTAGCTAAGTAAGATGTAAAGGAGGCAGGTGAATGTGGCTTGGTGAAGACATCAGCTAGCTGGGAAGCAGAAGGAACATGCAGTAGTCGAATCACTCCAGCTTGAAGCTTTTCTTGGATCAAGTGGCAGTCTATTTCAATATGTTTAGTCCTTTCATGATGAACTGAATTTTCAGCAATGGCAATTGCAGATTTATTGTCACAGAAAAGGAGAGCTGGAGCATCATGGGGTATGTGAAGATCTTAAAGCAAGTAAAGGAGCCATTGAAGTTCACAGGTTAGGGAAGCTATGGCTCGATATTCAGCTTCTGAGGATGAACAAGAGACAGTTTGCTGCTTCTTTGACTTCCAGGATATGAGTGCATCACTAAGGAAGACATAGAAACCTGTAATAGATCTTCTGGTGTCTGAACAGGAGGCTCAATCAGAGTCACTGAAGGCCTTTAGTTTGAGATCTGAATTGGCTGGAAAAAAGAACCCTTGGCTAGGATTCTTCTTGATGTATCGAAGAACTCTTGAGGCAGCCGTCATGTGGATATCAATAGGTTTGTCAAGAAACTGAGAGAGTTGTTGTGTAGCAAAAGATATGTCTGGTCTAGTTGTAGTGAGATACAACAATCTGCCAACAAGTCTCCTATATGAGGTGGGATCAGTAAGTGGAGTACCAATATCCTTGGATAATTTTAGGGAAGGAATCATTGGTGTAGCAGTAGGTTTGCAGCCTAAGAAACCAGCATCTTGAAGGATTTCCAATGCATATTTCCTTTGGCAAAGATTTATGCCTTACTTGGATCTAGCAATCTCAAGACCAAGGAAATACTTCAAGGCACCCAGATCTTTAATTTTGAACTCTGTATCAAGGTACTGCTTCATTTCAGTTATCATCAAGTCACTGTTACTGGCCAAAATGACATCATCAACATAGATGAGGAGTGCCAGGAAGGAAGAGCCAGAGGTTTTGATAAAGAGAGAGTGATCTGAAGGTGTTTGCTTGAATCCTTGATTAAGGAGAGCTGTACTTAGCTTGGAATACCACTGGCGGCCTGCTTGTTTCAAACCATAAAGTGACTTCAGGAGCTTGCATACTTGACCAAGTTTGGCATTGGGATGACCTGGAGGTAGTTTCATGAAGACCTCTTCATGGAGATCACCATGGAGGAAGGCATTGTTGATGTCGAGTTGCTCCAAATACCAGTTCTTGGCTGCTGACACTGCTAGAAGGGTGCGAATTGTGCTCATCTTTGCTACAGGTGAAAAGGTATCTGTGTAGTCCACCCCATGTTGTTGTGTATAGCCTTTGGCCACTAGCCTAGCCTTGAACCTTTCAATCTGGCCATTGGCTTTGTATTTCACCTTGTATACCCACTTACAACCAATGGCTTTCTTGGATGGTGGAAGATCAGTAACCTCCTATGTTTTGTTTGCTTGTAGTGCTTGAATTTCTGTTTCCATGGCACTTTTCCAGCAGTCATGTTTGATTGCCTCTTCATAGGATTGTGGTTCAAAGATAGATGTAATGGCTATAGAGAATGCTTTATGTGGTTGTGAGCAATTGTCATAAGAAAGAACAGAACAAAGGCTATGAGGTGTACCTGATTCCTTAGTTGTTGAGGCCCAACTGTGGGAATGATTAGAGATAGCGAAGCTGCAGTGGTAGTCCTTTAAGTAGGTAGGGGTGGCTTTGATTCTAGTAGATTGTCTAGTAGAAAGAGTGGAAGATGATTGTCGAGGATTAGAAGTTTGTTCTGACTGGGAAGTTGTGTTTTGATTATGGGACACAGTAGGAGGTGTAGGCATTGAATTTGAATTAGAAGGAGTATAATCAGAGTAAGAGTTGTGCAAAATAGGAAGTGACAGGGAATGTTCATGTGAAAGTTGAGTGGTTGGAGTTTGTGTAGAAGGGTTAGAGAATGGAAAAACAGTTTCATAAAAGATGACATCTCTGGAGATGATAATATTGTTGGTTTGTAAAGAATATAATTTGTAACCCTTTGTTCCAGTAGGAAAACCCAGAAAAATGCATTTTGAAGCTCGAGAATCAAACTTTGATCTTGGGTGTGCTAAAGTTGATGCATAACACAGGCATCCAAATGGTGTTTTGTTGTTAATCACTGGTGATGGTAGTCTGTTGATTAAGTATGTTACATAGTTAACACAATCAGTCCAGAAAAATTCAGGTAAGTAAGCTTGAAATCTCAGAGCCCTTGCTACATTCAGGATATGTTGATGTTTCCTCTCAACTATGCTATTTTATTGAGGGGTTTGAGTACAAGAAGTTTGATGAAAAATTCCTTTTGAATTATAAAAGAAGTCTATGTTGAATTCTTGTCCATTATCTGTTCGAATCGTTTTTATTTTGGTCTGAAATTGTGTTTCAATGAATATGCAGAAATTCATCAGCAAGGTTCTGACTTCAGACTTTAGTTTCATAAAAAATGTCCAAGTATGCCTTGTGTAATCATCAACTATAGTTAAAAAATATCTATGTCCATATATGGAAGTAACATGATAAGGCCCCCATATATCAACATGAATGAAATCAAAAGGAGAACTGGAACTAGAATTACTGATAGAAAAAGAATTCCTTTTATGTTTAGCAAAATGACAAGTATCACATGGAAATTTATTTGGTACAGAAATTGAAGCATCTAGTTCATGAAGTATTTGTATCCTGGGAATAGAAGCATGTCCTAAACGATAGTGCCATAGGTTTTTTGAAATATCAGAAGTGAGTTGATTTTGAAGAACTAACTGGGGATGTGAAGAAGACTTGGACTGAATTTGATCAGGATGAGTAGATGTGATGAGTTGGTAGAGTCCCTGCCTTTGCTTAGCTAAACCAATCATCCTCCACGTTTGAATGTCCTGAACAACACAGGATTCAGATTGAAATACCACAAAGCAATTGAGTGTTCTTGTTAGTCTACTAACTGATA
Source organism: Heritiera fomes (assembly GCA_032173925.1). Lineage (NCBI taxonomy): Eukaryota > Viridiplantae > Streptophyta > Magnoliopsida > Malvales > Malvaceae > Heritiera > Heritiera fomes. The sequence continues at coordinate 32,976,645 of JAPDPM010000009.1, read as the reverse complement.
TGAGATTAAAAGAAAAACTTGGGACAAAAAGGGCATTCTCTAGTATGAGATAAGAAGATAGGTTTACTTGACCAACATGGGTTACTGGTGCATACTGACCTGTAGGTAACTTTACAAATGAGTTGTCAACAGATTTGTATGAATTAAAAAAATTTAAGGAACAAACTATGTGGTCAGTGGCACTTGTATCAAACAGAAAAATGGAAGGAGAAGAGGGATGTTGTATGGTACAGGTTGCAACAAAAATACCTGTGTTTTGGGAGGTTTCGATTGTTGGATGTGAAGGAACCACAACCTTGCTGGTAGCATTAACATGAGCTACTGGAGAAGAGGCCATATCAACAGATTGAAGCAAACCAAGCAACTTAGCATATTGATCTTTGGTGAAAGGGACAGAAACAGAATCAATGTCTGAACTAGGCTTGTTGCATTCTTCTGTGTGGGGGAGCATTTCAACTTAATTAGCAATAGGCATTCTGCTTCTTGGCTTGAACCCTGGAGGATATCCATGTTTCTTGTAACATTTCTCAACAGTATGCCCTGTATAACCACAATGGGTGCACATGGGCCTTTTTGTAGTTGAATACCTTCTGAACATGGGGTTTCCATTTGCTGAGTTGGAAACAACTTTGTTTGCAAAAGCTACTGGTTCAGATGATTGCTGTAAGGGGTTTGGCAAAGCAGAATGAATTTGTCTTTCTTGTTGGATGATCATGGCAAAGACTTTGTTGATTGGGGGTAGAGGTTCAATGATCATAACTTGTGATCTGACAGCTGCAAATTCCTCATTCAGCCCTTTGAGAAATCTGATCACATGATCTTGTTCTTGATACATTCTTGCCTTTTCTAAAGCACCACAAGAACATCTTGGATTGCAAGAACATGAAAGAACTGGTCTAAGGTTGGTAATTTCATCCCACAGCATCTTGAGTTTGGTGAAGTAATTTGTTACAGATAAGTTTCCTTGATGGAAAGAATAGATTTCCTCCTGTATCTCGGCAATTCTAAATGCATCCCCTTGTGAGAATCTATCCTTAAGATCAACCCATACATCAAGGGCATTATCAAACCAAATGGTGCTTTTGGCAATTGAGGTTGAAACCGAATGCAAAATCCAGGAGAGGACATCGTGTTGCATCTCTCCCAGGCTTGGTAAGTTGAATCATTCTTGGATGGTACTTTAATGGTTCCATCAACAAACTGATACTTGTTTTTAGACAACAGTGCCATCTTCATTGCACGGCTCCAAGAGTGGTAATTCACTCCTGTGAGGATAGGAGAAACAAGAATCAATGAAGGGTTTTCATTCGGGTGAAGAAAGAATGGACTTGAAGGTGATTCTTCAGGTTTGGTGGTTGCAGCAGATGAAGCATTGGTGGCCATGGCAGATAAGCAGATGAATCAAGGATTTCGAGAAAAAAAAAATTACAGCTCTGGTACCATGTTGAGAATATGAATCAAGACTGATAAAGCTTCATTCAAGAAGATGAAGAATGTATTGTGTATTCTCTTGATAAGAAAGATTACATTGGTCTTTATATAGAAAGTTTGCAAACGTAACCAACTTAACTAACTAATTGTACACCAGTTAACAAATTAACAAAACTTAACCCAGCTAAGCTAAACTAACTCAAACTAGCTTGGACTAAGCTAGATGTATATTCTGTTACAGCTACAGGTACAATTCTCTTTCATTATTTTTGTAAAAGATACATTCTTGATCCTTGAAGCTTGAAGGTTTACTAAGAAAGAACTAACATCTGGAGCTTTTCTGGATTTCAGGGGGGGGATCACCCATCAAGACTTTGCAGGGCACAAGGGTACAATTCATACCGGTGATGTACAGGTAAAACTTTCTTTGAATGATTTAAAGTCTACATGACAGATCTGATCCTATTTCTGGGTCGTCAAATTCATTCATTTTTCTATCATTGGGTTTTGTTTTTCCTTGTTTTGAGCAGTGGATGACAGCTGGAAGAGGGATAATCCACTCTGAAATGCCTGCTGGAGAAGGTGTCCACAAGGGTCTGCAGCTTTGGATCAACCTGTCTTCTCAAGACAAAATGTAAGAACTTCTGAGTTTACTTTTCAGTTTCTTTTCATACACAATTACGTGAAAATCACCATGTTTCAAGCAACAAATTACTCTGACTTTGAAAACTTTGATTCATAGTTTATATGAATATATCCTTCAGACTATGTCAACTATTTTTAACTAGTTAATATCTATTAATAGTATTTCTTCTGTCTTCCTTTCTTAGATGCTTTGACTCATTAGGAAGATATCCTTTATTTTACCAGTAAGACAATGATTTATGAGGCTAAAAAGAATAGGTAATTGTGGAAGAAAGAGAAAGTTTTCAGATTGCACTACTGTTAACCCGTATCTGTATGTCATAGTCATGTAAATTCATAAGATATTCTAGAATATTTTCTGTTTAGCAAAATTCTAGATTGTTTCTAATAGTTCACATCACAGCAAGTTAGTAACTTTGAATTGTACACTTGACATGTCCAAGAAACATGACAAATACTTGTCCAAAATCCTGTTGCTGTTGCAGGATTGAGCCAAGGTATCAGGAGCTTCTAAGTGAGGACATTCCCAGTGCAGAACAAGATGGGGCAGAAGTCAGAGTCATAGCTGGGGAGTCAATGGGAGTTCAATCACCAGTTTACACCAGAACTCCAACAATGTACCTAGATTTTAGTTTAAGGCCAAGAGATCAAGTTCATCAACACATCCCAGAATCATGGAATGCCTTTGCTTACATAATTGAAGGTGAAGGAGTCTTTGGCTACCAAAATAAGACACCCGTCTCAGCTAACCATGTAGTTCTTTTGGGTCCTGGAGATGGCATAAGTGTGTGGAACAAGTCCTTAAAGCCATTAAGATTTGTGCTGATTGCTGGGCGGCCACTTAATGAACCAGTGGTTCAGTATGGGCCTTTTGTGATGAACACTCTGGCTGAGATTGATCAAACCATTGAAGACTATCACTACAGCAAAAATGGTTTTGAAATGGCTAAGCACTGGAGATCTCATTGAGTGGGGTTGACAAGGGCATTATCAATAATGACAGCATCACAAAAATTCTAAAGCTAAAGAGAAAAGAAAGTAGACAATAAAAATAAAAAGCACCGTCTTTATCTCTATCTCCATCTATAACAAAGCAGTCAGATAGGACCTCAAAAGGAAAGATTTCCTACTACTCATAAGAGCAAAAAGTTCAAAGTGCGGCTGGAGGAGAGTATGCAATGTAATTTGTCATTAAAGTCATCATGATGATTTGATGGGGTCAGCTTATCTTGGTTAAGTCTATTTTTTTCTACAAGATTTATATAATCCTTTTTCTTTTGGTAGTTTTCATTATGATTTTCTTACATATTATTTTTGGTATTTTTTTCGTTATAAGTATGATAGATATGATAGTTCGTGTATTCATTAAAATTTTATTTCATATCATTTTCAAATTGTATCTTGATATTGTATCTAAAATTAAGGAAAGAAAAGAACTTTAACAGTAGGGAACTGAGAACTAACAATATTAGCACTTATCATGGGCAAAGGAGCAACCATGGTAGGGAAGTCAAGAATTAACAGACATTAATTACTAGTACATGCCTTACTTTTTCAACCAAAAACAAAAGAAAATTGATAAGTTTTCTGAACAACCCTTTAAAGCATATAATTATCAACATATGTAAAATATAATAATAGTTCAGCTACCAAAGAATCACATTCAATCAGAGTTTTCTTTTCTTTATTTGATAGTCCCTGTTTAGAGCAGGCATATCACCTTAATCAGGCACAAAAAAAATCTAATTTTCAGTGAAAACAACGCGAGAACCTCCAGAAATGAGTTAAGAGTAGTCCCAAGAATCATCCATCAAGGCCCTGGTTAAACTAATGGAAGAATGCAAACATGCTTTTCATTTGTTTTTTAGACAAACAGCTGTTCACGGATATCGCATGCTATTGATGGCTACGAGAAAAAAATGAATCTGATAGCTAGATTATCGAATTCAAAATAAATAGTATACAATGAGAAATAAGATGGCTGCCTGCTTCACTTTCAGCAGGTACAGCTTCATATCCAGTTATTTTCTTTAACCAGAAGACAATAATTTAAACTCTATAAATAAAATATTATTCAGTAATAAAAGAATTCCTGAAAACATCCATTGAGAAAACAGGAAAACAAACAAATCAACCAACCAAATAGAATTGACAAACCATGGAAAGTACTCAACTTGTACACTTTCTGAATGAACGAGATCACCTGGAGCAGCAAGAAAAATATTGGGTTTGCTTTGATCCATCATTTTCACTTTTGGTAAGGGTCACCCGATTGACAGTTAATTCAGCTTTGTAAGTATCTGAGTTCAGGACCTTCCTACTGACATTGTTGTAAATCTCTTGTATAACAATCTCAAAAGCCTTCTTGACATTTGTTGAATCCAAAGCAGATGTCTCCATAAAGAACAACCCTTCTGCTTCAGCAAGGCTTTTGCCTTCTTCAACACTCACATCCCTGATAGTTTCCAAGTCACATTTGTTGCCAACCAACATCCTTGCTACTGTTGTATCAGAATGAGCTGCACAAAGTTTAAGTAGGCACAGGCCTTGAATGAGAGATTAAAGTTAAATAGGATCGAATTAAGTCAGGTAACGTCCATGAATGAGAGATAAATATACTACAGTTACAAAGGATTACAAGAATATAAAATATAAAAATCTGCTAGTGCACCAAAAAACTTGAGCCCTGGAACTATACCTTTTTATTGCCTTCCAACATCCCAAGCAATGGAAAGATTTCCATTCTTTTGCCTATTCATTTTTGTTTTACTACATCTTTACAATCTATGGCTACCTAAAAGACACTCTAAGTTATATGCATCCACAAGCTGGAACAAGCCCTAGATGCCAACCAAAAAGCTACATATAAGACTCATCTCATTGTCCTGCAAATGCTTATATATTTACCTATTTCTTACCCCAGGAGAGATTCATAGACATATGCCAAACAATGGAAAACTATGAGCCCTAGTAAAGCAGTTTTAAAGATTCATGCCTGAGTGTTCTCCTGGATCAAAAGGGAAAAGAAAAAGAAAAGGAAATATGGTATACGGATTTGTCTATGATTTAAGAGATAGTATTTTTCAGTTAGGAAGTTTACTTAATATAGGTTATGCCCATAAGATACACAATACTTATGAAAATTTACTGCAGCGAGATTTTGGTTACAAATGGTGTAATTCTTAGTTGATCCAGTGGTTTACCAATGAATTTTAGAACTTGATGAGAATTTGAAACATTATGATACGATAAAGACCTAAAGGTAGCATGTGCAAATCTTGGTTTAAGAGAAAAGGATATTAAATGCCTTGAAATTATTCTATCTTTTGCTCGGAGTGTACTTATTTGAGCAGGGTAAATCATAATAGTCTCGTTTATATAGTTGTTTATTGGTTAGTAACTACTTTTCCTTTTATAGAGCTCATCTAGCCATTGGAGATATGTAAGATGACAAAAGCATGCTTGTGAAGTTATTACAGGGTTAATAAATATGTAAGAAGAGTGCAGAAGACACTGGAAAGCATAGGAATTGTCACAAAGGCCAAAGCTTCGGATTTTAGGGAACAACAAAGAATAAAGTGTGTTTTGGGGATTGAGCGTTTAAGAGACATTTTCGGTGTTTTACTACTCTTGCAGTTGTTTCTTTAAATTAAAAGATATAGAAATTAATTCTTTGTTTATGAATGCAAGCAGATTCCACCAAACTACACTTAATATTGTCAACCAAGTTATTTTATTAGTATTTTTCTATGATCCCAGCAAGGACATGCTGCGATAATCCTAACAATATCAGGATAAGTCCTCATTGAGACAACCTTGGTTCATGTTCTATAAGACAAAAAGAATGAATATCACCAGAAAACAAGGGGGAAAGGAGTAATTGACTAATCACCTAACAATCACATTGTCTCTACTTTCCAGAGCAATAAACAGTCAAACGAGTTGAAAACTAAGTTAGATCATAAGTTGTTGAATAGCTTCTTAAAACCATTTATGCAATTATGGAAATCGGAAATTCACATGTAATAATTCCAACCGACAGGTGAACTATCTAGTAACATGCATACACAAGGCAAGAATTCACAACATGCAAGTTAAGAAATATCCTGAATGAACAAATCCTATAGATAAAATCCACCCTAGGAGGCATGAAAGTAAGAAAAGCATCAGAAAGCCAGTCCCTTGCCAACTTTTTCCTATTTTCTTCTAGGTTACACCTGTTATTTGCTGTTTTCAGCTTTCTTCTAGATTAAGCCTTATTACAGCATCAGATCTAATACTCTAGCCCACAAAAACCAAACCAATCAACAAATCAAGATAGAATCCTGAAAAAGGCACCAACCAAATAACCTTACTCAAGATTTCCATGGATCTTCTTATAATACCAAATCAATCAAAAGCAAATGTTAATATCTAATCCACAGCTCCTCCAAGAAAAAAAATATCCAGCGAAGTTAAACTGTCAATATTACCAAAAAGAAATCCCCCAATTCTCATCTAATCAACTACTACAAACCATCAAATCGTCCAATCCCGCAGCAAAACCATAAAACCTCTTAAAAACCCATATAAATTCACTCAATCTAGCCAAAACCCAGATACGAAAACCAAAACTAGGAAAAGTGTTGTTAAAAAACCAGGAAGCAAAGTAAAACCAAACTCACTCTTGAGTTCATCAAGCCACCGACCGACACTATCGAAGGTAGTTCTTCTGCTAATGTCATAAACAATAAGAGCACCAACAGCGCCTCTGTAATAAGCAGAGGTGACAGCACGAAACCTTTCTTGACCAGCGGTGTCCCAAATCTGAGCTTTAACTTCTTTTCCATCGATTTCCATGCTTTGAGTCTGAAATTCAACTCCTATGGTGGCTTTGGAATGTGGGTTGAATTCATTACGAGCATAGCGTGAAAGGAGGTTGGATTTGCCAACTGCGGAGTCTCCAATTATTACTATCTTGAAAAGGTACTCCTCTCCTCCTCCTTCGTCGTCTGACATGGCTTTGGTTTTGGTTTTTGCGGTGGGATTTTGATGTCAAGACAGATGCAAAAACTAAAACGAAAGAGAGAGAGAAAAACAGGGGATGTCCGAAGCTAAGCTGGCAAAGGCTTACTGCGCATGAAGTGGGTTCATCATTGATTTTCATGGGATTCTTTTATTTATGTTATCTTTTTATCATTGCTAACCATAACCATAAGTAACTATTTTCATGTATTTAATTATTATTTATTAGTTTTTATAAGAAAAAAATTGGTATGTAAAATTCATATATTCAATCCTATTATACTGAAAAATTAATATAATTTTTTTGTACTTATACATGTTTGTTTTATATTATTTTAATTTCATTTGTGATTAATTTATTTTATAGTATTCTCATACTATATTAACATTATATTTAAGTTTAATCTTTGAATTTAAATTTTAAGAGTGCATTCAATCATATTAACGGTCCGATGCATTTAAAATTTAATCTCTAAAATAACAATAATGTTTGACTATTGCTATTAAAAGTAATTTGGATGTGTTTTTTTTTTTCCACACGATTTGGATGTGTTTTGCGAGTTTATATGTTTGTTTAGACAAGAAAAGCTTTTGTACTCTAATCTTTATGATTGTTTAGACAAGAAAAGAATTTGTACTCTAATCTTATTATATGTATTATATAAAACAAAATCTCAATGTTAACAAAAAAGATAGCGTATGTACATTTATCTTATCATTTGTTTGCAAACCCATGATGCGCAGATTAAAAATTTTTACTATTCACATATTTTTTTTTAATGGATTATTATCCTATTCACTGTCAGTGGAGTTTTTTAATTTTACAAGTAGGATTAGGATGGTGACATGTGTCCTTTAAAAATATTAAAAAAATAAAAAATAAATAAAATGGGATACATGTCATTATCCTAACTCTACTTGTGGAGTTAAAAAACTCCACTGACAGTGTATATGATAATTTTTCTTTGTTAATTAAGCTTAATTTTTTTATTATTTTAAAGATATTAAATAATTAAATTTATTTTTTAAATTGATTAAAAATCACATAATATCTTAATTATTTTTAAATTAGATAGTATTTTAATTATTTTATTTGAAGTAATTAGATTTTAATTAAATTATTAAAATTTATTAAAATAGATCATTTTGAAATTTTATTACTAATAACAAAGGTAATGTTATCCTTCTCATTTAAAAAAAAATAAAGATAATTATAAATCTCTAAATGAGATTAATTTATTAGAGACCCATATGAAAAAAAGAAAATGAAAAAGACATTTGCTTTAAATTGACACCTACTCTGCAAAATAAAACTACTTTTGAAAATAAAAATCGAAGAAAACTAATTAATGATTACAATAGAGATCAAAACATAAAATGAACTCAATTTAATAAATTACAACTACAACAATATCCCAAATGTTATATGAACAATTGATATTTCCTTTTCCAATAATCAACCGAAGAAAGTACATAATAGAAGAAAGTCAAAATTTGATAATATTGCAAATCATTTATCTTGTCAAGAAAATATTTTCAGCGTAAGGAGTCAGGACGGACATTGAAGCTCTTCCTACAAAATATAAACAAATATACTGCCGTAAGCCAAAAGAAAAACAAAAAATTCAAGATGTAAGTTTTAGAACTTACTAATTTATGAGAGATATCTTCCCAATCTTAAAAATTAAAAAAAATAAATATCAAAGAAAATTCATATTAGGGAAAAAACAAATATTTATAATTAAAATAGAAATACAGCAAAATTTCAATTCTAATATAAAAATAGAAAATCAAAATAAGAGAAAAAATTTAAGATTTAAGTTTTAAAAAACTTACTGATTCATGAGAGAGGTCTTCCCAATCCTAAAAATTAAGAAAAAAAATAAAGATCAAAAGATAATTCATGTTAGGGGAAAACAAATAATTATGATTAAAATGGAATAATAACAAAATATTCAATTCTAATACAAAAAGAAAGAAAATCAGATTGAGAGAAAAAAAATCAACATTTAAGTTTCAACACTTACCACTTTATGAGACATGTCTTTACAATTCTAATAACGGCTTACTATACATAATTAGGAGAAGAAGATTAATAGCTAAAAGAAATTAATATATATATATACATATAGAGAGAGAGAGAGAGAGAAAAAGAGAGATTGAGATTAGAGATGAGAGAATATGAAAGAGATACGTTGAAAGCCTGCCGTTAAAACAGAATGTATATGTCTAGGATCAAAAAAAAAGAAAAGAAAAGAGTATATATGTCAATGTCCACGTAAACTTTCTTTAAAAGTTGTATGTTTTTTTAAATATAATATATATTAGATTTGATTACAAGAAATTGTTAAAATTATTTATATTCATATTTTTACTTTGTAATCAAAATAATCTAATGGTACTTATATTTCAAAAGCAATAAAAAAAATATAGAAATTTATCGAAGATTATTATCTTATCCATTGTCAATAGAGTTTGTTAACTCTACAAGTAGAGTTAGGATGATGATACGTGTTTTTTAAAAATATTAAGAAAAAATAAATAAAATGGGACATGTATTATGATTTTCACTTTGCTCGTAGAGTTTAAAAACTTTACTGACGGTAGATAAAATAATAATCCATTCATCAATAATAAGAAATAGATAATTAATTACTTATTTTTAGAGTATCTTCAAATTTAAATAATATTAACAACCCACTTAGAAAATTATCTATTGTTCTAAAACACAATTTTTATTTTTTTTAAGTAAAATATAATTATCTTTCCTCATATGGTTGAAAAAAAATTAAATTATTATCGAAACCTTATTAATACATATATAATTTGAGTTTATATATGATGTATTGACAGTGTATGATTTTTATACACTGTTAGTTAATCATAAGATGACACCTCATATGAAAGTCTTTAAAAATAAATATTAACCAAGTTTTTAAATTTATTTTTAATGATTTATACACTTTTAAACTTTACTCATTAATAAGATATTATTTTATTATTGACTGACAGCATATAAAAATCATATATTGTCAGTAGTAAACTCATATAATTTTTTATTTTATGATTTATTTTTTGGGTTAACAATAGAATTAGTAATTTCTATCAGGGATTAGCGTCTATGGAAAAGCCCAACCTTACCATTCCCTCCCCGACCGAGCTGAATCAACTTCTGACTCACTTGCAGTCTCCAACGGTCCTCCGATTAGGGTTTCTCTTTTTCTATATGATTATAATTCTTGTTTACTACAAATAGGGGCTTTTTCTTTGCTCTGTTACTCTTTTTTCTAGTCTTCTTTGATTTTTCGATTAGGGGTTTTTCTTTTTATTTGAATAAATTGATTTATGCGTTTGATTAATTTGTAATGATATGAGAGCCTTTATGCTGTTGAAAACAGGGTTCATATTGTACACCAAATGAGTTTAGACCTCAGTGGGGAATAGTGGCCTTCGTTTCTTTGGTGTGATTTTGGGTTTATGAACCGTGGGAAGCTGTAGTATTGTTCTAGAAGTTTTTCTTTCAGGCATTGGACTTGGCCTGAATTCTACGCATCAAGTGTTATTTGATCTTTTTATTTTTGGATTATTTGATTTGGTTCTGCTACTTTACTCTTAAGCGGAATCAACAATTTCATAAATGACTTGCTTGTGGGTTAGATCTTTTATTATTGGATATTGGGTCTTCAATTTTGGGACTTTGGTGATGGGAAAAAACAAGCTGCCACCGGGGTTTCAGTTTCACTCCACTGATGTTGAATTAGTTAAGTACCATTTGAAGAAGAAAGTATTGGGTAAGAAGCTTTGCTGATGTTGATATATATAAATATGCCCTGAGATTTACCAGATATGTTCTGTTTGAAGACGGCATCTGAAGTGGTTCTTCCACTGTCAAATATGCTAGAGGGGCTAGGTTGAATTGTGCTACTGTATATGGGTATTGGAAAATCACTGGAAAGGATAGGTCTGTGTATTGGAAAACCACTGGAAAGGATAGGCCTGTTAAGTACAATGAAGAAGTTGTGGGATGACAAAAACTTTGGCTTTTCAACAATGTAAAGCTCTTTATGGGGACAGAACAGATTGGATAATACATGAATACAGACTTGAGGAAAACGAGTTAGCCAATGGGATACTTATGTACTTTGTCTTTTCTTCAAGAAGGATGGTATGGGCCCAAAGAATGGTGCCCAATACAGAGCATAAGAAGGAGGATTGGAGTGATGATGATGAGGAAAATGCTAATTTTCCTGGGACTAGCACACTTTCTGGTATGTCTCCAGCCTTTGGTGTTGCTTTTAGCTCGTGTGTTTTGGAGAGCCTATGTGCTGGACCATCTGCTGAATCAAGTGGGTTGTTCACTCTACTTTCAGTTACAAGTGATATTGATAGTAATGCTTATGGTGCCTCTGAATTCATTGACCCTGAGAGCCTATGTTCTAGCTTATCTGTTGAATCAACTAGGTTGCTCACTCTACCTTTGGTGGTTCATACTTGTAGACACCCTATTTTGTCCGGGGTCTTAATTTGTATAAATAATTAATTGGGTTGGGTGACATTTGTATTTTAATTTAACAATTCAGAATTAGGCTAGAATTAAATTAGAATTTAGAATTAATATTAATTAGGAAATTAAAATCAAAATAGGATTTAAGAAAAAGAAAAAAAGGGCAAAGAAAAAATAAAAAATTAATTTTAGGATAGGATAATTAGGATAATTATTTGGATTAATATTAAATTTGGTAGAGTTAGATTAGGATTAACATAAGAATAAATAAATAAAATGTAAAAAAAAAGAAAAAGGAGATAATTATTAGAATAGGTATAATTGTATTAGGACTCTAACATATTTATGGCTATAAAAAGGGATCAAGGCTCATGATTTAAGGGGAGGAAAAAAATACACGCTCAAGTACTCAGCCTTCTCGCTTTCATCATCTTTGCCCCGCCCCTGTACCGTTTCTCTCCTCTGCATCAATCTCGCACTGAGATCCTAGTCCTGTGATTCCTGTATCTTCAATACAAAGCGGCAGTCGTTTTTTTACAGTTCCCTATTTTCCGACTGTTTTATTCGATATCCTCAACGCCACGTCTGCCCAATCATACTACCCAGATCACACCCTATCGGACTGCACCGCCAAGCCGTTCATTGCTGCTATTGAAATAAAGAAACCCAAACTGCTGCTCACTCGGTTCTGCTCTGTCCTATATAAACCGAACCAAGCTTCACTGCCTACCTGCTTTGGTTTTGCTTTCGTTCATGCCATTTGATTGAGCTTTTTGTTCAACCACCTTCACTGCAAGACGAGTCATCCTTGCTGCACCGTTGTTTCGTCTCGCACCATCCTTTGCTGCGTGGAGCAAGAACCAGCCACACTAGCTGCTGCATACATCGTTGCACCAACAAGCTGCTGCCCATTTGCTTGGTATTGTCTACACTGCAGCTATAGTTGAAAATAGTGGAAGAAATCTTTAAAGATTAAAGACAATAAAGGAAGAGGTAGTCGTTACCTTCAATCAGGTTTGTTTTCTTTTATTCATTAATTAAGTAATTGATTAATATAATAATATAATAATGCAACTTGATAATTAATTATTATTTATATAACAACTTGGTACATAGATTTTATAATTCCTTGCATAATAATTTATTGATGAGCAAGATGAATATGATATGACAAACTCTTTTTAATTAAATTTGTATGATCAATGACATGGTAATTTGTATGTATGTATGTATATAACGTGATCCGTTTGCATGATGATAATATGATATTTTATTTTTGCATGTGTTAGGATATGGGATAAAATCTTGGAATTTTAATTTTAGAAAATATAAGTCTTAAGGAAAATCTTTTAGGTTATAGAAAACCCATGTAAAATAAGTAAATTAAGATAAACAGAAAAATCAACTAAAATAAAGATAAGACAAAATAAAAATTAGAAGAAATAAATAAATCACAAAATATGGAGATAAGTTGAGATTATTCCAAGGATGGAATTCCAAGTGTCACGAATGGTTGCCATTTTGGAAATTCCTAGGTGAAGATATTTGCCTTAAATTTCGCCAGCATGATGGAATATTTAAGGTAAGTGTTCAATATTAATAATCGATATTTATTTCTAAAAACATAAATATATATTAATAATCAATCTCTATTTAAAATAAAATAAAAATAAATATTAATAATAAGAAATTAGGGAATAATGATTAAAAAAGTTAAAAGTATAATAATAAATTGAGAATAAGTGGAGGTTATCCCGATGATGGAATTATAAGGTGTCACGAATGGCTGACACTTTTAAATTCTTAGGTGAGATGTTTTCTTTAAATTTCGGCAGCATGATGGAAGATTTAAAGAAAATTTTCAAGAAGAATAATCGACATTTATTTTGAAAAGATAAATAATATTAAAATAAAGATAAAAAATAAAATAAAAAAACAAAGGATAATTAAAAAGGAAATAAAGAGAAGATAAAAATAAGAATAAAAGATGGAAAATAAAATTAAGATATTTCATAAACGATTTAACAAATCCGACGACGGAGCCTCTCCAAGAAAGACGAATGGGATTTCTTGGATACTCTTGAGGTGAGGATGAAATTTAAGGAATTCCGCCAGCATGATGGAGAGTTTCTTAGAAATTGTCTAATATTTAAATATTTGAATTTGACAAGATTAAAGACCATTTAGTTAAAAATTATTAAAGATATCACAAAATTAGTTGGTACCATTTTAAAATGGGCGTTGTGGGGGTGCTAATCCTTCCTCACACGTAACCGTACTCCCGAATCCTAGATTCTTTGAACGCAGACCCTGCCTTATCTTTAGACAAGAATAGGTGACCAATCACACCTTAGGTTTGAATGGTTGGTGGCGACTCCTAGAATTTTAAAGTCTAGCGGTTAGGTTCACGGACCTAGACGTTATGACAGTTTGGCGACTCCACTGGGGACTTTTAGAGAGTCAGGCCAATAGGAAATTTTGTGATTATCTTGAATTTTTGATTAAATGTTTTTTTTATCTTGTTTTGTTGTATATATTGCTTGTTATGTTATCTTTATTTGAGGGGCACTTAAAATGGAGTCTCGTTCCTTCACACACACACATCACTTGCATGTGCATGCATGAGCCTTCTACCCAGGCTTCGTCCTCTTTAGGAGGAAGTTTAGTAACTATGCTCTCGTGAGGTGGTAACCTCCGCAATGGCTAGCGAAATACTTTCACTCAAATTGAACCTTTCCGTTTGTAGCTTGTGATGGGTGAGGATTGGGTGCCTTATTAGTCTTGTGTGGACAACAGTGAGGAACAATTTGGGAACCTTTAGACCTTGAATTATCCAAGCCTAGCATGTAATAAAACATAAGACCTAGCCTTAGGGTGGAACCATACTAGATTGAAATGTTGACTCAAACCCAAGATAGGACACATTGAGGAATAAGTTTTACGTCCTCCTTTTTACATTGTTTTTCAACAAAAAAAAATTTTCAAAAAAATGTAGTTTTTCTTTCTTCCATTTTTCAAAAAAAAAAACAAAAAAAAAGAGTTTGTTTGTATCATTGAGTCATGCATAGTTGTGTTTGATTTTGCATCACATAACATATCATTCACGTAAGTTTGCATTTGTTTTGTCATAAGAATGAACATACCATTGATTGTTAGACCTAAATGCATTCCATATACATTCATTTTTGTGCATAAACATATCATCACATGAAATATAATTTCAACTTAATTGTGGCATTCAAGGTGTCAAGATTGAATCTACTAGACGGTCCGCTCTCTATAAATATCATACAAGGTATCAAGCACGCATGATGGAAGAGGATCAAAATAGTAAGATAGAGAAGTTGGAAAGGGAAAATACAGAGATAAAGGGGCAATTAAGTGAAATTACTCAGTTGCTAAAAGCCATGATTAAAGGAAAGGAGAAGATGGGTAATCAAGAGGAGTCTATCCAAGAGGCTCAACCAAGCATGCGAGACAACCCCATTTTTGTTCCTGAAGGAAGTACTGTCAAAGCTCCAACACCTCCACAGATACAAGTTCAAAACCCAGTGGAGGTGCCAAATTTAGATGATCCCACAGAGCTAGAAAAGTTGAAGCATAAGGAAGAATATAGTGGTATTAAAGCCCAGCTGAGCTTGATAGAGGAAAGACTAAGTGCCATGGAAGGAGTTGACTATTTTGGACCCATTGATGCTGAAAGGTTGTGTTTGGTACCGGGTGTTGTCCTTCCACCAAAGTTCAAGGTGCCCGAATTTGAAAAATTCAATGGAACATCGTGCCCAAAGGATCATCTCACCATGTACTGTAGAAAGATGGCGGCGTATGCATGGGATGACAAGCTATTAATTCATGTTTTTCAAGACAGTTTGACTGGGTCAGCTGCTAAGTGGTACAACCAATTGAAAAGGAGCAAAGTTTCTTCTTGGTCTGAATTGGCGAGAGCTTTTATAGCTCAATACAAACATGTGTCCGATGTAGCTCCTGACCGCTTATCTCTCCAAGGTATGGAAAAGAAAAAAGATGAGAGCTTCAAAGAATATGCCCAACGATGGAGAGACGTGGCATCACTAGTTCAACCTCCTTTGACTGAGAAGGAAATTACCATGTTCTTTTTGAATATTCTCAAGGCTCCTTACTATGAGCGTATGCTTAGCAGTGTGACCAAGAATTTTGCAGACATGGTGTTGACAGGCGAAGCTATTGAAAATGCCTTTAAGAGTGGTAAGATTGAAGCATCTATGAATGATAGCAAGAGGAATGGGTTTTCAAAGAAGAAGGAAGAAGATGCACAAGCTGTCTCCAATAACTCATGTCGCTCCTATACCTCTTATTCACCTTCAGTGAATTACACTTATTCTCAACCCCACCCACAAACTTATCATCAGAATGCTTACCAACTCATTTCCCATTCACAAGACCCCACTTTTTCACCTAATGACCAAAAGAATACTCGAGCTAGCCGAAATGTCACAATAGACCCTATACCAATGACATACACAGAGTTGTTCCCACAGTTGGTAAGGGGTCACCTTATTGCCCCTGTTTATGTAGAGCCCTTGAAGCCTCCCTACCCAAAGTGGTATGATCCTAACGCAAAGTGTGCTTATCATAATGACAATGTTGGTCACTCTATTGAGAATTGTATGGGCTTGAAGAGGAAAGTCCAAGCACTTGTTAACACTGGAATTTTGAGTTTTGAGGCAAAGAATAACCCAAATATGAAGGATAATCCTCTGCAGATCACACAAGGGGTAGCGGTTAATGCTATGGAAGAAAGTGGATGATATTGATTGATTCACTAACTTGAAGATTATGGTTGTTTCTTTGTTTCTAATTTCATTCATCTTAGGATATTTCAATTTCTTAGGTAATATAGGAGTGCCTAAGCCCAAAAGGCATTAAGAGTTTCTTTTATGTATTGGGCCAGTTTTCATTTGTTTTCATTTTCAATAAAGGATTAGTGTGATGCATATTTCTTAATTCCTCATTCCAATCTTGTTCTTTAATGCCAAACACCAATACCCATATTCTCTACATTGTTACCAAGCTTAAAAGTATCCAAATAATGAACATGATAATGATAATGGCAATGAGTATAAAATTCAGTTTTGAAAGAGTTGCTTTGGTTGGTTGAATGGGTTTCCAATTTGCCAAGATTGTTCAAGTAAGAAGAGAATAGAAGATATTTGTCTAAAATCTTCACCTATAGAATGTTACGAGTAAAGGTGAATCTCTACATGAAATTCTAATGAGTTTGTCTTTGTTCAATAGATGACCTTTAATGAGAGTACTTGTAATGAGATGAGAAATGACCTTCTTTCACTACCTTTCAAGTGTGAGTAAAATTATCTATTGATTACCCCTTTTGAGCCTATTATATTCTTTTTAATATAACCCACCAAGAATCACCCTCTACACTGGGGGGCAAAGAGAATGGAAAATGAAGGATTAGTGGGGCAAAGTGAAAAAAAAACATTTTGTGGAAAAAAAAAAGAACAAAAGAAAAGAGAATGAAGAAGGAAAGAGGGTTTGAATCAAGAAAGTGAAAACCCTAGTCACATTTGAATAAAAAAGGAGACAGAAAGCAAATTAGAATGGGGCAAAAGTCAAAATGCCTAAATGATTCATGAAAAATGATTCTTGGTTTGATGAACCCTGAAACACTTATTTTGGGCCTAAATTATCCTTTCTTTCATGAACCCTCACCTGAGCCTACATTACGTGCCTTAAAAGTCCATTTTGATCAAATATGAGTACTCCTATTGAAGAATCATGTGTTGAATAAAGGCATACTTACAGTATGAGATAATGATCCTTCGGATGGAATTAGGACAAGCAGATCAAGATAAGCAAAAAGATTTCGTCTAGATGGAAGAAGTGGGATTCTAAAGACTCTCTTGGATCCGTTTGAGCATTAAATTGGGTGAAGAAGTATCTGATGTCGGGGCATGAATCAGAATGGAGAATAGACAAGAGAAGCTCCATCAAGGACAATGAAGTTGAAAATGAAGAGAAATGAAAAAAAAAGAAAAGAAAATGAAAAAAAGAAAAAAAGAAAAAAAAAGAGATGAAAGGAGAATTCAGATCGAAAACCCAAAAAGGGCGGTTTGGATCAACGGAGTGCATCTAAGTTGAAAACCTGAAAAGGAGACTTAGATACCAAAAAGCTGGATGTCAATGATATTGGGGCAAAGAGGATGTTTTGATAAACTCAACATAATCAGATTAATGGACCTTTGAAGGGAATTTTGTATTTATTGATCAAAATTGTTTGAATTGTTTTTATTTGGATACTATTACCTAATCCTAAAAATTCTCACTTTTCATTCAAGCCTACTTTCCTTCTAAGCCTGACAATTTCTTGTTAAATCTTTCCAAATTTTGAATAATACCACTCTCTTCATTTCACTTATCATTTCTTTGCTATATCCTTACCTTGAGGGATTGAGAAATTGTGTTGCATTGATCTTGAAATTAGAATGGTAATGAATGTTTGCTTGGCAAAATATGTGAAAGACTCCTATATTATTTAGGAAAATGAAAGAAAAGGAAACTTGTGGATGAATGGAAATTGGAAATCAAGAAAAACCATTGAATAAGAAAGAATGAATGATGAGGTCTCAGTAAAGATTTTAATGAGCAAATGAGTGACCGGATAGAGAGGAAAGTAAAAAGAAGAATCAAGAGAAAAGATAAGATAAAGAGGGCATGAAGACAAGAGTTTCATTGGGCAAGAAAAACGGAAGAAGGAAAATGAGGAAAGAAATAAGAAATAGAAGGACAAGAGGACAGATGAAAGAGAAGAATGCATGAGATGAATTGATAAAGAATAACCTTGTTGTTGCCACAATTGAGCTTGAAATGTTTTTCAAAAAAACATTTCATGGATAGAGTAAATTGCATCATAGAGATAAAACAGATTGCTTGAATGACATTGCATGGATAAAATAGACTGCATTACATGGATAGAATTGATTGCATCAATAACATTGCATGGATAGACTAGATTGGATGAATGATGTTGCTTGAATAAGATTGCTTACATGAATGACATTGCATGGATAGAACAGGTTGCAATTGCATGGATAAGATAAATTTCCCAAGATTTCAAATTTTAACAAGACAAGAAATTTTAGAGGGGTTTCCTAAAATTTCAAAAATTAGACAAAAATAGAAGTCTTGGAGGAGTTTCCCAAGATTTCAAATTTTGGACAAGAAAAAGAAATTTTAGAGGGGTTTCCTAAAATTTCAAAATTTGACAAGTAAAAAAGTTTTGGAGGAGTTTCCCAAAATTTCAAAATTTGACAAGAAAAGGAATTTTAGAGGGGTTTCCTAAAATTTCAAAAAATTAGATAAGAGAAGTTTTGGAGGAGTTTCCCAAAATTTCAAATTTTGGACAAGAAAAGGAGTTTTAGAAAGGTTTCCTAAAATTCCAAATTTTGATAAGATAAGAATTTTAGAGGGGGTTTCCTAAAATTTCAAAATTAGAAAGGAAAAGAAGTTTTGGAGGGGTTTCCCAAAATTTCAAAATTGAATAAGAAAAGCAATTTTAGAGGGGTTTCCTAAGATTCCAAATTTTGACAAGAAAAATTTAGAGGAGTTTCCTAAAATTTTCAAAAAAAAAATCAGAGCTTTTTAAGACAAGATTTTAAAGTTTGACTGTCTGCCTGTTTAGGAGGAGCTTTTTAGACAAGATTTTCAAGTTTGACTGCCTTTCTGTTTAGAGGGAGCTTTTGAAAAAATAAAAAATTTAAAAAAAAAGAAAAAAAGAGAAGTCAGACAAAATAGGTGTCTATGTCTTTGTGCAATTACTGTTTCACAGCAAATGCACAAAGAGGGGCAGCTGTAGACACCCTATTTTGTCCGGGGTCTTAATTTGTATAAATAATTAATTGGGTTGGGTGACATTTGTATTTTAATTTAACAATTCAGAATTAGGCTAGAATTAAATTAGAATTTAGAATTAACATTAATTAGGAAATTAAAATCAAAATAGGATTTAAGAAAAAGAAAAAAAGGGCAAAGAAAAAATAAAAAATTAATTTTAGGATAGGATAATTAGGATAATTATTTGGATTAATATTAAATTTGGTAGAGTTAGATTAGGATTAACATAAGAATAAATAAATAAAATGTAAAAAAAAAAAAGAAAAAGGAGATAATTATTAGAATAGGTATAATTGTATTAGGACTCTAACATATTTATGGCTATAAAAAGGGATCAAGGCTCATGATTTAAGGGGAGGAAAAAAATACACGCTCAAGTACTCAGCCTTCTCGCTTTCATCATCTTTGCCCCGCCCCTGTACCGTTTCTCTCCTCTGCATCAATCTCGCACTGAGATCCCAGTCCCGTGATTCCTGTATCTTCAATACAAAGCGGCAGTCGTTTTTTTACAGTTCCCTATTTTCCGACTGTTTTATTCGATATCCTCAACGCCACGTCTGCCCAATCATACCACCCAGATCACACCCTATCGGACTGCACCGCCAAGCCGTTCATTGCTGCTACTGAAATAAAGAAACCCAAACTGTTGCTCGCTCGGTTCTGCTCTGTCCTATATAAACCGAACCAAGCTTCACTGCCTACCTGCTTTGGTTTTGCTTTCGTTCATGCCATTTGATTGAGCTTTTTGTTCAACCACCTTCACTGCAAGACGAGTCATCCTTGCTGCACCGTTGTTTCGTCTCGCACCATCCTTTGCTGCGTGGAGCAAGAACCAGCCACACTAGCTGCTGCATACATCGTTGCACCAACAAGCTGCTGCCCATTTGCTTGGTATTGTCTACACTGCAGCTATAGTTGAAAATAGTGGAAGAAATCTTTAAAGATTAAAGACAATAAAGGAAGAGGTAGTCGTTACCTTCAATCAGGTTTGTTTTCTTTTATTCATTAATTAAGTAATTGATTAATATAATAATATAATAATGCAACTTGATAATTAATTATTATTTATATAACAACTTGGTACATAGATTTTATAATTCCTTGCATAATAATTTATTGATGAGCAAGATGAATATGATATGACAAACCCTTTTTAATTAAATTTGTATGATCAATGACATGGTAATTTGTATGTATGTATGTATATAACGTGATCCGTTTGCATGATGATAATATGATATTTTATTTTTGCATGTGTTAGGATATGGGATAAAATCTTGGAATTTTAATTTTAGAAAATATAAGTCTTAAGGAAAATCTTTTAGGTTATAGAAAACCCATGTAAAATAAGTAAATTAAGATAAACAGAAAAATCAACTAAAATAAAGATAAGACAAAATAAAAATTAGAAGAAATAAATAAATCACAAAATATGGAGATAAGTTGAGATTATTCCAAGGATGGAATTCCAAGTGTCACGAATGGTTGCCATTTTGGAAATTCCTAGGTGAGGATATTTGCCTTAAATTTCGCCAGCATGATGGAATATTTAAGGTAAGTGTTCAATATTAATAATCGATATTTATTTCTAAAAACATAAATATATATTAATAATCAATCTCTATTTAAAATAAAATAAAAATAAATATTAATAATAAGAAATTAGGGAATAATGATTAAAAAAGTTAAAAGTATAATAATAAATTGAGAATAAGTGGAGGTTATCCCGATGATGGAATTATAAGGTGTCACGAATGGCTGACACTTTTAAATTCTTAGGTGAGATGTTTTCTTTAAATTTCGGCAGCATGATGGAAGATTTAAAGAAAATTTTCAAAAAGAATAATCGACATTTATTTTGAAAAGATAAATAATATTAAAATAAAGATAAAAAATAAAATAAAAAAACAAAGGATAATTAAAAAGGAAATAAAGAGAAGATAAAAATAAGAATAAAAGATGGAAAATAAAATTAAGATATTTCATAAACGATTTAACAAATCCGACAACGGAGCCTCTCCGAGAAAGACGAATGGGATTTCTTGGATACTCTTGAGGTGATGATGAAATTTAAGGAATTCCGCCAGCATGATGGAGAGTTTCTTAGAAATTGTCTAATATTTAAATATTTGAATTTGACAAGATTAAAGACCATTTAGTTAAAAATTATTAAAGATATCACAAAATTAGTTGGTACCATTTTAAAATGAGCGTTGTGGGGGTGCTAATCCTTCCTCACACGTAACCATACTCCCGAATCCTAGATTCTTTGAACGCAGACCCTGCCTTATCTTTAGACAAGAATAGGTGACCAATCACACCTTAGGTTTGAATGGTTGGTGGCGACTCCTAGAATTTTAAAGTCTAGCGGTTAGGTTCACGGACCTAGACGTTATGACAATACTAATGCTACTGTTAGTGTTAGCACTGATATTGATAGTAATGCTTATGCTGCCCCTACATGCGAGGATGCGCCTCAAGTTCCAGTGGTTACCTACTGATGCTAGAGTTGTTCCTGCAATGATTGATGCTCCCCAACTTACTCAGGTTTCTCAAGTTGAAAAATCAAATGATACCATCTTATCTATGTTGGATATGTTTACTGAAGAGGATGCCGGTCAAATTACTGATATTGTTATTGATTCTTTCTTGATGGCTCCTCAAGTTAATGGTGATGATGATATTTTATTCATGTTGGCATCCTTCATGGAAGACAACTATTTGAACAATGTGCTGTATCCCTTTGAATAAGATGGCGTAAAATACATATTCATTTTAACAATTGAAACAGATAGTTTGCATTTGTACAATGTTCTTAGATGAGCTCTTGTATTGTTGGGAATAAGTTTTTCAATTGTGTTGCTGCTGCTTGGTTTACCATTGTTCTTGGCAAACTTTTACTTTGAAATAAAAGTTGAAAGATTTCTCTCCTAATTTGTTTCGGTTTTGTTGGAATTTCATTTTAACATGCAATGAATGGTGGCCTTGACTGATATATGTTCCTATCATGACAGTGGAATTATTAGTTCACTGACACCATGGAAATGTGTTTAAAGGCATTCCTGCATTCTGTTTTCTACATGTTTTTAGCTGTTTACTTGGATAGAATCATAAATAGCTATTTGTAATAATACTAAGCATTTGCAATGTATTACTTTATTTCTAATAAATTTTCAATGTGAATATACAACCAACCTGTTGCAACAGCAATGATAAGTCCTCAAGCATACAAGAATGAAGTAACTAAGAGAGACCAGTAACAACAGGAATAGAAGAATCAACAAACCAAAAACTGCACCAACTAACCTGAAATGATGCAGAGGAAAATATGTTGTTTCAAACGTAAAAGCTTCCCATTTTCAATAGCATCTCAAGGACGTAAATTCAGACTGTAAGTGCCAGTGGGATGTGTACATGGAATGTAGGCAAAAATTTTTACAAGCTTATATATGCTGATCAATGGAATCATATAGAAGCTCAGCAATTAATATCTTTTTCTACACAGAAAACAATCTTTCCAAAATCAGCACAGTTGTTCCCTCTGCAATGTCAGCAATAGGAATTACGGCTAAAGCTTAACTTGGCATTAGAGTTAATTTGAGCTAAGTTTTGCTTCAAATGGTAGTATTACCCTTACACAGTTAAAGTTGTTGTGACCTTACATAACAATAAATATACAAATAGCTAAATTCTTTTTAAGGAAAAAAATTCTTGTTCCTATCACTCCCAATTAAATAAAGAAAGAAGAATATTTCAAAAAAAAAAAATAAAGAAAGAAGAATCATTTTTATTGACGAAACCCTCAATCCTAAAAAAGAAAAGAAAATTGAAAATCATGCATAAAAGTAAGCTAATTGCGAAGACACTATTTTTAGGAGCAATCAAACAGCAACTTTAAGATTTTTTTACTAATCAGTTTTCTGATATGTGGATAAAGCTGATAAAGCTGCTGTAGCTGAGCTGTGCTAGTTGGGGTTGCTGGAGCTGAACCATACTGAAATTGATCGAGCTGCTTGAAGCTAGCAGAAGTCATAAGAGAGTTGATGGAAGGATATTATAACTGATTGGTAATTAGTTAGTTAGAGTTAATTACTGTTGTTAGTTGAATCAGTTGTTAAGTAGTTAACAACTGTAAAAGGCGGGAAAAGTGTAAAGCAGTGGGATTGATTCTGAATTCATTGTATGTATCTTACAAAGATCTTCAAGCAATAAGAAATCAGAAGTTTCTCTAATCCCTTTTTATTCTACTCTCTACATTCCTCATTTCACTCATCATCTAGGATCTTGAGGCTTGGAACTTAATTTTTGGTAAATTCAAGTCTATGAGTTCCAAGGAATGTTATGCCTTTGTTTATGGATTATAAGATACTTGAAAAACTAGGAACAAGTTTGGGTGAGGGTGGATTTGGATGTGTTTACAAGGATCAATTGGATTGTTGCTGTCAAGGAGTTGGACTATGCAGGCTAGGATGCTGAAAAAATTTGAGGTATTGTTTCTGGTGGAACTTCCCGTTTTAAATTTGATTAACTCCTTGTATGTGTTTTCTAGGATTTTATTTTTGATGTTTGAGTTATTGTTTGGAATGCATACTTCTGTCCAACAATTTGGTTAGGTTGTATAATAGAGACGGTGAAAACTTGAAAAAGATATTTTAAAGTTCACCTTGTAGCATAATGAAGGTTTAGGTTACTGGGTCCAATCCAGGGACCTGGTTAGAAAAGTCCAAGAATGACATATTTAATCAAATAAAACAGAAATATCCATATTAACATAAATTTGTCCAAGCAATAGAAAATATGTTCATTTACAAGGGAAATAACCAAATCATAAACTGTATAATGCTTAGCACATCTGTCTTACTCCTTTGAGCAATTATAATGCCACATCATGCATCGCTGGGTAAGAACAAAAGCAAATGCACAGATTTTTCTTTTTTAATTTACTATGGAGTTTTGGTTTTATCATTTCACTATATATAAATACGAATTGCCATTTTATACAGGGAAAATAAGTACTAATTTTAAGTATATGTGAAGTCCTCTGTTTATATATTAAGGGCAGGTTCATCCCAGAACGCGAACACTGTTTTCCCTCTGTGGCTTTAAATTGAGTAGCTGCCATATTCTTCCTCACTGCTTCATCCATACAAGTATTGTTAATAGCAGAGATACATAAATAACAATGAAATAACTCAAAATTTACCTTCCTTTCTCGGGAAAATATAGTTTCACATAAGGGCTTGGTCCTTAAAACCCATTTTCATTGCAAAGAGAATGAAGGAGATAGACGAACACATTACATTTAATATTCTACCTTTGCGTTAAATCCCCATATCCCCATATACTTTTTGTTTAAGTTTGTGCAGTTCATTTTTTTTCTGCGCATACTGCAATCAGTGATGTTTTTCTGAACTATTTGAGCTAATTTCTTTGCATTTGCGCTCAAGGTTTTAATTCCTTTTGCTTCTATGATTGCAGCTAATTATGATGGAATAGATTTATATCAAAACATGATGGCATTTGGAAAGTAACTCATCCTATAACAGCTTTCGCATTCTCTATTCATGTTAACTTTATCACATCATATGTTGATTGAACTAGCAAAATTTTCTTATTCTGAGGATATCTTTTTTTTTTCAGCTTTCTTAACTAGATTCTGGAATGGGAAAAACTTTTAGAATAATTGAAAGAAAAGTAAGGCTTATAACATCTTTTAGATTGTGTCATCTGCTCTATAACATCTTCCTGAATTATAGTGTCTATAAGGTCTAATGTTTACAGCATTCACTCCTTCCTTCAAGGGAATCTTGTGGTCATGCGATCTGTGAGGTGTTAGTGTGGCAGGTTCTGAAAACAGATCTTTATACTGATCCAGCAGCTTTAAAATCTCCTTGGGAGTTCGCTTTTCCTGACTTGAACCTTGGCCATGAATCTGTGTTCCACATAACTGCACAATGGAATTTTCTGAAGAACTACACAGTAACTTGTCCAAGTTCTTGCCATTAATCGACTTCAATTCACCAGCAGAAGTACCACCTCTCAAAATGAGTTTCTTCCCATTAACCTCAAACTCCATTTTCAATGACTTGAAGTCCCACTTAATTTCTCCGAATGTCTCCAACCATTGTATGCCCAAAACTATATCATAATTCCCCAAGGGTAGCAGCAATACATCAGTAACAAAAGTAGTTCCTTGCGACTTCCAAGCAAAATTCCTGCAGGCAAGGGTGCATGCTAAACTGTTCCCATTTGCAACTTCAACTTTCATTGATGTATAACCTCTACCAATTTACGGCCTAATTTCTTTGCTGTAGTAGAGTCTAAGATGTTGTGAGTGCCTCCTGAGTCTACCAAGATGTGAATTGGTTTGTTTCTAGCATGTGCAGCCACCCTCATGGTACTGTAGCCTCCAGATGATAATCCACTAATAGCATGGACTGAAATCTGAGGGTTCGACTCTTCAACATCATCTTCTTCTAATTGCTGCTCATCCTCCTTATCTTCCACCTCCCGTTTCCACCATCTCCACTACAGTCAGCTGTTTCTTTTTACATTTGTGGCCCAACACATAGTTCTCATCACACCAGAAACACAATCCCTTGGCTCTCCTTCCATCAAAATCATTACGTATTTGTTAGGATTTTGGGATACATTGTTTCTCTGGTATTAAGTATTCTGGTTGTTGGTGTTAGATGGTAGATAAGTGTTTCTTGGTTGATTTCTATGAAGATTAGATGGAGTAGATAGGATAGATGGCCTTTTAGGATTAGTGTTTAGTTCTTCGTGAAGGGTTTTCAAGGTTGTTTCTTGTAGTTAAGCTAAAGCATAGGCTTGGTCGAGATCCTTGGGCTTGAACATCCTAACAGATTGTTGAATGGCAGTTTTCAACCCACTCAAAAAGAAACACAAAGCATACTCCTCTGACAAATCAACTCTTCCCAACAGATATTCAAATTGATCATGATAAAATGAAACTGTACCTGTTTAATTAAGGTTCAAGAGTTCAGTCATAGGGTCTCCACAAACTTGATCACCAAACCTCTTCTCCAGGGCTAATACATAATCTTCCCAGATCACTGCATTCCTATCCTTCTTGTACTTAACCCAGTTTATGATGCCACTGCAATGCTCTACCTTCAAGATTGATAGATGCCAACTTCACCTTTGCTTCAGGAGGTGTATCATCAATCTCAAAAAATGGCTGGTATTTATATATCCAGCCATTAAGATCATCACCATTGAAACTTGGAAAATACACCTTGGTCTGCCTGGTTGCAAGGTAGTTGCTTCTGTTTGTGCACCACCTGAATGAAAGCTGCCACTGCCATGACTTCCATGATTTCCATTATTCTATGTAGCTCCATTAGCTTCATTATTCTGTAATTTAATCATGATCTGTTCTTGGCGAACACCATGGGCGGTCATGTTAGTTTCTTGGATTTTTGCCAAAATTTCCTTCAAGCTTTCTTTCATGCTTTCCTTCAAACTTTCTTTCATGGATTCTTCAATTCTCCGCCGCTCTTGAGACCTCATATTCTCTGCCATGGGAGCCAGGATGGAGGCTTTGATACTAAAATGATCGATGTAAGAGGTTTGAGATCGAGAGTTGGAATGTAGGGAACCTGAATGAGAAGTTGAGAACAAGTTCTGAACCTCAAGATCCTAGTTGACGAGTGAAATGAGGAATGTAGAGACTAGAATAAGGGATTAGGGAAACTTCTGAATTCTTATTGCTTAATGATCTTTGTAAGATACAATTGTATTTATTCAATGAATTCAGAATAAATCCTACTGCTTTACACTTTTCCCGCCCTTTACAGTTGTTAACTACTTAACAACTGATTCAACTAACAACAGTAACTTACTCTAACTAACTAACTAACTAACTACCTACCAATCAGTTATAATGACCTTCAATCAGCTCTCTTATGACTTCTGGTAGCTTCAAGCAGCTCGATCAGCTTCAGCATGGTTCAGCTCCAGCAACTCCAACTAGCACAGCTCAGCTACAGCAGCTTTATCCGCTTCATCCACATATCAGAAAATTGATTAATAAAAAAATCTTGAATTTGCTGTTTGATTGCTCCTAAAAATGGAGTCTTTGCAATTAGCTTACTTTTATGTATGATTTTCCCTTTTTTTTTTAGGATTGAGGGTTTTTTTTTTTAATAAAAACGATTTTTCTTTCTTTCAATAGATTTTTTATCTAATTGGGATTGATAGAACAAGAAATATTTTTTCTTGAAAAGGATATAGTTATTTGTTTTTTTATTGTTATATAAGGTCAGTATAACTTTTACTGTGTAAGGGTAATACTAACATTTGAAGCAAAACATAATTAACTCTAAAGCCAAGTTAAGCATTAGCCATAATACCAATTGCTGACATATTGCAGAGGGAACAACTGTTCTAATTTTGGGAAAGATTTCTTTCTGAGTAGAAAAAGATATTAATCGCTGAACTTCTAAATGATTTTCATTGATTAGTATATATAAGCTTGTAAAAATTTTTGCCTACATTTCATGTACACATCCCACTGGCACTTACAGTCTGAATTCACGTCCTTGAGATGGTACTGAAAATGGGAAGCTTTTACGTTTGAAACAACATATTTTCCTCTGCATCATTGCTGGTTAGTAGGTATAGTTTTTGGTTTGTTGTTTCTTCTATTCCTGTTGTTACTGGTCTCTCTTAGTTACTTCATTCTTGTACGCTAGAGGACTTATTATTGTTGTTGCATGAAAACAGATTCTTTTCTCCCCGCCCGAAGGTTTCTTTACTTTTTAATTTATCTTTTGAAAGCTTAACAACATATTTAAATAGAAATAGTATAAAGATTAGTGCATGTCTTCTGGAATTAAAGGATGAAATAATCTATATTCAAGAATCACCTTGGTCATAGTTGCACGTGACAGCTTTTTTTTTATATAAAATTTTTAAGTTTTGGATGCACTATGAATTTTGCAAGTGAAAGCACATCTCTTTACTGCACAGAAGAATGCCAACCCATTTTCCATATTATTGAGTTAATTGTCCCAAATTCAATAATTTCGTAGGTATTTGATGTTTTCTATTAGAATTTATTATATTGGTATCAATGTTTGAATTATTATAGTGGAGCTAATTTAATTATCAGAATATCAGAATATTCTGAGAAAGCATCAAAGTGTAACCTTTGTTAGTCTTACATTATTACCTGCATAAATATCTGTATAACTATTTATGATTCTATCCAAGTAAGCAGCTAAAAACATTTAGAAAACAGAATGCAGGAATGTTTTTAAACACATTTCGACAGTGATAGTGAACTATTAATTCCACTGTCATGATATAAACATATATCAGTCAAGGCCACCATACATTGCATGTTAAAAATGAAATTCCAACAAAACCAAAACAAATTAGGTAGTTGTTTCGGCTTTTATCTAAAAGTAAAAGATAGCCAAGAACAAGCAAACCAAGCAGCAGCAATACAACTGAAAAACTAGCTCCTAATAATACAAGAGATCGTCTAAGAACACTGTCCAAACACAAGCTCTGTTTCCATAATTAAAAGAATATGCATTTTACACCATCTTATTCAGAGGGATACAACACATTGTTCAAATAGTTGTCTTCCGTGAAGGATGCCAGCATGGATAAAATATCATCATCATCAGTAACTTGAGGAGCCTTCACAAAACCAGTAATTTGACCTTCATCTGTATTCATAACTTCCTCTTCAGAAAACATATCCAACATAGATAAAATGTTATCATTTGATTCTTCAACTTGATGAACCTGAGCAAGTTGAGGAGCATCAATCATTGCAGGAACAACCTCAGCATCAGTGACCACCGGAACTTGGGGAGCATCACCGCATGTAGGGGCAGCATAAGCAGTACTATCACTAACAGCAGCATTAGTCTGAACCACCAAAGGTAGAGTGTACAACTCACTTGATTCAACGGATGGTCCAAAACATAGGCTCTCAAGGTCAACTGCAGGGGCACCATAAGCATTACTATGGATATCGCTGGTAACACTAACAGCAGCGTTAGTATGAACCATATGAGGTGCACTAATAGTAGCGTTAGTATGAACCATAGGAGGTAGAGCGAACAAGCCACTTGATTCAACAGATTGTCTAGAACGTAGGCTCTCAAGGTCAACGAATGTAGGGGCACCATAAGCATAACTATCAATATTGCAAGTAACACTAACCGCAGCATTAGTATGAATCACCGGAGGTAAAGTGAACAACCCCCTTGATTCAGTAGATGGACCAGCACATAGACTCTCCGGGACACATGAGCTACAAGCAACACCAAAGGCTAGAGACATACTAGAAAGTGTGCTAGTCCCAAGCAAATTCGCATATTCCTCATCATCATCATCACTCCAATCCTCCTCCTTAAATGGTGCTCCATATTGGGCACCATTTTTTGGACCCATACCATCCTTCTTGAAAAGAACACAAAGCACATAAGTATCCTGAACAACCCCTCTGTCAGCTAACTCTTTTTCCTCAAGTCTATATTCATGCATTACCCAATCTGTTCTGTCCCCATGAGGAGCTTTACCTTTGTGAAAAACCAAGGTTTTTATCATCCCCACAACTTCTTCATTGTATTTAACAGACCTATCCTTTCCTGTGGTTTTCCAATACCCACATACAGTAGCACGATTCAACTTAGCCCCTCTAGCATATTTCTTCTCAATTGGACAGTAGAAGAACCACTTCAGATCCCCTGTCTTCAAACAGGACATATTTGGTAAATCCCAGGGAGCATATTTATATATATCAACGTCAGCAATTGCCTTGAAAGAAAGCTTCTTACCCAATACTTTTCTTTTCAAATGGTATTTAACTAATTCAACATCAGTGGGATGAAACCGAAACCCTGGTGGCAGCTTGTTCTTCCCCATCACCAAAGTCCCAAATTTGAAGTCCCAATATCCAATAATAAAAGATCCAACTCACGAGCAAGTGAATTATGAAACTGGTGATTCCGCTTAAGAGTAAAGTAGCAGAACCAAATCAAATAATCCAAAAATAAAAGGATCAAATAATACTTGATGCGTAGAATTCAGGCCAAGTCCAATGCCTGAAAGAAAATCTTTTAGAACAATACCGCAGCCTCCCACGGTTCATAAACCCAAAATCACACCAAAGAAAAGAAGGCGACTGTTCCCAACTGAGGTCTAAACTCATTTGGAGTACAATATGATCCCTGTTTTCAACATCATAAAACTCCCATATCATTACAAATTTATCATCCGCAAAAATCAATTTATTCAAACAAAAAGAAAAACCCTAATCGAAAATCAAAAAAAGGGCAGAAAAAATAGTAACAGACAAAGAAAAGGCCTCTTTTTGTTGTAAACAAGAATTATAATCATATAGAAAAAGAGAAACCCTACCAGGAGGAAGACAGCCGCGAGAGAGAAAGAACCGTCGAAGACTGATAGTGAGTCAAAAGTTGAGTCAAGTAGATCGTGGAGAGAATGGTAAGGATGGCGTCTTTTATGGACGCTGATCTTTATAATTTTTTTTAATTTTTTTTTTGGAAATTACTAATTCTGTTGTTGACCAAAAGTTTAAATCATAAAATAAAACATTATAAATTTTATATATATGATACACTGACAATATATAATTTTTATATAATATCAATTAATTATAAGATAACATATCATATGAAAGTCCTTAAAAATAAATATTAAAAATATTTTTAAATTTATTTTTAAGAGCTTATACACTTTTAAACTTTATTACTTAATGATGTGTCATATCATGATTAACTGACAATATATAAAAATTATACACTATTAGTATATCATATATAAACTCAAAAGTATATATGTATTAATAAGGTTCTGATAATAATTTAATTTTTTTATTCAATCGTATGGGTGAAAGATGATTATATTTATAAATAAAAAAATATTATTATATTTTATGTGAAAAAATAACAATTTTGTTTTACAAAAAAATTATTATCCTATCCATCACCAATGGAGTTTTTTAACTTTACAAACGGAGAGAGAATGATGACAATATCCTATTTTATTTATTTTTTATTTTCTTAATATTTTTAAAAAATATATATTATCATTTCAATCTCACTTATGAAATTAAAAAACTCCACTAACAGTAAATAAGATAATAATATTTTACAAAAATAAGTAATTTTTTAAGTGGGTTGTTAATATTTTTATAAGTAAAGATATTTTCAAAATAAATAATTGATTATCTATTTTCTTATTATTGATGAATTTCTTTATTACCCTCGAAATACAAGTTACCGTTAGATAATTTTGATTACAAAATAAAGATATGAATAGAGATAATTTTAACAATTTCTTTTAATGATAGAATATAAATTAAGACATGAAAATATACAAGGCAAATAAATATCATATCTTCCAAGTACATTGCCGTGAACATAGGCTTAAGCATAAAGGAAAAACCGCTTTACTTTTCAACAAATAAAGCATTTGCATAACTTGTAATCCTGAATTCCCTCGCAAAGTTTCTAAACCTGCTGTGGCCTAGCACCACGGGCGTCATTGACGGCATGAGGCATTTTTCCTGAAGTCTCTAACCTTCTACTCCTTAGCACAACAAACCATGTGTAGGCTTCCAACATGACAGCATTGAATGCCAAAGCCACGATGACACCAATATAAGCATTCTTCCACTTCTTCTCAGCAGTAGCAGAGTCAATGAGACTTCAATGTATTTAGTAATAATTGTGTAAAAATTTTTAATTTCTTTTAACATGATTTTATATTTTGAAATAGTTTCATTATCAATATTTTGAAACATATATTTTTCAAGATATATAATGAATTTATCATTTAACTATTAATTAATTATTCGATTATGTAAATAGAAGTTAACATATTCATAGTTAAAAATGTATTATTTACATAACAACCGATAAAATTAATATTAATGTCAATAACGAATAAATTAATGGATACGCTTTATACTTTCGAATCTCAAATATTTTTTATAATAAAATCGTAATTTTTTTCAACCTTAAAAATCAACACTAAAACACATAAAATAAAAAAATATTGAATAAAATTTTTTAAATATAAAAGACTATTTATATAAATATAATATTAAAACTTTTATATTTAGGAAAGGGCCTCCGCCCCTGCTTCTCATTTTCCAGGATGTCGAATGCTTTGAATATGTTGATAACACCAAGGATTAATACAGTGTATCCCATCAAGTGGTGATAGATACTCCAGTAGAATCTGTATTTGTGGTCTGGTTCCTAAATCCAAATCAAATCTCTCTCAGTATACTACATTTACCAATATCAGGTGTCACTGAAAAGCAATTTGACCAAGGAAGCCATCAGACAACCATCCTTGAGCCTGTTTTGGAATAGGCACATTGCAGTCTATTAGAAGTTGTGTTTGGAAAGGAAGAATCAAACGAGAAGAAAGTGAAAGGACTAAGCAGGAAGAAGGGTAGTACATTTCTAGTGTGTAAAAGAATTAAAGAGACGGTTTATACAATAGAGTTGGCTGAGAGACTAACTTTGCACATACACCAAGAAAACTAAAATATACACGCCATAAACAAAATTTGGAAAATAACAAAATAAAAATATGTTTTCCTAATTCTAATTCAGTCATTGCCAACACTAGTAAAGGCAACCATTCATGGTAGACTGTAGTAGACATAGGTAAAAGAAACAGTTCTGACCCTTTACACCAACTCAGTTAAGAATTTTAAATATAACTAGATTGACACCCCCGCTTTGCTGCGGAAATAAGGTGAATCTCAACATTGACACTACTATATAATTTATTGAGGAGCATAATATATTTTTTCTCTAAACAAACATAAGAATCATAAAATAAAAATAAGAAAGCAAGAATCATAAAATAACAATAACAAACATGAGCTGAGTAGCTTTAACAGAACAGTAATGTCATCAGTTGCAAACATTCATAGATATAACAAATATAAAACTAATTGCAATTAAAAAAAAAATGTAAAACCAGCTTAACAATAATGCAGCTTGGTTTGAATACAAAGATCATTGCTACAAAACAATGCTGAATTCTAGAAGTAATAGTTTTGCCAAGAACAAATATACTACCCACTCAAGGTCAAGGTTCGCAGGGGTACTTGTAGTGGATGCTGAAACATAATTGCCACCTGCATTGCAAGAACCAATAAGGCTTGTCAAGTCTCTGTGATTAAGAAGTTTGACCTATACAAAAAAAATTGTTTGTTTTTGTGGAAATCCAGTCCAGATTCTATGGGATTAGATATGATTGATTTTTTATTTATTTCCTAAGATAAAGGGATTTGATATCTTGACCAAATATTTCCCTGATTGGTTTCATTTAAAATTTCCTTTATTTAGGATTCCTTTTCCTTTTCTGAAAATGGTATCTAGGATATATAGGGATTTACGTAGATTTCCTAGTTTAGCCTACAACTATTTATATTCTCTGTAAGCTGTAGTTTTTTATGTAGAAAATCAGAAAAACATGTTCCTATCAATTTTTACATTCTCTACAATATCAGTTTCTACATGGTATCAAGAGCATACGACCCATTAAAATTCTTAGTTTGATTCTTCTCCCACCATGCTGAGCGGTAGCACAACATCAGAGGTGACTTCAAACTTAGGGAGCATGATCAGCAACATCGCTTGGAAGGCTGTACACGCTAGGGAGAGTTATGGGAAGACACCTACTGATGAGATGCCACATCAGTCCCTTCAACAAAACAGACCTGAAATTGTGAGTACTGCCACTTTGGCACAAAAAGGTAATTTTCTAAGCGCTTTAAGTGTCAAACGTCATAGCTCAAAGGCATGGATCGTTGACTCAGGCGCATCAGACCATATGACTGGTGATGCATCTTTATTTCATGAATACAGCCCATGTTCTGGAAATTTTACAGTTCGTATTGCAGATGGCTCATTATCTAAAGTGGCTGGTATCGGTTCAGTTGCTATCTCCAAGGACATAATGCTTAATTCTGTTCTCTATGTTCCTAATTTGGATTGTAATCTCTTATCTATTAGTAAGATTACGAGAGATCTTAATTGTGTTACTAAATTTCTCCCACATATGTGTGAATTTCAGGCCTTGGATTCGGGGAAGAAGATTGGTAACGCTAGGATATGTGCGGGACTCTATCTTCTTAGAGATGAAGAATCTGAGAGGAAAATTCAGAATAATGCTTGCACAGTCTCAACCTCTAGCAGTCATCAAGATAGTGCAGTCATGTTGTAGCACTACCGATTAGGTCATCCCAACTTCTTGTACCTCAAAAAACTATTTCCCACATTATTCCAAAAAAATCCCTCATATTACCAATGTGAAATTTGTCAATTGTCCAAGCATCCTCGTAATACTTACCCACATCATTCATATAAACCATCCCATCCATTCTCCATAATTCACAGTGATGTTTGGGGACCATCTAGGATAGCAAATATTACTAGTTCTAGATGGTTCGTTAGCTTCATAGATGACCACACTCGAGTGACTTGGTTGTTCCTCATGAAAGACAAATCTGAGGTTGGGCAAATATTTCAGAATTTCAACAAAATGGTCCAGACTCAATTCCAAACCAAAATTCAAGTGCTTAGAACCGACAATGGAAGGGAATATTACCACTCTATCCTCGGAGCTTATCTACTTGATCAGGGAATTGTCCATCAAAGCTCATGTGTGGATACTCCCCAACAAAACGGAATAGCAGAGAGGAAAAACCGACACTTAATGGAGGTTGCCCGATCACTCATGCTTGCCACTCATGTTCCAAAACATTTTTGGGGAGAAGCAGTTTTAACAGCTACTTATCTCATAAATAGAATGCCTTCTCGTGTCCTTCAATTCCAAACACCGTGCCAAAAGCTCCTTACAACCTACCCTCATCTTCGAATTATCTCATTCATCCCTACTAAAGTGTTCGGGTGCACTGCATTTGTCCATATACATCAGCAACATCGAAGTAAATTGGATCCCAAATCAGTCAAGTGCATATTTCTTGGCTACTCTCCAAACCAAAAGGGGTACAAATGTTATTCACCGGTAACCAAAAGATTTTATAATTCTATGGATGTAACCTTTTTTAAGAATCAGCTATATTACACCAAAGCTGACATTCAGGGGGAGAGTGCGAGAGAATATCAACTTTGGGAAACCATACCTGTTGCTAAACTAATACCTTTACCACCAGCCCAAATCTCTTGTCCACAAGCCCAAATATCTAGTCCACCTATAATCCTCACAGAAATCCACCACCAACCTCTTGATCCTGAGATAACTAACACTCAACTTAGCCCTCAAAACCCTGAGTCTGTGAAAGAAACAGCAACAAAAGACATGATTGTTTACTCAAGGAGACCGAAATCTCAAAAGGAGGTAGAGAGTCGCACATCTCCAAAGCAAAACTAAGATTCAGAACCAAATCCAGAAGTTTCTGAGATGCATACAGGTAACATAATTACTGAACCTATCTCTAGTGATTTTCCTAGTGATCTTGACCAACCTATTGCAATAAGAAAAGGAGTAAGGACATGCACTCAGCATCCTATCAGCAACTTTGTATCCTATGAGAGCCTATCTCCAGCTTTTCGTGTGTTTGTGTCCACTTTAACAGATGTTCAAGTTCCAAGCAATATTCAAGAAGCTCTCCAACAACCGAAATCTCAAAAGGAGGTAGAGAGTCGCACATTTCCAAAGCAAAACCAAGATTCAGAACCAAATCCAGAAGTTTCTGAGATGCACACAGGTAACATAATTACTGAACCTATCTCTAGTGATTTTCCTAGTGATCTTGACCAACCTATTGCAATAAGAAAAGGAGTAAGGACATGCACTCAGCATCCTATCAGCAACTTTGTATCCTATGAGAGCCTATCTCCAGCTTTTCGTGTGTTTGTGTCCACTTTAACAGATGTTCAAGTTCCAAGCAATATTCAAGAAGCTCTCCAACAACCAAAATGGAAGGCTGCTGTTTTGGAAGAAATGAAAGCACTAGAAAAGAATGGCACGTGGGTGATTACAAAACTTCCCGAAGGAAAGAGTCCGGTTGGTTACAAGTGGATATTTTCAGTTAAACACAATGCGGATGGAAGCGTGAATCGATTCAAAGCTCGTCTTGTTGCCAAGGGCTTCACTCAATCTTATGGTGTTGACTATGAGGAGACATTTGCTCCTGTGGCCAAGCTAAACTCAGTCCGTGTGCTGCTATCTTTGGCAGCTAACCTAGATTGGCCGCTTCATTAACTAGATGTTAAAAATGCATTTTTGAACGGTGACTTAGAGGAAGAAGTCTTCATGGAGATTCCACCAGGATTTTATTCTCAGGAGAACAATGGTAAAGTGTGCAAGCTTCGTAAGTCGCTATATGGCCTCAAACAATCACCACGGGCTTGGTTTGATCGCTTAACAAAGGTTGTTAAGAAGTATGGGTTTTCACAGTGCCAAACCGATCACACTATGTTTGTTAAGCACTCATCTGATCACAAGATTGCTATCCTTATCGTTTATGTGGATGACATCATTCTTACAGGGGACTACATGGAGGAGATTGTTGGGGTAAAGACCCTTTTGGCAAGAGAATTTGAGATAAAAGACTTAGGAAAGCTCAAGTATTTCCTTGGCATGGAAGTAGCTCGATCAAGAAATGGGATTTCTATTTCACAACGAAAATATGTTCTAGATCTTCTTAAGGAAACAGGGATGCTTGGATGCAAACCTGCAGATACTCCTATGGATTCAAATGGCAAGTTAGGAGTTGAAGAAGAAAGTCCTCTAGTTGACAAAGGTAGATACCAAAGGCTTGTGGGGAAACTAATTTATTTGACACATACTAGACTAGACATTTGTTTTGTTGTTAGCCTAGTAAGCAGATTTATGAATAACCCTACCGAAGCACACATGGAAGCAGTTTACCGGATTCTTCGATACTTAAAGAAAAGCCCAGGCAGAGGACTACATTTCAAGAAAACCTCAAATAGAGATGTTGAAGTTTTCTCAGATGCAGATTGGGCAGGATCTATAACGGATCGGAGGTCAACCACCGGATATTGCACATTCGTATGGGGTAATTTGGTAACGTGGCGAAGCAAGAAGCAGACAGTAGTAGCTCGGAGTAGTGCTGAAGCAGAATTCAGAGCTATGTCTCATGGGATTTGTGAAGGAATTTGGCTTGAAAGGGTGTTGAAGGAATTGAGGATTTCAAAAGGAAGTTCTATGAAGGTGTTTTGTGACAACCAAGCAACCATAAGTATTGCCAAGAACCCAGTTCACCATGATCGGACCAAGCATATCGAGATTGATCGCCATTTTATCAAAGAGAAAATCGAAGAAGACCAAGTCAGACTTGTCTACACGCCAACTAGTCTTCAAACCGCAGATATTCTCACCAAGGCCCTTCCTAGAAACAATTTTGAAAGCTTGAAGTCCAAGTTGGGTATGATTGACATCTACTACCCAACTTGAGGGGGAGTGTGGAAATCCAGTCCAGATTCTATGGGATTGGATATGATTGATTTTTTATTTATTTCCTAAGATAAAGGAATTTGGTATCTTGACCAAATATTTCCCTGATTGGTTTCATTTAAAACTTTCCTTTATTTAGGATTCCTTTTCCTTTTCTGAAAATGGTATCTAGGATATATAGGGATTTACGTAGATTTCCTAGTTTAGCCTACAACTATTTATATTCTCTGTAAGCTGTAGTTTTTTATGTAGAAAATCAGAAAAACATGTTCCTATCAATTTCTACATTCTCTACAATATCAGTTTCTACGGTTTTAGTTTGATATAAACAATGAGAAGAAGCTTTCATATAGCTTAAGCTCTCATACCTGTATTTGAAACTACTCATAGCCTTGAACAGATGATTGAGATAGCATTTTTACTGCCACTTTAGTGTCATTCTCTGCACTTCAGAAAATACGAACTGCCTATTCTTTGACTACAGTTATGGAGATGAGTTTTGGTATTTATCGTCCATATTTGGGCCTGATAATAACAGCTTAATCTTATAAGCATATATTATTTTAGAATATTTCCAACAAGAGCACGAAAGAGGCACGGTTTAATGTTTTAACAGCTAAGGTTTATAATCATAACGCTTCATTTATCAGATTTCTTGCTTCTTATATATCAAATACAGGTCAACACATACCATATAAGTACATTATATGTTATATATATAAAGTAATTTAAAGATGTGAAACTTTTTTGGACCATCAGGTTTTGTATTATTGCATCTCATCACTGGGCATTTTATTACCTTACTTAGTAAAATTACAACTTGTAGCCACCAAATCAAAAGAAAAAGTAGTATAAAAAAAAACCCCCTTTGCTTACATGCCTCATATAAATTCATGGCATAAACCAAAATTAACCTTTTTTAATACACAATAAGGTAATAATTAAAAAGAATAAAGCAAAGAACGAAGAATACCCGTTAAGGTACTAATTAAAATTTCTAAAATCCGTGAAACCATATCATAGCTATCCTGTAGTTAAGCTAATATTATCCAAAACCATTTCATAGAGTGCGTAAAATAAGGGGTATGAGTAGTATATAATATTATATATATATATATATATATATATATATATATATATATATATATATATATAAAGTTGGAAGAGATTTTGTTAACCCTTGTTGGCTCTTATAGGCTATACCGAGAGGGGGGGTGAATCGGTTTTTCACTAACCTTAGGTTCGTTTTTCGGTTCTTCTAAATTCTCTAGCCTATATTGATATTTTCTAAGTTCTCTTAGCTAGGCAATTATACAATATAAATTCAATGCAATAAACACAAATATAATTGCAAGAAAGTAAAGAGAGAAAGGATAGAGAAATGTACACAAGTGATTTATAGAGGTTCGGCAACCTTGCCTACGTCCTCTACCTTGAGACGCTCCCAAGGATTTTCCCAAATTCACTATCCTTGAATTTGTTACACTCCCTCTTTTCAAGGCTCAAGAGAAACCTCTCTCTTTTCTAGGCTCAAGAGTAACCTCCCTCTTTTTCTAAGGCTAAAGAGAAACCTCCCTCTTTTCTAGGCTTAAGAGAAACCTCCCCTTTACAAGGATTGATGAGATACAAATAATGTAATCAAAGATAAGCCTCTAGGTAGGCAAGTGATTACAGAAATTAAGCTCAATGAGAAGCCTATACAATATTTGTGCTAAGCACTACAAAGAATATGAGAATGATAGATGATGTAGACCTTGGAGCTCTTGATTGTTGTTTGAGGCTTGAGGAAGATGAATAAGATGATGAAAGATGTTGCTTGGTTGTTCCTCTTCCTTCCTTTAGCTTCTAAGCCTCTATTTATAGTCCCTTGGATGGTTTGTGGACGTTGGTTGGAGCCAAAACCGAAGCTAGCCGTTGTATCTCACAGAAAATAGCCGTTGGAGACTTTCTGACATAAAGGGATCGATCCCTTTCCTTAGGGGATCGATCCCATGCTTCATTTTGGCCTTCCGGGGCACACTGCCAAAAAGGGATCGATCCCTTTCCTTAGGGGATCGATCCCATTCCTCCAGAATGGGTTTTTCCTGCACTTTTGGGTTAGAAATGATGTGGTCTTTGATCCTAATTCAACCCAAAACATATTGGCACTTTTGTGGGAGTTTTTCATGACTTTCTTTGATAAAAACATTGTCCAAAAATTCATTAAGTGATTTTCTAAAGTATTCAAAACATTTATAAAGAATTAAGACCAATAAGGATGTATCATTAAATCATGGTCTTAATGTTTGGGTATGATCACTTAAAATGTATTGAGAAAATCATGTGTGATAAGGCAAATTTACAATATGAATTAAAACATTAAAGCTCACTTAAGTTTTTGTCATTTCAAAATATGTATGGCAATTTAAAGCTAACACTTACAATGAACAAACTATAAAAGCATCCTCCATGCCAACAGAGCAATGGTATCAAGGAGGCATTTTATCAAACATGACAAATGTAACATGTAAAAATGGTTGATAAACTTAAAATAATCACATAGCACATATTAAACATAAAAGATGAGCAGAAGTCAAGATTCAAATTTCTACGTGGAGTAAGGTAAAGTTAAAACATAAATACCATCAAAGGGATTGGATTTGGACTTTGGAATTGTTGAGCTTAAAAGCATAGTGAGCCTTATCTGCTATGGCTCTGTATTGAATTGTAGTAACCACATTAACAAATACATAATCTTGAAGATATTATAAAATATTAGAATAAGCTGGAATAATTGACAAATGTCTAGATTGAGCAGCATATGCTTTCCACTTAAAAGAGCATAGAAACAACTATAGCATCAACCCCTTATCCAATACTGTTTCTTAGAACTTTTTATGATAAAATCTCTCAAATCAATTTATAATAACTGTTTTTTTTTCTAATTCCTCTTATCTCATTTGTAAAGTACATGTCAGAAGTTTCTATATGTAAATTTCAGGAGATGCATAGCAATTGAAAGAGAAAAAGAATATTTGATAGGTAACAAAAGGATAAAAAAACACCATAAGTAATTTACATTAGTCAAGGGAATATAATTGAACCTCAAACTTATTTTTCTCCCTAAGCAAATCATAATATAGGAAATATTGACTATAAACTACACACAAACATTAAAATAAAGTCAATAGCAAAAACTACAGGGAAATCATCAATTTTACATCAAATTAGTAGCCACTATACAACCATAAAAAAGGTGGTGTAAACATCAAACTCAAATATTGCTCAAAGATTGAAAAGCAAATTGATCTCATGGTTCTACTTAAAACAAAAGAAAAGTAGTACAATTTACAAAAGAAATTACAATCAGCAATGTTTATTAGCATCATAAGTTGCAAAACAGAAACTTCAATGAACCTTGACAATAGATAAAATTCTTAAAATAACTAAAGAGAAAAATGTTCAAACAGATAATATCAAATAACACAAAATGTAAAACAAAAATCATTTGGACTAAATTATGCAACTACCAAATTGAATTTATCATCCTCAATTTCACTGTCACTCTCAAAAGCAAAAAAATGAAGTTCACAACCACTCTTTTCAGTCTTCTTGATGAACCGTGTAGAATAGGGTACCACCTCAAATCCCATTGCAGAACAATCCTCATAGAAAGATGTAATCATATTGATAGACTGCAAGATTCCAATTGGAAATTACAACAAGAAAAACTTATGTAAGCAAAATAATGCAATAAATAAGAGAGAGATTATCATTAAAGCAACTAAATGATGCAAAAAAGTTTTGAAACAATAACAAAAGAAGAGAACATAGGATAATAAGGGATTTTTTTTCCGCCTGTTCATCTCATTCTAAGGAAGAATAAGAATCATGTAGTTGGTACAGAGCATTCATAAACATAGTGATACCATTCTCCTCGTTTCCTTTCTCTCATTCCCAACACTATAAGAATCTCTTACATATTTGGAAGACATGTCTGAAATATTTGCAGTAGCAACAACAAAATATTCACAAACAATTACACTGAAGCAAACCATAAGAATTCATGATTTCCGTGGATCTAAGGGCAGTAACGTTCGGAGGTAAGACTCATTAGCAAATAAGATTAATGGTTGAGGGTAAACATCATCATAGCTATACTCATTTTAAATTAAATTCGATCTTGCACAGCATATGTTAAGAACACATTTTACATGCTCATCCATACTAAATTTGTACCTTACCCTTTCAATTCCACATAATAAGGGACTTGAGATACAATCTTAATATTATTATCATGCTTAACTTTTCCAGCATGGAAATGTAATATCATCAATGTAAGGTTTTGATTTTTGATGGTGAACTCCTAAAATTCACTAAGATGCATTCTGATTCTAGGCAAAAGAATAAAAAACAAAATTAAACATTCACCTCCATGGCTCCTAATTTTGAAGGAAATAAAACAAAGCATTCTTCATTTAGTTTAATTCTTTTTCTTCTTCTTTAAAATTTGCATTTCATTTTATTACCATTTTTATTCCTTTTCTATTTACCATTTCTAATTTTATCTCAAATCAATAGTCATCTCATCATTCCAAAATCTTTTCGAGCAATCCTTCAAAACTAAATTAATTTATGAAAATTTCGGTTTATTTGTTTTAATAAGGGAAAAAACAAAAATGGAATAAGCAATCCATTGTCACTCACAAAGAAGAGAAAGATGGTTTTAATCCCATATCTAACAAAAAAAATGAATGTTGCATACAATGAAATACAACATATTTAAGATGCTGGAAAAGGAAAAAGAAACGGAATGCACATAGCATGGCAAATTCAGTAGCTAAAAATTAGTTGCACGCAGAATTATTAAAAGTGGTAATCAAGCAAATCTCTCCTAGATTCCAATCATTCTCTTAAGGAAGAAGACAGAACATTCCTCGCAATCTTCACAGAAAACAGAGAAGACCAAAACAATAAAAGAAGTGGAAATTACCTGTGCGCAGCAGGAGGCCTCCTTCGAATCAAGGTATAACCATGGTGTGAACTCCAAAAGAACCCAGGAAAAAAAGGAATTAAAATAAAAATCAAGACATAAATGAGCAAGGTATAACCCAAAGAAACATTTAAAAAAAAAGCTTAGAGCACCTGGTTCTGCTAATGGAACCGCAACAATTGCAAGAACTGTGGAAGCACTAAAAAAATTGACAAACAATGAAAATCCAAAGGTGCATTAGCAAGGAAGATTGCAAAGGAATAAAAAAATAAACAAAAATCACTTGGGCAGGAAAGAAGATTTGTTGCAAACAATCAGGAGAACTTGGGAGAATAATATTTTTCTTGGTTTTTTTTTAAGTAGAACGTAACCCAAACAAAGCAATAAACAAATTGAAATCGGCATTTGGGTGGGGCTCGAGGGAAGAGATGGCACAAAGAAAATGACGAAAAGGCGTAGGAGCAGCCGGGTCGGAATAGGAATTTGACATTTTTAGACAGAAGCTTGGAGTGCAGGACTCGGTTCAAGACCCGTGCGAAAAAC
This sequence comes from Heritiera fomes, assembly GCA_032173925.1. Classification (NCBI taxonomy): domain Eukaryota; kingdom Viridiplantae; phylum Streptophyta; class Magnoliopsida; order Malvales; family Malvaceae; genus Heritiera; species Heritiera fomes. Next base: position 32,933,176 of record JAPDPM010000009.1, on the reverse strand, counting down.
CGATCAAAATTGGAAAATGGGGGCAAACCAGAGCCAAATCAATTCACCCTCGCATACATAGGAGACTACAACGGTTAGGGAAATCAATTCTTGACTGCAGCTTCTGTAGAAAGAAAATCGTTAAGGAACACACGGGCCAAATGAGGGGCACAACTTGTTTATATTACCACATCAACCAGAAAGAGACAAAAAAAACAGCAATCAAACTAAGGGTAAATAGTGGAAAAAGGATGGCAAAAAACATGACTGAAGGTGAGAATGCATAGTTCTACAACAATAGTGATTGATGTATGCATATATCTCTGATTTTTTTTAATTTAATTATTTTATCCTTAACTTATTAATTTATAAATTCAAATTTAATCTTTAATTTTGTATTTGAGAAAAAGAATTATTTTGCTCTAATTCTAGTTCACTAAGGTTGCATTCAATATTTTAGATTTCAAAAAAGAATTTAATTTTATAAATTTGTATAAATTGTGTATTAATATTAAATCTCTATTTAGTAGTGACTTTGAAATATCTACTAGAATTATTTGTAATTTTGAAATACCATCAATAATATATTAAATTAATTATAATTTTTAATTAATAAACAATTTTTTAATTAAAGTATTAATTTTTTTAAAATACATTTAATGTATTTCAAAATTCTTATATGGTTGAAAGGCAAGTTTTATAAGACAATTGTTACACTAACATTGTTATATGGTAGTGAATATTGAGTGATTAAGAGGCTACACACACAAAAGATGAGTATAATACAAATGCGAATGTTACGGTGGATATGCGGATATACAAGAAATAATAGAATGAGAAACGAAGATATTCGTAAGATGATTGGAGTGGTATCTAACGAAAATAAGATGTGTGAAAATCGTTTTACGTTATTTTGGACACAAACGATATAGACGTGTAAATGCTCCAATTAGGAGAATAGAGGCTTTGGATGTTGAGAGAAGGGTTAAAACTAGAGGAAGATCGAAAAAGACTTGGAAAGAAGTAATTTGGAAAGATATGGAGATATTAAAGTTGGATGAGCAAATGGTCTTGGATAGGAATCTATAGATGAAAAGAATACATATAAATGATCTAACGTGAGTTTAGATATTATTTCATATGGTCTACCCCAATCTCTTGGGATAAATGCTCTCATGATGATGATGACATTTAATGTATTTCAAGGTTTTTTTTTTTAATGAAATAATCACTTTTTTAGATGATTATAAGAATGTACTCTCTCCCATTTATTTGATGCATTTAAGATTTTAGTATTGAAATGTTAAGTAATCGATTATTTATTTTCTTATAATTGACGAATTCTTTATTTTTTTTGTTCCTCTCAAAATACAAGTAACATCGGATTATTTTGATTACAAAATAAAGATGTCATGTGAATATAGATGATTTTAATAAATTAAAACATAAAAACAGCAGACGATTTTTTTTTTTGGTTAACGAAACAGTAGACGAGTTGAAAATATTTGAGGCAAGTATCATATTTTCCAACTACATTGCCATGAACATAGGCTTAAGCATAAAGGAAACCGCTTTATTTTCAACAAATAAAGCTTTTGCATAACTTGTAATGCTGAATTCCTTCGCAAAGTTTCTAAACTGGCCCTGGCCTAGCACCATTTGCACCATTGACGCCATAAGGCATCTTTTCTGAAGTTTCTAATCTTCTCCTCCTTAGCACAACAAACCATGTGTAGGCTTCCAATATGACAGCATTGAAGGCCAAAGCCACGATGACACCAATGTAAGCATTCTTCCATTTCTTCTCAGGTTTCAGGATGTCGAATCCTTTAAATATATTGATAACACTAAGGATTATGACAGTGTATCCCATCAAGTGGTGATAGATATTCCAGTAGAATCTGTATTTGTGATCTGGTTTCGGCCTTAGAAGCAAAGCAAATACCTAAATCCAAATCAAATCTCTGTCAGTAAACTAAATTACCAAGATTGAAAAGTACTGCAAATTTTAAGCATCAGAGTAGATTATATATCTGGTATTGCTTTGTGGTGTGTTCTGATTACCTGAAGTGTTCCAAGGCAGAAAAGGATGATTCCAATGGTTCTGTGAGCATCAAATTGAATACCAGCAGATTCACTGCCGAGTTTGAGACCCGTGCCCAATCCGGCAACGCCAACAACATAGGCTAAGGATTGACATGCAGCGTGCAGATAAAACCATGCGGGAACAGTAGATTTGAATACCTTCAAGTACCTTGCTGTTATAGCACCAAGAGGCATCAAGATACCCCAACTCACAGTGTTTAGCACCCCGTGAATCTGAAATTTCATTGCAAGCCTGAATCAATTTTCTTGTCTAGAACAACTTATGCTAAATGCTTAAGGAATACCATGAAATTGATTAACTAAGCACCACCAATTCAAATTGAATCATCTGATATAAGATAACAAAACTATAAAAGCAAAGATAGAAATAATTCACTTACTTTTTTCTTTCTAAACCTTGTTGAGCTACCTCCTCCAGTTGTTCCAGCCTCACCAGAAAGCAGATTCAAGGTGGCCATGGACTGAATGTTAGCACCAGAAATAGCATGCATCTGTGGGGTGTTCCCAGAGAGGGAACCTTGTTGCCAAACTTGATTTAGAGTAGTGACATTATTGGAAAGTCCCAAGGTAGCAAATATAATAATCTCATTGTTTGCATACGTTGAGGACAATTCAGAGACATCAAAACTAAGATCACCCTCTCGCAGCTGGGTTTGGTATTGAGTGATGGGTGATGTGTAGACTCTCATGCCTCCATTGGTGTGTTGATAGGCAACAAGTGCCTGTGATCCAACCATGCCTGTTGAGGTTGGATTTATGGCCCATGCAACCCATCTGGAGGACAGGATCCCAGTCTGCCTATAGGCAATCTCCAGCTTTCCTGAGGAGTCATGGTTATAATGGAGAAAGGAGTTCAAGACAGGAAGATCAGAGCATGACCTGAAGACTTGGTTGCCAGAGAAGGCATACTTGGCACAAGTTTGCGCATAGGATGATAAAATCAAGCACATAAGAAGAGACAGAGATAAAGCAAGTTTTAACATTGTTGCCATGGTAATTTCAGCTGCAAGACACTGCAAAACATTCAGATTTCTTTGCGTAAGGGTATTCGCAAGACAACGGAATAGATGGAAATAATAATTAAGAGGATACTTTAGGGGAAGACGAGAGAAGGGGTTTATATAAGAGGGAGGTCGGTTTATGAATACGAATGAGCAATTCTAACCATATTAGGATTTGGATAACTAGAAGTTTGAGATATTAAAGTTCATATCGAACTATATATTATTTATTAAAAAAAAAACAAACTGAGAACTAAATTTACCACTAATAGTTTCTTTCCTCGAAATCACTCCTTTCAAACCATCTCTTACCGAACTTCAACATGTAACCAGAATTTCTTATTGTGTCTTTCAGTAAGTTCCAACTTGCTTGCAAGTCGGCTGTTGTAACGGCTTCGCGCTCGACGATTTTAAAAAAAATTAAAAAACAAAGGGAGTCGCCACTAATCTTTTTTGACTAGGTATGATTGGCCACTTAAAATATTTATCTTTTTAACAAAATCTAAAATTAATTAAGTTTTATTAAAAAGACAATTTTTTTTGGTCTGCGAAAACAAAATCGGGTCCGGGAGTACGGTTACGCGTGGAGAAGGATTAGCACCCCACGACGCCCGTTAAAAAATGGTACCATAATAATCATGTGTTATCTTTTAATTTTAATAAAATGATCTTAAATTAATATTTAAAAATAATTCTTATTTTATTGCAATCTTTTTATTCAAAATCATTTTTTATTTTTAAATTTATTTTGTTTTATTTTAAAAATTTAAACTTTATTTTTCGAAAGTAAATGTGAACCTTTTTGTATTGAATAATTAAATCGAATACTCCAATACTTTTGGCAGCATTTGAAATAATTTTCCTCACCTAGAGATTTCTAAAGAATCACTACTTGTGACTTCTATAGAATCTCATCCTCGGAAAATTCACACTTGCTTCGAAAATTATTATGAATGCACATGATGCAAACAAATAAAAATGATGCAAATGAATTTTTAATTTTAAATTTCATTATTTATTTGTTTATTTATTTATATTTCTTTGTTTTTTTAAAAAAACTTATTCATTTTCTTTTTTATAAAAATTTAAATTATTGAAAAATCATACTAAATATTCCAATACTTTTGGCAACAATTAGTACGACTCTTCTTACCTAGGGATCAGCTAGGAATCACTATTTGTGACTTTCGTAGCATCCCATCATCGGACGGTTTTTACTTAATTTTAAATTTATTATTAATTTTTAAAAAATTCAATTTTATTTTCAAAAATTTAAATTATTGAAAAATCATACTAAATACCTTAATACTTTTGACAATATTTAGTAGACTCTTCTCACCTAGGGATCAGTTAAGGAATCACTACTTGTGACTTCCATAACGTCTCATCATCGGACATTCATTTAATTGAATTTCATTATTTATTTATTTAATTTTCTTTGTTTTTAAAAAAACTTATTTGTTTTTATTTTTAATAAAAATTTAAATTATTGAAAAATCATACTAAATATTTCAATACTTTTGGCAACATTTAGTACAACTCTTCTTACCTAGGAATCAGCTAGGAATCACTACTTATGACTTCCGTAACATCCCATCATCGGAAGAATTTCATTTATTTTGAAATTATTATTAATTTTCTTTGTTAAAAAACATTTATTTTTATTATTATTTTCTTATTTTTATTGATTTATTATTTTTATATATTTTATCATTATATATATTTTAAAAATAAGCATCAAATTGAATATTGAGAAATAATATCGAATATCCCAATACTCTGGTAACATTCGGTATAATTCCTCTCACCTAAAGTTTTTCGAAAAATCGCTACTTGCGAGTTCTACGAAGACTTATCATCGGGATTTCATACTTACTTTATTTATTTATTTTAATTATTTATTTATTTATTTTTATTTGTTAGCTTCCTAAAATATTCTTTTATAGTAAGTTGTTTTAAAAAATATTTATTACATAAAAACTATGTGGTTATATATATTTTATATATTTTAAACTATATATATTTCCTATAGTTATTTACATACTTTATTGATTTATTTACATATATTTATCATTAAGAATAATTCTATAATTAAACCTAAATTTTTTAGATCTTAAAGAATTTTATATACAAATAAATATTCATTTTTTTGTTATGCAAATATATTAAACTATTAAACAGAATAAATAAATAAATAAATAAATAAACAATAAATAAATGAAGAATATATACCAAAATAGACTGGGCTTGGAAATCCCAAGAAAACCTTCCAAACGGGCCCACAAATCAGGCCCACAAGACAGGACCCAAGCCTGCCAAGGGAGCGGGTCACGAGCGGGTCAGGGACCGGGTCGGCACGCGGGTGGCAGAGGCGGGTCGCGCGCGGGCGGCGAAGCGGGTGCGGGAGCCAGGTGCGGCGATCTCGGATCTGGGTCGGCCAGAGGCGCGGGTCAGCTGGGTTCAAAACTCCCCGTTTCACTTGTTTATAAAAGGCCCTATTTTTTTTTTCTTCCTTCATTTCAACCAGCTCCCTCAAAAATATTTTTTCCAAAACTCACAAATTCTCTCGGGCTCTCTCCCTCTCCGGACGATTGCCACCGTCGTGCGCCGCCGTACGTCGGCCGCCGGTGATACTCCCAAAAGCCTTTCCCCCTTTTTTGTTTTGTTTTGTGTTTGTTTTCACCTTTGGTTGGATCTGATTGTGGTTTTGGTTGTGGTTGTGGTATTGTTGTTGTTTTTTCTTGTTTTGCAGGTATTAGATCTAGATCTCAGATCTGGGATCCGGGGTCCTCAGATTCTAGGGTTTCCAGATCTGGGTTGGGGTTCGTTGGGATCTAGGGTTTCGGTGGTGGTGATGGTTAGGGTAATGATGAGGGGTTGGTGATGGTGATGATGACGATCTGGGTAGTGGTTGTGACGGTGATGATGGTGGTGAGTGGACGGTGATGGTGATGAGTAGTAACTGGACGGTGGTGAGTGGCTGGTTTTTTGGTATTTCTGAATTTGTCTCCTCCGGAAAAAAGAAAAGACCCCTGAAGAAAATCTCGTCTTTTTAAACAAATTTGGGATCAGCCTTTGATCCGAAGAGTTAGATCCAAACCGAGTTCTCCTTATTGTTTTCCAGATCTCCAAGGCAGTGGTCAGAGATGGGATTGATACCTGGGGAAGATGAATTTGTGGTAGCCGAGACCTAGGGGGAAGGGTTGGAATCGCCGGCGGCTGGGGATGACAGACAAAAATAAAACAACAACAACAACAACAACAACAACAACAACAACAACAACAACAATAATAATAATAATAATAATAATAAAAAAACTAATAATAATAACAATATGAATAATAACAAAATAAATAAGAAAAATTAAAAATAATAAAACTAATAATAATAATAATAATATGAATAATAACAAAATAAAAAAGAAAAATGAAAATAAAAGAAAATAATAAAAAAATAATAATAATAAGAACAAAATTTGTCAAAATAATTTGTAAAATCCGGACAAAATTAGGTATCTACAGCTGCCTCTCTTTGCTTATTGCTGAGGATCAGGAATAAAGCAAAGACAATAGACAACAATTTTGTCCAACTCAAGACCTAATCTTTCTTCTTCTTTCTTCTTCTCTTGTTTTTGTTTGTTTGTTTGTTTTTCTTTTCTTTTTTCTTTTTCTCTCTTTTTTTTCTCCTTTTTTCTTTTCTCTTTTTTCTTCTTTTTTCTTTTTTTTGGTGTTCCTCTTACAACAGAGGTAGCGAAATTTTAAAATTCTTCCTGAAAAGCTCATCTTGCAACAGAGGCAATCAGACTTTAAAATTTTTCCCTCTTTTTTTTTTCAGAATGTGCTCCTCTTGCAGCAGAGGCAATGAAACTTCAATTTTTTAAAATTTTGCCCGGAGGACGTAAAATTTATGCCTGGAGGACTTAAAATTTTGTGCCCGGAGGACTTGAAATTTATGTCCGGAGGACTTGAATTTTATGCCCGGATGTCTTAGAATTTTGTGCCCGGAGGTCTTTGAAATTTTGTGCCCGGAGGACTTAAGATTTGTGCTCGGAGGTCTTAAATTTGTGCCCGGAGGACTTGAAATTTGTGCCCGGAGGTCTTTGAAATTTTATGCTCGGAGGACTTGAAATTTATGCTCAGAGGTCTTAGAATTGTGCCCGGAGGACTTGAGATTTATGCCCGGAGGACTTGGAATTTTGTGCCCGGAGGACTTGGAATTTATGCCCGGAGGTCTTAGAATTGTGCCTGGAGGACTTGAGATTTATGCCCGGAGGACTTGGAATTTTGTGCCCGGAGGACTTGAAATTTATGCTCGGAGGACTTGAAATTGTGCCCGGAGGACTTGAAATTTATGCCCGGAGGACTTTGAAATTTTATGCCGGGAGGTCTTAGAATTTTGTGCCCGGAGGACTTGAAATTTATGCCCGGAGGTCTTAGAATTGTGCCCGGAGGTCTTAGAATTGTGCCCGGAGGACTTGAGATTTATGCCCGGAGGACTTGGAATTTTGTGCCCGGAGGACTTGAGATTTATGCCCGGAGGTCTTAAATTTGTGCCCAGAGGTCTTGAGTTTTTTATGCCTGGAGGTCTTAGAATTTTGTGCCCGAAGGACTTGAAATTTATGCCCGGAGGACTTGAATTTTATGCCCGGAGGTCTTAAATTTGTGCGCGGAGGTCTTGAGTTTTTTATGCTCGAAGGTCTTAGAATTTTGTGCCCGGAGGACTTTTGATTTTTGCCCGGAGGTCTTAGAATTATGCCCGGAGGACTTGAAATTTATGCCCGGAGGTCTTAGATTTGTGCTCGGAGGACTTGGAATTGGATTTGAAATTTTTGAAAATCATTCTTCAACCATAATTAAACATAGCACTAATCAAACTGGATTTGAAAATTTCTTTATCATGAATAAACTTGACTTTTTTGTTTTAAAAAAAAGGTTGCATAACCTTCAAAATTTTGATTGGATGGTGTCGAGCCTTTAGCTTGAGAAACGTGTTTTAATTTCAAAATTTTACACAAAGACTTTCAATGTTGATGCTGTATGATATTGTATATGTATGCGTGTATGCATGGCACTCAATCTTGTACATTTTCTAACTTCAAAACTCTTTCCTGTCTTTATCACAAAGGCACATCATTTGTCTTCCTTTTTTTCATCTTCTTCTTCCTTTTTTTTTTGCCCCAACATGGTCGTGAAGGTTCTTTTCTATTTTCCATTTTTGCAGAGTTCTCGCAATCTCATCATAGCCTCTTGATGAAAGCAATAAAATTTTGCTCATAACTATTTTCCAAGAAGGAAATGAATCTAATTTTCACAAGTGTTATTTGATCCTTTCGAAAGATTAGTGATTACTTTTCAAGATGAGTGACATAAATCCTATTCGGATCTTTTCATCTGGACAATTGAAAGTTTGGGTGCACCAAGATGTTTTGTTTGGGAATACTTTGCCACTTATACAAAAAAACAATGGTTCCTTACTTGGCTCAAAATAGTTTTCTTAAAATACCATCGCTTTTCTTTCTTTCCCTTTTTTTTGGTAACAAAATTTTGAATAAGAAAGAAACAAAATATTCACAACTTGATTTGATAATCTCTTAAATTCCCGAATAATGGCGTTCTTCAAATGCCAAGATCAAGCATGAATGATTGAGGTTTTTTGTTGTTCTGTTTAGGAAGAGTATGTACAAGAGGGAAGGTTCAAACTTTTCCCAAAACAATGTTGAGCAGTCAAATGACATCAGAACCTTTGGATATCTCGAGAGTTTCCCAAGGACTATTGGCTTTTTTTTTCATATTTTCAATTCATGTCATTGCATGACTTGTTGCTCTGAGAATTCATTGTTTGCTCTAGACTGCCCTTTTTGGGTTTTCACCCTAAAGCTGCGCTCTTTCTTTTGCTTTCTTTTCTATATTTTTTTGTTTTTTTTATTACATTTTTTTTGATTGATGGTTCCACCATGCATTCAAGAATTCAAATTTCATTCAAACCAAGGAATGGTGAGAATCTTAAAAAGAAGAGCTCTTCGATACAAGCATCCATACTTGATCAAAATGGACTTTTAAGTACGTAATGTAGGCCATGGTTCAAGGTTATGAAAGAATAGATAAATAGGCCCAAAATGTGTTTGAAGGTGATCAATCCAAGGATCATTTCTTCTGATATGGTTGTCCATCATTTTCACTCTTCGAAGCACCTTTCTTTTTCTACTTTTTGATGTATCTCTTCCTCTTCTTCTTTTCTTTCTTTCTTTTTTTTTTCAAAATCCTATTCATCCTTTAAAGCATCTTTCTTTATGTACTTTCACATGTATCCTTCCTCCTTTCTCTTTCTTTTTTTTTCTTTTTTTCTTTTTTCATTGATTCATATCCAGGATTTCAAAAACATAGTAAGTCTTATTTGATCGAAAACAAAAGCTTAATCATTCATTATCTTTAAAGAGATATTTTCTGCATATGCCCCCCCAGTGTGGAGGGTGATCCTTGGAGGAGGTTTATTATGAAAGAAATTATAAGGCTCAAAAGGGGCAGCAAAAGGATATTGTTTATGCTTGTGAATGGGATGTGAAAGATGGCCATTCATCATCTCAAATTAAGATACTTCTATTGAAAAGCAATTCTTAGGATATGTTTTTCTTTTGGCTTTGAAATCATCTGAATATCATGTTTGCATGGTGTTACGATCAATTTCATTTTTTTCTTTTTTTCTTTTTTCCTCCCTTTCTTTGTTTTTTTTTGATTTCCTTATAGTGCGACACCTTAATATGACAGAACATGACCTCACACACCAAAAATTCATTCAAGGATAGAGGTGATGCGCGACTCAAGGTATTATGCAGATGGACATCGATGGAAAATCCTCAACTTTGGTTCTTTCTTTCTTTTTCAAAACATGGGCGAAAGGCATCTTGGGAGTACAAGATTGAAGAGTCTGGGATTTGTATAAGAATCAGGGTGAAATCGTATTTCAAAACTTCAAAATGATCTTGTCAAATATCAAACTGCCAATATCCAAAATCTTCGAGATTGTCACAAATTGATTTCCAAATTATTCTCAAAAAGTTTTGCAAGTTGGTCATTTATTTGAAAATCATTAATAATGAAGCCCTGTCATGGTCAAATGGAAAACAAATCGGACTTTCAAAATCTTATGCCCCAATTTAGCCTTTTGGCTCTCGAGTGACTTAGGTTTTGTTGAGATATGATCCAGAAATGATTTAAGACATTCATCTTTGATAATAATCACCAATTTTCTTGGAATTGTTTTATCATTATTGTGAAGAAAAGAAACATTCTTGTCATATGCCATTGGAAAATAAATTATGCAAAAAGTTGTGCTCATACAATTGTCACCTAGGCCAACAGAAATGACAAGCATTTTCCAACAAAATACAAACTCTAAAATCTTGAAATTTCAGTTTCCTCCATATTAGTCTGCCAAAATGCCATAACTCTACACCAAAGTGGACTTCCACTGTTCCATAAGTTCCAAGGTCAAGATTCCACCATTCACGAGCTCCTCAATCCTTTCTTTCAACTGCCTGCATTTTTTTGTGGAGTGCCCAATTGCCCCCATGTGATAGTCACATCTACTATTAGGATCATAGCTCTTGGACAATGGGTTCTGGGCTGTTCTCACAGGTATAGGGGTCAAATATTGGTATTTCACCAAAAAAGGCAAAAGATCAGAAATTGAGATGAGAATTTTTCCTTGGTTACTTCTCGATCTTTTTCTGTTGTTTATTGGTTGTTGGACAAGTCGAGCTCTAGGATTAGTCACAAAGGTAGGTGAGTGAGTAATTATTGGGGAGTAAGAGTTTGCTTGGATTCCTGATTGTGGAATTGGTGAATAAAGATACGGATCGCAAGAAACATTGCTCAAGGTTGGATGGTACAATGGGTATGGCAAATAGGGATGAGGTGGAATGGAATTTCTGGGAAATTGCCCCTCAAATGTCGTGGCTTGCACTTCTTCTTCCATTCTTTCTGACTCGTTATCAGCAATGTCATCTATCTTGATCTTGCCCCTCTTAATTGCATTCTCAATCATCTCTCCGGAGGCTACCATGTCGGCAAAATTCTTAGTAACACTCCCAACCATCCTATCATAATATGGTGCCTGGAGGGTACTAAGAAACAGCGCTGCAGTCTCTTTTTTTGTAAGGGGAGGCTGGACTTGAGTGGCAACATTTTTCCATCTCTGGGCATATTCTGTAATGCCTTCAGTAGCTTTCTTCTCCATGGTTTGCAAAGATAAACGATCTGGGGCCAGATCCATAATATGCTTATATTGGGTGACGAATGCCCTTGCCAAATCTTCCCATGAGTGAATATCATCCTTGTCCAATTGTGTATACCACCTAGCAGCAGATCCTCTAAGGCTATCTTGGAAAACATGGATCAACAGCTTGTCATCGTGCACATGCGCTGCCATCTTTCTACAGTATATAGTGATATGGGATTTCGGACACGTAGTACCATCATACTTCTCAAATTCTGGGGCTTTGAACTTTAAAGGAATGGTCACACCAGGTACTAGAGATAATCTAGTTGCATCCAAAGATCCATGGAAATACATTCCTTCAATAATCTGAAGCCTTTCTTCTATAAGCTCTATCTTTTGTCGAGAACTTGAGCCTTCTTCCACTTGTGGCATCCCTTGCTCTTTGTGACTATCCAAATTAGCAACATGAATTGGTTCGAAGGGGTTCATGGTGGGAGTTGCATGCCCTTGAAACTGACTAGGATCGACTGCGGACGACATATTAGGGTCTACATAACCCTCGGTGGGCATTGCTTGTGGCTCTTGAGATAATCAGGTTTCTCGTGAGCCAATGTTAACTGAACAAAAAGAAACCTCAGCATTTCGTAACTGATGCCCCTCTTGGGTAGCTAGTTCTCCCATTTTTCCATTGTTCAACTTCTCTAACAAACCACCCATCTGCGATAATTGCTCTCTCATCTCTTGTTGAGCTTTTTCCATCCTTTCCATTCGAGTCATTTCTGTCTCTTCCATGGTCCAAAACTATCTTCGAAGCTTTTTAATGATCAAGCTATATCTACAACAAATCCGTCACAACCTAAAATTAGATGTCATGCTTGCCATGCTAATGTGAAGCTTTTATTGTATTGAAATTGTATATCTACATGTAAAAGAAATTTCAACCTTGTTATTATTTTACAATATCAGAAGTCACACACCAAAAGGAAAAAAAAATTATAAACCAAAAATTGTTTTTTTTTTCTTTTTTGGAAACAATTATTGTTAGCCTTACTATTCTTCTATCAAAATCGTATCATGCACATATGAATGAAGTGAATGCAAACTTATGTAAAATCTTGTAACCTTCATATTCATACAGGAATTGTTTACAAGATCCAAAAATTCCTTACTAACTCTCCCTTGTTCTAATGCCCTCAACATTCAAAGTCTTTCAAAAACAAATCAAGCATTGTAGATGCCTGGTTGACCATTTCATGAAGAGTCGATCGGTTTCCACTTGCTAATGATTCAACATGTAATTGTTCTGGAAACGACAGTGACCCTTGAAAACGAACCATTTTAGTCTCTTCAAAACTTTCAAGCATTTTCATAATCTTAGCTTGCTTTCCTTTCATCTCCTGTATATCATGTCCAAACTCCTCTCGATTATTCTCCAAAATAGTAAGTCTAGCTTCTAATTGATCTCCCATGTCTTTAGTCTATTTTATTCCAAGAAGAGAAATAACCTCCTATCATGTGATGTGAATGCATTAATGTAATGAAATATGACATGCTAAAGAATCAAAATTTTCTCTTATTTAAATTCAATGAATGAATTCTTTCCTTTTTCCTTATTTTAAATTTTGATGATTTCTCTTTTTTTTTTGTAAAGAATAAATTTTTCTTTTTTTCTCTTTTTTTAAAAAAAAAATCTTATTTTCACACCACAATTTATTTTCTTTAATTTCCTTTTTTATTTAATCTATTTTTAAAAGAATGTTACAATGCACTTACCTTTTATTTTCTCATCAAAATTCCTTTTTCTTTTTAATGTCTATGCATTAGTTTACAAGAAATAAAAAACGTTATTGTTATTTTTCAAATATTATTAAAGAATGAATGGATGTTTTCATGTTATTTTTGATAAAGGATAGAAACCGAATAAGTCTTTGTTTTATTCTATAAAATTGTAAAAATGTGAAATTTTATTTGAAAACAAATATCTTTTGATTTTATGAGAGCATGAATTTGAAAAACCAATAGAGTTATGATATGAAAAAGGTAGTAAAATGTTCCCTCATGTGTCCTAATTTCAGGATAATTTCTACAAAAATCGGACATGGCTCTAGCTAGGATCGGCTTCTTAGGGCCTTTTACATGCTGGGTTGGGATATGAAGATCTAAAGGTTCCCAAATTATACCTCACTGTCATCCACACTAGACTAGTAAGGAACCAATTTGAGTGAGAGTATTTCGCTTGCCATTGCGGAGGTGATTACCTCACGAGAGCAAAGGTACTCTACTCCCTCCTAAGAAGGACAGAGCTCGGGTATAGAGCTCATGTTATGCAAATGCAAGTGCAAGTGTGTGTATGAGGAAACACATTAAACTCAAATTAAGTTATTATCTTTATCCTAAATGCCTCAATAATTTATTAACAACAAGTATATACAAATATAAAATATGAAAAAAATAACATCAAATGCAAATGCAAACCAAATTATTTTCAAAATCCAAGTGAATTAAGTTTAAATATCAATCAAGACTATTGAATTAAAACTTTAGATAACACATGATTAATGAATGACTTGACCCTCAAAAAGCGTCTTCAGTAGAGTCGCCAAGCTGTCGTAACGGCTTCGCGCTCGACGATTTTAAAAAAAATTAAAAAACAAAGGGAGTCGCCACCAATCTTTTTTGACTAGGTGTGATTGGCCACCTAAAATATTTATCTTTTTAACAAAATCTCAAAATTAATTAAGTTTTATTAAAAAGACAATTTTTTTTGGTCTGCGAAAACAAAATCGGGTCCGAGAGTACGGTTACGCGTGGAGAAGGATTAGCACCCCCACGACGCCCGTTAAAAAACGGTACCATAATAATCATGTGTTATCCTTTAATTTTAATAAAATAATCTTAAATTAATATTTAAAAATAATTCTTATTTTATTGCAATCTTTTTATTCAAAATCATTTTTTATTTGTAAATTTATTTTTTTTATTTTAAAAGGTTAAACTTTATTTTTCGAAAGTAAATGTGAACCTTTTTGTATTGAATAATTAAATCGAATACTCCAATACTTTTGGCAGCATTTGAAATAATTTTCCTCACCTAGAGATTTCTAAAGAATCACTACTTGTGACTTCTATAGAATCTCATCCTCGGAAAATTCACACTTGCTTCGAAAATTATTATGAATGCACATGATGCAAACAAATAAAAATGATGCAAATGAATTTTTAATTTTAAATTTCATTATTTATTTGTTTATTTATTTATATTTCTTTGTTTTTTTAAAAAAAACTTATTCATTTTCTTTTTTATAAAAATTTAAATTATTGAAAAATCATACTAAATATTCCAATACTTTTGGCAACAATTAGTACGACTCTTCTCACCTAGGGATCAGCTAGGAATCACTATTTGTGACTTCCATAGCATCCATCATCGGACGGATTTTACTTAATTTTAATTTTATTATTAATTTTTAAAAAATTCAATTTTATTTTCAAAAATTTAAATCATTGAAAAATCATACTAAATACCTTAATACTTTTGACAATATTTAGTAGACTCTTCTCACCTAGGGATCAGTTAAGGAATCACTACTTGTGACTTCCATAACGTCCCATCATCGGACATTCATTTAATTGAATTTCATTATTTATTTATTTAATTTTCTTTGTTTTTAAAAAAACTTATTTGTTTTTATTTTTAATAAAAATTTAAATTATTGAAAAATCATACTAAATATTCGAATACTTTTGGCAACATTTAGTACAACTCTTCTCACCTAGGGATCAGCTAGGAATCACTACTTGTGACTTCCGTAACATCCCATCATCGGAAGAATTTCATTTATTTTGAAATTATTATTAATTTTCTTTGTTAAAAAACATTTATTTTTATTATTATTTTCTTATTTTTATTGATTTGTTATTTTTATATATTTTATCATTATATATATTTTAAAAATAAGCATCAAATTGAATATTGAGAAATAATATCGAATATCCAAATACTCTGGTAACATTCGGTATAATTCCTCTCACCTAAAGTTTTTCGAAAAATCGCTACTTGCGAGTTCTACGAAGACTTATTATCCGGATTTCATACTTACTTTATTTATTTATTTATTTTTATTTGTTAGCTTCCTAAAATATTCTTTTATAGTAAGTTGTTTTAAAAAATATTTATTACATAAAAACTATGTGGTTATATATATTTTATATATTTTAAACTATATATATTTCCTATAGTTATTTACATACTTTATTTATTTATTTACATATATTTATCATTAAGAATAATTCTATAATTAAACCTAAATTTTTTAGATCTTAAAGAATTTTATATACAAATAAATATTCATTATTTTTTTGTTATGCAAATATATTAAACTATTAAACAGAATAAATAAATAAATAAACAATAAATAAATGAAGAATATATACCAAAATAGACTGGGCTTGGAAATCCCAAGAAAACCTTCCAAACGGGCCCACAAGACAGGACCCAAGCCTGCCAAGGGAGCGGGTCACGAGCGGGTCAGGGACCGGGTCGGCACACAGGTGGCAGACGCGGGTCGCGCACGGGCGGCGAAGCGAGTGCGGGAGCCGGGTGAGCGGATCTCATATCCGGGTCGGCCAGAGGCGCGGGTCAGCTAGGTTCAAAACTCCCTGTTTCACTTGTTTATAAAAGGCCCTATTTTTTTTTCTTCCTTCATTTCAACCGGCTCCCTCAAAAATTTTTTTTCCAAAACTCCCAAATTCTCTCGGGCTCTCTCCCTCTCCGAACGATTGCCACCGCCGTGTGCCGCCGTACGTCGGTCGCCGGTGATACTCCCGAAAGCCTTTCCCCCCTTTTTTGTTTTGTTTTGTGTTTGTTTTCACCTCTGGTTGGATCTGATTGTGGTTGTGGTTGTGGTTGTGGTTGTGGTTGTGGTATTGTTGTGGTTTTTTCTTGTTTTGCAGGTATTAGATCTAGATCTCAGATATGGGATCCGGGGTCCTCAGATTCTAGGGTTTCCAGATTTGGGTTGGGGTTCGTCGGGATCTAGGGTTTCGGTGGTGGTGATGGTTAGGGTAATGATGAGGGGTTGGTGATGGTGATGATGACGATCTGGGTAGTGGTTGTGACGGTGATGATGGTGGTGAGTGGACGGTGATGGTGATGAGTAGTAACTGGACGGTGGTAAGTGGCTGGTTTTTTGGTATTTCTGAATTTGTCTCCTTCGGAAAAAAGAAAAAACCCCTGAAGAAAATCTCGTCTTTTTAAACAAATTTGGGATCAGCCTTTGATCCGAAGGGTTAGATCCAAACCGGGTTCTCCTTATTGCTTTCCAGATCTCCAAGGCAGTGGTCAGAGATGGGATTGATACCTGGGGAAGATGAATTTGTGGCAGCCGAGACCTAGGGGGAAGGGTTGGAATCGCCGGCGGCTGGGGATGACAGACAAAAATAAAACAACAACAACAACAACAATAATAATAATAATAATAGAAATGAAAAGATAATAATAATAATAATAATAATAATAATAATAATAATAATAAAGAAAAGATAATAATAATAATAATAATAATAATAATAATAATAATAATAATAATAATAATAATAGAAAAGATAATAATAATAAAACTAATAATAATAACAATATGAATAATAACAAAATAAATAAGAAAAATGAAAACTAATAAAACTAATAATAATAATAGTAATATGAATAATAACAAAATAAAAAAGAAAAATGAAAATAAAAGAAAATAATAAAAAAAAATAATAATAAGAACAAAATTTGTCAAAATAATTTGTAAAATCCGAACAAAATTAGGTTTCTACATCGGCCAATAGATTTTCTGACACAACTTGAAAAGATACAAAATGTTAATGCAAGCATGTCGGAATCTATTGATGTATCTTCATTTTTTCAAATGTTCAATAAGTATTAATGGTTTTATGACACGCAGCTCTTTACTGGTGTACTTGGGAAAGGTGGTTTTCTCAGTGGAACCCCTGTAAGAGGTGAACTCAATGCTCTTGATTCCGTTCAACTTTGAAGTTAACATCTAAAAGCTGTGCAGTGTCATCTCAAACTGAACTTGTGAACTCTCTCCTTGAACAGAGGTGTGACACATTCTTAATGTTCTGGAAATTTTGAACTTGGTGAGGCAGAAAAAACATTTCGATAAGTGTCATCCCATGAATCCATTCCAACTTAAGCAACAATAAAAGAGTGTGCAGCACTTTGATAATTACTTTACCTTCGATAAAAGCAGGGGAAAGATGTATCACCAAAAGGAAGAAAATACATCATTGGTGCTTGTTGTTGCCCAAAACAACAATGATTCGTTGCTAACGTCGATTCTTGTCTTCTTCCTTCACGTGTCTCCATGAACTCTGCAAAGTAGAAAACCATCAGGAGGTGCAGGGGTTTTCCCCTACGCGCACTCCGATGCTTAAGTTAGACAGGGTTTTAGCAGGGTTTCAGTAGGCAAATAGAGCTTAGGGTTTAAGAATGATACCTGTGACCTATTTATAGGAGTTGTAATGCGCGTAATTATCTTTAAGACCCACAGCTTAAATAATAACCTAGTGGATCATTTATGGGCCTTCTGAGTCCTCTTTCCTCTTGGGCTTAAATTATTATTTGGCCTAATTGTCTTCAGCTTGACTTATAGAAAAACCCAGTAATCTTTAACCTGACCCACATTAATTGCTCCCCACTCTTTCTCAGGATTTATCCTGTGAAAGAGTATATAAAGAATGGGCTTTTCAAATTCTTTTGCTACCCTCTTTCTGGGATTATCACAAGAGTTTTTTCATCTTCATTTAAGGGCTCAACTAGTGGACTTCATCATTATTTGTAACAGAAACGACATCGTGTCATCATTTCTTTTGTCAAGTGGCTTTTTCAGGACACTACTGGAATATGTTTTTCTCCTTTGAGCTAAATGTTTGTCAAGTGGAATATGTCAACCTTCTTTTTGAATTTTAAGGTCTTAGTGGACCGAAACCAAGAGCTACAAGGAGAAGTTGTAAGATTGCAAAGCCACCAAAGCCTTCTATTAGCCATGAGGAAGAAAACCAAATCTGAGTTAAAGTCATGAGGGCGCATCGTCAAGAAGTGCCTGAAGAGGATGCATATGTTCTTATCTGGTTTCATCAAATGCGATTTGTACTTGGCATGCTCCTGATTGGTTGAAGCTTGATCCATATGCTGAGGATTTGGAACCTTTTCTGAGGATAGATACTTATAAAGATCTATCTGATCTTACTAGCCCTTAGGAGCCTTTTCTTCGACTCGAGATGTTCGAGCTTCTCACAGGCTTGGATGAAGATTATTTAGATAATCCAAAGACTAATTTTCCTAAGGATCAAGCTCTTGATATTATAGCGCCTCAGGACGCATATGCCTGGGTGCCTGTTAATTTCGATGCTTCTTTTGACGCAAAAGTTAGTCTAGAGTGCTCCCCAGTTTTTTGTGAAAGAGCTTAGTCTTTTACAAACTCATCAACACATTTTTAAACACATTTACAGAGGCAACTACACATTTACCTTGCACTAATCTATAACAATCAGACTTTCTTCGCACACTTTTCGCTTCAAGCCCATGTGTTGCTCATCTCGTGCATTTTTTGCTTAGAGACTTTTATTTGATTCATGGCTTACCTCGCGCATTTTTCGCTTCAAGTCCATGTGTTGCCCATCTTGCGCATTTTTCGCGTGGGGACTTTATAGAATTGATAAGACTATAACATCGTTTTTATATCCGGAATGCCAATATAAAACGTTAAATGCACTTTGTCAATCAATTGTAGCACATATCCAATGATAAAATTGTAACGTACCTCGCACCATACCTCATGGCCTGCATGCTGTATGCTCCTCAAGTTTTTCTTTCCGACTTCTTGTGTCCAAAGAAGAACTTTTACTGGAGTATTGGTCCTGTCTTGCGTACTATCCGCTTAGGGACTTGTTAGATTTGATAAGCCAATCACAAAATATATATATTTTGAATCAACTGCAGCACATATGTAACGTACCTCGTAACAAGCTTTACGTTCTACATTTCTAAGGGCTTTTGGTTTTCTTGCTTAGGGTCTTATTTTTGCCCGTCTTGCATCTTCTTCACGCTTAAGGTCTTATTTGTGCCCATTTCGCGCATTTTTCGCTTAGGGACTTATTTGTGCCCGTCTTACGTCTTCTTCACGCTTAAGGTCCTATTTGTGCCCGTTTCGTGCATTTTTCGCTTAGGGACTTATTTGTGCCCGTTTCACGTCTTCTTCACGCTTAGGGTCTTATTTTTGCCCGTTTCGCTCATTTTTCGCTTAGGGTCTTATTTGTGCCCGTTTCGCGTCTTCTTCTATTCCTGCAACATGTCTATCAAACATGGAGGATTATCATAGTACAGATAAAAATAACTGGCCTTTCGTTTCATAATGTGGTATTTTCAATTAAATGGAGTAAGTAACAATATGATTGTAGCAAATGTTAAAACAATAAGAAAAATTATCCTATACACTGTCAGTGGAGTTTTTTAACTCCACAAGCAGGGTTAGGATGATGACATGTGTCCTATTTTATTTATTTTTTATTTTCTTAATATTTATAAAGGACACATGTCATCATCCTAATCCCGCTTGTGGAGTTAAAAAACTCCACTGACAGTGGATAGGATAATAATCCAAACAATAATAGCAAATGTTTACCACAGTACCATTCCAAGTCTTTGTCTTTGAAAAATCTGTAAAGTACGAGTGCTGGGATGTTCTACTGTCAACCATGGATTGTGCACTAAGTCGTGCCTCGATACCAGCAATATACCTTTACAAGTTGTTTTTGATCGAACCAAGCTCTCCCTGGCTTGCTGCCTTACACGACAGTGGCTAGTGCCTGCCTCGGACACCTGCCTAATTTAATCACAATTGTTAGAGTGGACAAGAAAATCGAAAACATCGTACGAGAGTACCTCAAATCTGGTTGCCACCCGTATGTCCCTGCTTGAGTGTGTTTGCAATTTCCGTTGTGCCAAGCACTCACTTGTATTGATACTCAAGAATGCTATGTATAGGGGCTTACAAGGGAGACACGGCCTTGATCTCGACACCCTAAGCTGGCACATCCTTGTCTTGCTTAAAGGATTTATGAAGACGACACACCCTTTATATATACAAACCCTCTTTCACATGTGTCGTTGTCAATAGGCTAAGTGTGTGGCTCTTAAGCCGCTTCTATATGGTTGCTAGAGTAGTTCTTGGGTCGAAGGAAGCTTTTGTGTCCGACGATTGACAGATGGGCCGAAGGAAGCTTTTGGACACTCTGTCGGATTAGTGCGCGCACCGGGTTTAGAAGATTCTAAATCATTCCACTCAAATCCTGCACTTGGGCGTGCGTTTGGATCGTCAAATTTAAATGTGCTCGTGTATTTGCACTACCGCCTTGCGTACGGTGGATTGACCTGTTGTGGCAGGAGCCCCTCTCTTGCCATTTGCGTGCGGGAGACCCTCTTTTGTCGTTTGCGTGCAAGAGCCCCTCTATCGCTGTTTTGCATGCGGGAGACTCTTCTCACCCAGGGGAGATGTCGCGTACGAGAATCGTTGCTCGCTTGCTTTAGCTGTCGCGCAGTTGAGCACCGTGTCGCTAGAGTGGCCTTTCACGCAGGACCTATGCTCACCTGATTTGGGCGAACCTTGCATGTGGCAACTATTATCGTCCATATTGCTTTACTATACGACAAAGTGTTTTTTTGTGCCTGTCGCGCACACATCCTACCGCGTTACCATGGTCAAGTGGCCTGCCACGTGGCTTGTAGCGTGAATTGCTCTATCACTCGCAAGAGCTCCTCTCTTGCCCAAGGCTTGTTGCGCGTGGGGGCCCTTGTCTCGTCCAAGGCCTGTCGCGCTTCTTGGCTTTGAAGTTCAATTTGGCAACGAAGAAGATAAGGTTGCCCTCGTTCAAGTCATGTCGCATGCCTGTAGTTGTGCAAATTGCTCTGTAGCATACACCTTTCGAGCGACGGATTGTTTTGTCACATGACATCTTGCGTGCAACTGACTATTCAAAAGAGTGGCATCTTTGTGAGATCTTCAATAGTGGTCCCCCTTTCTCGCCGTTTTGGCTGTCGCACGCGTGAGCCACCTCTCGTAGAAAGAGTTTGCCACGTGGAACCTTGTCGCCAAAATTTGTCATATGCGTGCCTGTGCTCGTCGAATTCAGGACACTGCTGTCTCTCATTCCTTGTACTCTATTGCCAGAGATCTTTCAGGTGACAGGTTGGGCTCTGCCCATTCCGTGTACTCAATCACCAGGGAACTTTTGGGCGATAGGCAGGGCTGTAGCCCATTTCTTGTATTCTGCCGCCAGATATCACTTCCTGTTGCCTATTCCATGCACTCAAATATATGACTGGTCGTAGCCTCCGCTTTTTCTTTTTTATTATTTATCATGTCTCGTCCCCCAGCCAATTATTGAGTCAACAATTAGATAAGAAAGGCGATCACAGATTGGCAAAACAGTGTAGTTCGATTTGGAGTAGCAAGCAGTGGTCCACAGTGATGATCTTCAGGGCAGAGTTGGATGATGTAAGTGTAGGTAGAAGCGTGACGAATTGTGATGGACAAGGGCACGATGATGAAGGCGTGTTGTGTTGAAAGTGCAAGGATGTCGCTTGATGCCGGCGAGAGCCTCTCTCTCGCCTAAGTGAACCTTGTTGATGCTGACGTCAAAAAACTATTTCCTGTAAATGCTGATGTAATTCTCAATGCTATTGTTGTCGACGAAAAGCAGGATTTGCCTAAAACCTTGTAACTTGAATGCTTTCGATATCATCTCCTGCTCCGCAGGTTTCGACTTGTCTGGTTTAAAAAAGGCCGGAAAGGCGTTCTCGGCATCGATGCTGAAATCTTTGAAATCACCCTATTCTTCCATCTGGTTGAGGTGAAGAAGAGTAATGGAGATACATCAAAGTATCAGAAAGTAATAAAGCAAGGCATAAGTCCAGCTCTGAGTGACATTGTTTGGACTTTGGCAAGGCGAACAGCTGTAAGGACCGGCTACAGAGCATCGAGAGCTACAGCCATCTCCTGTCCTTGAACAACTTCATGTTGTTTCAGCTCATAATTGTTGTTGCCCAAAACAACAATGATTCGTTGCTGACGTCGATTCTTGTCTTCTTCCACCACGTGCCCCTTTTGTTGTGTTCTACTCAGTATCTTTCTAGCTTGTGACCCGAGTGGGGGTTTTGAGGTGGTGGAATAATGGCTTGGTCCACTCGGCAAGGTCCATGGAAGCTTTCTCTGTGGTTCATGTTTTGCCTCCAGTTGATGCTTCTAATGCTGATAATTATATATCTCAGCTATCTCTAGTCTCACTTCAATTTCTACTTGTTCTTGCGTTTTTACACTGAATTGAGAACTAGTTTTCCTTGTCATGTTAATGCTAAGGTTTCGTCATTGCCACAGTAAAAAATGTTATGAGAAGTTATTTGAATTGGCTTATATATATTTTACCTAGAAGGCATGAGTCGTACACGGAATGACTAAAACACAACATTTTTTTTATATATTTCCATAAATAGAGCTGTTCGCATAGACATTAGGTGAGCAAGATTAGAAGAGCAAAATCAGACCACACCTCCAAAGCTCTCTACATCCGTCATCGACACTAAAAACATAATAGAACAAACTTACAACCACACTCTTACAGCGCACCAAGCATAGCCTGCACCTCAGGCTGCTCTTATTTGAATCTCAGCTATGCTGTAGGAGCATATATAGTTGTATAGTCTTTGAGCTCTCAACTCATTTGCACTTCAACCATCTTGGGTTTCTTAGGCTCTGGTGGTGGCTTCTTCTCCACAGTCATGGTCAAGACCCCCGTCTTTATATGAAGTTGATATCTTGTCAGTATCAGCATTTTTCAGGGGCTGAAACTTCTTCAAAAACTTGCCCAGCCTCCTCTCCTTCTTTATGTACTTCACGCCCTGGTCCCTCTCTTTCTCCCTCTTCCTCTCGCCACTCACAACCAGCATGTTGCCCTCTTTGACTTGAACCTTCACCCGGTCTGGCGGCAGCCCTGGCATGTCAATCACAACCACGTACGTGTTGGGGCAGTCTTTCACGTCTGCTGATGTCGCTACAATGGCTTTCGTGTAACGACCCATTACCACATTTTTCACGTATTTCTATACAATTTTTTCGGTTGGGCTGTCTGCGATGCCATTAACATTCTACAGTGATAGTAATAAATGATAAGCATTTATTTACAAATACGGAATATGAATTTTTTTTATATTTCCTTACATCTGACATCCCCTATTTTCTTTATTTCAATAAAGTATTACTGTATACATAAGTCTGAAATGTAAAAGAGAAGTGATTTTACCTATCATATTTAACGTAGTTTGCCCCCAGCGCTTTATATGTAGCTATATCCATTTAGGATATAATTCTCTATCTCCTTCTCTTTTTATCTGTGGAGTTAAAACAAAGGGGTGAGCGAACTACGCGCTCAGTAAAGGAGAAGTATGCTGCTTTAAATAAAGTAAAACTATATACCACAAAGTATTTATTTTTCCTAAAATCATACCAAGTAGGAAAACAGTGGATATAGTAAACAACCCTCTCAATACACCATTCAAATCACTGGCTAAACAGTTTACAATATAATGTAGTAAACAGTAAATAGGACTCAATAAATCCTCTCAATAAATAGAAATCAGTAAGTTGAGACTAGGCATCACCCTACAAATAAATCATGCTCTCATCGTTCCCTACCCCTTTCCAAGAACACAAGTTGTCCGCTTTTGGGGTGCACCCGTAGGCCATCGCCCCTCACGGCTATCTCGGCTAGATCTATGGCCATAATCTATAGGTGGTCCTCGGGTCCACTTGCCAGGTGACCTCGAGACCTATGATGACTTGGCGGGTCCATCAGCCTTGTGATGCCTTGGGGTGCACTCGTTGGTCTATCGACCCGAGCCATCGCCCCAGGCGGGTCACTCAGTTACGTGAATATTAATGCATGAACTCGGGGCCTAAAGTCTCAAAAATCACTTTATATCTCATAGCTAACCTTTAAGGAATTATTTCACCAAATTCATCATTTTCTCAAAATGATTTATTTTCCAAAAAGGTTTTAGGCTTTCTGTTTACAAAAGGCAATTAAAAACAACCCATTTTTCGTGTGAGAAAAATGTAAATTAAACCTGCTCGCCCATGGTTAGCTCGCCCATGGCTAGCTCGCCTATTACGGTGAACTAGTGTTCGTCCGCCAACATTAGCTTTTAAAAACAAATTGAATTGGCTCGCTCATGGTCAGCTCGCCCATAGTCAACTCGCCCATGATCAACTCGCCACTTATGGCTTGCCCATGGCCAGTTCGTCCACTATGGCTTGCCCATGGCCAGTTCGCCTATTGTCATAAAAGGGATCGCCTATTTTTGGCTCACCCGAATTTTTCAAAACATGGTTCGCCCGCCCAAAATATCACAAAAGGGTTCGCCCACTTGGCTCGCCCGTAAGTTTGTTAACAAAGGGGTTGCCCGCCCCAAAACATCACAAAAGGGGTCGCCTTCCATTGGCTCGCCCCGATTTCAATTAAAACAGGGTCGTTCGCCCAAAATAACATAAAAGGGGTCGCCTTCAATTGGCTCGTCCGCCCTTTACTAGTTCGCCCAAGTCAAACTATTTATCAAACTAATGCATGTCATAAACCAAACAATTTCTTAATAATTTCATAAAATTTAACTCCACAGGACATGTATTCACCTCACACACACAACTCCCTTACCTGGTCTTATGAGGCCTTGCTTCCCGATCGCTTTTACCGAGTCCCTAAATTCTCACTACAAAAATAAGATATTGATACCATTAATATTTTCTTCCCAGAATTTTGGCGAGACTTAAGATAAATCTACTAGCTCGCCCAACAGAGCTCGCCATTCATTAAATGGCTTACACGTGAAAGCTCACCGAACATTACTAGCCATTAATATATTGGCTTATTCATGGGAGTTCGCCCACAATTCAACTCGCCATGCCTATGCATTTGAGTTCGCCTATGAATTAAACCAGCGTTCGGAGAACTCGCCCACTTGAACAAGAACTTTTAACTTGGCGAGTTCTTTATTTCCTTCTCGCCTCAGTGGCGATCACTAACATTCAACATGGGCAATCACAATAGTCGCCATTCTCGTCATTTTTCCAGTATTTTTCTTGTTTATTTTTGTCTATTTCCAAAACCACGTCTTGTTTCTAGTTTTCATATTCTCTAAAGATTTAACTAAAAACAAGGTTGCATCTATGTTTATTACTTTGTAAAACATAGAAATCTACCATTGAATATCAAGAGAACCATAAAAATATGGAACTCATCTTAACCAATTGCACTTCCAAAACAGATCACTTTCTGTCTTACATTGGCCTCATTTTTCTTATTCCTTTAGCTCATCAACCGATGGAGGTTTTGCAAGCAGGTTTACTTGTTTAGCCAACTTAAGGATGAAGTTTAGTAAATCAAGCATGGCAGAAATGGAAGGAACAGAACATAAAATTGCAGCAGAATAGTTTTCGTGAAGAAGATGGAGTTTGCTAAGTCGATTTTCCTCGAGTGTTTCTTCTTATATAGCCATGCTAATCCAATCAGAACTTATCACTTGGCCTTTATTCTGCTTCTTTCATCATTTCACGTCTTAACATGCATCAATTAGATGAAAGAGACAGTTAGGGTAAATTTTCAACCCTCACTAATGGATGAAGACACCAGTGGCCAAAGAAACAGCCTACCAATCTTTTCTGTATCGTTTCTTGACTTATTTGCCTTCTTTACTTTATTCCTCAACCAATAAGGATAACTTCTTTATTGACTTTAATATCCTCTCTTAATTTTCTTCAGCAGTGTGGCGTACAAAGTCAATTTTTACTGCAATGGTTGAATTTATTTCCCCAGATTGCCAGCTTTTATTTCAATTCGTCAACCCTTCATCTTGCCAACATTCTCAGACTCGCCTATGCAGATTTTCAAGCTCGCCTCTGATTGGATTTGGGCATCTCCACTTTGTCTTGATGCCAACTTAAGATTTGGCGATTACGAGCTGATTTCCTTGCCTTAGGCGATCACATTGAGATTTGGCGATCACAGCTATAGTTACATTGTTGGCGATCACTGGTTATTGTTCTACTCGCCTACTTTGCTATGATTCATGCCACAAGTTGGCGATCACATTTAGCATTTTACATTTGGCGAGTACCTTATTGCCTTACTTGCCTACTAGGCTATCATCTGTGCTTCTATATGGGAGATTATGTTACTCGCCATCCTCACTCTTTGGGCGATCAACTCTATGTTCATTTGGGCGATCAGAGCCCTCACCTCATTCGGGCTATCATCTTAATCAAAATAACTTGGCGAACTCACCTATTCGCCAATAAAGCCGTTAAATCATACTCACCCATCGGCGAGCTGTTCCACTATAGTACTCGCCCATAGAGTGTTTCACAGAAATTGCTCCATTCACATCCTAAGTTAAGGAGCTTTTCACCCAAGTGGAAATCAACATTCATTATTTATTTAATTTCCACTATCAAATTTTATGAAATTAAGGTCTACAGTAGTGTAGAATCAAGTCTTACATTTTCTCCCCACCTTAAGAAATTTGGTCCTCCAAATTTTATATGGAGCTATAACTGAAAGAGCTCTGGATGTTTCTAACGTATAAGGCTATCTAACTCTTAAGTAGCCGCCTACTGCTAGAGCATCCAATCAAAGGATTAATCTTAGATCACAACACTTTATCCTTCCTATCCAGAATCCATACCGGTTTCTCAACATAACTCATGTCCTCTCTGATCTCCAGTGGCTCATGTCGAATCACGTGAGAAGGATCTAGATGGTACTTTCTTCACATCGAGACATGGAATACGTTATGCACTCCTGACAACTTTGGAGGTAGTGCACATCTCCCACACGATCTAAGATCTCCAACGATCCAATACGTCGGGGACTCAATTTCCCTTTCATTATTCCTCTAATTAGTGAGACCTTAATATACATAATCTCTTGTATATTTCAAGAAGTCTGTTCGATCCAGTCGAAAATAATTCTCGATCTCCTATTTTCTCATGCTATCGTGGATTATACCGTCTGCTAAATAAACCCTTTAAGGTACTATATCAATACTCGCCTGTTAGCTATTATTGTAAGCGATTCTGTCAGGGTAGATGATCGTCCCAGGAGCCTTTAACATCAAATGCACACACTCACACCTATCCTCGAGCGTCTATATCGTACGTTCGGACTGTCCGTCAGTCTGCGGATAAAACACGGTGCTAAACTCAATCGGGATCCCATAGCTTCCTGAATCTCTCTCAACACTGAGATACGAAGCGGGACTCCCTGTCAAATGTAATGCTTACTGAAATACTGTGTACTCTCACTATCTCCCTGACATAGATTTCAGCTAAGGCAATAATTGAATCAGTAAATTCCATAGCCAAGAAATTAGCAGACTTAGTCAATATATCCACAAATATCCAAATAGCATTATATCCTTTTGTGGGTAATTCAATTTTCACTTAGTTTAGGGAGCACTACCAACATAGGTATTTTTCTTCCTTAACACATTTTTAACTTTTAGTTAATCTCGTCTCTAAGATGAGACTGCTAGTATCTCTTTATGCTTCAAATTTTCTTTAAGAACCCCGCCCGTCTCTTCAGGCCATTGGCAAACCTGTCCTCGGCGCTCTCCCGCACCCCAGGTTTACTCTTTCAATTGAGTCGACGACCACATAGTTCGCCCACACCTCACAACATGTTATCCGCTGTTGGGCGATCGCCCAAAATCGTGGGTCGCCCATCTCGGATTTTGCTCAAGGATCCTGAAGAACTCGGGCTTCTTCTCTCAAAATCAATTTATACTCCTTGAAATCTTTTATCATCCTTGGGAGTTAGCAAATTTTCATTTCTTTTTACACATTAACTCATTCATACTATTATCACTTATCATCTCATTCGGTGCTAAGTCGATAATAATTTGGTGACTATCATTTAGATAGTTTTAATCAATCATATGTAATTGTCCCAGTAGTCTCTTAAATACACCGCACTCGCTCTCAATATATCCCGGAGCGTCCACACAATGCGCTCGGATATCTATATCAATCTGAGGCGGTGCTAACAGTAAATTTGGGATCCCAAAGCCTATTGCTATTTACTCAAAGCATGTGGCAAATCAGAGATCCCTATAACATGTACTCACTCACTGGAACTTCACATACGTTCTCACTGTTTACCAATATATATCGACTAAGGCACTCAAGACATCCCGAAACCTGATGATTAAGAAGTGAATTAATTTGGTTACTCAATCCATAGTCACTTCTATAACCTCATGGTTCTTTTAGATTCTCTACCATCCCACAATGATTGTTTCATGGTTAAACTAGGACTGCCATTCTTTTACAGACCTTAATACTAACCATCGATTACGTCTCAGGTAATCATTTTTCTCGATAACTTCTTTTATATCGAGTTATCATTTTATCTCTTATTCTCCTAGTACATATAATATCACTTACTTGGAGAACGTATTTGAGAGTATAATTTCTTCACAATCCATTTCTGAAATTGAATTTATCATCATTCAGATTTCGTCACCACTTTACTTATACAATTTTACAGTTCTAATATGTATATATATACTCATATGTATATCCTTTTTCAGGATTAGCAATACTTCTTGTATTCGCTCCTCTGAATATAACAATTTCATCTGTCAAAATCTGGCTTGTTATTAATTCTAGCCATAACCACATGATGATTAGACGAAATCACATTTATTCTTATATTTGGGAACTACCTCATAACTCGTGTTCCCTAGTCATCATATGACTTGTCTCTTAAGATATTTTCATTCTTTCCCATTCATCACCACAATCATTTTCCCACTTAATCTAGTATTTTACCGTTACAATCTTGCAACCATTTCGAATACTATACTCATACATACCCATTCACTTTCACTTTCTCACAAATAGGTATCACATCAGTAAGGCAGCGAATTCCACAAACTCCTCAACAATTCATTTATGCCATACGGGTAAACCTCATAAATCTTATACCTCAATAACCACACTTTAATCTCACTTAAATAGTAAGATCTTTTACTCAGATAATTTCAATGTCCACTTAATCATTTGAGACCTCACGTCTCTAATGTACATAGTTCAATTAGAACTCATGTTCATTGACTTAACAGTAAGGTTTTCCATTTTTAGAAGTTTGTGGCATTATTCAACGATATTGCTTATATCAATACACATATTCATTCTCTTTAAAATCTTCCTAGCTGGCTCTAGGCTCACATGTAGGAAGGATACTACAGTCGGCTAGGGATCCAGATAGAATAAGGTAGGTATTTCAGAATACCGTACTTATTCCGGAACCCAGAAGTAACTGTAGAGAGTACTAATCCCGTTGTTTTCAAAATGATATAATTTTCGTTTTCACCAGTTATATCAAAATAATTGATTTCTCTACTCATCAATCTCTTGAGTAATTTCTCAAGTTCTTCTGATTCATTGGTAAGGGCTTACAAAAGTTTCCATGTTGTGAATCAAGTCAACAATCTCTCGAATCCACATTACTCCAAAAGTTTACTTAGATTATCATCCCGTAAATTCTAATTCACAAACTCATTTCATCTTGGATGTCTCGTTATTTACATCCAACAGATCCACTATGTATCCTCCAAACACATATGTATAACTTTTCAAATCATTTCACATGTATTTCACAATATTTCGGTTCTATGAATATCATATTTATTCTCCTAAAACATAAGGAGTATATAGAACCAATATTAACATCATCGATTTTAAACCATTGATAACCCAATTCGCCTTTTTGGTTCATACTCTATAAATATATCACTTATAATATTCAATAATCCCTAACCAATATAACCCATATTTTCACTTTAATTCAGACCCTAAAATTCACAACAGGGCCAACTATCTCGCGACCTCTCATAGTATATACTTCGGGTCGCATTACTCATCAAATATATCAGTGGGCTCACAGTAGGGATCACCAAACATGTAATATGTCCCTTACATATTGCTTCACCATCAATTTTTTTATTCTAAATCAATTTAGTCATTTATGATTTAGAGGAATTATTTTAATATAAGGGTATGTTCATAAATTCCCCTTTAATTCTCTCTCTTCGATATACCTCCAAACATGCGATCTTAGGGCTTATGCACTAATATTATCCCCTTTCATTTCAATATCATCATTTCAGGATCTTAGTTCGATATGAACAGAGAAGTCCTGGTGGGGCCCTTACCGAGTTCCTCACTATACCTTACCGAATAGACCTGACATTGTGATGATAAGAACGCCTATCTCATGTAAAATTTTCGGATTATAATCTCTATTTGTAACCCTTAATTCATCAACTTTCACCACATTTCAACACTTAACTCAATTCATAGTCACTTGACTCCTCTATACATTCAGACTATACAGTACTACAGGGGATGTTAACCTTTTTCAACACTTTTCGTTTTAAAGGCATCAACAGACATCAGACCAACCAAAGCTTTGATACCATTAAATCTGTAACGATCCGTTACCACATTTTTCACGTATTTCTATACAACTTTTTCGGTTGGGCTGTCTGCGATGCCATTAACATTCTATAGTGATAGTAATAAATGATAAGCATTTATTTACAAATACGGAATATGAATTTTTTTCATATTTCCTTACATCTGACATCCTCTATTTTCTTTATTTCAATAAAGTATTACTGTATACATATGTCTGAAATGTAAAAGAGAAGTGACTGTACCTGTCATATTTAATGTAGTTTGCCTCCAGCGCTTTATATGTAGCTATATCCATTTAGGATATAATTCTCTATCTCCTTCTCTTTTTATTTGTGGAGTTAAAACAAAGGGGTGAGCGAACTACGCGCTCAGTAAAAGAGAAGTATGCTGCTTTAAATAAAGCAAAACTATATACCACAAAGTATTTATTTTTCCTAAAATCATACCAAGTAGGAAAACAGTGGATATAGTAAACAACCCTCTCAATACACCATTCAAATCACTGGCTGAACAATTTACAATATAATATAGTAAACAGTAAATAAGACTCAATAAATTCTCTCAGTAAACAGAAATCAGTAAGTTGAGACTAGGCATCACCCTACAAATAAATCATGCTTTCATCGTTCCCTACCCCTTTCCAGGAACATAAGTCGTCCGCTTTTGAGGTGCACCCGTAGGCCATCCCCTCACAGCTATCTCGGCTAGATCTATGGCCATATCTATAGGTGGTCCTCGGGTCCACTTGCCAGGTGACCTCAAGACCTCTGATGACTTGGCGGGTCCATCAGCCTTGTGACGCCCTGGGGTGCACTCGTTGGTCTATCGACTCGAGCCATCGCCTCAGGCGGGTCACTCAGTTACGTGAATATTAATGCATGAACTCGGGGCCTAAAGTCTCAAAAATCACTTTATATCTCATAGCTAACCTTTAAGGAATTATTTCACCAAATTCATCATTTTCTCAAAATGATTTATTTTCCAAAAAGGTTTTAGGCTTTCTGTTTACAAAAGGCAATTAAAAATAACCCATTTTTCGTGTGAGAAAAATGTAAATTAAACCTGCTCGCCTATGGTCAACTCGCCCATCATGGCTCGCCCATGGCTAGCTCACCCATTACGGTGAACTAGTGTTCGCCTGCCAACATTAGCTTTTAAAAACAAATTGAATTGGCTCGCTCATGGTCAGCTCGCCCATAGTCAACTCGCCACTTATGGCTTGCCCATGGCCAGTTCACCTATTCTCACAAAAGGGTTCGCCTATTTTTGGATCGCTCGAATTTTTCAAAACATGGTTCGCCCGCCCAAAATATCACAAAAGGGTTCGCCCACTTGGCTCGCCCGAAAGTTTGTTAACAAAGGGGTCGCCCGCCCCAAAACATCACAAAAGGGGTCGCCTTCCATTGGCTCGCCCGGATTTCAATTAACACAGGGTCGTTCGCCCAAAATAACATAAAAGGGGTCACCTTCAATTGGCTCACCCGCCCTTTACTAGTTCGCCCAAATCAAACTATTTATCAAATTAATACATGTCATAAACCAAAACAATTTCTTAATAATTTCATAAAATTTAACTCCACAGGACATGCATTCACTTCACACACACACCTCCCTTACCTGGTCTTACGAGGCCTTGCTTCCCGATCGCCTTCCCTATCGCTTTTACTGAGTCCCTAAATTCCTGGCTACAAAAATAAGATATTAATACCATTAATATTTTCTTCTAAGAATTTTGGCGAGACTTAAGATAAATCTACTAGCTCGTCCAACAGAGCTCGCCATTCATTAAATGGCTTACACGTGAGAGCTCGCCCAACATTACTAGCCATTAATATATTGGCTTATTCGTGGGAGTTCGCCCACAATTCAACTCGCCATGCCTATGCATTTGAGTTCGCTCATGAATTAAACCAGCGTTGGGCGACCTCGCCCACTTGAACAAGAACTTTTAACTTGGCGAGTTCTTTATTTCCTACTCGCCTCAGTGGCGATCACTAACATTCAACATGGGCGATCACAATAGTCACCATTCTCGTCATTTTTCCAATATTTTCCTTGTTTATTTTTGTCTATTTCCAAAACCACATCTTGTTTCTAGTTTTCATATTCTCTAAAGATTTAACTAAAAACAAGGTTGCATCTATGTTTATTACTTTGTAAAACATAGAAATCTACCTTTGAATATCAATAGAGCCATAAAAATATGGAACTCATCTTAACCAACTGCACTTCCAAAATAGATCACTTTCTGTCTTACGTTGGCTTCATTTTGCTTATTCCTTTAGCTCATCAACCGATGGAGGAAAGGTTTTGCAAGCAGGTTTACTTGTTTAGCCAACTTAAGGATGAAGTTTAGTAAATCAAGCATGGCAGAAATGGAAGGAACAGAACATAAAATTGCAGCAGAATAGTTTTCGTGAAGAAGATGGAGTTTGCTAAGTCGGTTTTCCTCAAGTGTTTGTTCTTATATAGCCATGCTAATCCAATCAGAACTTATCACTTGGTCTTTATTCTGCTTCTTTCATCATTTCACGTCTTAACATGCATTAATTAGATGAAAGAGACAGTTAGGGTAAATTTTCAACCCTCACTAATGGATGAAGACACCTGTGGCCAAAGAAACAGCCTACCAAACTTTTCTATACCGTTTCTTGACTTATTTGCCTTCTTTACTTTATTCCTCAACCAATAAGGATAACTTCTTTATTGACTTTAATATCCTCTCTTAATTTTCTTCAGTAGTGTGGCGTACAAAGTCAATTTTTACTGTAGTGGTTTGAATTTATTTCCCCAGATTGCCAGCTTTTATTGCAATTCGTCAACCCTTCATCTCGCCAACATTCTCAGACTCGCCTATGCAGATTTTCAAGCTCGCCTCTGCTTGCACCTGGGCATCTCCACTTTGTCTTGATGCCAACTTAAGATTTGGCGATTACGAGCTGATTTCCTTGCCTTAGGCGATCACATTGAGATTTGGCGATCACAGCCATAGTTACATTGTTGGCGATCACCGGTTATTGTTCTACTCGCCTACTTTGCTATGATTCATGCCACAAGTTGGCGATCACATTTAGCATTTTACATTTGGCGAGTACCTTATTGCCTTACTTGCCTACTAGGGTATCATCTGCGCTTCTATATGGGAGATCACGTTACTCGCCATACTCACTCTTTGGGCGATCAACTCTATGTTCATTTGGGCGATCAGAGCCTTCGCCTCATTCGGGATATCATCTTAATCAAAATAACTTGGCGAGCTCACCTATTCGCCAATAAGGCCGTTAAATCATACTCGCCCTCATC
Source organism: Heritiera fomes (assembly GCA_032173925.1). Classification (NCBI taxonomy): domain Eukaryota; kingdom Viridiplantae; phylum Streptophyta; class Magnoliopsida; order Malvales; family Malvaceae; genus Heritiera; species Heritiera fomes. Next base: position 32,898,977 of record JAPDPM010000009.1, on the reverse strand, counting down.
CCTTGGCGATCAGCCTTTATCTTGCTCACCCATTGGCGAGCTGTTCCATTATAGTACCCGCCCATAGAGTGTTTCACAGAAATTGCTCCATTCACATCCTAAGTTAAGGAGCTTTTCACCCAAGTGGAAATCAACATTCATTATTTATTTAATTTCCACTATCAAATTTTATGAAATTAAGGTCTACAGTAGTGTAGAATCAGGTCTTACATTTCGCATCCCGGATGTAGGCCCAGGAAGGATGAGGACCTCATCAGGGAAGTTGAGGAGCTCGCGGAGGGTGTCAACGATGGATGGATCAAGTCCCATGACTCTCAAATCCATCTTCTCTCTGCTGGGATTTCTTTTTTAGTAGCTTCTTTCATTAGCTGTGGAAGGAGAATGCGGCCTTGGGTATGCTTTTATAGTGAGTTTGATGCATGAAGACTGAAAAGGTTTGAGGTCTTTTGAGGGTGGTCTTCTTTTAATGGTGGTTCTAGAACGGTATAGAGGACAAATCAATCCTTGGGTTAATTTCTAGCTAGAGCAACAATTAGCCATCAGTTTCGAAGGTGGCAGACAAATGAGTTGCATGGAAATTGGTTTATGAGAAAAGGTACACATGCATGCACAAGAGCTAGGCTTATTAAATGATACATGTCCATGGAAGGATGAGCTGTTAATTTAGCACAGAAGGCTAAAGCGTTCGGTGCATGCTATCTTTACGCCTGAAACGTGGTTGTCGACTGGGATGTTTAAGATCCACGCGGAGTATGTCTTTAAGGGGCGTGGCACCCGTGGGGTTCTCTTCGGGAACCATGGCATTACAATCTAATGGCCCAGAGTCTAATTTTGTGTAGTCGTGACCTTTTAACCCCGGACTTGACCCTATATAATTGAACATTATGCACTGAACGAATCTTCATGTTAAAGAATATTTAGGTTTTGACAACGCTTTTCTAGTTAGTTTGAAATCTTCTCAACCCTCTTTGTTTTGTTTTCTGCCTGTCATTGCTTCTTGTTGCATTTGTCTTTCGGAGGATTCTTGCCCTTGATTTTGCCACTAGGCTTGCAACCTTTAGCTTCAACATGCATGCAAGTTGCAGCAAGTAGAAGCAGTACGAATATCGTCAACCTGAAGCTAAAAATTTTCATTTCGTCCAGCCTGAGTCTCTTGTAGGCTTTGATTGATGATACCATATAACAACTGATTGAATACCCTCATTGAAATATAACAGTAAAACCAGGTGCTAGGAAACAACCATAGCTTGCATTGAAACCTTCGAAATCGTTACATTCTTTTGGGGTGATCTGGTGACTGTTTCAGAAGACTACCGACATTGACATTTTCTTTGATAAATTAATTTAAAATGAGACAGTTTAATGGAAAAGAAGGCGTTTGATTCTTGTGATTATCACTTTAACAAATCACACCAGCCTTAGGTTACTCTTCTTGTGACCTGACGAGGAATAAGGAATTTAAAAACTTGCTACGTAATTACAACATGTACAGATAAAATTGCAGGCTCAGGAGTCGGGAGAAGTTTACGCCTAGGTTTAAAGGCAAACCTTGAACAAGGAGCCTTACAATATAGTTATTTCTCGTTAACAAGATTTTTTATTTATCTAACAAAATCCAGTGGCCGGCAAAGCCACTCTGTTGCCCAAGCTTGTTGACGTGAGAGTCACTCTCTTGCCTAAAGCCACTCTCTCGCCTAAGCTTGTTGACGCGAGAGCCACTCTCTCGCCCAACGCTTACCTTGTGCGGGAGCCTATCTCTCGTCCAAGACCTATCGCGTGTGTTTGTTGTCACGTGAATGACTCTGTCACATGCACCTTGCACGAGACAGACTATTCTGTCGCATGAAACTTTATGTGCGATAGACTATTCTATCGCGTGTGTATATATATATATATATATTTTCCATCGTTTCTATGGACAACCACTCAAAAGGATTTTCTTTTCATTGTTTCTGTCGCAATTTTATCTCTCGTGAAACTAGCAGTCTCTCGCGAGTCTTCCGTATCCTTTCGCAGAATTTTATACTTGGCTTTTTGTTTGATTCCCACAGACGGTGCCAATTGTTATTGCCCAAAACAACAATGATTCGTTGTTGACGTCGATTCTTGTCTTTTTCCTCCACATGTCTCCATGAACTCTGCAAAGTAGAAAATCATCAGGGGGCGCAGGGGTTTTCCCCTGCGCGCGCACTTCGATGCTTAAGTCAGACAGGGTTTTGGCAGGGTTTCAATAGGCAAATAGAGCTTAGGGTTTAAGAATGATACCTGTGACCTATTTATAGGAGTTGTAATGCGCGTAATTACCTTTAAGACTCACAGCTTAAATAATAATCCAATGGATCATTTATGGGCCTTCTGAGTCCTCTTTCCTCTTGGGCTCAAATTATCATTTGGCCTAATTGTCTTCAGCTTGACTTATAGAAAAGTCCAATAATCTTTAACCTGACTCACATTAGTGCTAAAATGGCACATTTCAACAATTGAATTCATACGCATGATTTGAGAGATTGTTTTCCATTAGAATTATTAGCTTCGAAAATGCCCATTCTTAAGTGTTACAAAGTGGAGAATGCTAAATTTATAATTCCATTGTTGACCCAAAAGATAAATCATAAAATAAAAATTATATATGTATTAATTAGGTTCTGATAATAATTTAATTTTTTTTGGTTACAATAATTTAATTTTTTTTATTCAACCATATGGGTGAAAGATAATTATATTTGTAACCAAGAAAAGAAAAGATAATTATATTTTACTTATAAAATAAAAATTGTGTTTTAGACCCATGGGTAATTTTTTAAGTGGGTTGTTATTTTTTTTTAATTTAAAGATATTTTAAAAATAAGTTTACTTGCTTTTTTTTCTTTTTTTTTTTTGCAATTACTCATCACTGAATCAGTGTGATCCTTTACACCAACTCAGTTAGGAATTTTAAATATAATACATATATATTTAATATATTTAAAAATCTCATTTTGATTGATAAGCTCCTTAAAAGTCTCTTTGCAAGTATATCTTATGTAATTTAATTTGTACTCTTCTCTAACTCTTCAAAAAAAAAAAAGGATGAAACCTTCTGTAAATTAGTATCTTGAAGTGTTTTTCTAATTTTTAAATATTATGTAATATATTTTTTGTATTTTTATAAAATTATAAATTTATGCATCATTTAGGATTGAATGTTACATTAGATTTTAAAAGAAATTATTTAATTATTACAATAAAAAGGTTAATTAATTTTTTATAGTGATCCGAGTTGAGACGATCATCTTTTAGTAATCTAAAGAGGTCATTAATTTAAATGAGATTAATTTAGACTGGTTCTCTTGTGTATCAATCCTTGTTTGCATTGACCGTTAAATAAGATATTATTTCATATCTAATATATCTAATATCTATATATTATATTACAATTTACATAATAAATATGACAAGATATCTACATAAATGCTTACTTGTCATTTTTTTTTAAATGACAAGTAAGCATCCAGTAAATTCAAAACAAACCATAAATGTTTTCCACATTTCCACTTTCCATAAATTTCTTTAAGTCCTACTATTTCTCATTCTTTTTAATAAAATTAACTTAAAGTAATTTTAAATACTATCTAATCTAAAAAAATTTAAAATATATAATTTTAATATTATCTTTTTAAAAAATTAAATAAAATATTAATTAATATTTATCTATATTATAAAATAAATAATTTTAATTTTAATTTATTTAAAAATATTTTATTAACTTAACTGAAAGTATAAAGTAAGTTATCAATATCATGTATATTATTTAAGTATTTAAAATTATTATTTTTCTAAATAAATAAAATTCATGCATAAAGCATATAAAATTACAAATATATATATTAACATAAATATTTAATAGATAAAATTAATTATATAAATATGTTATAATAATTCTCTTATATATAAATATGCATTTTATATACATATAATATAAATATTTAATAGATAATATATATATATATATATATATATATATATATATATATATATATATATATATATATATATATATATATATATATATAAAAGAATGCATATGTATATAAAATGCATATTTATAATTATAATTATTTAGGTCAATAATAAAACTCTACCTCAAAATGTTGCTCTAACACTTGAAATTTTTTAAAATATTTTTAATTTTTATTTTAACATTTTTTTGATGTGCTTAATAATGTTATTTATAATGTTTTCATTTTTTTATTTTTCCCAATATTTGTTTATCTTATGTTTATGATTTTTATAATTTTTTAATTAAATGTTTAATTCTTTTATGTTTGGATATCTTTATTATATTATATATATATATATATTTTTTATATAATATTATTATTTAATACATTGTCAGTTGAGTTTTTGAACACCACAAATGGCGCTAAGACGATGATACATATTCTTTATGAATATTAAAAAAGTAAAAAATAAATAGAAGAAAGGTATGTGTCGTTATTTTAATATCGTTTGAGAAATTTAAAAAATTTCATTAACAGTATATTGAATAATAATTATTTTATATATAGTTTAAATATATAAATTAAATAATATTATTATATATTTACAAATTAAATAATTAAAATTAATTCGTGTATCGTACGAGTAAACGCTAATATATTTATATATACTATTTTAAATTCCATACTGAACTGTTGTAGCCACAAGTGATATTAATTAAGTCATGAATAATTACAAAAAAAATCAAATAAATTTATTTTAGGCTTAATAGCCAAATATACCCTTAACTTTTTGTATAAAATGAAAATAAACTTTCAACTTTTAATTTTACTATATAAACCTCAAACCTTTCAAAATAATGCAATTAAATCCAAATTAGCTATTAATTTTTACAACAAAATAAAATAGTTGAGGGCTAATAAGACTTTAATCATTTATTTATTTTATTAAATTGCATTATTTTAAAAGATTGAATGTTTATTTATAGTAAAATAAAATATTATGAACTTTTACAATAAAATTAAAGATTGATGGCTTATATTTATTTTGTGCAGAAACTTAAGAGTATATTTGCTATTAAACCTTTATTTTAAAATGTAAAATTAAAGATAAAATTATATCGTTTAATTTTAAAAGAATTGACAGTCCACTTAAAAAACTACTCATTGTTCTAAATCACAATTTTTATTTTCTTAAAAATAAAATATAATTATCTTTTATAAATAAGGTTGAATTAAAAATTAAACTATTATCATAAAACTTATTATTACATATATTATTTTAGGCAAAATAGCCAAATAAGCCCTCGACCTTGGGTCCAAAATGAAATTAAGCCCTCGACCTTTTATTTCGTGAAAATCAGTCCATAAACTTTTATTTTAGTGGAAATAAACCCTCAACTTTCTAAAATTATGCAATTAAGTCCAAATCTGTTAAATGACACTAACTGCCGTTAGTATTGCACATGTGGCATGCCACGTGGCAGCTAAGTAAGCTATCCACGTCAGCTTTCACTAACAGCAGTTAGTGTCATTTAACAGATTTGGACTTAATTGCATAATTTAAGAAGGTTGAGGGTTTATTTCCACTAAAATAAAAGTTTATGGACTGATTGCCACGAAATAAAACGTTAAGGGCTTAATTCCATTTTGGGCTTAAGATGGCAAAATAGCCAAATAAGCCCTCGACCTTGGGTCCAAAATGGAATTAAGCCCTCGACCTTTTATTTCGTGAAAATCAGTCCATAAACTTTTATTTCAGTGGAAATAAACCCTCAACCTTCTAAAATTATGCAATTAAGTCCAAATCTGTTAAATGACACTAACTGCCGTTAGTATTGCACATGCGACATGCCACGTGGCAGCTAAGTAAGCTATCCGTGGCAGCTAAGTAAGCTATCCACGTCAGCTTTCACTAACGGCAGTTAGTGTCATTTAACAGATTTGGACTTAATTGCATAATTTAAGAAGGTTGAGGGTTTATTTCCACTAAAATAAAAGTTTATGGATTGATTGCCACGAAATAAAACGTTGAGGGCTTAATTCCATTTTGGGCTTAAGGTCGAGGGCTTATTTGGCTATTATTTCTATTATTTTATGATTTATCTCTCGGTCAACCCATTAATATCACGGTCACACACACCGTCAATTCCTAAGACCTACTCCAAACCAAAACAATCATCGGTACATCAGTAAGGACCTTAAGCTGCCCGGAAACACCTCTTGCTCTGCTCTTCCGCCGCTGCCGTTTGTGGTTTCCTTTCAACCCATTTCCTCATTTTCACGCTATGGGTAAGCTTAATGCTTCTGTTTCTCTTCGTCTTTCTTCCTTTATTTTACGTTCTATTGCTGATAGTAAAAAGGCCCACCCTTGTTTTCCCTCTTCTTTTTCCTGTTCTTTTAGTACCATTGCTACCCACATCAAAACTTTATCTAAGAACACCGTGAGTGTAAGGGGAAAGGGGAAAAAGCATGATTGTTTTGATAATGTTGATGATGCCCTCACTTTGTTTAATCAGATGGTTCACATGTACCCTAGGCCTTCCATTGCGGAATTTTCTAAATTATTAGCAGCTATTGCCAGAATGAAACATTATGCAGCTGTTGTTTCCCTCTGTAACCAAATGGAATTATTAGGAGTTTCCCACGACGTTTATTCCTTGAGCATCTTGATTAATTGTTTTTGCCGTTTGGATCATGTCGATTTTGGATTCTCTATTTTGGGAAAAATTCTGAAGTTAGGTCTTGATGCTGATGCTGTGACATTGTCGACTTTGATCAATGGGCTTTGTACTCAAAGTAAGATTGCTCAGGCTGTGAGTTTGTTTGATGAAATGATTGAAAAAGGTTATCAACCTAATTTAATTTCTTACACTATAATACTTAATGGGCTGTGTAAAACTGGCAATACCGATAGATCTGTTAAGTTGCTAAGGATGATGGAAGAAAGAGGTTTCCAACATGATATTGTAGCATATAATATTGTCATTGACTGTCTTTGCAAGGATAGGCGGCTAACGGAAGCTTTTGACCTCTTTTTTGAAGTGAAGGGCAAGGGTATGTCACCAAATACTATCACTTATAGTTGCTTAATTCATGCTATGTGTACTTTAGGCCAGCAAAAAGAGGTCACAAAATTTTTGAATGAAATGGTGGCTGCCAATATCGAACTTAATGTTGTCACGTATAATATATTAGTTGATGCACACTGCAAGGAGGGAATGGTTTTTGAAGCTGAAGATATTGTTGACACAATGATAAAGCAAGGGATTGAACCTAACATTTTCACTTATAGTGCATTGATAGATGGTTATTGCTTGCAAACCAAAATGGATGAAGCAAAAAGAGTATTTGATTTGATGATTAAGAAGGGTTGTGCACCTAATATATTTAGTTACAACATCCTTATCAATGGATATTGCAAAGCTAAAAGGTTAGATGAAGCAATGAAACTCTTTCGTGAAATCTCTCAAAAGGGGCCAATCCCTAATACTGTCACATACAGTACTCTTATACAAGGTATGTATCAATTAGGGAGACTTTCTTCTGCCCATGAACTTTTTAGGAAGATGTGTGCTTCAGGGCAAGTACCAGATCCAATGACCTATTCAATTTTGCTAGATGGCTTATGCAAACATGGTAAAATTGAAGAGGCATTGAAATTGTTTCATGCAATGCAGAACAATGGGTTAGAACCTGATATTGTCCATTTTAGTATCCTAATTGATGGTTTGTGCAAAGCTGGGCATATTAAAGTTGCAATGGAATTATTTAATGGACTCTCTGTCAAAGGTTTAAACCCTAATGTTTACACATATAATATAATGATCAATGGATTGTGTAAAGAGTGATTGCCAGATGAAGCATACCAGTTATTTAGGACCATGGGAGATATTAATTGTTTGCCTGATAGCTGTTGTTATAATGTAATGATCCAGGGGTTTCTTCGAAATAGTTATACCTTCAAGGCACTACAACTTATTAAAGAAATGGTTGATAAGGGCTTTTCCTCAGATTCATCCACTGCTACCTTATTTGTTGATCTCGTCCTGAGATGTAATCAATCAATCTTGTTTTGAAATGTTTCACAGGTTGTATGAAGATCGTCACTTTGAAAATATGAATTAATTTCTTCATAAATCATTTATACTACTGTGATAAGTTCAAATTCTTGGAAACTACAAAGGTTGTTAATGTCTATTGTCATTTTAGGTGATAGCTGTTCTTATAATGCAATGATCCAGGGGTTTTTTCGAAATAGCTATACCTCAAAGGCCTTACAACTTCTTAAGGAAATGGTTAATAAGGGCTTTTCTGCAGATTTATGCACTGCTGCCTTATTTGTTAATCTCGACTTAAGATGTAATAGATCAATCTTGTTTTGAGTTGTTTCACGGCTTGTGTGAAGATCGTCACTTTGAAAATGTGAGTTAATTTCTTCATAATCATTTATACTGCTGCTATTAGTTCAAGTTCTTGCAAACTACAATGGCTGTTCATTTTATTTTCATTTTAGCGATGATATCCTTTTAGCATTACAAATGAAAGAAATATTATGCTCCATGTTTCACTTTTTCCCAGTAATATATTTGAGATGATTCTCTTTCTCATATCTCTGAAGTGAACAAGAAAGTTTGATAGTGTTAGCTCTAGTATATATTTTAAAAATTATTTCATTTAAGTACAAATAGTGATTGATGTATGAATATACCTTTGATTGCTTTTTAAATTAATTATTTTATCCTTAACTTATTAATTTATAAATTCAAATTTGATCTTTAATTTTGTATTTGAGAAAAAGAAATCTTTTGTTCTAATTCTAGTTCATTAATTCAATATTTTAGATTTTAGAAAAAGAATTTGATTTTATAAATTTGTGTATATTGTGTATTATTTTTAAATCCATAGTAATATTAAATCCCTATTTAGTAGTAACTTTAAAAATATCGATTATAATTATTTGTAAATTTGAAATACTCTCAATAATATATTAAATTAATTATATTTTTAATTAAAGTATTAACCTTTTTAAATATTTTAAATGAATTTCAAGTTTTTGTGTGAACTAATCACTTCTTTAAATGATTATAAGAATATATCCTCTCACATGTATTTGATGCATTTAAGATTTACTCTTGAAATATTAAGTAATCATTTATTTATTTTCTTATAATTTGCGAATTTCTTTATTCATTTGTTCCTCACAAAATACAAGTACCATTGGATTATTTTGATTACAAAATAAAGATGCGAATATAGACAATTTTAATAAATTAAAACATAAAAACATCAGACGAGTTGAAAACATACGAGGCAAATATCATATTTGCCAATGTAACATAGGCTTAAGCATAAAGGAAAAATCGCTTTACTTTTCAACAAATAAAGCAATTGCATAACTTGTAATCCTGAATTCTCCTGTAAAGTTTCTAAACCTGCTGTGGCCTAGCACCATTGACGCCCCTCCTCCTAAGCACGACAAACCATGTGTAGGCTTCCAACATGACAGCATTGAAGGCCAAAGCCAAGATGACACCAATGTAAGCATTCTTCCATTTCTTCTCAGGTTTCGGGATGTCGAATCCCTTGAATATGTTAATAACACTAAGAATTATGACAGTGTATCCCATCAAGTGGAGATAGATATTCCTGTAGGATCTGTATTTGTGGTCTGGTTTCGGCCTTAGAAGCAAAGCAAATACCTAAATCCAAACCAAGTCTCTGTCAGTAAACTAAATTTACCAAGATTGAAAAGTACTGCAAATTTTAAGTATCAGATTAGATTATATATCTGGTATTGCTTTGGGGTGTGTTCTCTGATTACCTGAAGTGTTCCAAGGCAATTCCAATGGTTCTGTGAGCATCAAATTGAATACCAGGAGATTCGCTGCCTAGTTTGAGACCCCTGCCCCATCCGGCAATGCCAACAACATAGGCCAAGGATTGACAAGCAGCGTGCAGATAAAACCATGCAGGATCAGCAGATTTGAATACCTTCAAGTACCTTGCTGTTATAGCACCCAGAGGCATCAAGATACCCCAACTCACAGTGTTTAGCACCCCGTGAATCTGAAATTTCATTGCAAGCCTGAATCAATTTTCTTGTCTAGAACAACTTATGCTAAATGCTTAAGGAATACCATGAAATTGATTAACTAAGCAACACCAATTCAAATTGAATCATCTGATATAAGATAACAAAACTATAAACGCAAAGATAGAAATAAAACACCTACGTTTTTCTTTCAAACTCTTGTTGAGCTACCTCCTCCAGTTGTTCCAGCCTCACCAGAAAGCAGATTCAAGGTGGCCATGGACTGAATGTTAGCACCAGAAATAGCATGCATCTGTGGGGTGTTCCCAGAGAGGGAACCTTGTTGCCAAACTTGATTTAGAGTAGTGACATTATTGGAAAGTCCCAAGGTAGCAAATATAATAATCTCATTGTTTGCATACGTTGCGGACAATTCAGAGACATCAAAACTAAGATCACCCTCTCGCAGCTGGGTTTGGTATTGAGTGATGGGTGATGTGTAGACTCTCATGCCTCCATCGGTGTGTTGATAGGCAACAAGTGCCTGTGATCCAACCATGCCTGTTGAGATTGGGCCATGCAACCCATCTGGGGGACGTGATCCCAGTCTGCCTATAGGCAATCTCCAGCTTTCCTGAGTCATGGTTGTAATGAAGAAAGGAGTTCAAGACAGGAAGATCAGAGCATGACCTGAAGACTCGGTTGCCAGAGAAGGCATACTCGGCACAAGTTTGCGCATTGGATGATAAAATCAAGCACATAAGAAGAGACAGAGATAAATCAACTTTTAACATTCTTGCCATGGTAACTTCAGCTAGCTGCAAGACATTGCAAAATATTCAGATTTCTTTGTGTAAGGGTATTCGCAAGACAACGGAATAGATGGAAATAATAGGAAGATACTTCAGGGGAAGACGAGAGAAAGGGTTTATATAAGAGGGAGGTCGGTTTATGAGTATGAATGAGCAATTCTTATATAATTGGATTTGGATAACAAGAAGTTTGATATATTAAAGTTCATATCGAACTATATATTATTTATTAAAAAAAAACAAATTGAGAACAAAATTTACTACTAATAGTTTCTTTCCTCAAAATCACTCTTTCCAAACCATCTCTTACCGAACTTCAACAAGTGACCAGAATTTCTTATTGTGCCTTTCAACAGGTTCCAACTTGCAAGCAAGTCGGCCATGAAAACATACAAAAATATTAATGCAAGCAAGTCAGAATGTAGAGATGTATCTTCTTTTTTTCACATGTTCAATAAGTATTAATGGTTTTATGACATGCAGCTCTTTATTGGTGTACTTGCGAAAGGTGCTTTTGTCAGTGAAACCCCTATAAGAGGTCAACTCAATGCTCTTGATTCCTTTCAACTTTGAAGTGAATAACTAAAAGTTGTGCAGTGTCATCTCAAACTGAACTTGTGAAGTCTCTCATTGCAACAGAGGTGTGAACATTATGCTTCGAATAGGTGTGCCCTAAGCCGTGCCAGATTATTTTGTAGAATCCATTTGAGGTTAAAACTCATGAGATTAGCAATACAAATTTGCTTTTGTTGAATCATTATCGGTAATGTAGTAGTAATACTTTGTGTTTGGATTTTACACTTTCTTGAACTTATATCTGTTTGGCCAACAAAAGCTTGAAGGAGACTTGCTCAGCAAATGCCACATTTGTTGAGAATAGAAATTTGTTGCACACCTGGGGCTGGATCTTCCACATTTCTCAGGCATTAGATCGATGGAAGTTGCTTAATCTTTGAGGGAGTCTCCATTCTCCAATGACAACCTGAATTGCAGCAATACCCTTGAATTCCAATTCACAAGATTTATTCTCTTTAAATACAACACAAAACAACCAAATATAAAGATAGCAAGACTCAAAACCATTTTCCTGAAATTCATATATTCTCTCCATTCTCATTTGCAGCTCCTTCTGTTTTCTCCTCCTCCTTCGTCGTCTCACATGGCTTTGGCTTTGATTTTTGCAGTGGGATGTGGGGAAGATCTGTCCCTAGCTAAGCTGCAGGCAATGACGTACTGCTCATTGATTTTCATGGGATTCTTTCATTTATTTTATCTTTTTATCATTACAAACTATAAGTAACTATAGTTATAGTAAGGTTTTAGTTGAAGGGGGTTTTATAGTATGATTTTAATTCTTTTATAAAGAAAAAAGGAGAATATATGATCTTTATGATGCTAACGCTATTGTTTGACTAGAACTGTTAAGAGTAATTTGAATGTGTTTTGCATGAGTTTATATTTTTGTTTGTTCGTTTGGACAAGAAAAGCTTTTGTATTATAATCTTATCATATGATTAATTTTTGTCTTATTAAAACAAGAAAAGAATTTAGCAAAAGTAGAGGTGGTAAAAGTTGATACGAGCTCGAGAAGCTGTTTGAGATTGAATTCGGACCAACCTGAATTGATAAAAAAAGAGTCAAAGGCACAAGTTCTAAAAAACCCGAACCCAAAAAAACCCCAACTCGACACAACCTGAATCCAATATAATCCGAACACGATACGATCCAAAATCAAGACCAATCCGATCCGAAACCCGTAAAAAACTAAATTTATAACCTAAAAAAATCCAAATTATAATTAAGTGATTATTATTTAAAAATAAATAATTGATACACTTTTTTAATTAAAAGTTTAAAATTTTGAAAACAATTATTATTTATTATACAATTATATCAATTATGTATTATCAACAAAATAAATATTAATTTTTTTTAAATCAATTATTAAATAAAATTAATTTAAAACACCATAATATATGAATATCAAATAATCTTTAATATTATACTTATCGTATTTATAATAATAAATATATTATTATTTTAACATTTGATTTTATTATAAAAATAATTATAATATTTTATCAATTTTATTTCATAATAAAATTTTAATTTTAATACAATAATAAACCAAATATATAAAAAAATTATTATATATTTTCAATATTTGTTTGAAATTTTGAATTTGATATTTTGTACAACACATTAGGAACATTATTAATAAAATTAAATTTAAGCTATATTTTCTTAAAGTTTCAAGTATAGAAAAATATTAAATTTACTTAAAAATAAAAACCTAATCTTAAAATATTCTAATTTGGTATTTTATAACAATTATTTATATATTATATTATAATAATCTTTTAAAAATAAATTATGTAATCTTTTAGTGTGTAAATATTAACTCAAATACTCTTCTTACTTCACCCATGTTGTTTTGCAAGCAATATCATCTAATAATAAATTATAAGTGACAATGTTATGCTTAATCTCTTGCTTTATCATTGTGTTGACAATGATTTCGGTTTAAGAAACCATTAAGAGTTTGTATATGATGCACTGACAGTGTATAGTTTCTATACACTGTCAATGCATCAGAGATTGACACCTCATCAATAGGCCCTTTATAGGCAAATTAAACAAATTTATTTATATTTGCATATAAGCGCCTATTGATGAGGTGTCAACTTCTTGTGCATTGACAGTGTATAGTTTTTATACACTGTCAGTGCATCATATATAAATCCAACCATTAATACTTGCAATGTGTATCAAACAATATATCATAGGTAACAAAATTAAATACAATTTTGCTAGCCACGATTTCATTCAAAAAACTTATTGCCTATTCTTGCTGGCTAAAACTAAACATTGCATTAATAAAAGAACTAAAAGTATAAGTATTTGGTGATATGCCCCCACCCTTTGCTTCAAAGAAGAGGTCAAAAGCCTCTATTAGCCGTTTTTGCTTACAAAAACAATATATCACAGTGTTATATACTACAATATCAAGTCGTAATCCTTTTTATTCCATTATACTCAACAACTTAATAAATTTATCAATATGGCTAGATTTACTTAATTCATTAAATATTGTATTGTAAGTAACAAGTTTATGCAAAAACAAAAGTTTTTATTTTTATTTTACGACATTTTTGATTTGTTCTTTTTGTTCTCTGTGCATTTTTCGTGCATTTTTTGTGTATTTTATATTTTACATTAAAAAGTATGTGTATATATATATATTTCAAAGTATTCTAATATTTTAAATTAAAAAAATGTATATTAAGTGTGCTACACTTTTTAATAATCAACTCAAATGCTTTTCTTGCTTCACTAATGTTGTTTTGCAATAGATCAACATCTTTTGAGCCTTGCAATATGCATTGATGAGGATGTTGTAACTAATTGTGTTAGGGGCATAGCCACTATTACTCATCAACTCAAGCACTTTTATTGCTTCACTTATGTTGTTTTTCAAGCAATAACCATCCATCATATAGTATAGATGACAATGCAAGGCTTAATCTTTTGCTTGATTATTATCGACAATGCATTTTGCTTTAAAAACCATATTATTCTTGCAATATTCATCAACCAATATAATGTATGTGACAGCATTAAGTGCAATATTGCTAGCTGCCATTTCATTCAACAATCTTAGAACGTTTTTCTGCTGGCAAGAACTAAACATAGTATGAATCAACAAATTAAAAGTAGCACTATCAAGTGATACGCCTTTACGCTTTGCTTCAAAAAAAATATCAAAAGCCTATGTTGGCCGTATCTCCTTAACAACTCAACAACTTTATCAATACAGCTAGTTGTACACAATCCATTAAGTAATGTACTGTAAGTAAGTAGAATACATTAATACCCTTTTCCAATCAATTAATGAAACAAACTAAAAGCTTGAATAACTTTTCCTTGAATACAGAACCCACTGATCAAAGTGGATAATGTCACGACATTAGATTCAAAACCTAACTTTACAATTTTTCCCAAAACAGAAAATCTAAAATCAATGTTATTTAATTTGTAAAATCAATTAATCAAGATGTTCAAAGAAAACAAGCTAGCGAAAACTCTTAAGAATTCCATTCGGTTGTATAGAGAAACAACAAAATCATAATATTTCATCTTAAAAATGGTTGTTATCACCTTGTTAAATTCTAGAATATAAGGCTTAGGTTACTTCTCAACCAAATAATTAAACAAATTCAGAGCATAATCAAGATTATCAGAACCAGCTAACTTGTTTGCATTTCCACTTGCATTGAGAGAATTCTCTGTTACAGTCCTGAAGTTAGTAATTTCCTTTCTAATTGCACTAAGAGAGCTCTTGATACGGATGAGTGTTAGTAAAAACCATTCCTTCAAATCAATGCGGAGAACTTTTAGCTGAAGTTGGAAAAGTAATGGCTAGTAGATAAAGGGTATTACGAAGGTTTAGAACAATCCGATAATTTTTTTTAATAATATATAATATCAAATATTTTTTATATAAACTTATCACATTAGATAGGAGGCAAGAAGAAGAGTGACCATTTTTCTCTATTTTAATTTATTTTTCAAAAAATTTTTCATAATATTTTACATTAAGTAAATATGATAATTATTATATATATTAAGTATTGTACTGTAAGCAACAAGTCTAGGCAAAAACATAACTAATCTTAGTTTTATATCTTTAATTTTTTATTTTTCTTTACTATGATTTTTATTTGTTTCTGTTCTCCGTGCGTTTTTTGTGCATTTTTCTCGTATTTTATATTTTAAATCAAAAAATATATATATATAAAATTTAATTTGTTTTTATGTTCTCAACCAAATAATTAAACAAATTCAGATTATCATCAATATTATCAGAATCAGCTAACTTGTTTGCATTTACACTTGTATTGAGAGAATTCTTCATGCGGATGAGTGGCAGTAAAACTCATTCCTTCAAAGCAATGCGGAGAGCTTTTAACTGAAGTTGGAAAAGTAATGGTAAGTAGATGTAGGGTTTTACGATGTTTTATAACAATCTTATAATTTTTTTTAATAATATATAATATCAAATATTTTTTATATAAACTTATCACATGAGGCAGGAGGCGAGAAGAAGAGTGACCCCTCTTCTTTATTTTTATTTATTTATTTTTTTAAAATTTTTCATAATATTTTACATTAAGTAAATAGGATAATTATTAAATACATTAAGTATTGTATTTTAAACAACAAGTCTAGGAAAAAACACAACGGATTTTAGTTTTATATCTTTAATTTTTTATGTCTTTATTATGTTTTTGATTTGTTTTTATGTTCTCCGTACGTTTTTCGTGCATTTTTCACGTATTTTATATTTTAAATAAAAAAGTATATATATATAATTTTTATAACTTTTTCTAATATTACATTAAAAAAGTGTATATATAGTTTTTTATTCTACTCACACATGTACATAATCAAATAAAATATGCAAAATAGTTAGAAAATATCCATTCAACATCCTAAATATCATGTCCAATTCATAAATGCAAAAATATATAATATTCAAATAAAAGAGAAAGAAAAATAATGTCTACAAAGCAATGTTGACTCATTAGCATCCAACTCGAAGAAGTAAATACCTAAAGCACAATCGAATTTACTTATAATACAGTTTAATAAAAATATATACATTTAATATATATACTTAAATAATTAAATAAAAATTGTCAATATCTAAAAGAATATCCATTTAACATCCACGCACAAAGATCATGTAAATATCTAAAAAAATCATGTAAAATATTTTGTAACATTTATAACTGATTTCCATGCATTTAAGTACACAGTATTTTACACTTTTTCACACATCTTATACACGTGAATCGATTGAGCTGTCTGTGATGCCTTTATTTTTCACTTTTAAAACACTAGTGAACAGTAAATACTGTATTTAACTTTAATTTACACAATTAAGATTAAATTACAAACATTATTTAAATCTTAATATATACATCTCCTGTCTAATATAACACTGTAGTACTGTAAACAAAAGTCTGAACATATAATATAAAATAAATATACCTCCGGGATAAACAACAGCTGCCTCGGGGTGCTCAATATGCAGCCACTAATTCTCAGATGATATATCCCACGATCACTGGAAATACTCTGGAAAGATAAAATAATGGGGTTAGCAAACCATGACTCAATAAGAGAGTTGTATGTAAATTTTGTTATCTCGAAGATTATATGCAGCAAAATCCTTAATTTCCTATTGGTGTACTAAGCACACTAAAAAAGAAAGGATACTATAGTCGGCCGAGAAATTTAGATAGAGCATGAAAAGTGTTTTGAAATACCTATTTTGTCCCGAAAATCTAGAGCGACTACAGGGAATAAAATAAATTTAATGTGAATTTCATTTAAATATTCATTGCATATAAATATTTAATAAATTTAAATAAAATAACTCATTAAATCATGTACACAACACTTGAAAATAATTTATTTCCACGATTGAAATCATCACTTTAAGCACATGTAATAGTAAAATAAACTGTTCCAATATTTCACCAATTCAGTAATAAAACACTACAGTAAACAGTATATCTCAATAAATATCACCAAAACCGAGAATAACACGTGGAATAATAGTGGAGACCAGGCAATACCCTGATAATATCATGCTATAGTAATCCCCATAGGGAGCGGTATTAATAAACACGCGAGATCTTTGGCCATAGTCTATAAATGTCCTCGGTCGTACACTGAGCGGGTGATAACCGAGACGCTGAAGACGGCTCAATGTCAACAGCTTCACACATGAGTAACACATGAAACACGTGACACGTGAGCATGATATGGGGCCTAACAGTCTCAAAATAGTATTTACACAGTGGTAACACCTTTATGAAATTTATTACACATGATAAAAATTTATTTAATCCATAAAGGAAAAATTATAGTAAAAATAGTGAATATTATATTGAAAATATTTTATAAAATATTCACTATTCACCATTTCACTTCATCAATTATACATTTCATTATGAAACACGTGGAATGAATTTTTGGTAGTATAACTTTTACCGAAATCGGTATCATGATTATTTAATAAATACTTTTTGGTAAATTCACCATTTATGAAAACTAATTAATTTATCACTTTTAAGGCTAGGAGAAAAATCAATAATGCACTAAAATAATTTATAATATTTATAGAAATATTTTCAATAAATTTCGACAGCATAACGGCTGCCAGAGTCCTAGCTTCCTTGCATTTTCAAACACAACTCCACCAACTAGAAAATAGCAATTTCATAGCAATTTAAGGCAATTCAGTATCCAAATAACCTTATAAAATTCATAGCATGGAACACATGCATTCGGATATCCCTACAAATTCACACACGCGTCTCTTACCTGTCTATCGAGATCGCATTACCGAGTACACCACACGAACACCGAAATTCCCTAGTTGCAATTTAATTTCACCAAAATTATTAGCTTATTTAGTCCTTATTTTTAAGCTAAAGTTCATATTAAAATGCAGCCACATTAGATACTGCAAATATTTTTGCAATATAATTTTTACTGGTAGTATAACGTAACTTCTTCGTTTTGCGTCGGATTTTAAATCTGAGCATACCGGTAGACTCCTCATAATTTCTATGGTCCAAATCTACGCTCAAAACATCAAATACAGCCATGAATTCATTCCCCTTCATATAGGCCGAATTGGATGGGAGATGATTTTGCATGATTTTCAACAATTTGATCTTACTAAGTTGTTTTCCCATGCTCAACATTTAATTTGGCACCATTTATAGACTTGAAGCACCATGAAACCCCATAATCCCATGCTTGGTCGAATGGTACATTAATGGTGAATTTTTGTTTTTCAACATTTAAACAAAACAATGGCCTAGAAACATGATCACTAGACTATAAGGAATAAATCCATGCCATTTAATTTAAGAAAACCACAAGCATAGTGAAAGTACCTTGCTTGGCCAAATATGGGGAGTCCTCATTCTCCTTGTATGATGCCTTATAGAGGGAAATATGGGTATAGGGTTGTAGAGGTGAAAGAGGAGATAAATTTTGGTATAAAAACCTTGTTAAAATTCTAAGTAGTTTGTTAGTTATTTAGGTTGGAATTTTTCTTTTCTTTCTTTTAAGTGGGAATGGCGTGGGAGGCTTTGAGGAAGAAGGTGAATAGTAGCCTCCAGCCACTGACTGAATTTTATAGAAATTTCTGGAGCATTGCCAAATGATCAAAATACCCCTAATTATAAAATTTTGGACTATTTTGCCCTTACGGTCCCGTCGGCTTAAAAATCTTGTAAACGGGCTCCAAAATTTCGGATTCCAGTTCCAAATGGTCATATTAAACATATCCTGATAATTGAAAGTGGTTTCGTTGACGCGCGATGCACGGATAGTGAGAAATTATAATTTTACCCCCGTGACCCGACAACAAAATTTTTTGTTTTTGTGGCCATTTCGACAAATTCGTTGACACCATGTTAAAGTACTTTTCATGTAGAATAACATGATATTTTTACTTCGTCTAAATTCATTTTAGTTTGAGAGAAATTTACAAAAATACCCTTAGGATGTATTTGTCATTTTCTAATTTGTTTATCATATTTCACAAAATAATGTAACTTTGGTATTTTGACTTCCAAATCACCACAATATCATTATTTAACCTCCAAAAATTTATTTTCTCACTCCTAGCATCATCCGGGCACTGAAATATAAGTGGGGTTCACGTGGCTTTTCACTTAATATTTATAAAAATATACAAAATAATTTATTTATTTATTTATTAAAATTTATATTTTCGCACATGTACAATACAAAATAATGAGTTCTCAAATAAACTTATATAATATAATATAAAAAGATAAATATTATATATGTATATTATATTTTAGATTATATGCACAAGTGTCATTTTTGCTTACGTGAACACTTATGTTTATAATCTATAATAATGACACGTAAGCAATTTTTTGGTCAAATAATATTAATTTAAAAACTGTTTCATTTACAGCTTATGGCTTACGTTTCTTATAGTTTCTCTATTCTCTTCTCTTTTACCCTCACATAGTTACGTTCCTACCTCCATACACTAGCAAACTTTTCTTTTAGTTTCCTTATTTTTCTCTCCCTCACTCTCACGTTTATATCTCCCCCTCACACACAAACATTAATATTATTTTTATAATTAATTAACAATTTTTTATATCTCCTTTTTAACGTTATTTTCTTTCATTAGTTTTTTTATTTTTCTCTCTCTCTCACCCTTATGTTTCTGTCACCCTCTCACACACATACACTAATATTATTTTTTAAATTAATTAACAATTTTTATATCTCCCTTCTTACGTTCCTTTCTTCTGTTAGAAAAAGAGAAACCAATTCAGTAAAATCAAATAAGTTATTGAATTTGGAATTAGTCCACAAGCACTCATCATCTTTCGAAAAAGTTCATGTGCAGCAAAAAGTCTTATATCGACACATACCTTGTATAAAAGTGCTGTATGTGACAATATTAAAGGTTGGTCCTTTATGTGTATAATTTGAAATAATGACACGTAAACAATTTTTTGTCAAACAATAGCAATTTAAAAATTGTTTCATCCACAGCTTATGGTCCACTTTTCTATTTGTTTCCATATTTTTCTCTTTCTCACCCTCACCTTTCGAGAAATTCTATTACACCCACTTTTTTTCTTCACACACCCTATTTTCTTCTTGATGACACTGTTTATATACTGTTTATATAAGGAAAAAATGGGTGTGTGAAAAAAAAAAGTGGGTGTGTTTAGATCGGCTCTCACCTTTCTGTCTCCCTATCTATAGCTTATGGTATACGTTTTTTTTAGTTTCTCTTTTTTTCTCTTCCTACCCTGACGTTTCGGTCTCCTTTTGACACAGAAACACTAATATTAATTTTTTAAAATTAAATAATATTTTTTTTGGCCAAAGAATTAATTAATAATTTTGTATCCCTCTATTCTTACGCTCTCTTACCTTTCGGTTTCTATCTCCCTCTCACGCACAAATACTAATATTATTTTTTAAAATTAATTAACAATTTTTTATACATCTATTACGTTCTTTTATTCTGTTAGTTTTCTTATTTTTCTCTCCCTCACACTCAGGTTTCTATCTCCCTTTCTCACACAAACACTAATATTATTTTTTTAAAATTAATTAACAATTTTTTATACCTCTTATGTTCCTGTCTCCCTCACAAAAAAACTAATATTATTTTTTAAAAATTAATTAACAATTTTTTTTACCTCTCGTGTTCCTGTTTCCCTCACACAAACAAATACTAATATTTTTCAAATTAAGTGACAATTTTTTATACTCTTATGTCTTTCTCACATCATACATTTAAATATATCCATATCTGCATTATTATCTACTCAATTTTAAATTTAAACTGTTATCTATTATAATTTCTTAATATTTTTCAAATCTTATCCATCATCCAATTTATTATCTTTAAATTCTTATATGATTTTAGAAAACCTACACACTCATTCTTCTTTTTTTTTTTGGTTACACATTCAAATCTTATCCATCATCTAATTTATTATGTGTTTAAATTCTTATCTAAATTTAAAAAATTGTACACACTCACTTTTTTTTATTGAATATCTTATTATTTCTTATATTTAGTATTTATTTTTTAAAATACTAAATTTAATTCTATTTGCTTATTTTGATTTTATTATATTGACTTTAATTTACTTTTAACATTTAAATAACTAATATATACACACATATATATGTGATATAATTTTTATTAACAAACAAAATTAAGAAAAAAAATCATACATCACACGGGATATAAACTAGTTATAAGCATAAAACAGATAATTTATAAAAGGAGCCTTACATAACTTACATGCTAGACACAGAAAAATAAAAATTTCCTTTTCTTTTTTCATTTTTCCAATTCAAACTCTTCTTAAAATAGGGAACAATGTCAGTCCATTATATGCATTTTCCAGTTCTAAACCTCTACTTTTGCATTATTCTAAGACCACAAAATTAGCACTGCCTTCACCTTCATCATTCGGAAATCAGACCACTGTTCATCTCCTTCAAACATCATGACCCTTGTTTGCATCCGCACATACAACTTTTGCATTCTTTCTGGAGTTTCTGCATAGAGGAAATGCATATATCAACTAAAGACTACAAGGAAGGAATTGTTGCCAAAATTCTGGACTTCTCTAAGCAATTTTAGAGATCAGCAAACGTTCACCATATAAACAGCAAAGGAGTTAATGCTGTTTAAAATGCTTATATCAAAATGTAATTCAATAGTAAAAAGAGTATGTTCTCCTAAAAATGCTTGTACTTAGGGACTAAGACAAAATTAAAAGTATATTCAATTGCATTTATCAACTCTAATGACCTACAGCATCAAGAATGACCATGCAACACTTAATAAACTGCTGATAGCAGCAGGTCCAGCCAAAATATGTGAACATATTTATGTTTCATGAGGCAGCACATGATAGATATAACAATCTTCTACTATGAAATGAAAGTATTGCAATAAACAAAACTCAAGAGCATGAACATTTGGCAGCAAACTTGGATTTTAGTTTTTTCAATGGGACATCGTCAAATGTGGGTGGATTCTTTTTCAATAGAGGTGATAGCAGCAGGGACACCAACTTCTTTCTCATGGCTGGTCAAGAAAGTTAAATCACAATGGGAAAATCAATGCAGATAAATGAGAAGAGGTGGCAATTTCAGCAACAAAAATACAAAAGGGAACTGATAGGAAAAAAAAAAACAATGTTTTCAGGTGACATCAGTTCTCTCAATGATTTCAGGCAAAGGTGTTGCATTGGGCTCTTGAAGGCTGCACCAACGATTCCAAATTGTTTTTCTCATCAAAGGTAATTTTGTTTTTAACAGATTCATGCAGAGTTTATCAGAATAGTAGAACAAAAGAAATCAAGGAGCATCAGTACCAAGGCAATTAGAAAAGATGAAACCAAAAAGAACCACCATGACGGAAAGCATGCCTACGATGGGCAAGTTTATATATATTATATCATTATTATTTTGTTTTTGTTTATTTTATATTATTTTATTTTTTTGTATACATATGTTTTTATATAATTACTTTAAATATTTTATACATTTCCTATCTTAAATATTTATACATCTATTTATATAAATGTATTTCATGTCTAAAGTGTGTAAATATAGATAGCGGTAAAATATATTCCCATTAACTTATATAGTTAACATACAAAACTATAAAATATAAAATTATTTTCTTTATCGGATTTTTATATATATACACACACATACATATATTAATCAATTGTATAGAAAGAAATTCACTAACGGTTAAGTGCACTAAACTCAAATTTTCGGATTCAATACTCAAGTTAATACAAAATTCATATTACAATTCAATAATAAGTTTATTTAATTTAATTTATTATTATATAGTTTTTTCCATTTATTTACAATTTAGGTATAGAGAATTTGCAGTCTTCACATTAAATTGATTGGGTGGTTATAAGTCAATTTGGCTGGGCTAAATCACATTAAAAATTATTATGTTTGTTTTTGCTTTATTCCGTTTTTGTAGATATTTGATTTAAGAGATATTTTTCCAACATGAGGTAGAATAATAGAATATAGACATCATTTCAGGTTCATCTATGAACCAAAGGCATATACCACACATTCGTACCAAGCATAAAAAAAAATTTTGTCACTGTCATACATAAACTTTGTCATTAGAAAAAAGCTAATGAAGCATGGGCTATCCAAAGATTTTGACACATGGCAGTCCAAGTCAACTTTACTTTTTTTTTTAATATTTAAGAAATATTTTTAAAATAGGTAAAAATATTAAAAATATATTTAAAAATATGAAAAATTTTAATATTTAAAAAATAATTAAATTATTTAAAAATTTAAAAAATACTTAAAATATTTAAAAAAATTAAAAATATATAAAAATATGTAAAAATATTTTAAAAAATATTTACATATTTTTTATTATTAGCATATGTCCACTTAAGGCAAATAATGACATGTTAATGACACGACTATAAAGCACACTGCTATTCATCATGACGATGACAAACTATCAATGATGCTATTATTAGTAGAAAAATTGAGCTCCTACCATACAAGCAACCATACTGCGCTCACGATGAGAAAAAATAAACACCTAAATGTTCATTTTCTTAGAGATAGGAAACAAACAGCACTAAAATTATTCTTTCTTGATTTTGATGTCATTTAAAAAGGAGAGAAAAAACTACCTAAATTCCAGGGTATTTAGACAGTTCTATATATCGTCACCAATATTTTCGGCTCTCTTGTTTGGTGGGGTAGAAAACACATTGGGTTTATATCATCACAAGAATCCATTCCAAGGACAGCAGCAACAAATGAATAAGCAACACTTTGATGGTTACTTCGAGAGCTAACACCATTGACAAGATGCTCACTGTAGAGGATCAAAGAAGAGAATCTTCTCAAGAGGACATCACCTGAACTGAAATGGACATGAGCACTCTTTGTAATTTCCAAAAACTTGAACATATCACAGCAGTATTATCAATTAAGAAGAAATCAATTCAACTTTTCAAAGTGACAGTCTTCACACAACTATGAAACATTTCAGATCATGATTGATCTGTTACATCTCAAGACGATTATAAGACCAATCTATAGTCTTTCAAATGACTAGTTCGATTAAATTATATGTTTTGACAGAGCTTCTGAACTTCACAGGCTGGTGTGGCTTCCCTGCACAGAGAGAGTATCTTCATGGTGGTATGTTGATCCTAAAGAAAACCCTCAACCCCACGTCCAGCGCTAACGTCCCTGTAAATCATGAGCGCTTCTTCCATTACTTGAGCTTGAGCCAACAGCTGAGCTCTTTTCTTCCCAGATGGATGTGTCGAGAGATAATCTTGCAGTGCTGAATCCCCTGCAACCTTTCCTAACTTCTCAAACACTTTGGGAGCAACTCGAGGGTCATAGCCAGCAGATGCAAGCAACAACAGCCCAATGTAATCTGCTTCAAGCTCCATCCTATCAGAGATGATAATAAAGGTTAAGAATTGGGACAATGACGAAAATGACATTTAACAAGGTCACTTTCAGGAAATATTAGAGCTATTTTATGGTAAAAGGGTAGATAAAGAGAAATAATACTTTGAGAAAGAAGTTTATTTAATAAATAAAAACCTTAACCCAACTTTACAAAAGCAGGAAAACCACAAGTTTAATAAATAAAAACCTTAACCCAACTTTACAAAAGCAGGAAAACCACAAGGGCTTGTTCTTTTTTTTTTCTTTTTGGGTGGTAGGGCTGGGGAAGTAGTGCAGTTGTGTTTCTGTGAGTACAATTGCAAAGCCTGTCTATTTAGCTAAATGGAAAGAATTAAAGGACCTTTCATCAGTTATCAGCTAGACATCCACATTTGAGCGCACTTAAACTTCACTTACAAAAATATAACCTGGATTTTTCTTCTTTTTGACATGAAGCACAGAGATTGGACAAATGTACAAATTAGTTTAACAGAATCAGAGATTGGCCAGCTTAAAGTAACATTTTCAGGAAATTTCAATATTGACCAAATTTCAGCCAAAACAATTCCCTAACAAAGAAGAAAGAATAGCATGCACAAGAACTATTGGGATGGTAGAGTTCCAACTTCCAAGAGCTTAAGCATATGAGAGACCAAGGAAACCCAAATTAGAAATATTTAAAGCTTGCACAAAACCAGAAATGGTGCATACACATTTTTTTTCAAAGGCAAGACAATTTTAATAATAGGAGAAAAGGTGCATAGATATGGTTCCTAAATCTGCAGAAAAACCATTTCTAATCTGTTTGGCAACGATTTACTTTGATTTTCATAGCTTTGTTATTAGCATGCTCGATAAGAGTGAGGAGTAGAGCACTAATGTCAAGTATGTTTATTGATACCTACTTATTCTCAAATCTCACTGCCTAACGAACAGACATCTTATGAAGAAAAAAATAACGAGGACAAAGGGAAAGAAAATCAAAAGTAAAACTCTCAAATTCTTTATATATTAGTTGATTTGCTTGACGAAACAGCAATCTAACAAGTCTGAAAGAGGTTCTATTGCCATTTGCCATTAAATAGAATGACAGAAGTCATTGCTCTGCTACTTTTTGAGGTATATCCACCACCCAATTGCTTTGCAAAATACAGATGCAAAATGCAGGCATTGGAAGAACTAAACTGGAACATATAATTAAATGAAAAATACATTCAAAAATTTATGTTGATGTCACAAATTCTGGGTGTTCTCATTAAAGCATCAAATTATATACGTATGTATACACACGACACATTATGCTGCACTTGTAAAATTTATTAAATTCAGGCTTAAATGTTACTGTGATGTCTGTATACTACCCATATATACTTTCCCAACAGATTTTTCCACCAAGAAATTACCTGTTCTTAAATCATTCAATGGCGACAAAATTTTAGAGATAACTCACGTTTTCTTAATCCTTATTGATAAAACTCCAATACTCTTTCCTTACAATATTATTCAATTGATTAATATTCTTCAAAAGAAAATATATAGAAAACATACATACCTCCGAGAGAAGGGGAGCCTCAAGAGGAGTGCTGACATTGAGTTGACCAGATCAGGCATAAAGAACTGATAAAGTATCAATTGTACAATGGCAAACCACAAATTCTTTGTTATTGATTCAGCTATATGTCGAGCCACGGCATGCCCAACCTAATCAGATAAACACAGCAAAAAGACATCACTCCAAGGTCCAATAAACAACGACAGCCTAAAATGATAAGCAATATATACCTCATGTCCAATTATGGTTGCTATCTCAGCATCAGTTCTGAAATGCTCAAGCAATCCTGTAAATACCACAATCTTACCACCAGGCAAACACATAGCATTGACAACAGGTTCATTGATAACCAAAACTTCCCAATTCAGTCCTTCCAAATGAGAAGTTGTCGGTTGTGACCCTCTTTGTTGACTTTCCTTCCTACTTTGTTGAACCCACTTATCATCAAGAATCTCATCTTCACGGGACCAATTTGTCCCCAACTCTCCTTCCTTCTCAGTCAATGCCGCCATTGTACCATGTGCACTCTCATGTCCAAAAGAACTTTCAAACGATGAATATTCCAAATCACTCCATATATGATCATGACTCAACCCTCTTTGTAATGAATCAATAATATCTTTAGCTATCAGTCTCACTCTCACGCTTTCCGGGTGTATTGCAGGCAATATCTTTCCCTTAAAAGATGCTTTCAATTGCTCAAATTGAGTCTCTCCCATCCTTTTCTCCATTTCTTTAGACAAAAGGACGAAATGTTTTCGCTTTGTATAAGGAACAGTTTCTAAATTACCAAAATAAACCGTAATAAAAACCCCTGAACCAACCAAGACAACAATCAACACATTTCTTGGATTTTGGATCCACTTTCGTAGACCCCGCCGCCTAAAATGTTGCATATGGTACCGATCGACATAGTAAAATCTCTTAGCAACATTAGAAAACGGATTATAGGGATACTTATTAGAACTTCCTAATCTTTGTGAGATCAATGAATACGAAGAGAACCCAGAAAACTTAGCTCTGTTAGAAGATGAAATCGAACAGCCAAGGCTCTGGGCGGTTATTGAAGACGAATCTCGGATTGGACTTCTGAGAATCGGCCTTGAAGTGAAACAATTGCGCAAGGTATTAAGAGCAAGCCTTGCCTTTCTGCAGCACGCCATGATGTCGGAAATAGTAGTATCCCTTCACCAAAGTGTTGAAATCATTCAAAGTTTGTTTCGTATCCTTGTTCTTGCAAGGAAACGTGTGGCTGATAGAACTGAAAAGAGTGATTTAAAGAAAAATTGTGAGAAAATGGTTAAAAAAGAGTCTATAAAAAAGAAAAACAGTAACAACTCGGATCTTCTGGGTAGGTGCGGACGGCTCTAGAACATGAAGCGGTTCAGTTCGAGTACTTTGTCTAAGATTCGCCCCGGGTGATTTTACGAATGTTGGGACTCGGAAGAGTTGACTCACCATGTGATTTTGATTAACTAAACAAAACAACGACAAACCAAAACTAAGAAATAAATAATCTTCTTTTTTTAATAATTGTAGGCTGTTGTTTAAGAAATAAATAATAAATTTCGTAATACACCCTTAAATTAAATAATATGAATTTATATTATTTTCTCACTCTAAATATAAGCTTAATTACACCAAAAAAAATATAAGCTTAATTAGAAAATAATAAATAAAGTATAAATTATAAGTACTGTGGTCTAAATTAAGTTTATTATTTTATTTAAATATTAAAAAATTAAATTCATATATTGAGAATAATAGTGAGAAAATACAAATATTAATATTTAAATTTCAAATTTAATTAAATTCGCATGTCATAAAAATTGCAATTCAGAAGTGAAATGATGCTTTATATAGTGTTTAGCTTAGTTGTAACTAGGATGGATTTTTTTTTTTTGGTGAATAACCAGGATGGATTTTGTGCTGGTGGGTATTTGCCTTTAGTTGTTCATTTAAAAAAAATTATATTGTGACATTTTTATTAGATGCCTAAAATTTATTTTTTTTCAATTAAAATAAAATATAAACTTATAAAGATATAGTATTAATTAATTAATTCAACAAGACCAAACTTGATAGTTTTAGGACTGTTTCTGCTATAAAATAGCAAAAGGATTTTATTCATTTAGTTTGACGGAGAATTGGTCTACTTATGTTATGACCTTAGTTTAAAATAAATTTGAAATATCAACTATAATTATTTGTGTCATAACATTTTCTAAACCTAAGTTGTTAGACATTAAACATATGAAATAAGGATTGATCTACATTTTAAGTTTTACGGTTCAAGAGTTTGATTACACACAGAGAAATATTAGCATCTCTATGACGCTCATCTTAAACGGTATCAATTAATTTTGTAATTTGTAGAATTTTAATTTAATGGTCTTTGATTTTAGGAATTTTTCATTTAATGGTCTTGTATTAAATTTTTTTAATATTGGATGAATTTTTAAGTACTCTCCATCATTTTGACAAAATGTTTAGAAACTTTTTTTCTTATTTCAAGAATATCCAAGAATCTCATTTGTCTTTTTGAAGAGATTCCGTCATTGGATTTATTAAACATTTTTAATCTTCGTTTGTAATATGATCCCTTTAATTATTTAGATTATCATAAACTTTATTATTATAGTTAATATCTTTTATTTAATTTAATTTTAATTTTAAATATTATTATATTTTTTTATAAATGTATTAAACAACCACTTTTAGATTTTCTATCATTCTAGTGAAACCTAAAGAAGTCATTCTCACCTAAAAATTTCAAAAAAATCAACTGTTCGTGATATTTTGAACTCTATTAGTAGAATAATTTTAATTTATCAAATAATAATTTTATAATTATCATAACGTATCAAGTATTAAAACCTAACCTGCTAGACTTAAAATCAAGGAGTCGTCATCAATCATTCTAACTTAAGGTGTGATTAGTCACCTATTTTTGTGTAAAAATAAGACTTGGTCTACGTTCAAAGAATCTTAAGTTTGAGAGTACGATTACGTGTGGGAAAGGATTAGCATCCGCATAACGTCTATCTCAAAATCGTACCAACTATTCTAAGTCATTCTAAATTTACTTTAATTTGAGTTAATTTCAGTATGCTTAATATATTGAAAATTTACTTAAAATCCTTCCATCGATCTGATTCAAATAATAAATAATTCTTCTCACCTTAAAAGTATCAAGTAATGCTATTCGACTTGCTTGAAGAGATTCCCTCGTCGGATCATTTAAATAAATTATGAAAACCCTAATATTAACTCTATACCCAATTCCTACTAATTTTTATATAATTATTTGTCTTTATTTTCCTATTATTTTTTATTCTAGTTATCTTCATTTCACATTATTTTTATATCATATTTCTATTTTTTATTTTAATCATTTTTATTGCTATATTTTATTTATATTTATTTTTGAAAATGAATACATATTATTGTATATTGAAGTACCATTTGACTTTCTTAGAATTTCATTATCGAATAATTTGCGTTCATCTCCTTAATTTTATTCTTATCTAATTTTTATTCTATTTTATCCTTATTTGCATTTTTATCTAATTTTTTGCTATTTATAATTATTTATTTTATATTGGTTTTCTACAACCTAAAGATTTTCTTATATCTCTAAAATTTAATTTCTAAAGTTTTATTCTATAGTTCATACAAAATTTAATTATAAAGTTATTATGTCCTAATAATATATCATATTATTCATCCAAACTAAATCAACATATCATGATCTTCCCGTGCAAGCAAATCACACTATACAAATATACAACCATATACAAACCATATACTTAATAAATTATCAATTTTATATAATTATCACACAAATTTATTTCGTTTGACTCATACCGATTAAATCATGCCACTTTCATTTTTAAATCAACAAATTAATATCATACAAGTTATATTATATTAAATTATCCCCATAAATTATATTATATCAATCTTATTATATATATATATATATATTTGGTACAGAGGAAGCAAATGAATGCTTAAGTTAAATAGAGTCTCATAATGCCCACAGAACACCGGTCTTCCATTAACAGCAACTCCAAGCTTTCAGGAGGATGATTTAGTTCTCCCATATCTACTCCGCTATGTGCTAAATTAGCAAGCTAATCTGCACATCGGTTTGCTTCTCGATACACATGTTGCACAGTGCATTCCCATTCTCTGTTCATTAAAGATTTGCATGCGTGAATGAGATGATAGAATGGGTCACGATCTTTCAACAGTTGAGAGACTTTTGATACAACAAACAAAGAGTTGGATTCGATGATAACACTTCTGTAACCAGCTTCCCACGCCATTGAAAGCCCAAAATATATTGCATACAGTTCAGCTTTCGATATAGTGCTCCAGCCTATTTTACGACCAAACCCCATCAACCATTGCCCTTGGTGATCTCTAGCAATTCCACCTACCGCAGCCCATCCTGGATTGGTTTTGACTGAAGCGTCTACATTGATTTTAACAGAATTTACATTTGGACACTCCCAAGCAATTAACTTCAGTTGCTTCAAGTTTTCATTTTGGAGAGGTGGCAAAGCCAATTGGTAGTCCACTACATACTTCAATATCTGGTTGTTACAGTCCCTTGGCCAAGTAAAGTTTTGTTCAAACACAAACCTGTTTCTCCACTTCCATAGCCACCAACAAGCTGAAGCAAACAGATTCGGCCAACTTATATTGTTGAGCGGCGTTATTTTACTCCACTGTAGGTTATAGATAATCCATTGTTCCAAAGAGAGTAGACTAAAGTGGTATAGTTCAGTAATTGTTAGCCATTTAGCCCACATTCTTTGTGATGATTCACAGTCACGTAATACATGCAGTATATCTTCAAGGGGTCCTCTACATCGCGGGCACAAGGTATCATCCACTAGTCTCCTTTGATAGCACACTTCTTTAGTTAGCAGCATTTTATGAGCAACAAGCTGGAGGAAATGTTTGATACGCGGGAGTAGATTAAGATCCCATAATTTCTTCCAAGGAAAAGAGGAAGATTTAGTACCCAACACCAGTGTATAAGCTGAGCTTACAGAGAATTCACAGAATGATGAGGCTGCCTAATAGGTTGTATCGGGTTTTGTAGTTAAAGGTGGCAAAATAGCCAGTGTGTCTTTAATATCACTTGGTAAGAAGGACAGCCAAGTCCAGTCCCATTCACCATTATCTAATTTGAACTCACTTACCATAGCATCTTGGTTATCTAGATTGTATCCCTCCCTACATATCTTAGCTAGAGTTCTATCCCTAATCCATTTATCAAGCCAAAAAGAAGTACTACAGCCATTACCAACATTTCTAGCCACTCCTTGTGATATGATGTTTCAACATGAAGTGATACTCCTCCGGATATGTGAACAATTTGGCTTTGTTTTCGCTTTTAAAAATGACTCACTGCTCATGTATTTTGATTTGAGAATTGTGGCCCATAAACAGAGTCACCAATTTCCATCTTCCAACCGAGCTTTGCTAGTAAAGCCATGTTCATGTCCTTAGACTTACGAAACCCCAAACCACCATATTTCTTTGGAGTACACACTATATCCCACTTCACCAGGGGAACTTTCTTTCTCTCCACAGTTGATCCCCATAGGAAATTTTTAGTTAAACAGTCAATTTCCTTGGTCATCAATGCAGGTAATCTAATAGTTTGCATAGTGTATGTAGCCATGGCACTTGTCACCGATTGGATTGTAGTAGCTCTGCCTGCAAGTGAGAGTTGTTGCGCTTTCCATGTAGCCAATTTGTTTTTAACTTTATCCAACAGAGGTTGAAAGTGTGCTTTCTTCAATCGATTCAAAACAATAGGAACTCCCAAGTAGTTTCCAAAATTCATGCAATGAGTCATTCTTGTGATCAACTGAATGCTAGCAATACTATTGTAATGGACATTACGAGAGGTAAATAATTTGGATTTATGAAAATTTACCTTTTGACCCGAAATGTCACAAAACTATTTCAAACAATTCATCGTCACTTAAGCTTGCTGCATCAAGGCTCTCCCAAAGAGGATGAGATCTGCAAAAAAATATGAGAGAGGGATGGACCTGCACGAGATAATCTAGTCGACTGCCAAGTACCCAAGGTTACTGCCCTATCTATAATATCCGATAGTTTTTGAAGACATAATACAAACAAATAGGGCGAAAGCAAATCTCCTTGTCTCAGGCCTCTACTAGGTTTGAAGCTGTCGGTTAACTCACCATTCCAAAGTAGGTTCATCTTCGTTGAAGTAACACAGAACATGATCAGATCAATGAGCTTTTGAGGCAAACCAATATCAATCAAAACCCATCTCAAGAAATCCCAATTTATTCTATCATAGGCTTTTTCTAAGTCTATCTTAAAAATCATCTCTCCCACCCTACTTTTTTTCTTTAAAAAAGAGTGAACAGCCTCCTGTACAACGATGATATTATCAGAACTACATCTACCAGGGATAAAGCTACATTGTGCAGGTGCAACAAGCTTTTGCAAATAATTTTAGAAATCAACTTCACCGACACATTGCATAAACTTATTGGACGACAATAGGAAGCATGCTTTGGATTATCAAATTTTGGGATTAGAACCACCAAAACTTTGCTCAATTCTGTATCAAATTTTGCATTACAAAAGGCTTCTTTGATAGTATGGCACACCGACTATTTCACTACTGACCAATTCGATTTGTAAAATCCCGCTTGAAACCTATCGAGTCCTATGGATTTGAATGGTGCCATAGCTCTTAAAGCTCTGTAGATCTCTCCCTCGTCAGGTGATTCCTCCAATAGTTTGGCTTGGCTAGAAGAAAAACTGAAGTTGGATCGAGGACATAAATCCATATCAGCTCTTAACGCTTCTGCCTTATAAAGTTTCTGAAAAAATGATAAAACCATATCCTTTAGTTCAAATTGCTCTGAGCACCATGTGCCATCATCTCGTTTCAGAGTTAACACTTTATTTCTGCTTCTTCTTATCATAGTCGTTGTATGAAAGAATTTGGTATTTTTGTCTCCAAACTGCACTATTTTGACCTTGATTTCTGGTACCATAGAAGCTACTCTTGTTGAAGGATTTTTTCATACTCAGCTGAAAGGTCTGCCTCAAGTCGGTATAGAAAAGAATTCAGACAGTTCTCCAATCTCTGTTGTACTCCATCTAATCTAGCCAAAACATGTCTCTTTCGTTCGAAGATATTACCGAAGACTTCCCTATTCCATTTTCTCAAAACTTGTTGCAAATGAGAAAGATTATTTTTTAGACCCTCTTCCACTTTACAAGAATCCACTAAAACAGTATCAAATGAATCACGCAATTGCCAAGCCGCTTCAAAACGAAAAGGTCTGAATCTTCTATCGCTAATCTCCTATGGATGTAATTTCACTAGCAATGGACAATGATCACTTCCAATGCGAGGTAAATTAATGACTACAGGTTATGGGAATAATAGCTTCCACTGAGGATTACATAAAGCTCTGTCCAACCGTTTTTTAACCAGGACTCCTGTATCACGTTTATTTGTCCATGTAAATTGACAGCCCTTTGCTCCCAAATCTATCAAGTTCCTCTTCGACAAAACATTACAGAATGCTTGCATTTTGGCTAGTGATTCTGGTGCCCCGCCTTGTTTTTCTGATATGGCTGCTATCTGATTGAAGTCACCGATCAGTGTCCAGGGACAATCATCAAAACCGTTGAACTCTTTTAAATAAGTCCATAATCTGTCTCTTGGAGTGAACTGGACTTGCATAAATGGCTGAGATAGTAAATAATATTTTTTATCTGTGGAACCGGTGAAGATGCACTCAGCTTTCCTTGAATCACATCAAGGCTCTGCAACCTTCCTCTATCATGGATGCTGCCGCTATGGTGTTTGCCGTGGGTGCCACAGCACCCGATTCGCCACCGTAGACGACACCTCTTGTTCCACTCTAGCACCGTTGGGTATCACTGCTTCTTTCCTGGCAACATGTTGGTGCTGAGTGGAATGAGGTTGAAGGTTATGGACTAATGATGATTGATTTTGGTTTCAATTTCTGGTAGAGGGCTTTGAAATTGACTGGGTTCCGATTTGGAAGAATGTTCGGATTCTCTGGAGTTTGACGAGTTCGATGTTGAGTTTTGAGTTCTTACTATAGCTTGACGGACCAATTGCTTCCTCCTTCAATTCCTCCTTTTATAATTTTTAATTTGTGTTAATCCAATTTTGTTTTGAATTTTGAATCTTGATTTATCAATCAGATTAAACTTGAGTAGATTTGCTTTTTATAATCCCTTCTTAATTTATCATCATTATTTGTCTCTTAATTTAGATAGAAATAGGATGATAATTTGTGACGTCCCCGTCACTTCATCTTATCACTTATCTTTTTCCTTCTTTATTTAGATTTAGTTCATCCAGTGTCATTCTTCCTTTATTCTTAAGCTAATTATCTGATAGCTCATAAAATTTTATTCAATTTCAATAAAACAGACTAATGATACATGTATATATATATATCATCCGTTTCCACAGGATCTCATACATCGTCTTAACTTAAATCCCCGACATCTGATATACATTAATGTTAGTTGTACTGTACCATAACTGAATTACAATTTACTTTGCATAATTACATAAGTATACCTTCTATACTACTTGGGAAGCGTCTCTCGAAGGTAAACTTTCAAGATCCACTCGTAGGCTCTTCTATCGAGAGTGAGGGATTACTTCAGATAGTCTGTATGAAAAATGTTCGTAAAAGGGTGAGTTTACGCTCAGTAAGAAAAATATGTAAAAGAGCGTACTATGCCTCTATATGCATTTTTTTTCTACTTGGCTCTATAATGTCATGTAAAACATTATAAAGCATGCATCATAAACATCTTTCATGCATTATTTGCAACCATGCATATTTATTTCAAATGACATGGAAATCATACTTCGTATGTTTCTTTTTAAATATAGCATACATATAAAACATGCATCATCTTCTATCTTTAAAACATACTTTACATGCTTTTATAACATAGCATGTTTCGTATACTTCTTCAAAACATACTTCATGTACTTCTTTTAAATATCATTTACATACATACATACTTTTCTTAAAACATCTTATACTAGTACACCAAGTACTCTCGATTTCTTTATTCTTTGAAATTGTATATACATATAGTTTTTTGATAACATAAAAACTATTTGTACTTTTATGGAGTTATGCACTGCATCATCATCATCATCATCATGTGGCGTACCCCGTAGGGCCAGGAATCCTCCCTTAGCCAAACATGAAATATAAACAGATTGGCCAACTGCGGGTGGCTACAGTTAACACTAGTCAGGTGTCCTTCTGTAGCGACTGAGGCCTGACTTATGGTTCCTCAGCCCATAACATACATTACATCATTTCAGGACTTGATCAGAGCCCCTACTATAAACATGAAAGTGCATAATCTCAAAACATATGTCATATAGCTTCTTGCCATGACATTTCATACTTTCTGAAAATAAGTGTAAAAAATCTCTTTTCAAAACAAGGCAGTCGACTGGCCTCACAGGGCAGTTGGCTGTTTCTTCATACTTTCATTTATCGAAATTATTTTCATTTAAAATTTCGATATTTTCATCTTTGAAAATACATGGGGGCAGTCGACTGGTCCATATAGCAGTTGACTGGTTTTCAAACAGAATGCTTCTTGGCAAATAGCAGTCGACTGGTCATATAGCAGTCGACTGGTTTGAAACAGAATGCATTTTGGAAAATAGCAGTCGACTGTCCCATATAGCAGTCGACTGGTTTGAAACAGAATGCTTACTGGGTAAATAGCAGTCGACTGGCTTACATAGCAGTCGACTGGTTTGCATCGATTTTCGGAAAACGGCGTTTTGGTTGTCTCTAGGCAGTCGACTTCCCTTTCAAGGCAGTCGGCTGCCCCTAGCCTAATTGGTACTAGGGAACAAGTCCGAAAATGCACTTTTCCTGCCAAAGACAACTAGTATTTTTCCCTAAAGCAGTTCAAAATCATATTAAAACATGCGGACATAGCCGCCTTACGTCCGTTACATAAATTTCTTACCTTAATTGCTTCGGAAACGCGAAATCACTTGGCGTGTAACCCTAGCTTTTACTCTTTCAAATCTGAAATCATCATACCAAATCAAACCTTAAATTAAACAACATACACATATCATATCAACTCCATACAACTCCATATCATGAACATAATTGAACAAATCATCTTCTTCTCTTACCTTCACTAGAGATCAAAATCTCAAACTTTGAGATCTCTTCCAATACTTGGAATCAATCCATCAAACTTCAGATATAGCCTCGTCTAGTGACAAGGATCGTTTTTCGTTCAACTAGCTAAAGATATCGATGGAAGAATAAGGTAGCTTGTCAAGGTAGCTATGGAAGAAGACTTGGAAGCTTGGAGAAATGGAGAGAACGAGAGGGAGAGAGCTGGAAAGAAAGGCTGGCGTAGGGTGATGACTGATAGGCTGGTGAGTCATGCAATGTGCATTAAATGCTTGCTCATCCATTTAGTTCATCTCAGCCTTTGACCCTTCCCTTGACTCTTGACCATTTAATTTCTCTTCCTCCCTTTCTCCTATGACTCATCTACTTAACTCCAATCAAAATTCTGATATAATTTTCTTTATACTCCATTCATTTCCATAACAATAAAATAAACTCTTTGATTTATTTGACTATCAATTTTCTTATTTCTTTCATACTCCATACATCATGCATACATCATTCATACATCATTTACACATCAACTTCATATTCAGTTGATCGTATGAAATTGAAATTCTTTACAGACATGGAGGAATACATGAAAATTTGGGATTTCACATCCTCCCCACCTTAGAGAATTTGGTCCTCCAAATTTGAATCAGGTTACGTCTTAACCCTTTTTTCCGGATACTTCTCTTTCATCAAGTTATTTAGCTTCATGTATCTTTTTCCATGATGTGGTATTGTCAATAATCTTTAACTAATAGTATCATCATAGACTTCTATACCTTATCTTTTCTGTCCAAAATCCTAAATGGCCCTTTTTTTTTTACATGACTTATGCCTTTCTGAACTTCTAAGGTTTCATCTTTTATGACATAAGATGAATTCTGGATTATACTTTCGAAGTATTGACATATACAAACATTACGTATCCTCAATAACTCTGAAGGTAATATCAATTTATTGGTGATATCTCCAATTTGATCCAGGACTTCAATTGGATCAATATAACGAGGGCTCAACTTACCTCGTCGACCAATTCTTATAATTCCTTTGGATGGAGAACTTTCAATTTACTGAGTCTCCAACCAAAACATCAATTAGTCTTTGTCAAGCATTTGTATAACCTTTTTGTCTATTTTGAGCTATCTTAAATCTTTGACTACTCACTTAATCTCTTTAGATGATTGCTCGACTAAATCAAAGGCTAATAACTTTCATTCGCCTACTTCTTCCCACCAATTCAGAGATTGACACTTTTTATTCTTATAACATTTCATACAGTGCCATCCGGATACTTTTATAATAGCTATTATCATAAGGAAACTCAGTCAATGGCAGATGGTCATCCCATGAGCATTTAAAATACATAGCACCAGCTCTTTACATATCCTTGAGCGTCTAAATCATGTGCTCGGACTACTCATCAGCCTGCGGATGAAAAGCTGTGCAAAATTTTCAACTGAGATCCCATGGTTCCTTGCTAATCTCCTCAAATGAGAAGTGAACCTGAAATCTCTACCATATGGAATGCTCATTGGAACTCCATGTAGTCTAACACTTCTTTCACCTACATTTTGGCAACTCACTAAGTGTATCTGCAGACTTCATGGGCAGGAAGTGGGCTAACTTAACAGATTCGTTCATCAATTCTGGCTTACTCATTATACTAGCCATCATTCCAAATTTACCTTGAAGGCATAACATTTAGCTTAAGGCTTGTAAATTGCTCAAGTACATCATACTTTCTTATCATCATACAAACCATTATTACTTCATGCTTTCAGCTTAGAGCATTTACCACCACAGTGGTTTTCTCTAGGTGATCTAATTTCACCTTCACAATCCTTTGAAAACTCGAATCATCTCTTCTATCTTAATTAGAATTATAGCCATAATTTATTCACAATGGCTATCCATAATTTCTTACTTTTGCTCTCTAAATACCCATATATTGATCACATTTTAAACTATTAGTATAGTTCTTTTAATTCAAATCCAAAATATTTTCTTCTCATAGCATCAAACATGCCAATGAATGAATATCCTCATTTCCCTATGGTACTCTAGGGATCAACCAGGAAAGATACTATAGTCGGCTAAGGATCCGGATGGAGTAAGGAAGGTACTTTGAAATACCTGTCGTGTTCCGAAACCTAGAAGCGACTATAGGGAATAACTACCGTTGTTGAGACAATCCATCTCTCATATTAATTCATATTCTTTCCAGAGTAATACTTTCATAGAATAAAACATTTAAGTAAAGTAGACTAATAAAAGTCAATCATCATTCTTATTTAAACTACTTTCACACATCACTATATATCATAAAACTTTATACCAAAGAGTACTTCAGAATTCCAACGATCATTTCTCATCAATTATTGTATTTCATTAAGTTCGGGACTTTTCTTTACTATCTCAACATCGTAAGCAAAAATCCTTCATATAACCATACATACTTTCTATTAACTTCATTTATAATGAGTCAGATAATACCACATACTTTTACATTAGACATCTTCAACATTTACATCATAATTAATAGGTGTCTTTCCCTTCTCTTTAGTAGTGGCTTTGTGTTGTGGTTGAGGGGTCTCTTCAAATTCCTCGGTTGTCCTCAAATCTCTCTTGGAACAATTCCTGATCATATGTCCCTGTTCACCACATCTAAAACATGCGCCACTTGCCAACCGGCATGGCTGTGCTCTGTGGAACTTTCTGCAATGTTCACACCTTTGTCTTTTACTCTTAGGTGAGCTAACGATACTACTAGCTGAATTTCGGGATCTCTCATCATTAATCTTGATCCCAGTAGCTCTCGGGGTCCCTATACCATAATCATCATAATACTCCCAATTTAATATATATTTCCATATAACCATTTAATTAAAACAATCATCATTTTCTTATAATTTACTTGCTTACCTATTGAAGCTCTGTCATATGGCTTACTTCTTCCAAATGGATATCTGTCACGAAAGGCTTTCCCTTTTGACTTCCGCTTCATCGGTCCTTTGCCTTTACTTTGGGCTCGGAAATTATCATAGTGAAACTCATAGTCCTGCTCACATAACTGAGCCTTACGGACTGTCTCATTATAAGTAGTGATACCCATAGTATACAACTTGGATTTGATAGGAGACTTCAGTCCTTCTATAAATCTGTATATCTTATATCCTTCACTCCTGATGGTCTCTCGGTCGAATCCGCTTAGAGAAATAAACTTCGACTCATATTGATTAACTGACATTGTCCCCTGAGTCAATTTCAAAAATTCCATCTTCAACCTAGTCTGATCGGTGCGTGGGATGTACTGCTCAGTAAAGGACTCTAAAAATCTATCCCACGTAACCTCAACATGTTGAGCCTCCAAAATGGCCCGAGTGGACTGCCACCAATACTCTGCATCATCCACTAACAGATACGCAGCCAAACCCACCTTTTCCTTTTCGGAACATAGCATATACTCGAAGGATCTAGTGATCGCCTTCACCCAATTCACTGCGGCCAACGTGTCCTTATCCCCCTTAAACTTAGGCGGATCCAGCTTCTTATATTCCTTAATTAAAGTCATACTGCAATAAGCTGTGAGATTCCTCCTTTCAATAATTGGGACTGGTGGGGGTAACTCTGTCTGTACCGGTGGTGGTTGTACTATAGGAATAGCGAATGGTACACTTGTGACCACATTTGGAAAGTTCGCCATAAACTGCATAAACATGGTGGTCATATTCTCCACATGCTTCTCCATCTTCGCTAACCTAGTGTTCAGGCTATGCGGTGGAGATGGAAAAGGAGACTGTGTTGGGGACTGTTCTACATAACCCCTTCCTCTTCCTTTCTCAACACCACTTCTACCTGAGCTCATTCTGTCGATAAATCACAAAGATGAGCTATTTAGTATAACTTCAAACAGTTATACATCGTATATGTATTCAGACAAGTACAGTACAATTGAGGATATACTCTACTTCTAACTTATCGACACTGACAAACATCAATCTAATTGCTCTGATACCACTCTGTGACGTCCCCGTCACTTCATCTTATCACTTATCTTTTTCCTTCTTTATTTAGATTTAGTTCATCCAGTGTCATTCTTCCTTTATTCTTAAGCTAATTATCTGATAGCTCATAAAATTTTATTCAATTTCAATAAAACAGACTAATGATACATGTATATATATATCATCTGTTTCCACAGGATCTCATACATCGTCTTAACTTAAATCCCCGACATCTGATATACATTAATGTTAGTTGTACTGTACCATAACTGAATTACAATTTACTTTGCATAATTACATAAGTATACCTTCTATACTACTTGGGAAGCGTCTCTCGAAGGTAAACTTTCAAGATCCACTCGTAGGCTCTTCTATCGAGAGCGAGGGATTACTTCAGATAGTCTGTATGAAAAATGTTCGTAAAAGGGTGAGTTTACGCTCAGTAAGAAAAATATGTAAAAGAGCGTACTATGCCTCTATATGCATTTTTTTTCTACTTGGCTCTATAATGTCATGTAAAACATTATAAAGCATGCATCATAAACATCTTTCATGCATTATTTGCAACCATGCATATTTATTTCAAATGACATGGAAATCATACTTCGTATGCTTATTTTTAAATATAGCATACATATAAAACATGCATCATCTTCTATCTTTAAAACATACTTTACATGCTTTTATAACATAGCATGTTTCGTATACTTCTTCAAAACATACTTCATGTACTTCTTTTAAATATCATTTACATACATACATACTTTTCTTAAAACATCTTATACTAGTACACCAAGTACTCTCGATTTCTTTATTCTTTGAAATCATATATACATATAGTTTTTTGATAACATAAAAACTATTTGTACTTTTATGGAGTTATGCACTGCATCATCATCATCATCATCATCATGTGGCATACCTCGTAGGGTCAGGAATCCTCCCTTAGCCGAACATGAAATATAAACAGATTGACCAACTGCGGGTGGCTATAGTTAACACTAGTCAGGTGTCCTTCTGTAGCGACTGAGGCCTGACTTATGGTTCCTCAGCCCATAACATACATTACATCATTTCAGGACTTGATCAGAGCCCCTACTATAAACATGAAAGTGCATAATCTCAAAACATATGCCATATAGCTTCTTGCCATGACATTTCATACTTTCTGAAAATAGGTGTAAAAAATCTCTTTTCAAAACAGGGCAGTCAACTGGCCTCACAGGGCAGTCGGCTGTTTCTTCATACTTTCATTTATCGAAATTATTTTCATTTAAAATTCTGATATTTTCATCTTTGAAAATACATGGGGGCAGTCGACTGGTCCATATAGCAGTCGACTGGTTTTCAAACAGAATGCTTCTTGGCAAATAGCAGTCGACTGGTCATATAGCAGTCGACTGGTTTGAAACAGAATGCATTTTGGAAAATAGCAGTCGACTGTCCCATATAGCAGTCGATTGGTTTGAAACAGAATGCTTACTGGGTAAATAGCAGTCGACTGGCTTACATAGCAGTCGACTGGCTTGCATTGGTTTTCAGAAAACGGCGTTTTGGTTGTCTCTAGGCAGTCGACTTCCCTTTCAAGGCAGTCGGCTGCCCCTAGCCTAATTGGTACTAGGGAACAAGTCCGAAAATGCACTTTTCCTGCCAAAGACAACTAGTATTTCTCCCCAAAGCAGTTCAAAATCATATTAAAACATGCGGACATAGCCGCCTTACGTCCGTTACATAAATTTCTTACCTTAATTCCTTCGGAAACGCGAAATCACTTGGCGCGTAACCCTGGCTTTTACTCTTTCAAATCTGAAATCATCATACCAAATCAAACCTTAAATTAAACAACATACACATATCATATCAACTCCATACAACTCCATATCATGAACATAATTGAACAAATCATCTTCTTCTCTTACCTTCACTAGAGATCAAAATCTCAAACTTTGAGATCTCTTCCAATACTTGGAATCAATCCACCAAACTTCAGATATAGCCTCGTCTAGTGACAAGGATCGTTTTTCGTTCAACTAGCTAAAGATATCGATGGAAGAATAAGGTAGCTTGTCAAGGTAGCTATGGAAGAAGACTTGGAAGCTTGGAGAAATGGAGAGAACGAGAGGGAGAGAGCTGGAAAGAAAGGCTGGCGTAGGGTGATGACTGATAGGCTGGTGAGTCATGCAATGTGCATTAAATGCTTGCTCATCCATTTAGTTCATCTCAGCCTTTGACCCTTCCCTTGACTCTTGACCATTTAATTTCTCTTCCTCCCTTTCTCCTATGACTCATCTACTTAACTCCAATCAAAATTCTGATATAATTTTCTTTATACTCCATTCATTTCCATAACAATAAAATAAACTCTTTGATTTATTTGACTATCAATTTTCTTATTTCTTTCATACTCCATACATCATGCATACATCATTCATACATCATTTACACATCAACTTCATATTTAGTTGATCGTATGAAATTGAAATTCTTTACAGACATGGAGGAATACATGAAAATTTGGGATTTCACATAATTATAACAAATATAAACAGATAAAATAATAATAATAAATAAATTGAAGATGAATAAAAAGAAAATAATGGAGATATAATTAAATTTTTAAATCTAAAGAGTTTTAAACTTATTATTCAAAATCTAATTTCAATTAAAGTTCGATTTCAATTCAAGTTTGTTTACCTATGTTCAATTACATCTCAATTTAATTAGCCATTCAACCCCAATTATTAAATAACTTTTATAAAATATGGTGTCTACAATTTGTAAATTTGAAAGACCTTTCATTCATATTAAATTACATTAATTATTTTGTTTTTAATTAATAAATAATTATATAATTAAAAAAATCAAGTTTACTAGAATTTTGTTGTTTGCGACATAAATAACATTGATAAGATGTATTAGATTCAATTTAAAATGTACTTTCAACTTTAAACTCTAACCATTGGATTATTTTTATCATGATACAAAGATGTAAATACAGAGAACCTTAGAAATCTCTTATAAGGTAAAATATAAATTATAATTTTTATAAATTTATTTAAAAATCTTTTCAATATTATTTCTTAGGAAAATTATAACAATAAAAATTTATTTATACATTATTTCTCATTTATTGCAAAATTATTTTTAATATATTAAAAAAAGTTTTAATGTAAATTTATTATAAGTTTGTAGTTATATTTATCCTTAATTTTATATTTTTAAAATAATTTTATCTGATTTTTTTTATCACTCTCAACTAGGAATATAAACGGGTCGGATACCCGCTAAATTTGGGATACCCGAATCCGAACTCGATTAATATGTATAATACCCGAACTCTATTAACTATCCGAATATTTTGATTTATGTTACCCGAACCCTAACCCTATAAAATAGAAAGTACTTGTTTAACTACCCGAACCCATTAGTTACCCGTTTATTAAGTTAAAATTTGACTTTTAAATTTAAATTTAAAATCAATTTTGGAATAACTTAATTAAAAAAACTAAATTAATAAATTTAATTTAACTCATAAAAATAAATTAAAGTTAAAAATCATAATTATGATATTTATTGACTTAATTTAATTAAATACAACATTAATAATAAATAATTAATACATAGAAAATATAAATATTATATTAATTAATTATTATTTATAATCGGATTCTCGTAGTGGGTACTCTAAAATAACTACCCGAACCCGTGACGGGTAGTAATTTCCCTACCCGAACCTTACCCGAATCCGATTATATACTACCCTAACCCTACCTAAACGGATCGGATAGTGCCGGGTACCCGTTTATAGGGTACCCATTGCCATCCCTATTCTCAACTGAATTTGTATCACTTAAGGCATTTTATAAATAGCTTATAGCTCATCATCTCTGGCAAACCACAAGCCATATTTGACATCGATTGAATTCTTCATTAATATCTTTTATGAATGTGACAAAACATAGATTACATGAACAGGAAACGGAAACTGAAATACAATTTGGATTTAAAAATTTCATTTTCCAGCACAGCCTCTTGTTAAACTAGGGAATAATGTCACTCCGTTAATATTAGTGTTGGCTTCACTCCATTAAAACTCTGGACATCAGACCAGTACTGGTCTATTTAAAACCTGGTAACGAAACATCATCAGCAAGAGAG
Organism: Heritiera fomes; assembly: GCA_032173925.1. Lineage (NCBI taxonomy): Eukaryota > Viridiplantae > Streptophyta > Magnoliopsida > Malvales > Malvaceae > Heritiera > Heritiera fomes. The sequence continues at coordinate 32,854,114 of JAPDPM010000009.1, read as the reverse complement.
GAAAACATATATCAACCAAAGACTAAATGGAAGGGTTGTCAGAATGCTGGACTTCAGAGCCATTTATAGCACATTTTTAAGCTTCGCAAGCAGCAAAAAAGAGTTTTTAACGTTTACTATTTTGCAAATGATATAAACAGGAGATTTGTATGGTGTATAATGCATGTATCTTCTTCAAGACAACAATATGAGCAAATGCCATTGAGCATTCTTAATTAATCCAACCATGATTTATATGCTCCAAGGGCACAATAAGATGGTCTATACTATTAGACTAGATGTCCTCTATACATTAATGAAGTGCACTTCATTTTTTTCAAAGTCCATGAAAGAGAAACAAATAAAAAAAAATCGGTCCTCACAAAGACAGTCAATGACAGTGTTATATGCTACAATATTTGGTTGGAACATCCTTCAATGTCGTTTTTCCATTCCTTGCTCTTCCTTATCCACAGTCTTAATTTACTCTCTTCATTCTTTTATTATTGGTTGATATTAAAACTAAGATATGAATTCCCTTGGATGTAAAAGTCACAGGAAAATACTTCCCATTAAACTTATCATTCTGCGCAACCACAATTTGTGAGCCCTCCAGCTGCAGCCAGTAGACAATACAAGTTCAATTCCTTGAATAAGAGACGTTAAACCAGTTTTAACTCTCCAAGCAAATTACCTAGTCCTAGACAAATTCTTCTTCAAACCAACAAGGTCTACACTGACTCAAGAAACAGATAGGCCAAATAGGATAATGGGAACATTGAAGCAGGCAAGCAAACACAGCAATTACCTCCAAAAAGATGACCATTGAAAAGTAGTTCTCCAAAATTGCCCAGAACTCAACTGATATGGCAAAGATAAGTACTGGAATAGGCATTTTGACAAACGAGTAAGGCTTATGTTTTTAAGTTCAAAATATGTCATATATAAAGCATAACCTCATAAATCTCAGAAAACAACAAATAGAATTAAAAAACATCATTAACATATCATTCAAAGTCAGCCAATTACTAAACATGAGTATTGGAATAGGCATTTTCACAAACTTGTGTAAGCCTTAGGCTTTTACCTGCAAACTTTATGTCAAATATAAAGCATAGGCCCCTCAAATGAGAACTCAACAACATCCTTAAGATAGAGTATTTAAGTATATCAAACATAGAGGTATTGAAGCATAACATTGAGATTTTTTTGTTAGATGTATGTGAGAAAAAAAGGTACACAAATTCTAATTTGAATCAGCATATTCGATCCATTAACCCCAAATCAATCATATTTGATGGCATAAAATAAACATAACAAAAAGAAAATACAGACACAGACAAGAAGGTGGAAAAGAACAATGAATTCAAATAGACAATTATAGGTATTGATTATGGCAAAAAGATAGAACCTACTGTTTATGCAGCATACCTTAACTTTTTAAGCAAAGGAATAGAAGTTGAACTGAAATGCATTTTGAGTCCATAGAGCTACATGTGAATATGACCAGGTTCTTGTAAGGGCCAACGTACCTTGGAACAGACTCTTCCGTATCCAAATACCATATGGGTCTTGTTGCCTCGATTCCTTTTATAACGAAAGACTGGAGTTTGGATTCAGGGTATTTTCCAGCCTGAATCTTTAAGCTAAAGGGAGTGCTCATATACCTTATCATAGGGCCTGACCTCTCCAGTTCCATTGCTCTTGGAAGTTCTAAGTAGCCTGACAAATATGAAGTTTAATACCATTAACAATACCCACAACAAAAAAAAAGGGAAAAACATCTAAAATGTTTCAAAATCAATCAACCAAGTTGGAAACAATTTTAGAACCCAAATATGCAAAAATCAGAGTCAGTTATCAATTACAAACCAATTTAAACAACATATTGCTTCTCTTAAAGACAGGGACCCTTTATACAGGGTAATTCATGAGTGTCAAAAACTAATGCAAAGGGAGTTGATATGCTCTGTGTAACATATATATAGAGAAGCAAATTTTTGTGCTGATTTCTTTGCCAACTTAGCACATACGAGTGTGGAAGCTTCCTAATCCTCCGAGACCACTTCAGAAGTTTTTATTTGATGACACTATTGGTCTTAGTCGGGCTAGACTCTGTCCTAGTTAATAGCAGCAAATGCTCATTTGTACAAATATATATATATATATATATATATATATATATATATATATATATATATATATATATATATAAAAGGAAATCAGAAATAAACAAATGGAGTCAAACAAACAACAAAAACTACAATGAAGAAAACTGCCAGCGAGAAAGAAGAATAATCAAATATATTAGAAATCTTGACAAAGACAATTCACAGGTGGCTGAGGATCAAGTTTTCATCACTGTTATTCGAAAAGTTGGATTGATCTTGACTAAAGAATCCACAAGAAAAGTCACAAGATTGATCTTACAAAATAAGGGTTAAATCACACAGCTGCCAATCAATAATAATCTGGAGATATAATTGCATATCAAGTAAAGTCAATTTGTCTGGCAATAACCGCAAGATTATTGCTCTTAAAATCAATCACCCTAATAATTATATGAACTTTTCTTTTGAAGAATTATAAGAAAATTTATTAAAACACAAACAAAAGGAAAAATACAGAGAATGTAGACTTTTACATGCCACTTCTATAGCTGGGACAAAACTTTTTAACTAAGTCTCATTTGTACAATAATCTTAAAAAAAAAAATGGAAAGATGAGGTCGAAGCGAACTTTGTAAAGATCTACTACTCTTCCATTGGCCCATTAGGCTCTCATCCCTCTTTCTTTTCATCTCCAGATTCATCATCTTTTCTTTCACTGAATTTTAAACATAGTGGCCGAACCATCAATTCTTGAAAAATGAATCTTTTTAACAATGTTTTCAGTCAAGCTGATATATAAAGAAACCTACAGAGAAATTATTCACCAATAAAATGCATAAATTCTTAAAATCAAAAGTAACAAAAAATATATTTATAATTTAAGTCCATAGCAAATATTCTCATGATATCTGCAATTTTCCTATGTATAAGCAATTCGATTTCTAAGAAGCTATAACAGTCTATCACTAGTAATTCTATCTCTAAATTTTAACTTCTGATTTCAGCAATGCTTTGAGGGTTAGTGGCACAGGCACACTCGGCTCGGCTTTAACAGACCACAAGATCATCAGGAATTTGTAGCAGCTTTTCCACCGTCAACACTGAGGCAAGCTAATCTGAAATAAAGATTGAATGGAAGTATGTAACAAGGCCAATAATGAGAAGTTAATGACACAACTTTAAAGCACACTGAAATTCATCATGGTAATGATAAACTAACTAATGATGCTATTATTAGCAGAAAAACCATGCTCCCACTTGACAAACAACCATATTGAGCATAGGATGAGAAAAAATAAACACCTAAATATTCATTTTCTGATAAGAAAAAGGAAACAAACCATGAAGTTTTTCTTCTTTGATTTTGAAGTCATTTAAAAAGGGAAGAACAATCTACCTGAGTTTCCAGGGCATTTAGACAGTTGTAAATATTGCCATCAATATTCAGCTTCTAGTTTGGTGGGGCAGAAAACACAATGGGATTTGTATTATCCCATGCAGCAACAAATTGAATGCGCAGCATTTTGATGGATGCTACTAGAGCTAAAACCATCAACAAGATTCTCATTTACTTCATAGATATGAGAAAGAGGATCGACTCAAAAAGATTACATGTGAAAAAAGAACATGGAGTATAATATTTCTTTCATCCTTAATGCTAAAAGGACATTATCACATAAACTGAAAATAGACCTGAACATTTCCAAAATCTTTAGCATATCACAGCAGTATAATTTATTAAGAAGAAATTAATTTACCTTTTCAAAGTGATGATCTTCACACAATCTGTGAAACATTTCAGATAATGATTGATCATTACATCTCAAGATGAGATCCACAAATAAATTAGCAGTGCACGAATCTGCGGAAAAGCCCTTATCAACCATTTCCTTAACAAGTTGTAGTGCCTTTGAGGGATAGATATTTCGAGCAAACCCCTGGATCATTACATTATAAGAACAGCTGTTTGGCAAACAATTATTATCTCCCATGGTCCTAAATAACTGGTATGCTTCATCTACAAATCCCTGTTTACACAATCCATTGATCATTATAGTATATGTGTAAACATCAGGGTTTAAACCTTTGACAGAGAGTCCATTAAATAATTCCATCCCATCTTTTATATGTCCAGCTCTGCACAAACCATCAATTAGGATACTAAAATGGACAATATTAGGCTCTAACCCACTGTTCTGCATTGCATGAAACAAATTCCATGCCTCTTTGATTTTACAATTTTTGCATAAGCCATCCAGCAAAACTGAATAGGTCATTATATCTGGTACTTGCCCAGAAGCACACATCTTTCCAAAAAGTTCAAGTCCTGCAGAAAGTCTCCCTGTTTGACACATACCTTGTATAAGAGTGTTGTTTGTGACAGTACAAGGGATTAGTCCTTTTTGAGAGATTTCATAAAAGATTTTCATTGTTTCATCTAACCTTTTAGCTTTGCAAACTTTCTTAATCATCAACTCAAATACTCTTCTTGCTTCATCCATTTTGTTTTGCATGCAATAACCATCTATCAATGCACTATAAGTGACAATGTCGGGCTCAATCCCTTGCTTTATCATTGTGTCAACAATATCTTCAGCTTCAAACACCATCCCCTCATTGCAATGTGCATCAACTAATATACTATATGTGACAACATTAAGCTCAATATTGATAGCCACTATTTCATTCAAATATCCTCTGGCCTCTTTCAGCAGGGGTACGCTACACATACCATGAATTAAGGAATCTGGTGATATGCCCTCACCCTTCACGTTAGCCTTCCAATAGAGGCTAAAAGCCTCTGTTAGCTTCCTGCCCTTACAAAGACAGCCAACTGTCCTTAGAAACTCAATGATTATGTCCAAATTGCCGATTTTACACAGGCCTCTAAGTATTGTAATGTAAGCATTTAAACTAGATTGAAAACCTTTCGCAATGATTTCATCAACCAAACTCACAGTCTGAGCAACCTTACTTTCAGTACATAACCCATGGATCAAAGTCGACAATGTCACAACATCAGGGTCAAGACCTGACTTCAGAATTTTTCCCAAAACAGAAAAATCCAAAATCAACACGATCTAAACGGCAAAAACAATTAATCAAGATGTTCAAGGTATAAACATCGTGGGGAACTCCTAATATCTCCATTCTGTTACAGAGGGAAACAACAACTGCATAATGTTTCATTCTGGCAATAGCTGCTAATCATTTATTAAATTCAACAATGGAAGGCCTTGGGTACTTGTCAACCATCCGATTAAACAAAGTGAGGGCATCATCAACATTATCAAAACAATCCTGCCTTTTTCCCTTTGGCAAAGTATTGATGTCGGTAAGAACGGTAGCAATGGTGTTTTCTTCCTTTTCCCAAACCCTCTCGGAGTACTCAAGTAAAGAATTGATTTCGGTAGCAATAGTAGTAAAAAAGCAAGAAGAAGAGAAGTGAAAACAAGAAGGGGTGTTTTTACCATGAAGAGTAGAACGAAGAATTAAGGAAAGAGGAAGAGAAACAGAAGAATTAAGCTTACCCATAGCTTGAAAAGAAACCACAAACGGCGGCAGCAGAAGAGCAGAGCAGGAGGTTTTTAAGCTTGGGCTTTTTCGGGCAGTTTAAGGTTGATTCTCTTTGCACTGATGTAGTGATGCTTTGAAGCCTAAGAGGTAGGTTCACGGTCGTTGCGACTGCATTGGCTTGTAACGTGTTCAACGTAGAAATAAATAAATAAATAAATAATATAAATTCAGTAATTTATCCTTAAAAATTAAATAATAAGAGTTTATGTGTATTCTTATGCTAAATATAAATTTGATTAGAAAAAAATTAAATAAAATATAAATTATAAATACTAATGATCCAATATCTTTTAAAAAAATTTACAATTTGCAAGTAAATATGATTTATTCATTTCTATTTGAACCAACCTTAAGGATGCTTTATATATCAACTCCAATTCAAATCGTAAATATCCTATAATCTATCTATTCTAATTCTACTAAAAATAACATGAAGAAATTAATTATGATATTTTTTAAGAAAAGAGGGTTTTTTTAAGAAAAATAGATAATTTTTTTTAAAAATATATTATATGCAAAATTGAAAGACGTAAATAGTTTTATTTATTGCTGATATTATGATTTTATTTGAAAATATGTAATTATCCTTAATTATAATTATTTTAAATTTTAAAAGATATATTTATCCTTAATTTAAAATTAATTATCTATTTTAATTTTTAAAAAATAAATATCTATATTTATATGTGAACTAAAATTAAATAAAAATCATATATAATTTATCTCTATCTACGTTAAGATTACAAAATATAACATTATCATCTATATCTAAAGCTTTTATCAATTTTTTTTATTTTTTGAAAAATAACATCTATATCTATATATTTATATATACATATATATTAAGTTTTACGAAAAATATATTATCAATGAATTTATTGTTAAATTAATGTTTTTTCCTGCATTGTATGGGTTTAAAATTGGTTTTACTTCTAATCTATTAAGGTTGTGTTTGATAATTTAGATTTCAAAAAAAGAATTTGGTTTTCCAAATTTGTTTAAATTGTGTGTTATTTTTAAATACATATTTATGTTATAAATTTGAAATACCCTCAATGATATATTAATTCAATTATTTTCTTTTTAATTAATAAATAATTTTTTAATTAAAATACTAACTTTTTCAATATATTCACTTGTGTATTTCAAGCTTTTATGTAAACCTAATATCTTCTTTAGACGAAGATAATCTAAAACAGCATGATTTGGTAAAAAGGGCCTACGTAACTTACATTACATGACAGAAACTGAATCTATGCATTTAAAAGGCAATAATGTCACTGCATTATATACACTTTCCAGTTCTATACCTCTCCTGCATTATTCTAACACATCTAAATTAGCTATGGCTTCACTAAGCAAATGCTCCATCTTCAAAATTTGGGTATTCTAACTGCTCCTCTTTAAACCTTCTTAGCAAACATCATGAGCCTTGTTTGCTTCCGCATGTACAACTTTCAACTTCTTTCTGGAGTTTCTGCCATGGAGGAAATACACATATCAACCAAAGATTACAAGAAAGGATGGGTTGCCCAAATTCTGGACTTTTCTAAGCCATTTAGAGATTAGCAAAGGAGTTAGTACTACATTAGTCAAATATCATTCAAACTACAATTTCCATAGGTGGCCTGGCATTGCAGCTTCATAAGAAATAGGCATAAGCATGAAAGGAAAAAGCACTTTCTACTTTTAGCTATGGTAGAATTAAATTGTTCAGATCAGGTGTTACTGAAATGTAAGTTTACCAACTAAGGAAGCTACCAGACAGCCATTCTGGAGCACATTTTGGATTAGGCACATGGCAACCAACATCTGTAAAAACCACCGTTGGTTAAAAGCAACAGTTCTTACCTCATCTACTATCTTTTAACAAGGAGAGAATGAAATAATTAATGATATTCATAATCTCTCTTTGGTCTAAAGGCTATGTTATACAACAAATTTATGCCTAAATTCCTTGAATGAGACTACATGATTTTAGCTTTTGCCACTAGTACAACTGAAAGGGTCAAAACTAGCCAGCTTAGCTGCTATCATAACATGTGTTTAACATACTCTCAAAAGATTGTTGCAATGTGCTATCTTTTAGTTCCTGAAGACAGAGATGGGATTGATTTGGATCTCAATTTATTTGGCTAACTTGTGCGACTTTTAATTTTTGTATTACCTTTAATAAATTCAAAGAACACAGAATCTATCCTGCCTTTTTATCAAAACAAGATATTGATAGAGGTTTGGCTTATTTATTAATTTTTGTATTACCTTTAGTAAATCCAAAGAATACAGAATCTATCTTGCTTTCTTATCAGAACAAGAAATTAATATAGGTTTTAGGCTAAGATAAAACTCACTAAGAAAGCTGAAACACTCCTTAGCATGCCTATTCTCAATGACTCTGAGCCATGTTGCCATTTTTGTAATTATCCTTAATCCCAACAAATTCAAACATAGAAATACTCACATTTTGTGGCACCTCAGTATTTCCCTTTTCACATCATTCATGATCTACTACTTGATCTATCATTTCTGCGATCAAAACTCTTGATTGACAATAGTGTCTTTTGGTAGCAACAATTATCTGACATATTGGATCCATAGATGCTATGAGGCATCTTTCCTTTTCGTTAATGCCTTTGAGGCAGAAAATAGTATATAGACATTGTTTCAGGTTCATCTACTAACCAAAGGTTATACCACGTGTTCCTACCCAGGCATTGTTTCAGAAGTAACACATGCAGAAGATATTCATGGAACCTGTTCATAGACAATGAATAGATCAGAGCTATCTCTTAAGGGCACTTGTCCCAGACAACAAGGTTTGGCTTTGTAGCCTAGATTACTAAAATTCTAAAGTAGTTAAGTGATTTTCCCCATTGTATATTTCACTTCTAGATGCATTTAAGGACTCTATTCTCCAGCTTGTAGCAAATATGTTAACGATAGAGAATGGTCCAAAGTGTTGAGTGTTGATAATCATGATTCTTATAGCCTATGGGAGAGCCTGATGCAATAGCTTGGTGATGAGAAAAGCACATGCCTAGACATTATATGCCTTTATGAGAAAGGCCTGGGATGGGTCTTCAAGCATTCGATCAGTGGTTGCTGGTTATGAGTTTGCTGCACACAACTCAAGCCCAATGGAACATGCTTAATCTTATAGAGTCTCCAAGGTCATCCTATATTATAGAAATACCCTTAAATTCCATTTCACAGGTTTTGTTCACTCTAGATAAAATAGAAAATAATGGTAAGAAAGTTAATGAATTAAATGCTCTATATTAAGATTTAAAATCTATCAGTTCTTTAACATTGCACACATGCACATATGTGCATACAAACATACACACACACAACACACACACACATATATCATAAATAGATTCATATTGCAAACGTTTGTAAAAAGCACCTATCATGTTCAGAATCATAGCAACCTAATTTGAGGGTCTTTAAAGAAACAAATTTCTATGCCAAAAAAGAAAAAAGAAACACACTCAGCCTGACATATTTACCAACCTGAACTTCATTTTGAAGGCCTTTAATATGCTGCACAGCCAAGTCAAGCATGTCTGCATAGCTTGTTTGCTGCAAGAAGATTTTAAGGATATGTTATCAACATCGAAAATAACATATATACATTGCAAATGGATCCCTTACACGATAATCTGAAAACTATAATTCCACAATCTCTGTTAAGGTAATGAGTGATTCGAAGCAACCCAAATATAAACTCAATCTGAGGCTAGTATTGAAAAATGCGATTACCTTATCCATGTTAGGTACAAGCTCTAGTAGTTTCTTCAGCTTCCCACTTATTTTTGTTCTTCTCTCCTGTACATATACATCAAATTTAATGATGCTCAATATGAGTGATCTTTCCTTGGGGGAAAGAAACATGTATACACAATGCTCATGTATCTTAATAACCAACTGTAAGTTAATAGTTTATAATGCACGTATCTTCTTCAAGAAATTAATATGAGCAAATGCTAATGAACATTATCAATCAATCCAACTATCATTTATATGATCTAAGGGCACAATAAGATGTTCTATTTCTATTAGTACCTCTAGAATCAGTGAGTAGATGTGCAAATTATATTTTCTAAAAATTATTGGCTGCTCTATTATGCCTTGTCATACTTGTCACCTGCTCCACAAAGGAACAAAATTGAAGAAATTACCATGCATGTGCAGGCATGAGGGCTTTAAGCTCTAATGGATGCATTGGGAATATGGTTTACACAATGTACTGTTCCCTTTCTAGCCATCTTTCTTTATTGGATATCATGGTACCTTTCATTTTTAACATTGCTGCCATTGGTTTTCCACTAATACTTTGCATGTGCATATCAAATAAAATTCCAGCCCAAAAGACAAGGACAAGAGAAAAAAGGACAATGAATATCCAACTGTGATTCTTCCATGTTGTATCATGCCTAACAATGTCAAAAGTTTCATTATTGAATGCAAGGCTAGAAATGAACGAATTATGGGATTCATGGCAGCAATAAGTACATGGCTAACAGCAATTTAACTTCAACATCACACTAACTATTGTCATACTCTACAAGTGTGAAGATATATAAGAAAGACATTAAACTTTCTGAACAGGATGTGAAGTTTGATGGAACTGGTCATTTGAGAGGCTATAGATTGGTCATATGAACTTTCATTAACATTTACAATTATCCTATGAATAAGAAATTTATTAGTAATAATTATATCTCTTGATTTCTAATAAATTACAGCAATCTATCAGTAATAATTATATCTCTTGAACTTTAACTTACTCTTTCAGCAATGCTTCGAGGGTGAGTGGCACAGCCACGCTTGGCTCGGATTTTACAGGGCACGGAGTGTTCAGGATAATGTAGCAGATTTTCCACTGTAGCCATCTCAAGTGTTGTTTGGGGCAGGCTAAACTGAAATAAAAATTAAATGGAAGTATATAAGGACAATAATGAGAAGTTAATGACGCAATTGCAAAAGCACACTGTTCTAATTATCATGGTGATGACAAACTACTCAATGATACTACTAATAGCTGCAAAATCTTGCTCCTATTTGACAAACAACAATATTGAGCTGAGGATGAGAAATAACAATCCCCAAAATACTTATTTTCTTATAAGATATAGGAAACAAACAACATTGAAATTTATTCCTGATTTTGATGCCATTTAAAATAGGGAGAAAAATTTTACCTGAGTTTCCAAGGCTGTTAGAGAGTTATAAATATCTCCATCAATATTTTTAGTTCTCTTGCCTGGTGGGGCACAAAACACAATGGAATTTGTATTATCCCATGAATCCATTCCAAAGTCAGCAGCAGTAGCAAATGAATGTGAAGCATTATGCTTACTGCTAGAGCTAACACCATCAACAAGATTCTCACTTACTTCAGATATCTGAGAAAGACAATCTTGTTTAGTGAAGCTCAATTGAGATTTCAATCTTGACACTCCATGGCCACCATTAGCACCACTTTGAGAGCTATAATTTCTGTTGCCCCTTGTAAGAGTAAAACCTGCAATGAGTGTGTTTAATTCACTTCATGTGATCCATGGAAAAAAAAATACATTATATAGTGAATCAAACGCATCACAAAGTCAGGTAATATGAATTTCAACCATGTTTGGGTTAGACTAACTCAACTTGGTCATTTGTTGAGACAAAAATTTAGGCAGCTGTTGAAATGGTTGAAGTTTATAGACTTTTCGGAATTCATCTGAAACCTATAACTTTTTTAAGTTTAGAATCTACAATTTAGCATTACTTTTATTATGCATTACAATAAACTGCATACAATTTCAGTTGTTCTAAAATGCAACCTTAAAATTATGCATTACTATTATAAGCATTCATGTTTCGGTACTGCTCTACCTTATCATTCCACATGTTTATCATATCTATAGAACAAATAATCTAGACTCTATCTTGTTATATGGTTATTTAATCTAACTTAATTTTCAAAGTAAACAAGTAAAACATGCATTTAGACGTAAAATTAGTAAAAAATACAGAAAGGAAGAAAATTTTAAACTCCCATCTAAAGCATGTTTTTTATTTCTGGCATATGCCTATTTAAGTAGTTCCTGTAACTTATTAATTTTTTTGGTACAAAGGAGGCCGAAACCAGGGAATAAGGGAAAGGGTTGCAGCTTTGCATGTACTAAGATTCGAACTCTAAACTCATTAGATGTCTTTTGGTTATGCTAAACTCATTAGATATCATCTCTTAACAATTATTACATGAACCATTTGAGATAAGTCTAAGGTTCAAATTATTAATGCTCTTGTTTGTAATAAAATGAATATGGAACAAATCAAACTTATAAACTCGTTAGTAAAATTTAAAAATTTTGCCATTATAATTTTCCTAAAACATAAGTTATAAAAAATAAAATTAAACAGGGCAAGCTTCATCCCACTGGTATTGTATTTGTATAGATGGGGCTACATAGGCAAAACTCATCTTACTTTATTCCCACTTGTCCAACTTGCACATCATAAAATATTCACCCCCACAAAGCATCACATTCTATTTTATTCATCTATATCAATTATGATAAAGTAAATTAAAACCATAAAAGCATAATGTTAGATTGCTAAGAAATCGGTGGAGTCATACGAGGCACGTGACAGATACCCTGCAAGACCTCATTTGCCAGCAAAAAAAAAACATGGTGGGTTGCTTGGATTGGCTGGCTGTCTTAATAACTGTCTAACCATGAATTTTATTTTTCTTTCTTTTTCTACTCTTTTGCTGTCCAACCTCCTTTCTGTACTGGAAGTAGCACAAAAAATTCATACATTTTTAAGTTGTTAGAAACTTTAATGTGATAACTAAATGAAATCTTTTGGATAATTCATTTTTATTTCTATAAAGATCGCTATTTTCTGTATTATATAGATAAAGTTAAAAAATTAAAAATTAAAAATATTTAAATAATTATAAATTTGAATATCACAATATATAATTGAATGAATATAAAAACTAAATAACGGACCAATGCCCTCCTAAAGAACTTTGCACCATAACCAAACTTAGATTGGATAAAAAAACGTCAAATTAAATTAAATTAAACCAAGAGTGGCAGCTACATGGAAATTCCCTGGACCATCATCCCACCAGATTATTCATTTTCTAGGGTTATTTTTACGATTAACCTGAACAGAATGTGAAATTTTGTCAATGTAAAATTCGGTCAACGCGCAATGGCGGTGAATTATTCAGGAAACGAAAAGCCACCAATCAAAGGAAAGAAAGTTTAAAAGTCTAAATTACCCCTCCTTGGGTAATGATTAATCAAATACAATAAGGAAGAAACGGTCATTTTAGATTTAAAAGAAAAAACAATGCATTACCGTTTTCGGCTGTGAGGTGACCAAGGAAACCAGCCGGAGAGCTATGTTGTCTGAGCAAAGAGGAAGGTGCAGGATAAGATCCATGGGGAGGAGAAGCAGCAGATTTAGGCTCTTGTGGACCGTTGGATGAGCTGATTTTACAAGTTGACTCCGATGTTAAAGACGATGAGTCAGGGGAGAAGTAGTGGCTGACAAGGTTCGGTTCACCTCCGATGACGGAATCCACAACGGAGGTTAGAAGAGAACCCGGGGCTGAGCCGTAACGGGTTAGCTCGGTCTGGTCCATGGGTTTTTGAGACTGAGATGAAGACGAGGGATACATGACTTTCTAGCTCGGAGAAGGAAGAATTAGAAAGGAAAAGAGATGACACAAATAATAAGCTGAAAAGAGAAAGGATAAAATTCGAAGGTTTGCTCAAAGCTAGACCTGTTCAAGGGTCAGGCTATCTGTTCAAGCTCAAAAATCCGTTTTAAATTTGATCGAATTTGGACAAAAATATTTAATAAAAAAATAAGATTAAACAAAATTTTTAGGCCCGTTTAAAAATCGGACCGGGCCTCGGGTTTGCCTTTCAAAGCCCGGGCCTGGTCCGACTCGGCCCGAATTATTATTATTTATTTTATATATATCTTTTTTTAATATTAATTAAATTTTTATATAGATTTACTAAATATAATATAATTATATGTATATAAAATATTATTAAATAATAAATATGATTATAAATATTTAATATGGAAGTTGATATATAAATTTTGATAAATTAAATTAAATTTTAAAGAGTATAAAATAATAAAAAACAAATAAAATTAAAATCAAAATATAAAAAAAATTATTTTCTGATCGGATTCGAGTTTGTAATATAAAAATGAAAACAGACTTGAACAGAAAAATCAGACCCGAATGTCAGGCCGGGCCAGGCCGAACTTGAACGTGTAAAAAATTTATTATTACCTGTTATGGACCCGACCTGAGCCCGACCCGGCCCGACTCATGAGCAGGTCTACTCAAAGCTCAAGGGAGGGATGCTTGATAGGGAAATGTCTTAGGAGGCTTTGCTTCCACCACGGTTTGGTGATTTTGTTACGTCACCATAGTATATTATTTTTATTGGAGAAAGAATTGTTTGGAACGTTTATTCAATAAACAAAAAAATATGAAATTATTTCATGTTAATATATATCATTTTCATTCAAATTACGTCATATAATAATATAATTGAAAAAAGTTGATGGTTTATTATCAAAATCATTAATGAGTTTCTTGAAATAAATATGTATCATTTAATTATTATATGTGATGTGTAATAAATAATTGATTTTTTTAATAATGTAATTACATTGTACAATATAAATAAAAATAATATATGCTGACATGAAATAATCGTTTCATACAATTCTCTTTTCTTTTATTATTACCTTCGCTTTGTTTTATCTGAGTTATCATGGTTCATGTGCTTTCTTCTTACTTTTATTTTATTATTATTTTTTAAATGATGAGTTATTTATATATCACATTAAATTTGGATTTAATTTTTGTTTACCTTTCGTAATTGATGCTGATTCTATAAAATTTATTTTGATGAGAAATTTTTTGCTATAGATAGTCAACTTAACAAAATTTTACATCATTGAACCAACATTTTAAATTTTTATTCAATATCAAATTAGAAAAAAAAAATTCTTAGGGCAAGTTCATAAATTCTTTATTAAAAATTAAATATAAAATCTAAACCGATAAAACGAAAAACTTTATATCATTGATAAAGTATACTAAAATTCTAAATAATTTGAATACATTTTGAAATTTTATTTAATTGAATACTGATGAAATTCTGTATTTGGATATTTATTTTTTAATTATTTTTTATATATTATTAATTTTTATCTTTATTAATTTATCAATTTTAATAATTAAATTTGGTATTATTTAATTTATTTATCAATAATTTCACAAATTAATCTAAGGAATTTCATTTAAGTTTTTTATTGGCAGACTTGCCTAACTTTTTGTTTCTTTAATCTTTTTTTCTTTTTTTTGAACAGTTTTAACCTTTTTTTCCTTTCATTGATATAATTGAACTCAAATAATTTTAAATTTAGAAAAAATAAGACAAAAGGAAAATCGCTATATATTTATGAACATTACAAGATTTCATTTACCATATATTTCTTTCCAAATATTTGATGTTATAAAATATAGAAAAGCCAACAAGAGCAAAGGCTAATCATGATAAAGTTTCCAACAAAATTATATTTTAATTATCTATTAATTGTGGCTTAGTTGACAATGCAGGCTAAGTTTGAGGAAGAGCTCTTAGGTTCGAACCCCACTAAACACAACTTTAAAGAGGGGTGAAGAGTCATAACTGTGACTAAACTTCGAACAGGATTAGCCTTAGAACGTTAAAACAGATAAGGACATCTTTGGTTTATACCAAAAAAATATACTTTAATTAGCCATAGTTTTCTCTCATTTTCTTCCACTTATAAAATGATTGAAATTTGCAATTAAAAATTATTGAATTTTGCAATTCAAAATTGTGCAAATCCAATATCCAAATATTTTTTTTGTGTAGATCACATGTATCTTCATCTATTCTAACAATTTTAGATTAATTCTGTTCGAGATTTCGTCATAATTAAGGCTCCTCACCTATTACCAAAAGTGTGCTTGATGGGAATTGAGCCCAAAAACTCTTCTCATAAACTCAGCGTAAATTGTCAATTGAATTACATCGCATGGGTGTAAATTCAAATACTTTTTATTAAATAATATTAAGTAAAAAAACTTCTTTTCTAATTTTTTTTTCCTTATCAATTAATATGCATAAAAAAACTTTATTCGTATGGTTCTTTCAAGCTATGAAAATTACTTTCTATGTTATGATTATTTTGATAACAAATGTCCAATCAACGGTTACTTTTCTTGTTTCGCGTACCAATGACTTAGAAGGATGAGATTTAAATTTTAAATGTTATCTATTTTAAGTTTGGTTGTTGAATTTATTTTAAAAAATGTATATAGAACAATGAGGCAAACCAAAATTTGGTTGTTGTCTCTCTCTCGTTTCATGTTGTAGAGACTAGGTATCTTGGATATCCCAATTAACCATAACCAAGTGGCACTTCCACTCTAATTTCATGAACTAATGTCTAAAAATTGGCAAGATTTTGCAACTTCTTTCATTAATTTTGTACTGAAGCCATAAAATTAGCTTTTTTTTTATACCAAGTTAGCTATTCATAAACACTCAAAACTTAGGTGAAAAAAAAATTGACAGAATTGAGATGTGTTGTTAATATGGCCTAGGCTTGAAAATTTCTCCCATCCAAAATTCATTAAAAAGTGAAATTTGCCAAAAAGTTACAAATCCTATAATTACTACAATAAATCATCCTAAGTCTAACTAAAACATTGAATTTTTTATGGAAAAGTAGATAGAAAAATACATTAAATTAAATTTGATTTTAAAAATTTTAGTTATTTTTTCATAAATATAAAAAATTATAAGAAGAAAAAATATTTCTTTTTCTTTTTCTTTTTCTAGGTAATATAAGTGAAATTTATTAAAGAAAAAAATTGTTCCCATGAAGTGATGCAATCATTGTCTTATAAAGAAAGATATCCATTTTATTTTTTTTTATTTTAGGAAAATTATCCTATACATTGTCAGTGAAGTTTTTTAACTCCACAAGCGGGGTTAGGATGATGACATGTGTCCCATTTTATTTTTTTTTATTTTCTTAATATTTTTAAAGGACACATGTTATCATCCTAATTTTGCTTGTGAAGTTAAAAAACTCCACTGACAGTAGATATGATAATAATCCTTTAGTTTATTTGTAGCAAGTGGAGCACAGATTAGCCTTGCATGTTCACTACAAATATAAATATTTAGTGTAAATATAATATGTGTCTGGAAAATTTAAGGAAGGTTGCTCTATTCGTCACAGCCCAATCAAAGTTAAGTGCATGTGCTGGTCATGGGAAAAAGAAAGCCACCAATTGTTTTGTCTACTTCTATGATTTATCCCAATCTAAACCTCAAAATGTCATTGGAACTTTCCTGTGTTACCTATGTATTGCCTATCAGTTGTCACTGTCTTCCAAAGCGAAAGGCTCTCATCCTGTAAAAAAATGTAGAGATTTAATTTTGTTTGAGTCAAATTATAAAAAAAAAACTAATTCAAAAAATATATAGGCAAATCTTGAGGTGTTAATCGGATTAGGCAGGGTTTAGGTATAGTACTAAAGTATTGATAGGGAGTCCAAATCTAATCTTATTCAACTTTGTATATTTAAATTTTTGTTCAAACTTGTTTTCGCATACAATAAATGAATAAACTCAAACTCGTTAAAAAAAAATTTGCTCAAATACTAACAGAAAATTGAAGAAAGTAAAATTGAGCTTCAATCTTTCATTTATCATTCTGAAGTTTATATACAGAGTACAACAGAGACTGAGCGCCAAAATTCAAATAACAGAAACGCGCCAAAAACTAAAAACAACAAATTTGTGATTTTGGTTAGTCTGCATAACGTAGCTATTATGCTATACGCTAGATGGCATAACAAACTCTAGGTGGCAATGTGTCTGTTAGCCCCCCTCAAGCTGGAGCATAGAGGTTAAGGAGACCAAGCTTAGGAAGAAGAAGACGAAAACTGGCAGCAGAATGGGCTTTAGTGAAAATGTCTGCAAGTTGAGAAGAAGAAGGAACATGAAGTAACCGAATGATTCCAGCTTGGAGTTTTTGACGAATGAGATGACAATCAATCTCAATGTGCTTCGTACGCTCATGAAAAACCGGATTTTCAACAATGGCAATGGCGGATTGACTGTCACAAAACAGTAAGGCAGAGGTGGAATGTGAGACATGAAGATTTTGAAGAAGATAAAGAAGCCATTGAATTTCACAAGTGACAGAAGTAATGGCACGGTATTCAGCCTCAGAGGAGGAACGAGAGAGTATTTTGTTTCTTGGATTTCTAAGAGATTAAAGCATCACCAAGAAAGACACAAAAGCCAGTGATGGATTTACGGGTGTCGATGCAAGAAGCCCAGTCAGAGTCACTAAAGGCTTTTATTTGTAAAGAGGAGGATGAAGAGAAGAAAAGACCTTGCCCAATGGTGCCTTTGATGTAACGGAGGACACGATGAGCAACTTCTAGATGAATGGTAGTTGGTTTGTCAATATATTGAGATAATTGTTGGACAGGAAAAGAGAGATCTGGACGGGTGGTGGTAAGATATAATAAGCGTCCAACAAGTTTTCTGTAAGAGGATGGATTAGATAAAGGTTGACCAGAGGATTGAGAGAGTTTCAAAGAGGTAGCAAGAGGTGTGGTGACTGGTTTGCAACTAGTAAATCCAGTATCACGAAGGATATCCAAGGCATATTTATGTTGAGACAAATGAATCCCATGCTGAGATCGAGTAACCTCAAGACCAAGAAAATATTTGAGGTTGCCAAGATCTTTGATTCGGAAAGTAGCATTCAAATAAACCTTTATATCATCAATGAGGGCTGCAGAACTACTGGCTAGAATGATATCATCCACATAGATTAACAAAGCAATGAAAGAGGAATCAAAGGCTTTGACAAATAAGGAATGATCTGAGTTTGCTTGGTGAAAACCCTTAGCCAATAGAACAGTAGTGAGTTTATGATACCATTGACGACTGGCCTGTTTGAGTCCATACAGGGACTTCAACAGCTTGCAAACTTGTCCTGGTCGTGCTACAGAATAGCCTGGTGGAGGTTCCATGTAGACATCTTCAGACAATTCACCATGAAGAAAAGCGTTATTGATGTCAAGTTGGTGTAACAACCAATTGTTAGCAGCTGCAACAGCTAGTAGGGTGCGGATGGTAGTCATTTTAGCAACTGGGGAGAAGGTATCAGTATAGTCAAGCCCATTCTGTTGAGTAAACCCCTTTGCCACGAGTCTCGCCTTGTACCTTTCAATGGTGCCATCAGATCGATACTTCACTCTATAAACCCATTTGCAACCAATGGCCCTTTTGTCAGCTAGTAACTCAGTTACAATCCAAGTGTTATTCAATTGCAAAGCTTCCAGTTCTGCTGTCATAGCTTGCTGCCAACATTCATGTGTCGATGGCTCAGCATAGGTAGTAGGTTCTGTAATGGAAGATAAAGTGAGAGCAAAAGTTTTATGTTCAAGGGAACAATTGGCATATGTGAGTACAGAGGATAAAGGATAACGACAACCTGTTTCTTGTGATCCAGCTTGTAAAGAAGGTGGTTGATTGGTATATGCTAAGTGACAATCATAATCTTGTAAGTAAGGTGGAGAGGTTCGATGTCGAGTAGACCTTCTTAAAGGTAAATTGGTTGTGGTTTGTGAGAAAATGGAATCAGTGGAAGGAGAGGTAGATTCTATGTTATTAGTGGAGTCTAAAGAAGACTGAAAGGTAGGATTACCAGAAGGAAGAATTATGTCTGAAGAAAATGAAGATGATGTAGGGGTGGATGAAAAGAAATCAAAAGAAGTACTAGAAGCTAAAGGAAAAATAGACTCATAAAACAGAACATCTCTAGAGGTAAAAACATGATGAGTTTGAATGTCATAGAGTTTAAATCCTTTAGTGCCATGAACATAACCAATGAATATACACTTAACAGCCCTGGATTGAAACTTTGTGCGTGGATGAGCCAATGTGGAGGCAAAACATAAACATCCAAAAACTCGAATATGAGAAAAGGTAGGAGGTTGATTATAGATCAATTCAAATGGTGTTTTATTATATATGATAGGAGAAGGAATACGATTTATTAAGTGGACAGCATGACTAACACAATCAAACCAGAATTTCTCTGGAAGATGTGCTTGAAACTTCAAAGCTCGAGCAACATTGAGGATGTGCTGATGTTTGTGCTCCACGACACTGTTTTGCTGGGGAGTTTGGACACAGGAGGTGTGATGTAAAATGCCTTTAGAGGAGTAAAAAGAAGGAACATTGAATTCTTGGCCTTGATCAGTTCGAATGATTTTGATTTTTGTTTGGAATTGAGTTTCAATGAAAGAACAGAAATCTTGAACTAATTGTCTAGCTTCATATTTGTACTTCATTGGATAAACCCAAGTATGTCTACTAAAGTCATCCACTATTGTTAAAAAATATAAATGTCCAAATAATGAAGGCACAGGATTAGGACCCCAAATGTCGATGTGAATCATATCAAAACAAGCTTGTGAAGATGAAACACTAATAGGAAATGGCAACCTTTTCTATTTGGCAAAATGACAAGTGTCACATACAAGGTTTTGTTGTACTACAATGGAGGGATCAATGCTAGCTAAAAGCTTTATTCTCTGGTTAGAGGCATGTCCAAGCCTGAAGTGCCATAAATCTATAGTGGTAGGTGGTACTAAAGCATTTACAGAAGGTTGAATGAATTGTGTAAAAGAAGTAGACCTATAAAGATGATATAAACCATGACTGAGCTTAGCTATACCAATCGTCCTCCATGTCTTTACATCCTGGATTACACAAAAATTAGATTGAATGATTAGTGTGCAATTCAAAGCATGAGACAATTTACTTACTGAGATCAGATTAAAGGAAAAATTTGGAACATAAAGAACATCTGTAAGAATAATATCAGAAGATAGGTGGACGGTGCCAATATGCGTGGCATTTACATGTTGACCATTAGGTAGCTTCACAATGGAATTTAGTACTGATGAGTAATCTTTGAAATAAGACAAAGAACATACAATGTGGTCAGTAGCTCCAGTATCAAGAATGAAGGATTGAGAATTTGAACAACAAGACAAGATTATACCTGTGGAATGAATTACTCTAGGAATAGCATTAACAGTAGAATGAGTGGAACAAGATACTTCAGCAGACGGAAGCAGTTCAATTACACGATTGTATTGTTCTTGAGTGAGCATGACAGAAGAGTCACCATTGCTAAGTTTAGAGGAAGATGCTGTTTCAGTACCATCTGTAGAAGGAAGAGGAGTGATTGCTACTTGATTCACGACTCCAGTCTTGCTTCGAGGTTTGTAGCCTGGAGGAAAACCATGTTTGCGGTAACATTTATCAACAGTATGGCCATTATAGCCACAAAAGGAACACACAGGCCTTTTGGAGGAGTAATTCATCTGTTTAGCAGAAGAGGCAACAACACTGCGAGAATTAACTGAGATTCTGTTGGCAAAAATTGAAGAATCAACTTGAGGTTGATTCATCTGTCGCTCTTGTTGTATGATGAGAGAAAAGGTTTTGTTAATCGAAGGTAAAGGATCCATTAACATGATTTGCGACCGAACAGTGGAAAAATTGTCATTGAGACCTGTCAAGAAGCGAATCACACAATCATTATCGCTATACTTTCGGAAGAGTTCGATTGCTCCACATTTGCATTTTGAATCACAAGTGCATTTTGGAAGCGGCCGCAGATTCATCATCTCATCCCAGAGTATTTTCAACTGAGTATAATAATCAGTGATTGAGAGAGAATGTTGAGTGAAAGAATAAATCTCTCCCTGTAAGGCAAAAATACGAAATGCATCACCGTGAGAGAATCGATCCTTGAGATCCTTCCAAACATCTGCTGCAACATCGAGCCAAATCACACTCTGTGCAATAGAAGGAGAAATGGAGTGGAGAAGCCATGAGAGGACCATTGTGTTACAGCGTTCCCATGCGGAGAATAGAGAATCCGTTGCAGATGGAACAGAGATAGATCCATTGACAAAGGCAAGTTTATTTTTCGACAATAACGCCATCTTCATGGCACGGAACCAGGAAGCATAATTAGTTCCATCAAGAATCGAAGAAACCAGAACTAGAGATGGACTCTCACTAGGATGAAGAAAATATGGTAAAGAGGGAGATTCTTCTGGTCGCTTGGTAACAGGAACTGTTGACATAGCGTAAAAATGTTTGGCTTACAAGAAACAGAGAGAAAATGCAACAGAGAAAACAACCTGCTCTGATGCCATAACAGAAAATTGAAGAAAGTAAAATTGAGCTTCAATCTTTCATTCATCATTCTGAAGTTTATATACAGAGTACAACAGAGACTGAGCGCCAAAATTCAAATAATAGAAACGCGCCAAAAACTAAAAACAACATATTTGTGATTTTGGTTAGTCTGTATAACGTAGCTATTATGCTATACGCTAGATGGCATAACAAACTCCAGGTGGCAATGTGTCTGTTAAATACCATTAATTTTTTTAAAAAAAAATAATAAGTATAAAAATATTAAAATACATAATAGTAAATATATATAACACATTTACTTAACATAAATTCTTACAAAAAATTACAAGAAACATTAAAAGTTTAAATTAAAGTCTAAAAAATAATACGAGCTCGAATTACATTACACACAAAAATTAAAAGTAATTAAAAATTGCAATAGTATAAAAAATGGTAAAAAATTATAATTATCGAGGAGGATCGATTGGGTTTGGACTTGAAATTATCAACCTAAACTCATTTAACGTATTTAATATTTTTGTTCAAACTCTCCCAAAACTTAAATGAAGCTTCAAGCTTGGGTGGGTAGCCGACCATTGAACATCCTCGAGTTTATTTGATTCAAATTGATTTGTATACTTTAATTAGATTCCATCATTTTTGTATTTTGACTCACTGGAATCTTTCATTTGGAAAAATTTTCTTGTTGGGCTTTGTCAAGTGGTCAAATTGGATTCGATCTCATTAAACCTATTGCCAAGTCCATTTATAAAGCTTAAATTCAATTTGGTTTGACTTATGTGGGTTTAGAGGCCTAAATTCCGGTTAGTCCAAATTAGTCCAAGTTGGGTCTTCTTGGTATTAATTATTTCTATGAATTAAAATAAATAAATTAAAAATAGTTAATTAATAATAGTTAAAAAATAAAAAAAATCAATAGCTAGTGTTATGCACCACAGCACCAGCTACTGGCCACCCGTCCCTATATCCCTTTAACTGCCACCAAACCCTAGCCTACCTTACTCTATCCCCTCAACTGTCATACCAATTACCAAATTTCCTCTCCATGCCCATACCTTGCAAAGGGCAACAACCTCTTAACCCCCATTGCCAGCAAAATTATCCAAGACCTAGCAGTCCCTCACTGCCACCCATAAATGCCCTTGGAAAACTAGACATCCACCACGCTACAAAAGAGAACTCGAGCCATTCCATTTGGAGGACTAGAGACAGCCATTTCCCATCGCTAAATAATCCCAGAACGAATAAAAAAATCACCCACTTCCCACCACAGTTTCACAACCACTTAACCTGTAACCATTAAGGCTCCGTTTAGATGTTACTATACCTCCAGTGCAATGACTCCATGGAGCACAGTAATAATAGGACAAAAAATTTGTGAAAGATAAAAAAATACATGTAAAATTATTTTTTACCCATTCTTTTAAATATTTTATTATAAAACTTATATCCACGGTAGTTATTTTTTTTTTCAATCTCACCACTCATCCAAATTAGCATTAAGACAAAGAAACAACCTACTCAACCCTTAACCACCTTAAAAACCAACAAAATGCACCATCTCTCGAAAAAATCTCAACCCTTGCCTCGCCATCCCAAAATCCATCATTAAACAAGCACATCCTCCAACTCCATCCAGTTCCCAGTAAACAACAACCCCACTATAGCCCATTCTCCCTCCCAAAACCCTTTTTCTTTAGCCATGGCCAATCCTTACCCAATCAACTGTAGGTTTTTTGGGTCACGCATAGATAAGTCATAAATTGTCATGCTCCAAACCCGAGACATAACAGATACCGCACACATGTAAATTATGATCTTGCATATATGCAAGGCCTTCATCATGCTAAAATTTATTTCTTTCAAACATCTAGGGTGAAGGGTCTAAATGCACAAATTATTCATATAATTATATGCTTGAAAACTATGTACCATGATATAAGATTAAGAGATTTACAAAAATTTCTAAACCATAGCATAATAGCTCTAAGTACACAATCAAAATATTCTCAATCTCTATTTGGCAATACCCTATAAGTCTTAAAACACATTCTAACTCCAAAACATCACTCTCCAATATCTCTGTGTTCATCACCAATGTCAAAACTATAAAATGTTAAGGACATAATAAGTACAATGACTCAGTAAGAAACCGACATCCCTTCAACTGTGTTAGGCACAATCAAAACATTTAGGTCAGAACTAGAAAAATTCTCATAAAACAATTTCTCAGGAGTAACGATGTGTTTACGAGTTGCCTTAATGTATAAGTTCGGGGACCTAATCGTTAGACTTTAAAAATTATAGAGTCGCCGTCAATCTTTTTTACTTAAGTGTAATTGACCACCTATTTGACTCCAAGGATAAAGCTTAGTTTACATTCTGAAAATTAGATTTGAGAGTACAGTTATGTGTGAAGAAGGTATTAGCACCTCCACAATGCCCGTCCGATTGACGGTACCAATTAATCGCATATTGTCCTAGAAGGTCATAATCAAAATGGTCTTTTATTGTTTATTATTTTATTTTTTTCATTTATTATTAAAGTAATTGATAATTTTCTTAAATATTTTCCAACACTTTCAGTATAATTTAAGAAATTCTCTCACCTCAAGAGTATTCAAGAAAATAACTCATTCTCTTGAAGAAGCTTCATCGTCGAATTTAATTTTAAAATCTTTTATGTAAAGAATTTTTATTAATTTTATTTTAATGTATTTTTTTTGTAAAGAATTTCATTTTGTCCTAATTTCACTTTATTTTAATATTTTAATAGTAAGAAATTTATCTTAACTAATTGGTTTATTTTGCTTTGAACATTTAGTTTATTTTTTATTATTTTATTTATTTTGTTTGTACATTTTTATATTTTTTTTATCTTGAAATCTTTCAACACCCTTGGTAAGATTTAAACAAAGATTCCTCACCTAGGAACCCTTGTTTAGAAAATAGTTATATTCAATTTCTCTTTATATTAATTATTGAAATAGGATTACGTTTTAGTAGCAAATTTTATTACTTAATTAAAATCTTATATTTATTTTCTATAATTTTCAGTATAAAATTTTATTTACCCTTCCCAACGCTTTTGGTAAGGTTTTAGAATAAGTACCTCACTTAAGGACTTCTTTAAAATGTATTATTATCCTTATTAAGAATTTTATCATTATTTCTTTTACTTTTATTTTTAGATGTCATATATTTTCACTGTTATAAATCTTGTTTTGAAGTCGAGAACCAACACTTTTGGAAAATTTATGGAGCCAATCCTCACTTGCCACTTGGGGACTCTTTAGGAAAATCAATATTTATAATTTTTATTCATTTATTTATTATTATTATTTAGCGAAACGACGTTTATTAAAGTTTTTAGTAAATTTATTGTATTAATTTCTTGTATTTTATTTAAAGATAAATATTTTTTAAAAAAATATTTTAAAATCTTTCCATACTTTGGTAAGATTTAAATGTGATTCCTCACTTAGGAATTGTAACATCCTGTTAGCACATTTTTCACGTATTTCCATACAATTTTACCGGTTGGGCTGTTTGCGATGTCAATAACATTCTACAATGATAGTGATAAATAATAACATTTATTTATCGAATACGGAATATGAAATTCTTTTCCTTATTCCTTACATCTAACATCCCCTATTGTCTTTATTTCAATAAAGTAGTATTGTATACATATGTCTGGAATGTAAAAGAGAAGAGACTGTACCTGTCACGTTTAACATAACATGCCTCAGCGCTTTAAACGTAGTTGTACCCATCTGAGCTAATTCTCTAACTCCGTGTCTTTTATCTGTGGAGTTAAAACAAAGGGGTGAGCGATTCATACGCTCAGTAAAGGAGACATATGTTGTTTTATGAAACCAAAACCATATTTCACAACTTATTTGTTTTCCAAAAATCATATCAAATCGGAAAACAGTGGTTATAGTAAACCGCCTCTCAATACACCATTCAAAATCACATGGTAACCAGTTTACTTTAAAATGTAGTAAACAATAAACAGGATTCAATAAATCCTTTCAGTAAACAGAAATCAACAAGTTGAGACTAAGCATCCTCATGCTATCATCGTTCCCCCTCCCCCTTGCGAGAACGGAATAATTATCCCAAAAAGGGATACTGTAGATCTATGGCCACAATCTCTAGGTGGTCCTCGGGTCCACTTGCCAAGTGACCTCGAGACCACTTGCCAGGTGACCTCGAGACCGCTGATGACTTGGCGGGTCCATCAGCCCTGTGACGCCCTGAGGTGCACTCGTTGGTCCATTGACCGAGCCACTGCCCCAGGTGGGTCACGCAATAGTAATGCATGAACTCAGGGCCTAAAGTCTCAAAATCACTTTTATATCTCATGAAAACCTTTATGGAATTATCTCACCCATATTATCATTTTCTCAAAATGATTTGATTTTCCAAAAAGGTTTAGGCTTCTGTTTACAAAACACCTCGACAACCTTTCAAAAATCTCAACCTTTAAAACCTGCTCGCCCATGGTCTGCTCACCTAATATGGTTCGCCCATGGCAGCTTGCTGTTATCGAATTCCTGATGAGTGTACCGCAAGTATACGGACCGTAGCAAGTAATAAAGTGATGAGTAGAGTATCGTTCTCACGAGGATTGAATTGTGAATTGCTTACTAAGTACTAAAATTTCACACCCTAATTTTATTCAAACGATCGAAAAAGAATTTTTTTAATCAATAGCAGGAAAGTGAAAATAAAAAAATATTTATTTAAATAAAACTTCTAAAATATTCCAAAATAAAAACCAAAAGAAATTTAGATGAAAACTTGAAGACTAAAACAAAGAGAATAAAACTAAACTACTCTACATCCCTTAGTAGGATTGAATTCTCTTCATGGTGCTGAAGCTGGCTATTTATAGAGGCAGTGGGGATGATGATTAGCTCAAAATCTTGGCTGATAGGGCTCGATCTTTATCTTCAAAGAAAATTTATCTTTTATCAGCTCCCTTGTTTATCTCTATCATTAGCAAAAAGTCTATCTTGATAATTTATCTTCGTAAAAGATAAATGCAACAATTTATCTTTCTTGGCAGCAAGTAGAAATATCCATGCGTGAAGCTTTATCAACAAAGTCTTGTGTTTGAATGAAATTTGGAACTGAAATCCTTCACATCTTTGACTTCTTTATCAATTGAAGTTCCTACATCATTGAGAGAAATTTAACAGATAAATGAGGGATTTGAATCTAATAGTAATGATTTAAAGATAAATTATATCGTTAAATTCAAGATAATTCTATAAATTATAGAATTATCACACCCCCAAACTTGAATTTTTGTTTGCCCTCGAGCAAAATAAAATTCACAAAGAAATGTACCTAGAGGTCAAATACACTTGCAAGAATGATTTCCCTTTAATTTCCCCAAAGATTTTGAAAACATTACAACTGCATGAAAATTCATAAACATTAGCTAAATATATATAAGCTCATTCAAAAGAGAGTATCAATTCAATTGAATTCTTCCGTGTGTGTGTAAATGTTTCTTCATTTTAGTTCATGCAATCCGGATGAATTTATACAAATATGAACATAACAAAAGATCTGAAAGAATAGTTATCTTCCATAAGTTTGCTTTTCTCATCTTCTCTCCACTAATGTAGATACACATAGCCAAAGATCAATAGGAATTTATAAACTTGTAATGTATGGCTAGGGTAATAGGTAGGAGAAAAAGGATTTTTAGGCTTAAACCCTAATCATGCATTTTTTTCTTGGACTTTTTAAGAGCTTTCAAATAATTCCCCCAACTTGATTTCTTTTTTCTTTTCTTTTTTTTTCAACTTTTTTTCACCCTTTCTTCCGTATATGCGTAGCTCTAAATATATCTTGACATAGTCCTCATGCATATAATGGGGTATAGGAATTTTTTTTATAGGCTAGGCTAATTATTAATGTAGGTAAAACAAGAAAGAAGGTCTACTTTAAGCTCAAATTGGGTGACTAAGGATAAAATATATCATGGTAGTCTTGAAAGGCTCAAACGGTCCAAAGATGGCCTAAATCACCTCTTTAGTTAAGTGTGTTCTAGGATTTCGCCTTGAGAGATGATAGAACAAATTCTAGACAAATAACAAACTTTAAAGACTATTGTTTATTCCTATTCACATAAATCTTCTCTAAATATGTATGACTTCAATGATAAAAACATAGTGCATTTAATTTTTGGAAAAATCTCAATCAAAAAGATAATTCACTAAAGAATTCATTCACATACTTTGCACATACTCATGAATTTCATTTTGCTATAACATTCTCAATCAATGGTTAAATATCAAGAAATTATCAAGCAAACATATAATCACTTCAAGGTAAAAACCATTTTAAAGCAAAGAATTTTTACAAAGATTTCAAAAGAAAATTGAAAAAATTTTGCTCAATCTTTGAAAATAAAAATTTTGCTCTTCCCCCCAACTTGAAACATACATTGTCCTCAATGTATAAGAAATTCAAGAATTCAAGAAAAGGATAAGGGAAACTCCCCTGATTTTTTCAATGAAGCTCAAACTGTAAAACTTGCCAAATTCCTTTTTGCTCCCTCAAACTTAGAATCTGACACCTATAAAATAAAGAAAAGAAATCAACTAATGAAATATCTAAACTAAGAAATAAAAGAAATAATTAAGAAAGCAATAAAATGCTGGGGTTGCCTCCCCAGAAGCGCTTGATTTATAGTCATCAACCTGACTATGTCTGTCATTCTTCAAGGTGGATCATTAAGATTAATAACCGATTTTCCACGATCGATCACTCCTCCCCAATAATGTTTCAATTTCTGACCACTAACCTTAAATGGTTCCGTTGAAAATTCAGCTCCTATTTCCACAATTCCATATGGAAATACTTGAGTAACAATGAATGGTCCAGACCACTTTGATTTCAACTTACCTGGGAATAGCTTCAAACAAGAATTATAGAGTAAAACCTGTTGCCCCGGCTCAAATTGTCTTTCCACTATCTCCTTGTCATGCCACTTCTTCGTTCTCTCCTTAAAAAGTCTAGCACTCTCATATGCTTGCATTCTGAATTCATTCAACTCATTGGGCTTGTTAGCTTTAAATTGACATATATATTTTGAAATGACAAAAACTTAAGTAAGCTTTAATGTTTTAATTCATATTGTAAATTTGCCTTATCACACATGATTTTTTCAATACATTTTAAGTGATCATATCAAACATTAAGGCCATGATTTAATGATACATCCTTATTGGTCTTAATTCTTTATAAATGTTTTGAATATTTTAGAAAATCACTTAATGAATTTTTGGACAATGTTTTCATCAAAGAAAGTCAAGAAAAACTCCAACAAAAGTGCCAATATGTTTTAGGTTGAATTAGGATCAAAGACCACATCATTTTTAACCCAAAAGTGCAGGAAAATCACATTCTGGAAGCATGGGATCGATCCTCTAAGGGAAGGGATCGATCCCTTTATGGCAGAATGCCCCGGATGCCCAGATTGAAGAAAAGGATCGATCCCTTTGGTAAAAGGATCGATCCCTTTATGTCAGAAAGTCCCCAACGACTAGTTTCTGTGAGATACAACGGCTAGTTTTTGTTTTGGCTCCAACCAACGTCCACAAACCATCCAAAGGACTATAAATAGAGGCTTAGAAGCTAAAGGAAGGAAGAGGAACTACTCAGCAACTCCAAAAACACATATTCCTCAAATCCTCAAGCCTCAAACAACAAATCAAGAGCTCCAAAGTCTTCATCTTCTATCATTCATCTATTTCTTGTATTGTTTAGCATAAATATTGTATAGGCTTTTCTTAGTGCCTAATTTCTGTAATCACTTGCCTACCTAGAGGCCTTTCTTTGATTACATCTCTTGTAAACACAAACATTCCTTGTAAAAGGGGAGGTTTCTCTTTAGCCTAAGAAAAAGAGGGAGGTTTCTCTTTAGCCTAGAAAAAGAGGGAGAAGAGGTTTCTCTTGAGCCTAGAAAAAGAGAGAGGTTTCTCTTGAGCCTTGAAAAGAGGGAGTGTAATACAAATTCAAAGATAGTGAATTTGGGAAAATCCTTGGGAGCGTCTCAAGGTAGAGGACGTAGGCAAGGTAGCCGAACCTCTATAAATTGATTGTGTAAATCTCTCTCTCCCTACTCTTTATTTACTTGCGATTATATTGTGTTTATTGCATTGAACTTGGATTGCATGCTTGCCTAGCTTAGAGAACTTAGAAAATAATCAAATAGGCTAGAGAATTTAGAAGAATCACAAAACGAACTTAAAGGTAGTTAAAAACCGATTCACCCCCCTCTCGGTATAGCCTATAGAGCCAACAGGGCTCAACACAATTGGACTTCTCTTCATCAAGAATTGCTTCTATGGTGTCCATAGGTTGTTGATTGATGAATATTCCTTGAACTATACTCTCTTCTTCATTCACTTTAAAACAATCATTAGTCTCACTTGGGAATTTAATTGCAGAGAAAAGATTAAATGTTACCTCTTGATCATTGACTCGCATGGTGAGCTCTCCTTTTTGCACATCGATAAGAGCCTTACCAGTTGCCAGAAAGGGCCTCCCAAGGATAATTGGGACTTCACGATCTTCCTCCATATCTAACACTACAAAATCAGCTGGAAAGATAAATTTGTCAACCTTCACTAGCACATCCTCAAAAATGCCTCTTGGATACTTGAGAGATCGGTCTGCTAACTGGAGTGTTATCTTGGTTGGTTTAGTCTCTCCTAGTCCAAGTTTCCTGAAAATCGAAAAAGGCATTAAATTAATACTTGCACCTAAATCACATAAAGCTTTATAAAAAAATAAGTGCAAGGAATAGTAAAACTCTCTGGATCTTCAAGCTTAGGTGGTAAGTTCCTTTGCAAAATGGTGTTGCACTCCTCAGTAAGAGCAACAGTTTCAAAATCCTCAATTTGCCTTTTTTTAGAGATGATGTGCTTCATGAATTTGGCATAAATTGGCATTTGCTCCAATGCATCAGAGAAAGGGATGTTGATATGGAGCTTTTTGAATACCTCTAGGAACTTAGCAAATTGCCTATCTGTCTTTTTTTGCTTGAATCTTTGAGGAAAAGGGATAGGTGGAGGAGGTGATTCAATGGTCTTACCAGATTGAGATGAAGTCTGCTTAATTTTCTTTTGTTGCTTATCTTCTTCTTCTGCCTGGACTTCAACTCTAACATCTTCCTTTGATTCTTTAGGTATATAACCCACTTCTTTACCCTTCCTCAAGGTGATTGATTTACAGTGCTCTTTATCTTCCCTTCTTGGATTAGGTTCAGTATTGCTAGGCAGGGTACCTTGGGGACAGTTACTAATGGCATTAGCAATCTGACCTACTTGAATTTCTAGGTTCTTTATAGAAGCAGCTTGGTTTTGTAAGATGATGGTGAACATCTCTTCTAAGGAAGGCTTCTTTTCTTGTGGTGGGACTTGTGGTAGAGGATTATGTGGAAGTGGTGGTGGTGGTTGAGTATGGAAGCCAGGAGGATAGGTAGGTCTTGGGTTAGATGGTTGCCCTTGATTATTGTTCCAAGACAAATTTGGGTGATTTCTCCAACCAGGGTTATAGGTGTTTAAGAATGGGTTATGGTTCCTATTTGCATGGGAAACATATTGGACTTGTTCGGCTTGAAGAGGACACCTATCGCTAGAGTGATTACCTCCACAATTATCACAAGTTATGAAAGGGTTTTGAATGGAATGGACTGAATTGGGTGGTTAATTGACTCCAAGAGAATCAACCTTTTTGGTCAAGGCTGAGATTTGAGAGGTAAGGGCGGTGAGTGCATCTAACTCATACATACCTGCTGTTCTCTTTGGTGTAAGCCTCTCAGTTGACCATTGATAGCTGTTTGCAACCATGTTTTCTATCAAGTTGTAGGCTTCATCTATAGACTTGCTCATTAATGCACCACCTGCAGCTGTGTCTATAGTAGTTCTGGTCTGGCTTTTCAACCCATTGTAGAATATATACACTTGCAACCAATTTGGAATCCTATGATGAGGACACCTTCTCAAGAGCTCTTTGTACCTCTCCCATGCTTCATAAAGTGACTCTGAGTCGTGTTGCATGAAAGTGGTGATGTCGTTCCTCATCTTAGCTGTTTTGGCTGGTGGGAAGAATTTTGCCAAGAACTTCTGGACTAAGTCCTCCCATGTTGTGATTGATCCTGGTGCCAATGAGTTCAGCCAATCCATCGCTTTATCCCTGAGAGAAAAAGGAAATAATCTCAGTTTTATCGCATCATCAGAAACACCATTATTCTTAAAAGTAGAGCAAATTTGTAAAAAATGTTTCAGATGGGCATTAGGATGATCATTGATTGAACCCCCAAACTGTACAGAAGTTTGGATCATTTGGATGATGGCTGGTTTGATCTCGAAATTGTTTGCTTGAATGGTTGGATATCTTATGCTCATCTCGAATCCATTAACTGTAGGCATTGCATAATCTCGAAGAGCCTTGGTGTCTGTTTCTTCCATGGTATTTGTTTCAACAAGGTCTTCTTGATTCTTCATAAAGTCCTTTCAATTTCGGGGTCAAGGGGAGTCAATTCACCACTCCTTGCACGGCTCATGCACTAGGCCGATGTACCTCGCAAGAAAAACAAGAGAAGAAATTAGTATTATGGAAGGAAAAAAAGAAAAAAAAAATATTTGAATTAAAACTAGGTATGCTTGGTATTAATATTAGTAAAACAAATCCTTCAATCCCCGGCAACGGCGCCAAAAACTTGTTATCGAATTCCTGATGAGTATACCGCAAGTATACGGACCGTAGCAAGTAATAAAGTGATGAGTAGAGTATCATTCCCACGAGGATTGAATTTGTGAATTGCTTACTAAGTACTAAAATTTCACACCCTAATTTTATTCAAACGATCGAAAAAGAATTTTTTTAATCAATAGCAGGAAAGTGAAAATAAAAAAAATATTTATTTAAATAAAACTTCTAAAATATTCCAAAATAAAAACCAAAAGAAATTTAGATGAAAACTTGAAGACTAAAACAAAGAGAATAAAACTAAACTACTCTATATCCCTTAGTAGGATTGAATTCTCTTCATGGTGCTGAAGCTGGCTATTTATAGAGGCAGTGGGGATGATGATTAGCTCAAAATCTTGGCTGATAGGGCTCGATCTTTATCTTCAAAGAAAATTTATCTTTTATCAACTCCCTTGTTTATCTCTATCCTTAGCAAAAAGTCCATCTTGATAATTTATCTTCGTAAAAGATAAATGCAACAATTTATCTTTCTTGGCAGCAAGTAGAGATATTCATGCATGAAGCTTTATCAACAAAGTCTTGTGTTTGAATGAAATTTGGAACTAAAATCCTTCACATCTTTGACTTCTTTATCAATTGGAGTTCCTACATCATTGAGAGAAATTTAACAGATAAATGAGGGATTTGAATCTAATAGTAATGATTTAAAGATAAATTATATCGTTAAATTCATGATAATTCTATAA
This sequence comes from Heritiera fomes, assembly GCA_032173925.1. Classification (NCBI taxonomy): domain Eukaryota; kingdom Viridiplantae; phylum Streptophyta; class Magnoliopsida; order Malvales; family Malvaceae; genus Heritiera; species Heritiera fomes. Next base: position 32,820,601 of record JAPDPM010000009.1, on the reverse strand, counting down.
ATTATAAAATTATCACTTGCCCAATGCGGAGAACTTGTGTTCGCCGCCCAACCATTATTCTTAAAAGTAGAGCAAATTTGTAAAAAATGTTTCAGATGGGCATTAGGATGATCATTGATTGAACCCCCAAACTGTACAGAAGTTTGGATCATTTGGATGATGGCTGGTTTGATCTCGAAATTGTTTGCTTGAATGGTTGGATATCTTATGCTCATCTCGAATCCATTAACTGTAGGCATTGCATAATCTCGAAGAGCCTTGGTGTCTGTTTCTTCCATGGTATTTGTTTCAACAAGGTCTTCTTGGTTCTCCTTCTTGATTCTTCATAAAGTCCTTTCAATTTCGGGGTCAAGGGGAGTCAATTCACCACTCCTTGCACGGCTCATGCACTAGGCCGATGTACCTCGCAAGAAAAACAAGAGAAGAAATTAGTATTATGGAAGGAAAAAAAGAAAAAAAAATATTTGAATTAAAACTAGGTATGCTTGGTATTAATATTAGTAAAACAAATCCTTCAATCCCCGGCAACGACGCCAAAAACTTGTTATCGAATTCCTGATGAGTATACCGCAAGTATACGGACCGTAGCAAGTAATAAAGTGATGAGTAGAGTATCGTTCCCACGAGGATTGAATTTGTGAATTGCTTACTAAGTACTAAAATTTCACACCCTAATTTTATTCAAACGATCGAAAAAGAATTTTTTTAATCAATAGCAGGAAAGTGAAAATAAAAAAAATATTTATTTAAATAAAACTTCTAAAATATTCCAAAATAAAAACCAAAAGAAATTTAGATGAAAACTTGAAGACTAAAACAAAGAGAATAAAATTAAACTACTCTATATCCCTTAGTAGGATTGAATTCTCTTCATGGTGCTGAAGCTGGCTATTTATAGAGGCATTGGGGATGATGATTAGCTCAAAATCTTGGCTGATAGGGCTCGATCTTTATCTTCAAAGAAAATTTATCTTTTATCAACTCCCTTGTTTATCTCTATCCTTAGCAAAAAGTCCATCTTGATAATTTATCTTCGTAAAAGATAAATGCAACAATTTATCTTTCTTGGCAGCAAGTAGAGATATTCATGCATGAAGCTTTATCAACAAAGTCTTGTGTTTGAATGAAATTTGGAACTAAAATCCTTCACATCTTTGACTTCTTTATCAATTGGAGTTCCTACATCATTGAGAGAAATTTAACAGATAAATGAGGGATTTGAATCTAATAGTAATGATTTAAAGATAAATTATATCGTTAAATTCATGATAATTCTATAAATTATAAAATTATCACTTGCCCAATGCGGAGAACTTGTGTTCGCCGCCCAACTTTGCTTTTAAAATCAAAAAACAAAACTGGCTCGCCCTCAGTGGCTCGCCCATTAGTCAATTTACCCGAAAGGGTTTATAATTTCTATTTTCAAAGATATTAAAATGGCTCATTTTTTTCTCAAGAAAATACCATTGAAATCTGTTTGCCATGGTCAGCTCGCCAGCCCGGCTCGCCCATGGTAAACTCTAAGGGTGAACAAGTAATCGCCCGCCACCCTCTGCATTTAAAACCAAAAACACTGGCTCGCCCATTTTGGCTCGCCAACAACTTTCTCAACTTAGGGATCGCCTGCCTAAAGCCAAAATATAAAAGGGTTCGCCCAAATGGCTCGCCTGCTTATATCATAAGGGCAGCTTGTAGCTCGCCCAAGATCAGAACACTTTATCAAACCAATGCATGTCAGAAAATAAAACATTTCTCAATAATTTCACTAAAACTTAACTCCACAGGACATGCATTCATTTCATACACATCTCCCTTACCTGATTAAACGAAGCCTTGCTTCCTGCTCGCCTTCCAAATCGCATTCACCGAGTTCATAATTCCCGACTGCAAAATAATTTATAAATTCTATTAATATTTCTTTTTCAACTATTTCCAACACTTTGGCGAGACTTATTATCCAACTAGCTCGCCATTCATCAAATGGCTTACAATTGAGAGTTCGCCCAAAAATATACTCGCCCAATGCTTATGCATTTGAGCTTGCCTATTAATTCTCTTCACTAGCGTTGGGCTATCTCGCCCATTTGAACACAGACTTTACCTTGACGAGTTCTTTATTATCTATCGCCTCATTGGCGATTATTAATTTTCATCATTGGCGATCACAATAGTCGCCATTTTCGTCACTTATTCCATTATTTTCCTTGTTTTCATATTCTCTAAGGATCTAACTAAAACAAGGCTGCATTCTATGTTTATTATGTTGTAAACATACAAATCTACCATTGAATATCAAGAACACCTCAGAAATATGAAACTCACCTCAACCAGCTGCACTTCCAGAGCAGATTGCTTTCCATCTCACGTTGGCCTTCTTTAGCTTATTCCTTTAACTCATCAAACTAAGGAGGAAAGGTTTGCAAGTAGATTTACTTGTTTAGCCAGCATATGGATGAAGTTTAGTAAATCAAGCATGGTAGAAATGGATGAAATCAGAACATAAATTTGCAGGAGGATGGTTTTCGTGAAGAGAATGAAGTTTGCTCAATCGGTTTTCCTCGATTGTTTCTTCTTATATAGCCATGCTGATCCAATCAGAATCCATCACCTGGCCTTTATTCTGCTTCTTTCATCATTTCACTTCTTAACAAGCATTAAAAACTTGTGGAAAAATTGCAGCAAAAAGAACGGCTATGAGAAGCTATTCTCTGCACATTTTGACTTACTTCACTTGCCATTAATTGTCTAAACCGAGAAGCCAATGGCGTGAAGTCCACAACCTCTTTTCTTGACTTATTACACCTTTTGTCTTATTCCTCAACCAATGAGGTTACTTCCTTTATTGACTTTATTCTTTCTCAATTTATTGTCTTCAACCTTATGACTTATAAAGTTAATTTTGGCTGCAAAAGGGTTTGAATCTATTTTCATTTTGTCCATGCTGATACCAGTTCGCCTGGTCAACTCGAGGCCTCATCTCGCCAACACAATTTCAGTTTGCCAACCTTTCAGCTTGCCAGCTTTATCTTGATGCAAACCTTAAATTTGGCAATTACAAGAAATTCCCTTTTCTTGGCAACCACATTGAGATTTAGCGAGTGGCAGTTGCCTTTCTCGATAAACTAGGCTATTCTTTGCCTCTGCATATGGCGATCACAAGTCCTCACCCATTTGGGCGATTATCATATCCAATTCACTTTGCGAACGTACCTATTCGCCCTCACCATCATTCAACTTGCCATCACCATTGGCAATCTGCTCGCCCATTGGCGAACATCCTTTCTTGCTCCCTCATTGGTGAGCTATTCTGTATACTCGCCCATACATTATTTCACCATAATTGCTCCATTCACTACTCAATTTAAGGAGCTTTTCACTAAAGTGGAAATCAATATTCTTTATTTATTTAATTTCCATTATCACTTTTATAAAATTAGACTCTACAGTAATGTAGAATTGGATCTTACAGGAATCCTTTGAGAAAATAGCTATATGTGTTTTTATAAATGTTATTAATTAGTGAATTTATTTCTTAGTTGAAATTTTATATTTATTATTTTTTATTAATATTTTATGCCATATAAATCCTTTTATAAATTTTTTTTAAATGTCCCAACACTTTTGAGAAATTTATGGAGTAAGATCCTCAGTTAGGGACTTCTCTTCAAAAAAAAAAATACTTGTAATGCTCTTTTAATCTGACTATCAAAAATCTTTTATTTTGAAATAACCAATTTTAGATATTTTTTATACAAATTGCATTAAACCTTTCCAACATTTTTGGTAAGGTTTTAGAATAAACCCCTCACTTAGGGACTTTTTAATTTTTACTGTTGAAAATTTTACCCAATTTATTTTTGGATCTCGTATGGTTATTTATTTTTACGTAAAATTATTATTATTATTATTATGGTTGATTTTAAGTTAACACTCAAAAAGCCCAAACAAATGCTTGTAGAAATGATCCCAAGGATGCTGTGTGTACGTTCTCAGCCCAACTCACATAGTCAAAGTCATGCTTATGACATGTATTGCTGTAATTTGAGGAGAAGGGCAGGTCAACTCTCCCTAGGGGATGGAAATTTCATACAATGGTGTTTATTTTGGTTAAAGAGCTTAATTTTGGGAGGTGCGAGGAGCTGCAAATAGAGAGGAAATTTGTATGGTGTCTGCCATGGCCAGAGTTCACGCCACTCTTTTTTAATTAATAACAATAGTAAAATAAAAGTAAAAATAAAAAAAATTAGGTCACGGGATAATGGGGCCTTTTAAAAAGTAGATGGGCAACTTGGGCCTTTAAATTGGACAAAGCAATAACAGAAACAATCAATAGTTGCACAAAGCAATAAAACTCTTATTCTCAATTGATGGTTTGGTTCATAAGCATTCAATGATTGTACAAAGCAAAGAAATCACTATTCTCAATTAGTGAATCAATTCATAGCAACGAAACTACTGTTCTTAACGATGGCTCGATTGGAATTGATTCCTAATAACAATGCATGTCAACACGGCCAATATATAACCCCTATTTGTGGGGCTATTAATATCATAGTGTATCAAAAGACTATTTAAACCAAATTATTTTAGATATCCACAATATGTAATAACATTTTTTTCTTATTTGCAACAACTTTCCAAATCACGTGTAAACTATTTAAATCAAATCATTTTGATTTCCTCAATATGCAATAACATCAATTTATCATTCGTAGAAAAGCTTTCAAATCACATTCCAATAAACTTCTAGAAATAAGTTTCATGATAAATTAAATTAAAGAGTTTACATAAGCATTGAGTAATTAACCAATTTTCATCACCGAAACAAATTGTATACTTTCATATTTAATTTGATTTAACAACATAAGGGACAAAATATTATATATATACATACATATATATATATATGTATATACATACATATATATATATATATACATACATATATACATACACACATATATTGCAATATAATAAGAATTAACTTATTGCTAGTTCTTTAAGGAGCATCATCATTGAAGAGACTTTAAGTCACATACCTGAACTAACTAAATCGAAACAAAAAATAAAGCCTTTAAAACCTCTTGAAACTTATTATTTAAAATATTCAATATTAGAAAGATGAGCTATCAACTACACTATCTAACAAAAGTTGAAAGCTTGTAGTGTTTTTTTTTTTTTTTGCAACTTAGATCTCCCTTTTACTTTCAAATAATCTTATTTATCTCAAATTTCTCTAAACTACACAAAAATTGAAAGGGAAAATTTTACTCACCTTTGAAAAAACTCTCTACATCATAGAGAAAACACCTACATTTTCTTTCCTTTTTTCCTTTATTTATTTTTTATTTTTATATATTGCTTTGGCTGAACAATACCCAACTTCAACCCCATTTTCTTTCCCTTCGCGTCGCAAGTCATGCCACTCATTGCTTCACCACTCTTCTATATGTTTTTTTTCTTCAATTCTCCTTTTTCCTTTTTCTTTCAGCTTCCAGAGGAAGTACTTCATGCCATCCTCTTGATTTTTTTTTAACCCTACTGCACTAAGGCCAGCTCCTCCATAATAATGGGTATTGGGCTTTTTTTTTTATTTCGGCTTGATTATTACATATGTATAAAATTATAATACGGAATAACAAGTAGAATTAAAAATTTTATAACCAAGAAACCAATCCCAATGAATTTATTTGATCAAAAACACTAAATTCATGTAAATAATTATCAAAAATAATAAAAGAGTTTCAAAAAACATACTTAAGCTTTAGATATCGTAATCTAAGGCTTACTTCTCGTTCATGATGGTTGATCTTCTTGTCTTGAATTATAAGGCAAGTTGTCCATGTGTCCAACCTCTAATTAGCAATCCACACAAATAGCAACAGAGCCTTTGGAAAGGTTGTTTTGTATCATGACTGTCATCATGCTAGTGGCCCAAGTTTTATAAACTCATCTCCATTCATTTCTCCATCTCTTGAGGATCAAGAACCATGGAAAAAATAATTTTCTTTTGGCTTAATAGCCAAATAAGCCCTCAACTTTTAGCTCAAAATGGAATTCAGCCCTCAACATTTTATTGCATGAAATTCAGTCCACAAACTTTTATTTCAATGGAAATAAACCCTTAACCTTTTACAATTATGCAATTAAGTCAAAATCTGTTAAATGACACTAACTGCCGTTAGTTTTGCATACGTGGCAGCTGACGTTGATATCTTAGTTAGCTGTCACGTGGCATGCCACGTATGCAAAAGTAACGGCAGTTAGTTCATTTAACAGATTTGGTCTATTTCCACTGAAATAAAAGTTTATGGACTAAATTTCATGCAATAAAACGTTGAGGGTTAAATTCCATTTTGGGCTAAAGGTTGAGGACTTATTTGGCTATTAAGCCTTTTCTTTTTTATTAAGAAAGAGTAAGAACAACAAAGTGACAAGAGAAAGGGCGGCAATGGGCACAAGCTACTCTAGCTTTGCCGCATGCCCTATTTTCCCCTTAAGGTTGCTGCCCAATGCTTATTGTTTTATATATAAATATATATATATATATATATATATATATTTTTGTCTCCAAACCCTCCACATGTCAAGCTTTGGCTTTTTTTCTTTTTTTTTTTCAATTTTTCCCTTTTTTGGTTTTTCAACCTTTTTTATTTGTTTCTTTTCATAAATTTAAAGAACAAAAAAAAGTTATTTATATGTGAATTTTATTTTTAATAGAGAAAAAAATAAACAACATAAAAAATTGATCTTTAATTTTTATATATTTATTTTCATAAAAAATTATTCTTTCAAATAATAAATTTTTATATATTTATTTTAATATTTATCAATAATGATAATAAATTTTAAAAATATAAAATCAATCTCCAAAAATATTGTTTAACTAACACATAACAATTAACAAATACTCAATAATTAAATAATTCTTCAAATGCATATACAGTACATTTTTTTTAACGATAGATTACATTTACAAATGCATTTATAGTATATATTTTGTAGATCATTAATTTCTATATATTTAATGTTGATAATTAATAAAATAAAAATATTTTAATATTAAATATATATGTTAAAACATTTTAAAAATTAATTAAGTTAATAATTTTTAATATTATTTAAATTATATAAAAATCACTTTTTTTTCTTCACGTCCAGCTTCACATTGGTTCTGTCATTCACTCATTTTCTTTCACATTTCTAACCCATACCATTTAATGTTTTATCTCTCATACGAGCCATGTGTCATGTCTTAATTGATTTAGCATTTTATTTCTGTTTTTTAAATATTTTTTTATTATGCCCTCTAATTTATTTTTAGGTTTTCATTTTTTAGTTAAGTTCTTTAATTTTATTTTATTTTTGAATTTTTTTTGTTATGCCTTTTAATCTATTTTTAAATCTTCAATTTTTTTCTCCAGCAATAATATGATTCGGTGCATAAATTAAAAAAATTCAAAGTAAAAATATTATAGAGGGTTTAACAAATGATGCATTCTAAATATAAAAAATTAATAAAAAATAAAATAAAAAAAATTCATTTATCTTTGAGTTGATTTTTAATCAAGGAAAAAAAATCTAACAACACAAAAGCTAATTAATTTAGATATTTTTAATTAAAAAAGTTTAGATCTAATTTCTCTAAATCTATTTTTTAAAATTATATCTCTACTAGCAGATGTAAACTTACTAAATACGAAAAATATACTAGCTATATAAAATCAATCTCAAATCACAATAATAGGTTCTTCTCTCGCCTCATAATAAATTTTTTAAAACATTTTTTATATTTATTAATAATGATAATAATTTTAAAAATATAAAAACAATATTCAAATATATTATTTAACCGACACATGGCAAATATTTAAAAATAAATAATACTTCAAATACATATAAATTATGTATTTTCCAAATTTTGCTTTCAAATAAAAATTATTATATGAAAGGGTTTTTTTTCTCTAACTTTTCTAGGAAAAATAGTTTTACTTTACATATTGTACTTTGAAGTAAATATAAATAATTCAATTAGTTATTCTTAAAATAAAAATGTTTACATATGGGTTTAAAACCTTACACATAATTAATAATATGAACAAAACATTCTTACCTAATTTTTTCTTACTTCTTTTTTAAATTGTCTGAACCATTATGCCGTATATAAAGATATATATATTAATGCTTTAGTTTTTATTGTTGTTGTATTATTATCTTAATTTGTTTGTTTCTAACACAAATTATCTGTTTGTCATACTATTTAATTTAGGTATTGTGTATTTTTTTAATCGAAGCTAATCTAAATTTTTCAAAAAATTATTTTTGGATATGTTGTTTGATATATAAACTCTATCATTAGTAAACACGTTTCTTTTATAATTCTTTCCTTAGTAAACATGTTTCTTTTTTGTACTAAACATTATGAAGGAAATAAATATTTTTTATGTCCAATAACTCTTATTTAATAATCAACTTAACTAACTTTAAAAATTACAAAATAAAAATAGACCCGCAGCATTGCGCGGGCTTATATCTAGTATATATATATATATATAGGGGGCCTGCCTTGCCAAGGTTACTGTGGGCTAGAGTTTAGGGGCTAGGGTTTTTCCTAACCCTTTTAGCCTTTGGGGTTATTAAAAATATACAATTTAATCTCTATCTACAAACCCTTTTAATAATAAAGGAGCCCACAACTTAATTCTCCCTTTAACTAAAATTGGGCCTTGTGATTTAATTAAACCCTTTAATTAAATCCATAGGCATATTGATTTAATTAAGCTCCTTAATTAAATCCAATAATTAACAAGTCCATGAAAAGTTCCAAATTCTCCTAAAAATTTTTCAATCCAATTTCATTCATTCACTACTCTTTTGTGTGTGATCCATTAGGCTCCTAACAACTTGGAAAAGAATTAAATCTTTATTTAATTTATAGATCAATAGTGACATCTAGTAATATATCATGACCCCCAAATGTAAGAAAGGTTAAGAGTAATTCTCAACATGAAGCCTTTCAGTAATTAGCCTCTCAGTATAATTTATCCTTCCATCAATTATATTTTAAGAAATAAATAAGCACAGTGCATTGTCTACTTATTTAATTTTTCATATTAGTTCTTGCAACTTCAAGAAATGACTTTAATGAATCTAAGTGGAATTTACTATTCAACTTAATTCATTGTACCATGACCATGGATTTAATCAATTCAATTCCAAGTCAAAAATAACTTAGATATATTCCTTAAGTTCATTTAGGGTGATATATCCTCTTTGGACTATTTATCTACCTCCATATGATCCAGATCACACCTAAAAACATCCGTCTTAGACATTTGATTTTTTTAAACTTGTAAGGATGAAATCAAAGTGTAACGCTTCACACATAAGATGACCTGATGTTACAAGTCAAAAGATTACTTACACAACCATCATATGAGAATGTTTCCATAAACACTTGAAGGAATATTACCAAATAGAATTCTCATATCGAATCATGTTCAGCAAATTTGTTTCTTAACAAGCATCCACATGTTATTTTTAGGTATCTTTCATACTTCAATTTATGAGTTCAAGGGCTTACTTAAAAGTAAGAGGAAACAGAATGGTGGAGAAAGGAGAATAGATTTGAGTGCTAAGAGTAGAACGATAGACAGAAGATTACGATGGAAGAAGTTGATGGAGAGCGCGTGAAAAATCGTACCGGAGAGAAAAATGGAGCGAATGTGAGAAAATTAGAAAAGTGAAAAGTAAGACTTGTTTGAAAGTGAAAAGTAAGACTTGTTTGAAAGTGAAATGTGTCCTTAAATGTTACAATATTACCGGCCTATAATTTTTTGCGGTAAAATTTTAATTGAATCAAACAAATAAAGGCACTTTTTACATCCCTCACTAGAAGCTTACCAGCAAAAGCACGTAGTTTTTAGTGAGAATGAGCATTTATTAATTTCTTTAAATTATTTAAAAACCTATAATGAATTATGGATAATTTTCTAGTATTGTATAGAAAAGTAAATAAAAATACCAACTGTCTTTCAAGTAGAAAGCATTTCAAAACAAAAATTGATGATGTGGCAAAATAATCTTTCCATTTAACCAGCAGATTCGCAATTAATATTTGATATACAGATTAACAAGCTAATTCCCTAAGTGATGGAGAGAACTTGTATAATTAAAACACTTGAATTGCGTCTTGAGCAATTGATGTGATTTAATGATAAGTGAATACATATGTTAATTAAAAAGTTAATTCGTTAGATTCGAACCATGTTAATCATGTTAATATTATTTTCTATAAGTCAAAAGTTTATTCATGTTACTATTCATAAGCAAGAGTTGTCGGGGTTTTGTAAAGATTTGCTTTTAACTTTGCTATATGTTCAAAATGCAAAAAAAAAACGTTAATGTTGTTCTAGTGTTGGAACATATATATCTTTGTTTCCTTGAAGATGCTTTGCTTTACCATTAAAACAGATAAAGACACATGTGGTCTACACCAAAAAAGAAGATGTTTTGCTTTGAAAAATTGAATGAAAGCTATAATTAATGATTGAATCAACGACCCATGATTGATGACGGATCATCTAGTGTTTAATTAGAATTTGAAAAATCAAACATTAGCTTTATCATATGAAACAAGAAAAAGCAGATAACATAATTTATAGAAACAAAGATTAATTTGAAGGTAATTACTCGAAAGTAATTGACGTAAAATACTAAAACTATAATATATTATATATATATATATATATATATATATGGTACTTGATTTGAACATTATTTATTACCTTCTATTTTTTTAGTAAATTATTTATTACCTTCTTATAAATAATATAAAAAATGAAAATATGCTTTTTTTTTACATAAAAAAATCAACATATAATCAAACATTCATGTCTTCTGCTTTAATTTAAAAAAAATTGAAAAAAATTACTATTTTTTGTTCAACTGTTTTAATGTGACATGAGACCATACACATAAAACAAACACTTTTGAGGTAGTAATCTATACTAGTGATCAAACCCCTAATCGTAAAAAAAAAAACCCTAATTGAATTTGTGTTATAAATCAAGTGATACTAACTCGCTCAATTGGGAATTGACAAGAAAAACAAATAAAATTATAATATCAATTAATAAGCTGGAAATTAGTTGGTCAGAAATTATAAGCAAAGGTATAGAATATATAATTCCTGTCCCACTCCCCTACCAACCCCCAAAGTCAGATTCTTCTTTATAAGATACCATGCCATGCGTACATTGATTGGCAGGTTGAATACATTGGAGCCCTTTGCAACTTTTATAAAATGTGAAACAAAACAAAACTTTAACCAGCTAGCTAGAGACTAGGGAGAGTTTTATATACAGTAGGAATTTAAGGCTACTCCCCACTAATTGCTAAAATAAGATATTTTCCCTTCTCTTTTTCATTTTCCAACTGAATTTTGGTCTGAAAATTTATAAATTAGGATTACCAAATATGAACCAATTATTCTTGGTGTGCGTCTCCTTTCGTGCTTTGCATTGACACGTTTGTAAGGTTTAAGATTTTAGACATCACTAAAATAATACTTTATTATTTTATATTTGAAAAACATGTAATTAGAATTATAAATTTATTCTCGTTGAATCAATTATTATTGAATCAATTATTATTAACTCAATTAATTCACATTAATTGATATGATCAAAATGAATAATTGACTTTTAAAATAATACATAGTAAAAATTAAATATTATCTTAAAAAATATAAAAAAGAAAGACAAACAAACAGTCTAGATAAAAAAAAACAATTCTTTTTTCAATCTAAATGGTTTCAAACAAACTTTTAAAGACACTTTCCAATTAAAATCAAAATTTTCCAAAAAAATTGTAAATAAAAAAATCAAAGAAGAAAAGACAAAAAAATTGATAAAAAAAAAATTTATCCAAACACAAAATTAAAATAGAAATTCTTTGATTAAATTTAGGATTAAAATGATTTATTTTGTATTTGACAGTGAGTAATACTTATTATGTCTTTTAAAAATGATTATGTATTAATTTTTCATTGTTTCTTAAAATTCTAATGTTTATGATGATCCTAATATAATTTAAACTCGGATGCTTTTCTCTAACAAGTGAATTTGTAAGAGAAAAGAGTGAGAGAGCGGATTAGAAGGAGAGGGGAAAGTTAATCATCATCAAGGCACATGGTTTTTGATCCAGGTTTTCCATGTTTAGCTTCATATCATTGAGCAAGGAGAAATGAAATACATATATAAATTAGAAAAGCGATGGATAAGGCCGCAGATTTTATAAATCAAGAATAGTCTTTAAATAATTATTTCTACACTTTGTCATATGCATCGGGATAACCTCTTGATTTTTTCTCAAGAGATTACAAAGAATTTTGCCTCAAAGAATTTAAACTCAAGTGCTTTTGTCTAGGGAGTGAGTTTGTAAAAGAAAGAGAGAGTTGGGTAGAGGGAGAGGAGAAATTAATCGTCACAAAAACACAAGGTTTTTTTATCCAGATTTTCCATGTTTAGCTTCATATCATTGAACAAGGAGAAATGAAATACATATATAAATTAGAAAAGACAGGAATAAAGCTACAAAAATTTTGTAAAACAAGAAGAATAGTCTTTATATAATCATTATAACCATTCTACACTTTGTCCTATGCATTGGGATAACCTCTTGATTTTTTCTCAAGAGATTACAGAGAATTTTCCCTCAATGTACAATTACTGTACTTTTTGGCTCTAATTCTATCAATAAATATCACTAATGAATCCCCTTTCCTTCAAAAATTATGGCTAAGGGGTTCTTCAATTCATCTACTCTAATTAAGAATTATGTTCTTGGAGATTGAACCATGTTTACCATGTTGATTGCAGCATCTTTCCATGGAAAATTAATGTCGTAATTCTGGGCACTCAAGATCAACTCCCTTGCCCTATTCAACAAATCAACACCCTCCTTCTGAATCTGCACTCTTTTGGGCCATTTCAGTAAGCTGATATATGTTTCCAGATCATGCACACATGAAGGATTTTGGACATTGAAGAAGTCTAAGGCTAATTCAACACCAACATGAGCATAACAAGAACAGCTCCATGGGAACTCATATCTTCCTCCCAAAACCCTAAAATTCTCATTGAATAACACCCCTGGAAGCTTTGTAATGGGGTCATTCACATTCACTATTCTTAACACTTTAACCCCCAATTCCTCACACCTTTGCTTGAAGCTTGTGTTCCCAACTCTAGGCCCCCCAAAGGAGAAGACTGTGACTGGTATTTGATCATGGCTGGAATCTGTTTTGTTCAAACCAAGCTCTGATATATCATAAGCAAGAAGATGAGCCAAAGCACTCCCCATACTGTGACCAGCCATAGTTATGCTTAGCTCCTCACCTTTGAACTTGTTTAATAGCCTGGAAACCTCGGATAAAAGCTGCTCCCGACAGCTTTCAAGCCCGAACTTGCTGTCAGTTTCATCCGAGGTATACAAGCTCAAAAACCCAGACTCCACTTTCACTTCTGGCCTCGGATTGTGCGAGTCCAGGCGCGCAGGTGTGAGTGAGCTCATTAAATTGGCAATCCATTCATAGTTCGTAACTGTTCCTCGAAAAGTTATCAGAACATCTCTTCTCCCAAGCTTCTTTACAGCATCATCCGATGAGACTGCTACATATCCAATCCAACGGGCGCAAGAAGCTCCATTTTGAGTTGGGATCTTGACATCAGGGGTAGCGTAGATGTATTTTGTTACTTGATAGCCTGAATTCTCCATCCCAACTTCCTTTAGCATCCTGTTTTTCCCGTACTTGCAATTCAAGTACCTTTTGGAGTTGGGGTCAAGGTCAAAGGCCTTGTAGCAAGAGGCGACCAACTCTCCATACCGAATGATCTCTTCTCGGAGAAGAGGGTGCAATGGTTCAACTAGATTTTCCCAGTTGTTTGAACCTTGAACCTCTCTCCAGAAATGAGCCAAGATAGCACTAGTTTTGGTGATACGCACCATAGCTGCTGGTGTTGTTACTGTCGGGTTATTACAAATTACTGAATGTCTTGACGAAGAAATCCTAGTTTTCTTGGGTAAGCAAACTTGCCCAAACGAATGTGACTGAGGTTGATTGTCCCTTGCTGGAAATGCAACATGATTCAGGTTCATGCTTGGCATCAAAACTTTCGACGCCATTTTCAGATGGGAGTGAGAGACAGAGAGAAAGAAGGGGAGATCAGAGACTCTAAATTTGTGTGAAAATACGAAGGAAGTGGATTTATATACGAAGGAAGGAGAGAGGAAGATGAGCTAAAGACGTTGGCCGAGTATTGACCGAGAAAATCATTCAGGTTTTATTTTATATTTAGAGTGGTCGGCTGAGTTTTGAAGGTCTAAGAGCTAATTTGAATGAATGATAACATTGATTTTAATGAGATGGAAAATAAAAAAAAGATTAGTAAAAATACATCATTTTTAATAAAATAATAAAAAATTTAAAACCAATGAGTGCAAGAAAAATAATTTTACTCTTTCACAATTTTTTATATTTTCTTAAAAAAATCATACCGTAACTCAACGGTGCCAATAAATTAGTTCTAGCAATTCACTATCTTTTATTTATATAATATATAATTTTAATTTTTATAAATATAATTCTTTATTGCCAAAAACGTTCACAAAAAAATACTACGTTATTTTTTGTATCATGGAGTTCAGAATTAATTCTTAATTATTTCTTTTCCTTCTTTAACATTATTTTTGTGGATTCATGGAAAAAGAATTTTGAAAGCATTATTTTGTGGATAAATGCATGTTAATTTGAGTTTCCCATTAATTTAGTACCTTTGTCAAAGTTGCGACTGGAATGGGGAGAATTTAGTAAATAAGGAGAATTTTATACAGACAAGTTTTTAGGCAACATATATAAAGTTGTTTTGTTGGTAAGAAGTTATGGTAAGAAATTAATTGTTAAAAGAAAGAATTGCAAAGTTCAAATAGGAATATGGGTGACAGACTATATATTTGACACATCTTTGGACTTCTCTAATGTATAATAACTATAAGTAGGCAAGTCAAATTCATACTTATGGTCAATTTCGAGGAGTGATTTTTAAAACAGAAATCATTTTCATCATAATATTTAAAATTTTAAAATCTAACTTTTTCGTTTAGCAAAAAGTTTTGAGAATTTTCAAAATTTAAGACAAATTTCAATAAAAATTTTGAGATAGTCAATTTGTTTTTTAAAATTCACCTAAACAGGTTATTTTTCAAAAGAACTCTAAAATTACCTTACTTTATTACACATAACCCACTATTAAATACAAAACTAAAAAATATCATTTTATTTAAATATAATATATATTTTATTTCTTATATTATTAATAATAGGATTATTATCTAATACACTAGAAAAAATAAAATCTAATACATTATAAGTTTTTATACTATAAAAACGGAGTTATAATGATGACACCTATTCTTTATGAAATATTAAAAAAAATAAAAAATAGATAAAATGGGATATGTTTCATCATCTTAGCCCTGCTTGTAGAGTTTAAAAAATTCTACTGACAATGTATTAAATAATAATTTTTAATAATATCTATATACTTTTACAAATCTAATGATATTCATATTACATATTTTATTTTATATTTTTCTTTTTCTTATATCTAATATCATTATTTTACTTTATAATTATTTTTTATTTCATCAAATTCGAATACTTAAAATTTCTTTTTAAAAAATATTTATCCAAACAATACAATTACAAATATTAGTATTTTGAATTGATGAATTTTGAAACGTTTTTTAAAAATTTAAAATTCTTCATCCAAACATATTGGTAGAGATAGAAGGTTTTATGATTGGGATTGAGTCAGGTTGATTCAATTTGAATAAGGAATTACCCTAAGTACAATCTAATCTATTAAGATCATGTTTAGTGCATAAGATGAATGAGAGGATAAAATAGTATAAGATTATAGATAGGATTGGATTAGATGATATTATCATATCTTATGTTTGAAATGTATAAGGATCAATAGTAAGATAAGATGATATTTATATATTTTTCATTATATTAGTTATGTGTATAATTTAGAGTATGATAAAATATTTTTTTAGGTCAAAAGTACTCTTTTTAAAAATAAATATAATTTAAATTTAGAAAGCAACTAAATGTACCCTTATGTTTTCTCTTCAAACCGCAAAAAACATGAAAGGAAAACAAAGGGGTGCATTTAGTTGTGGGGTTTGAAGAAAAAAGGAAAAAGAACTGCATTTAGTTGCTTTCTTAAAGTTATAAATTTTTACTAAATATAATTTAAATATTTTTTAACAAAAAATGTTTTTATTATTATTATTATTATATTTAAAAGTTAATTTTATTTAAAAATTTTAATTTTTAAGTAAAATTTTAATTTTTTATAGAAATAAAATGTTTTCAAAAAAATTGATTTTTTTAAAAAATATTTTTCATTCAAATATTTCTCTGTATTTTTTACTATTTTTTATTTTTCTTTTTTATTTCTTTTTATAATTAAAATTTAAAATAATTTTAATGATTTTAAGTTAAATATATTTATTTTAGAAACATGGATTTTTTGAATAAGATTATTGTTTTAAAAAAATACCTTGATTTTTCAATAAAAATATTATCATTTTTTTTCCTTTTCTTTTGTTTTATTGCCTACAAGAGAAAAAAAGAAAGTAAGAAAATGTGAAAATAAGAAAAATATATTAGCTAAATTTAAAAGTTCATATTTTATAAATTAAACAATATAATTCATAATATTTTTATATTTAAGAGTTAAATTTAAAAAATTGTTTTAAGCATCGATTATTACAATTGAAAAACACTTTTTAAAAAAATTATTATTTATCTAAACTATATTTTTCTTTATTATAAAAAAGAAAGAGAAAGAGAAAGAGAAAAAGAAAAAGAAAGAGAAAGAAAGAAATAAAGTAAAATAGGTAAAAGAGAAAGAAAAAATAGTGAAAATAAGAAAAAGAAAAAATAATCTAAAATAACCAAATAATCAATGATCATTTTCATCTTATTAAAATTTTAAATTAATTTTTAAATGTAAATTTTAGGAATAAAATATAAATATGTAGCACCTAATCACATGAGATTATAAATAATGGTTAATTGTGTTTTTGTTAGGATTGAGTCATCCTATACATGACTAATCATTTTCACATTGTCATCTTTTTATTTATGTGTGCATCAAAAATATAATAAAGAATGTTAATCATCTTATTCTATATTTAATCTTGTGTACCAAATATGACCTAACTCTTATTTAGAGTTCAATTCAAGTCCACCCTATGCACATTTACTTCGAGAAGCCCTATATAGAAAAGAAGGCCAAAAAAGGAGGAAATAAGATGGTAATTTTATTATTGGTAACAATTATTTTATAATAATTAATTATCTAAAATTTTACTTAACTAAAACATTAAAATATGATGAATTGAACATTTTAAAAAAATATTATCACCTTGAGCCAATTTGGATTGCATCCCACCTGAGCAATGAAACTCCCGTAAAGGACAAAAAAGATAACACCACATGTGCATTTGGAATGCAGTGTGGAAAAGTTCAGCCCCCCATCAGTGGGAGATAAGTACGAGGTACAATCCGTTGACTAGACCCTTGGTCCACTTTTTTTTTCAAATGATTGTTTCCCTTTTTATTTTGTTAAATTTTATTTATTTATTTGTAATAAATGTTAAACATGTATTTTAATTTTTTAAAGTAGTAAATACTTTTAAAAATAATTTTTAAATATTTAATAATAAAATATTAACTGATATAAAATAGTTTTATTAATTTTAAATTTAGTATTATTTTGATTTAGAATATTTTATTATTTTATTAATTTTATAAATATAAAATATTTATTATAAATTTCATTATGTATAAATTTCAATATAATGTTTTTAATTATTATTTTCTTTTTTCACTATACTTATCTCATTGCCATGGTTGCATTGCATCCAAATACACATCATGATTTCATTACCATATGTCATAGTTACAGTAATTAATTTTACTTATATCATTGTCTTCAATTACATTCAGAACTATTCTCACCATCCATTCAAATGGATCATTAGCATTTTTCCAAAACAAGATGTCAGCCACTCTTTTTATTTTTGTATTTTTTACTTTCAACTCTTAATTAAAATTCCTCGGCAAATTTCAACTAATGAAGTTAGGTTTAACTTTAAATAAATTATTAATATTATAATAATTTGGGCATGTGCGGAAATAGGGCCATAGTGCCTATACTGCTATCCTACTTTACCCTTCTAGGGGCAAATAGGATAGAAAGGCCTATTTGGACACATAATCTTTTTCCATTTAGGGTAGTTAACTTTATGCTAATTTTAATTAGGAACTCACATTGTTTGTCTTGCGTTCCTATTTCTTTTATTTTTCATTTTGAACCCTTTATTTATTTAAAAGCTACACGGTCGGAAAAGAAGGATAATTAGCGACAAAAATCAAAATTAATAAATGAATGGGAAAGCAAAAGGTTTGGACTTTTGCTGACAATTTTGCTCACGGATGACATAAAATATTTTTCCTAAAATTCCACAGATGACCCACAGCTGGGTTACTTGATTTGACGGAGACAGATTCATGAGTTTGGCAGCATTCAACGCAGTGCGTGCATGGCTTTTTGCCTGCTTGGCAACTCTTGAACCTTTTCACTTTAATTATCGCATGCTTCACTAGTGAGTGCTTCACTATCAGCCTCCTATCGCTAGCTTCCTCTTGAACGGTCGCCGGTTTTTGACTATCTTTGCAGGCCTTGCTTGCCAAGCCAACAACCCTTATGAAATAATCTATGACTCCCTCTTTCTGATATGAGAAATTAAATGGTAATTAAGTGTTGGACAATTAATCCAGCATACTCTTAAACAATTCAAACAAAATAAATGAATTATGGCATCTCAGCCTTTAATTAGCTTAATAATTAATGTATGATCTCTAGTAAAAACAAGATTCGATTCACAAACGTTAGTCCAATCGATAAGGAAATTAGTTTTCTTTTCATATCGATCAAGATTTGATTCTTGCAAGATGTACTACGAGAATAAAATTTGTATGAATTATGCTAGTATGAGAACGAGATAGTGCGCCCTCAAGATCGCTCAAATATAACAAATCAAATATTTTACAACTCATCCGAATTAATAATCAAGTTACTAAAAAGTTAGCAAATGCAAGTGTCTCATCATTAGGGATGTAAACGGGTCGGGTACCTGCTAAATTTGGGATACCCGAACCCGATTAACTTTAATAATACCCTAACCCGATTAACTATCCGATTATTTTTATTTATGCTACTCGAACCCTAACCCTGTAAAATATAAATACCCATTTAACTACCCGAACCCGTTTAACTACCCGTTTATTAAGTCAAAGTTTGATTTTTAAATTTAAAATTAAAATTAATTTTAGAATAACTTAATTAAAACATTATATTAATAAATTTAATTTAACTCATAAAAATAAATTAAAGTTAAAAATCATAATTATAATATATAATGATTTAATTTAATTAAATAAAATATTAATAATAAATAATTTATATATAAAAAATATAAGTATTGTATTAATTAATTATTATTAATAATCGGGTTCGGGTAGCGGGTACCCTAAGATAACTACTCGAACCCTACCTTAACCCGTGACGGGTAGTAATTTCACTATCCGAACCCTACCCGAACCCGATTATACACTACCCTAATCCTACTTAAACGGGTCGGGTAGCACCGGGTACCCGTTTATAGGGTACCCATTGCCATACCTACTCATCATCATCATCATCCTTTCACGCAAAACTAGTTTACTAACATGTGCAATGTCACCTTTTAATCTTATATGCCTACTGATCTTTATTTTCGTGTTCGATGTGAAATTAAAGCACCTAGCCCACAATGCGTATCATGACATTAAACTCTCCCACTCAGTCTCATGACGTAATTGTCAACTAATCCCTTTCGGACCCACTTTGCTCTACGCCTCTTGGGGTTTTGGCGTAGAACCGGTCCATCTTGCACTACCCGCTAACGCTTTAGATTTGGAGTCGGATAATTAACGGTTGATTTTGATACCATTTGTCACCTGACTATTACCTTCTTCCCGCAAAAGCATCAATATTAAAAACACAAATATACTATGCAAATTCTAAGGTTGTAATTAGAAGCAAGTTGTTTTTGGTTTGAATTTTTTTCAATTCTGAGTTCAGATTATGTTATAATTAGCTTATACTCGTGCGATGCACAAATTAGTTTTAATTATTTAAATTTGTAAGTATATAAAATAATATTATTTAATTTATTTATTTGAATTATATATAAAATACATGTATAATATAATCAAGATATCCAAAATAAAAGAATTAAATATTTAATTAAAAAATTACAATATTTAAAACATAAGATAAACAAACATTAGAAAGAATAAAAAAATAAAAAACATATTATAAAGAATACTATTGACCATTACAAAATGTTAAAATAGAAATTAAAAGTATATTTTAACAATTTTTAAGCGTTACGTAACATTTTGATGTATATTTTTATTATTAACGTAAAGAACACTAATTCGTGCAATGTATGAATTAATTTTATCTAATATGTATGTAACATAAATATTTATATATTTAGATATATTATACAGGAATTTATTTATTTAGAAAAATAACAATTTCAAATATTTAAATAGTATACATGATATTCATAGCATATTTTTAGACTTTTCAGTTTTGTTAATAAAATATTTTTTATTTTATAATATAAATAGATATCAATAAATATTTCATGTAGTTTTCCAAATAGATAATATTAAATTTATATGTTTTAAATATTTTTTATTAGATAGTTCGTATTTAAAGTTATTTTAAGATATATTTTTTAAAGATTGAGAGATTTTAGGAATTAAAAAAATTTTAGGAACGTTAAAAAGTAAGGAAGTTAGTACTATTATTCCTTTTAACTTAAGTAGATATGAAATTAATAGATACTCATATGTTATTAAGAGGGAATGTCCTCGTTACGTACCTTGTAATTTTATATATATATATATATATATATATATATATATATATTAGATTAATAATAAAAAGATTTTTTTATACACTAACAGTAAAATTTTTTAACTTTACAAATGAGACTAAAAAACTATCACATATCTCATTTCTTTTCTTAATTATTTATTATATCTCATTTCTTTTCTTAATTATTTATTATTTTATTTTTTAATATATCCTAAAAGATATATATCACCTCACTCATCTCTCTTGTAGAGTATAGAAACTCCACTAGTTAATAAAATAAATTTTCTAATAGAATTAATTTTTTATATACTGTGAATGAAATATTTTAATTCAACGAACGAAATTAAAACAAAATGCCATATATATGTCCAGCATATCAATCCTATTTATTCAAAATTTTCTTTATTAATTTACGTTCACACTGTATCTTTTTCTATAATGTTTTTCATAATTTTAATAAAACTAATAGCTTTCTACAAGTGGACTGCAAGAAAGAAAGAAAGAATGTAACTAAAAAAGAAAGAAAAAATAAAAAAAACTAACATAACTTGTCAGAACTAGTCCAAGTCCAAATGTTGATTGTACAGATTTTTCAAAACCTTTTTTCCACCTTAATTGTATATATTTCTCATTATTTTTTTTCCACTTATTGATCTCTATTTCCTAGACATATTATCAAACACTTGTCAAAATTGGTAACATGTAATTTATAATTCATTTTACTTATTAATTTTACTCATTTTCTTTCTTATATAATTAATCACTATTTTCCAATCAATGGGGAAGAAACCAAAAAGAAAAGTCTATGAAAAGATCAATTTTGTCTTCTTTTCCTGTCACATTTTCCCTTCAGTTGATCATATTTATTATACATTCAATGTTTTAATTTGAATAGAAAATGACTGGAATTCGTTATTCATTGGTAGTAGCACTAATAGCAGAGTTCGACGGCTAAAGAATATATTCTTTCATTTCCTTTTCTTCTGGTTGTTTTAGAATTCCGACAGGCAGTGCGCCAAGATATTTGCATGGCCGCATGGAACCATTGCCATGGCCCTTTTTTTATTTTTTTTTTACAAAAGAAATATTTAATGATTGAAAATGAGGTCAAATTGTTTAGATTCGAATTTTTTTACAATATATTACAACTCATTATTAATCATTGCCACGACTTTCTTTCAACTTTATTATATATGTTTTTCATTTTAAATTTATTGTAACTTTTATTAAATACTTCATTTCTCAATTCAACTTTAACTTGTTTAAAACATATCTGATAATTTTAAATACGACACGATAATACAATCAATATGAAGGTGATACGTAAAAGTTGATAAAAATTATATATAAATATAAAAAATTCTAAAAAAAAGATTTTATATTTAACGTGTTGACAAGAAATTTTTATGTTTTACACAATATAAATACAATTTTTCATGACTTAAACATGGATTTTACACACAAATAGCTAGATTTACTTTCAAATTAAAATATAATATAGCAAAAGTCCATTTAAGAGAGCTAAACTTTAATCGACAGGAATAATTCCCTTAAAACTTACACTAAAATTAAAGTTCCCAATCAAGAACCGACAGTAAAACAAGATAACATTTATGATTTAGCAACATTAAGGCAGAAAAGTAAAGGTTTTTTCATGGAGCTTCATGAAAAATCAGACAATGCTGTTAATAATATATAAAATAGCTGCCTTAATATGTTCAAGATTGTCAAACCCTAATCCTTAAAGATAATTTTCATTGGCTGCAACTAAAGAAACAAAGGTTTGCTTGACAAGCATGCAAACAATAAAATACTTGTCTAGTCTAATACGTTTCTATAGTCTTTTTCTATCTTGGATTGAATTGAATTTTCTGCTATTAATTTCCACCAATCAACAAAACTAGTCTTCTTCTCCATTGTATTTGGCCTTCTGCTTCATGCAAGTCACCTTTTATTATTCATAAAAACTCATAACTTTGTTACTAAAGTATGCTTAGGCTTTTTCTTGGAAAGTTACACCCTCGCATGCATTACAATTAAAGCTCTAATGGAGGTGGCGAAGCCATTGAGTCCCATTTTCTTACTTGACTTTGGATTGATCTTTCAATTTTCTTTTTTCGTTTTTCTTTGAAAGTTAGGGAGATTTTCACAATGCCGCCATGAAGTAGTCAGTTTTAGAGTTAGCAGATTTTGAACAGAAAAATTAACTATGACCCATACAATGGATCCATACAAGGGCCTTATGTGGAAATTTAGTTTAAAAATATTGAAACTATATTAATTCTTCTTTGAAACAACTTTACTTTAGTGACGTTTGATATGATCTACTTTTCTAGGGGATATTTCCAAAAAAATCAAATAATTATCCAAGGAATATAAAAGTTAACAGATTTCCAATTTGATTATCAAATTGTTTTTTTCGTTAACTTAGTTTTGTTTTTAACAGTTAGTAAAAATTATCTCATATATTGTTGAAAACTTCGAAAATGGGATTAGAGAGTTTTTTATTTAAATTTAAAATATATTAATATTGAAGAAAGACATATTGCAATTAAATGACCAAATCAAAATTTCAATGAACTTTCATTTTTATAAGAGAATCAGTAAAATGTTTGGCTTCTCTAAATATATGAAAAAAAAAATCTTTTCCAAACCCAATTATAAATCCTTCATTTTATTTATCTTCTATTAGAGAGTTGTTATATATTGTATTAAGGACATTTAAAATAGTTAGTAAGTTAATATGATAATTATCAGAGGAACATTTGATAACATTTTAATAATGATCTCCTTTCCAGAATTTAAAAACCCCTCTAATAATCATTATAACTCCTTTTCTCTGTCATTAACTAACTAAACTGTGATATTCTCGTCACTATCCAAATAACATCTAACTTTTTCCTTTCACATAACATTACTTAGGCTAGTTTGTCAATGTCATCTCTACTTCTTCTTATGCTTTACGCATTATTATCATAATATGACATCAGTTTACCATATAAATTGATGCTTTTCATTTATACATATAAATCAAATACATCAGGATCTCAATTATCTTACATATCCTATGTCCCCAAAACACATAATATACATTGCTATAATATTGTATTGTACAATAGCCGAAACACCCGGCTGACTGATTATACCTTCACAGAATAAGTGGGAAGCGCGTCTCGAAGGTATATCAGAAGATCCCAAAATGTGCTCCTCTATCCGGAGCGGAATTTACTTCAAATAATCTGTAGGAAAAATGTTTGTAAAGGAGTGAGTTTACGCTCAGCAAGAAACTTATGTAAAAGAGCGTACTATATCACTATATGCAGTTTTTCCTGCTTGGCTCTATAATGTCATGTAAAACCATTATAAAGCATATATCAAGTAAGTTCCTCAAGTATCAAATACTTTCAAATACAAAAAAAATTATATCTTCCACGGATCTCGAATCACGTGAAATCAAATACAAATATTTTCAAATACTTTCAAATAGATGGGAGACAATTTACATCCAATAGAATCATGCACTAAGTAATTCTCATAATAGATACCACAAATATATCCCGTAAGGGATAATACATAATAGATCTCATGAGGATACCACAAATATATCCCGTAAGGGATAATCCCGAGAGATATCAAATAAATGGCGTATCCATGTATGAGCTAGGGATCCTCCCCAAAGCCTAACAAATAAAAGACGTATGGCCATTGTCTATAGCTCACAGTGCTCACTAGTCAGGTGCCTTACTGCGGGTCTGAGGACTGGACTAGAGCTCCTCAGTCAAGTACAAGAACAAATAATGTACATGCTCTTTCAAGAGATTCATAGTCTCCAAAACCTTATTCATATACCTTTAACAAATACAAATAGGCTTTCTTAAAATAGGTTCTCAAAACCCCCTTTTTAAAATAAGCAATCGACTGGTCTTTAAGGCAGTCGGCTACTACCTCACAATTTTGCTTTATTGAATTTCTTTTCTTCTTTGAAATTCAAATAATTTATTTATCAAAATCCACATAGGGCAGTAGACTGGTCCCAAATAGCAGTCGACTGGTTTTGAAATAGAATGTTTCCCAAGAAAAGGCAGTCGACTGGCCCCTTGGGCAGTCGGCTGGTTTTGAAAAAGAATGCTTTTCAAATAAAAGCAGTCAACTGTCCACTATAGCAGTCGACTAGTTTGAAACAGAATATATTCTGGGAAAATGGCAGTCGACTGGCTTACATAACAGTCGACTGGTTTGTCTCGGTTTTCGAAAATCTCCGTTTTGATTGTCTCTAGGCAATCGACTGCTACTTAAGGCAGTTAGCTGCTCCTAGCCTAATTGGTTCTAGGAGTAGGACCCGAGATGTCATTTTTCTTGCACTAAAATCAGCTTGTACTTCTCTCCAAAACAGTTAAAAATACATTAAAACATGCGGACATAGCCAACCTACGTCCGTTACATAAATTCTTTACTTCGATTGCAATTAATCCGCCAGCTTGGTTGCACCAACACTTGTCCTTTTTCTTTACTTCTTCAAGCTGTAATTATCATGACAAATCAAACCTTTATAATTATACTTTATCAACTCTATACAACTCCAAACTATTAATAAAATCAACTAAAACCATCTAACTCTCTTAACTTTGCAAATCACCAAAATAACAGAATTTTAGATCTCCTCAATCTCTTGGATTCGGCCTTTCATATTAAAGGCATGGCTTGAGCTATTGACAAGGATCGCTTTTCGTTAATGAAGCTTAACGATTTGGTTACGTGAGATGGGGTTTTGTCAAGGTGAGAAAATGAAGACTTAAAGGAACTTTTGGAAGGTACAAGAGGGAGAGGGATGTTGCTGTCGATTTCTTGATGGAGAAGGAAGATGATGATGAGTCATGCTACTTCATTAAATGCTATCTCATCCCATTCATCTCAGCCATTGACCACCTCCTTGACCCTCTTTGACCCATTAAATCCTCTTCTTCTCTTTATTATCTCAGCCACATACCTCATTTAATTGCATTAAATTTCCTAATATTTATTCTTTCTTTCATACTCTAATATTCCCACAATATCAAAATTTATTTCTTAACTATTTGACCATCAATTGCTTTAATTCTACTTATGTCCCATATCTCATGTATACATCAGAAATTCACATTTATTCCATTATTCCAAGTTGGAAAATTATACAATTATAGGAAACTTATAGGAAATTGGGGGTTTCACATAAACAATGGTTATAATTGTTTTTATTTTTCAAGTTTAAGGAAAAAAGGTGAATGAAGATATCTCATTTTGTTCAAAATTTGTTCAAGAGAATTGAGTTGTTAGGACGGGTTTGAGTTACAAATTTTGATCGCAATTGATATAGATGATCAATTCAAAAAATATGAAATTGCTTAAATACTCTTTAGGTGAGAGAATATCTTTAGGAATTGTAGTAGTACAATAGAGGAAATCAAAGGAATTTAATTACTTGAAATTAATAAAAACTATAGGCAAATTTGAAAAAATTAAAATTAATTGGTACTTTCTAAAATGAGCGTTGTGAGTGAGTGTGTTAATTGTTTATCACTCGTAACTATACTCTCGAATCTAAAACTTTAAACATAGATCAATCTTTATTCATAATTTGAATAGTTGGCCAATTATATCTAGATAGAATGATTAGTGACAACTTTTAGATTTTATGTCTATTGATTAAGTCATGAGATCTAGACTTTATGACAATGACTATATCCAACGTAATCATGTATTGATTCAAAGTTCTAAATATCAAAATTCATTATCTTGTCTATGTTTTTACATTTTTTTTATAGAGAGAAAGGAAGTTTAATCCTGAAGTTTATCCTAATAGATTCGTGTAGTTCTTCTAAGGTTTACAACTCCTTCTGTAAAAAAAAAAAAGTTTTGCATATAACTTGACTTGAAATTAAGAAGCAAATCAATTGGCTTCCTTCAAATTCCAATTCAATTCGACTTTAATTTGCACATTCAATTGGAACCCACACAAGCATTTATGTCTAACTAATTAGCCATTTTGATTCCACAACCTTTATTTGATAGAAAAGTGGTTGGGTGTAAAGTGTTTGGAAATTAATATTGAGAGCTTTGTGGAGCATGAAATTGACAAAACAATATTGCTGATTACAAAACTTAGTAATGTCATGTCCGTGCTTGTGGAAATGTTTGAAAAAATTAGAACAACTGCCCAATACCCCAACACCACAACGCCATGGGAATACTGACAATCACTGAAGCTTATAAAGTGCCTAAGTACTTTATTTGGTCGGTTAGTTTTCAGAAAATGGGCAAATGAACCCTTCAAGTTAATATATTCATTGTCCCTTCTGTAACGTTTTCTTCATTATGCATATTAATGGTCCAATACGTTTTGATATTGAATGCAATGGTAACAGACATCCGTTACGTTTTTTTTACATTAATACAATGGTAACGGACAGACATTAATGCAATAGTAACGGACAGACATTAATGCAATGGTAACGGACAGACATTAATGCAATAGTAATGACAGTCATTAATGCAGTGGTAACGGACAACCATTCTTGATGGAAGAACGACTATATAAGAGCTGTACTTGGTCCTGACTAATCTCTTCTATTTAGAGACGATATACCTGTTAGCTTTAAATTGACAAGTATTTTGAAAATGACAAAACTCAAGCAAGCTTAGAAATGATTCTTATACAAATTTGCTTTGAATGAACTCAATGATTGAAACTATTTTAACAAAGTCTTGGATTGAGATTTCAATTGAAAAAGTCAGTAAATACTCTTAGAAAAAGTGTTAGAAGATTTTGAACTGACTTAAAACCACAAAAGCTATAAACTTTGCAGCAAGTTAAGTGCAGGAGGGCATACTGGACAAAAGGGATCGATCCCTACTGTAGAGGGATCGATCCCTACTGTAGAGGGATCGATCCCAAATTGGCAGAATACTTTAGAAGCCACCCGGGAGAAGATTGGAAAGCATTCTGGAGAAAAGGGATCGATCCCCCCAGAAAAGGGATCGATCCCTTTGCACGAGACCTGACAGTAACAGCTAGTTTTTTAGGGTTTCAACGGGAAAATTTGCATTAAATGCTTCACCAACTGTTCTATTCGTTTGGTGGGTTATAAATAGAGGCATTTATGAAGTTTGAAGCAAGAACAAGCACTCAAAATCCTCAAGCTTCAAGAAAGAAAAACAAGTCTGAAATTATTCATTGTGAAACTCCATTTGTGAGAATTCTTTGTGTTCTTCACCCACTCACTGAAAATTATGTTATTCAAAGGGGTGAGCTATCCTTGTAAGGTTTGATATTGTTGAGTGTGGGAATACTACAAGGGTAGAGGATTAGAAGGAGATTTCTAAAGTCTCAAGAGAAATTGTAAGAGGTCTTGCCACACCTTCAAGTGGTTTGTAAGCATTCTCAAGAAAGAGGTGAATCAAAACCTTGACAAGGAGTTCAAGGAGAGAGGACGTAGGCAAGAGATTGGCTGAACCTCTATAAAACTTGTGTTTGCTTCTCTTTCCCTTACTCTTATTTACTGCATTTATTTCATTATTGTTTATTTGACTTTGATTGTGCATTAAGAGTTAGGAAAATTAGAAATAACTAGAAAAACCGATTCACCCCCCCTCTCGGTAGAGTCAACAATTGGTATCAGAGCTTGGGCTCGAGAGTGACTTAGATTAACATCTATCGAGTATAAACGATCACTAATGGCTCAAACTAGTTTGTCTACACCCTTGGTTGGAGAGGGACACTCTACGGTTAGACCTCCACTCTTTAATGGTGAAAACTATGCTTATTGGAAGACTAGAATGATGCTATTTATCCAAGCTAATGATTATGAAGTATGGAGAGTTATTGTTAAAGGTCCTCTTATCCCTATTAAGAAAGTAGATGGGACGGATGTGCCTAAGAAAGAAGATGAATGGGATACTAATGATATTAGGATGACACAACTTAATGCTAAAGCAATGCACACACTCTTTTGTGCATTAGGGCCAAATGAGTATAATCGAGTGTCACAATGTGAGAATGCTAAACAAGTTTGGGATAAACTAGCTATCACCCATGAGGGAACCACACAAGTCAAAGAAACCAAAGTAGGCATGCTCACACAAGACTATGAATTATTTAGAATGAAGAATGATGAGTCAATTAGTGACATGTTTACTAGGTTTACGGACATAATAAATGGTCTTAAGGCTTTAGGGAAGACGTACTCTAATGTAGAGATGGTGAAAAAGATTCTCAATAGCTTACCCAAATCATGGGAAGCTAAAGTCACTGCTATTGAGGAATCCAAGGACCCTCATACTCTCTCATTAGATGAACTTATGGGATCCTTGCTCACTTATGGGATCCTTGCTCACTTATGAGATGAAAATTAAGAGAAATCAAGATCCCCCAAAGAAAGTTGGAGTAACACTAAAATCCACCACAAGTGAGGAATCAAAAGATGATCATGATGTAAGTGGTGATGAAGAATATTTAGAAATGGCCATGTTCGCCAAGAGGTTCAACAAATTCATGAGGATGAGAGCTAGTGGAAACTCTAGGAGACCCCCTAGGAGAGAGTTAAATAGAGGTGAAACTAGTAGGAAAGATAAGGACCAAATTATATGTTATGAATGCAAAAAACCTGGCCATATTAAATTTGATTGTCCCTTGTATAGGAAGCAAAATGAAAAGAAACAAAAGAAGAAAGCAATGGTGGCTACTTGGAGTGATAGTGACTCCTCCGATGAAGAGAATGTGGAAGATGAAGTAGCTAACCTTTGCTTCATGGCTTTTGAAGATGAGAAGGTAACTTCTAACTTGCTAGACACTCATGAATACACTTTTGATGAATTACAAGATGCATTTGATGAATTGGCCAATAAATTTGAATGCACGAACTTGAAATATAAGAAAATGATCTCTAAATTGAAAAAGGAAAATGAAATGCTTGTGAATGTTAAGTTAGAATGTGAGAAGAAATTAGAAATGCTAATCTAGAAATTGAAGAATTAAATAAGAAGAACACTAATTTGCATGACTCCTTTTCTAGATTTTATATGGGTCAACAAAAACTTGATCAAATGCTAGAAACTCAAAGAGCATTCTTTGATAGAGAAGGGTTAGGCTGTAATGCATCTAACAAAGAGACTCATCTCAAAAACTTCCTAGTTAAAGATAGAAAATTCGCTTTGTGCTCATTATGTAACAAACTAGGACATTCTTCACAAGCATGCACCTCTAGGAAGACCATAATTAGAGAAAAAATGGCTATTAAGATTTGGGTGCCTAAACATGTTTTGAATTCAAATGATGAGTCCTTAAAGTTGAAATGGATTCCTAAAGGATCAAAAATTATTGATATTAACTCTCAAAGACCCAAGAAAATTTGGATACCTAAGATAAAAGTTTGATGTGTTTGTAGGAGGAAGAGTATTGCTACAAGGCTAAGTCCAAGGAACATTAGTACCTTGATAGTGGATGCTCTAGACACATGACGGGAGACAAGAGCCAATTCAAGTACTTAAAGCATAAAAGTGGTGGAGAGGTCACGTTTGGAGACAACTCCAAAGGACAAATTGAAGGAATTGGCTCCATTGGTAACTCTTCCTCAACCATTGAAAATGTTTTGTATGTTAGAGGCTTGAAGCATAACTTGCTTAGTATTAGTCAATTGTGTGATAAGGGATTTAAAGTTATGTTTGATGATTTGTGTTGCAATGTTGTTAATGCCAAATCTAATCAAATTATGTTTATTGGACATAGACAAGGAAATATTTATATTGTGAATTTAAATGAACTTAATAGCAAAAATGTATGCTTTATGGCTACTAGAGAAGATGAACCTTGGTTATGGCACAGAAGACTAGGCCATGCTAGTATGCATGTTTTGTCTAAGTTAGCCAAAAGAGACTTAGTAGTAGGATTGCCTAAGTTTCAATTTGAAAATGACAAAGTTTGTGAAGCATGTATAAGAGGAAAACACAAAAGAATTTCATTTAAACCTAAGAAGTGTGTCACTACCTCTAGATCACTACAACTCCTTCACTTAGATCTTTTTGGACCAACTAGGACAACTAGTTTAGGAGGTAAACATTATGGATTTGTGATAGTTGATGATTACACTAGGTTTACTTGGGTGTTCTTTTTAAGCGTTAAAAATGAGGCCTTAGAAAAATTCACTGTTTTCTCAAAACTTGTTCAAAATGAAAAATGTTACTCCATTTCAAGTATTAGAAGTGATCATGGAAAAGAATTTGAAAATCTTGGTTTTGATATGTTTTGCAATGAAAATGGTATTAGCCATAATTTTTCAGCTCCTAGAACTCCTCAACAAAATGGGGTAGTTGAAAGGAGAAATAGAACCTTAGAAGAAATGGCTAGAACCATGCTTTGTGAAAATAACTTACCTAAATATTTTTGGGCTGAAGCAGTAAACACCTCTTGCTATGTTATAAATAGAGCTATGGTAAGGCCTATTTTAAAGAAAACTCCTTATGAGCTTTATAAAGGAAAAAGGCCTAACATAAGTTATTTTCACCCATTTGGATGTAAATGTTTTGTTTTAAACAATGGTAAAGATAACCTAGGAAAATTTGATGCTAAAAGTGACGAAAGTATTTTTCTTGGTTATTCTTTAAATTCTAAGGCTTATAGAGTTTTCAATAAAAGAACACTTGTTGTAGAAGAGTCAATACATGTAATCTTTGATGAATCAAATATCACTAGTAGAACCAATCTTGATGATGAATTAGAAATCTTTGATGAACCTATAGTTGATCCATCTCAAGATAAGGATGTTAGGGAACAATTAGAAGATCTTACTATTAACAAGAATGAGGAGTCCATGGAACAAAAAATAATTGAGAAGGAATCTAAGTGTCTTAGAGAACTTGGATATGTGAAAGAAAATGATATTGTTGGAGATCCTACCATTGGAGTTAGGACTAGGTCAACCTATAGAAACATATGTCAACATGTAGCTTTTGTGTCACAATTTGAGCCAAAGAAAGTGGATGAGGCTTTGAATGATGAAAATTGGATTATGGCCATGCAAGAAGAATTAAATCAATTTGAAAGAAGCAAAGTATGGACATTAGTAGAAAGACCTAAAGATTATCCCATCATTGGAACCAAATGGATATTCAAGAATAAGATGGATGAAAATAGCATTATTGTTAGAAATAATGCTAGGTTAGTGGCTCAAGGCTATAGACAAGAGGAAGGAATTGACTATGATGAAACCTATGCTCCGATAGCTAGATTAGAAGCCATTAGGATGCTACTTGCATTTGCATGTTATAAGGATTTTAAGTTATATCAAATGGATGTAAAAAGTGCTTTTCTAAATGGTTATTTAAATGAAGAGGTTTATGTTGAGCAACCTCTCGGTTTTGAAAATCCAAAATTTCCTAACCATGTTTTCAAACTTTCAAAAGCCCTATATGGATTAAAACAAGCTCCTAGAGCTTGGTATGAAAGACTTTCAAAGTTTTTAATTGAAAAGGGTTTTACAAGAGGAAAGGTAGACACAACTTTGTTTATACAATCTAAGGGTCACGACTTATTGGTAGTTCAAATTTATGTAGATGATATCATTTTTGGTTCTACAAATGAGTCATTGTGCAAAAATTTTTCAAAGCTAATGCAAGGTGAATTTGAGATGAGTATGATGGGAGAATTGACCTTCTTTCTAGGACTTCAAGTTAAACAATGTAAAGAAGGTATTTTCATAAATCAAGCTAAGTACACTAAAGATTTGCTCAAAAGATTTGGAATGGATGAATCTAAACCTTTCTCTACACCTATGAGCACAAATATTAAGCTTGATAAGGATGAAGGAGGAAAATGTGTAGACACTAAACTATATAGGTCTATGATTGGCTCATTGCTATATTTAACTGCTAGTAGACCCGATATAATGTTTAGTGTATGCTTGTGTGCTAGATTTCAGTCATCCCCTAGAGAATCACACCTACAAGCAGTAAAAAGAATCCTTAGATACCTCAAAGACACTTCTTCCCTAGGACTTTGGTATCCTAAAGATTCTACACTTGACCTCCATGCCTATTCCGATGCGGATTTTGGTGGATGCAAGGTGGATAGGAAAAGCACATCGGGAACATGTCAATTCTTAGGAAGTAGGCTCATTTCATGGTTTTCTAAGAAACAAAATAGCATAGCTCAATCCACAACCGAGGCTGAATATATAGCTTCTGGTAGTTGCTGTGCTCAAGTGTTATGGATTAAGCAACAAATGAGAGACTATGGAATAGAAATGAACCAAGTTCCCATTAGGTGTGACAACACTAGTGCCATCAATCTTACAAAAAATCCCATTCAACACTCTAGAACCTAGCACATTGAGATTACACATCATTTTATACGAGATCATGTGCAAAAAGGGGACATAATTCTGGAGTATGTAGACACTTTGCACCAATTAGCTGATATCTTCACAAAACCCTTGGACAAGGAGAGATTTTGCACTCTTAGAGGTGAATTAGGCATAATGACTGCTCCTTGAAGTAATTTGATGTTGCATGCATGTGTTAAGTTGGTATGTGATGATTGCAAGACAGCAATTTGAAGAATGCAATTCCCACTTGCAATTCATGACCTTAACTTACTGAGTTCCTGTTCATGTTCATGATAAACTGTTGAGTGTTATGTGTTTTGATCAAGATAAACTTCCTTCATTTGCCAAAACACATTTCTAACGTTAAAACACAATCACAGCCATGTCCACCTCTTGGTCCTGCACACTTATGCAATTTTCTGCACTTTGCTGCAATTTTCTGCACTTTTTCTGCAGTGTTCAATCTCATTTCCTGCATTTTAAGTGAAAACAATCAACTTTTGATTTTAAGATGGTAAAAATGCATGAGTTTCATTGTTTTCAAATCATTTTTATGCATCATGAATGAGGCATGTGACTAAGGAGTCAATTCTTCTTCAAATTGGATTGATTCCAAGTCATTGAGGCCTAAAATTCTGGGTTTTGAATATAAGGGATCGATCCCTTTTGCAATGGGATCGATCCGTTTATTCCAGAATGGGCAGGGGTACACACTGCCAAAAACGGATCGATCCCACCCTTAAAGGGATCGATCCCTTCGGGCAAACCCCCATGCGTGCCCTTGTTAAAACGTCGGAATTTTCTCTTTTTTTTTCACTATTCCTCTTCCCCAACGTCTGCAAGCATTCCCCCTTCTCCATTCCTCTTCTCAAAACCTTCAAGATCTCACTCATTTCTACACCAAATCACTTCATTCTTTCACCAATCTTCCTCATTTCTTTCTCTTTTTCATTTCCACTCCTCATTTCCTAACAAACTCTTTTCTTTTCTTCTCTTCCTTCTTCCTCCACACCATGGTTACTATTCACCCAACATTTCAATTGTAAGTATTTTTTACTCATTCTCATCAATTTTTCTTGCATTTCACGTTTGTTTCCTCATATCTTGTCTACCCATTTGCATATTTTACATCCATTTCCTCTCCATCTAGGTTTTCATTTCATTTGGCACTTGTCTTTTTCTAGGATTTACACTTAGCATATTTGTAGTTGTTCATCCGAATTTCCTTGTTATAATAGTTCAATTACATTTTGGGTTGTGGCTCTCAGCTATTGGTTAGGGTCATTTCTCCCCATACTCCTATCAATCCTCACTCAAACTAGTGCCCATCACTTGTTCGACAAAACTCCTCTTAGACCTTTCCCACATCATTCTTCCTCCACATGGCTCGCAAAGTCAAACATGCTGTCTCTCGAAAACGATCTCATCCCTCCTCTTCCTCCGCCTCCGTTCCAACCGCCTTCAATCGTTGTTTTAGGAATGCGGAGGATAAAAACCGTTATCATGCCCTTTTTGCCCATATGCGTGTCAAGCACTGTCGTCCCATTGATTTCGGTTTCTTGGAATCAATTCAGTTTCCCTACCTGGCCAAACTTGACGCCTTTTCTTGGACCTATTTTCTCAAAATCAACACTCCAGTTCCATTGAACATCATTCGAGCTTTCTTCTCCAATGCCAAAGTTATATACTCGCCTAATGACCCATGTAAGGCAGTGGGAAATCAATCGTTTGTTATGGGCCGGGATGTTGAAATCACCAAATATTCTCTCTCCCGTGCCTTTCGAATTCCGGAGCATGGTCTTGTACGCGAAAATGTCAACGTCCCATTAGAATTCAATATCATCAATGACCGTGCGGGTGACCTTCCCGTCTTTGCTCGCCTTCTCCATATCATCATCTCTTAGAATCTTCGCCCACTTGGCACCAAATATTCCCAACTCCGGAGACTTGATCGTTTTTTGCTTCATCACATTCACTCACCTGATGGCGATCGACCGGATCTTCTTCATTTCATTCTCCACGATTGGATAAAGATTATTCTTCGCAAAGTTCAGACAATTGTGTTTCCCCAACCACTTGCTTTCTACCTCCTTGATTACGGCATCGACTGTTCGTGTGAGCCTGGTGTCCTTCCCGAGGCAGGCAACACCATCAACCTTGCTACTTTACATAGCAAGGTGATACCATAGTATGGGAAAAGGCCCATGGTGCTTCAACATCTCCCAGACATGACCCGGAAGAAGGAGACGATGAAGGCGACGATGAAGAGACAGCTCCTACCGCAGCCACATCTTCAGCCCCATTAGCCTCGACCTCGGTCTCTCTTGACCAGATCATGCTGTCGCTTCAAAACCTACAGGCCACCGTTACTCAACGCTTTGATTATGTCGACGCTCGCCTCGACACCATGGAGGCTAGCAGGCTGCCTTATTTGATGAAGTCCAAGACATCCGCATGCAGCATGAGGACTTCATGGATTAGTATCATAAGACATTTCCCAGGCGTTGATTGTGGTCCTTTTGT
Organism: Heritiera fomes; assembly: GCA_032173925.1. Classification (NCBI taxonomy): domain Eukaryota; kingdom Viridiplantae; phylum Streptophyta; class Magnoliopsida; order Malvales; family Malvaceae; genus Heritiera; species Heritiera fomes. The sequence goes on along the minus strand of JAPDPM010000009.1, from coordinate 32,784,651 downwards.
GTAGTGTGTACATTTATCTTGTTATGCTTCGATGTTTGAACTTTTATGCTATGTTTGTTGCACTTCACAGCCCGCCTTTGTCTTTGTGAGCTTTGTTAGATGTTTGAACCTCTGTAATATGGCATGTTCTATATATTTTTGGTTATCGTTCTACCATGGTTTGTCTCTATTCTTCGATATCTCTCATTCCCCTATTGCTTTAAATTGACTAACCATTTCTCCATGTTTCTTATTATTGTTGAAGAGAAGTATACCATTTTTTTGCTATGACAAAAAGGAGGAGAATTAATGTGATAAATTAATCTTGGTACTTAAAGAGGAAGCTAATTTTGAGGGGGAGCAAATATTAAGGGGGAGCATTATTTTCAAAAATTTGAGCAATCTTATTTCCTAAGCAAATTTACCATTAATCTTGGTACTTAAAGAGGAAGCTAATTTTGAGGGGGAGCAAATATTAAGGGGGAGCATTATTTTCAAAAATTTGAGCAATCTTATTTCCTAAGCAAATTTACCTTAAGTTTTGTCATATCAAAAAGGGAGAGATTGTTAGCTTTAAATTGACAAGTATTTTGAAAAAGACAAAACTCAAGCAAGCTTAGAAATGATTCTTATACAAATTTGCTTTGAATGAACTCAATGATTGAAACTATTTTAACAAAGTCTTGGATTGAGATTTCAATTGAAAAAGTCAGTAAATACTCTTAGAAAAAGTGTTAGAAGATTTTGAACTGACTTAAAACCACAAAAGCTATAAACTTTGCAGCAAGTTAAGTGCAGGAGGGTATACTGGACAAAAGGGATCGATCCCTACTGTAGAGGGATCGATCCCAAATTGGCAGAATACTTTAGAAGCCACCTGGGAGAAGATTGGAAAGCATTCTGGAGAAAAGGGATCGATCCCCCCAGAAAAGGGATCGATCCCTTTGCACGAGACCTGACAGTAAGGCCAGTTTTTGAGGGTTTCAACGGGAAAATTTGCATTAAATGCTTCACCAACTGTTCTATCCGTTTGGTGGGTTATAAATAGAGGCATTTTTGAAGTTTGAAGCAAGAACAAGCACTCAAAATCCTCAAGCTTCAAGAAAGAAAAACAAGTCTGAAATTATTCATTGTGAAACTCCATTTGTGAGAATTCTTTGTGTTCTTCACCCACTCACTGAAAATTCTGTTATTCAAAGGGGTGAGCTATCCTTGTAAGGTCTGATATTGTTGAGTGTGGGAATACTACAAGGGTAGAGGATTAGAAGGAGATTTCTAAAGTCTCAAGAGAAATTGTAAGAGGTCTTGCCACACCTTCAAGTGGTTTGTAAGCATTCTCAAGAAAGAGGTGAATCAAAACCTTGACAAGGAGTTCAAGGAGAGAGGACGTAGGCAAGAGATTAGCCGAACCTCTATAAAACTTGTGTTTGCTTCTCTTTCCCTTACTCTTATTTACTGCATTTATTTCATTATTGTTTATTTGACTTTGATTGTGCATTAAGAGTTAGGAAAATTAGAAATAACTAGAAAAATCGATTCACCCCCCCTCTCGGTAGAGTCAACAATACCATCTAAGTCAGAAGAGGATTAGTGAGAAATCGAATACATATATCCCACTTGACAATGGTTGGAGGTATGGTTATTTGTTTTCAGCATTACTTGATTTTTATTGTTAGAAATATGTTCAAGATCAACATATTTATTCTTACATTTGGTATCAGAGCCAGTATTAATACCTGTCTTGTCGTTTTATTACAATACGTATGTATGTAAAATTTTTTTTGGGTATATTATTATTGAATTTTTATTTGAGTATTGATACTTCAAATAGTATCTGATTTAATGCGTTTCTATTATTGAAATGGTTTAAAATTTCTTGAAAATTTGATTTTAAGAAGTTTTCAAGATTTAAGTGTTCCTATAATTAAAATAACGAAATTGGTATTGTTGAAACAATATTTAGTATCTTGGTAGGTTCAAAAATTTGTTTTTGGGCTTGCTTTTTGTGAACGTCCAATGTTGTCCCCATTCATTCATTCATTCATTCATTTTATTAGATTTTGCATATTTTGTGATTATTTGCAAAAAAATAATAATAAATAAATAAATAAATAAAATTTTAAACACTTTATTTATTTTATTTATGTGTTTAAAATTTTGTTGTTGTGTATGCAAGAATTTTATGGTATGTTTCCATGCTTATTTAAAGATTTATGTATAAATCATGGAGTGCATAATATTTATTAATTATGCAATTGATGTTTAGCATAATATTATGGTTAATTTATTATGCAATTTTATTTTATTTTTATGAGAATTTTATTTTACAAATTACAACATATCCCTTGGTTTTGATATTGTTAGAATTTGTGAAAATTTAGGTTTTCTCATAAAACTTAATTTATACATAAAACTTAATTTCTCATAAAACTTAATTTATACATAAAACTTAGGATTAGTACCTAAATTTTAAAGCACATTAAGAAATATATAATGTTCACTAAATATATTTAGGTTATTATTTAGATGAACAATTAGGATATCAATAACGCATAAACAATTCTGTAGTTGACATGAGAAAGCATGAACTGAGGAAGTTCCACACAGACTAGTTCCAGATATGTCATAGTGCCACTAGTTTCCCTGGGAACGCTACTCTGTCTAAGGAGTTGGTTTTTAATGAGGCTTTGCCCGACCAACTTTCCTGGGAGTATACTTGGTTTGTGCCTATCACGATGTTGCATAATTGTTCTTAGGCATATTTGTAGAGCCTAAAATAATTTACGAAATTGTCTAGTAATCAATATTATTTTAGTTAATTAGGGAGTAGCCACAACATCTTTAATTAACTAAAATTGTATATAAAGATTAAGATTACATGAAGAATAAGACATAAAATTGTAATTAATTATACTTAATATAATAAGATTTATCCTACAGGAAATTTTGTTATATTTATATAATTAATTAGGATAAAATACCAGATTATTTTCATAATCTACCCACAGGAATTATGAATTGGAACATAGTTTGGTAGTTTTATTCTAAAGGATAGAAAACAAATTATTTTAATAAAGTACCCATGAAGAAAATAATTTGACTTTTCTATCATAAAGTTTAAATAGTCTATTTGAATAAAAAAATTTAGCCCACAGGCAATTTTTTTTATTAAATTAGATACAGTTTATTATATGTATTACATTGGTAAAACATATAATTTCAAATACGTAAGTCTCAAATTTAACATAAGCTTTTGGACTTTTTCAGTATCTCAACCTGCTAGTTACACCGATATGCGCCTAGAGATTCCAGAACTTAGGAGTGACAACTATAAGATATGGATAGAGCGGATTCTCTTACATCTAGGATGGATGGATATAGACTACGCTATTAGGAAAGAGGAACCACCAGCAATAACTGGAGAAAGTAGTCCTGCTGAAGTTGCACTATATGAGCGATGGGAGAGATCCAATCGGCTCAATGCAATGTTTATAAAGACTAAAATTACTGATGGTATAAGGGGTTCCGTGGAGCAATATGAGAAGGTTAGGGAATTGCTCAAGGCCATTGACGATCAATTTGTCACTTCTGAAAAGGCCTTGGCAAGCACCCTTATATTGAAGTTTTCCTCTCTGCGTCTCACAACCGTTAAGGGTGTGCGTGAGCATATCATGCAGATGCGGGACATTGCGGCTCAACTTAAGAAACTAGAGGTAGATATGTCAGATTCCTTCCTTGTGCACTTTATACTTAACACCCTTCCTCAGCAATATGGGCCCTTTAAGATCTCTTATAACACACATAAGGACAAATGGTCAATTAATGAATTAATGACCATGTGCGTTCAAGAAGAGGAGAGGCTAGTTATGGAATTGGCTGAAAGTGCGATGCTAGCTACAATTCGTACAAAGAAGGCTGACAAATCTCAAGCTTCCACTTCTAAGGGAAATCAGAAGGGGAAAGGTAAAATACCACCTCAAGCTGATATTAAGAAGGAAAACAAGTGTTTCTTTAGCAAAAAGAAGGGACATGTAAAGAAAGACCGCCTTAAATTTAAGAAGTGGCTTGAGAAGAAAGGTAATATTCTATCCTCTTTTGTTTGTTATGAATCTAATATGGCTAATGTTAATATTAACACCTGGTGGATTGATTCTGGTTCTACAATCCATATTGCAAACTCTTTACAGGGTATGCAAAACCTAAGGAAGCCAATGGGAAGTGAGCTGAGCATTTTATCAGGCAATAAGATGAGCTCACATGTGGAGGCTATTGGAACATGCACTGTAATTTTAAATAGTGGCTTCGCTTTAATTTTAGAAAGAACTTTTTATGTACCCATTTTTTCTCGAAACTTAATTTTTGTTTCTAGACTTTGTCCTTTGGGGTTTTCTTTTAATTTTCAAGACAATATTTTTAATTTGTTTTATAAATCTAATTGTGTTGGTTCTGGAATTTTATCTGATTGTTTATATAAAATTTCTTTGCAACATGAAGCCACTAATAATTCTCTGCATGTTCATACTAGTACTAAGAGGTGTAATATTAATGAGGATTCCTCTATGTTGTGGCATAGGAGATTAGGTCATATCTCCATAAATAGAATTAAGAGATTAGTGAATGAAGGAGTACTTAATACTTTGGATTATACTGATTTCGAGACTTGTGTAGACTGCATTAAGGGCAAGCAGACAAACAAGTCTAAGAAATATGCCAATAGGAGTTCAACCATATTAGAAATCATACATACTGACATATGTTGTCCGGACATGGACATGCCTGGTCAGAAATACTTCGTCACCTTCATTGATGATTACTCACGATTCATGTATGTGTACTTGCTTCATAATAAAAATGACGTATTAGATGCCTTCAAAGTCTTTAAGGCTGAAGTTGAGAATCAATGCGGGAAGCAAATACAAATAGTGAGATCTGATAGAGGTGGCGAATATTATGGTAGATACACTGAGAATGGACAAGCACCTGGTCCTTTTGCTAAGTTTCTTCAAGATTATAGGATTGTTGCTCAACACACCTTACCTGGTTCTCCGGATCAGAATGGTGTAGCAGAAAGAAGAAATCGTACATTAATGGACATGGTGAGGAGTATGCTTAGCAACTCCAATCTTCCAAAGATCTTGTGGACTGAAGCACTAAAGACGGCTACGTATATATCAAACCGTGTTCCGACTAAGGCTGTTCCAAAGACACCTTTTAAATTATGAAAAGGTTGGAAACCAAGTTTGAGACATATGCGTGTTTGGGGTTGTCCGTCAGAAGTGAGAATTTATAATCCACATGAGAAGAAACTTGACCCAAGGACAGTTAGTGGTTTCTTTATTGGTTATGCTGAAACGTCTAAGAGTTATAGATTTTATTGTCCAACTCATACTACTAGGTTTGTGGAATCTAAAAACGCTAAGTTTCTTGAAAATGACATGATTAGTGAAAGGGATCGGTTCAGGGATTTAATTCCTGCTCATGATCATAAGGAAAAACAACCTTCTACATCGTCATTGTCAAATAGATTGGCTATAATTCATAGCACGCCTCAAGTTCCAATAGCTACAGAACAACCAATCGTTCAAGTTCCACAAGTTGTTGAAAACCTTCCAGTGGATCAGCAAGTTCAGGACTTATCTCAAAATCTTGAACAAATAGTTGAACCACAAGCTCCTCATGGAGAAGGTGATTCAACATTAAGACGATCTACTCGTGAAAAGAGATCGGCAATTCCTAGTGACTATATTGTGTATCTACAAGAAACTGATATTGGATCCGATAATGATCCTGAAACGTTTTCACAAGCCATGAGTTGTAAAGAGTCTAAATTATGGTATAATGCTATGAAGGATGAGATAGATTCCATGAAAAGCAACGGAGTCTCAGACCTTATAGAGTTGCCTAATGGGGCGAAGGCCATTGGCTGTAAGTGGGTCTTTAAGACCAAAAGAGACTCATTAGGCAACATTGAAAGATATAAAGCGAGACTTGTTGCTAAGGGATTTACTCAAAAAGAAGGAATCGATTACACGGAGACCTTTTCTCCTGTATCCAAGAAAGATTCTTTGCGTATAATTTTAGCATTAGTTGCACATTTCGACCTTGAGTTGCAACAAATGGATGTGAAAACAGCATTTCTTAATGGTGATCTAGAAGAAGAGGTATACATGAAACAACCTGAAGGTTTCTCTTCTAGTGAAGGCAAACACTTGGTTTGCAAGCTTAAAAAATCCATATATGGTCTGAAACAAGCATCCCGTCAATGGTATTTCAAATTTCATGGAGTAATTTCTTCTTTTGGTTTTGTTGAAAATCCCATGGATCAATGTATATACCAGAAGATCAGTGGGAGTAAAATATGTTTTCTTATTTTATATGTGGATGATATTTTGCTTGCAACTAACGATAAGGGTATGCTACATGAAGTGAAACAATTTCTCTCTAAAAACTTTGATATGAAAGATATGGGTGAGGCATCTTATGTCATTAGCATTAAGATCCATAGAGATAGATCTCGTGGTGTATTAGGTCTATCACAGGAAACTTATATCAAAAAAGTTTTGGAGAGATTTCGGATGAAGGATTGTTCACCAAGTGTTGCTCCCATCGTGAAAGGTGATAAATTTAGTCTAAACCAATGTCCAAAGAATGATTTAGAGAGAGCATCCATGAAGAATATTCCATATGCTTCTGCAGTTGGAAGCCTAATGTATGTTCAAGTATGCACAAGACCTGACATTGCATTTTCAGTTGGAATGTTAGGACGATATCAAAGTAACCCAGGGATAGACCACTGGAGAGCTACAAAGAAAGTCATGAGGTATCTCCAAGGAACCAAAAATTACATGCTTATGTATAGACAAACGAACAATTTGGGTGTGGTAGGCTATTCTGATGCAGATTTTGCCGGTTGTGTTGATTCTCGTAAATCAACATCTGGGTACATTTTCTTTATGGCCGGTGGAGTTGTTTCATGGAGAAGTGTTAAGCAGACTTTAATTGCTACCTCTACTATGGAAGCCGAGTTTGTCTCTTGTTTTGAGGCTACTTCACAGGGTGTATGGCTTAAGAGTTTCATTTCTAGACTTAGAATTATGGATTCTATTTCTAGGCCATTAAAAATTTTCTATGATAACTCAGCTGCAGTGTTCTTGGCTAAGAATAATAAGAGTGGAAGTAGAAGCAAGCACATCGACATCAAGTACTTAGCCATTAGAGAACATGTTAAGGAAAAGAAAGTGGTCATTGAGCATATTAGCACTGAGTTAATGTTTGTTGATCCTTTGACTAAGGGCATGCCACCAACAAAATACAAGGATCTTGTGGATAAAATGGGGATTGTTTCTTCTTTATAATTTGTATATACATTCAGTATGTTAATGAAACTCTTTTGCATTCAGATATTTTCTCATATTTATGTGCACCTTAATTTATTTGAGAAAATATATATTTTATTCTGGACCAAGAATAAACATAGGGTTTATTCATTAAGTTAATTGTTGCCACATTAAGTGTAGTACTTGAGAAATTAAATACATTGTAATACATAGATGATAATACTCGTTCTTAGAGAACTTATCACTATGATTCATGTGTTTGTTTCTTAAGTAACTTATTCAATGCTTAATTCAACGTATGGACCAAGTGGGAGATTGTAACGTTTTCTTCATTATGCATATTAATTGTCATTATGCATATTAATGGTCCAATACGTTTTGATATTGAATGCAATGGTAACAGACAACCGTTACGTTTTTTTTACATTAATACAATGGTAACGGACAGACATTAATGCAATAGTAACGGACAGATATTAATGCAATAGTAACGGACAGACATTAATGCAATGGTAACGGACAGACATTAATGCAATAGTAATGACAGTCATTAATGCAGTGGTAACGGACAGCCGTTCTTGATGGAAGAACGACTATATAAGAGCTGTACTTGGTCCTGACTAATTTCTTCTATTTAGAGACGATATACCATCTAAGTTAGAAGAGGATTAGTGAGAAATCGAATACATATATCCCACTTAACAATGGCTGGAGGTATGATTATTTGTTTTCCGCATTACTTGATTTTTATTGTTAGAAATATGTTTAAGATCAACATATTTATTCCTACACCTTCCACATTAAAAAACTTTATTTTCCTTACAAAAAGTTTAGGAACATGTAAGTTTATCTCATTTCTAAAATTAAGACATATCATTAATCAAAGTATTGAAATTTACGGCTTTATTAAATTTTTATTTGTAAATTTTACAAAAATTTACAGATCATTTACCGTACTGTAAGAATTAGAACCTGAGTGCTTTGCACTCAGTAAAACTTGTTTTAGTAAGTTATGTTCTCCAAGATATGAAAAAGTATAATGTACAGCTAATTGAATTCGTTAGTTGATTTTTCAAAGGAAATATATGCATCTTTAAAAAAAATTATTGATTTTAATATTAAAATAGGTGTTGAGAATGTATATAAGCGAAAGAAGTTCTCAATCAGGTTAATTTTATCTTATTAATAAGAAATTAAGAAAGACATTATGCTCGTGAATTTTGTTCCATTTTACATTGAATTTTTTTATCATACGTGGATTAGGTTATTATTTTCTTCTATTGAAACTAATAATTGTGTTATGTGCTAGCGGTTTCTTGTTAATTATAATTTCTACTTATGTTAAGAGATTGGATATGTCAAATTCATCATGTTCATCGCGAAGCAAATTTTCATAGGAAATTGAAATGAAAGCTCTTTCATTTAATTATATTATTGGCGTTGGTTTTCTTAAATTAGTTCATTAATAAGTGAGTATATTTTTTTTTATTTATAGGAGATACAAAGAGCAATGAAAAATCGAATCTTGAACTTAAATCCTCCTAAAAAAAGGGTAAAAATCATTAGATCAAGTCTTAGTTATTAAATGAATATATTTTTTTTGTGTAAAAAAATCACCTTAATTATGAGCCTGTACACCAATCTTTATGTTGCATTACGCAATTTTTGTCTTTAATAAAAAAAATTGGACTATAAAAATATTTTTTTCAAGGATAAATGTGAACCAATGCCAAATTGACCGAAATTACTTATATCTCCGTAGCTTCTGCAATTAAAATGAGATAAGAAGGTAGTTGATGATGAATGGGAACAAGACGCCTTTGATGTGAAGGCTTGAACGTGGACGGCAATGTACTTTGCCTAAATTTTTCGTTGTCTCATTAATTGTTTACGAGATAAATATTGTAATTCCTATGTAAAAGTTATGTTCGTATTATATAAAATTATAATTATATTATATAAAATATAAAAATTTTATGTTAAAATTTATATTAATATATAAAATACAAAATATTTTTTATTATATTTATATATAATTTTTATTAAATTTTTATATATATTATTTTTATATCGTGTTATAATATTATGTTGAATTATCATGCCGACACGACAGAGAGATGAAATTTTTTAATTTCTTGTTTTTATGTCGCTTGGTTACACGACAATTAAACATTTGATTTGCTGCAGCTTTTGCCAAAAATTCAACACTCTTTTTTTCTCTCTCTAGTCGATATTCTAAAGTTAAAAACAATTTAGGATTGTCATCTCATTCACGTACCCTAGACAGATTATTGTGAATGGGGTTCACTTATTTTAGGCAAGTGAGGACATATTAATGTGAACCGTTTATTCTATAAAAATATATTTCAACAATTCAAATTTAAAATTTTAATTTTAAAGTATTAAAATACAATGTTAGAAAGATAAAATTGTCATTTATGAGACGAAAATAGAGTCATTTTTAACTTTAATCGTAGAAACCAAAACACATTTCATTAAAGATGCTAGCGTAAGAGTGTTTTGGTTTATAATTTCAAAAGATTACAATCATGATGAATAAAAAGACTTCAAAGTCACACACAAAAAAAAAATCAAATATGGGAATGTCAAATAATTTTTTGGTTTTTTTTTAGAATTTTACTTACTTTTATACCCAAAACCACTTAAACCTTTTGTTCCAAAAAGTAAAAATAATCAAACAAATAAAAACCGTTCTAATTTAATAATTTATAAGGGTTAAGCCAGCAGCTGTAGTCCAAGACAACCTGAATTTTGACAGGCAGCCTTTGTAAGACCATCATGCTTGAAAATCTCAAGCAAATGGAAGAATGTAAGCAGATATTCAAATTTGAACCTGTTCAATTATTATAATATTTGAACTTGATTAATTATTCAATTATTTTTATTTGTGTTATCTAAACCCTAACTTTATAAAATAAATATTATCTATTTAACTACACAAATCCGTTAATACCCGTTTATTACGTCAAATTTTGACTTTTAAATTTAAATATAAAATCAATTTTAAAATAAGTTATCTTAAAAATTATATTAATAAATTAAATTTAACTCATAAAATTATTATTAAATTATTAATAAATTATATTTAAATATAAAATCAATTTTAAAACAAATTTATTTTACACATGTGTTAGTTGATCCCTCCTCATATATATATATATCGAGGAGATATAAGTTGTTGCAATTAAATTGATAATTTGAAGTACAAAGTAGTGGTAAATAAAAAATTTTATGAAAATAAAAATTAAAAAAAATACAAATTAATTAAAATTTTAATAAAATTGTTATGAATTCGGCAAAATTAAAAAAATATATTTCACTATTAATGTATTAACGTAAATTATGACACAACAATTTTTATATTTTCATGTTGCACCAATTGCACCAAAAAATTAAAGCAAAGAAAACATTAGTTATTATGGAGTAGATAAACCCATTGCTTTCTTGCTGAAAGGCCTAAATATTTGGGCAGACCTTCATTCTACAAATTTAATGTTCCTTACCCAAGAGGCCCCCAAGGCCCAATTACATGAAAAACACATTCCGCAGATTGTATTTACTGTTGTTGAAATTGAATACATCCTCGAAACTTAACATTATACTAATATTACCACTTCTGTCAATACCATTTGATTTATTTTATGTTAGTTCAAGAGGCTTAAGGTACTCAGAGACCTGATGGCTGAAACTCTTGGTGGTTGGGCTTGTAAGGCAGGTAGAGAGTGGACGTACTTGCAGTTGGGGCACGCAGGGGAAGATTTGGAGAGAATGACAAGCAGATGGCAATTCAAGCATGCCAATGCCACCATGTTAGAGCCTGAGGAATGCTGCTTGTTAGAGTCTTCTAGTGAAATAGAACCGCTGCATTGTTTGGAGCAATTGGATTGCGGAGAGATGTTCAGTTCGAGGTCTAGCTTCTGATCTTCAGGCCAATTCCAGGTCTTTTTCAAGGTTTTCCTGTTCATGTAGTACATTCTGCCTGACTGCATACACCAAAACACCCAGATTCTGAAATCATTAGTTGAGTTAATTTTTTTTACCAAAAAGAAACAAAAAGTATCTTAGCATTCACCATAGAAAAAGTTAGAACAGAAATTAAGATGAAATTTGAATGAGATTTTGATTTCAGGGGAAAGTGATCAGAAGGATACTTCAAGATCAAGGCATTGTTCCCAGTCCAGTGGTAGAGGGTCTTTGACTTGAAGATCAACACTAGCTTGAAACTGTGATCCAGCATTGAGCAAGTGATCTGGGAAAAGCTTCCTCCTCTTTGAAGGAACGTTGAAATCAGCCTGATCACAGCTTTTGTCAGCAGCAGCACATTGGTTTGAAGCCAAAGAAAGCTCTGTAAGTTCCATAATATACTTCCTTTTTCTGCAGTACTCTTTCACCACCTAAATAACCATATTCAAACTAAAATGGTGGATGGGAAGAACAAGGAGAGAAAAGAAGAGGAACCCAAGGGAGAAAATTGAACTTTGGATTGCAGAAGCAGTCATGCAAGGAGAGTGTGTCTACTTAAGAGGGTTCTTAAATTGGGTTCATCAAACCCCATTAAAAGGAGGCAGGCCAGGCATTAAAAGTGGCAAGTAGATATCACTTTAATGCTCCCAAATCTTGCTCTCTTCTTACATATTTAACATTTAAAATGAACTGCACATTGACAACTTCAAAATCCAACATTAATGAACGCAACATCCCCATTGAAATTGTTGAAATTCTTCATAAATTTTCATGGCTTCAGGGATTCATGATCTGTAAGGATTTGAAAATTGATAGCTACATCAACAAAAGAAATAGTAGCACTCCATGAAACAGCAGGACAAGCCATTTATCTTGATGGTGCCAACATAGAAATCAACTGTTTCTCTTATGAAAACTGAGGTGACCTTAACTTACATATATGAGATTAGATAACCTGAAACAATGGTTAAGGCTGCAATTTATTTAAGACAGTCTATGTCAAGCCTAAACCATGAATTCAAGACTGGTAATTCACCTATATTTTTCCAGTACCCTTTACAAACTTCAAACCATTTCATCTCAGGCCTCAGCTAATCAGTCTTTTGATTCTAAATCTGTTGCATCATGCTTGGGTATGATACTTAAACATGATTAGGATTTCTTTTAAAGAAAATTTCAACATTGATATATTCTAATTACCAGTTTTATATATATATATATATATATATATATATATATATATTTAAAATCATCATTTAACACCTTTTGTTCGTAAAATTCATATATTTAAGTCAATATTACACATGATTTAGTAGTAGGTGTCTAATCGAACCGAATCGAGACTATTTAATATTAGATTAGAGCTCAGCTCGACTCGAAAACGCGAGTTTCAAAGTTCAGCTTGAGTTCGATTGAGCTTAATTTTTTAAACTCAATTTCGACTTGACAAAATACTGTAGTTGTCACTGTTGGAAGAGTTTTACCGTTTACTACTCCCGACCCGAATAGAATTAATTTTAGACCGTAAAACGGATGAGGATACCCATGTTTACACAAAAAAATACTCAAACTCGATTCAATAAGTTCAAACTTGACTAAATAGGTTTGATTTATTAATTTTCAACAAATATTATTAGGTAAATGATAAATTAATAATATATTAGAATAGCTCAATTAAACTCGCGAATCGCCTGAACCGGATATCAAAATACTCAAATTTGACTTGACTCTTTATTCAAGGAGCTCGAACTTGAGTGTGTTTTTAAAATAAATAACTCTAATCCGAATAAATATTAGATCAAATTTGAGTAACTCATAAATAACTTAACTCATTTACACTGCTATTTAATAGCTACTACATATATATATATATATATATATATATATTATTTCCCTAGGGGTCTAAAAAAATTAACTTCATAAAAGGTATTACAAGGCATGGATTTCGGATCCACCGATATGTAGATGAAATTGGTTGAACAACTTATTACTAACAATTTAATGAAGCAAAATTTTGTTTGCTGGAGTATGCATTCATTACAGAAGTAAATGAGGAAAGCAGAAGACTGGCTCCATCTGTATTTATGCACACAAGAAGGATTACGTACGTATAATTTTGGGTTTCAATTACTTTGCCATGCATTTCGTCTGACATTTGTAGGTGTCCCATTTAAGCTACATCAATTCAGACTTAAATAAGTTTACACTTGAAAGATCAATTTGATATCCTATTCATCTTTGTTAATGACACAATTCAAGTTTGGTCTAACAATCCTTACATATCCTTGAAAACAATTAATTTTGGGTTCGTATTTCTCTTTGATTATTAACTTTATATATAGGAACAGAGAAAGATAGAGAGACCATATTTATATGGTAGTTAATAAAAAAAAGGCATAAAAGAAGCAATAAGAGTTTTGGATATCATTGAAAGCTTTCTTTTTTTTTTTATGCTTCTTTTGTTGCTTCTTTCATGCTTTTTTTTATTAACTACTATATAATTATAGTCTCTCCCTTTCTCTCTTCTTTTATATATATATATAAATATATATATATATATATTTATATATATATATATATATATATATATATATATATAGCGTGTTAAAAACGAACTTAACAAATACATAATAAAGAAAAAATAATCAAACACATAAGATAAAATTTATGTGATTATATTTAAGTCAACAATCACATTAATTTTTTTATTAATTTTTTGAAATATTTAACAAGAAAAAAGGATTACGTATTTATAATACAATAAACTTAGGGCAACATAAAGTAACTTAGTTTCACTATTCCTATGTATTAAGCTTCTGCACCAGGAGCTTCCAATCTCCCACAAAGAACTCTGTTCCATTGACCTCGATTCATTGACCGACCAATAAAACTGCCATACTAATTCTAAATAAATGTCATATGAACAGAACCTTATTAGCTTCAACAAATGCCAACAAGCGCATGTTTTATATATATATATATATATATATGAACTTCATGAGCATGCTTATATATTGGGATTAATTGACCGCTAGTAAGTAAGAGCAAAAGAAAGTACGCACGTACGTCCAACAACTGATCAAATTTCTTGAGTTTTTGCTAGCACACTACAGTTTGGAGATAGATGGAGATCATAGAAGAGAAAATTAAGACAGCTTTTAATAAGCCAAAAAAGGGTTGCATTTTTGGAAGTAGGCAGGAATAAATGAAGGGGTTTTCAGATGCTTACTAGTGCCAACAAACAATAATAAATTAGCAGCTCCTTCTCTTGGGGTTGTTGTTGGGGCATGAACCTCCATTTAATATTCATGTGTTTAAATGTTTTGCTTACTTAATTTCTCACTATACCGACACCATTCTTAGCTCAAGTATTCAATAAGGATTTATGACCTCGTATTTTGAGGCTCTTCGCTTCTGCTTTCCCTATGTGCCAATCTCCATCTAATTAACATAGTCCGCTCTCAATCTATGTAAGTTTTCAACAAATATTTTTCACCTATGTATTGCGTGTGAAAATTCTAATTTTTCTATGAACATGGTTTGTACCATAAGATTTAGTTTACAAATGGTTTATGTGGAAATTAGAACACCAAAGTCACATAACTAATTATTTATGCATAAGTGTATATGGACAGATAAAATTGAAAGAGAAAGCTAAACTCCTTACTTGATGTAATATATTATGTTAATATCATATAGATCTGTCAATATAAACTTTATTTAAATATCTATTATTATTATTATTATTATTATTATTATTATTATTGTCATAACGTTTCCTAGGGCTAGGTCGTTAGACATTAAACAAATGGAGTTGTCATCAATCTTTTTTTTAATCTAGGTGTGATTGGTCACCTAATGACTTTAAAAACTGGTCTACATTTTTAGTTTTGGGTTCGGGAGTTCGTTTACGTGTAGGGAAGGTTATAGCACCCCTACAACGCCCAAAATTGGTACCATTTTAATCTTGTATTATTTTAACTTAATCTTAGTTATGTGGCCTTTATAATTTACATATTTTTTTTATTATTTAAATATTGAAAATTCTTTTAAGAATCCCTCATCATTCTGAATGAACTCTAAAAAGACTCTTCTCATCTCAAGAGTATTCAAGGGGTACCATTCGACTCCCGTGAAAAGGCTTAGAATTTTATTCCTTAATTTATTTTTTATTTAATTATTTTTATTACTTTTATTTATTTATCTTAAATATTATTATTTTTATATATATTATTTATTAATATATTTAGGATTTTGGTATTTATATTGAGAATATCTCCTAAATTTTCCATCATTCTGGATAAACTTAGAAGAACCCTCTCACCTAGGAATTCCTCAAGTGTTACTCATTCGCAATCACCTTAAGGATTCCATCATCGGAATTATTATTTTATTATTTATTAACTTTATTTATTATTTATTATTTTATCTTTATTAGAATATAAATTTTATTATTTATTATGTTTTTATCTTTATTTATTATTTGTTTATTTTGAAAATGCCTTCTAAGTCTTCCATCGTTCTGGATAAACTTAGAAGGATCTTCTCACCTAAAAATTCTTCAAGTGTTACTCATTCGCAATTGTCTTGAAGATTCCATCATCGGAATTAATTAATAATTTATTTATTATTTATTATTATCTTAAAAATTTTACTATTATGTTTATTATATATATTTTATAATTATGATTTTTTACGTGTTATTCTTTTTTAATTATTTGGAGAATACAGTGTAACCTTCATTTTTTGAAAATACCTTTTAAATCTTCCATCATTTTGGATAGACTTAAAAGAATTCTCTTACCTAAGAATTCCTCGAGTGTTACTCATTCGTAATCGCCTCGAAGATTCCATCATCGGAAAGGTCTAGCTCATCCTCAACATTTATTATGCCATTATCTATTAATTAAACATCTATCTTAATAACTTTTATTTATTTATCTTTTTAATTATTTTTTATTTTTTACTTTTACTCATTTATAGTTTGTTGTCTTATTTAATTAAATTTTAACCTTATTTATTTTTCCTATTTTTGTTATTTATTATTCTTGATTTTTTTAAGTTTTAAACTCCTATATTTTATTATTTTAATTATCTTTATTATGAGAAAAGCAATCTTTTTTTTGAACAATATGAGAAAAGCAACTTAAAGTATCAAATTCAATGATTAACCATTAATAACAAATACTAGACGTGGCATCATAAAAGTGCAGGAACAATACTTATCTTGTAATTGGATTGGCCAAAGTAAAATAGTTTGAGCTTTGTAGACTAATTACGTGATTTGCTCTTGGAATTGATGGCCGAAAAGCAACCCCTTTAACTCGATCCTAGCACTGCTTCGTCTGCCTTCCTTAGCTTGATTCCCCGTTCTTCCTTGTCGTCGCTGGTGCTGCTGCCTTGTATATTTTTTGTTATTTTCTCTCAAAATTGTTTCCCCCTTCAGTTATGGGGTTTAACCCCTTTTTATAGTCATAAATTTGTTAGAATCCTAATACAACTCAACCTATTCTATTAATTATCTTTTATTTTTAATATTTTATCTATTTAATTTTTATGTTAATCCTAATCTAACTCTATCAACTTTAATATTAATCTAAATAATTATCCTAAAAAATCTAATTATCCTATCCTAAAATTAATTTTATTTTATTTTCTTTTCTTATCTCTTCTCTTTTTTTATCATCATTCCTAAATCCTATTTTAATTTTAATTTACTAATTAATGTTAATTCTAAAATCTAAAAAATTCTAACTTAATTGTAGCCTAATTCTAAATTAAAATACAATGTCACCCAATCCAATTAATTATTTTTACAAATTAAGATTCCGGACAAAATAAGGTGTCTACAGCTGCCTCTCTTTGCACATTTTCTGAAAATCAGGAATTGTGCAAAGACAATTAGACAACTATTTTGTCCGAATTTTTATTTTTTCCTTTTTTGTTTTTTTCTTTTTTACAAAATATTTACAATTTTTAAAACACATTTAGTTCCTCTCACCAGAGGCTGTAAGACTTTGAAACATAACCTTGTGCTCCTCTCACCAGAGGTGTTGAGACTTTGAAACATAACCTTGTGCTCCTCTCACCAGAGGCATTGGAACTTCGAAACATAACTTTGTGCTTTTCTCACCAAAGGCATTGGAACTTCGAAAAATAACCTTGTGCTCCTCTCACCAGAGGCATTGGAACTTCGAAAAATAACCTTGTGCTCCTCTCACCAGAGGCATTGAAACTTTGAAAATAAAGAGCTCCTCTCAACAGAGGCATTGAGACTTTTGAAAATAAAGAGCTCCTCTCAACAGAGGCATTGAGACTTTTGAAAATAAAGAGCTCCTCTCAACAGAGGCATTGGGACTTTTGAAAATAAAGAGCTCCTCTCAACAGAGGCATTGAGACTTTTGAAAATAAAGAACTCCTCTCAACAGAGGCTTTGAAACTTTTTGAAAAATAAAGAGCTCCTCTCAACAGAGGCTTTGAGACTTTTGAAAATAAAGATTTCATTTCAGAATGCCAGTTTACATGGGTTTGATTGGGCTTAACTTTCATTTTGATGCCAACAATATTGGGCTTCATCCTTCTTTAAGGTGCCAGCTAAACTGGACTCTGCTCTCATCTAAGGTTTTTTTCAAAAAAGTATTTTTCTCATCATCTTCTCATACCTCATCATTTTTTTCAAATTACCATCTCTTATATTTTCTCTTTTCCTCAAAATTTTAATCATTCAGAACTTCTTATCCTAATGTCTTAACAAATAGTTCAATGTCAAAATGCTATAGTGAAATGTGATGTATGTTATGAATGTAATGAATATCATGAACATCATAATGCCCTAAGTGCTATGAATGTTACCTGAATTACTCCATGAATGTATGTAAATGCAATCTCCATTGTGGTAACAAGATTCTCAAGCTCATCTCATTTTTCTCAAATTCCACATATCTGCTGGATTCTTCTTATTCAAATCTTCTTTCATTTAACATCCTATCTTTTAACGAGTCTTGGTCCAATTATGCTCAAAGACTTGTCATCATGCTTTCAAATTTAAATTTTTATCATTCTTTATTTTTGTCTCTTTCTCTCTCTTAGTAATACAAGATTTCTCAAAAGAAATTTTTTTTTCAAAAATTTACCCAAAAAAGGTTACCAACATTTATTTATTTTCCTTCTAACTCGACCACCAATGTAATGCACTTATGCATATTCTCAATTTGTTACAGGGGTGGAATAAATTTAAAATGATCATGAGAGGTATAGGTATTCATTCTAGAAAAGGAACATGAAATCAAGAAAAATCAATGGGATAGTCTGTTTGAAATAGGGTTTTCAGTATCCATTTAATAAACATTCTGATAATTTCAATCAAGTCAATCTAGAATTCCTTTCCAAAAGCCCACTCTTATTGATATGTTCTTTCATGTAGTGTCTGTCAGTCTTGCCCTTGTATCAAAACTTTTTGATGATGATATTTTCCTAAGCCGCCTTTTCAGGTTTTCAACTTAGATGCCCCTTATTTGATTCAAACTGCCCTTTTTGGGTTTTCAATTTTGAATCCTCCTTTTTCTTTTTATTTTTCTCTCTTTTTTTTCTCTTTTTCTTTTTTTTTTTCATATTTTTATTTTTTCTTTTTTTTTCTTCATTTTCAAATTCATTGGCTTTGACAAACTTCAACCTTCAGTGCTCAATCCAAATTCATGCCCCTAATAGGCGTTCTTGATTTCGATCCAAGATATCTTCTAAAGGTCATGGGTTTCTTCATTCAACTTGATCTACTTCCTTTAAAGGATCATTATCTCATTATACAAATATGTCTTCATTCAATACATGATTCTTCAATTTAAGCATTTACATTTGATCAAAATGGGCTTTTAAAGGCACGTAATGTAGGCTCAGGTGAGGGTTTATGAAAGAACGGGATAAAGCAGGCCCAAAATGTGTTTCAAGGTTTATAAACCAAGGGATCACTTTTATCAAGTAAAACATTCAGGCATTTTGCCCCTTTTCAATTCACTCATTTCTCTTCTTGCTTCTTTTTTTTCTTTCTTGGGTTTTCTTTTTTGAATTCAAAACTCTTTTTCTTTTCTTCTTCTTTGCTTCTTCACAAAACTAGGCTATTTCTTCTTGCCCCTCGATTCATCATGAACACTTTCATCTTTGCCTCCAAAATTTCTTTATAAATGATTTTCATCTTCTTTGCCCCCAGTGTGGAGGGTGATCCTTAGTGGGTTATAATACAAAAATATAATAGGCTCAAAAGGGGTAATCAAAGGATAATTTTACTCAAGCTTGAAGGATACTGAAAGAAGGCCATTTATCATTTCAAATGTAAATACTCTCATTAAAAATTGTTTATTGAACAATGACAAACTTGTTAGAAGCTTCTGTGAGAGATTCACCTTTCTTGTACCATCTATCAAGTGCGGATGGTGAACAACCTTTCCTTCATTTTCTTGCTTTCACCACATTAGTAGACTAGTAATTCATCAACAGTAGTAGTTCTTTCAAAATTGAATCCCAGATTTATTGACATCATTATCATTATGTTCATTATTTGGATACTTGTGAATAAAAGGTAAAGGTGAGTATGTGGGAAATGGAAAATGGAAAATGAACAGAGAGAATGAGAAAATAACAGTGCATCACACTAGTCGCTTTAATAAAAAGGGAATAAATAAAAGTTAGCCCATACATAAAACTTTATCTTGTGCTTATGGGCTTAAGCACTTTCAAAAACTATCTTGCATTACTTAAAGAAAAGAAAGCAAAAACAAAACTAGAATTTATAAATCTTCAAAATCGCCAGACTCGAACCCTTTATGCCCCCACAAAACTCATCCCTCATTGGTATGGTTAGGCAATGGGTTTGCATCCGTAGCCGATTCCCCTTACGTTTCAAAATTCAACATGTCAGCTTTTATCAGTCCTTACACTCTATACTTTAGCACAATGCAATTCTCTAGAGAGTGACCCACGTTCCCGAAGTGATACTCGCATCGAGCATTCTCATCATACCATTTCGGATATGGAGGCTTGAGAGGTTCCACATAGACGGGTGTGATGAGTTGTCCTTTGATCAATTTTGGATACAACTCAGTGTAGGTCATGGGGATTGGGTCAATGGGAGTCCTTTCTCTTTGCGGCCATGATCCTTTAAGATTGCCCTCATGTTTATTGAACTGCGTAGCTGACTGAGTAACTGGTGCAGGTGTCTGAGGAATAGGTTGAACATTAACATTGGGGTATGAATGGTAAGGATTCTGAGTAGGATGGTAAGGTTGTGGCATGTGATAAGGGTGTTGTGGGACATAGCCTCCATATTGCTTTCCATATGCAACAGCATGGACTTCTTCTTCCCTCTTTTTGTTAGCTCCTCCTTTCTTCTCAATATTGTTGGAAGCTTCAATCTTTCCACTCTTGATTGCATTCTCAATTATCTCACCAGACAATACCATATCAGCAAAATTATTAGTGGCATTACCGATCATCCTATCGTAATATGGAGCCTTCAAAGTATTAACGAACATAATGGTAAGCTCCTTCTCTGAAAGTGGAGGTTGCACCTCTGCAGCCATGTCACGCCACCTTTAGGCATATTGCTTGAAACTCTCATTAGTTCTCTTTTCCATGCTTTGGAGTGACAGACGATCAGGGGCCATATCAGCAACATGTCGATATTGAGCCATAAATGCTCTTGCCAAGTCATTCCAAGTGGTGATTCGAGTTCCATCCAATTGATTATACCACTTCGCTGCAGACCCAGTAAGGCTTTCTTGAAAGATGTGAATATGAAGTTTATCATCTTAAGCATAGGCAGCCATCTTTCGACAGTACATAATGAGATGGGACTTAGGGCAAGAAGTCCCATTGTATTTTTCAAACTCCGGGGCCTTAAATTTGGGTGGGATGATTAAATTAGACACCAAACACAACCCCATAGCATCCATGGGACCATATAGGTCTAAGCCTTCAAAAGCTCGAAGTCTTTCCTCCAACATATCGATCTTTTGTTGTGACTTCGCCTCATCTTTCTCTTCTACTTGCTTGACTTTTATCTTTTCAATCTCCCTCGGGTCATCCAAGTTAGGTACTTCAATTGGATCAGTAAATTTTGTCCCTTGGGAAGGGAGAGTTTGTCCCTGAGCTGCCAAACATTTGAGGTATGGTCGTATAAGCAAATGGATATCCTCCTACTTGAGATGTTTGACTTGGATGAGGACCGAATCCAGGAGGGTATATGGGATCTTCCATGCTACGTTGTTGGACCCCTTCTTGGACAATAGCTTCTTCCATTACTCCTTTGCCCTTGCTCAAGTTCTTCAATAATTCAGTTATTTGAGTCAACTGCCCCTTCATTTCCTCTTGAGCCTTTTCCATCTTCTCAATACGGACACTTTGCTCTTCTTCCATGACCCTAGCTTGATAACGAGTGTGATACGAATGGACTTTTGGTCGGGCTATCTTTGAACCGTTATTACCACAATTAGAGTTTATTATTTTTCGTGTGGTGATGCTTGAAAAAGTTTGAAATTGCTTTGTTTGAAAACAATGATTGAAGATGAACAAAATGAGATGATGCTACATGTGTATGAATGGGATGGTATGGTTGCCATGTAATAATAATGGATGATTGATGCATGAAAATCTTTTGGTGAAGAACACATGGTACCCTTTTTGTGTCTCATGTAGAAATCAAAATCAAACAAACTTGATCAAAAATGTGTCCTAAGTAATGGGTACTTTTTATAGCATGGGTTGATATGGCTCTATCTTACAGTTGGTCTTCCTAATTTCATTATGTGCATGGCTTTAGATAAAAGGGCTAAAGGTTCCCAAATTGTTCCTTACTATCATCCACTCTGGACTAGTAAGGCACCCTAATCCTCACCCATGACAGGCTACAAGCGGAAAAGGTTCAACTTGAGTGGGAGTATTTTGCTAGCCCATGCGGAGGTTATCACCTCACGAGAGCGGTAGGTACTCTACTCCCTCCTAGAAAGGACTGAGCTCGGGTCGAGAGCTTTATGCATGCAAATGCAAAGTGTGGTGTGTGAGAAGGAACTTCATCTTATTAATTTCCACAAAGCACTTAAGAAATCAACAAAAGAGCATCAAACAACATCAAAACTTTCCAAATTTAGACCACCAAACTTAGACTTAGTATAACACAAGATTAAATTATGGCTCGACTCTCTTAATTGTCCCCAGTGGAGTCGCCAAGCTGTCATAACGTTTCCTAGGGCTAGGTCGTTAGACATTAAACAAATGGAGTTGCCACCAATCTTTTTTTTAACCTAGGTGTGATTGGCCACCTAATGACTTTAAAAACTGGTCTACATTTTTAGTTTTGGGTTCGGGAGTTCGTTTACGTGTACGGAAGGTTATAGCACCCCTACAACGCCCAAAATTGGTACCATTTTAATCTTGTATTATTTTAACTTAATCTTAGTTATGTGGCCTTTATAATTTACATTTTTTTATTATTTAAATATTGAAAATTCTTTTAAGAATCCCTCATCATTCTAAATGAACTCTAAAAAGACTCTTCTCACCTCAAGAGTATTCAAGGGGTACCATTCGACTCCCGTGAAGAGGATCCATCGTCGGAAGTATTTTAGAATTTTATTCCTTAATTTATTTTTTATTTAATTATTTTTATTACTTTTTATTTATTTATCTTAAATATTATTATTTTTATATATATTATTTATTAATATATTTAGGATTTTGGTATTTATATTGAGAATATCTCCTAAATTTTCCATCATTCTGGATAAACTTAGAAGAACCCTCTTACCTAGGAATTCCTCAAGTGTTACTCATTCGCAATCACCTTAAGGATTCCATCATCGAAATTATTATTTTATTATTTATTAACTTTATTTATTATTTATTATTTTATCTTTATTAGAATATAAATTTTATTATTTATTATGTTTTTATCTTTATTTATTATTTGTTTATTTTGAAAATGCCTTCTAAGTCTTCCATCATTCTGGATAAACTTAGAAGGATCTTCTCACCTAAGAATTCTTCAAGTGTTACTCATTCGCAATCGCCTTGAAGATTCCATCATCGGAATTAATTAATAATTTATTTATTATTTATTATTATCTTAAAAATTTTACTATTATGTTTATTATATATATTTTATAATTATGATTTTTTACGTGTTATTCTTTTTTAATTATTTGGAGAATACAGTTTAACCTTTATTTTTTGAAAATACCTTTTAAATCTTCCATCATTCTGGATAGACTTAAAAGAATTCTCTTACCTAAGAATTCCTCGAGTGTTACTCATTCGTAATCGCCTCGAAGATTCCATCATCGGAAAGGTCTAGCTCATCCTCAACATTTATTATGCCATTATCTATTAATTAAACATCTATCTTAATAACTTTTATTTATTTATCTTTTTAATTATTTTTTTTATTTTTTACTTTTACTCATTTATAGTTTGTTGTCTTATTTAATTAAATTTTAACTTTATTTATTTTTCCTATTTTTGTTATTTATTATTCTTGATTTTTTTAAGTTTTAAACTCCTATATTTTATTATTTTAATTATCTTTATTATGAGAAAAGCAACCTTTTTTTTTAACAATATGAGAAAAGCAACTTAAAGTATCAAATTCAATGATTAACCATTAATAACAAATACTAGACGTGGCATCATAAAAGTGCAGGAACAATACTTACCTTGTAATTGGATTGGCCAAAGTAAAATAATTTGAGCTTTGTAGACTAATTACGTGATTTGCTCTTGGAATTGATGGCCGAAAAGCAACCCCTTGAACTCGATCCTAGCACTGCTTCGTCTGCCTTCCTTAACTTGATTCCTCGTTCTTCCTTGTCGTCGCTGGTGCTGCTGCCTTGTATATTTTTTGTTATTTTCTCTCAAAATTGTTTCCCCCTTCAGTTATGGGGTTTAACCCCTTTTTATAGTCATAAATTTGTTAGAGTCCTAATACAACTCAACCTATTCTATTAATTATCTTTTATTTTTAATATTTTATCTATTTAATTTTTATGTTAATCCTAATCTAACTCTATCAACTTTAATATTAATCTAAATAATTATCCTAAAAAATCTAATTATCCTATCCTAAAATTAATTTTATTTTCTTTTCTTTTCTTATCTCTTCTCTTTTTTTTTTATCATCATTCCTAAATCCTATTTTAATTTTAATTTACTAATTAATGTTAATTCTAAAATCTAAAAAATTCTAACTTAATTGTAGCCTAATTCTAAATTAAAATACAATGTCACCCAATCCAATTAATTATTTTTACAAATTAAGATTCCAGACAAAATAAGGTGTCTACAATTATTATTGTCATAACGGCTTCGCGCTCGACGATTTTGAAAACATTTTAAAAAAAACAAATGGGAGTCGCCACCAATCTTTTTTGACTAGGTGTGATTGGCCACCTAAAAATATTTATCTTTTTAACAAAATCTCAAAATTAATTAAGTTTTATTAAAAAGATAAATTTTTGGTCTGCGAAAACAAAAATCGGGTTCGGAGGTACGGTTACGCGTGGGGAAGGATTAGCACCCCCACGACGCCCGTTGAAAAACGGTACCATAATAATCATGTGTTATCCTTTAGTTTTAATAAAATGATCTTGAATTAATATTTAAAATTAATTCCTTTTTATTCCATTCTTTTTATTCAAAATCATTTTTTATTTGTAAATTTATTTTGTTTCATTTTAAAAAGTTAAATTTTATTTTTCAAAAGTGAATGTGAACCTTTTTGTATTGAAAAATTAAATCAAATATCCCAATACTCTGGTAACATTTGGAATAATTTTCCTCACCTAGAGATTTCTTAAGAATCACTACTTGTGAGTTCTATAGAATCTCATCATCAGAAGATTCACACTCGCTTCGAAAATTATTATGAATGCATATGATGCAAACAGTTAAAAAATGATGCAAATGAATTTTTTGATTTTTTTATATAAATATTTATTTTAAATAAAAATTCTTATAATTGAAAAATTGCACTAAGTATCCCAATACTCTGGTAACACTTAGTGAACTCTTCTCACCTAGGGATCAGTCAAGAAATCACTACTTGTGAGTTTCATGACATCCCATCATCGGGCGATTTGTTTACTTAAATTTAAATTTTATTATTTATTTCCTTTTCTTATTTTCTTTTTAAAAAACTTATTTATTTTTATTTTTAATAAAAACAAATTATTGAAAAATCATACTAAATATCCCAATACTCTGGTAACATTTAGCACGACTTTTCTCACCTAGGGATCAGTCAAGAAATCACTACTTGTGAGTTTCATGACATCCCATCATCGGACAATTTGTTTACTTAAATTTAAATTTTATTATTTATTTCCTTTTCTTATTTTCTTTTTTAAAAAACTTATTTATTTTTATTTTTAATAAAAACAAATTATTGAAAAATCATACTAAATATCCCAATACTCTGGTAACATTTAGCACGACTCTTCTCACCTAGGGATCAGTCAAGAAATCACTACTTGTGAGTTTCATGACATCCCATCATCGGACAATTTGTTTTTTTTATTTTTTCCCTTTTTTTAAATATATTTTTTATACATTTTCTAATTAATAATAATTAATGAAAATACTAGTAAAAGAAAAATTTTTCAATTTCTTATTTTACAACATGCACTAATAAAAACAATAATAAAAACAATAATAAAAGCACACTAATAATAATAATAATAATAATAATAATAATTTTTTAACTTAATTTTTTTTATTTTTAATTTTAAAATTTTTTTTTACAAAACAAATAAATACTAAATAAATAAATAAATAAACAAAAAATAATAAAAAAATATATACCTAAATGGATTTGGGCTAGGAGCCCAAAAAACCTTCAAAAGAGCCCAAAGACAGGCCCAAATGGCCAAGCCCAAGCTGCTGGGCTGGACACGGGTCGGAACGGGTCGGGTCGGCGGATCGGGACGCGGATCTCCTCCTCTGGTGCGGATCGGGCACGCGGGTCGAATCGGGTTGGTGCTGGAACGCGGGTCTCCTCCTCCGAAGCAGGTGGAGAGCGCGGGTCGGGTCGGATACGCGGGGCAACGCGCGGATCTTCTCCTCTCCGAAGCGGGTCAGGCGCGCGGGTCCCGGGTCGAATCCGAGTCCACGCGCGGGTCGGCCTCTCTCTATAAAATCTTCTCCTTTTTTTTTACTCTTTCATTTTTCCTCTTTCACACAAAAAAAAAACTCTCAGAGCTCTCAAAGCTCCCGGCTAGGCGATTTCCGGCCGCCGTTCACCAACGGCTAATCCCAAAAAGTTTCCCACTTTCCGATGCTCCTCAACCTCCTCTTTCCGTTTCCAGCCCTCTTTTCCTTCGAAAACGCCTCTAACCCCACGGATCTGAGGTCGAAACCTTCGGCCTCTGTTGTTTTTTTTTTATTTTTTTCTTTTCGGATCTGGTTTTGGATGCGTTTGGGTTTGTGTTTTTGTTGTTGTTTTCGTGTTTTTTTTTTGTTTTTAGCAGGTGGGGGATTTGGTGAGGTTTCAGATCTAGGATTTGGGGTTCTCAGATCTGGGGTTTTTTGGTTCTGGTGGTTGGGGGTTTCGACGGTGGTTTCGATGGTGAGAACGGTGTTAGGGGTTTCGGGTCTAGGGTTTCCTGAGGGTCTCGATTTCGGGTAGTGAAGGCAATGGGGTTCGATGAGGTTCCGGGGCTTGGGGTTTTTTTTTTTTGTGGTTAGGATGATGTTTCTTGCGATGGGGGAGCGGTCTCTGTGTGGAAAATGGTCCCCCTGTCTAGTAGTTTGGATCAGGGTTTTTTAGAGGGAGCTCGGGTATGGGGTTTGGTGTAGATGGGATGGGGTGACAGTTGATTGAGGGTGGCTGGAGGCTAGTGGCCGGCGGTTACAGGTAAAATGAGCAATGGCAGGGGGCTGATTGATAGATTGGACAAAAAAACAAAATAAAATAATAATAATAATAATAATAATAATAATAATAATAAAAAGTAATAATAATAATAACAAATAATAATAATAATAATAATAATAATAATAATAAATAGAATATATATCAATAACAATAATAATAATAGTAGGATAAAATTAGGTGTCTACAATTATTATTATTATTATTATTATTATTATTATTATTATTATTATTATTATTATTTGTGTGGGTACAGATTATAGAATTATTATTGTTTTGCCTTGTAGATATTCCTGTTGATTGTTTTAAGATTTCCTAGATTATGGTAGGTAGCCGTTAAGAAACACTTTCTGTTGATACTTACCCTGTTTAATTTTGTTAAGTTCTCTGCTTTGTTTATTAATTTATGTTAACAAATATTTCTTCTGGAACAAGATTTGACATTTTATGGTGCCACCTCAAGATTCCATTTAGATTGAATTGATTTCTTTAAAAAAAAGTTAAGAAGATAACTTAGAACACAAATTAGAAATTAGAATATGAAGAATTGATAATAAATAATCCTATAGCTTCCATTTTTTCACATGTATGGTAAAATGTGGCAATCAAAACAAGTGAATATGTTATTTTTTTTTCTATGATTTGACAGTTGAGGCGTGATTGCTCTGTCTATTTATACTTTCTCTTCGGTTTAACACTGTATGTAAATGGCTTAAGAAGACACGTATAATTAGACTGTATGGTAACCTAGCTGTTAGGCAGTGAGCCTGTGGCTCTACAATGAACTGTACTGTACCACATAACCCACAAAGTCCATTAATAATTATTTATGTAGAGGTGATTTGTTTCATGATCATTTGAAAGTTCCCCTGGATATGTGATTAATATAAATATTTGCTTCTTAGAAGCTTCACCCAGGAAAGGATACTGGCTCTATCCTAACTGAATTCTTACAGAAAAACATTTATACATCTAAGGGAAAGCAAGTGGTTTTTGCCATTGTGATTTGTGAAGACTTTTATATTTTTTCCTTTTTGGCTAGTGTTTTGTTACTAAATTGGTCTAATTGGATATACTCAGTGTTATTCAATATGAGAAATGGGAATGCAGCTACGAAGAGGAAGAGCTGAAGAAGTTTGCTCTCCATAGAAAGAGTTTGCATTGGCTTAGTGGAGCAGGGCTGGCTGGCTTACCAGAGAAAATGTGATCGAAAGCAATTGTGATGCACCTAGGCTTGCCTTCATTTGTGTTGGTATGGTTGTAAAGGATTTCAAATCTGTATCTTCAACTGAAGGGTGGAAAGTGATGAGCTTGCCAATCTTGCTCTTGAGCAAGAACTTGTCGAGCCTGCTGCTGAAGTAGAAGCAGATTCTGTAAGTCCAACCCTTCTCTATGCTTGCAGGCGTTTATATATGTAATTTAGTTAAACCCAACAAACCATTTGTGGTGTAATATCTTCTCATCCGCTTCTCCAAAAGATTCTTCATTTTAGTCTTTGTTGCTGTTGGTCTCTTGAGTCTGCTACGTCTTGAAATGATTCTTCTCACTCACTAATTCTCACTTCTCACCACCAAGTTCTTCTTTTGAAAACATGAAGTGTACTTCTGCTAAACTGTAGATTATGGTAATTAGAGCATGCAAACATTTCCATGGCTCTAGTGTCAAAATCAGATTTATGTAAGTAGGATGTTGCAGGACTATTGGACCTCCTGACAAAGTGCTTAAAACAAGCCAGATTACCTGCAATTTTCCAGCCGGTAAAGGACTTGAAACTTTAGTGTCATTTCTCCAATTGTAAGACTCTACTCGAGTCCCTGGTAGATATGCAATGAGCTTGATTCCTCCAAGGTTCCTCTTTGGCTGGCAATAAGCCATGAATTCCTAGTGTTATTTACTATTTTATTTATCCCTTAACACTGGTGCTTCTTTAGTATGTTTCTTTTCAATTTGGCTAAAGGCCAGAAGCTAAGCTAAGATAGCTGACGCTGCTCAGTTTTAGATTGCATTAGTTTTGTATCCGAGAACAGTGCTTGCAATGCATTGTGTTCTGATTTGCTTGATTCTGTTTGTTGCTTTGCCAATTGGAATACCCGTTTCTTTAGGCGACTCTTGCCTGTGCAGTGCAAATGACATCACCTACTATAGTGAGACTGATTGATTTATCAATGTGGAGGCTCCTACAAGGGTACCTGGCATTTCTATCCAGTTTGAGACTTTGCTGAGTAAAACAGAAAGAAAATTTGTTAATCTAATGATTAAGCTACAAAATCGGAAAACGGTTCTTACTCTTCACTTTTTTTCATCTTTTCTACTAAACAAAGCTTTAAAGTTGTGATTGGTTGTTATTATGCCTGTCGATGATGACAAATGTAGTGGATACATGGTTTTGTAATGTCCAATTAACAAGTCATCAAGTAGCAGTTGAAGGCTTTGAGTAATTTGTTTTTGGGATAGAAAGCTATGCTCTCTTGCCTGGGTTTTACATGGTTACTGATAAAAACAATTGAAGCAATCTCTGCCAAACCAATTTGGATTCGGAAGAATAGCTATTGAAAGCCAAAGATAATAATGGCAATGATATTGAAATTGGCAGACAAGGGAGATGCTAGCAGTAGGTGTTTTAACACTCGCAGTTTAACACTCTTCTTTACATAAAGCCACGTTATTGTATTTTTTTAACTTAAAACCAGTTACCTGCTATACAGGTTCTTCAAACTTGTTAGACTCAAAAAGAAACTTCTCACGTACTCTTCTCACTAAACTGTTGAGAATTTCAAATAAATAAAAAAAGGAAGGTCATTACAGCTTTAGACGTGGGATACAAAAAACCAAAAACCGAACTTGATCTTCTTCCTTCTATTTAAGATTATCCGATTAGATTAAATCTCTCTTTTTTTTTAATTTTTTTCGTTAAATTGGATATATCATGTTGGAAAATATTTTTTCTCCAATTTTTTTCACTTTTTTTTGTTTAATTCATGGTAATTTCTGAAAAGTCATTCACTGAAAAACATGATTTTTTTTTAAATCTACTTTGAAATATATAATAAGTGTGTAAAATATATGACGGTAGCTTTGTTTACAAGTAGTATATAAATAAAATATGTAAAAAGTGTAAGAATTTAGGACTTAATTTTTTTTTTTTGTATATGTTACAAGAATGCTTTAATATTTGACTTAAGTTAACAAAATATTATGTTTAATCATTTTTGTTTTATGCAATATCTGGAATTTAAGGGAATGGATCTTGGCTTAACTTCAAATGATGTTGTTAAAAGTGTGAATGAGAACTTAGCAGATTATGAAGAGAATGTTGATCATGGAAATGAGATTGGTAACTTAGCTGTAGAATGTAATGAAAATATTGACGACAGAGATCCTGTAGTTGGTATGAAATTTGATTCAGTTGAAGATGCATTTTTCATTTTACAAAAACTATGCCAAGAAAAAAGGCTTTGGTGTTGCAACTAAAGCTAGTCGTTGTTTAAGGGTTTCTAGGCAATTTATTGATGAGAAATATGTTTGCACAAGACAGGGAACAACATGGCAATCTAATGCTGTTAATCCATCTCCTTGTTTGAAGATAAATTGTAAGTCGATATTTCATATCAAAAGAAAAAATGATCGAAAGTGGTTCGTTCAGATTTTCATTAAAGATCACAATCACAAACCTTTTCCAGCACATTCGCATCTCTTTCTTTGCTACAGAAGCATTAATTCAGCTAAAAGATATGACACCAGTACATTGCATGTTGTTGGAGTAAAAACAAGTAAAATTTATGCTGCAATGGCCAAACAACATGGTGGTTTTGAAAATATTGGCTGCTTGGAGAAGGATATCAGAATTCACTTAGACAAAGAACGACATTTAGTGTTAGAATCAGGTGATGCCAATGCAATGTTTGAATTTTTCATGCACGTGCAAGAAGAAAATCCTAACTTTTTCTATGCAATAGATTTGGATGAAGAATCTCGTTTGAGAAATGTCTTCTGAGTTGATGCAAAAGGTTAGGAGAATTATCGAGATTTTGGTGATGTTGTCTCTTTTGATACAACATACATCACAAACAAGTACAAAATGCCTTTCGCTCCATTTATTGGAGTAAATAATCATCGTCAATCAACCTTGCTTGGATGCACATTACTTGTAGATGAGTTAACATCGACCTTTACTTGGTTAATGAGGACATGGGTTAGAACCATGGGTGGCAAGCTTCCAAGTGCAATTATAACAGATCAAGACAAAGCAACCATTACACTAGTTTTTCCAAATTCAAAATATCGTTTTTGTTTATTGCATATACTAAGAAAGATTCCTAAAAAACTTGATCATGTTTTAAGAAAAAATGAAGATTTTACGGGAATTTTTGGTAAATGCATTTTCAAGTCTTGGATAGCGAACTAATTTGAAGAAAGATGGAAAACCATGGCTGAAAAAGTTTGATTTTGTTGAAGATGAATATCTCCAATCATTGTATGAAGACCGTGAGCATTGGGTGCCTACTTATATAAAAGATACATTTTTAGCTGGCATGTCAACAACTCAAAGGTCAGAAAGTATTAACTCATTTTTTGATAAGTATGTGGGTAGGAAAACTACATTGAAAGAATTTGTTGAGCAATACCAAGTGGCTTTGCAAAATAGAGAAGAGGTTGAAAATTTTGTTGACTTTACAACATGGCATAAGAAACCAACTTTAAGAACTCCATCACCTCTTGAGAAACAAATGTCAATGTTGCATACTCATGAAGTCTTTAAAAAGTTTTAAATTGAAGTGTTAGGAGTATTTGGATGCCATCATACGAAGGAGAATGAAGATGGGAAAATCATAACATTCAAAGTCTTAGATTTTGAAAAAAAATGAAAACTTTATTGTAGAATGGGATGCATCAGTGGATGAGATTTCTTGCCTATGGCGTTTATTTGAATATAATGCTTTTCTTTATTGCCATTCATTGTGCACCTTCACTCCTTAGGTGTGTTTAACATCTCATCTCGCTACATACTAAAGCGATGGACTAAGGATCTCAGAACCAAATACAAGGAAGGAGATATGTGTGAGGAAGTACTATAAAAAAGCAACATTGTGATCAATTGTTTCAAAGAGCTAGTGAATTGATTGAGGAGGGCTCTCTATCTCAAGAAAGCTACAATATTGCATATCAAGCATTGGGAGATGTCTTGAAGTATCATTCAAGCAATAATTCAATGAAATTGAGCAATAAATATGCAAGTGGAGCTATTGGTGAATTTGATCTTCATAAAAAAATATTGACAGTAACATATTGAGTGAGAAAGTAATACTTGATCCTCAAGTATCAAAGACAAAAGAAGCTCCGAAAAGAATGACACAATTGAAGAAAAACAGAAAGACAACGCAAGGAAAAAGCAAGAAAGGTTTGTAGCATTGGCTCTTTTCGTATAGTTATCTTCAAAAAAATAAGATTTATGCTATTTAAAATATTTGTGTGCTTTATAAATAATTAAATTGTTTTCTTTGTTTTTGTTAGAATTTGCAATCCAACACTTGAAAAATCCATGGATGAAAGAAACAATTTTATGCAAAATATGGTATGAAACCAGCTAATATCATTTTGTTAGTTTTTATTCATTTGTTTTAATTTTCTTATTAGAAAACTTTTAGTACTTTTATACAGTAAGCAAAATAATATTCTATTGACTTTTAGGTGATCTCAAAAAAATCAACTCAAGATGATTCTTATCATGATCAACAAGGGGCACATGAGTTGGTATGCAATTATTGTTTTATGTTATGTACTATATATGTTGATAAAAATAATAAGTATACAAGTTTGTAGCCAAGCAAATATTTGGTCTAGAGCTTATATTTATGAAGGTATTTAATATCTTCATTATATAAATATATATCCTTTTTTTTAATTTATATTTTTAACGCAAGTAATAGGGAACACAAAGTCGACAATATTTTATCCTTATGATGCATGTCAGTCTATAGGGTTACCTAAAATGGTATATCTAGAGTTAGTGCTTGTTGTGAATTTTAATACTTATTTTACTTTTACTATAGCTTATAATTGTTGTTTCTCAATGGCAGCTATAATTAATATTTTAGATAGCATCTTAATATTGGACAAACACATTTGACATATGGCAATGTTTTTAAGGTCTGGTTTTATGACATGGTTATTATTTATAAGATTTTATATGATTATTTTATTCTATTGACTTGTTTGCTATTTTTTTTTGTAGGGGAATTTCAACACATGGAACTTCAAACTGTTTTTTGTTGACTAATTATTTCAAAGAGTATCATTTTTGTAAATTTAGCATCTCCACATATATGAAGTCCCTTAAAGATAATATCACTTTTTGGATAATGAATTATATGTATTTTTTTATTTCACTTTATTGGTTATTGGCTTAAAAAATATTTGTATGGTTGTGCTATCTATTACACCATAATTCCATTGAATTTTAGTTTTATTAAAAATTTTATAATCTACATAGAAACTTTGATTCCAAAATGATGAGAATGAGGGTGGAAGGATTGTAGTGGAAATGGATTTTAGAATAGTGAATTAGAAGACATCAAGAAAAGGGAGAGTGTGAAATTGGAATATTTTGCATTTCCTGATAGGTGTCCGAGAGAAGAGTAGTAAGTTCAATGCCATCTATGAATGGATTATAGGAGAAACTAATAAAGCTATAGATTGAATTGCAAAACAATCCAAAGAGAATGTGTATATTGGATAATGATGGTTGGTTTGCTCCGCATGTGTAATATCTTGTAAGTCTGTTTTTTAGATCCAAAAGCCTTCTTCGGTAGTTTTTGTTTCATGTATATAGGTTTTGTTGGAAAGTATGTAAATATGTTTCAATCCTTATTAATGAAAGAATGAATTGTTAGCCAAACTAAAAAAAAAAACCATAAAAACTTTGTTTCCTTGACACATGAAAAGTTAATTTTATATTTATTTTTGACCTTGCTTTTCTATAATATAATTAAGTAATTTATTAATTTATGTTTTTGAAGTTTAATTTTGGTTGTAATTCAATAATTTCCTCTTTGAAATTTGGAGTTAGACATCTTAACTATGCTTTCTTTTTCAATCCTAGTAGCAACGCAGCAAATCTTTCACTAACCAAAACAGTCATTTCCATAACCTTGAAACGAATGATGTGGCTGATTCCACAGTGCTTAACCCACAAATATTTGCTGTCGCTCGAAAGAATTTGTTGCTGCTTGAAAGCTAAAGTCAATGAGAAGTGTTAGGAACTTGTATTAACAGGTATTCGATCCTAGGTTAAAAAAGTACAGTGACGTGGCTCTATGTAATGAAGAGTGTTAGAGTGAGAGTGTTAAAACGTCTGCGACTACCATCCTCCGGCAAACAATTAATAATTAAGTTGAGTTTTTTCAAATGTTACAAACAAATAATTTTATAATTGTAATTTTATAAGATATGACATTTTTACTTTAATCATGAAAAATAATATCATAAAAATATATGTAAACTTTGCTACGTAAGAGCTCTAAAAAATAAAAATTTTACAACATAAATATTAAAGTGAAGAAAAGAATTTTTTAAAAAAATGAACAAGCTTGGGCAAGCTTAAAATTTCTTCTTGTTTGTAAAAATCGGACTTGAAAAAAAAAATCAGATACAAAATTCAGATCAAGTTAAGTTTGGACTCACATAAAATCCATTAATATATTATTTAGGCTTCGTCCGACCCATAAATAAGTCTATTTATAATTGCATTGTTTGAATAAATATTTTTTAAAAAATTTTTTTAATATAGAATTTGATGAAATAAAAAAATAATTATAAAAAATTAATGATATATAAAAAATAAAATAAATATCCTTACATTTGTAAAAATGTATAAATATTATTAATAATATAAAAAATAAGAATATATATTATATTTAAATAAAATAATATATTTTTATATTTAATAATAGGTCATATGTAACAAAATAATAAAATATTTGAAAAGTCACATTTTTTAAGTGAATTTTCAAGAGAAAATTAAAATTTTTTTTAGATTTTAAAATTCTACAAATTTTTTTCTGTGAAAAAAAATTAAATTTTAAACTTTTTGAAATATACTTTTTAAAATAATTTTTTTCTTGCAATTCTTAATCCAAAAACACGAAAAATAAGAAGGCCTGTTTTTGATCATTGCTCAGTTCTCACGAGTCCCAATAAATGCCTTGGCCTTTAAGCTAACACTACTTCGTCATTCGTCCATGCCTTTTCTGTTTCTGCCAAAGTAATTGTTGTTTCGGAACTCCAAAGAGCAAAAGAACTCTTCTTTCTACGGCAAAAGCACACTCTTTCAAACCCCAAAACACCATAGCAATGAAGAAAGACGATGATGCTGAGGTAATCTTCAGTGAAGGTAGAGAGATTGAAGTAACCTCTGATGAAGAAGGGTATAGAGGAGCATGGTTTACTGCTACCATTCTCAAACTCCCAAGGAACAAAACTAAAGGCAAGGCCCTGGTTCGGTACAAGAACTTACTCGAAGATGACAGTGAAACGCCCTTTACTGAAAATGTCAAGCTTTCCTTCATTAGGCCTCTGCCTCCACAATTACCGGGAGATCAGTGTTTTCAAGTAAACGATGTTGTGGATGCATTTCACCTTGATGGGTGGTGGACTGGTTCTGTTTCTGAAGTTCTTGACAACCCAAAGAGGTATATTGTGTCTTTTGCAGACCCGCCTGATAAGATTGAGTTTTCTTCCTCTGACCTGAGGCCTCACTGGGAATGGGTTGATGGAAAATGGGTTAAATCCTCCAAGTCTCAGGTTTTGCCTTTTTTTCCTTTAAATGCTTTATGTTCTTTTCTAAATGCTTTTGATTTGTAGGCTCCAAATTTCGTCTTAAGTTTGTAACTTCATGAAAATGAATCATTTTTCGTTGTAGTTTGGTTGCATTGCTTATTTACAGTCTTCTTTCATTCGTTTGTGATATTTGGCATAAAGTTTATTGTGTTCTTATACTAGTAACTTGTATCTTCTTCTTATTGTTAATATTTGCTTGTTTACCGACGGATTCCTTGTGTCTTATAGAACATTTGAACGTCATGCATCAGTTATGGTCTATAGAGTTATGCATGATAATGACTTTGGAATGAGAAATTCATGCTTAGATTCCACCTTGACAATTCCTCGTCCATCCGTCTGTTTTTGTTACATAAGAAAAGATAAATAAGAACTAAACAACACAGGTCCTAGGCAATCCTATGCCCAGAACATCAAACTGCAGACAGATTCCTAAACCTCCAGGCGGAGCGCTCAGTGTCTGTAATTCATAAGAACTCTCATGTGCCTTACTTGCTAAGAAATCGGCGCATGAATTAGCCCCTCTCTCTCTCTCTCTCTCTCTCTCTCTCTATATATATATATATATATATATATGTCTCAGAGAGCAAGACCAGCCTCGCTGAATAAAAGATTGGCAAGAAATCAGGATCGGAGCTAGAGGGTCTGTTCTGCAAACCAATTGAGTAACTTTCTGTACTGCGATTATTGAATCCGACTTCAAAAAATACTTTTCTGTTTCCCATGTTCCATTCCAACATGAAGCCAGAGTATATTGCATAAACCTCAGCCCTTCTAACTGATTTATGAAACCAGTGAGGCAATTCCCTGAATTATCCCAACGAATGCCTACAGCAGCAGACATCCCAGGAATGGAATGAGCTGAAGCATCAACATTGATTTTAACAAAATCTGGAGGAGGAGGTTCCCACACAATTGTGCGTAGCTGTCTTTGAACTTCTACTGAGGTTGACACTTGAGCTTGCAAGAACTCATCAAGATAACGACATACAATCTGATTAGTGTTAGAAGGCTGAACAAAATTACTCTCAAAGATGCTGTGATTATGCCACTTCCATAAGAACTATCCACAAGCAGAGTGCTGACCATTGATAGCTCCCAGAACTTACCACTCTCTGTTTACATAAATTATACTGCATCCATTCCAAGAGTTGAAGGCTGTTGAAATGAACCAAGGCTGAGCCTTCCAACCATGAGCGCCAAAACTTCTGAGAAGAATTGCAGTCACATAAGGCATGAAGGGCATCTTCAACCTGCTCCTAACATCTAGGACAAGAATTCGATGTGGTAATACCATGTCTAACACACACATCTCTCGTAATAACCTCTGTTTTTGTCACTCTTTTGCTTTCACTCTTTCTGTTTTTTGGGTAGCAGATGAGGACAAATTATTGATTTTCTCTCAATTATATAGCAGATGAGGAGGGAGTTACCTTTTGTTTAAATGCTCAAAGATTTGAAGAGAAACAAAAAAGCAGATTGTAATTCTCTGTAAATTTCTAGATATCTCCATTCTGTTCATGTACAGAACATGGATAAAAAAAATTCTTTAGCCATGGTATTACTTCATTTCTCTTCTTAATGCTTTTTAATCCGAACAGCAAAAGAGAAACCGAAGGTTCACTGGAATTGCTTCTCTACAATTCTCAAAAATCCCTTTTTTTTATAGCTTTTGGCACTGGCTAGAAACAGATTTTAAATATGGTATCATGTGAAAGTAAGATGGCATGCCAGGCTATCTCATGAAATAGAATTTAGGGACCTATAGTAAGTGATGAGCCTAATACATATTGATATCTACCTTTCTCTTGTGATTCGATAGTTCCATAGATGTTGTGATCTTTCTTGTCTGTTGCGCAAGCTAGGTCCCGTCGTAACCTACTTGTAGCGGTCTCAGGCTCTAAGAAATATAGCAACTATCTATTAAGAAAAAGCGCATCTGGTAAGAAAATGGATGCGCATTAGTTTATGTTAATGAACGAGGGATGAGCACATTCACTATTATCACTATTATAAGGGCTTGGCCTCTAGAAGTAAGACACTATTACCGGAGCTAGCTAGATTCAATCCAATTCATTTCCTCTTTTTCAATTAATAAATAGGTTAAAGGGAGTGGCTACTTCCTAAACTTGTCTTCTGAATATGATGAGGGTTTGGCTTGAGTCAATTCTCTCTAGAGATCCGTATCGAAGAAGAAGCAAATGGGATTTCAATATAGAACTTGGAATTAAGGGTCGAAAGGCCTATTAGGCTGCTGGGATCACTAGAGAAGAAGACCCTTTTCTCTTTGCTTTTAGAAATTCCTCTTGTGCGATAAAGACGTGAAGATGGTGTCCTACTGAAAATAGAAGGAGTAGGGGATGCAATTGGGATAACATTTGATGCTGCTTCAGCATAAGCCCCACCTCAATTATGCTAACCACATGTATCAATGAGTGCTTTAGTAGCATTAGCGGTAAAATGGAGATACCATTTTGAGGATTGTCATAGGGGAATTGTTCCACATATGGAAGATGATATGCGATAGGAATCCCCCAAGATGATAGATAAGGACCAATGCCACTCAACAATAGTATCTGTGGATTTTCTATAGCACTAGTAGATAGCAACAACTTAGCCATTTTCCCCTACCATTGCGTGGTGATACCCTATTGGTAAACCACCCCAATTTTGGATAGCCTAGACCTCGAAGATGACTTGAGAGATCATTGTTGTGCTTCCAATGGCGTTGTTTCATTACAATCTTCACTAATCCAAAAATGGGTTCCTTCTAATGGTCCTTGTCCTTATGATTCATAAACGGGAAGATCTTCCTAGGAGCTTGTTGTTGATGCACTAGCTTCAATTTCATCAATCATCAGTCAATCGGAAGAATCTTATTCAGAGTCATCCGTTGATTGGTATGCAGAGGTTGGGGTGATATGGAAAGATCCCTTTGGGAAGTGTATGGGATGCTTGGATGTGATTCCTCCTCGAGCAAATGGGGAGTGAAAGAAATAGGATAGATGAAATATTGGAATAAATCCAACCTCATAAACCAATAGAGTAGTAATTGGCTAAGTGCTTTGAGTAGAGTGAGAGCAAGACATTCTAATCCTCAACCTAGAGAAATGTCAACACAACAAAGGGGAAAGTCTTCTCTTTCAAAGGTCTTTCCTTTTGTACCTGTATTCAGAATTCTACCTCCTTCCCCACGCCTAGTTTAGGCTTAGGACATTAGTAGTAAGACTTCCATTCATTAGCAAGGTAGCTATAGAAATAGCTATAGTGGAAGTCATAAATGTTGTAGCAGGCACGCCAGGCCTCTTCTCTGAGAGAAAATAGGGTAGGCTGTCTACTTCAATAGACATCTGATATAGCCTCAAGCCAAGCACAAAACAGATCTAGGCTGCTAGTAAGGACTGTGAAGCCCTCTGGCATAGGTGATGCCTTTCGGTATGGATACAGGTTTTGAGAATACAGTCTTTGCCTTTGATTGTGTGGAATAACAACAGATGTGTTTAAAACAGTCTACGATTGCCAGGTGTTTTAGGCATGAATTGATAAGAATTTTCGCAGAACCACCTGGGCTCAGTACTGTATTGACTTCTTTATTTCTTATTATAAGAAATATAAGAAATTCCTAGTTGAATTGGAATAGAAGAGGACACAGCCAAAAAGGGACTGCTGGGGAAGGTGACAATTTCGAATCCACATTAGTAAGGGACGGTTGATGTTAACCTTGAGAAATTAAAAGAAGAGGAGAGGAGACATAAGAATAAGAAGTGAAGGAAGCTAGAGCAAGCTTAAGCACAGAGATCAAATAGGCTATTTTAGGTTCAGGTGTCGAAGGAATATAATCAGTCATAGTAGCAATAGGATAAGTAAAAGTAAGCAAGTCATTGATTGCCCTAAGGCTTGCAATTCGGAAAATGGCATGTATCCCATAAATAAGATAAAACAGCAAGTTGGTATAGGGGATTAGCCAGTGAATCAGAATACGCTCTTTTGCGCAAGAAAATGTTGTTGTGAAAGTTAAAAGAACTCGATTCTTTGATATAAGAAAAATTTGGGTGTGTCTGGGCTCTAATGTAAATCCTAAATTATGATACTTGTGATCTTGAGAAATGCCCGTCCAAAGTATAGTTTTGCTATCATCTCTAACCTTCTTTCCTTGAAGAAGGATACCAACATGTAAGCCATTTCCCAATAGGATAGACACCGCCTCCATGACCCTCCTTTTTAGTGAACCAATAGTGGCAGTTGTGGGAATCTTAACAAAGAGCTCTGAGAAGTCCTTGGTTCTAGAGTTTACAATGTTGCATGCCTCCTTAGCCCCTGCTCAACTGGGCGTCAAGGTGGTATAATTTGGGTGTGTCTAGGCTCCAATGTAAATACCAAATTATGATGCTTGTGATCTTGAGAAATGCCAGTTTGAAGTAGAGTTTTGTTGTCATTTCTAACCTTCTTTCCTTGAAGAAGGATACCAACATGTAAGCCATTTCCCAGTAGGGTAGTCACTACCTCCATGACCGTCCTTTTTAGTGAACCAATTGTGGGAATCTCAACAAAGAGCTCCAAGAAGTCCCTGGTTCTAGAGTTAACAATGTTGCCTGCCTCGTTATCCGTTGCTCAACTGGTCGTCAAGGTGGTTTAATTTGCGTGTGTATGGGCTATTCCAAATTATGATGCTTGTGATATTGAGAAATGCTAGTTTGAAGTGGAGTTTTGTCATCATCTCTAACCTTCTTTCCTTGAAGAAGAATACCAACATGTAAACCATTTCCCAGTAGGGTAGTCATCGCCTCCATGACTTTCCTTTTCAATGAACCAATAGTGGTAGTTGGGGAATCTCAACAAAGAGCTCTGGAACCTTGAAGGATTTAATATGAAGCTTCACATTACGGTGTTTGGATCTAGGATGTAGATGTGGACTTGCAACTTCCTTCTCTTGAAAGAAGAGATCCTTTTTGATCTTTGACAAGTATAATTAGTTCTCCCATTATGGAAAATTGTTTTTTTCCCATCATTTTTGAAGGAACTCCCACCACTTAAATTTGGAGACACTCTCCAATGTCTGGATTAAGACAAATTCTTAATTCTTCAATTTGCCACGTTGGATGGCAGCCTAAAGGCCTTCAATGTGGCGGCAGCCTGAGTGCAGCCAATGTAATTTTTGTCATCATCTCTACAAGCTGTCTCTATATTATCAGAATGCCTAGAAGGACCAAGAGTTATCCAGTCCTTAAACAATGATGCCTTCAACTTGCTGTCTGAACAAAAAAAAGTAGGAGCTTTGTGGTCCATTTCCAACATATCCAAACTCCTTGTAAGTGGAAGAGTTGCACCCATAATGCTTCGAATAATTGAAAGCTAAGCTCCTACATCCTCTACTTGTTGGGAAAAAAATACCTCCATTCCAAACACCCACAAAAATTGAAGAAAGCATAAAAGAACATGAAAACTTTTAATGTGGTTTGGCCTAACTAAATTGGATTATAGCCACCCAACCAAATTAATAACTAATCAACAATTACAACTGTGCAATTCTTAGAAGATAAAAATTGCAAATTCCTTACAAGCTCAACTCTGTAATTTTTAGAAGAGAAAAATTGTAAATTCCTTACAAGACCAAAGCCCAACTACCCAATAAACCCAACTACACCATTTATAATAGTCCAAACACTAGCTATTCTATTGGTGTTTACAACTCTTTGGATACTTTACAGACCAAGCCTAAAACATCATTCATTAGGAAAAAGCCTTTTTAATTTCTCTTACACTTTCGATGTGGGATTCAAGGCAACACCAACATTACTTGCCCTTTAGGAAATTCCCCAGATACAAGAGAACAAATGCTGACTTCAGCAGAAGGGCTTGCATTTCTGTCATTGACATTGGCCAACTGACCAGCAAAACATACCCTCTCTGACTGATCAAAGCTCTTTAAACTTGAACAGGGTTTCAAACTAAACTGGTCCTGAGCATGTGAAAACTTATTCAATGTATAGATTTGGTGGTAACGATGAATAAAGGTTTCGTCATTATTAGTGTCCTGATCAGAAGGGTTGCACTTTGATGATTGCTGTCCTTTAAAACAGTACTGTTAGTAGCATTTTGTTGATCCTCTTTACAATCAGGAGGCACAAAAGTTTTATTTTCCTGCAACAGATCACCAGCTACGCTAGCCAAAATTTCAAAAGCACGTCTCTGACTGTTCCCACTTTTCTTCCTAATCACTGGCACCCTAACCCTTGCTGATCTAGAAGCTCGAGGAAACACAGGCACTTGGTAGCAACTGAAACCATAGTCCAATCTCTTCTGCAGATGACAAAACTGAAACTCTTGAGTACTTGAACAACAAATTGCTCAAACTCTCACTTTCTCAAAGACAGAAAACTAACTTAACTTCCTTCTAGAAATAAATTCCAACATTCCACCAACCAAGAAAAAATGTCTAAAGTTTATTGTTTTATAATTCTAGTAATTTCGTATCTATTTCTTATGGCACCATTTACAGTTATAGTCTGTCAAGTTATGCGTGGTAATGACTTTGGAATGAGAACTTCATGCTTAGATTCCACCTTCACTCTTTCTCTGATCATTCTCCTTTTCCTCGTCACTTCAATATGAGAGTTTTAGGATAAACTAAATCATTTACTTCCTTCTAAACATGCTATAACTGCATTGAATTGCATTTAATAATGTCAACTAATGTTTTTTGCATTTAAAAATGGTGCTTCTAATCAATGTTTCTGCACTGCTCATAAACCATTTGTCTATTCTTCCTTTCCCCTTTCAAAAGCAGCAGCCTGCAAACTTTTGTTTGCTCAAATTGCTTTCTGCTGACTTAATTGGTGGACCTTTTATTTTCCAGGTAGTTTCGGTCTCTTCAGATTCTGACTCTTGCAACACCAACAAAGATGCTGGGACAACTATTCAGTTTGAAAATCCAGATGCTGCAAAATCCAGCAGCAAAAAGTATGAACGCCGTGTAAGTTCAACAAAGAAGGGGATGAGGATGTTGACTGCATCTAAAGAACCAGGAAAGAGCAAGAACGTAAAGCGGGTAACACCAGAAAATGATGCTATGCCTTTACATCCTTCCAAGAAGTCCAAAGATGGAGGCTCAGAGAACTCATTAGTTCCGGAGTCTCACATGAAGGTTTTTCCAATCAACTCTTGCTTAGACTGTTTTGGAGTGGAGAGCAAAGTAGAGTTGTGATGTGTGCTATTAGGCTTTAGCATGGTACCTCAATATGAAATCACCATTATTAAAATAAATTTTAGGGGGTAAGAAGGGATTGAAGGATGAGATAATTAATGTCGAATTCTCTGCTTCAAATCTTTTTCAGGTTTTTCTGAGGGTGGTTCACCACATAAACTCTCCTTCTCTTAGGAAAAAAAGAAAAAGAAAAAAAGAGAAATAAAGAAATAAAAATCCTAAATAGAATAAACTAAACCATATACTTCCTACTAAACACACTGTAACTGTGTTGAATTGCTTTTAATAATGTCAACTAACACTTTTGCATCCAAGTGTAGTTTGCTTGAACTCCTTCCCGACTATATATTTCTAAATATAAGACTTGTATATGGCTGTGAGCAATATCATGCAACTCAAATGATTGATCTGCTATTGCATGGCAATGTGTTTCTGTGGATTTGTTCTTGGACTCGGAGTTTCCATTATGTACTAATTGACCATGATCTGAAAAGAAGTATTTCACTGTCTCTAAATTTATTTTTGTCTATGGGTGGTGGTTGCATCTCTTTGGGAATATATGTTTACAGGCACTCTCAATATTCTCTCATTCTTTTCTGTTTGCTTTCAAGTGAATGTCTCACCGCCGCTCAGAATCCATTGTTTCTTCTTACTTTCCCCTTTCCAAAACCGGTGCTTCTGATCAGTGTTTTTTTTTTCCTCACAAACTTAGGACACTGACCAACCAAAGGTAGAAGGTGTGCAGGAAGAAAATATTGGTTTGCTTAGAAAAAGCAGAAGACTGCTAAAATTTCATGTTAAGGGTCCACAGCATCCGGGTGCAGGTATATATTCTCTCATTTAGCTGCCGAGGAAAACTTCAATTTTTTCTGTATTCTCTTTATTAGTTTACTGAAGATGACCAAGAATGGCTTGCAGATAAAATGGATAATATAAAGGTAGCAGGAGCTATCGAAGTTTCTGAAGATCAGCAAATGACTAAGGAACTCGAATCTTCTGTCACCAGAGGATTGCCAATTGAATGCATGAGTGGCTCAGTGACTGAAGAATCTCATGAGGTACTTTAGATAAAAGTCTACAAGTAAATCAAAACAAGGCTTAAATGATCAAGTTTGAAGGAAGTACTTGGCATGAAGTGTAATGAGAGGATTGGTGGGTTTGGGGCATGGGATGGGATGTGAGGAAAATGAGAATAAAACGTACCAACTTGAAGTAGCAGTATGGTGATAAGTACAGCTTTAGAATTTTCTCCCTTACTACTGAACCATTTTCAAGGAAACTAGTTTTTTTTCTTATATGCTTAATAGAGAGAAGTGGGAAATTAACAATGCAGGAGACACCCCTAAATTTCTCTTGGATTGACTTAGAGTGAAATTATTACTTCTA
Organism: Heritiera fomes; assembly: GCA_032173925.1. Lineage (NCBI taxonomy): Eukaryota > Viridiplantae > Streptophyta > Magnoliopsida > Malvales > Malvaceae > Heritiera > Heritiera fomes. The sequence goes on along the minus strand of JAPDPM010000009.1, from coordinate 32,740,016 downwards.
TCTTCTGTAAGGCATTTTTGAAATAACTCATAAGGTGAAGATTTGGAGGAAATCACACTAAAAAGTGCAATTCTTTATCGTTTCTTGCCATGTTCGTTAATATGGTCAATAGAGCATGGATAGAAACAAAATCTATCTATAAAATGATCTGTCTCAAACAGCTAAAATGAAATTGAAGTTAACCTTAAATCACTTCACTTCTGTTCTAATATCTCTCTTGTTCACAAAAATGGAAACACTGTTTGTTTCAAATATCAACAAAGTTGCAATGAACGGTTGTTTCTTCAAGTCAGCTTTTGAACTTTATTTGTGCATTTGATTTGATTTATGAATGTTGAGGAGAAAGCCGTTGTCTTGTTGCCAAGTCCATTGGATGTGAATTACTAAATCTAAATTGGAAGTCTGAGGGCTGTAATTTAATGTGTAAGAGATTCAGTGTTGTTTTGGCTCAATATATGACTTGTTTGTTGTTGATCGGATTTTGCTGCATGCTATAACAAAAGTTAAAAGTGTAGCTTTCTATCAGTTTGGGGAAATTTTTCATGATTTTTCCTCTTTCTTCCCCTTTCTCTACCCAACCTTACCGAGGACCTACTTTAGGTTTGTTGCTGAATGCAAAGGAATAGCTGTCCAAACTTGGTTGTTCTATCCATGCAGGAGATTAATCTGCAGAAAGAAGATGGTGCAAAAACTGGGATAAACAGGATAGAGCAACCCCATGTTGTGCTCAACATCAATGAAACAAATTTAGTGCCTCCAATCAGCCAATCTCCATCTGCTGGTATATAATAACATGAAGCTACCAGCTGTGGTTATCATCTAATTTCCCTAGAACTAACTTATTTCACTTTATTTTGTCCAAGAAAAAGATGATGCTGCAGGTGTTCTTGCAGAAATGGTTTCTGAAGAACACACAGCCATACAATTTGAGCCATTGGCGATCTCAAATTTGGAGGAACCAGGTTGGCCGCAACTTGAAATACTGTTCATCTTAAGGAATGTTTGGTGTTGTTTTGGGTTTATAAAGAAAATTCTGAATGAAGCATTTACTCAATTACTAGGATTGGGATATTTGAACTCAGGAAGTAGAATATTGGCTCCAAATTAAAATGCCTTTTGATGGTACTAACTTGCATATGCTAGTCATGACTTATCTGAACTGATTAACCTGCCAACAACCGTTGCCCTTTTCATTGATGTCATCTGAGATACACATACAATAGGAAGAAACATGGAAAAGGAAGGATGTGATTTCCTTGCCCTTATATTTCTTTTTGTTTTGATTCTCACACTGCAATTTTATAGGTTTTCAAACTCTGCCAACAGATAGGACAGCTATGGTTTCTGCGACAGAATTCCAGGGAATGATAATCAAGGTGGCTGGAGAGTCTAGCGGAATTCTTTATGAAAATGAAGAACAAACTCCCTTAATATGCTGCGAAGAACTGCAGCACGGGCTTAGAAAGATTCATTCTGTAGTGATGGAGGAAAACAACTCAGGTAAATTACGTGATTTATTATCATGTTCCCCCTTTTTGTTATTTTTGTAATTCAGATCCTTATTGTTTCTAGCACATATTCCTCGTCGATTTGCAAATCAATGGAATGAGCCAGGGGAGAAATCACTTCAAATAGTGGTGCATTCTCCTTTAGTTGGAATGACAAGTGACAATGAACCACTGGAGGGTGAAGACTTACCTTTTGTAAAGACCTTATCAATATGGAAAGCAGTTGAATCTATGGAAATTTTCCAAGTCTTGCCTCAAAACCCACATTTTCATCCCTTAGTTAAATCAAACGAACTTCTCCGGGAAGGGTTAGCTGTTGGTCACATGTGTAGCTTTGCATCCTTGGTGCAGAAGACATCCAAGTTGACAGTTGCTGATCCCAGGAACCATTTTACTAGCATTTTGGATGCTCTTCCTGACTTGGAAATTCTTGGATTTCATGTCAAGGCAGTAAGGGATCGCGTAAGTGACTTGCTGTCCAAGAAAGATAGACATGGACATCTTCAAGACCATTCAAAGAAAGTTAAACAGCAGGTCAAGCAGTGTTCTGATGAGCTAACCAAAATAAATGAAGAGATTGATGCAAACAAGAAGATGATGAGAGAACTAGAAGAAAAGCAGGCAATAGTTTTATCAATGAAAGAGTCTAAAATATCTGAAATGACCTCATTGCAAGTATGTGAAGATGTTGCTACTCAAGACATGCAAAGTGTAGAGCATGATTTTGAGAGTCTAACTTCTAGTCCCTGGTAACTGATCTGATACTTGGATTTTGTCGACTGTCCTGTTCCATTATTTTGAATCTTTTGTTCAACTGATTGTAACTTCTAGTCCCTGGTAAGTAGACCAGACATGCCAAACCTGGGGTGGGGATTATGGTGCTGATTGAGCCATTTAGCTGCTAATGGCAGGGTTTCTTGTAAACAATTTCTGCTTGTTGTAGAATTCTAGTTAAGCACTTTATAATATATGGTACCTGTTTTAATGGATAATAATTTTTTTATTTTAGGATTTGAAAATGAGACTTCTAATGTGTTATATTATTTTGATGGCTTGAGTATCTGTTTTGACACCTACATTTGTAGATTTGTAATGAGATTTTTCTTTTCTCACCTCATTATAAGTGAGAGAATTCTTTAAATAAAGCAAAGTTGAGATAAAAGTCAAATTTATTATTATACTATGGTTAAATATTAAAATTTGTCATTACACTTTAAATTTGGTTGAGTTTTGGATTAAAAAAATGAAAATAAAAATACTTTCATGAATTAATATGTTAACACAAGTCTGACAAATTTTAATAATTTTTTTAAATTTTATCCAAAAATTAAAAGTATAATGACAAAATTAAATTAAATTAAAAAACGAAAAAATTAATATTAACATGTAATATAATAATAAATTTGATTTTAATCATGCAAAGGTGCTTGGAATGGCATCCAGCCCTCTTAATTTAATCTGCCTTACCAATTGGGCAATTACCAGTCCATGATCGGCCAGCTTAGCTGGTTTAGATATAAGAGCAAACACCTTCCCATCATATCAAATATCAACTGCTCCATCAACATTGGTTGACGTGAGTGGTAGTGGCTCTCACCCCTTAACCAAGTGTTCAGAGTTCGATTCCTGATTTTGGGTATGGAGCAAACTATGTTGAGAGGGGACTACCCACCTTATGTGCGCTCAGGATCCCCGACGGAGATTAGTCACTGTTATCGACGGTGAATACTTTGTATCAATATCAACTGCTCCATATTTCAGAACTTACTTAAAATTAGTGACCTTCCCAGAACTTGCAAAACCCAGATCCTAACTCCCTAACAATATGAGCAATTGACTCTATTAGCGTTGGAGAATTTAATGTTGCCCACGTTCTACTCCGCCATTAATGTTAAAAAGATTTAATTGCAGGCTTCAAATTCAAGGGAAAGATACCTATATATATATATATATATATATATATATATATATATATATATATATATATATATATATATATATATCTATTTATACTAGTGTAAAATTAGATTAATTTTCTTATTTTATATTTTTTTATAATTTATTCAAGTAGATTATGCATACAAAATTTCAAATTAATCAAAAATATTTAATTATTAGTTTGATAATGATCAAATTTCAACTATTAATATGAATTGAAAAATATGATATTTTCGATCAAAATGATAAGAATACTAGATCATTTCAAAATTTTACATTCATGATACATATACATAAACATATACATATATAGGCATCAATGTTGAAAATTTTAAATTCAATGTCACTTTTTTTCCTAATTCTTGAAATTATTAGAAATTGAATTCTGATTATTAGAAATTAACACAAGTCTGACAAATTTTAATAATTTTTTATTTTTATCCAAAAATTAAAAGTATAATGACCAAATTAAATTAAAAAATAAAAAAATATTAGCATATAATATAATGATAAATTTGATTTTAATCATGCAAAAGTGCTTAGAATGGCATCCAGCCCTGTTAATTTAATCTGCCTTACCCATTGGGCAATTACCCGTCCATGATCGGCCTGCTTAGCTGGTTTAGATATAAGAGCAAACACCTTCCCATCATATCAATTATCAACTGCTCCATATTTCAGAACTTCCTTATAATTAGTGACCTTCCCAGAACTTGCAAAACCCAGATCCCAACTCCCTAATAATATGAGCAATTGACTCTATTAGTAGTGGAGAATTAAATGTTGCCCACGTTCTACTCCACAATTAAGGCAAAAAAGATTTAATTGCAGGAAGATACCTATATATATATATATATATATATATATATATATATATATATATATATATATATGTATATATGTGTGTGAGAGGGGGGAGGAAGAGAGAGAGATCCATTTACAGTTTTACATTAGTGTAAAATTAAATTAATTTTACTATTTCATATTCTTTTATAATTTATTCAAGTAGATTATGTATACAAAATTTCAAATTAATCAAAAATATTTAATTATTAGTTTGATAATGATAAAATTTCAACTATTAATATGAATTGAAAAGTATGATATTTTCAATCAAAATAATAAGAATACTAGTTCGGTTCAAAATTTTACATTCATGATAAGGATACGTATACATATACATATACATATATAGGCATAAATGCTGAAAATTTTAAATTCCATGTCACTTTTTTTCTTCATTTTTGAAATTATTAGAAATTGAATTCTGATTACTAAAATTAAGAGTCCAACATTTTATTAATAGATCACACAATGCTTCATTAAGTTATAATCAAGGAAATTAGTAATAGAGACACCTGTCAATTAATACTAACTCGTTTGTAAAATTTAAAAATTTTATTCTCAATATATAAAAATCGGAAACATAAAATATTCAATTATTCAATCACAGCTAACCAGCATTTTATCACAAAGGAAAAAAAACATGAGAAGATGTCTGTCTTAGATAAGAACTAATCTTAACATTTCTTCTTTGGATTCCTTGTGACATAAGATGAATCAAAATATTTATGTTACTTCGGAAATTAATGCTTGTAGCTTCCAAGACAGGATAAGCTTTTTTTTTTTGGACAGAAAGACAGGATAAGCTTTGGAAGATAACTAAACAGGCTTTTACGTGGTCTTCAGTCTTAGATTAATGATTGGTTTACAAAACGACAAATGCTTTGGTCCGGTCCAGCCGGCTGCTAGCAAAGATCTCAGTTCTTTTTTCTGGTTTAAGAACTTTTTGGTGCATAATATTTGGTAGGCAAGTACTCCCATTTTGACTGGTTAATATATTTATTTGCTAGGAACATAAACTTAATAATTTTAAATACTATACGTAAACGTCACAAATGTAATGAGTTAAAAGTTTATAACAATTATATATGAATATGATAAAAATTAAAAAAAATAAATTTTATATTTGATATAATAAAATAAATTTTAATATACAATTTTTGTATTTTATAGACGCAATCACAATTTTTTACGTAAATATACATAAAATTTACATACCAATTACCAGCCACGTTTGCCAGTCAAAAACAGGGTTTAATGTAAAACGTCTTATATGCTTAACCATGTTGCAAACTAGAATTTTGTACAAGAAAAAGCTTCCTAAAATTGATCCGATTTTGTTTAATCTATTATTTAAAGTTTTTGTATGGATTTAATTAATTAATTTTGAATTGAATTATTCAAAATCGAATTATGTTATTTTATTTTCACTAATCGATCCAAATTTATAATTTAAAAAAAATTAAATTACAATTTAACTTTGAAAAAATTCAGGATAAATTAAAATTAAGCAAAACATATTGTGTGGACAGAAGAGTTTCCTGAACATTTGTCGGCAGAAGAGCAAGTAAATAAACCATATTGTCTTGACACATGGCTTTTACCCTTATTTTTCCAAGTCACATTCTTACCTCTCACCTAATGTTAGTTGAATGCTACAATTGGAATATTGGAAGCTTCGTTTAGGGCCAGCGATGCCTTGAAGAAGTGAGTTGTCTTATTTTATTTGCCATTGATCTCTTTATCACATGGAATTGTCAAAGAAGCTGATGCCTGCCAAGGATACTTTGGAAATTTTTCTTTAATTTGGTAGTACGGGGAAGATATTCCAAGATTTTGTCATAATTTATTATTTTTCTTTTTAAAATAAATTAAATTTGATTTGGTTCATTCGAAACTTTACTTTTGAAATGCTCTAAAAATCGAATCTTGATAGATAAAAATAACGTTAGAAAAAATTCATCAAAAATAACTTTATTTTCCTCGAAAATTATCATTATTGTTGAATTTTTTCATTAAAAAAAACAATGCTTCTAAGATTAAAAGAAAAAAAATGGATATTTTAGGATTTTGGGAATGAAATGTTGAATATTGCTAAATAAAAAGAAGTGTGTACCGTGTAACTTGTGAGGAACAACAGGCTAACCCTAAACTCTAAAGTCTTCCAAACTGATTTTTTTTTCTAATGTAAGACATAAATTAAAATCAATATCTAATTATTTATTTACTAATTAATACTACTTGCCAAGATGCAGTGAATGACTTGCATTTGTCTTACACGCAGTTGAATTTTGAGACGCCCACAGGTTTGAGTCTCAAGCTTTGGATTCCCAAATTAGTCAAAGCTCTTTAAATAGATCAAATCCTCTTTCAATATTTTTCTTTTATGGTACCAATGCTTTAAAAAAGGTGAAAGAAAAGGGAGAAAAAAACCTTTAATTTATACAATCAAAAATCTTAATATAACTAAACTTCAATTCAATTGGTTTATCTAGATCTTAAAAAAAATGAGTTCTAATAAATTTTATCTTCGATAATTCGAATTTTTTAATGTTCACAATTTTATTTTTTATAATGCAACTTCATTTGTAATAAAAAAAAAACCTTCTAAAAAAACCTTAAATTGTGGTCTACAAATGATACATTTTTTAATTTTTCTTTTACAACAATTAGAAGATAATTAAGTTTTTAACTTGAATCTTGAAAGAAGAAAAGATTAAATTTATAATATAAAAGAAGAAAAAAAATCATTAGATGTTTTATTTATGTAAGACAAGACAATAGATAGATAAAATAAAAGCATGAAGCATGCGATGCGGAGAAGGCGAAAGCCAAGTAGGTGTTTAAAAACGTAACGCTGTCTTCTCATTTCGGTGTTCGCTGTCGTTTTATCTTGGAAAATCCCAATTTTCTATCACATTCACATGCAACGTCTGCTTAATTTTGTTTTTAATAATCCAAATTGTGCCCTCATATAGGGTTTACAATTTCATCTTAATTTAAACGTGATCACTTAATTCACAAATCACAAATAGCAGTGATTTATACAACTTTCATATTTTTTATAAATATTTGTTTATTTTTATAAAAATTAAAAAAATACTAATCAGTGGTCACGTCATGCTCCTGCTAATTTTTTTAAGAAAAAATAACAAAAATATTATTTAAAGAATATTATTTTAATTGAATGAATTATTTTCATCATCAAATTTATAAAAATATAATACATTAATTATATATTTTTAATAAATATCAGCTTATCCCATGCTTGTTTAACATTTTACTTAACACCAATAATTTGACAACTCAAAAAGAAAAGAAAAAGATAGTGATAAATAACAAATACATAAAAATTTATTTGTTATAAAAAATTAGTTCTACATTTTTTAATTGTCATCACACACACATATTATAAAAGAAAAAAAATTAATTGCTAATTCTCTAAAAATTAACATTCGGATCACGAAACCGATGTTAAAAATAAGGGTAAATAATTAAAAATTAAAATATTTTATGGATTAGGGTAAGTGACATGCATAAAGTTCTTGCAAAGTTTAGAAGAAAAACAAAATGATTTTTTTAAGCTTTTTTTATAAATTTTTTGTTACAAGCCTTTTTTTAGTTTAGAGATGTAAACATGGGCTTCGAATATTCGTTAGTGACTGTCCAACAACGTTATCCTCTCTTTCTTTCAATTGAATTTCTTCTTTTACTTATCTCTTTGATTGTTTGCATGTGACAAGGCTTGTAATTTAAGTCATTATTAGGTGAATTAGAAAGCTTTGAACTATAAGAGAGAGAATTACAAAGTCTATATATGACCGTTGTCATGTTGAAACTATCTAGGGCTGCATTTTTTGACATAAAAAAGTTTTGAGAAAGCATTTTATTTCTTGTGTAGTTGAAATTTGACAAGGGATAATCAATAATTGATATTACAGCAACCTTTAATAAGAAATTGTGAGATATTGCGAAAATGACATAATTAAAATTTAATCATTTAATCTTTGATATATGCACATAGAAGATCCTATAACAATGAAATTATTAATTTTCGTTCGAAAGATCTAGAAATTTATGTCATTTTTATCAAGCATATATGTTGATGTAGAAAACCACTCACATCAAGACCTTAATGTGTATGCTTGGATTTAATTTTCTGATTTTTTTATTTTAATTTATTATTTAATATATATTTTATATAAAATTGAGAAAAAGTATTTTTTTGAATATATTATAAAATTAAATCTAAAAACAAAAAAGGGAAAATCTTTATTCTTTAGAAATGGTTGTAAATCTAATTTGATGATGAATGATTAATTTGAGAGAAATTATAGAGAGCGGAATGTGGATTTAATTTAATCTATATATAATCATGATTTTATTAATTTGAAATTTAATATATATATTAAAAATATTCCTTCTAATTGCAAAACAATAGCTTAAATTGTCAAGAGTGAAAACGTGCAAGAGCAAATCAGCCAATGACAAAGACGTGAAGAACGTTTTTTCTCCATAATTTTTCATAATTTCAAAAGACAAGCTAAGGTGGAGTGACTGTTAATAGGCAGACAAGACAGTATACTTAGTAATTTTAAATATGACACAAAAATGACAAAAAATATAAATATGATATAGATTAAAATTTTAATAAAAATTATACATAAATTTGTCAAAATTGAAAAATCAATTTCTTATAATTTTATATTTTTACACGTATTTAACACAAAATAGATATAATACAAAAATAATAATAATTAAAAATTAAGCTTAACCTGCTAATTAAACAGCTATTAGTGATGAATCATAAGAAACAACGATAGTGATATCAACTTATTTTTTCAATTTTTAATATACATATATATATAGATATATATATATATATATGAGGAGGGATCCACTTACACATGTGTAAAACAAATTTGTTTTACACACTTCTATATCTTCATATAGGATTAATATTTTTGCAAACCAACCGTTGGATTTAACAACCTACTCATATTTATTGTGTATGTAAATTTTTGAATCAATCTGCTATTTCTATCATTTTAATCGAGAATAATATTTTTTTCAATATGTATCAACGGTTGAAATTTTATTTTACGAAATATATAGTTAGACGTATTCGATTAATTTGAAATTTGGCATGCATGATCTATGTGAATAGAACATAAAATTCAACGGTCGGATTAAAAAATTATAAATCATATAAAAAGATATGAAAGTGTGTAAAACTAAATTTGCTTTACACATGTGTAAGTGGATCCTTCCTATATATATATATATTAAAACAAGATGGATAAATTTCAATATTGTGGCCAATTTGTGTCAAAATTTAATTTGTTTAAAGCCTTTAGTTCGTTGGACTGTCATTTTCATTATTTTCGACATTAGGTGGTGACATAATCTTCAGGTCAAAAAATGTACATGCATTAATTGTAGCTCAATGCTTATCATCCCAAATTTTATAAAATCATTATCCATTTCTTTCTCCGTTTCTTTCAGCTTTTTATCTTTGAATCCTTTTGAACTTACTCTCTCTAATTACCAAAGGAATTATATATATTGCATCAATTCAGAAAACTTCTTTTTTTGATTAATTAATTAAACTAATATTAATGAGTTTTTTTGTGACTAATTACATTAATATTAATTATTTTAATTTTGTTTGAAATTGTAATGTTGCCTAAGTAGTGTTTAATTTGTTCAATATTATTTCTAACATCTAAATATGTATTCTTGTTTGTTGACTTGTTGAACCAAGTCTTTTTTTTATTCATCTTGAACAATCCATGTTGAACGTATATATTGTTATGACTTATGAATATAAATATTACGAAAGCATTGTCTGTAATAAAAGAAGGATAATTATCTTATACAAAGTTAGTGAAATTTTTTTGGCATCATAAGTAGAGTTAAGATGATAATATATGTCATATTTTATTTATTTTTAATTTTTTTTAATATTTTAAAAGAATCGTGTCATCATTCTAATCACATTAATAGAACAAAAAAACCTCTACTGATAGTGCATTGGATGTTAATCCATAAAAGAAAAGGAATGAAGGGACTAAAACCCCCACACTGCACATTGCAATTAATTATATAAACAAACTCTAATTAAAAAAAAACTGAAATAAAAATCAAAAGAATACAAATTAAAAAAACAACAAATCAAACTTATGTTATATATGAATAACTATTGTTTTTAGCTACAGTTAACTCTTTAATTACCGACAAGAGCATGACAAATATGTATTACAAATGAATCAACAGTCATTAATGAAAAGGGCTTCAACATTTTTAATCACAGAATTAATGGATTTTTCTTTGGTTGTACTGGGAAAATTTTCTCTGTTGGGAAAAAAATATCTCTTAAACCAAACACCCACAAAAACAGAAAAAAGCAAAAACAAACACAATAATTTTTAATGTGGTTTGGCCCAACCAAATTTGGCCTACAACCACCCAACCAAATTAATAATCAATCAAACAATTACAACTGTGCAATTTTTAAAAGAGAAAAATTGCAAACTCATAACCAAGATCCCAAAGCCCAACTACACCCTTTTAATAGCCCAAACCCTAGCTATTCTATCGGTGTTTACAACTCTTTGGGACACTTTACAAACCAAGCTTGACACATCATTTATAAGGGAAGAGCCCTTATAACTTTTTCTATACTTTCGATGTGGAATTCAATGCAAACCCCAACAAATCCTCCCTTGACTTGAATCCCCAAACTCCACAAACTGTTCGGCAACATACAAATCATTCTCAAACTGAAGAATAACTCCACCATCATCCTCATTATCTTCCTCTAATCATCATCATCAAACTCATAATGGTCATCTTCTTCCAAATTATCATGGTCATCATCTTCATCATCATCATCATCATCATCTTCATCTTCTTCAAACAAAGCTTTCATCTTCATAACTTTCATCTTTATCTTCATAGCTTTCCTCATCTCGCAGGATCACGAACCTTCAGCTCTGATACTACTTATTGAGAAAAAAATATCCCTCAAACCAAACATCCACAAAAACAGAGAAAAGCAAAAACAAACACAATAATTTTTAATGTGATTTGGCCCAACTAAATTTGGCCTACAACCACCCAACCAAACTAATAATCAATCAAACAATTACAACTGTGCAATTTTTAGAAGAGAAAAATTGCACACTCCTAACCAAGATCTCAAAGCCCAACTACACCCTTTTAATAGCCCAAACCCTAGCTATTCCATCGGTGTTTACAACTCTTTGGGACACTTTACAAACCAAACCTGACACATCATTTATAAGGGAAGAGCCCTGATAACTTCTTTTATACTTTCAATGTGAGATTCAAAGCAAACCCCAACATTTTCATCGTCGGCACGTTCTAGGTACTACTTGGATCTGGGTTATCTTAAATTATTTAGAAAAAAAATAACCATAAGATTTCAAAATCAAATTAATGAATAGATAACTTTCTCAAATCTCTACCTAAATGTTGTTTGTTTAATGTTAAAAAAAATGGCCAAAATATATTTGATGCGATGACACTCGAATATTTGGCTAAGATTTTTAATCGTTGGTAATTAAACTCAATTTTATATTTTATTATTATTTAAATTAATTACAATAATTAATATATTAGTAAAATTTATTTTATTAGTGAATTTTCTAAACTTTTAAATTTTTAATATAATTATATTATTTTGTTTAAAATTTATAAGAAAATAATAAGAGATTAAAAATTATGAGACTCACATAAATGAATGTTGTAAAAAAAAGGCAAATCTACAGTAAACAAAAATTGTGAGATTGATAGTTCGTTAGATAAATAAAATTATTTTTATGTGACTTTCTATGATTACAGAAATAATCCCTCAATCGAATTTTTTTTTTTTAAAATGTGAATGTGATTGGGTGAAATTAAAGTAATATTAATCATAGGCAAAATCGTACCGTGGATCACTGCCATGCATGTGAGAAGTCGTGGGGCAACGCTAATCGAATTAATGCTGATACTTGCTCCATTTAGGGCCAATAATATTAATATCAGTACTTCAATTATTATTTAATTATGTGTTTAATTAAACTTTAATTTACTTAGGAAGCAATAAATTAACCAGATACGATCACAGCTTTGTACGGTTTAGGTTCAGAGGAGACTTTTCAAGTTGCAAAAATCCAATTTAAATCATTTTACAAGAAATTTTGCTGTTTTATTGTAAGCATATGTGCACGTTCTATACAGGATAATTTTACAATAATGTCAATTTTTTTTTATTTTACTGTAATTCGAACAATTCTGAAGAGACTAAAATCAGCTTCTTCCATGCATGCATCTGAATCAAGAAATTAAAGTTTAACACATTTATAGAAAAATCCAAGACGTCAAAGAATAAAAGCAGATCAGAGATCAAAACTAATAATTGTTTTTGTTGACAAATTATTCTCTTTATATGTGAATTCAAGATATACTTAAATTCGCTACTCAAAGAAAAAGATATACTTAAATTCGGATCGCATGTATATAAAAATTAAATAATTGGTTACATCTTTCATTTAAGCAAATCTCTTTGTTATTCGGTGAAATTTAGTCAAATTGTCAATGAATATGTCAATATCGAATTTATTTCAACTTCATTAAATTTTATCATTTTACTTTTGATTTTGTTGAATTTTTTACATAAAGTAAACAAAATTGATGAAAAATTTCTATCTGTATTTAATATATTATTTCTTGAAAGATTTCAATTTCGTTACATTTTGTCCAAAAAATTAACAAGATTTAAAGAAGAGGTAAAATTTAATGATTTACAATAATAGAATATTTAGTAAAATATTATAATTTCTTTTTTTTGTTAATAATCAACAAAATTAAAAATGCAATTGTAAAATTCAATAAAATTAAAAATGCAATAGCAAAATTCAATACTAAATCATAGCATAATGACAGATTTCACTTTCATCCCTTATCAAGTTAAACATGTGCCATATTTAAAACGTTTGTATCTTCCATTCTCGATCCAGGCTTTTTTATTATTAGTTTTTGTCTGACAAGATAATTTTCAAAACTTTATTACAAACTAAAGCTTAAGCTCCTAGTGAGCCGATGAACAGCCGAAGTCTGAGAATAGAAAAAAGGGTTTCAGGTGCACGAATTAAAATCTCCAAATCTGTTCTGTACCAAAAAAAAATATATCCAAATATGCTGAATATCGTCTCTTAAAATTGATTGTATGATTCATTTCAGTTAACCTTCATATTCTCAGCATCTTATCTTTACCATTTGAGTTTGAGTTAAGTCTCGGGATCTATGATTTTGTAGTTTGACTTATGAAAGCTCATGATTCTCGTAACTGGAGACGTGATGACATGATATAAGAAAATCATCCCAGATCATAGAAGCAGCCAGAAGATAATTTCTCCAGCCAGAGAATTGCCATGCTGTAATAAATCCTAAAAGGCTAAAACAGCTTCAAACAAGACGTGCGGAAAGGAGTAGAAACTGAAGATAGAGAATCTTTGATTATTTGCAGAAAGGGAAGAAAGAAGGGCAAAAAGAGCCGACAATGTTAGGTGAAGATTACTTGAGCATTTACTTATTGAAGCTGTGGCAAGTTAGATGGAAGTGGTCCATTGATGACTTCAAGCTGAATAGTTATAAATTTTAATAAGTTTTTCTTTTTATTTGCCTCTTAGTTACTCAATGATTCCTACATTATCAGCATTGAAAAGGCCAATTTTTCCACTATCATCTGTTTTTCCTGTTCGCCGTCCAAAGGCAGTCATAACAGAAAGTTAGAAGCAAAATTAATTTGGATAATATTTGCATACATTCTTTTAACCCATAGGCCCCAACAACTCCAGTCCACCTGTAAAACCCTCTAAATTAGACTTTTCAATGGTTTTTATTCACACGCCATTGACTGTATCAGAGGAAAAAAAAGGCTTCACTTTGCCCTTTTTTTTAACACTGTTTTTATTTTTTTTGTCAACAATGGGAGATTAACAAAATAATGATACATATTTTATAATTATTTTAATTTTATTTATGAAATTTAAAAATGATAATGATAATATATTAGATAAAAATTTATTAATTTATGGATGACATGACTGGATTGATCTAAATATATGTGTAAAACAACCACGTTACTTACAATTAGGGTCATTAATAATCCTGACAGAACAATAATTGTCCCAATTTGTTCATTTGATCAAACTGACAGCTAATTTCTGTACCAAAAAAAAATGACAGCTAATGTATGCAACAAAAAAATCTAGTTTGATTTTGAGGGTACCCTGTAACGTTGACTCTAGGCCAATGAGACTTGCGTGTTTTCGTATGTATTACAAGATACCGTAGATATATATATGTACTGCTTTTGTGCTTTTCTACTAAACTCTAAGAAATCAATTAAATTTTATGCTTTCAAAAATGGACTTTGAATTGTTAAAACACGCATCTAAAGAATACTATTCAAACAATCATTTTAATTTATTATTTTTAAAATGTGAAATTCTATAAATTTAATAAATCAAGAATCTTTTCTTTAATAAAAAATAACATTAAGCACAAAAAAAATTATGGGATTGAAGTAATTTGAACCGATCCAAAAAGATGCAGTAACTGAGATTTAGGGCAGTGGGGACATGGCTGATCACGTTCGAAGAAACTCGAATTACTATTTCTTGCAAGAAAATGAAATTCAACTCTAAATAAGAACTAATATTTTTTTCTTTCTCTTGGGATGGTAGATCAAGTTTTCAGCAAAAGCCGGAGGGCCACTTGATTGAATTTCACATGCCATTGCCTCATAATTGGGAAATCACATGGAATGCGAGAAAAAAAATACAGGAAAAAATACTTTAATAAATGAAATATAGAAGTCTTCCAATTCGTGAATGGAATGCGGGTGTAGACACGCATTTGTTTGCCATAAACGTGCAGTTTTAAAGAATAAAAAACCCTATTCAGAAATAGCACCGAAACCAGAAAAATATGCTAAACAATAACGCAACAGGTGGCCTGAGTTATGTCTCTTTTGGATTTTACCTCCACATTTTCGTTGTTCTTTAATTCTTTTTTTTTTCTTTTAGTAGAATGGAAGTCACCAATCTGAGAAAAAAATATGAACATTGAAATTTGAATTTCAGATTTGCAAAATTTTCACACTTTGCCATGGTTTTATATCAGCAAATTCTTGGCTTAAAATAGGCAAAATTAAAGAAGCAGCAGCGGCAGCAATTGCCTATCTTTTTGTTTTCATTTTCCTCGAGTTGTTGGAAAGAGATTTGAATTATTCCATGTCTCTTACTGTTCATGAGAAGATGCCGAAACTGGGAATTAATGGAACTATTTAAAAATGAAGCAGAGAAATATATACAACTAATTTGAAGGATATTAAAGATTGTTAAGTTAATGAGCAGTTGAGATTAGTTCTGGACTGGTCATAGGTGGGGGAATCCTGAAATTCTAATGATTTAAAACAGCTTGGATTAAAAAAAAATGGAAAAGCCAGCTAGAGAAAGCCCCGTTTGCTACATTAAACTAATCAAAAATCAATTGAATTGGTCCCTTCTGACAGCTTTCCATTAAACACTATTTCTGCTATATATACTCCCTGCTCCATGCAAGGCAGCAGAAACCAAATCCCCCCTCTTCTTCCCTTCCCTTTCCTTCTATTCCAAACAGAGGAAACTCTCAGAAAGTCTGAACGCATTGCAGAGGCTGGTGTTCTTCGGTGATCATCCGTGATGGCGCGCCAGGGCGGCCCAACGAGGGGTCGGTTTTGGCCCCAAATGTTAGTGGCTTTGGCCATTGTTGTTGTTGCAAGCAATGTAGGTTCAGTGTCTGCAGATGCTTATCCATACTCATCTCCTCCTCCACCTTATGAGTACAAGTCACCTCCACCACCCTCTCCTTCTCCACCACCACCGTATGAGTATAAGTCACCACCTCCACCTTCACCTTCACCACCGCCACCTTACGAGTACAAGTCACCTCCACCACCACCAAAACATGAAGAGAAGCCCCCATACTACTATAAATCTCCACCACCTCCATCTCCATCACCACCTCCTCCATACTACTATAAATCTCCACCACCTCCTTCACCATCACCTCCACCTCCATACTACTACAAGTCTCCACCACCACCACCAAAACATGAGGAAAAGCCTCCATACTACTACAAGTCCCCTCCACCTCCATCCCCTTCACCACCTCCTCCATACTACTACAAGTCTCCACCACCACCAAAACACGAGGAAAAACCCCCGTACTACTACAAGTCTCCTCCACCTCCATCGCCATCACCACCTCCTCCATATTACTATAAATCTCCACCACCTCCTTCACCATCACCACCACCTCCATACTACTACAAGTCCCCACCACCTCCATCTCCATCCCCACCTCCTCCATACTACTACAAGTCTCCACCACCACCAAAACACGAGGAAAAACCCCCGTACTACTACAAGTCTCCTCCACCTCCATCGCCATCACCACCTCCTCCATATTACTATAAATCTCCACCACCTCCTTCACCATCACCACCACCTCCATACTACTACAAGTCCCCACCACCTCCATCTCCGTCCCCACCACCTCCATACTATTACAAGTCTCCACCACCACCAAAACATGAAGAAAAACCCCCATACTACTACAAGTCTCCACCACCTCCATCACCCTCACCACCACCACCTTATTACTACAAATCCCCACCACCTCCAGTAAAGTCTCCTCCACCACCATATTATTATAAGTCTCCCCCACCACCTTCACCATCTCCTCCACCACCCTACTACTACAAGTCTCCACCACCTCCTCTACATTACGTTTCACCACCATACTACTATAAATCTCCACCACCACCTGCTAAGTCTCCTCCTTACCACTACACTTCTCCCCCACCACCAACTCCTCATTATCCTACCCCCCACCCCCACCCCCACCCCCACCCCCACCCTCTGATAGTCAAGGTAGTGGGAAAAGTCTACTGCTACAGATGCTACGATTGGAGTTATCCAGTCAAGTCACATGACAAGAAACACCTAAAAGGTATAATTTTCTCATTCCATTCCAATTTTTAGTATGCAATATTGTTAATTGATCTCTTTTGCATTAGCATTTTATTAGCCTTAATTTATTTTTGCTTTCAAAATTTTTTATAATTGTGTCACATGCTCTAAAGTTAGAATAAGATCTCTTTTGAATATTTTAATTCAAATAATGTATATGTAATTATTTAAAGGAATCAGAATATATTCTTGTGTAAACAAATTTAATTTAAAAAATTAGTAGGTTAATTAAGAAAATAATGCTTTTTTTCTTATATTATGTTTGTATAATGACACTAATGTATGTTTGTAGAATATTAAATATAGTTTAGTTAATAAAATATTCTATATCATTTGAGCTATCTCAAATAACAAAGGAAAGAGTAATTAAATATAAATTTTATATTTGAAGTATAATACTTTTATTATTAAAAAAAATAAAACTTGGTTTATTACCATCTATCTTTGCCCATTTTGCTATACAAAAAAACTAGTTTGTATGCGTGAAACAAAATTTTTTTTTTTAGTAAAGGCTTCACTTTTTACAATTGCACAAGTCATGAAAATAATAAGTGTCAAATGTCTTGATTTTTTTTAAAAAAAAAGTTATAATTAAATTGTATCATGGAAAGACAAAATTAGTTATTAAAGTTAGTGAAGACTAAATATAGTACATATTTTGATTGACTATTTAACAATAATTTGAGGCTAAGATATTTTTGTCTTTCATTACTTGCACTTGGAGCAGGTGCTGTTGTGGAAGTAACTTGCAAGGTTGGAGAAAAGGATATCACTGCCTATGGAGAAACCAAAATTAATGGCAAATTTAGCATCACAGTTGAAGGATTTGACTATTCTAAATATGGAGCCGAGGCATGTAAGGCCAAGCTCCACGCCGCCCCCAAGGACTCACCATGCAACATTGCCACTAGTCTAAACTGGGGCAACCAGGGTGCTAAGCTCAAGGTGAAGTCAAAGGACAAGTACGAGGTTGTGCTTAAGGCTCAACCATTTGCTTATGCTCCAAAGACTCCATACAAGGAGTGTGAAAAGCCAAAGCCCAAGCCTCCAACTCCTTACCACTATACTTCTCCACCACCACCTACACCGGCTTATGTCTACAAGTCACCACCACCACCGGGTTATCCATACAAACCACCAACTGAGCCATACAAGCCACCACCATACTACTATAAGTCACCACCTCCACCATCACCTGCTTACATCTATAAGTCACCACCACCTCCACCATACTATTACAAGTCCCCACCACCACCACCATACTACTATAAATCCCCACCACCACCTACCCCCACCTATGTTTACAAGTCACCACCACCTCCACCATACTACTACAAATCCCCACCACCACCAGTCCACACTCCACCACCATACTATTACAAGTCCCCACCACCACCACCATACTATTACAAATCCCCACCACCACCAGTCCACACTCCAGCACCATACTATTACAAGTCCCCACCACCACCACCATACTATTACAAGTCTCCACCACCACCTTCTCCTTCACCACCCCCACCATATTACTACAAGTCTCCACCACCACCAGTCCATTCACCTCCACCACCATACTATTACAAATCACCACCACCTCCTGTAAAGGCTCCAGCACCAACTTACCACTACAACTCACCACCTCCACCATCGCCATCTCCTCCTCCTCCATACTACTACAAATCCCCACCACCACCAGTCCACTCTCCACCACCACCATACTATTACAAGTCCCCACCACCACCAGTCCATTCTCCTCCACCACCATATTACTACAAATCACCACCACCTCCAATAGAAGCTCCAGCACCAATCTACCACTACAGCTCCCCTCCTCCACCGTCACCATCACCACCTCCTCCCTACTACTACAAATCTCCACCACCTCCATCTCCATCACCACCACCACCATACTATTACAAGTCTCCACCACCACCAGTTCATTCCCCTCCACCACCATACTTCTACAAATCACCACCACCTCCAGTAGAGACTCCAGCACCAACCTACCACTACAGTTCCCCTCCTCCTCCCTACTACTACAAATCTCCACCACCTCCATCTCCATCACCACCACCACCATACTACTACAAGTCTCCACCACCACCAGTTCACTCTCCACCACCATATTATTACAAGTCCCCACCTCCTCCATCCCCCTCACCCCCTCCCCCATATTACTACCATTCACCTCCCCCTCCAGTGAAGTCACCTCCACCTCCGGTCTACAGTTACGCTTCTCCTCCACCACCAACTCAATACTAGATCTAGAAAGATCAACCATTAAATTACAACATTCATGTAAGTAATATTTTAGTTAAACCTTCAATTACTTAGTTATGATCTAATGATTAATTTCAAATTCTGATTATTAATTGCCTGTTTTAAATTTCAGGTTCTAGTTTTATCAAAAGAATAAAGGAAGGCACCAAGAAGGGGAGATTTCAACATCAAACTTTTTCAAGTCCATTAAATAAGAGAATGAACATTGCATTTGAGATCTACAATTTTGGTAATTCAAGCAAGATAACCTCCACTTCTCTGGTTGCCATAGTTCACATGCTCTTAATTTATTGGAGTGGCATTGGAAGAAAGCGAGAGTGATTATCCCAAGTGGCTGCTGCAGTTTGTTCAATACCTTTTTCAATTACTGGTTTTACTTAATTTATTTGTGCATAGAAATGTGGCCTTTGTATGATTAAGAGTTTCTATTTATTGTAGGCCAGCATTTGTAATTTCGTGGATCTTTGTTGTACGATGTGCACTGAGATTACTAGCAATAAAGGAATATATTTCTTATCTGTCACAATATGGATTTACTTTTTATTAATTTCTCTCTTTTCTATCCCATCTCCAATGCAAATGTAATGCTTTACAGCAACAGCTTTTCTCTAATCATTTCGGCCAAATCTACTGTCTCTAGCTAGCGTTGGGCTCTTGCACGCTCCAACTTAATCAACCAAAATTTTATTACTACTAATTTTCATTTGAAGCAAAGGAATTTTTTAATGGAAATACAAGAAGCAGATCAGTAGCTTAATTAAATAAATTTTATTACTACTACTTATTTCTATTTCAACCATCATAATAAATGTTGGATTCTTATTTTCAATAATCAAATTTATTTTATGATCATTTCAATTTCTCGGCTTAAGAAAGAAAAAGATTGAGTCAAGATTCAAAATCTTTTTCAGTTTAATTCCTTTTCCACTTAAAAAGAAAGTGAAGGTTCAAAATTTAAACTCAATCATTTCAAGTGATAAATTAAATCTAAATTTTTGTATGAAAAAAAAAACTTTGAAAGTGAAATGAGAAATTAAGAGATTGTTTGGATCTTCTATTTTCTATTTTCTACTTTTGAAAATTTTGTTTTTGTTTTATATTGTTTTATTTTCAAATTCTGAAAACACAAAATATGTTTGGTTAATACTATTATGTTTTGAAAACAAAAATTTAAACTAATTTAGATATAATAATTCAATTCACAAAATAAAATTTTAAAAATCAAATAAAAGTAATAATATATTTATTCAATAATATTATGTACATAACATTAAATAATATTATTTTATACTATTTAATAATATTATTAAATATTTTCATTTAACCATATTAAAATTTAATATAACTTAAATAATATTATAATTAAATATAATATTAAAATAATTCAATTAAAAATCATATTTAATAATTTTTTAGTAATAATTGAGATTAGTAAAATTCTAAATTTATATATTGAATAATAATATGAACTAATAATTATAAATTATTTCATAATATTATTTAATTTAATTGTAATAATATTAAATTATTAAATAATATATATTTAACTAATTAATTTATAATAAATTTTATAGTAATTAAAATATATTATATTAAATATAAATTATATTATTTAATGTTAGGTATTCACTTATTTAGTAATATTAAATTATTTAATAGCAGTAGTGATGTATTTTGAATTTAATTGATAAAATACAATATTAAATAATAATATTGTTTAGTAAAATAATAATTAATTATATTAGATAATAGTACTTAGCAATAATATTAATTATTAACATATCTAAACTATATTATTTAAAATATATTATATATTCAATAAATTATTATACAAATTTAAATTAAATAATATTATGATATTATAGTTTAATATAATTTATATTTAATTACTTTTTACGTTTTTTAACTTTTCTATATTAAATAAATATATTAAATTTAAAATATATTTTTAATTAAATAATATTTTATATTAAATTTTAATGTTATTTTTATTTTAAAAAATTCATTAATTTTATTTGATATTTTTATTATGAAAATATATTAATATTATATTAATATATAAATATTGTTCACATATTTATGAATCGTATCAAAAATAAAACATGTTCTCGAAAATAATGAAAATAAAAAAAATTTGTTTTCAATAATTTAAAAAAATTTTCTTTTCATTTTCGTTTTTTGAAATCCGAAATATATTATCAAGCATATTTTCTACTTTTATTTTTTAAAAAATTAAAAATAAAAAACAAAAATAATAACAAACAACTCCTAAGAACTTACATATGGCAAATTTCTAGTCAGTTTCTAAAACAGGACATACGCACTCAGCCATTGATGGAGACATAGTCCCATGCCAGCATATAGATTAATAGATATAGTGGGCTTGCAGCTTTTTCTACATTATTGCTTGGCAGCTTCTTACAATCTGTTTTTCCCTCTGCAAAAGTGCAAGAAACAAATGAAAAAGGACAAATAATCTTCTGGGAATTAAATATTAATGAAGCTTCCATGACTTTTTCATGTTCTAGAAATGAAACATTCCCACTTCAAATAAACTGATAGACCATCACTGTCAAGCTCTTATTCACCAATCAATTTTAAGAAAAAGTAACCTAGTGATGATAATTGAAAAATGCCTCACAAATTAAATAAATAAAGAATGTATTAGGGTGAGCTGTGGGGTATATTTTATTAAGTGGAATATTCTATGCCAAGGCCTCTTATTTGGAAAGCTAATGAACAGTTCTAGTTGAGGGAGTAATTACTAATTAGGCATCCAGAGTAATTACGGACCAATATGATAATTTAACAACGTTACCATAACTAAAATATTCCAGCCATATACTTACAATATGATTAAATATAAAGGTGTAAATTAACAAATTAAGTTATTGGTAAATTATTTCATTAACCTTGTTGTTTGAAGTGCTAGTTGAACACTAATTTGATTATTCGAGTCGAATTTTAAGTTTGTGTGGTTTATTTTAAAAATATTTTATATAATTGAAATTATATACATATTAATTTAAACAAATTAAGTTTAATTTGAAGTTTTAAACTGCACTCAAAATTATGATAATTAAGATTAATGTGAATAAACATGTGCTCTTGATTATTTATACTCTAGAAACTCTTTAAGCATCTTTTGGAGTTTTGAAAACTCATTTTCCTATCTTAAAAACGTAGGCACCATATCTATTTTCACTATAAAGAAAAATAATTATTGCTTGTGTAATTATGCATGACTAAATTCGAAAATAAGCAATTATAGATACTTTCTTAGATTGGACTAATTATGAAGACGATGACACATCTCGAAATAAAAATGAAAGTTTACATCTAGTGGGAGGAAGAATAATACAAATCGATTAGCTTTTTACGATTAATTTAAAATAAGAAATAGTAAATCTATTATTAAATTTAATAATTTTTTTATATTTTAATATTGTTTATAAACTTTTTTTAAAGTTTATGTTAGATGTTGACTCAAATTCTATTGAGAATCAACTTAGATTCTAATAAAATTCTATTGGTTAGAGAATTACTTGGTAATTAAGTTTATTTAAAGATAAATATTCTTAACAGATTAGATTCCTTAGTGAATAAGAATTCTTGGTGATCAAATAACTTGGCTCTATATATTTAAAGTTAGTCTTAACTTTTAGGGTGTGATTGAGAGAGATATATAATCACTATGTAATCTTTGTATGAGAGATGTGTTTGTAAGGATTTGAGAAAGAGTTGAAAAAAAAATCGTGTTGCATGAGAATTCCATGTATTAAACACTATGGGATAGAAACTACGTTTATTTCAGAGCTTGGATTTAGTATTTGTTTTAAGGTGTTTTGTACCCTTTGTAATCTTTATATTTTATAGTAGATTTTTCTCTTTTGTTCATGGATGTAGGCACTTGGGCCGAACCACATTAAATCTTATCTCTTGTGTGTTTGATTTAATTTCGTGTTGGTCTCATTCGTTTGTGGAATACGATTCTGCTTGAAAAAAATCCCAATATTTTATGATTTTTTTTTAGATTTAATAGTATATTCTTTTCCCATATATTTCATACTTGTGTTATAAAATAGAATGTGTCAATAAAAAATTAACTATAGAATGTGTCAATAAAAAATTAACTTTATTTTAAATAATATGAAAATAAAAGTAAAATTATAAACAAAAAATTCCTGAAATTCAACATTACACTAATTATCAAACAATATATCTATATTCAACATTTAATTTATTCAGATATAATACTTAATTTTTCAATTTATCAAATAAATCTTAAATTAAACTAGATTAATTTCATTATTTTTCAAACCAAATTGAAATTAAAAAAATCCTCCACTAAATTCAAGTCAAACTCGAATATAAAATAGTATTGATCGACTCAATTACATAATATGATTTACTATATCAAAAGAAACAATTTTTTACTAGGATAACATCGACACTCTTTTGTCATGTCATCTCCAACACATTGCAATTTAAATATAATTTCTTTTTGGAGCCAGGTGATTCAATCTCATTATTATAGTAAATTAAGAAAGGATGATCAATGCTCCATTAATGCAACAATGATAAGCAAATGGCAAAAAGAGCTAGCTGGCTATGTAAGTGGAATAAGACATAGTCATCGTCCCAAACAGAAAGAAAGTAAAGAGTCAGTCGTCGGCCAAAACGTTGAAAATGTCACTGATTCTATTATGTATATACCGACAATTCCTTTTTGAAGTGAAGAGAAAATCAAACATATCCACCCGTCGTGACAAAACAATTACACTCGTTACTATTACTTTATCATAGTTAATTAATGGTGATTATTTTGCGTAAGTTTTACCCAAAAATCATTGAGTTCAAAAACTCAATTTACAATATTTAAAATAAAAAGAAAACTCAGTTTACAACAATAAAAACATATTATTACATTTGGCCGATTTGTTATGACAACATATCCAATGAATTAATTTTGAAAGAATTTTAATAACAAAAAATTTTATAAAGTTTTATTCATGATAATGTTTCCAAATTGAATATAATAATTGACCATTAATGTGAATTAAAAACTTAAATTAAACTTGAAGTAAAACTCAAAGGTGCTTAAACGCATAAATTCAAATAATCAATCAAAGTCGAATTGAAATCACGCGGATTGATATTCAAATCACAAAATTAAAAATTCGCATAATTCAAAAAGGATAAAATATTAAAAATTCAGTCTATGTTTTTTATATCATCCTTAATCATGATAAGAAAAAAAATGCGAAACTGATGATCTGTCGTGGGATGCTTTAGTCACTAAACATTGAGTTGGCATTGATTAATAATGCACTCCTTCGACTTCATGGCCGGGGTTAGTAAAGAGTGAGCTCTTGGATAAGATCCGTCATTATAATAACTGTTTACCTAGAAGAATATTTGAGGGCTATGGCTATACTAGGTCTGTTTTAGTCCCATAAAACCAACAAGAAGCAAGTTTTGTTGGGAGGGTTGGTGGAATCTAACAATTTTTGATACAATGCTACGATGCCATCCGAAAAGGATAAGAAAATTATATGAATTAAATTTTAATAAAAATTATATATGTATATAATAAAAGTTTAAAAAAATTTGTTTATCGTATTAACACAAATTTTGATATAAAATTTTTGTATTTTATATAAAATTTTATGTTTATATTTTACATAATACAAATACAATTTGTATACAAGAATTGCCACATCTAAGTGTAATCTAATAATTTTAGACATAACATAGTGACATAATACAAAATAATGCAAAAATAATACTAATTAAAAATTGACCCAAATTGCATATAAATATAATAAAAACTAAAAAAATTATGTTTATGAATTTATCATGTCGGTACAAATTTTTATAAAAATTTATATGTTTTACACATTATAAATATAATTTTATATGTCACATACATAAATTAACGAGTTCAGATGCAATGATCCTTGTAAAAGAAAATTCGTTTTCGTTTCATTGGTTTGTGTATGGTTCGAGGCAGAAAAAAGAATTGACCAAAGGTGAACGTCAAGTGAAGCAGGTGAACCAGCTGGCTGCAGCAGCTGGGAAGTCATTGTCGTCAGCTCTCATTAATCAATCACTCATTCGAACTGATGCCAAGTCCAACAGAGAGAGAGAGATGGATGGATAATATTGCTTTTTCTCTCTTTTGGCAGCTACTAACTTTGATACAATTCCTTTGGAGTGTCCAACTTGTATATCCTAGCGAAAGGGTCCCACATCAATATGGTAAGATAGCTTAGCCTGGCCTCCTTTGTCATAGAAGTGCCCCACCAGTCCAGAAGCTCATTCGATTCTGATGGAATCATCGACATGCTTGCAAGCATTATTTTAGCTCAATTTGGTTCGAGATAATATATTTTATTTAATTTTAAAATAATCGAATTGAATGGACTCAAATACAAGTACAAAAATTTTAACATTTAAGATTATTATTAGTGTTACTGAAAATTTTCACCCAAAAGTTAACTGGCTTGAAAAATGATATTTTTCATCGCAGTTATAAATACATTCAATCTTTTTCACAATTGATGTGAGAACATCAACAGATATTATTTGATCTTATTTTGATATCATTTGAACAATTGATGTAAAAGAGCTGCAAATGTTATTTATGAGTTATTTAAATTTGATTTGATGAATATTCGAATTTGATTCATTAATATTTGAATAGAATTCGAATTCAAGTTATTTAAATAATGAGTGGAGCTGAGGTTTGAATTTGAATATTTTAATATTTTATTTGAGCAACTCCAAACATAATCAAATTTTCATTTTGCACAACTCAAGTCGAATTTTAAACAGTAAATTTTCAAATGAAATAAAATTTGAACATAATATTGGATTGTATCAATTCAACTTGATTATAATGAATTTAGACATGATCATGAGCGGGCTCAAGCCGAACCTAAGCCATATACTAATAACTTATATGCAAGCCCAAGCCTGACTTGGTATGGAGTCAAGCTTTTTTTTTATTTTATATTGCAAGCTTGAGCCCAACCCAGCCCACTCAATATGATTTTATTCATTTTTTAGTATTTTAATTTTTGTTTATTTATTTTTTTATTCTTTTAATCCCTTATAAATTTAATTTGATTTGTCAAAATTTACATGCCAATTTTCATATTAAATATATATAATCACGATATAATCATGTTTATTAATAAAAAATGTTTTATGTATATATAATTATAATATACTTAGTAAATATATATTTAAATAATTAATTTTATTTATATTCAACTCAGTCAGGAAGGGCTTGGGCTTCAAAGAGTCAATCTTGAGCTCGGCCCATTTTTAATCGAATCTAAATTTTTTGTTCAAACCCGTTAAAATGCATCTCATATTTTTGTCTAAACCTGATCAAATATAAAGTGGACCTCTAGACTCAGGCGAATAGCTCAACTTTTGAGCAAGTCTAATTATAATCTTATATGGAATCCACAAATAATTAAAATTTGTTGTCTAAGCCTATTTTTGGCACAGTGTCACCACAATATATCACTTCAACTTAGTAATTCTACTCGAGATTTTTTATGCGTCCCCCAAAATTGAGACAACCCTTATGTATACTCATAAGCAAGTTTAGTGTCTATATTTTGAGAGGGCTTTGGCACCCTCAAGTGTGGACAAGTCTTAATATATATCTATATATATATATATATATATATATATATATATATATTAAATAAATTTAATTGTTAATTTTATTTGTTTATATTTGATCCATAATTGGATTTTATATATTACAATTTAAAAGAAGTTAATTTTTCTTTTATTTTTATCTAGTCACTGTACCCACCAATCGCTATTTACAATTTCTTAAAATTAACAAATTTGTTATAATATTTAAATCAGAATAATTTACAAAAAATAACTTTACTTTTTAGCTTTCTCAAAAGAATTCAAATTTTCAATCAAGTTGTAAATGTTTTTCCTGTTCTTTTCTTTTTGGTAAAAGAGTTAGAGAGCCCAAAGTTCATGAGAAATAGGGAAGACTAATTTTTTTTTATTTTTTGTAACTTATTTTAATTATTCATCTTACTCCATATCTTTATTTAATATTATTTTGAAATCTTTTTTCAACCAAAAAATTAGAATGGAAGCACCTTATGAGAAGTTTAAAAAAGCAAAAGTTTTTATTTTAAAGTTTCAACCTCAGTTTTATTAAAAAAAGTATATCTATTTTTCTTGTTTAAATAAAAAAATACATTGTCTAAAAAAATTGATTTATATATGCTTTTTTATTTCAATTTTTTAAATTGTGTGAATAATTAAGAAAGTTTCCAAAAAGATTGTATAATTGATAATTTTACTATTAATTTAAAAGTTTTTATTTTCTTCAAAGTTTAATGTTTATTTTATAATTTTATGCCTGTGCACGCTTGTATCTGTCTATATAATGTGTTAATAGAATATATTTTATGAAAAGAAAAGAAAATATAATATAATATAATACAATATTAGCTGGGGTCTTTAAAATCAAATATCAAAATTCGTCGCTCTCTCTCTGTGTGTGTGTGTATATATATATATATATATATATATATATATATATATATATATATATAAAATACAATTAATTTTCTTTTGTTATTAAAACGTACAAGGAAATGGTTAGGAATTAGTTTGTATGGCATCCTTGATTTTCTTTTGTTTTTTTTCTAAGGGAGGAGAGCCAAGACGGATCGAACGCATGACAAATTATGGGATCACATTAGCCGTCAGAATGGTGTATGATATGGAAATTTTCCACATCTCATATTATAAAAATAAATCAGCCAAAAATTTTATAGAAATCAAATTGTCTAATCTTTACTAATAATCAAATAAAGTCAAATTAGCATGGATTCTTATTCTTTGAAATATTATGCTATATGAAACACATATATAGAGAAGTAAATGTTTGTGCGGATTGCTTAGCTAATTTAGTGCATGCGAGTACAATTGAAATATGGAAGCTTCAGAATCCGTAGACTGGTTTTCAAGTTTTTCATTTGATGACAGTATTGGTCTTAGTCAGGCTAGCAGCTAATGCTCATTTGTAAAATATATACATATATATATATTAGAGATATTGTAATTTTTTTATAATGTGATTGGGGATATTTTAAGAGTGAGAGATAAATAATGATATTTAGAAGTTGATTAATAGTGTTTTTATATTGGATTTCAAAAAAAAAATATATGTTGAACGTGTTGCTTCATTTCAAAAGTGAGAATTCTTCATCCAAAATCATGTATGTTCATGGTAAGGTGTTTCAAAAGAAAGTGACGATGTTTCATTTAGTTCATATGTCTGGGGTACGTGTTTTAAACTTTTTTTGAAGTTATAAATAGTTTCATAGTTGGTTCATTTCAAGACACTTCAACATTTATGGAATGTTTGGATGAATTACTTCAATACAATATTCATTCTAATCAAGATATTTAAAAGTCTAAAAATTAATTATTTTATTAGTTAAAAAATGAGAAAATTTAAAATGTATAAAAAATTTCAAGAGAAATTTTGTTACTTAAATTCTTTTTTGAAAATTCACCAAAATAAATAATTTTTAAAAGTTCCTTTATTTTTTTTTTTACTTTAATGTACACGACCCATCATAAAATACAAAACTCAAAAAGAAAATGTAACACCCCAATCTTACGTCGGGAGTTTATAAGTCTATGTAATACTATATATATAGAGATTTAAACTCATACTTCTGAGACACTTTTTATGAGATAAAACTATAAGATCTTATAGTCAAAGTGGATAATATCTCTCAAATTAGGTGTGAGTCTTCACAAATGGTTTCAAAAGTGGTCCACTAGCCAAAACAAAATACGTAAGTGCTACATCTAGATTCCCAATGCTTGGTGTGATCCTGATTCTGTTCTAATTAAGCTTGATAAGGATGTCAAGCTTTGAAGCGGGAGAGTTTGTAACACCCTATTCCCACATCAGGAGTTTTGTGGGACTTTGCAATGCTATATATATAGAAACTTGAACCCATATTTGTGAGGAGCCTTTTGTGAGACAAAACCGTGAGATTTTGGGTTCGAACAATATCTTATAAGTTGATGCGGGTCTCTACAAAAAATATCATTTTATCTATATATAATTTATTATTAACAATATTTATATAATTTTACAAATCTAATCATAACTATATTGCATTTTTTATATTTGTATTTTTTAATTCTAATATCATTATTTTTTATCTAATAAAATTTCATAGTCAGATTTTCTTCTTAAAAATTTTTTATCCAAACAATACAATTATAAATGTTGGAGTTTTGAATTGATGCATTTTAAAATAACTTATTAAGAAAAAAACCACCTGAACATTCTCTCACGGATCAAACCACTCTCTCTTTCTCTCATTTTTGTATAACTTGATCACAATTACAGATTTTCAATTGATATCATATTTTTGGACTTTTGTTTGGCCCAAGTTTCATTGTTGGGTTCTAAAACTTTTTCCATTTGCTTTAAGCCCAAAATAGTTTAGGCTTTCTCCGTCAGTTATCAATGGAAGATAGCCCAACTGTTTGGGCTTCTTCTATAGACTATAAATAACAAAAAGTTAACAAAAAAGGGAAAATTCCAATTTTCATCAGAGACTTCGCTTCTTCTCCAATCTCCGCGAGAGAATCTTCTAAGAAACCACATTTCCCTTTTCCTTCCTCTTCTCGAACTTTCTCTTCCAATCAAAATCAAAATTGTTTTTATTTTTTCTCTTTTTTTGGTAAAAAGAAACCTCTTTTGTCATCTAAATCATTGATTAAATCCGATTCCGATCTTTATGGTACGTTCTCTCTTTGTCCTTCTCTAGTTTTATTTTACTAAATCAGTTGAATGCTTTTTTTTTACGATGGTTTATTGTTAAATTCAAATAGAGTTGGGAAATTGTAATTAAAAAAAGTTTTAAAAAGGTCTTTTTTTCAATGTTAATTTGAATGTTCTAGGTTGCTTGTGAATTTCAGTGTGATTCAGTTCTGTCGTGTTGGTATTAATTTATTGGTAAATGGCAATGATATATTGGTTAGTACTTTCCTTACAATTTGCTCCAGGCAAAGATATGGATTTTACTCTCCTAGACATAATCCTTCAGGTTTCAAGTTAAAATGATCTGTTTCAACTTTTTACTCTCTTTTAGAATCTATATGTACTTGGGTTTTTAATTTTGCAAGAAACTGATGTAATTTGGAGATAACTATAGGGTTGGACTCTTATTCATGGAGGAATCAAAATCCAAATTGTTTATTGTAGTCTCGAATACCTTTATGTATTACCCTCTTCTTAATTTTGATGTTATAGGGTATTACTGTTTCTAGTGCTATACTTCGTCCTAGGATGGCGAAGCTTTTTCTTCTTTGGCATATTTTTGGTTGTGATAGATTGGAGAGGAAATAAACTTGAATTAGAGTTTTCAACTTTATGTTTCATATTGATTTTATGTTTAAGATCTTAAATGTTTCTCACTCACAAATGAGTCCAATTACTCTATGTTTAACTTAAGTGGGGCTCTTTGTTTTCCCAGACTGCCAAATTGAGCATTAAGGTGAATACATGTTAGAATGATTATGGCAATATCATTATTGAACAGAGATTAAAGGAGATCATGGTATACAAATTCATTCCTAGTTTAGTTATGGCATTTCTGAAATTATAAGTGATATGAGTATGAGTATGATGACAACTTTTTTGATGAAATTTAAGATATTCATTACAAGATAGAATGTATAAGTGATATTCGTTCTGATTCTTCAGCCCTTTTGTACAAGCTTGTAGATTGCTGGTAAGAAGTAGGTTGTTTAAACTTGAAAGGGCTGGAAGGATAAGAAAGAGGTGAAAATACCTTGCATTGAAACGTGAAATGCTTTCTCAAAAAAAAAAAAATGTGAAATGCAACTTTTAAATTAAAGAATCAAATCTTGATAACATTAAACTGTGTACAAGGCTTTATAAAGTTTGCTGTCAGCTTTATTGTGCTGTCTTGTGTATCTTTTTTTTCTTGATTCAAGTTTCAAGAATTCTTAGATTTGAAATACTGTCCTCTTGCTTGATAAGACTATAGATCCAAGAGAGAGGTGGTCAGTGCGGCTGGGTAGAAAACTGTTATACTTGCATTTTGTTATTACACTCCTTTACTTTGAAGGTATTATCATTATTCTTTTCTTACCCATGTATTCTTTTATGTAGGCTGCGAAGATTCTTGCCAACTTAATTGTAATGGGCTCTGGTATACTGGCTCGGGCTGTTGTTCAGGCATACCGTCAAGCACTTACAAGTTAGTTTACTGCACTATTGTTGTTTCATGATTTTACTTTGCTTGAAAACTAGGAGCTTGCATTTACTGATTGTAACCAAAATATGGTCTTAAAAAAAGTAAAATTGTGTACCATAATCATTGTAGCAGACTCCACTTAGTGCGAAAAGGTTTTGTTTGTTATTGTTGCTTGCTTGTTGTTTTGCATTTTGAACTGCTTTCTTCAATCAGAGTGCATTGAGGTTATGGCAGTTATGGCCCTTGCAATAATAGATTTTCAAGGTGAGGATAGCGAAAAGAAACGAGGATCAACTAATACAATGTGCAGAGAAAAAAAAAACAGAAAGATAAATAGGCTCATGTCGAAGATCTATAATTATTTATATTCAACCTTAATTTATTTTGTTTTCAGCTCCCTTTCTGACCAGAATTCGGCTATGAATGATTTATATCTCAAAGTTTCAAAGGCTAAAAGAATTCAGGGTTATTACCATTTGAAAAAAGGGATGGGTAAATGTTTTCTAAGTTCTTTTGCAATCAATTTTAAATCTTTTGTTTAATTGTATGCAGAATTCCTTGTAAATTTTGGTTTTATGACATTATGTTTATACAGTCATTATAGTGAAAGCTAATAAGAAGCGAAATTGGTACTACTGTTTTTTCTACATTTCTTATGAATTTATATAATTCACCATTTTTAATTGCCAATGTGTGCCATCGTATGCATGAATTCATAGTCTCCTCTTTCTCTATGACATATACTTAAATAAATCTTTGTGCTCGTGGCTAAATATCTAGATGTTGATTTTTTCATGGTGAAATCTTTTTGAAGAAGTCCCATGAAGAAAATTGGTTTAGTTCCAGTACGCATTCTATTTTTAATTGAAACAAAATACTAGCAGTGTTGAATACCTAAGTGACCAATAGTCTGCAAGTTTTATCAATTGGTATCTGCTACTCTATAAATTTTCATTTTTTATGGCTAGTGTGACAAGCATGTTAGGGAGAAATAACAGCAGTGTTATTGAGGTGATTATATCTATCTAGTGGCAGGCCTTGTGTTTGTTTTATATGTATCAATCTTCTGAACTATAAGTATATTGCAGATGCTGCCAAATCTGGTGTTACCCCGGAGACAATACAAAATGCAGCCCGTAGAGCTAGCAAAGTCATGACAGAGCAAGAGGCCAGGCAGATTCTTGGTGTAAGTGAGGAGACTGCTTGGGAGGAGATAATCAAGGTTAGTATCTCTTTCTTTCTTTTCTTTTCCTTTTCTGTTACTAACATCTCGAGCAAGTTTTAAAACTTCTTCCCTTGCTTTATTGCAGAAGTATGACGTTTTATTTGAGAAAAATGCCAAGAATGGTAGCTTCTACCTTCAGTCAAAGGTTCATAGGGCTAAGGAGTGCTTAGAGGCTGTCTATCGAGGCAAAGGAGGCGGCACTCCTCCTAGTTGATAATTCATCAAGGTTCGCACATTGCACATAGAGATGCCGGTTTGTAAACTAATTATGGTCTGATAATGGTCTCAAAGATTTAAATGATGCATGCATCACCTTTCCTACTTGTCCTCATTCCTGTATTCAAACGCTGACTGAAATTTTGTATCTTCAATGCTAAATAGATGATGATTGCAAATAATTAAGGTTTCTTAAGCCATTTATTTTGGCATTATATCATTATCTAACTGTATGCGGTTGTTGTCCGCTTGTTAGTTTAATGCAATGTTGATTAGGTGGAATTGAAACTTGAAATACCGAATAAGAGATAAAAATAAATAGCCATAGTTTCTGAACTTTGTGTTCAGTATCATTTTGATACTCATATTTTTAGAAGTTATTTGTTATCTTTTGTACCTGTAAATTCATAATGTTCTGGTCTTTTTGTCAGTCTAGGTATCAATTTAAACATAAATCTTTGTTTGCTAGGAAGAAAGCAAAGAGTGAGAAAAGAAAATTCGGTAATTCAATTATTAGTTTTATAAACATTTTTTTTATTTTTGTAGCTTAATTATTGGATTAATAAATTTTCTTTTTTCACTTTTTTTTTGTTCATTCTACCAAGCAAAGATTAAATATTACTTGATATCATGTGTTACGATATTAATTTTTATGTAAGATTAAAAATAAAGTAAAAATTTTTATGTAATTTTCTTAAGTCCGATGTTTGTTTTCTTTTCTTTTTTTTCCTCTTTATGAATTAATTTTTGTGAAAGATTAAAAATAAAGTAAAAAAAACAAATCTAAATTATGTGAATATTAAAAGTGTATGAAAAAAATTTTGAATAGGAAAAGAAATGATAGAAAATTGTAAATATAACGCATGTTTGTTTTAGCTTATAGAATAGTTTATATATTGTAAAACCGTAAATTAGATGTTTAACTCTTAAAATTTTAAAATTTTTAACTTATTCGGAAGCGAATTTGTTTTTTTGATAAAATTATAAATCAAAGCTTTTTTAAGAACAAGTGTTAATTGTAATAACATTGTATTTAGTGAGTATTTGTATATTTTCACTTTTCATTTCAATAATTCACAAAGTTATAAAAAGAATATATTATTTTACATTATTTTATTTATTTTTATATTAAATTTGCTTTTGATTTTAATTTGCAAAAAACATTTTTTATTCTATTTATTTGTTTCACTTAAAAAGTTAATGATTTAATTAAATAAAGTTTATCATTTTTTACCTTCTCTTTAAGTTTTCTCTCACTTTCTATTTCTTGAAATTCAAATCAAAAGCCCTTGCATCCAGAATTGGACGATTTGCTATTGTTGCCGTCGTCCTTTGTTAATATTAGACTTTCTCAAAACGTGATTCTGTATAATTCTCAATTTTTTCTTTCTTACGATTCATATTTAGCTCAAAAAACTTAAAAACAGGTGAATCTAAGTTTGAAAGTTGAAACTCATGACTCTTTTTTCCGTTAAAAAATTGTGATAATAATATGTAAAATATAAAATTTTTGTATCAATATTTTTTTTTTTACACATTAAACACAATTTATTTTAACTTTTATAATATTAATGTATAATACTCGCATTGTTTTAGTAATAAGGTCGTATTTTCACATTTTCAATATCTAAACCACTTCCTAAAAATAATCTTATTTTCACTTTTCCAATATCTGAATCACCTCCTTAAATCGTTCTTAAGTTTTAGGTTTGATTTTTGAATTATTGGTGGTAGTGTTTTTTTATAGGTTTGTTAGAGAACACTGGTTATTGTTTTATTTTAGAAGTTATATTTTTTATTAAAAACAATTATAATACAAAAATCAAATATGAGATTTTTTTTTAATAAAAGAA
This sequence comes from Heritiera fomes, assembly GCA_032173925.1. Lineage (NCBI taxonomy): Eukaryota > Viridiplantae > Streptophyta > Magnoliopsida > Malvales > Malvaceae > Heritiera > Heritiera fomes. Next base: position 32,704,757 of record JAPDPM010000009.1, on the reverse strand, counting down.
AGTTTTTATTTTCAAAAAAAAAAGGAATTCATGCACGTTGGCCTTTTTATCTTTATATTATGGAACTGCTTTTTGTACAGCCAACAAATATAGACAATTAAATAGAAACATGTGTTTCTTTTTTAATAATGCATGTGATTTACCTTCACCTTCGTCAGCTTTTATGCTTTGGTAGTGTCTTTCTTTTCCCTTGATCAACGCTACCTTTTGCTTTGGTAGTGCCAATTTAATAGTTTTCTTATTTTCTTCTAGAAAAAGGACTTTCAAAAGAAGGGTTTGCATTTACTTCAAAAACCTCACCTTTGTATTAGACTAGGGCCACCGTTGAGAAGCTAACTTTTAATTTCCCATTTGCATGTTTTCTCAAAATAGAAAGCTTCAATCTTAACCAGGAAGTTACCTTGCAAAATTTCTGATGATTTTAAATACGAATTAATAACACGATACAAAACGATATTTAAAACGTTATGAACATTATATGAGTTTAAATTTTTTAAAAAATTATAGATAAATCTTACAAAAATTAAAAATATTTTGTGTTTGACATATCAATAGATATTTTGAGATGATAATTTACATGTTTTATATAACATGATTACGATATGACATTGATATAAATACAAAATAAATATACAAATCGTTTGATCTATCTCCACACCATTTTGTAAGTGATTGGATTATTTCATGAATTATATCACATATAGGAATATAAATGGGTACCACTTAATAAAGTACCCGAGATTACTCGTCTTGATTAAGTAAGATTCGGATATCCTAGTAGTGATTTCACCATATGCGTTGGGTTAAAGAAGGGTAGTGCTCATAACCCGAACTTGATTAACTATTTTTTCATTTTTTATTAAATTATTTTTGTTTGTAGTTTCATAAGCATATTTCTATAGGTTTTTAAGTTGTCAAATTACTAAAGTTTGATGAATTATTATGGAACTCGTATATTCTTATTTAATTTTATGGTTTTAATTAATAAAAAATTAGATATTAAAATAATTGATTTTTTTTGTATGGGTTCGTGTTAATTAATGGGTTTGTCAAATTTTTGATTGATAATAAAATAATTAAAAGGAATCTGGTAATAAACGGATAGTGTGAAATTTATTGTGAAATTTATTAAGGTATGACTCAGATAGTGTGTTTAAAAAATAATTAAGTAATTATAGGGATTGGATTTGGGTTCAAATACCTCAAAATTAGCAAGTACCTATATCATTTACATTCCTAATTGTAATATAAACTTAATCAAGGATTGGATATTCTGTTCAAGTCCAAAGACCCAATATTTGAGCAAGCTTAGATAATAATATTGTCTATTAAATGGGCTTGGATATAAAAAGTCGATTCATGCCGAAAAACAATTCGAACATGAGTTCATCATTTTAAGTTTAAACTTTGGCCAAGATGGCCTATAATTATAATTTTCATTATATTTTTATACTAATGCATTTTTAATTACTTCTTTTTTGTGGGATTTAATTCAAACTTGTATTGTTTTTACTTTAATTTAAAATTTTAAGCTTTTTTGTACAAATTTATTCGAACTTATTGCATCATACTTGTTAACTATTATATGTTTTAATATTTTTATATTTTATGATATATTTTTTAAAAAATTAATATTACTTGGGTGAATTCAACTTATTCATCATATGTAAAAACGAGTTTGAACAAAAAGATAGGTTCAAAAAATCGAACCGTACTTGAGTTCACATTCAATCCTTTAATGATTTAACTAAGCCCAACTCGACTCATGAGCGCTTATTCATATGTTAATATTATGTAATGTTTTACTTTTATTCATTGTTTTTAAAAATTAATTTTTTCAAGGATTTTTATCCTAGAACTTTAGATTTTGCTTTGTATAAGGGACTTACAAAGATTGAGTTAAAATGGGATGCATTGGTAGTTTTGTAGATGATATGACCTCTCTTTTGTAGGGAAGTTGATGGGAGAAGTTAAAACTTAAAACTACAAAATATCTGTATTATATCTTCTTGTATTATGTGTATTTATGTATACTTTTTATCCATTTTCAATATATAAAAAATTGACACATCATCAATAAGTCTTTATGAGTAAATAAAAAAATTTTTTTGTATTTATTTTTAAGAACTTGGCATATTTTTAGTTTGTTTATCTATTTCGTCTTTCATCATTAAAATATGTTAAAAATTATTTGTTAAATATCATAAATAATTAAGAATTATTATTTTTCACCAAAAAAACAATTATTATTCAATATATTGTCTTAGGAGTATTTAATAATTACAAACTATTATTTACTACATAATCAAAGTTAAAACTGTGACAAATACTTAATTTTATTTATTTAACATTTTTAAAATAACATATGTTACTATCTTAATCTGTTAGTGAGTATAAAAACTTTACCAACTAACAATGTATTGGATAATAATTATTTTCGCTATCCATAAAGAGCATTACTCTATTCTCGAATATTCAAGAGTTAGAAGACAATTCTTTCTCTTTCAAAACTTATATTTCTCCTCATAAAGGAAACTACATTTTCTAAATAGTAGATCAAAAGATTCCTTTCAATGAAAGGATTAAGATTTGACAAAGGAAGTAAATTGACTTGTAATCTGTTTTCTTTTCTCATGACGACAACGGAAAATAGGAGGATGGTAAGAAAATAGACTGGTCTGGGAACCTTCCACCTACGTATCATCTCTTCTGTCTATTATTATTATTATTATTATTATTATTAGTTTGTATATGATACGACAATGTATAGTTTTTATATACTGTTAATTCATCAAAGGTTAACACATCATTAATAAGTTCTTATAGGTAAATTTAAAAAATTTATTTATATTTACATATAAGGATCTATTGATGATGTGTCAACCTCTGATGCATTAATAATATATAAAAACTATACACTATCAATGCATTATATATAAATCCAATTATTATTATATTGAGCACAAACAAATTCTATGTTGGAAAACATAATTAGTCAAATACTAAACCAAGTCAAATTTGGAAGCTCTCCGTTCAAAATACGGAAAAGAATAAAAGTAAAATAATGTCTAAAATATCATTATAACTTTAAGATAATTTTATTTTTTATTTAATTTTGGGAGAACCAAATCAAAAAAAAAAAACTTTTCAGAGTTTCAGATTGAATCAAAATTTTTTCGAACTTGCTATTCAGTTATTAGCAATAAAGACCTTATGAAATAAAGCTTCTTACAAATATATATATTAAATTTTTTTTATTTATGAAAATATTTTTCTTGATTTAAATAAACAATTTTAGATCACAAAAAATTAATTTTTATTGATGCATCAAAGTTTACTTTCTATTTAATAATAAATTTTTTTTTTGTACTTAAGAAAATGTTGTTTTTTAATATGTTATTTTTGTGTGAATATGTCATTTATTTATTTATTTTTTTAAATTTTAATCGTATAGCTGTCTTCCATTTATTTCGTCCAAGTTGTCATGCAATTGTTAGAACTATTTTTGTTGACAAGAAAAGTCATTTATCTCATTTTGTTTTTAAATTATATTTACAATTAATAATAATAAGAAGATTTTTATGATATATAAATGAGAATTTTAATTTTATTGAATTACTTTCAATAGAAAAGAATTAACTTGACCTCTTAATATTACTGTTATTTTCAATTAATAATTTAAATTTGGGTGGATTATGATTTTAAAAAATAAATTTTCCATAAGAAAAACTTAAAAATAGAAGTAATAAAATAAAAATATTATATAATAACTTAAAAAAGCAGCAACCCCTTGATTTTCTGCGTGTAATTTGCGCTGTCTTTTTTTATTCTATATTCTTCCCCCTGAAAATAGAGAGACAGAGAGAAAAAATTAAGGGCAAAAAAACAAACAAACCGAACAAAATTCGAACGAAAGGAAACGAAATTACATTTACATCAATTTCTTGGGAGAGAATTCTTCCCGCTTTTCTTCTTTCTTATTTTTTTTCTTCTTCGTTTTTTTATCTCTAACAGTGACGATTGATTTAATTGAATAAAAAAAGAAAAATTCACCATTGCCGTCAGATCTGCGGTTTCGATTTCGATTCAATCAGGTTAAGTTTCAAGTCTATCGTTTTTTGTTTTCGTTTTTTTTTTAATTTAGATTTGATTTTTTTAAGTTGGAATTTCGTTGGATTTCTCACTTTGTAGATCTAATTTTCATTTCTCTAAATTTAGCTCACTTTCACCTCATTTTGATTGATTTTTCGTTTTTTTTTTGAAGTCATAATTGTTAAAATCTTCTTCTTTATTGAATGATTGGAGATTTGTTTCTTATTCTCATAGATTACATTTATATTTGTTCATCAATTGTCTTTCTTTTTTGGTTAAAATCAATTTTTTTTTTCATTTGCAAATATTTCTTAAATGTACCATTTGAAGATACAGGGATCTGTTAAAAATATTTCTCGAAATTATAATTTTTTATCCGAATTAGCTAGCTTCTTTTATTGTTAAATTAACTCCTTTTCAATTTATACATTAAATGGGAATCTCGTGTAATTGGACTTTTATACAAATTTAATTTCATTTTATTGCCTTAAATGATCTTGATTTTTTCTTTTTAATTCTTTTGACTTTTTTTTTAGTAATGTTTGAGCTTTAAATGTTCTGATGCATTAAATTTTATTCCATTGTGGTGCCTGAAAATGGTTAAAGATCTAATCTTTCTTTTTCTCTTCTCTGATGTGACAGAGCTGCTTCATTTTGATCGCAGGCAACAATGAAGAAGGCCTTCGGTCAGACTGTTAGAGACCTGTAAGTGTATTTGTTAGGTGCTAATTCCTTTATAGCGATGACATACTGAATTTCTTCTGAATATTTCATAGTGTGAAGTAATCCTTGGTAGCAAAAATCATCTATACAAGATGATGATTGCATGTTTGGTCGTTTGTTAATCTGTTTGTTGCTTTTCCTGCATCTTGGTATTTTTATAGACGGTAGCTAAATGATTTTTTTTTTTCATTTTTCTTGCAGTAAGAGAGAGGTTAATAAGAAAGTTCTTAAAGTTCCAGGAATAGAGCAGAAGGTAAGAATATTGTTTAGAAAGTTCACCGTCCATTTGAGCACGTAAAAGTCGATTGTTGCATAATTGAAGTATCTATGGTCAGTAGTGTCTGGTAGAATCATGTTTTCCTTTGGCAAGGGGATTTAATAAATCTCTAGATGTTGTTTTAGTTGAGATGATATGTGAGATATTAAACTATGAATGTGATTCTGATTTTGATCCACATTTAAGTTGCAAAAAAGTGAGAGCCTTCTAGTATTATTTATTAAAGTGCTATTATGATTCTATAATAGAATAGATACAGAGGAAGAACGAGCAATACTTAGGGACTCTGAGTTTTGTGGAAGGCAAAGAAATGAGATAATAAGTGGAATCTAGGACGTGAACATTTGTGAAAGGATTTTTTTTTTTGTTAGTTGCAAGGGTTAATATTATTTGTCTGCTTTATGGAGACATGACAATGAGGGGAGAAAATTGATCTTGTTTTCAGAACAAATGAAACTGGAGAGAAAAAGTGTGAGAAATAAATTAAAGTTTAAGTTAATGAAGTCTTGGGATTAGTAGGTTCATGGATATTTATCTTAATTGAGGGGTGGTTCCTTACCAGTCAGATGCCTACATATGTCTCGAGTGCTATAAGGAATGGAGTGGGACTAATAAAATTATCACAATTGGCTAGTTGGGTTTGGAAGAAGAGCTTACTAATATCAGCTGTTGAGCATCATGTTGCTGTCTGTTGCAGCCCAGTTGGAGCCTTTGAGTTGATGTTTGAAGCTCTTAATGAAAGAGTGCTGAAACGACTGGTTCTTACTTTTGCTGAAGGATCACATTTTGCAACATAGATGTCTTCTCAAGTTTGATTAAGTGCCTCTGATGCTGGTTGAGCTTAATCTTGATTGAATACAGTGGTTCCTAACTTTTTTCTTACTTTTTTCTTTCATTTGGCAGGGGAGGGGATTTTGCTTAAAAGTATTTAATAGAAATAGTATTCTTGAACAACAACAATCACTAAGCAACAAAGTGACTATATTACTTGTGATACTGTTAAAAATTTATTATCTGCTTTAAATAATACTTTTTTTTCTTCTTTTTGCCTTTCAGGTTCTTGATTCCACTAGCAATGAGTCCTGGGGTCCTCATGGATCACTTCTGGCAGACATTGCAATGGCTACAAGAAACTAGTAAGCTTGAGAGAAATATGTATGATTTCCATTACTTATTTCTTACATGGAAAATCATTTTTTGAATATTCATGCAGTCATGAATACCAGATGATAATGGCAGTACTCTGGAAACGTATTAATGACACTGGAAAGAATTGGCGTCATGTCTACAAGGTCAGCATTATGTTGAGGGATTGGGTTGCATTTATTATCAATAATTTTTCTCTGCAACATAAAAAAGTGGTCATCTAAGAATCTCGTGTAATGGTTAAAATTTATCCTGTCTCTAAATCTCCATCTTTAATTTTGCAATGGTTACTGTGTTATGATGCACATTTTTTGTGTACTATATTTTGCTTTGCATTTTCTTTGTACATATTTTACATTTCCTCCATTTTCCCCTATATTAAGATATACCAATGTACTAAGATATTTGCTTTATTGAGCATCAGGCTTTGACTGTTTTGGAATACCTTGTTGCCCATGGATCAGAGCGTGTCATAGATGACATAAGGGAACATGGATATCAAATATCGGTAATTCTTGCTGTTTAGTGATGCTTTATAACAATTTTGCATGCAGTGTTGATGATACAATCTGTAGCTCACTGTTTTTAATGTTTTTGTCTAATTAAATATTTCTTGTGTTACAGGCTTTGTCCGATTTTCAGTATATTGATTCCACTGGAAGGGACCAAGGTAGCAATGTCCGAAAAAAATCTCAAAGCCTTATGGTCCTTGTAAATGATAAAGAAAGAATAATTGAAGTAAGACAAAAGGCTGCGGCTAATAGGGACAAGTGAGTTGGCAAAAATGCCTTTATGATTTAATCTCGTTGCTGTGTTCAACCGTCCTCCCAATAAGTGTTTCATAATGCCAGCATTGACAAAATTGATACTTATTTTTTATATAACTTTTCAAATCATATGTACACGAGCATGTGTTCTTTCAACATGGCATTTCATGTGTGTTTCAACATGAGAAGTACATATCTGCAAGAGCATACGTAGTCTCAAAATGACAATTACATATATGCAAAGGCATGCACATATAAAAAATGCATGAACTTCTCAAACTTTTTTGTGTTAAGGAAAGTGATAGTTTTTTCCATTTCTCTAGTAGGAAAGTTTAAGTTGTTATGTGGTATATGTTTCTCACATAGCAGTTAAGGGAAGTCCTTATTTACTGCTTGTGAGTTTCAGTTGGAGGCATCTTGAATATCAAGGTCCATGGAAAATTGGCTTGATATTGATTAAATCTGTTTTTTTCTTCTAAGGTGTTGGTGCATTTTCACCATTCTAGCTATTAATAGAGGTCTCTTGGGATTTTTCTTGTTCATCCATTCACCAATGTACATCAAATTTTTACTCTTCCCCTAACCAAATCTGGTGTCTTATGGAAGGTTTATGTCTGTTTTGTATCTTTCTCAGATATAGCATGGTGGACTCTCTCTGTCTTCCGCTATAGATTTTGAATCTATTCTCTGCAGTCGTTGTCCTATATCTCTATTCTAATAGATATTATAGCTGAAATAGGGTATTAAACCTATACAAATGATATTGTTCTTTTTCTATTTGAGTTACATTTCTCTAAGTTTGTTTCTTTTCTATTTGAGTTCCATTTCTGTAAGCTCTGATGACATTTCTTGTTCATGATCATTGGATCTGTATGATTTAATTGTTTTGTGCCATAGGCAATGTGTTATAAATTTTGCCTTGGAAATTAGTTTTATTTATGAGAATATAATGGATGAAAATGTAGAATTCTCCCATAATGTATAACTGTTTGTTTTACAGGTTTCGAAACACATCAGTGGGTGGAATGTACAGGCCAGGTTCAGGGGCATATGGAGAGAGATATGAGTATGATCATTATGGAAACAGGGAAGAGGATCAGAATGGTTATGGAAGAGATAGGGAATACGGCTATAGAGATGATGATCGGTATGGCAGATATGGGGATTCAAACAGTCATGATGGAGATCGTTATGGCAGAGATTATGAAGATCGCTACAGCAGAGATGGTTATAGGGATGATGACTACAGAGGTAGAAGTACAAGTGTTGATGGTGATCAATATGGCACGAGAAGTAGGAGCTCTGATAGAGACCGTGGTTTTGATGATGATGGTGCTTCATCTCGGTATGCATATATTTACTTTTGAGATTTTTATATTGCTTTGTTCTTTTTTTATGAAACACATTAATATAGTTGATTAAATTAATTTATATTTTTCTCGATTTTTTGTTGAAGCAACTTTCCTTTTTTTTTTTTTGGCTTTTGGAGATTGTGAAAGACATTACAATTTACAGTGGAAGGTGTGAATATTAGCAAGTTCTTTTGCACTAGATTAGGATACTTTAATGGTGCATTTACTCAGTAATTTCCGTACAGTTTTTATATCACGATGAGCTTTTGAGTGTCAGTTCTCTAAGTGATATGTCGAGAATTAGTAGTTCTTGGGATCCTCCCTCTTTGAATTTTAAGTATGGTGTTCATAACTTCATGGGATGCTTGACATGGAGAATATAATTACCATGACCATCTATTCTGCAGGGGCAGCGGTGCTAGAGCTGATGATCAGTCTCAGGATGGAAGGTAACCCTGAGTTGATCCATTCTCAACTTGTCTTAGTTGATTAATTTTTTATTAGACAACAATTGTTGCTTTCATCTTTCTAAATATTCTGAAAATCATTTTTGTGCAGGAGGCTTGAGCAAAAGTTTTCTGAACAAAATATTGGTGCTCCTCCTAGTTATGAAGAAGCAGTAAGTGAATCTCGGAGTCCTGTCCATGGTGAAAGGTATTGTTTTGTATCTTAAATTTTCATAGGCATGTTGCTTGCAATTGTGTTTTTCCAGTTGGTGCATATTGAAAAGATCTTTGATGATAGGGATGGAGAAACTTCAATAGCAGCTGCTCCCAGGGCTTCTTCTCCTTCTGCTAGCAATAATCCTAACCAAGCAGTCTCTGATTTTGGTAATTCAGCTTCTCCTCCAAATCAAGAAGTGGAGGCTTTTGATGAATTTGATCCACGTGGTTCAGTTTCAGGTACAAAATTCCTATAGGATGCTCCAATGGTATTGCCTGAATGATCATAGTTTTCCTTCATTTGGAATTTAGTACCCTTATTGCTCATGCAATATGAACATTAGTTGATGTGATGATCATTTGACTTGAATAATCACTGTAAAATGTAAATTTCTGAGTTGTCCAAATAATAAGTTTGATATATTCTGTTGTTGAATTTTGCATTCATTTTTTTCTTGTACGTGGCAAGTTTTAGTGTATTTTTTATCTGTAAAATGCACATTTTTGCACTGGGTTGAATCATTTACATATTGATAGTAATTTTCTGGGAGCTAAACTCAAGCAGTTGTTTATATGCTAGTGATAATTTTGAATTATGACATTATGGTCAGGCAGCCTTAAAACATAAAACAACTGTTCCAACACTTCCTGTTTTCAATTTTGATTTTTCTTTTGTAGTTTCATGTGATTGTGTGGGATAAAACTCCTACTTTTGAGGAGCTTAGATTGGATTCTTGTTGATGCTTTTGCATTTATCCTTTATAACCGGAACTTATTTTTCATCTTTTGCTCATCTATTACAGCTGCCACTGCTACTGCTACTGCTACTGCTCCTGCTGCTACATCCACTCCTGCAACTGCTGTTCCCATTGCTTCGACCAGTGCTGAAATAGATTTACTTGGTGCTCTGACAGATTCATTGGCCATCGTGCCAACTACACCTACAATCCCTGCTGCTGAGGCTGATGCCCTTGCAAGCACTGGTGCTGTACCCACCTTTGCTGCTAATCAATCAGCATCTAACTTTGGAAATCAGGTAGATATGATTTATTTAATTGAGGGACTTCTTAAAAGTCCATTTTTCATGGTTCATGTACTAGGATTTCATTACACCTGTTTAAAATATGCTACTGATGGAACCATGAATGTGGATATGTTGTTCTATTGTTGCCTTGTTGGCTTAATACCCTAATATACCCTCAACTATTTACACAAAATGTATGTAAGCCCTGAACGTTTTATTGTATGCAAATTAGTTCATAACTTTTATTTTCTATAAATGAACTTTGATCTTTCAAAATAGTGCAATTAAGTCGAAATTTGTTAAATGACATTAACTGTTGTTTGGACATCCTACGTAGCAGTTGACTTGGATAGTTTTGTGAGTTGCCACATGACATGTGCAATACAAATGAAAGTTAATGTCATTTAATATATTTGGACTTAATTGCGTGATTTTGAAAAGTTAAAGGTTTATTTGCAGAAAATAAAAGTTTATTGACTGATTTGAATGCAATAAAACTTTGAGGGCCTAGATCTATTCTATGCAAAAAGTTAATGGTGTCTTTGGCTATTAAGCCTTGCCTTATGTGTTGTCATTTGCTTTAGATATCTTTATTTGAAGGATCATGTAAAACAGCATGGATAATTAAAAATGAAGTAATTTTGCCGAACTGTGGAGATCATTGCATACTTACCATAGAAGGGGTAACATTAAAGATTTTAGAATGAATTTCAAATAATATTAAGTCGAACTATTGTTTAGAATTATATCGCAGAATGTTTCTGAGTCGTCTTTTCACTAATTGATTATCAAAATAACCATCTGCCTTCTTTTGCTCTATGTCTTCTCTCTTCCTCCCCCTCCCCCATTTCCCCCTCTTTCCTATCTCTCCCCCTTATTTACACCTATGAACTTGTTCTTTAAATCCACTGGACTTCAATGTCTGATAAATAATTTGTTGTTATAATTCTGTTGTTATGGGATAAGTTAGTTTTATTCTTGATTCAGGGTTTTGATGATCCATTTGGTGATGGTCCTTTTAAAGCTTCTGCTTCAACTGATGCTGGCGCAGCTCAGCAACACATTTCAACTACCGTGCCTACTTTCCAGCCTACAGTGAATCAAAATGTGGAAGTATCTCAGCCACATTCTGCAAAATCCGAGACAGTCACAGACTTCAATTTTGGGGACTCATTCTATGCCAATGCTTACTCTGGGCCCAGTGTCTCTAGTGTTCAGCCTCCAACAAACTCACAGTTTTTGCCTCCGGAGCTTTCAACTCCAAATCAGGAAAGTGATATATTGGCGGATATCCTTCCACCTTCTGGACCTGCCGATGATGTAGTAGCTTCTCATGCAGCCTTTTCAGCACCAACCAGCCAATCTGCACCACCAGTAGCTACTTTTGGCCAATCGGCACAGTCAGGTGCTAATATGTATAGCCAACCCATGCAGCCAAGCGCTAATCCTTATGGCCAACTGGCACAGCCAAGTGCTAATCCATATGGCCAACCAGGGCAGTCAAGTTCTAATGCATATGGACAATCTGCACAGCCGAGTGTTAATCCTTATGGTCAACCGGCACAGCAAAGTGCTAATCTATATGGCCAATTCGCACAGCCACATGCTAATCCATACGACCAACCCGCACAGCCAAGTGCTAATCCATATGGCCAACCTGCACAGCCAAGTGCTAATCCATACGGGCAACCGGCACAGCCAAATGCTAATCCATACGGCCAACCTGTACAGCCAAGTGCATACGGGCAACCTGCACAGCCAAATGCTAATCCATATGGCCAACCCGTACAGACAAGTGCTAATCCATATGCCCAACCCATGGAACCAAGTTTGAATAATGCATATGGTAATTTTAACCCACAGGCTGTGTCTATGGCTCCTCAAATTCCAGGATCTGTTCAAGCTACTAGCAGCAATGGGAGCTTCATCTCTCAGATTTCTAATGCTCCTGTTGGTTCACATGTGGCTGCTCAACCTCAAAATCCTGCTGGACCAGCTGCCCAGTTTAACACTGGCAACTTCCTTACACAGCAGGGTTCTGTTGTGCCAGTTACTTCACAGAGTGCTCTTCAGACCGAAAAAAGCACGAAGGCACCTGGTGCCCAAAATAACAATGATGCCCTAGGTGGCTTATTTTCCCAGCCAGGATCAACGACTTCAAGTGTACCACAGACAGCTCCTCCCTTGTCAACAGGAGCACTTGCTATAGTTCCGCAGCCATCAAAGGATAAGTTTGAGCCAAAGTCAGCAGTTTGGGCTGATACATTAAGCAGAGGACTTGTCAATCTGAATATATCCGGACGTAAGAACTCACTTTTCCCTTGGTGAAAAAAGGTCATGTCCCTTCCACAGGAATTAACTTTATTTTATTTACTGTGTGCAGCTAAAACAAACCCATTGGCTGATATTGGAGTCGACTTTGATGCTATTAATCGGAAAGAAAAGAGGATGGAAAAACCTGCCCAGACTGCAGTAACATCTACTGTCACCATGGGTAAAGCTATGGGATCTGGGTCTGGGATTGGTCGTGCTAGTGCTAGTGTTCTCAGACCTCCAGCAAATCCTATGATGGGTGCTGGCATGGGTATGGGTATGGGCATGGGCGTTGGTATGGGTATGAATATGGGAATGGGAATGGGTGGTGGTCCTATTGGAGGCATGGGCATGGGAGGCTATGGTGGCATGAATCAACAACCTATGGGCATGGGAATGGGGATGAACAACATGGCCATGAATCCGGGCATGGGGATGAATATGGGAATGGGGCAAGGAGCCCACGTGCAAGTGCAAAATGGAATGCCTGGCAGTTACAACCCTATGATGGGTTCCGGTGGCTATTCTCAACAGCCATATGGTGGCTATAGATGAAAATGTGTTGCCTTCCTGGATGCGTTACATGCTTGTGATAGATACATGGTAAAAGAGATTGGAATAGCAAACGCAGGCATCGCCTTTGAATCCTTGAGTAAAGCTATAATTTTGTAGTCAAAATCTTCCGGCAATTGCCTGATTTGATCCATGTTTATTCATTTTTATTATTTCTCATTCTTGCTTAAGCTATTGCACTGTTTAGGCTACAAGAGCCTTTTGGTTGATTGCTGGTTTAAGCTGTTGTGAAATTATGTAGCAGTGAGGGAACAACCTCTCAGGTTGCCTTTTTTTTCCTTACTCTTCCATATAATATATATTTTTTCACCTTTTATATGCAGTATGTTTGGTTACAATACGGAATAATAAATCTAATCATTCATTTGCTTTCCCTTAATTATTTTCTCATCAGCATGATCAATAATTTCAGTATATTTACAGGGAGGACGCAGGGGAGAATTCAGCTTAGATACGATACAATTACATTAGATTAGAAACTTCTATGACACACACAAGTAGCTGAAGCTCATCTATGATATGCTATAGTTTTCCTTTACAAAGCTTGCTCTTATGATGGTACGAGGCTGAACAAACTTAGCAGAACTGTCCAAAAATCGAAAAGCTAGATTTTGTAATGCTCCATGAGATGAGAATGGAATGCTCCTATAACTTCCTTTCCTTCGATGTTATAAACAAATTACTGTTTTATTATCAGTTTGTATAGCTAAAACATGTTCTTGGAGAGTAAATGAGTTCTATGGTCTGGTTTTAACAAACGAATGTCTATGCGAAACTCGACCAGACTTGGGGAGTCTAAGGAAGCCTGAACCTGGTTTGGTGTTTGCGGACATAAATCTAGTAGATCTCCAGGCGCAAACTTTGTGATCGTACCTTCAATCTTCTGATATAACCTAGAACTACCTGCGAAAGAAGAAGCTGAAGTGTCAACAGCAAATATGCCATGACAGTAATAATTATGCAATCTAACAAAGATTCTTAAATGCTCAAATCATTTTGTGAACATGGAAACCAGGACAATCACTTGGTTTGGTATAAATGGGTTACTATAGGTCTTACAAAGCTCATGCAGATCACTAATACAGAACAGTTTTCTGTGATCTTATGTCTTTGTTTTTCTTTATCATATTTCTATGATTTTACATTTGCATTGCACCTGCAGCTACATCAGATCAGCCAAAGAATGGAGAAAGTTTCTCTTAAGAGGTAAATGCTCTCTGTTTCAGGCCTAACAAAGCCATTAGAGCATCATCGAATAAAAGGTTATATTATAAACAAAGCTTAAAGGTACCTTCAACTTTAGACTCTTGAAAGGTGAATTACAATGGGATCATTCGAGAAAGACTTGAATCCTGTCACCGATTGCATCATCAAAATTCAGCAACAGCTTTCCCCCTACTTCCTCAGCAGCTTCATCCAACAATGCCTTGATGTTTACACCCCCCAAAGCTGTGAAGAAAAGAGATCAAATTCTTTATTGGTAATTTTTCAGGAACTCAACCGAAAAGATAGCCATTGTGAATGAGTTTTCAAATGAAAAATTTACCGGGAACAATATTTGTAATTCCTTCCAAAAACCCAGCCTGGGGAAAAAAAGAAAAGGTAAAAAGAAAAAGATATTACTCATTTCCATAAAAGGACACTGGTATATTTTAATTAGATACAGTTATGAACACCAAATGCATGTTAAACACCCCAAATGAATTTTGACATATAAAAGCAGCACTTATTGTCAAAAATCATGACTGTGCTAGGGAAATGTTCAGTCAACAGAAAGATGAGCTAGCTAATTATGATGGTGTCTTTGCTCAAAGCAGAAGACTTACAGGAATTCTAACATCAAGTTTCTCAAATCCATCTCTTCCAGTAATCTTGACTCTCAAAGTCCGAGACCAGATCGCGGAAAAAGGATCCCTTGAACCATCTGCACCATAGTTATTGTATACGTCAGGAGTTATCACCTCGACAACTGGATCTTGAGGACTTTGACCTCTTTGTTCCGAGTCATCTTGAACCCTTTGTATACTGTATGCATTACTGCTCACTGACACATAAACCATGCTTATAGGATTAGGAGGACAAAGCAAAAATATTACATTATTCTCAAAAGTGGTTATGGGAAGGCAGAACACATACAAAAGTCTATAGCCATATATTTTTTTTTAATTTTATAACAAATAAAAGCATAAGTTCTCGATGAAAGTTTTTAGGCAATAGAACCCATTATAGTGATTGCAAAATTAGCTCAATTATGTTCAAAATACCTAACAAACTTCACATGAAATATGGAAGATATTGAAGCATGATGGACATTTTGCTCAAGGAAAAAGTGTTTACTTCAGTTTAGACTTTAGAGTACTAAATCTCACCCACCTCTGTCTGAATGTAGCTGATAGGGGCGGGTAGCATATCTTTTTTCTTCCTCATAGTAATTATTGAAACCTAAAATTTCCTTGATTTCTTCAAAAGATGGCATGCTTCCAGGAGGCGGAATACGACCTCTTTTGAGGGCAGTTAGTGAATCCTACAAATTTGTACAGGTTGACCTTTGAGAAGCAACATCATATTAACAATTGAATTGTGAAAGAGTAAATGTCACTAAATATCCCGTATTTTGGGCATCATAAAATTAGACCTTAAAACTTTCCAGGCTTGTACAAGTGGTTATATTCAGACTAGCGTTCAAAATCATAGACTGAGGCAATATTCAAGTGCCAAGAACTGTTGTATCTTTTTCACAAGAAAATGTAAAAGTCTGTCACATTCACAGCCATCAAGAAAAGAACAAAAAGACATACTGAGTTAAGTTTCATGCGTACCATCTCACCTAGCCCTTTTCTCATAAGAAATGCACTTGAGAACCGAAAATGAACTTTAGCACGCATTTTAGATTGTGAAAATATCAAACCTTTTGAAAACACCATCAAATTGTGTTTCAAAGTTAAATAGTCATCTTCTCCTCCCCTTTTTTCAAAAAATAAATGTCTCTCAGGTCTATCAGTGGTCTTCCATCTATCTAAAAGGCCTCTCTTTGACTTTTTAGTGGTATTAAGCAAAAGCGCACAAATTTATTTGGCATCAGCCTGCTCATTAAAATTACCTTCTTTCAGTCTTCAGTCCTTTGCTTTACCTTTGTCACCAATATTTATTTTAAAATTTTATGAATGACGATCTAGTGCCCTTAGAATATGAATTCAAATTGCAACTGAAAAGGTATCGATGCTAACTAAAACTAACATATACTAATTCAACCCATCCAAGTTGTAATGCTCAATTGAGCACATAGCTACAGATACAAACTAGCAGTTATAGACTCAAGAATAAAATTATCAAAATTTACAACAATAGTGCGTTACAATGAATGTGTGGTTAAGATAGGGAACAATATATCATAATTGATACCGGAGAACAATAAGCTTATCTTCTGTATTATCAAAGTTACCCAATACAGTGAGTGAGTTGTAACATAGAATAAGAGTCAGATCATGTTATAAAAATGCTTGTGCTCCTTCATAATCTGTCCAATGGCAAGAACCAAGCTGTAGCATTTTGTTTGTTTTGGTAGTTAAACAGAATACATCATGTCAGATATATCAAAAGTATAAAAAAGAATCGTGGATGCAAGAGTACAGAGATTGCACAAGAATTTCAAATGCATCATGGGAAGAAAGTGAAGATACATGACCTGCATTGCTTGGATAGATACCCCAATCAATGAAAGTGGATATGCCACAAGTTTATATCCAATTTCTTCAAGTTCAAGCGGATTGAGTATTGGTGTTTTTCCCCCACCTTCAAGCATATTAGCCTACACGTGAGTGTAAAAGCTACATCAGTCATAGATGATGACTGAGAATTATCTGGGAAGGAAGCAGAGTACAGATGCATGTCACAGCAGATTTGGGAATTCGAATAAAGAGGAACAAATTCTCGTACAGGAGGCCTTATATTGGTGACAATACCCCAGAAATACATATTTGAAAGCCTATCATGGTGTTTAAATTTTCAAAGAATGAAGCAACTAGAGAAAGCTAATAAACATTACATTTCTTCAGAATTTTGTTTATCATACAAAAAACTGTGTGTGCGTGTGTGATTTTGGAGGAGGGCTGAGAGGTGTTACGATCATGCAATACAGTGTTAAAGATGCTTATTACTTGGTATTATATTCAAAAGAACATACCATACCATTTTTGCGACTAATGGAGAAACTTCACAGAAGGTTTTCATCTCTCCTTTAGAAGCTAGTGCATCTATAAAAAGGACATCCGCACCAGCATCAGCAAAAGCCCTTGATCTCCACAGTGACTCCTCTAAAGACTGTGCTTGACGAGAATCTGTTCGTGCCACAATAACAATGTCAGAACCACTCTCTTTGCGAGCATCAACAGCTGCTTTAATTCTCATCAAAGCTTCCTCTCGAGACATCACCTTCCTGCCTTTTGTATGACCACAAGCTTTTGGAGACACCTAGCGGGCAAATTTTATAAAAAGCCAAAGCATCAAAATAGGAACAAAACAAATATGCAATTCAAAGACTATTAACCTAAACTTGAAGGCTAGACTATAAAAGAAACTGCTTAGAGTACCACAAACATTGTTTACAACGCTACAGTGCTTCTGTTATGCCAACACAGTCACTTCTCATGTACAATAGTGAGTTTCAAGCCTTTGATAAGCTTTTCAGAGTTTGTCTTCTGTATTGTGTGATTATGCTAATTTATTCTCAAAGGAGAAGATTAATTCTTAGATTTATATTACAGGAAACTTATAAGTTTTCTACCAACTTTTACTTGCAAATTCAAATTTACTTGTTGCTAACAAATAAGGAAGACAATATATTTCTTCAAACCCTTCTTTCTAGATTTTGCTACAAAAGACCATGTTACAACTTGCCTTGGCAGCATAAAATAGCAGAAATTTCAAATGCTCATATGGTGAGTGCCGTCAATGCTATTCGTAAAACCCATTACACTACTTAACCGGTTCACATGCATTGACCATAAACATAGAAAACACCAAAAGGTTCTTAAGACAAAGCTAATATGTTACTCTTCAAGCTTAGAACCCTCTATCAAAGAAGTAGAAACCATTATCATGAATCCTGACTGAATTAATCTAAAAACAGGAGCAATAAAGTTGGTAAAACACCTGATTAATGGCCATAGAGAATGATGAGAAGAGAGAGGACAAAGAAAAAGATGAAAACTGATAGAGAAGGTTTACCAGCAACAAAAATATACGAAACGGAAAAACCAAAAATTCTTCTACAGAACATGAACCTGATCTTCAAGAATGATCCCCGCAAAGCCTGCTCTTATATATCCTTTAACAGTTCTCTTGACATTCATTGCATTTCCATATCCATTATCACCATCCCCAATGACAGGAATTGACACAGCCTGGGTGATCTGTTGCCCCTGATCCACCATTTCACCATAGGAAATAAATCCTGTGTCTGGTAATCCCAGACGAGCAGCAGAAATGGAAAATCCTAATGATAGCAGCAATCGGTGTTAATGCTCATATCATCTTGAAACAATTATGCAACAAGTTAGAGAAAATCTTTTAAACAAATAAATTTGTGAAGTAGTAAAAATTCAGATTTTTATACTGGAAATCTGTCGCACATATCTAAAGGATGATCAAAGAAACAAAATAATAGCGTTATACAAATCAAACACCCACATGTGGGAAGAACAAAAGCACCAAAACTGCAGTAATAATACTAATGTATATAAGAATCCTATGAATTTGAATAAAAACATATAGGTTCCTCAAAACAAATCCAATGGAACTAATACTGGCTTCAGGGAATGAAAGAAAACAAAAAATAAGTAAAACAAAATGATAAAGAAACAATCAGCATCAATGATCAGTTTAGCAGCACTAAAAATTTGCAAATTCACAGAGAGCTCTTCTAATTGTATCACTCAGAAAATTATAATGAAACTGGAATCACAAATAACTCCAATTTTAAAGGACCAGCTTAACCATCGAAACTGGAGTAGTTATCAATCATACAAACAAAGACCAAGTTGCGTTTATCAAATCAATGCAAAAACTGCAGAAACCAACAAAATAGAAGAATCCAAAATCACAAACTCCAGCAATTTAATGATGAATAAACAGAAATGATTGGACATTCTATATCCAGTAACTCCTAGTCAAGAAAACCCACATGTTGGAATTCTTATATCAATGAAAAGATTACAAGAAACAAAGAAAAAAAGCAGAGTACCACTGGTGAAACAGTACTGAAAGCCAGCCCTTTCAACAAGCTTAGCGCTGAGACCATCAAAACAAGCAGGGCCTTGGTGAACCCCAGGCAATTCCAGAATCTGTCTAAGTGCCTTTGCAGGTGGATTTCTCTCACCTAAACAAGCTCTGATAGCTTGGAGCCGCTTAGAAGCAGTAAAGAAAGTGTTCGGCTTTGATTTTCTTGCCTGTGTATTGATGGGAGCTACAAAGAAGCCATTTTTTAATTTTGCAAAAGGGAAAGAGTGAGCTTGTGAGATAGGGTGGCTGAGAGAAGAGAAAGCTTGGTCTCTGCTAGCTACTACTGTTGTTGATGGGTTCATGCTTGAAGCTCAGTTTCCCTCCCTCTTTGCTTCTTTTGGTGATCCTACTTTGAAGTTTGATAATGAAAAGGTAGTTTATTGTCAAGAAAATTTCTTTTGCATAATTGGATCATAGAAAGAGAGAAAAATAAATGAATTTCAAACAGGAAAAAGAACAAAGTTTTTGTCTTGTATAAGTTGTAACCAAGGAAAAAAAAGATCTTCCTTTTTTTTTTCTACTAAAAAATTCCATTTGTCTCATGCATGGGAAAATTATCTTTTTTTAATTAAAAAAATAAATAAATTTTTGAATATTGATTCAAAGAAATTTTTTACTTTTAAAATATAAAAGTTTTGTGAATCTAAAATTAGAATTTCAGTTATTTTACAAACTTTCATTATATAAAAAATAATAAATAATTTTTAATATTATTTGGATAGATGTTATAAAAATTACATTAATTATCTAAACAACATAAAAGAAATAGTAATAAGTAAAAATAATGAACCAATAACTTTAAAATATAAGTGCAAAAATGAGTTTAAAAAAAATGTGAATCCCTTCTCTTACTTTAGGGGAAAAAAAAGTAGTCTGGCCTTCTTAATGCAAATTTTTTATGTTATTAGATTTGATTTTTATGTAAGTTTATCAATTTAGTTGGAACACAATTGAAAATAAATTATTTTATTTTGTTTTATGTATTAGTATAAGTAACATCATATGACCATATTTTTTGTTACTAGTTGTTTAATTATTTACTGTTTATTTATGCATTGTCTTTTCTCATTCATGGAATCTTTCATAATATTCAAGTATGAAACTCTTATATTGCATTATTCTATTGATTTCTAACAATTCTTGGCTCTACTAGCAATATAGTTGTCTAAATTGCATTAATTTTTAAAGGTCTTAAAAGGTTGGCTTAATGTTTATTAAAAACTTGTAATAGTCAACAAAATAAAATCAACAATAATTAATTTTTATTATAATAAAATTAAGGCCATCATAAGTAATTATTATATTATAATAATCCTAAAATTAAAGCCATCATAAAGCTCAGTCTAATATTACAATTTAATATTTTATCTAAATGCTTAAAAGGCATTAAATTAAAATATAAAACTTGAAAAAATAGTACTCTCTTTTTCCCTCACAGCTCCCACTCGATGAACAACAAACATTTTACATGATTCACTTATAAGCCCAAGCAATGTCCATGCCATCCCCTCAAATCCGACTTCCTAATTCCTCCATTTTCCTTCCATAATAATAATAATAATAATAATAATAATAATAATAATAATAATTTAATCAAATTATTATTGTAATGGTGCTTTTTTTTAATCAGAGTATTACATTAAAAAAAATCACTTAAATAATTAACCAAATAAATCAATATGTAATCAAACTTACAAACTCACATATACTAAGAGTTGAACTTAAAATCTCGAAGTTTTAAGACCTCATTTTTGTCACTAAGATAATGCCTCATTGGCTTTTTATGATGTTAATATTTGCAAATTATGAAAAATGTATATAACATATAAAATTGACTTTGACAATATGACTGACCTGCTGACATATGTTTTAATAATTTAAAAATTGAAAATCTGTCATCGTTTTTTTTTTAAATTTTGAAATGAGTAAAATTAATAATATAAGTGAGTAAAATTGAACTTTGATAATAATTGGATTGAAAATTATTTATAAAATTAAGCAACTTGATTTCAAAAAATTAATATATAGGGACTAAACCCACTACTTTGCATGAGTAGCATGAGTACAAAATGAATTGTAGAATTTTACCAAGTGAGAGGCATGGGCATAAGGTTAAGTATCTGGTAGTTTCTGCAATCCTTTTAACCATCCCATGCACTTTCTCTCCAATCCAAATTCTATTTAAATCCTACTGGAAAGGCTAAAGAGCTGTTTTTCAAATCTTCTCCTGTTTGTAGAACATTCCTCTCTAATTTGGAGACTGCAAGTGTATCATCCCATGATAGTTTCAGCGTCCTATCCTTGGTAAGCATCAGCAATTTGTGGAGTCTGTCAAGCCAATTCATCACTCTCATGGATAAAGCCAAGTTCTTTCATCCTAAAGATTTAAGGCTTCAGGGGTCAACTCAAAGCACTGAACATGAGTGCCTACCATAGAGAGTGCAATCGAGCCGAACCGAAGTGATACAGTGAGAAGGTTAACCTATCAAACACATAAAGATTCATGAAAAATAGAAGGGTATCTCCTGATAAATGTGGAGAACTTGAGATCATGGGGCAGGCCAAGTTGACTGTGATGGTGGGAAAGTTGGTAAATGGGAAGACAGCAATTTGTAGCAACGGAAAAATGGAAACAAGATTGCAGGCTACTCTTAAATATCTTTTATCAGCAATAACAGCATCTAAAGCTTTATCTATAACCCATTTCAACTTAACATTAACTAAACTCATACTCAATGAAAGGGAAAAAAAAACTACTAAACTCAAACTCTGTTGGTTATTAAATTCCCTCCTCAGTCCCCATCCACATGAAAAATCAAAGACTTTAGCTTTTCCATGCAAAAACCAATAACCCTTTTCATTAAACTAATATATTTATAACAGTAAATTTGAAGACTTTTCATTCAAGGTTTTTGAAAAATATTTTTTTTACATTTTAATTAATATATTTAAAACAAAAAACAATCAAAGTTGAAAAAAATTGATCATAAAAGTCAAACTAAGATAGTAATTATGGGACAGAGATAGTAATATTTATATGACAAACACAAACTCATCAACACTCAAAGATTTGTTTGCCCTTTGTGTAGACTTGGCGATCTTAGACACGTTACAGTGACACGACACGAAAACGATACAAATAGAAGATACGAAGGTAACATAGACTAAAATTAAGTAAAAATTATATATGAATGGATTAAATGTTAAAAATAAGGCTTTTGGTTATCCATGTTGACACGAATTTTAACACGAAATTTTTATATTTTACACGATACGAACACGATTTTACACGACACGAAAACAAATTATAGACACGAATTGCCAGGTCTCCTTTGGTGGATTCAGGGCTGAGATTGTAAACCTAAAAACTCTAATTTCTATCTTCACTAGGAGTCCATAACTTTCCAAAAATCACTGCATGATCCTCCAACACATATTTTGCGCCAAAAGAATACAAGTCTAATATCAATATGAAGTTACTCTAATAAAAGTTCACTAATTAACCATTTCAAAAATCAAATCAGCATCAGAAAGAGGTTACTAGATGCAATAACTGTGATCCCAAACTCAAATCTGTTTTCCATTCCATTCTAGAAGACCAGTGACAAGCAAGATTATGCCAAAACAGGCAGCAACAAAAGCTGGCAAGCCTTATTCAAAGTACTGTTTTTGTCAACCATCCAAATTATTTGCTTGATCACAAACCAGGCAATTGAAATTTCAGAACTTACACTTACAACAAGTGATAAATTTGAAGAATAAAACATAGAAATCTTCTTGGTATCTTCATGGAAGTAGAAGCACAGGGTCAAATTAAATTAAAAAAAGTTCTAGATTGAATAATTAAAGGCAATCCTATGCTCACAAATTCCAAATAATAAAGATGGTTGCATTACATTTAAACTTAAAACTGAAAAAAAGAAGCCAAGTTTCAAAAACAATGACAACAAACATGACAAAGCAATTAAGTACTGGGTAGAGACCATACTCTATTTTCCTGCAAAAGTGGCAGTTTTCTAGTATCTCAACTAATGAAACTTCCATCTTGACTTTTCTCAATAAGTGAAAACTATCACTGTAGACCAACTGGTGCTATACATTTATAATGCACAACATGGTTGCATCCGGACTTTGCACATTCCAGAGCCAGATCTTGACAAGGCTCACCACATTCAATGCATTCAGGGTAGTAATAGATCTTCTTGGCAAAAGCGATAGGGTGTGGATGATTCCCTTCTTTGTAGATACTCCCGAGTTTGATAAATGGATATTCTCCAAGAACACAATCTATATGAGCAGAAGTATCACATGTTGCACAATGATAAAACCATAGATTTGGGTCTCGCCTTTCCTCACAAATGTCACAAAAATGGTATTCTGAATACTTATTATCATCATGATATGTGAGGGCAAGAAGATGTTTATCACATTTGTGTTGAGCTTTATTTGGTAGCACAATACATTTATGATCTAAAGTAAAATTGCATTCCTTACAATGGAATCCATAAGAACAATCAAAACCACAAGAATTGCATTGCCCTTCAAACTCATAATAGAAAAGGAGGGGGTGTTCATGTCCTTGACAGGTTTGAGCACCAGGAATTAAAGTAGTTACACACTGAAAGCATGTGAGATCCTCACAGTCGTCACATTTATAGGCAAAGCCATTAGAAAGATAATCACATGATTCACATCTGAAAATGTCGCCTGAAGTAAGGATTAAGGCTTGTTGAAAATGATGAAACCAAATATGCTTCATCTTAGGCAATTCAGCACATGCTTTATGAAGAAAGAAATCACACTCTGAACAATAGTAAAAGTTAGCCGAGATTGGTAGCATGCACCCATCACAACGTTTATAACACTCAGTGATTTTGTCACACAAAATCATGTTATGGACATGCTTGAAATGTTTTATTTTTGTGGCTTCTCCAGCATCGTTTTTCTCAATAACAGTGAAGGAGTTAATATCAGACAAAACTGCTAAACTATCAGTAGACTGCTCATCTTCATTTTCGGGTGAAATTATTCGATAAAAACCTTTTTCCTTTGTTGCACAGTTTGCATGGAATATAACATTGCAACCTGCACAATAGTAGCTACCACGCTCTATGTCAACCTCATTATGGCACATTATGCAATTCAAGCTTCTAAAATCTTCTTTGCGAAGGAAATATGAGTGGAAAACATGATGCTCATGCCACCTGTGTTTGATAATGCGTGGTAATGAAGTACATTTTTTATGGACTATAATGTTGCATGCACAACATATATATAAGCACCATAATTTCCTTCAATGCCACATGCATCACAAATGAATGAGGGTTGCCCCCAAAATAGGGTGAATGGGTGTGGATGATTTTTATCTTCAATAATGGGCGATGGTGATACACATTCAATGTGAACAACAAACTCGCAAGGTGAACAACAATAAACAAATCCTCTTTCTCGGGTTTCTTGGCATATCTTGCATAAAAGTCGATCACTATTAAATTGAAGGACAAGAGGATGTTTGCGGTGACACAAATGATTGATTTTGAAGGGTAAATCAGCACATTTCTTATGTAAATTAAATCCACAATCAAGAGAAAAGTGTGTATAATTTGCTAATGGTTCCCAACAACCAAAGCACTTTCCAAGATCTTCATCAATATAATTTTCAGTGGAGATGGGTGGATCTTCCAGAGCAACAAATTCAAGCTCTTTAAAATTTTTTTCAGCAATATTATACGTAAATAAAGCACATTTGATATGAAAGTCCAAATTACAAGAGCAGTGATAAACGAACCTCTCACAACATTTCTCGCAGAAATCGCAAAATGCATACTTTGCAGCATAGGGTGGATTTTGCAGAAGAACAAGAGGATGCTTGCGATGAAAAGGATGATTAATTTCCAAAGGTGCCTCTGCACATTTCTTATGAAGGTAAAACCCACAGTCCAAACAACTGAAACTTGGAGCTGACATCTTCTCCCCACACCTCGAACAGTCAAACTCCTCACTTCCATTTCTGATCTGCTCTTCATTCAGCAGCAGCAGTGGATGCTCATGCCCAAAATTTTGGATCTCCTCCATGTCTCATTCTTTTATGTCTCCTTCCAAGTAGCATAAAAATCATCAAATCAAAGACCAAAATGAAGAAGAAGCTTGATTTGGGAGCAAACGTGTTGAGGAAAAATTAAAAAAGGATTCTGATTTGTTAATTAGGAAAGGAGAAAGAGAGGTTCCTTTGACGATTCAAGGAATCAAGTCAACGATGAAAAAAAAAAGAAAATTAAGGTCAACTCCCATACGTTGTTGGAACGTGGATGGGTACAGTTCGCACAATTTTTTACTTTTCTAATGAGTTTTTTAACTCTGTTTTTTGAATTGATGCGGTGCTGGTCTTCATTCTGTTTCTGTTGCCCTCGTGTTACAGTTGCTTGGCTATATTCTTTGTTTATGTATAAATAATTACTACTGTATGTCTGGTAATGGAAACGAGGAAAAGACAAAGCTTCAGAGAAAATTGTATTTGCAAAAAACAAAGTTTGGCATCAGTCAAACCTAAAATTATTTGACACATTTTGTTAATAAATTCTTAGACTTTATAAGTGAACTACCACGATGATACATCACTTTTTGAATACGTTAAAAAAACAAATTAAAAAAATAAAAATGTCTGTTTTTAATTTAATTTCGTTTGTAGAAGTAAAATTTTTCACCATCAATAATTGCTTTGAACCATCCACAAAATGATTGAAAGAAGTCCAAGTGAAATTTTTCCCGACATTTTCCATTAACCGACACTTTCTAATAGAAGAATCCGTAAAATATTGTTGAAGGATCCGGGTCCTTAACGGTTTTAATTTACAGTGAAAATTTCAAGCCTTAAAATTCCATGCAAGAAACAAATTACCAGACAGTGACACCTTGACTCGCAAGTTATTTGGGCTAACAATTGTTATCCCACTTGATTTGCTATCTTGCCAGAACAAAATCTTCATTATTATCTCTAAATTACAGTCTTCAAGGATCAAAGGAAAACCAACCAACTCTCAACCATACTTTTGCCACTGCGTACAGCTTAAATGAATTATGAATCATGGACAACACTTGACATAGGTAAACTTTACATAATGCAAAAGCCATATCTACTCCACAGAGGATTCAAGTGTGGAGGAATTAAATTCTTTGAATTCAATGTTTGAGGCATCATTAGCTAGATTATTGCTTTTACTGTAATATCCTGCAGGATTACTGAGAAAGCAAAAAAATGGAGAAAGTTCTAAAAGCAATTGATGATGTACTAAATGTTTTAGGGGGCTGGAAATGTAAAGGCACCATAAGAATCACTTGAAACATGGAAAGAAAGCATCTAAAAAACAAAGAAAAGAAGAATTCATTGGCGCAAGGCATTAAAACTTTTATCAAAGATAGATCCCTTGAAAGCACATTTAAACTTTTCTAGAAGCTTGCACTTCCGACATACGTCAAGTCAGAATACCATCCATATCAAGGTCAAGAAAGCTCTCAGCTTTACAAATTTGAATATCAAACTATAGTCATTTTGTTTTCATATTTTCCACTAATTAACATAAACCTCTAGATATATATATATATATTTTCATATTTTCACTAATATATGGTTCAAATTCTATCTAAAATAACAAATGGTTCAACTTCTGCTCTTTTCAGCGAGAAGAGGATGACATGGATGTTTCTTTAGTGTCTTCCTTTTAATAACAATACCGTCAAACGAGCAGAGCAGACAACAAGCATGTTAATTTGAACATTGTTAGTGAGGTCTTATATTATTAAATGTGGCAATCCATAAATCTCTTCAAAGCATGCCACACATTGGGCCACATTTAGCAATAAGAAAATTATATTTGCTAATAGCTCTCAAATGTTGGTCAAACTAACTACTAAGACAATATAATGATGCAAATAACACATCAAAAAGATAAAAATTTTCTCAAATACCAACCTCATAAATAGGTCACAAGAATGAAAATGGCAGTTATGGATTTTCAAATGTAAATTAGAAACTTTGAATTTTGCAAACAGTTACAATGAAGTGGAGTCAAACCTTAAACGGTGCTTCATTCTTGGTACTTGCATTTGCAGCAGCATCTACAGATGGGGGCACATAGATTTGTGCTTTCTTAAGAATTTCAGCAACAACCAAAATTCTTTTGCATCATCTATTTTAAAATTCTTTTGCTTGGCCATCCTATTTCAATGATGGGTGGATTTTTGGAGTGGCTATGTGCTCAAAGCAGCTGATGTCACTACACTCCACATGGCATCTCGCTCTCATTCTCAGGTTTTGGTTAATCATGGCGCCTCTGAAGTGGAAGATCTGCCCTATTTCTCAGCTATGGTGATAAGTACTATTATGGGTATTCCACCGAATCTGCTGGTTTGCTTCCTATCATGAAAGCCTAAAACCAGAACAAAGTCCTCTAACCAACGTAATTCTAATATATAATATGTGTATATAGAAAATATTTATTTGTCAAGACAGTTTAAACAAAATGATTTGGGTTAAACATCCAATCTATTGGTTTCTTGCAGGATGAGCTAGTAGAAAAGCAGATGTTATACATTAAGACAGAAGGTTTAGGCTTGCTTAGCCATTTTCTGTTCTGAAGCTGTGCTTAATTGATTTTTTTTTTATATAGTTTAGTTCCAGCTGTGCATTTGAACTAGAGCCATGCCACCATACTACAAATAATGTTTGATTCTTTTGTCCATTTGTTTGCTTGGATGATAAACTATGTTTGACTCTTAAATATCTATCAACAAGGTAGAGTACACAGTTTAACTACTTTTGTTTAATTGCTTTTCTCTCTTCGACTGCATTAATGGCTGGAGCAGGAATCATTTCGGAAGGCTACTTAGTTGCTTGCATTGAACAATAAGCAGAACGGAAAAGTAATTTATCAGTGAGAATGAAGTAGAAATTGGCAATCCGTGAGGCCATTGTAATTGAAATTGCAACCCTGAGAAGGAGTTAACGGCATGGCAGTAGCAGGCAAATTAGGCAGATGTATACTGTTCAAGAAACTTGAGCTTAAGAAGAAGAAATTGATGTGTGAATTACTGCTGCTTGAAGTTGTTGAGAAGGCAAATTGATGTATGTAAGTCTATTTACTTACCTTATTCTGTTTGATGTGGAGATAAAACAGGAATTAATTTGAGCTGCTATCGACATGGAGCAGAGAAAAATAGCCTTTGAGATTGTTATTTTGTTGTAAAGAATGTTTATTGTTAAATAAATTAAGCTAATTTATGGATAGAAACTCAATCAACACAAGCACCTGGCTAAAAGGGCGGAAGATAAAGATGTCTATCTGATTACTTCCATGGTACATTCCAAAACAAGGTTACACTAGAATGCACCAAGGGTTAACATCAAGCCAGTTTAAGCTCAGCAAGGACATTGAGTAGCTAGGCCTTTAAACATACAATTCTTCCCGATTACCATCAGTCAACAAGGCAAAGACAATCTCAAGAAAAAAACAGAAGATAAGATGATGAACATTTTTTTCTCCAATTCCAAAAGCTTTGATTCTTTCATAATTTCACTAATATATAGTTCAAATCCTATCTAAGATAACACATGGTTCAACTCCTCTTTTCAGTGAGAAAAGGATGACAAGGAAGTTTCTTCAGTGTCTTCCTTTTTACAACAATGCTGTAAAACAAGCAGAACGAACCTTCAACAGACTAGCTAAACAAACAAGTTAATTTGAACATTGTTAGTGGTAATCCATAAACCTCTTCAAAGCATGCCACACATTGGACCACATTTAGCAATAGGAAAATTGTATTTACTAATAGCTCTCAAATGTTGGTCAAACTGCTACTAAGACAATATAATGATGCTAATAACACATCAAAAAGATAACAATTTTCTCAAATACCAACCTTTATAAATCATTTATTGCTCACAAGCACGAAAATGGCAGTAATGGGTTTTCAAATGTAAATTACAAACTTTTAATTATGCCAACAAATACAATGAAGTGGAATCAAACCTTAAGTGGTGCTTCATTCTTGGTACTTGCATTGGCAGCAGTATCTACCGATGGGAGGCACATAGATTCTTGCTTTCTGGAGAATTTCAGCAACAACCCAATTCTTACCCTTGCTCAACGGCCTAGAAGGATCCAATTTAACCTGAAAAAAAAATGCACATATTGAAGCATTCAAAATATTACTAATTACTATGAGACCCTAGTACAAAACATTCTTAAATTGAAAAAAAAAGGCATACCTGGTCGCCGATGTTGCATTGATCGTTTTGGCCGTGGGCCATGAACTTGGAGGTGCGCTTGACGTAGCGGTTGTAGAGCTTGTTATGGAAGAGCCTGTCCAGTGCTACTGCTACTGCTACTGCCACTGATTTCTGCATCTTATTTGAAACGACAACACCCACAACTGATTTCATCTTCTTCTTCTCCTCTTCGATTGACTTAAAACCAAACCGCTCTACTAAATTAATAGTTTAGGAGTGGGAGCTGGGAGGGATTTAGCTTTGGGGGTTGGGTTTGGGTTTATGGATTTCTGCATTAAAATCATTTCATAATATGACTACTATTCATCTGGAGTTGAATTAACATAGATCCAAACCAAAATGCATTTCTATGAAGTAAATAATGAAAATGACTTTGTTTTTCCATTCATCAGTGTGCAAAAGCAGCAGAGAATGCCAGCTATGCTCTGCTCTGCAGTGTCAACTTCATATCCTTTCTGTTATGGTTATGGTTTCAAATTTCCAATTGCTGGGAAAGCTGAATTTGGGAAGGCAGCCGAAGAAACAGGTTGCGTCAAGCAAGTGGAGGTTTTCTTTTGCGTTCACTCTCGTTAGGGTGATTACAATACAAACATAAATTGTCACAAATTGATTAGAACTTTGATTTCGTTGCTTGGTAGGGGAATTCTACGATAAGTTAGCAGATTTTGAGTAGGGGCGAAAATCAACTGAACATTTGACAAACCGTTCATGAACTTATTCGGTTTCTGTTTGTTTATGTTGGTTTATTAAATTTAATGAACGAACACAAACAACATTATAATGTTCGTTTGTTAAACAAATCAAATATGAACAGAGATATAATTCATTCGTTTTTGTTTGCGAACAAGCTCATTTATGTTCGTTTATTGTTCGTTCGTTTAAGTGTCATTTATTGTTCATTTGTTGTTTGTTCGTTTATGTTCGTTTATAACTTGTTCATTTAAAGAGTTATTTTTTTTCGTTTGTTTCATTTATTGTTCGTTTGTTATTTATTAAAATACTAAAATTACTTATATTATATAAGTTATATAATATATACACTATTTTTAAGACATTAACCTAAAAATTTAGTGCCTAATTTTTAAATATATTTATACAATATAACTTTGTTGGCTTAAAAAATTAATAAATATAATAACAAAATAATTATAAAATTAAATTAGTTAATTATACTTAAAATAATTATTTTTTTTAAATTTTAAACATAATGTACTAAAATAAAATTAATAAAAGTCTCATAATAAGTTAAGATCTCATTCTAATGATCTTATCCATTGACCATTTACATATATATATATATATATATATATATATATTAAACATATATGTGTATACACACACACACACACACATATATATGATACTTTAATATATGTATATGTGTATGATACAATACAAATTGTACTTAAAATAGTAATTATCAATTTTAATAAAATATTGTTGAGTTAAGTTGTGTTGTATTTAAGATTGTGTTAGATGATTTTAATTTGCATATGAGATTTAATCTTTATATAGGATTTTTAATATTTAATATTTAGTTTATTCTTATGAATACTTGTTTATGAACACATGTTTGTGAACACGTTCGTTTATATGTTCGCAAACGCATTCGTTTACATGTTCACGAACATTAACGAATAATCCCTACAAAACAAACGAACGAACAAGAACACACTCCTTAACGAACACAAACGAACATGAATGACACTAAAAAACAAATGAACGAACAGAGGTATCATTTTGTTCATTCGTGTTCGATTCGTTTATAGTCCTAATTTTGAGGTATCCATAAGATTAGTGACTACTAATTCTTAGTATAGCTCATAAATAAATTCTAGGAAATAAATTTTTAAGATAATATTTTGTTGTATAATTACAGGTGTTTTCATCTGTTTTATTATTTGAGACTAATCCTATTCGTATTGAAAACTAATAGTATAAATTATCATTAAATATTGAATAATAATAATAATAATAAATACAACTATTTATTATTCAATGTTTTGTCAATGAAATTTTTAAACTTCACATACGAAATTAAAATGGTAACAAATACCATTTATAGAATATTAAAAAGATAAAATAGGATATGTGCTATTATTCTAATGTGAAGTTTAAAAACTAAACTAATATATTGTTTTTGGATTTGAATATGTGACCAATTACACCTAAGTTAATACAATTTATTTTTTTTGATTCCTTAAGTTAATACAATTTATGGCAACTCTATAATTTTGTTTCGAACATATTATATTCGAGTACCTAGTACTCAAAAAAAATAGTGCAAAAATTAAATGAAAGAAAAGTTCAACCGTAAATTTTTTAGTACTTCTAGATAGAACCCCTGTGCCTTGCTACGGGAGTTCATTCGTTAGTAAAAATACCAAACAATCAGAGTTGCCTCTACCAAGAGCAAATTTACTTACAAAGAGTCCCATATTTGAAAAGAGAGATAATTTGGAGTAACATTGTCTGGAAAAAGCCGGCATTCATGTTGAGTATAAGACTCAAAACAAAAACAAATAAAAAAAAACTATATGACTTGAATTTAATAAAGTAAAAAAATAAATAATTCCTTTTTCTTCCCATTAGAAAAACCAATCTCATTTCTAAAGTTCACATTACAAAAGGATTAGTTATCAAAAGCATATAAATTTTATTCTGTAACAAAAAAAAATATAAATTTTATTTAGTTTAAATTAATTCCATCAACAAAGAACGTCATACTTTCCAAAATTTCAATGTTGCAAAATAATTTTTCAAGTTGTGAGATTAATCTTGCACTTTTGGACCAAGAAAACAATAGCACTAACTGCTAACCCCTCGTCCAATATGACAAATGTGTGTAAATGTTGATTTTAATTCTAGTCTTGTAAGTATTACTAAACTATAAGTTGTCAAATCATCAAGAGGTCAATGATAAAATTATTTGAAAGATATTGTAGGTCTGATCTTACTTAATCATCTTTAGATTAAAACTTAGATTATGGTTGACTAAGATCAAACATGACTATTTAGATGTAAGGAAAGATATGTCCTTATAGAACATAAACTCATAATTATGATAAGAGTATGAATTTATTCCCAAATGAATCCCATTAAGTTTTGATCCACTATGAACTAACTTGAATTATGTACTTTGAATTTTTTTTTCAAATTATTACATTCACATAAGAATTGGGATCACCATTTTATAACTAAACAACATGTCAAATTAAATAAATTGAAAAAAAAATTCTATTATACAAATATTAAATATGGCACATGTAGTTTTCTTCAAAAGTTCAGCTGAACTCAAAGCTATGAAAATGAAAACCATCCAAATGCAAGAAATGGAAAATTTCATAAATTTAGAAAATAATAAAAGAAAAAAGAGAAAGATACCATCAAAATAAACCACACAACCTCCATCATGAGAAAAAACCCAGCTCAAATAGGTGTGGCTGTGACCAAAATTTTACAATCATCTATAGCCATGCAAACACCTCATGAACACCAGCCTCACATGTCTGGAACCACTGGTTTCATTGCTTTCACATCTAATTGGTTTCATATATTCTCTGTGTTTACCTATGTATAATCTACCACGCTCAACAAAGTTTTGATCTGACCACTTTTCAATCATGCTATTGAATGTTAAAATCAATATATGTTGGTTTAGACTTAATTGATCACTTCACACTTAAGAGACCTTGTTGTTGGAGGTTTCTACAAACTATTATAAGGTTATTGTCTTATTATAACTAAATATTATTGTGCGTTGATAGAAGTTGAGTTGAACCTAATTTTTATTTTTGTTAAATAATAGATTTTTGTTCTTTTAGGCCTTTGGTTTTTGTATGTTTAGTGGCCGAAGAATATATTAGAAAATTTGCAACAATAAAGAAATCTTTTGTTTTCTTATAGATTGTTATGTTTACTGGTTGAAGAATATATTTGAAAATTTACAACAATAAAGTAATATTTTGTATTCTTGTAAATCTTTTGGCAGTTCTGGTCTTTATTTTGTGAACTTAAAATCTTAATTTTGTTTGTTATTTTGGGTCTTAAAAACTAAAGTTTTACACTGAATTTCTGGATGGTAAGCCAGCCATTGGCATTACTCTCAATAAAGCAACGGTTGTTAAAGAGCCAATATTTTGATTCTCGTTGAACTGAGCATGAGTTTATATATGTTTAAAAAATTCCAACACTTAATTAACTATGTATACAATGTTCATTATACTAAAGATGAACTTTCTCTAAATATTAATTATTTTATTTGAAATGTAGAATTCAAAGCACAAAGAAAGAGAATTCCAGGCCGAAAAAGCTGAACTCTAAAGGAGAGAGGAGGTAATACCTTCATAACCATGCAAAGACCTCATCAGCACCGGTTTCATGCCTACAGTTGGTGCGCTATTGTTAAAACCAAAAATTGCATTGAAGCAGAAAATTTAAACTTCTAGTTTCTAGAATAATGTAATCAAGTCATCACAGAAAAGAAGTAAATTTTCCAATAAATTTATGTTTCTGGTCTTTATTTTGTGAACTTAAAATCTTAATTTTGTTTGTTATTTTGGGTCTTAAAAACTAAAGTTTTACACTGAATTTCTGGATGGTAAGCCAGCTATTGGCATTACTCTCAATAAAGCAACGGTTGTTAAAGAGCCAATATTTTGATTCTTGTTGAATTGAGCATGAGTTTATATATGTTTAAAAAATTCCAACACTTAATTAACTATGTATACAATGTTCATTATACTAAAGATGAACTTTCTCTGAATATTAATTATTTTATTTGAAATGTAGAATTCAAAGCACAAAGAAAGAGAATTCCAGGCCGAAAAAGTTGAACTCAAAAGGAGAGAGGAGGAAATACCTTCATAGCCATGCAAAGACCTCATCAGCACCGGTTTCATGCCTACAGTTGGTGCGCTATTGTTAAAACCAAAAATTGCATTGAAGCAGAAAATTTAAACTTTTAGTTTCTAGAATAATGTAATCAACTCATCACAGAAAAGAAGTAAATTTTCCAATAAATTCAAGGAAAATAAGAAATCCTTATTAAGCAAAGACCGCTCAAAACCACTGACCCAGAAAAATTGCAACTTCACAAATTAAGGCAAATTACATAGAAAAAAGGAAAGAGAATTATAGGATCATGAGCAATCAAGTGACAGACTTGGTAGCAACAATGGTGGTGTCGACAATTGCAAGTGCAAAGGCCACGAAACTATCCAAGACGACAACGTTTGTGGGTAGATTTTCCATTTTCCTGACCCTTGACATATTGTCGAGCAGCAAAAAGTCTAGAGAGCAACAAAAAGAAAGGAACCCCGATTGAAAAGGGTAAACTAAAGATGGAATTAGGTTTTTGACATTTGGGGTTTTCAATTTCTACCTCAATGAAGGGTCGAAGAAGATGCAAGAAAAAATCAAAAGTTATCGACGGGATGGGTATGAGAGAGCAATAGGAGAAGATGGTTGTTCGACATCAGTTTGGGTTGATTTTCTGGTTTCTCTCGGAGGAAACTGAAGAAAAGGGAGGAGAAGAAGAAGAAAGAGATTTGGGGAGTGAGAGTGGAATTGAGAAGAAATTTCATGATCGAGAGAGGGGGGAGCAAGACAAAGCAGAAAGGGTGTGCATCTGCTGAATTGGTCGAGGAACGAAGCCAGACGCGCCCAAATTCACGTGAAGAAGAAAACCCTAATAAAATTACTATAAGACCCACAAACAAACCATCAACAGTAACTCAAAAGAAAGGTGAACACTGTCCAAAAAGTGACAGAAAACGTTACCGATGGTGAACCTGCGTAGCTTTACAACTTATATATATATATATATATATATATATATATATAAATATGATTGTATTTTCTAAAAAATACCATATCATTTATCATCTCTGGCAGGATTTTACATTAAAAAGTAAATATTTTGATCCATTAATTGCTTTAAAAAAATTAAATTTATGTTTTATACTACTTGAATAGTGTAGTACACATAAAAATTAATACCAACATCCCAAAAATAATGTTTGGTTTGACTCTTTTGCAATCAAAATTTTTCAATATTGACCATTAATATTTTAAATGTTTTATTAAATAATTTTTATAAACGTTTATTTAAATACCTCTTAATTCAAGTTTTTTGAAAAAAGATATTTTTTCACATTTTAATTAGTAATAATGTAATATATTTAAAACAAAGTTGAAAAATATTGATCACAAATTAAAAGTCAAACTAAAATGGTATTTATGGGATAGAGATAGTTATATAATTTTTTTTTATGAAAAACACAAACTTATCAGCATTCCAAAGATTTTCTTAACCTTTGGTGAATTTAGAGTTGAGATTCCAAATCTAAATCCAAAACTTCCTAAAAACCATTGCATGATCCTCCAACAGAATAGAAGTTTGAGATCAATATTCAATCAATTACTATAATAAAAGCAAATCAGCATCATAAAGAGATTATTTGTTACATACCAGTCACTACATTCTTACCATCTAACTTTTTCCTTTATCTTATGCGACTTAGTTAGACTCGTCCGTCAATGTCATTCATTCTTCTTCTTGAACTTAATACTCAATAGTTCATCATAATTAATTTGGCATTAACTAAAACATA
Source organism: Heritiera fomes (assembly GCA_032173925.1). Lineage (NCBI taxonomy): Eukaryota > Viridiplantae > Streptophyta > Magnoliopsida > Malvales > Malvaceae > Heritiera > Heritiera fomes. The sequence goes on along the minus strand of JAPDPM010000009.1, from coordinate 32,668,650 downwards.
ATAATGATATATATACATATCATTCCTTAGCACAGGATCTTACACATCTTACATACTTAAATCCCCAAAACTTCTATAAACATCAATGTACTGTAGTACTGTCTGACTTACATAATTACATAAGTATACCTTCAACTATTATCGGGAAGCGTATCTCGAAGGTACACTTGATATCTCAAAAGCAAGCTCCTCTATTTGGAGCGGGTTTCACTGTAGAAAATCTGTAGGAAAAATATTTGTAAAAGGGTGAGTTTACGCTCAGTAAGAAATATATGTAAAAGAGCGTACAATGCCTCTATATGCAGTTTTCCTACTTGGCTTTATAATGTTCTGTAAAATCATTATAAAGCATGTTCGTATACTTTCATCAAAACATATAAAAGTTCATCATAATCACATATGCTTATAAATAAAGTAAATCATGTTCTTCTTTCAAATAGCACATATTTGAAACATACATACTTCTTCAAAACATGCATATCATATACTTTCTTTAAAACATGCATCATATTCTTTCTTCAAAAACATACATCATATAGCTTTCAAATAACAAGAGAATATTCGTAGTTTAACAGAATTATGCACTGAATCATGTGGCGTACCCTCGTAGGAGCCAGGAATCCTCCCCTAGCCAATATATATATATAACAAAGACAATTTAGCCAAACGTCGGTGGCTACAGTGAACACTAGTCAGGTGACATCTGTAGCACTGAGGGCTGGACTAGAGCTCCTCAGCCATGAACATATACAGAAGTGCCTAATCATTAAGTACTTCATAGTCTCAAAACATTTGTCATATAGCTATTTGCTATGACATTTGTACGTTCTTGAAATAGGTTTTAAAATCTCTTTTCAAACAGGGCAGTCGACTGGTCTCATAGGGCAGTCGGCTGCTGCCTCATATTTTCATTTATCGAAATTATTTTCTTTTAAAATTCTGATAATTTCTTTTCTGAAAACTCATGGGGCAGTCGACTGGTCCATATAGTAGTCGGTTGGTTTTGAAACAGAATGCTTCTAAAAATAGGGCAGTCGACTGGTCTTATAGGCAGTCGGTTGGTTTTGAAACAGAATGCTTTTCAATAGAATGGCAGTCGACTAGTCATATAACAGTCGACTGTTTTTGAAACAGAATGCTTTTTAAGTAAAAGCAGTTGACTGGTCCATATAGCAGTCGATTGGTTTGAAACAGAATGCATATTGGAAAATAGCAGTCGACTGGTTTGTCTCGATTTTCGAAAAACTACGCTTTGGTTGTCTCTAAGCAGTCGGCTGCTACTTAAGGCAGTCGACTGCTCCTAGCATTTTGGTAACTAGGAGTAAAACACGAAATTCGGCCTTCCTACACTTAAAATAGCTGGTACTTCTTTCTAAAATACTTAAAACCATGCGGACATAGCCACCCTACGTCCGTTACATAAATTCCTTACCTCGATCACCAATGATTTACTAGCTTGGTTGCATCAACCCTAACTTTTCACTTCACTTCTTCAAAGCTGTAATATCATATTAAATCAAACCTTTAAGAAACCACCATAGACATATTATACCAACTCAATATGACTCCCAACCATAAACGAAATTGAGAGAATCAACTTATACCATTACCTTTGTTAACAGCCAATTTTGACAGAATTTCTGATCTCTCCAATTACTTGGATTCGATCCACCAAACTTCAGAGGTAGCTTAATCTAGTGACTATGATCGATTTTCATTCAACAAGCTTAATGGATCGATGGCTGGACAAGGGTGTTTGTCAAGGTGAGTATGGAAGGAAAACTTGGAGTGTGGAGAGGACGAGAGGGAGATCAATGGCTACTGGCTTGGGATGAAAAGGATGATGACTCATAAGCTTCATTAATTGCATTTAATGCATATTCATCTCTTAATCCTCTCATCTCAACCATTGACCATACATTTCTTTGACCTTTTGACCATTTGACCATTAATTCTCTCTTCTTCCATTTATAAGCCACATGTCCTTAATTAGTATAAAATCTGACATAATTTCTTTTCTCATGCTTCAATTAATCTTACCATATTAGAATTTATTTCTTGACTATTTGACTTTCAATCTCATTATTCCTTCTATGTTCCATACATCATTCATACTTCATAATTCTCATATTTATTTAATTCTTTTCAACTGAAATACTTTACAATCATGTGGAATTACATGAAATTGGGGGATTTCACATTCTCCCCACCTTTAGAAATTTGGTCCTCCAAATTTGAATCGGCTTACTACTCTAATAGCGCAAGGTATCTTTCCTTCATTATGCTTTCTAGCTCCCATATAGCTTCTTCCGTAGTGTGGTATTGTTAGAGAACTTTCACTAATGGGATTGTCTTAGATCTCAACACTTTATCTTTTCTATCCAAAATCCGAACCGACTTCTCCACATAACTCATGTCTTCTCGAATCTCCAAGGGTTCATATTCTATGACATGAGACGAATCCGAATTGTACTTCCGAAGCATAGATACATGAAAAACATTATGTACTCTCGATAGCTCTGGAGGCAATGCCAATCTGTAAGCGACATCTCCTACTCGGTCTAAGATCTCAAATGGCCCTATGTAACGAGGACTACGCTTACCTCTTTGGCCAAATCTCATGATTCCTTTGGATGGAGAGACTTTCAAAAACACATAATCTCCAACCAAAACTCTAGTGGTCTCCGTTGAGCATCCGCATAGTTCTTTTGTCTACTTTGAGCTGTCTTAAGTCTTTGACAAATCATCTTAACATCCTCAGAGGCTTGCTCTACTAAATCTGGAGCCAACAACTTACGCTCACCTACTTCTTCCCACCCAATCGGAGATCGACACCTTCTACCATATAAAGCTTCATATGGTGCCATCCCGATACTTGCATGATAACTATTATTATAAGCAAACTCAGCCAATGACAGATGGTCATCCCAGGAGCCTTTAAAGTTCATAGCACAAGCTCTTAACGTATCCTTGAGCGTCCAAATGGTGCGCTCGGATTGACCATCAGTCTGCGGATGAAAAGCTGTGCTAAAATTCAACTGAGATCCCATGGCTTCTTGAAAATGTTCCCAAAAATGAGAAGTAAACCTGGAATCTCTATCAGATGTTATGCTCACTGGAACTCCGTGTAGTCTTACAACTTCTCTTACATACGAGTCTGCCAAAGCGCTAAGTGTGTCTGTAGATTTCATAGGTAGGAAGTGAGGCGACTTAGTTAGTCTATCCACGATTACCCAAATACCATCATGATTCCTCTTGGTCCTGAGCAATCCCATAACGAAATCCATCGTAATATGTTCCCACTTCCACATAGGTATAGGTAGAGGCTGTAATAATCCTGCTGGTCTTTGGTGCTCTACCTTAACCTGCTGGCATGTTAGACATTTTGCCACAAACTCTGTTATGTCTCTCTTCATGCCAGTCCACCAATACACCTTGCGAAGATTATGATACATCTTCATATTTCCCAGATGTAACTTGTATCTAGTGGAATGTGCTTCAGTTAAAATCAGCTTCCTCAACTCTTTATCATTAAAAACACATATACGATTCCTAATCCTCAAAATTCCATCACTACCAATATCAAATTCTGAGGACATACCTAACTGAATCTGATTCATAGCCTCAATACACTGGTCATCTTCCCTTTGAGCAATTCGAATTCTATCCATTAATTTCGGCTCAATCCTCAAACTAGCCATCATTCCAAATTGCTCATAAGGCATAACATTTAGGTTGAGGCTTGTGAACTGCTCTAATAGCTCATACTCTTGGATCATCATATAAGATATCATTCCTATATGCTTCTGGCTCAGAGCTTTCGCCACCATATTGGCTTTCCTCGGGTGGTACAATATTTCACACTCATAGTCCTTTAGAAGCTCGAGCCATCTTCTCTGTCTCATATTTAACTCCTTCTAAGAGAACGAATATTTCAGACTTTTGTGATCAGTAAAAATCTGAAATTTCTCACCATACAAGTAATTCCTCCAAATCTTTAGAGCAAATACTACTGCAGCTAGCTCCAAGTCGTGAGTTGGGTAGTTCTTCCCATGGTCCTTTAATTGACGAGAACCATATGCAACTACCTTCCCATACTGCATTAGTACACATCCTAAACCTTATCTTGAGGCATTACTATATACCAAAAATCCTCCAGAACCACTAGGGATGGTGAGGATAGGTGCAGTCGTCAGCCTGTGCTTCAACTCTTGAAAACTTCGTTCACAGGCATCATTCAATTCAAACTTTACCTCTTTGCGCGTTAAGCGCGCCAAGGGAGCAGCCAACTTCGAAAAACCCTCAATAAATCTTCGATAGTAGCCAGCTAGACCCAAGAAACTCCTAATCTCCGTCACCATTTTCGGTTTCTCCCATTGAACCACCGCTTCAATCTTCGATGGATCGACTGAAACTTCATCTTTACTGATTATATTACCCAAAAAAGGAGATATGATCTAGCCAAAAATCACACTTACTTAGCTTGACATACAAATATTCGATCTCTGAGGGTTTGCAAGACTATCTTCAAATGCTGCTCATGCTCTTCCTGGGACCTCGAATACACCAATATGTAATCGATAAAGACAATGACAAATTGGTCCACGTACGACTTGAATATATCATTCATCAAATTTATAAAAGCTGCGGGTGCATTGGTTCATCCAAACGATATCACTAGAAATTCACAGTGACCATATCGTGTCCTGAATGCTGTCTTAGAGATATCTTCATTCCGGATCTTCAATTGATGATATCCTGACCTCAAGTTTATCTTGGAAAAGACTTGTGCACCCTTAAGCTGATCAAAGAGATCGTCTATCCTGGGTAAAGGATACTTATTCTTGATTGTCGTCTTATTTAACCATCTGTAGTCGATGTACAGCCTCAGGCTGCCATCCTTCATTCGGACAAATAGCGCAAGAGCACCCCAAGGGGATACGCTGGGTCGTATGAATCCCTTATCTAGTAACTCTTGAAGCTGCTTCTTCAATTCCTCTAATTCTACTAAAGCCATCCAATAGGGTGATCTCGAAATGGGCTCAGTTCCAGGCACCAAATCGATTGTAAACTCTACTTCCCTATCCGGAGGAAGTCCAGGAAGGTCATCTAGAAACATATCCGAAAATTCCATAACTACTGGAATTTCATGAAGTCCGAGACGTTTCTTTTCTACGTCCTCCACATAAGCTATAAATCCTTCACATGACAATACATACTTCCCATTACTTTCATTTGTAATCAAATCAAGTAATAAACATACTTTAGCATTAAGTACTGGCAAAATTTACAACATAGCTAACGGGTGAAGAGAATATTACACTTTTTGCATGGCAATCTAACATTACATGATTCTTAGCTAACTAATCCATACCCAAAATAACATCAAATCCATACATATTTAGTAGGATTAGGTCAGCTATTGATTCTCTTTCTCCTACCCGTAGCTTACAATTACGATACACTAGGTCCGTTATTTGAGATTCTTTAAATGGTGTGCTTATTTGCAATAAATGTCCTAAAGGCTCAGGCTCAACAATTATTTTCATAGCAATCATAGGAGACACAAAAGAGTGACTGGAGCCTGGATCAAATAATGCAGTCACACTCATATCAAAAAGGTGAATCTTACCTTTAATCACCTTGGACGAGGCATCGGCAGACTCTTTATCGATGGCAAACACTCGTCCTTGGGTCATAGCTTTCTTTCCCTTTTTTGCAGTAGTGGCCTTAGGCTGTGGTTGAGGGGTCTTCTCTAATTCCTCAGACGTCCTCAGATTCCTCCTGGGACAATATCTAATCATATGTCCTTGCTCACCACACCTAAAACATGCGCCACTCGCTAACCGACATGGTTGTGATCCATGAAACTTCCCGCATTGCTCACATCTTTGCATCGTACTCTTCGGTGAGCTAGCGGTACTACCTGCCAGATATCGGGATCTCTCATCACTTATCTTGATCCCGGTAGGTCTAGGAGTCCCTGTACCATCATCATCATAACTCCAATTTTAATATAATTCCATATAACCATGTAATTGAAACAATTATTATCTTCTTATAATTTATTTACTTACCTATCGAAACTCCTTCATAATGTCTATTTCTCCTCGGTGGATATCTATCACTAGTGGCTTTTTCATCTGACTTTCGCTTCATCGGTTCTTTACCTTTACCCTTAGCTCGGAAATCGGCATGATGAAACTCATAGTTCTGCTCACACAACTGAGTCTTACGGACCGGCTCTCCATACGTGGTGATATCCATAGGATACAATTTAGATCTGATAAGGGACTTCAATCCCTCTATAAATCTGTAAATCTTATGTCCTTCATTCTTGAGAACCTCTGGATCGAATCTGCTCAAGGTGATGAACTTCGATTCATACTGATTTACTGTCATCGTCCCTTGAGTCAAACTCAAAAACTCAATATTCAATCTATTCTGATCAGTGCGTGGGATGTACTGTTCATTAAAGGCTTCTACAAATCTATCCCACGTAACATCGGCATATCGAGCCTCCAATATAGTCCAAGTGGCCTACCACCAATACTCAGCATCATCTACTAATAAGTAAGCAACCAAGCATACCTTCTCCCTTTCAGAGCATGTCATGTATTCAAAAGACTTCATGACCGCCTTTATCCAATTCTCTGCGGCCAAAAGATCTCTTTCCCCCTTAAACTTAGGCGGATCCAGCTTCTTAAATTCTTTGATCAATGTCATACTGCAATATGCCTTAGGATCCCGCCTTTCAGTAGATGGAACTGGTGGGCGTAACTCTATCTGCGCTGGTGGGGGCTGTACTATAGGAGTAACTGATGGTGCACTTGTGGCCACGTTCGGAAAGTTAGACATAAACTGCGTGAACATAGTGGCCATGTTCTCCATATGCTTTTCCATTTTCGCTAGCCTAGTGTTCGGGCTATGCGGTGGAGATGGAGGAGGAGACTGTAGTGGGGGCTGTTTTACACGACCCCTTCCTTTTCCTTTACTAGTACCTCTTCTACGTGAGCTCATTATGTCAATATAATCACAAAATTGAGCTATTTAGTATAACTATAACCAGTTATACTATGCATATGTATTCAGACAAGTACAATACATTGGGGATATACACTAATTCTATCCTAATGACACCGACAAACATCCGTATAACTGTGCTCTGATACCAATCTGTTACATCTCAGTCACTACATTCTTACCATTTAACTTTTTCCTTTATCTTATGCGACTTGGTTAAACTCGTCCGTTAATGTCATTCATTATTCTTCTTGAACTTAATACTTAATAGTTCATCATAATTAATTTGGCATTAATTAAAACATAATAATGATATATATATATATATACATATCATTCCTTAGAACAAGATCTTACACATCTTACATACTTAAATCCCCAAAACTTCTATAAACATCAATATACTGTAGTACTATCTAACTTACATAATTACATAAGTATACCTTCAACTATTATCGGGAAGCGTATCTCGAAGGTACACTTGATATCTCAAAAGCAAGCTCCTCTATTTGGAGCGGGTTTCACTGTAGAAAATTTGTAGGAAAAATATTCGTAAAAGGGTGAGTTTACACTCAGTAAGAAATATATGTAAAAGAGCGTACTATGCCTCTATATGCAGTTTTCCTGCTTGGCTCTATAATGTTATGTAAAATCATTATAAAGCATGTTCGTATACTTTCATCAAAACATATAAAAGTTCATCATAATCGCATATGCTTATAAATCAAGTAAATCATGTACTTCTTTCAAATAGCACATATTTGAAACATACATACTTCTTTAAAACATGCATCATATTCTTTCTTCAAAAACATACATCATATAGCTTTCAAATAACAGAGAGACTATTCTCAGTTTAACAAAATTATGCACTAAATCATGTGACGTACCCCTGTAGGAGCCAGGAATCCTTCCCTAGCCAATATATATATATATATATATATATATATATATATATATATATATATATATATATATATATATAAAACAGAGACAATTTGGCCAAACGTTGGTGGCTACAGTGAACACTAGTCAGGTGACATTTGTAGCACTAAGGGCTGGACTAGAGCTCCTCGGCCATGAACATATACAGAAGTGCATAATCATTAAGTACTTCATAGTCTCAAAACATTTGTCATATAGCTATTTGCTATGACATTTGTACTTTTTTGAAATAGGTTCTAAAACCTCTTTTCAAACAGGGCAGTCAACTGGCCTCATAGGGCAGTCGGCTGCTGCCTCATATTTTCATTTATCGAAATTATTTTCTTTTAAAATTCTGATAATTTCTTTTTTGAAAACTCATGGGGCAGTTGACTGGTCCATATAGCAGTCGGCTGGTTTTGAAACAAAATGCTTCTGAAAATAGGGCAGTTGACTGGTCTTATATGTAGTCGATTGGTTTTGAAACAGAATGCTTTTCAATAGAATGGCAGTCGACTGGTCATATAGCAATCGACTGTTTTTGAAACAGAATGCTTTTTAAGTAAAAGCAGTTGGCTGGTCTATATAGCAGTCAACTGGTTTGAAACAGAATGCATACTGGAAAATAGCAGTCGACTGGCTTGTATAGCAGTCGACTGGTTTGTCTCGGTTTTCAAAAAACTACGCTTTGGTTGTCTCTAGGCAGTCGGCTACTACATAAGGCAGTCAGGTGCTCCTAGCATTTTGGTAACTAGGAGTAAAACACGAAATTCAGCCTTCCTACACTTAAAACAGCTGGTACTTCTTTCTAAAATACTTAAAACCATGCAGACATAACCACCCTACGTCCGTTACATAAATTCCTTACCTCGATCACCAATGATCCACTAGCTTGGTTGCATCAACCCTAGCTTTTCACTTCACTTCTTCAAAGCTGTAATATTATATTAAATCAAACCTTTAAGAAACCACTATAGACATATTATACCAACTCAATATGACTCCCAACCATAAACGAAATTGAGAGAATCAACTTATACCATTACCTTTGTTAACAACCAATTTTGACAGAATTTCTGATCTCTCCAATTACTTGGATTCGATCCACTAAACTTCAGAGGTAGCTTAATCTAGTGACTATGATCGATTTTCGTTCAACAAGCTTAATGTATCGATGGCTAGACAAGGGTGTTTTTCAAGGTGAGTATGGAAGGAAAACTTGGAGAATGGAGAGGACGAGAGGGAGAGCAATGGCTGTCGGCTTGGGTTGAAAAGGATAATGACTCATAAGCTTCATTAATTGCATTTAGTGCATATTCATCTCTTAATCCTCTCATCTCAGCTATTGACCATGCATTTCTTTGACCTTTTGACCATTTGAACATTAATTCTCTCTTCTTCCATTTATAAGCCACATGTCCTTAATTACTATAAAATCTTACATAATTTCTTTTCTCACGCTTCAATTAATCTTACAATATCAGAATTTATTTCTTGACTATTTGACTTTCAATCTCATTATTCCTTCTATGTTCCATACGTCATTCATATTTCATAATTCTCATATTTATTTAATTCTTTTAAATTGAAATACTTTACAATCATGAGAAATTACATGAAATTGGGGTTTTCACATTATTATTGCCAATAACTGCAATGTCAAACACTCAAACTCAATCTCTATTACATTACAGAAAACAAGAAACAAGCAAGATTATGACACAAACACAACAACAACCAAATCAAATGAAGCTTTTCAAAAACGAACGAAAGCTGGGAGAAGCCTTATTCACTGCTTGGTAAAGCATCCACACCATCTACTTGATCACAAGCCTGCAAAATGAAAAAAAAAATCTAAGTTTCAATAATAAAGACAACAAATATTACAAAGTAATTAAGTACTAAGTAGGGATCGTACTCTGTCTTGTGGCGAAAGTGGTAGTTTTCAAGTAGATTGATCAATAAAACTACCATCGTAGTCTACCTGGTGCTAGACATTTATAATGCGCAACATAGTTGCATCCAGACTTTGCACATTCGAGAGCCAGATCTTGACAAAGCTCACCACATTCAATGCACTCAGGGTAAACATGAATCTTCTTGACAAAATTGAGAGGGTGTGGATGATTCCCTTCTTTGTAGATACTCCCGAGTTTGATAAATGGATAATTTCCAAGAACACAATTGATATGAGTAGAAGTATCACAAGTTGCACAATGATAAAACCAGCGATCTGCATCTCGTCTTTCCTCACAAATGTCACAATAATGGGAGTCCGAATACTTATTATCATCATGAAAAGAGAGTGCAAGAAGATGTTCATCACATTTGTGTTGAGCTTTATTTGGCAGGCTAATACAGTTGAAATCCAAAGCAAACTTGCAGTCTTTACAACAGAATGAAGCATAAGTATTACCGCAAGCACTACACTGTCCCTCATTCTCATAATTGAAAAACAGGGGGTGTTCATGTCCTTGACATGTTTGAGCACCAGGAATTACAGTAGTTACACATCGAAGGCATCTGTGTTGCTCACATTTATCACATTTATAGGCAAAGCCATTAGAAAGGTAGCGACATACTTTACATCTGAAAATGTAGCCTGAGGTAAGGATTGAGGCTTGTTGATGTATATGAAACCAAAGATGCTTCATCTTAGGTAATTCAGCACATGTTTTATGAAGAAAGAAATCACAATGTGAACAAGTATAAAAGGAAGCCGAGATTGGTAGCATGCACCCATCACAACATTTATCATACTCTGTGATTTTATCATGTAACATCAAGTTGTGTATATGCATGAAATGTTTTATTATTGTGGCATCTCCAACATCGTTTCTCTCAATAATAGTGATGGAGTTAGTATCAGACAAAACTGCCAAACTATCAATAGACAGCTCATCTTCATTTTCTAGTGAAATTATATCATACCAAAGTTTTTCCTTCAGTGCACAATTGACATGGAATATAATATTGCATCCTGCACAATAGTAACTACCGTGCTCTGTATCAACCTCATCATTGCACATTATGCAATTCAAACTTTTAAAATCTTCTTTGTGAAGGAAATATGTGTGGAGAACCCGATGATCATGCCACCAGCTTTTGATAATGCGTGGCAATGAGATGCATCTTTTATGGACTACAATGCTGCACGTACAACATATATAAGCACCATAATTTCCTTCAATGCCACATGCATCACAAATGAATGAGGGTTGCCCCCAAAATAGGGTGAATGGATGTGGATGATTTTTATCTTCAATAATGGGCGATGGTGATAAACATTCAATGTGAACAACAACCTTGCAAGGTGAACAGCAATAGACAAATCCTCTTCGTCGGGTTTCTTTGCATATCTTGCATGAAAGTCGTTCACTATTGAATTGTAGGAGAAGAGAATGTTTACGGTGACACAAATGATTGATTTTGAGGGGAAGCTCAGCACATTTCTTATGTAAACTAAATCCACAATCAAGAGAAAAGTATGTGTTCTTTTTTAATGGTTCCCAACACCCAAAGCACTTTTCAAGTTCTGCACCAGAGTCATTTTCAGTGGAAATCAGTGGATCTTCAAGAGCAACATGTTCAAGCTCTTTGAAATGTTTTTCAGCAATATTATATGTAAATAAAGCACATTTGATATGGAAGTCCAATCCACAAGAGCAGTGATAAACGAACCTCTCACAATTTTTGTCGCAAAAATCGCAAATTGCATACTTTGCATCATAGGGTGGAGTTTGCAGGAGAACAAGAGGATGCTCGCGATGAAAAGGATGATTAATTTCCAAAGGTGCCTCGGCACATTTTTTGTGGAGGTAAAACCCACATTCCACACAGCTAAGACTTGGAGCCGACACCTTCTCCCCACACCTCGAACAAGCAGATTTTTTACTTCCATTGTTGATCAGCTCTTCATTCAACGGTAGGAGTGGATGTCGATGCCCAAAATTTTGTGACTCCTCCATCTCTCCTTCCTTTATGTTTCTTCACAAGTATCAGAAAAATAATCAAACTAAAAGACCAAAACGAAAGAGAAGCTTGGTTTGGAGCTTTAGAGCAATGGTTTCGAAGCAAGAAAATGAAAACAAAAAGGAAGTATAGAAGGATTCTTATTTATGAATTGAGAGAGGCTTGAAAGAGAGATTCTTTGCGTGTTGATATAAGAGTTGTAGGATGCTTTTCACGGAGATTTCAAAAAGAAAATTCACTCTTCCTATCTCTTCTCAACTTTCTTTGACAAGGCAAGCAAGATTTTGTTAAAAGCATATCAGACAAATGGCTTCAAAGAGAAACGAAAGAATCGGAGAAGCCTTATCAGAATACTGATTGGCGAAGCAAAGCATCCTCAACAAGTAATAAAAAGCATTACATGTACTAAAGTAAGAACCATTTGAAATAACGCCTATAGTACAAGTAATGTTTGATTCTTTTGTCCATTTGCTTGCTTGGATGATAAATAATGTTTGATTCTTGAATATCTACCAACATTCAACAAGCTTTCATGGAGGCTTGACTTGAATACCTGTTGGGAGTTCTTTTAATGTGGCAGGAACTGCTTTTTATTAAATTTACTAATTCTATACATGACATTATGATATGAAAATTACATAAATAAAAGATAGAATGGTAGTGCGAACTAAAATTGTATAAAAATTTGTATATAAATTGAATAAAATTGAAAAAATTATATTATGATCATCGAGTTGACATGATTTTTGACACGAAATTTTTATATTTTTCACGATACGAACATGACTTAATGCTACACAACACAAATTATCAGATCTAATTTTGATGACAATATACTTTTATGATTTATCAGATTACGTTTTTTTTTTTCAATTGGATTGACTGAAGATTTTTTTTTCAGAATACCTCTTCCAAAGGCCGCTAAGAAAGTAGTTCTTCAATGAATTGGTTCTTGAGTTTGATAAGTCAAAGCGTTCATTGAATTGAAGAGAATTCATAAGTGATGAGATGTACCCTGCCATTTCTATTTTCATGGGTAGCTCTGTTATACTTAGTTTCTGCATTCTTGCAGTTGATCATGTGGAACATGCCCGAACAATGGACCATCCCTCGACTGGTGTTTCTATTGTGGGTTTCTCAGACCAGCCTCATTACACTGAGTCAAATTACTGGGAATGATAGGGATCGTCAAACCAGATGGCAGTGCTAGAAAATATGTCAAGATTTAATCTCTTAACGGTACTTTTGTAACTTCACACAAACCAGGAATGAAATTCCTTAGGTTCAGAAATTCTCTTCTAGCGAACAGCTTGTGGAAGCTTGCAAACACTACCATCTGGGTGTTTCTTTTTGTTCTTTCTGAAGTGGAAAATATGCCTTTTTCTTTAGACTTCTTTTGTACATTCTACATTACTTGCTGCCTTTGAACCCTTTTTTGGATATGCAAATTACATATTGGTGAAATTTGCAATTTCTCTGATCTTGGTTTTGCCCTTGTCTAGATGGCGAAGCTTCCAAATATGGTGGACGTAGAAGTGGATCGACTTTTTTTCGGTTCGAGATATTGAGAATGGAATTATTCTCTATGTAGGGTGTTCAGGCATGTAATTTACTCTCTCCCGCACCATATCTGTAAGTTTTTATTTCAGCACTGGTGGCGAATCTGACTTATCTAGTTCAGATGAACAGAGCATGGAAGAAATTTTATTATTACCTTATATTGGCCTTTAAAAATATTCACCGAGTTGGTATCACTTGACTCATGACACCAAACTCAAACACATTGTATATAGTAAATTGGAAAGAACCTATCTTTTTACTCTAACTAGCATTTGTTTTACCTGGTATCTTTATTTAGTGTTCCGTCGAGATGCGCAAACCAGAAGTAATTTCAAAAACAAAGCTGTAATAAACTTGTTACTTCTCTGTAATCTGTCTATCAAGACTTGGAAGGTTCTCTTAACCAGCATTGTTGCAACCAAGCAAAGCAACAGCTGCATTTTGGCATATGCGTTAGTGGAGCAATAACCAGTTACAAATGCTTACTAAAATGATATTTCAGTGTCCTCATTTCAGCTGTGCTGAGACTTCATATTTAGCTTTAACTACTGTCTGATTGCCCTCGTCTCAAAATCATGAAGAAAACTCCTCTTCAATAGATTTTCAAAGTATACAAAAGTTGGAATACAAGCCATTGACATGTCCGATAGTTTCCCTATTACATCATGATTTCTTCCCTGCACATGTTTTCCCATGTTGTTTTCAATGATTTCCCTTACACCAGTGCTAGTGGTACACTCATGCTTGCTAGCATCCTCAGATTTTGAGCTTCCAGCTATAGTTCCTTGATCAGAGGTTACCGAAACCAGCCTCCTCATCGAAATGCCTGCTTCTTACAGGATCTTCATTGGCAACACCAGCTACGGCTAAGCATTGATCCTCTTCCTTGTCACCCCTACAATGTACATTAACTTTCTCATGTTCACAGCTGAATTGCTCAAAGACTTTTCTGACATCCCAAGGGTCAGACAGTTATGAAGAAACAGACAACAAATCATACAAACAGAGACATAAACATAGACATGGAGAGATCAACGGTTTTGCAAGTTAGGATCAATGGTCTGTTACAGGTTGGAAAATAAACAGTTCGAATTGTGAAGTTAATTACCCAGAATATATAACAAGTCCAACAGCTACTGCAACAAAGGCTAAAAAGTATATCCAATCAACCTGAATAATATAACTGCTATCAGAAAACTGATCCTTGATCTATCAAATTAGACTTGAATTCAATCCCAAATTTAAAGATAAAAATATAATTTAGATTGCCAACCTTCTCATGGTAAGCAAAAATGCGGATTATGACAGCCCACATGTCTAGGTTAGTAAAGAGAGATTGAGCATTGTGGAACCACTCATCTGCAAGGAAGGAAACCAACAATCAAAAAAAAATGTCAACAAATATTAGATTCAATATATTCATAAGAGCAGTGCTGGGGAATATATTAGACTTGGTAATCTTAAATACATCACAACAAATAATACGATACAAAATAATATGAAAAAAAAATGAAAATTACAGATTAAAACTTGACAAAAATTGTATATGAATTGGCCAAAAGTAAAAAAAAAAAAAAATAGCGTTTGATGAGTCAACATATTTGACAGATAATTTTTATATTTTACAATACACAAACACGATATAACTTAACATGAATATGAAATATATACACCAATTGTCAGCTTTAAAATTTATCCTATCAATCTAAAGTTGTTTAAAAAAATAACCCGAGTCCTAATATTTCCTGGAGAAGTTGGGTAGAGAGTAAAATAAAGATTCTATCACTTGATCATATGAATCAAGGATTTTACTGCAATCCAACTTCTAAAGATTCTAAATACAAGTTGGACTGCTCAGGACAAGAGAATGAATGCATTTCCACAGAGAATTCACCGGAATGTCTTTATGCACTCGCATCGTCAAAACATGTCTTTCTGAAACTTGTATCACTAATCTGAATCAGTTAGATAAATAATGTACCAAATAACAGAACAATACAATTTCTAGACCTCTGCATAAAAAATCTACCAAAAGAAAAACACTAATTCGAGTAGCCAACTAATGAAAACTTGAGATAAGCATATATTATGAGTAAAACTTTAAAATACAAAACTAAATGAAAAGCTTCGATTTTCTTTACTCTCTCTCTCTCTCTCTTTTTTTAATGTAAAGAAAAGAAACATGCACGGACTTGCTAATACAATAAAAAAAAATAACAGTATACAAACTGTCCTCATTCCAGTTTCTGGCTCTTTGCCACCTTAATTGAGCATATATATATATAAATATATATTGCTCAGACTTACTTGAGCATATTTATGGTGCGAAAAGGTATATATTATATGAAATCTTAAATTAAGATTTTCATACCTGAAGTAAAACAGGGACAAATGAGTAAAACAGAAACATAGCCAATGAAAATCCAAAAAATGGAAACGCCTGAAAAAACAAAAAGAATAATTAAAGTACATTAAGAAAACAAAAACTCAAACTTCTGGTATAGCTTAGCTGTGGTCAGTTGCATTTTTCTTTTATTTTTCTTAATCGGATAGCAATCCTATCGGGCAAATTTGAAACCTATCAGATATTAGGGAACTCAAAATGCGTATAAGAATTTTCGAAGAAACTCACAGCACCGGCTGTCCAGCGGATAGATTCGAGTTCATTGTGTTCAATTATGCTTCTATAGACATCATTAAGAGTTACAGATTGACATTATAATTTTAATCCATAAAGAAATACGTAACCAGATATCTCTGGGATCATACGGAATTCATATCTTTAACAAATTCTTGATGGTATTAATATCACGGGATGCTACAACTTGTCTAGCACTGTGTAGATGGGTATGCATATTAATGAGAAATTTTTACTTTGAAAAAAGTAAATAGACAGTAAATTTCATAAAATGAAATATAAATGCATGATAATGATGAGTTATTGAATTAAGAACAATCAAACTCGGAAGGCAAGGATATATTTGGATTGCACTAATAATGGCACCGAAAAGGCTCAAAAATGACATGAGTTCAACTCTATCAGCATTCTTCACAAGAAACTCATGCAAAAGAGCAAACAAATAAAGATGCAGAGAATGCTATGCAATGACTGACAAATATCAATAATTGTTAAGGCAACTTCATTTACAAAAAATTGGTCATTCTTCAAGCTGTAAAAGAAAATTGTTTCACATTTGAAAATCCATCTTTAAACCTGATTGATTAAATGAATGTGAAGCAAGTATTAGCCGGAGGAGACAGAGAGAAAGAGAGAGACCAAGGAAAATCTTTGGATGCATGAAAATCATAGCAAGATCATCAGATAAGGTAGATGACAGGAACCAATGATTTCAGGTATTGCATTTATGACAGCAATCGTCATAAGCAATCTTTTTTTATTATGTTCTTTGATCATCAGTATATAAGTGTGCTACATTACCTCGCTGACATTACTAATGGCATAGAGTTTTGCCCCAGCGATAACAAGTAAATCTCCTATGCGAGGGTTGCTGCCTTCTACAACCCACAATAGCATTTCTCAGATCATAACATACCCCATATTGACCCATCTTAATATCTTGAAGTAAACTAAAATAGACAATGACAATGTGTGGTTATAGTGAAAATTTGCAAGTGCCTTATTATTAGATTAAACTCATAATTATGAAGATCAGTCAGAAGCTTGAGAAAAGAAGCGTACGAAAAATGGAGCAAATGCCAAAACTTTACCTGCTCGGTCGCCTGAATGAACATCTGAAAAAACAACCATGATGAGACCAGCAACGCACACAATCACACCAGCTATCTTTCTGAATCCGTACATTGTTTTTAAGAAAATAAAGGTAAGCAGCATGACAGATGGGATAGACCAACAATCCAGCATTATGACACTTGTTATAGATGTGTACTGATAGGCCTTAACCACTGCACATCAAGTAACAGTCCATTAACAACAGTAAAGATTTATCGATTTTCAGATACAACTATTTTCAGAAATTTATACAATCTTTCTCAATAAGATACCCCATGGGCACAATGATGCTACTGAATTATTTATTCCCAGCTTAATTCTCATTCATCACTGTACTATGTATAGTTTCTCTTGAATTTCTAGTTTATTGATGAAGGTGAACTAATAAAGTGCTGATCAACATCCCAAAATATTCTTTCAGCCATGGAAGGTCATATTACAGAGTTATAGTTCTTGCAGGGAATTGTCACTGGTTGACAAATTATAAAATATGGGAAAAGAAACTGCAACTAAACTTGGTTTAATTATAAGAGTATCTGTCATGATAAACTATAGAAGATTTTACAAAGCAAAATCAACTAGAAAGAAGAGAGAAAGCTTCTGCTAAAAACTTCTATATCAATCAATTAAGCTCAAAGTCCGCAATTTTCAGAAGTGTCCCGCATATTTTTTTTTCACCTTTTAAGTTAAGAATATAATTTTAGTCTAAAATAAAAATAATTTAAAACACTGAAAAATATGTGAAGCAAGATTTCCTGCCAAGTTCATTGGAGGAACATTATATACTTACCAAGATAATTGGCCTCTACATCTACCAATCCAAGAACAACATAATAATACCATTTTGCCTGCACAAATTCCAAATAAAGCAGCCAAACTCAAGCTCAAGGAATTAAATTAGAAAAATTTTAAAAAAAAAAGGAAAAGAAATCCATGATAGAAAGCATTGGTAAAAACAAAACCTGCATCAAGCTCGTCCTAACCAGTTCCTTTTCTACTTGTAAGTAATGAATAAGGGCACCAAACACATGGATTTTTAAGCCTATAATAGCTATATTCAGCCAAATTCTAAATCCACTCAGTTGAAATGAGAAGAAGACAAGTCAAAGTGAATGAATACCTTAAGTGCTTGCCTTCTATAAATCATGAAACTTAAGAGCACATAATTTAGAAAAGACTGAGATGTTGGCACATTGATTCCTAAGATACATACTAAAACAGAGAAATAAATGATCAATGGTGTAAGATCAACTCAACACATGGAAAACTATCTTCTATTGAATAAACAAATGATGCAACATAATTCAAAAACCATGTGAAGGCACCATTCTTTCTTTTTCTAACTTCACTTTTGAGCTTTGAAAATCTCCTAGAACATAGAACAAGTGGCCAAGAAAGAACCGGCTGTAAAAACAAAGAACCTCCCAAATTTAATGGACAATGAGTAAAAACAAGAAATATAGTTGATCAAACCAAAAATTCAGCCCTTTTTAATCTAATATTTTGACGAAGTGACAACAAATTTCCAAATATTATTAGAGTTTTATGAGAGAAAAAAGCTCCATGCTTTGCAATCAATTGGCTCAAGAAACATATCTACAAGTTTAAAAATTAACAATCAATTAAATACAGAGTTAAAGCTAGAAATCAAATGAAACTAATTGAATTATATTTCTTTTCCAATCCTCAACCAAATTTTTATTAAAGGGTACATTTCCATAGGATCATTATTGACAAAACAAAAAAAAATTACAGACAAAGCCAAAACCTTTTTTAGCGAGTTCAGAGGAAGAGAAGCCAGTAGAAGTGATAAGAAGAGACAGAAGCTGCCCCAACACAAGTCCAACCAACGTCTTCCTTGTCCAAAAACTGCTTAAAACTCATCATTTTTTTTCTCTCACACAATTCTCAATATCCAAAAGTCATCACCAAAACGTTTGAAAGAAAAAAAAAAGGTGGTTGCTTAAAAATGTTGAATTATCAGAGAAGGCAGCAAGAAAACATAGGAGAAGAAGAAGCAGAACACTTGCATTGAGGATGAATCTTGATACACAGCAGATATACATTCATTTATTTATAGCTCAAGTTCCCTTAACTGCCTAACTCTTAACAGCTAGCTCTAACTGACTAACAACTAACTGATGTTAGTTACACAGCTGTTAAGTAAAAACTCAGTTAACAGCATTTCTATTACTTCTTTGTAAGCTGAGCTCTCTATCTTCTTCCAAGATTTTGCTATTTAAAATTCAGTTAAGAAAAATCAAAAAGTAAATTTCAGTGACGTAAGTTTTTGTTTGAAAAAAGATTTTTTTGTCCAAAATTAAAATTTTAATGGTAAAAAAATTATTTTTTAAGTTACTTTTAAAAAATTTATTAATTTAACCATTTGTTGCTTGTGAAATATACATAATACTTTTTTTGGTATTAAACTTTTTTTTAAAAAAATTACTTAAAAATAATAAATAGTAATAAAATTCATTACTAATATTTGAGAATATGATATTATTAATTTAAGTTTAAAATTTTTTTTGATATATGTTGAAATTATTTGTGATTTTAAAACTAATAAATTAAAATTGAATTATGATAATAAAATCTACCAAAAACCAAAATACTCAAAACCCATTTGCAAAACTCCTTTAAAAGCTTCAAAAAGCAGCTAAATTGTACCAATATCAGATACCCACCCGTGGTCTTTGTCAGTGTAGGTATTGCAGCGATAGGCTTTGACAGTGAAAAGGCCGAGTTTTCCACTTCAATATGCAAAACTAGCAATGAACCAATGGCTCTGCTGAGTTGCAAATTCTTCAAGAAAAAGAATTCTCTTCCTTTGAAGAAAAAATGGGCATTACCAACCATTAAGTTTGGCCATTTTCGTTTGTTTTCCACAAATCAATATATCTTTTTAAGGTGAGAATTGAGAAAGCCTTTAAAATCGTTCGAAAATATATACAAAATCAATCTGAGATACCGTTTTGTAAAAGAACGAAACAATATGGATTGCGGAGCTTTGATTGTAACATATAAATTAAATTTCAAAATCCTGTAAACATGTTGAATAAACCAAATTAATGATGTTATTGATTTATTTTTAATATAAATATAATATAATCATATGTATTATATTAAGTTTTTTTGTTAAAAAAATTAAGTAATTGGACAGAGGTGGTGTTGCTAGATTTATAAAATGTCTCAATTCATCCTTAAGACTTCAACTACTCAGCCAAAAGATTAGTAGCTATTATAGTAAATTTTTACCATTTTACTATCTAAAACCAAAATGAATATAATTATAATTTTTTTATAAAAACTAATGTACATATTCAGTATCTTCAAATTGTTAAAATACTATTTAGCTTCCCCACTCCTTCATTTTTCAAAAATTTCTCAGTTCATTTAATGATTAAAATATTATCCGAATACATTTAAAACAACTAAAATTATCCAAGTATTATTTTCAAAATTTTAAAATAATTAAATAATTAGAATATTATATGATATTTAATCCAATTTTAAAAAATAAAAAAGTTTAAAATTATCTAACACATTTAAAAAAATTAAAATTATCTAAGCATTTTCTTCAAAATTATAAAATGATTAAAATGTTATCTAATTTCAAAAATAATTAAAATATTATATATATTGTCAAGCCATTTAAAAATAGAAATTATTTTAAAAATAACTTAAATATTATCTAATATCTAATCTATTTAAAAAATAAATATCTTTTTTAATTACTCAAGCATTTGATTGTTAGCCTGACTTGGACTTTGGAAACTGGAAAAATTGATTGTTTCTTCAATGAAATGACGAGTTCAGGACAAATTAGTCCTGAGAATTGTCAACCAACAGGATCTTCTCAGCATGAAAAGGACCATTCTCACCATGCAAAACCTGCCCATTCCATTTCATTTGATCTGTAATGCCTTTTAGTTTCATAACAACATCCACATGATCTCTTATTATGACTGCTCCTTGGGGCCTAAGTATTCGATAAATTTCGAGCAGGATGTCAACAAAATCACACCTGCATTGAGACATGATAAATTTCATGTTAGAAAACTGATGTGTTTTACTTAACTCGAATCAATGGTTGAAGGAAGCAGTGAAAGAATTGGATAGAAAACCAGGAAACATGGCTTAAAGTAGCAAAAGTGAAACTGGTAAGAAAATGAAGTGTGGATGACTGCAAAGATAAAATTCCAGAGATCATGCAGCTAGCTCCAGCTTCTTACTGTCCTGTTTTCAAACTTAGAACTTCAATAGAAATGTATTCAAATTTTCCATACAACTCTCATGCCGTCAATGTTTTGGACTGTTTCTTCCAAATAAGCTTTAGAGTGGAACCCTTATACTGCATTTAGCATGCTTTCTGGTCAAGCATTTAGCGCTCAATAATCGAAATCATGCATATTCTTTGCTTCAGCATGGAACTACAATGATGGTGCGTGGCAGTGGACTAATGACATTAAGGTTTCTCAGTAATGTAATCTTGTATTGCTTAAAAAACTTACAAAAAAAGGTGTTCTAATATTCTTACTTGTCCATATACATGCTGAATACACCATAGGCATGTACCAGATCATACGTACGAGGGTATGTTGAGAAGGCTTCACACCTGCAAGCAAGCATCATAGACTTACAATGTCATATAATAGGCAATCAAAAAACCGATATCTTACGAGCAACAGCCACATTTAGGAGTAAGACATTAGATCTGAAGTGAAGCTAGAAAACTATCCTTATAAATGATATTGAATCTCAGTGGCTGTGATAGTGGGCAAAAACATAACTAAAAAGCATATATTGTCACCCCAAAGTTAGAACTTGAACTTCCAGTTGAGAGATCTTAAGTTTGGATCTGGGGGGTTGAGGGGGGGAATGAAAAGCATTTTCTGCAGCCTTACCAATTCATGTAAGTTCCAATGAGACCATGTTCGTACACAATTCCAAGGGTGTTCATTGTGGCATCAGAAGGAACCACATTCATAACCCAAACTGGATACTTAACCATTGCTGAGGCAAAACCACCCAATCCAGCATTCATATCCATAACATTTCTGAATTTACCTTCAGGCAGAGACTTGAGTATGAGCCCATAGTATGAAACCCTTCTTTTCCACAGCTTATTATCTTCATCAAATGACTTGATTGTAATGCCTTCTATATATCCACTTTTCACTCTGGGAGGCACAGCATTCAATCTTCTAGGCCAATTTTCGAGACTACCTCCAGAAATTTCTCTGATGTCATTCACATTTGGAAGAGGAGTAATGCATGAATCCATCATTGTGTACCTGTTGTACAATGAGAAAGAACAAATGCATGGAAAGATTATTAGCAAGAATTGGAACTCTCACTAGAAGAGAAAAATATATGCAGCCAAGCATAGGTACAATAACAAAGCAATTAGTGATGCATACTGCAAATTCCAGATAATACTTAGTATCCCAATAAAATTCTTTCACAACTCATTTGAAGACTGTAACTGCACAGATTTGCTGTCAATTAGCAAAGATGAAACGATAATTCAATATCAAACTGCATGCTTAACTCTAATAGCTCAGCTTATCAGGAAGTGCTTGCATCAGGATACCATACAAGTGGGATGAAGAGAACTTACCATCCAGCATCAGGGTCAAGCTTGGTGCAAAACTTGGGTGATTTCCAAGTTTTTATCTTTTGGTTGCAGTGCAAATGATTAGTGGGCTTTTGCCACACAGCTAATGGTCCCCTCTCTGCAATCTTTTTCCAGCACAGTCTCCTAGCAAGGTCTTCCAATCTAATTTGCTCATTTTCCAAGTCCTTAGGCTCTCTCTCCCAGCCTTTGTAGTTAAACCTCCAATTTATAGGTGGCCCAGAAAGTAACCAGTAGCCACCAGGACGCAAAACCCGGTCAATCTCCAGTAGATAAAGTCCACCTGATCCATTTGATTTTGTGTAATAGAAAAAGGTTAGTAATGAAAAAGGAAAGATAGTAGATTCCTGGGACTAAGTACCAAACTGTACATGCCATTAGAAGCTAGCTGCAGCGTAGGAATAACTTTTTGATTAGTGATTTCCTGTAATCTAACTAGAAAGATTGTAGAGAGTTGTGACTTAGTTACCACATTGTCACCATTTCCTTAACTACATATCTCCCACTCTTTTAGTATACGATTCTCGTTTGTTTCTCCTAGGAATGGAGAATGAATATTTTCTTTTTCCTGCAGATACAGTATGTATGCATGATTACCATATTCAGTCCATGGAACCAGGCATCTGGAACAGTGAGCCATGTCAAAAGATCTTGACGGGAATGGAAGCCGATAGGTGCTCAGAACACCCAGCATGGCTGGAATGCCTCTTTCCAGGGCAAACTGCACTTGAGCTTCATGTATATCTCTTGGTGCCATTGAAATTGTCAATATGTTGTAATCCATTAGAAAGGCTCCAAAGCTTGCAACCTAGGGAGACTAGTAAGACCTATGAGCATTCACCATACAAAAGTTACAAATCTATTCCCCATAATTGAACAAAGTCAGTACATTGAATATCTGAATATTTCCAAGGCTGAGAAGCCTTTGGTTCTGAGTCATTTTTAATTAAAGAAGTAGCAGGGAAATTCTCAAACCATCTTGAAATGGAACCAAATCCATAAAATGCATCTAAATATGTAAGAAGGTAGATTACAAGAATCTTTTAGATTGGAATGTGTAAAAAGGCATTCCGTTAGCCTTTCATTTTGAATCTAATCTACAAGATATGCCCTCTAACTATTGGTGTTTGGATATCGGTGCTATTATTGATAAAGCCATAAGCAACCGGAGATAGAATAAGGGAAAATTGTTGTGAATTGAAGCTATAGAATTAAAATCCATATTGAAAACATAGCCAGATCGTTGTTATTTTTGAAGATAATTTTGGAATTACTGTCAGTTTATACTTTTCATTCTGATAACAGAAAAATATTTTGCTTGGTAACAACATATGCATTGATTCTGGCACCGAAAATACCCAAAAATGACATGAGTTCAACTCTATCAGCATTCCTCACAAGAAACTCTGGCAAAAGCAAACAAATAAGGATGCAGAGAATGCCACATAATGACTAACAAATATCAATGATTGTTAAGGCAACTTCATTTACAAAAAATCGGTCATTCTTCAAGCCATAAAAGAGAATTGTTTCACACTTGAAAATCCATTTTTAAACCTGATTGATTAAATGAATGTGAAGCAAGTATTAGCCGGGGGAGGCAGAGAGAAAGAGAGAGACCAAGGAAAATCTTTGGATGCATGAAAATCATAGCAAGACCATCAGATGAGGTAGGTGACAGGGACCAATGATTTCAGGTAATGCATTTACGACAGCAATCGTCATAAGCAATCTTTTTTTATTATGCTCTTCGATTATCAGTATATAAGTGTGCTACATTAATAAGAGGATGAAAACTATTTCAGGTTTCCCATGCAGAGTAACATAAAAGAAATTACCTCGCTGACATTACTAATGGCATAGAGTGTTGCCCCAGCAATAACAAGTAAATCTCCTATGCGAGAGTTGCTGCCTCCTGCAACCCACAATAGCATTTCTCAGATCATAACATACCCCATATTGACCCATCTTAATGTCTTGAAGTAAACTAAAATAGACAATGATAATATGTGGTTATAGTGAAAATATGCAAGTGCCTCAGTATTAGATTAAATTCATAATCATGAAGATCAGTCAAAAGGTTAAGAAAAGAAGCATGCGAAAAATGGAGCAAATACCAAAACTTTACCTGCCTGGTCGCCTGCATGAACATCTGAAAAAACAACCGTGATGAGACTAGCAACGCATACAATCACACCAGCTATATTTCTGAATCTGTACTTTGTTTTCAAGAAAATAAAAGTAAGCAGCATGACAGATGGGAAAGACCAACAATCCAGCAGCATGACACTTGTTATAGATGTGTACTGATAGGCCTTCACCACTGCACATCAAGTGACAGTCCATTAACAATAGTAAAGATTAATCGATTTTCAGATACAACTATTTTCAGAAATTTATACAATCTTACTCAATAAAATACCCCATGTGCACAATGATGCTACTGAATTATTTATTCCCAGCTTAATTCTCATTCATCGCTTTACTATGTATAGTTTCTCTTGAATTTCTAGTTTATTGATGAAGGTGAACTAATAAATGCTGATCAATGTCCCAAAATGGTCTTTCAGCCATGGAAGGTCGTATTACAGAGCTATAGTTGTTGCAGGGAATTGTCACCGGTTGACAAATTATAAAACATGGGAAAAGAAACTGCAACTACAGAAGATTTTACAAAGTAAAATCAATTAGAAAGAAGAGAGAAAGCTTCTGCTAAAAACTTCTTTATCAATCAATTAAGCTCAAAGTCCGCAATTTTCAGAAGTGTCCCCCATATTTTTTTACCTTTTAAGTTAAGAATTTAAGTTTGTCTAAAATAAACTGAAAAATATGTGAAGCAAGATATCAAATCTACCAAGTTCATTGGAAGAACATTATACACTTACCAAGGTAATTGGCCTCTACATCTACCAATCCAAGAACAACATAATAATACCATTTTGCCTGCACAAATTCCAAATAAAGCAGCCAAACTCAAGCTCAAGGAATTAAATTAGAAAATGAAAAAAGAAAAGAAAGGAAAAGAAATCCATGATAGAAAGCATTGGTAAAAACAAAACCTGCATCAAGCCTATCCTCACCAGTTCCTTTTCTACTTGGAAGTAATGAATAAGGGCACCAAACACATGAATTTTTAAGCCTATAATAGCTATATTCAGCCAAATTCTAAATCCACTCAGTTGAAATAAGCAGAAGACAAGTCAAAGCAAATAAATACCTTAAGTGCTTGCCTTTTATAAATCATAAAACTTCCATAGACAATAGTCAAGAGCACATAATTTAGAAAAGACTGAGATGTTGGCACATTGATTCCTAAGATTCATAATAAAACAGAGAAATAAATGATCAATGGTGTAAGATCAACTCAACACATGGAAAACTATCTTCTAATGAATAAACAAATGATGCAACACTATTCAATGCACCATCCTTTCTTTTTCTAACTTCACTTGTGACCTTTGAAAATCTCCTAGAGCATAGAACAAGCGGCCAAGAAAGAACCGGTTGTAGTTGATCAAACCAAAAATTCAGCCCTTTTTAATCTAATATTTTGAAGAAGTGACAACAAATTTCCAAACATTATAAGAGTTTTATGAGAGAAAAAAGCTCCATGCTTTGCAATCAATTAGCTCAAGAAACATATCTACAAGTTTAAAAATTAACAATCAATTAAATACAGAGTTAAAGCTAGAAATCAAATGAAACTAATTGAATTATATTTCTTTTCCAATCCTCAACCAAATTTTCATTAAAGGGTACATTTCCATAGGATCATTATTGACAAAAGAAAAAAGAAATTACAGACAAAGCCAAAACCTTTTTTAGCGAGCTCAGAGGAAGAGAAGCCAGTAGAAGTGATAAAGAGGAGACAGAAGCTGCCCCAGTACAAGTCCAACCAATGTCTTCCTTGTCCAAAACTGCTTAAAACTCATCATTTTTTTTTCTCTCACACAATTCTCAATATCCAAAAGTCATCACCAAAACGTTTTAAAAAAAAAGGTGGTTGCTTAAAGATGTTGAATTATCAGAGAATGCAGCAAGAAAACATAGGAGAAGAAGAAGTAGAACACTTGTATTGAGAATGAATCTTGATACACAGCAGATATACATTCATTTATTTATAGCTCTAACCAACTCTTAACAGCTAGCTCTAACTGACTAACAACTAACTGAGGTTAGTTACACAGCTGTTAAGTAAAAACTCAGTTAACAGCTCTGCTATTACTCCTTTGTAAGCTGAGCTCTCTATCTTCTTTCAAGATTTTGCTATTTAAAATTCAGTTAAGAAAAATCGTAGAGTAAATTTCAGTGAAGCCCTCAAAGTTTTTTGTTTGAAAAATAAATATTTTTGTCTAAAATTTTAAATTTAATAGTAAAAAAATTATTTTATTAAGTTACTTTTGAAAAATTTATTAATTTAAACATTTGTTACTCGTGAAATATACATAATACTTTTTTTGTATTAAAAAATAATTTTTTGAAAATTACTTAAAAATAATAAATAGTAATAAAATTCATTATTAATATTTGAGAAATATGATATTATTAATTTAGTTTAATAATTTATTGATATATGTTAAAATTATTTATGATTTTTAAAACTAATTGATTAAAATTGAATTATGAAAAAACTTTAATCCCCCGATAAAATTTACCCAAAACCAAAATACTAGAAAACCCATTTGCAAAACTCCTTTAAAAGCTTCAAAAAGCAGCTAAATTGTCCCAATATCAGATACCCACCCATGGTTTTTGTCAGTGTAGGTATTGCAGCGATAGGCTTTGACAGTGAAAAGGCAGAGTTTTCCACTTCAATATGCAAAACTAGCAATGAACCAATGGCTCTGCTGAGTTGCAAATTCTTCAAGAAAAAGAATTCTCTTCCTTTGAAGAAAAAATGGGCATTACCAACCATTAAGTTTGGCCATTTTCGTTTGTTTTCGACAAATCAATGTTTCTTTTTAAGGTGAGAATTGAGAAAGCCTTTAAAATCGTTCGAAAATATATACAAAATCAATCTGAGATACCGTTTTGTAAAAGAAGAACGAAACAATATGGATTGTGGAGCTTTGATTGTAACATATAAATTAAATTTCAAAATCCTGTAAACATGTTGAATAAACCAAATTAATGATATTATTGATTTATTTTTAAAATAAATATATTATAATCATATGTATTATATTAAGTTTTTTTGTTAAAAAAATTAAGTAATTGGACAGAGGTGGTGTTGCTGGATTTATAAAATGTCTCAATTCATCTTTAAGACTTCAACTACTCAGCCAAAAGATTAGTAGCTATTATAGTAAATTTTTACCATTTTACCATCTAAAGCCAAAATGAATATAATTAAATTTTTTTATAAAAAACTAATGTACATATTCAGTATCTTCAAATTGTTAAAATACTATTTAGCTTCTCCACTCCTTCATTTTTCAAAAATTTCTCAGTTCATTTAATGATTAAAATATTATCCGAATACATTTAAAACAATTAAAATTATCCAAGTATTATTTTCAAAATTTTAAAATAATTAAATAATTGGAATATTATATGATATTTAATCCAATTTTAAAAAAAAGTTTAAAATTATCTAACACATTTAAAAACAATTAAAATTATCTAAGCATTTTCTTCAAAATTATAAAATGATTAAACTATTATCTAATTTAAAAAATAAATAAAATATTATATATATTGTCAATCCATTTAAAAATAGAAATTATTTTAAAAATAACTTAAATATTATCTAATATCTAATCTATTTAAAAAATAAATATCTTTTTTAATTACTCGAGCATTTGATTGTTAGCCTGACTTGGACTTTGGAAACTGGAAAAATTGATTGTTTCTTCAATGAAATGACGAGTTCAGGACAAATTAGTCCTGAGAATTGTCAACCAACAGGATCTTCTCAGCATGAAAAGGACCATTCTCACCATGCAAAACCTGCCCATTCCATTTCATTTGATCTGTAATGCCTTTTAGTTTCATAACAACATCCACATGATCTCTTATTATGACTGCTCCTTGGGGCCTAAGTATTCGATAAATTTCGAGCAGGATGTCAACAAAATCACACCTGCATTGAGACATGATAAATTTCATGTTAGAAAACTGATGTGTTTTACTTAACTCAAATCAATGGTTGAAGGAAGTAGTGGAAGAATTGGATAGAAAACCAGGAAACATGGCTTAAAGTAGCAAAAGTGAAACTGGTAAGAAAATCAAGTGTGGATGACTGCAAAGATAAAATTCCAGAGATCATGCAGCTAGCTCCAGCTTCTTCCTGTCCTGTTTTCAAACTTAGAACTTCAATAGAAATGTATTCAAATTTTCCATACAACCCTCATGCCGTCAATGTTTTGGACTGTTTCTTCCAAATAAGCTTTAGAGTGGAACCCTTATACTGCATTTAGCATGCTTTCTGGTCAAGCATTTAGCGCTCAATAATCGAAATCATGCATATGCTTTGCTTCAGTATGGAACTACAATGATGGTGCGTGGCAGTGGACTAATGACATTAAGGTTTCTCAGTAATGTAATCTTGTATTGCTTAAAAAACTTACAAAAAAAGGTGTTCTAATATTCTTACTTGTCCATATACATGCTGAATACACCATAGGCATGTACCAGATCATACGTACGAGGGTATGTTGAGAAGGCTTCACACCTGCAAGCAAGCATCATAGACTTACAATGTCATATAATAGGCAATCAAAAAACCGATATCTTACGAGCAACAGCCACATTTAGGAGTAAGACATTAGATCTGAAGTGAAGCTAGAAAACTATCCTTATAAATGATATTGAATCTCAGTGGCTGTGATAGTGGGCAAAAACATAACTAAAAAGCATATATTGTCACCCCAAAGTTAGAACTTGAACTTCCAGTTGAGAGATCTTAAGTTTGGATTTGGGGGGTTGAGGGGGGGAATGAAAAGCATTTTCTGCAGCCTTACCAATTCATGTAAGTTCCAATGAGACCACGTTCGTACACAATTCCAAGGGTGTTCATTGTGGCATCAGAAGGAACCACATTCATAACCCAAACTGGATACTTAACCATTGCTGAGGCAAAACCACCCAATCCAGCATTCATATCCATAACATTTCTGAATTTACCTTCAGACAGAGACTTGAGTATGAGCCCATAGTATGAAACCCTTCTTTTCCATAGCTTATTATCTTCATCAAATGACTTGATTGTAATGCCTTCTATATATCCACTTTTCACTCTGGGAGGCACAGCATTCAATCTTCTAGGCCAATTTTCGAGACTACCTCCAGAAATTTCTCTGATGTCATTCACATTTGGAAGAGGAGTAATGCATGAATCCATCATTGTGTACCTGTTGTACAATGAGAAAGAACAAATGCATGGAAAGATTATTAGCAAGAATTGGAACTCTCACTAGAAGAGAAAAATATATGCAGCCAAGCATAGGTACAATAACAAAGCAATTAGTGATGCATACTGCATATTCCAGATAATACTTAGTATCCCAATCAAATTCTTTCACAACTCATTTGAAGACAGTGTAACTGCACAGATTTGCTGTCAATTAGCAAAGATGAAACGATATTCAATGTCAAACTGCATGCTTAACTCTAATAGCTCAGCTTATCAGGAAGTGCTTGCATCAGGATACTATACAAGTGGGATGAAGAGAACTTACCATCCAGCATCAGGGTCAAGCTTGGTGCAAAACTTGGGTGATTTCCAAGTTTTTATCTTTTGGTTGCAGTGCAAATGATTAGTGGGCTTTTGCCACACAGCTAATGGTCCCCTCTCTGCAATCTTTTTCCAGCACAGTCTCCTAGCAAGGTCTTCCAATCTCATTTGCTCATTTTCCAAGTCCTTAGGCTCTCTCTCCCAGCCTTTGTAGTTAAACCTCCAATTTATAGGTGGCCCAGAAAGTAACCAGTAGCCACCAGGACGCAAAACCCGGTCAATCTCCAGTAGATAAAGTCCACCTGATCCATTTGATTTTGTGTAATAGAAAAAGGTTAGTAATGAAAAAGGAAAGATAGTAGATTCCCGGGACTAAGTACCAAACTGTACATGCCATTAGAAGCTAGCTGCAGCGTAGGAATAACTTTTTGATTAGTGATTTCCTGTAATCTAACTAGAAAGATTGTAGAGAGTTGTGACTTAGTTACCACATTGTCACCATTTCCTTAACTACATATCTCCCACTCTTTTAGTATACGATTCTCGTTTGTTTCTCCTAGGAATGGAGAATGAATATTTTCTTTTTCCTGCAGATACAGTATGTATGCATGATTACCATATTCAGTCCATGGAACCAGGCATCTGGAACAGTGAGCCATGTCAAAAGATCTTGACGGGAATGGAAGCCGATAGGTGCTTAGAACACCCAGCACGGCTGGAATGCCTCTTTCCAGGGCAAACTGCACTTGAGCTTCATGTATATCTCTTGGTGCCATTGAAATTGTCAATATGTTGTAATCCATTAGAAAGGCTCCAAAGCTTGCAACCTAGGGAGAATAGTAAGACCTATGAGCATTCACCATACAAAAGTTACAAATCTATTCCCCATAATTGAACAAAGTCATTACATTGAATATCTGAATATTCCAAGGCTGAGAAGCCTTTGGTTCTGAGTCATTTTTAATTAAAGAAGTAGCAGGGAAATTCTCAAACCATCTTGAAATGGAACCAAATCCATAAAATGCATCTAAACAGGCACCAGCAGGAACAATTTAAACTTCCAAAGAAAAGTTGACTGAATTATCAGATAAACTAAATTGACATAAAAAAAGTAAAAGAAATAAGTTTATATTACCCCACAACCAACATCAAGGGCTGTCCTGATCTTCCCAGATTTCAAAGGCAGAACTCTCTTAATCTCCCCAATATAACCCTTCACTCCCTTTGGAAAAGAAGTCCCACCACCAGGAAAAACTAGCTTATCACCTTCCACTCTAACCCAATTCTGTCCTTTCTTATACTCTGCCAGCCTCTTAAAAGGCACATTCTTGAACCAAGCAAAGTCCCTACTTTGAGGCCATGGAACTGGCCTTTTGTAACCTTTAGGCCGTGGTATCAAACACCTAACTTTTTCATCACTTTCAGGGCAATGCCTTTCCCTATGAGAGAATCTTACAACACTGAACCTTCTTTCTCTATTTGGGTCATGGCAGGGTAAGTAATTGGTGAAGTTTGCAGAGCAAAAGCTCAAATTTTTGATGGGTTCTTGAGGGAGAGGGAGTCTGTGGAGTGGCTCAAAGTTAAGAGGAGCTGAAAACTGGTAATGGGTAGTGAAATTTTGCGGTGAACAGTCGGGTGAATTATGATCTTGATGCTGAGGGAGACTGAAGTTGGAAGAGTTGCAGTAAGAGCCAAGTAGGTAAGAAAGTGAGCAAAAAATGGTTACTAGAAGGAGCCTTATTAAAGGTCTTTTGAAAGGATTTGGAGATGGAGCAAGTGATTGTTGTTGCTGCTGCTGCGGCTGCCTTGCTGTTGCCATTTTGGTCAGCTTTGGTAGAGACTGCAGAGAGGACCTTAGTCTTAGTTTTAGTCAGATTGACAGAGATCCAAGAGCGATGGTGAAGAACCAATAAATCAATCAAAAATGGGTCTCAGAATTAAAATACGCCATGGGACCATGTAGGCCATTGATAATACCAGTTTCCTTTGCTCAATGTAAAAATTTCAAGGGTTCCATTCTCTTTACTTTTGTCTTTTTTTTTTTAATTGACTTCCAGTTCAAGGCAAGTTTTATGTGGCAGAATTTGTTTCCTTTGCTTAACTTTTAGCTAGAGATATTTTGGGGTAGTTGACAAGAAAATTGATAAATGACAATTACAGGTAACAACTATGTAGTACTGAACAAAAAAAATAAACAAAAATTTGTGACATTTGTAGGTGGAATTTGAATTTGGATTTTGCTTAATGATATTTAATTTTTTTTATTAAATGGGTATTTTATTTCATGTCAATTTCATATCATCATTTAAAATAAATAGCCAAATTACCAACGTAAAATCGAGTTAATTTTATTTTTTTTCTTGTGTTAAATTTTTTTATCTAATCTGTTTATACAGTAAAGATAATTAAAAACCCTTTTCGTCGGATTGTTTCATTGTTTTTGTCAACTTGGTCGATAGTTTCACACTTGCACCTTAAATATATACTAGTGTGGATATCCCAGATGTAGATTTATACTGACCTAAAAGTATTTATTTTTTGAGTTTTTAAGGGCTTTTCGCCTCAAATTATTTTTTTTCTTATTTTTGTGCTCTATAAATTGCATTACTCTTTTAAAGTTACTATAAAAGCTACATTTTTGGAGTTTTAGCATTTTGCTATTGATGCAAAGGGAATTTCTTTGATAATTTTGTATCAAGCTATGAATTAAATATTATTTTTCATAAATTATAAATTATCAATCTATAAAAAAAAACCCTAAACATTAATAAAATTATTAATTTATAATTATAACTGATAAATGATAAATTATCAATTTATAAAAAAACCCTAAACATTAATAACTTTAAAATTTAATAATATTATCAATTTATAATTTTTGAATCAATTTATAATTATAAATGTATGAATTATAAATAAAATAAGAATCGTGCAATTTGGGTGCCACAAGGCTTTAAGGCTAACACAACCTGAGTTTTGTGAAGTTTGGCATAAGGTACAACATCAATGTTGTAAATTTTGTAACGAAGAGTATTTTGTTTTTTTTTTTTACAATAAGATATATTAGTATTAGTTGTTTCGATATATTATTTTAAATTTTTCGATTTAATTTAATAATATTTTATAAAATTTTCATACATGTAATAATATTGTTAATAATAAGCAATATAAATATAGAAAACATTTAACATTGATAATGATAAGTATAAAATTAATAAAATTACTTGTACAACAAACAATAATTATTTTTAATATTGTTAAATTTGTTAATGCGTTTACTTAATTCATTATTTATGTATTTATTAGTTGTAATCAATATCAAAACATATAATAAAACTAAAAAAATTCAATTTTCTTTTAATTTTTTCGAATCAACCAAAACATTGAATTTCATCGAAATCGACTGAAATCACCTGAAACTCACGAAATCAGTTGATATTACCCAGTATCAAAATTGGAGTGAAAAATCAACTCAAGTATTTTGGATTTTATGAAAATTGACACGTATCAGTTCGTACGATCGAACGATATTAACACCCAATCAAATTTTTTTCAAAAAATTATAAAAAAAAAGAGTAATATGAGAGATTTTTTATATTTTGTGTAGAATTTAAAGGGTATAAAGAGCAAATTTTTTAAATATAACAGAATGAGGCTTAGTGGTAGGGTAAATGGAGAGAAAAAGATGAATTTAGAAGCTCACTAAACTCTTTTTAAATTTTTTGACAAAAACAAAACCTCCTTTTATTTTATATGGCTATTGGCTACAACTTAGTTTTTTTTTTTATTACAAAAAGTTTAAGAGTAGAAGAAGTTCTCACATTCATCTCAAATCTATTCTTGAAATTTAGGAATCCATTGGATTTCCACTTGTGAATTTTTTTTAAATTTAAAGATCATCTATCAATGAGGATCTTAACTAATAATAAATTACCCTAATTGTAATTTGAAAATTACATAAAAATAGGGTTTGAAATATTTTATTTTAAGTAAATTTAAATCCTATTTAAGAATCTTTAAAAATGTGTTTAAAACGTCTCTATTATTGTGAATAATGAAGCTAAATAGTTATGAAATAGATTGTTTTTTAAACTTATACTTAAAAACATGGTGTTGTCTTTTTTTTTTTTTTGAGTCAAAATCATCTGGAAATTTTATTTACCTAAAAAAAAAACATGGTATTGTCTTAAAAGTGGATCAGATTAATTGAATCAAAAATCAGTGAATTATTTCGAGATCTGCTTTTGTAAATGACAGGATTCAAATCTGTTTTTTATATATATTTTATTAATATACTTTTCATTGAATCGACAAAAATATTTAGTAATTATTTGTTCTATTTTAAAAAATGATACATTTTTTGTCTTATAACGTAATTAAACCATCCAATTGAAAGAAAGGACAATCAACCAATTCAATATTCAATCCAATTATTCAAATACAATTTATGGGTTAAAATATTAAAAGAGCTTTAGTATTTTGTTAATTTTTTATAGTGGTTTCTGTCCTTTTATGGTACATAATTAAATTCTTAAAATGTTATTTTTGGTTAATTACATCCTTTAAATTTAATTTTTATTTACATTAAATAATTTTTATAACAAAAATTTAATTAAAATTAATGTTTCAAATGAACATTGAATACAATAAAAAAAACTTTTTTAAATGTATCTTAATGGTTTTATTTTTCTGTCAAAAAAAAAGTGAAGCACCAACCTATAAAATAAAAAATTCGAGTGCCAACTAAGCACAATTGGTGAAGTGGTTGTGTTTGTTTTTGGCTTTGCGTGATGAGTGGATCCCACACAAAAACATGGAAGTGGTTGTGCTAGTTTGGTTTTGCTTACGGCATATTAAATTATTTTAGGCTACGTTTGAAAATATTGTTGTCAATAGATTAATTATTATAATAATAATGAGATTAAGATAAATGAAATAAAAGCTAAAGTTACTGTTTAGCTTAAGTGCTTATCTTTTTTTGGTGTAGACTACAGGTATTTTCATCCTTTTTAACGGTCTGAGACTAATCCTGTTTGAGGTTTAGTCACAGTTAAGGCTCTTCACCCCTCTCCAAAGATGTGTTTAGTGGGAGTCAAACCCGAAAACTCTTATCATAAACTCAGCCTGCGTTGCCAACTGAGCCACAATGTTATCTTGAGTTAAGAAGAATTAGGTTTAAAGTTTTATTTTTTTTATGAACTAAAAAAATTAAAGAGGAAGTATTTGTTTCACAGCATATGCATAATTATTAAAAATTATTATATTTATTTTTGTTTAAACAAAAAATTAATAAAAATTGTAGTAATATATCAAATATTTTGTTTTAAAAATTGATGATAATGTATATATCTATAGGTTTATATATGATGTATTTATAGTGTATATTTTCTATATACTGTCAATGTATAAGAGATTGACACGTTCTCAATAATCAAACTAAAAAATGCTAAGTCTTTAAAAATAAAATCAAATAATTTTTTTCAATTTGCTTGTAAAAGTTTATTGTTTATGTGTCAACTTTTGGTGCGTTAACAATATATAGAAATTATATATTATCAGTGCATCATATATAAATCTTATATTTATATATAAATTGAAAAATTTTTATTCATTTATATGATTATTTTTTATGTCAAAATATTCATTATTATATTAAAAAATAATAGTACATTTTCATATAAAAGTAATTACTTATGTAGTTATATATTTAATTGTAAAATAGTTCTATTCATTTATTAAATATTTATTTATAAATTAGTTTTTATTTATATAATTATAAAATTTTGTATTATATTAAGTTAACAAAATTATTTAAACATTTTAAATAAAAAATCAAATTAAAAAAAGAAAAGAAAAAGAGAAAATAACAAGGGCATTTTTGCAAACAAACAGAACACTGTGCTGACTGATGGCACGATGGTGGGAACTGGCTATCCGAATGGGGCCTGAGACAACTGTGCTGACTGCGCCTCAGCTCCTCCGTTTCCCTCGTTTTCCTCCCAAACCAAACATACATATAAACCTCACCTTCGCTCCTTCCTTTCTCTCGAGAACTGCTAAATATACTCCCATTTTTGCTCTTTGTACTCCATCTGTCTCAGCAATGAACAGTGACTAATGAAGAGAAATGGGGTATGGAGAGTAAAAATAGGAGTATATATAGAAATTCTCCTTTCTCTCCTGGGTTTTACGCTTTTCTTTCTTTTCCTTCCTTCTCCATGGCTTTCAGTCCCTCCTTCAAATCCTCTGTTTATGTTGCCAACCATATTCCCGACCCCAACTACGTCCGCATATTGGACACCACCCTCCGCAACGGCGAACAATCCCCCGGCGCCACCCTGACTTCCAACGAAAAACTTGACATTGCTCGCCAACTAGCGCAGCTCCGCGCGGATGTAATTGAAGCTGGGTCTCCAGCTGCCTCCAAAGACGATTTTGAAGCTGTTAAGAATATTGCTAAAGAGGTTGGGAATGCAGTCGATGAGAATGGATACGTGCCTGTTATATGTGGAATTTGTAGGTGTAATGAGAAGGACATTAAGGAGGCTCGGGAGGCGGTTAAGTATCAAAAAGGCCTAGGATTCATCCTTTATCGCTACGAGTGGGATTCATTTGAAGTATAAGTTGAGGAAGAGTAAAGAGGGGGTTTTGGATATTGCTAGGAGTATGGTTCGCTTTGCTAGGAGTTTGGGTTGTAATGATGTCGAATTTGGCGCCGAAGACGCTGGCAGGTTCGAATTTTGATTTGATTCCCTTTTCTCTTATTATGTTATGCTTCTAAAATGGATTGTTGAAGGATAAGATTATATATGTATATTTTCATAGAAGGGATAATCTCATATTCAATTGCTACTTGTGTAGAAGATAAGAAATAACAGAAAGGGTTGCAATTATAAGAATAGTGTAACTTGGTTTAGAATAGGGGGAGTAAGAAAAATAGGTTAAGACCAGAAAGATGAATTGAAGTTTAAATATGGATAAACTATGGTTTAATACTTGTTTCTTGATTGCGTATAATTGAAGAAAACCGTTTTGCTTGATCAAAATATTGTTGCAACAAGTGAATGCTTGTTTTTGTTTGAGGTGGACTAATTATTCCCAGGACTTTAATTGGTGGCTATTTTGCAGTAGCAGCAGTGTATGAACCGGCTATAGGCTGGTTTTGAACTAAGATAAGTAAATGTAAAGAGTATTTGTCATTTGTTCTCTTGTGGACGTTATAGTCTTGTTTCTTTTGATACTACTGGATCTGACAAAGACTTTTTATATGAGATTTTGGGTGAAGTGATAAAGGCTGGAGCAACAACTCTTAACATACCTGATACTGTTGGCATAACGATGCCCAGCAAGTTTGGGCAGTTTATTGCTGATATGAAAGCGAATACCCATGGGATTGAGAATGTTATTATTTCAACACACTGCCACAATGATCTTGGGGTTTCTACTGCCAACACTTTAGCTGTAGGCCACTGCTCTACTTCATTAATTGATGCAGAGTTTGATATAGCTGGGATTGCATTTACATCTTAGCTGGTGAATTCAGGGAGTTTGTGCTGGTTCAAGGCAAGCGGAAGTAACAATCAACACTGGGCAAAGAGCTGGAAATGCTTTATTGGAGGAGATGAGTTTTTGCATTTTGCGATATCAGAACGATTGTGTACTTGGAATTTGAGTTATGCAGAAGTAAATGGGAAAACCTTGTTTTGAGTAGCACCATCCAGTGTTATTGGATATTTTAGTCAAAGAATCCATGATGCATGAGTCCAAACTACCTAAGACTCCTCACTTTGTCTACCAAATCTGCTTTAGATGGCAACAATTACCCTAAAATTCAGTTAAGGAGGGGTTCATGGAATTTTCATCTGCTGAAATATTTGAGATAGTACTTCCTTGTGTTCCTCCAATATACCATGTTCATTGGCTGCCCTTTTATGGCCTTTTTTTTTAAAAAAAAATTTCATTGTTTATGCTAAAGATAGAAGGAGGGAGAAAGGGCATTTGAAGGCTCACATTATCAAGTAACTCATGACAGAGGCTATGTCCGTTGTGAGATAAATTGGCAAAGAACACAACCAGTCTTACTGAAACTCTCAAGAGTTGATATGATGCTTGTTACATCAAAAACAAATGCATAATTCTGTGAAAATAATTGTAAATTATATTAAATGAATTCATCATACCTTTTATTGTTGAGAGAGAGGAGTGTGTGTGTGGAGGGTGGGCTTCTTGACAATAAGGTTTTTTATGCATCCATTTGTTAAATTTTTATATTCTAGTTTTGTAGTCTGCCTATGTTAAACATTTAAATTCTGTAAACAAAAGACTTTTAGCTGTCAATTGCTCTATTCTAGCTTCGAGTTGATTTAAGAACCATTATTTTTGTTGTAATTGTTGAAATTTTTTCCCTTAATGGATGGTTCTTGTAAAATCCAATTACCTACATTTTGTTTTACCATTTTGGTCCTTTTGAGCTTTTACTTTTATGTGTAGGTTGTGATGGCCTTAAAATGTCGTGGTGAGCATGTATTTGGAGGTCTTTATACAGGAATCAATACCCGACACATTCTGCTGGCAAGCAATATGGTATTCTTTCTGTGAACTTCGTTTGTAATCCAGTTTACTGACTGGTTTAGCTCTGGGAGTTATTGTTGACTCAAAATGGTTGCTTAGGTGGAAGAGTATACGGGGTTACATGTGCAGCCACATAAGGCTATTGTTGGAGCCAATGCTTTTGCTTATGACAGTGGTATCCACCAGGTTGGTTTTCTAGTGTTTGACTCAATGTATGTTTCTGTCTATTTTCAAACTTTAGTTGTTTTATGGCTGATCTCCTTGATGTAACAATTTCTCTTTGCTAACTTTTTATATTTTAAGAAATACAACTTCCTTACATGCCTGTGGAATTTACTTGAACGTGTAATCTATTAGCTGTGGTGTTCTTTCATGGGTGTTTTGTTTTTTTCCCCTTTTTTTGTTCTTTATTTTCTTTCTTTCTTCCCTTGGGTGAATATGGACCATATTAATTGATAATTATTTTTAATATTTTTAGCTGTTGGTGATTTCTTGTACAAATCACGCTTGCTGAGTGAACTTGTTGACAATTAGTGATGGCATAGTTCAGACCCAACTCAACCACACTCTCTTAATCCTTAATCCCAAACTAGTTGTAACTGGTTATAATAATCTGTTTTTGTCATTCTGTTTGTTTAAAGGACTCTATCTCTGAAAGACCCAAAGAAGGCAAAAAAGTGAATTTTTCATTGTACACACACATGTATGTACTTACAAAACAAATAATAAAAACAATAAGATATATATATATATATATATATATATATATATATATATATATTCCAAAATGCTTTCTGGGCTGTAGGATGGAATGCTAAAGTACAAAGGTACATATGAAATTATATCTCCTGAAGATATCGGGCTTGAACGGTCCAACAAAGCTGGTATTGTCCTAGGAAAACTTATGTGGGTTTTTCATCTTCCAGAATCTTTTTTCTCCGTTTTTCTGGTAAACTTTTTTCCTTTAAATATGTTTTGGATAGAGTTTAGGGGGATGTAGATAGTGAAATATGTTTAGGACACCAAGAGCTATAAATGATTTTTCTGTTGCTTTTGGTTGTTGGATGCGATGTCACAATGAATCGGATTGAAATGGTTGAAGATTTAACATAAGAAGCAATATATTTTGTCCCATTACAAAGAATATTGTATTTAGGTTTGTGAATATATCTTATATCCAATCTTGGTGACTATTTTTGAACATTCGACTGTGAACTTTATTTGGGGATAGTGGAACTGGTGCAATGATCTGTGCGACATTTCCTTGGCTTTTTCTCATTAATATGAGAGGTTTTCATTTGCTGATATCAAGGTAGAGAAAGGACAAACAAATTGCTAATATCACTTGAGTTGCTAGGCACCAAAAAATTTCCTGGCCATATAAAACAAGGTACTATTATTAATAAATATTTGATAAATGTACTTAACTTTACCTAATATTCTAGACTAGCCTGGCAAGTTATCAGAAATATTTGTGAAGCATAAAGGTTGAGCCCATTTGTTTGATTTCTGGCAAGTATCTTTGTTTGTAAACATAAATTTCTCTACCTCTCGTTCCTTTCCTTCTTGAGATCTTATCATAATCATATTGTTGGTATCTTCCTATTCGTTTTTTATTCTTACAAATTCAGTTGTTACAAAACTTATGGTTTCTCTGTTATTCTTTTTCTTTTGTAATTCTCTGGTAAAGTGGACGTCATGCTTTGAAAGATCGATTAAAAGAGGTATGCTGCTATATGGCTTGTGTAAAGTTGATGAAAATTTCTCTCTTTGCTTTATATAAGCACATAACTCTTTCTGTTTCCCTCAGCTTGGTTATGAGATTGA
This sequence comes from Heritiera fomes, assembly GCA_032173925.1. NCBI lineage: Eukaryota > Viridiplantae > Streptophyta > Magnoliopsida > Malvales > Malvaceae > Heritiera > Heritiera fomes. Next base: position 32,627,709 of record JAPDPM010000009.1, on the reverse strand, counting down.
TGATGAACGGCTGGGGAACATATTCTGGCGCTTCAAAACAGTAGCTGAACAAAAGAAGCTGAACAAAAGAAGGTGAACAAGAGTCTTTACTGATTTCCTGGATCTCTTTCCCCTCGGATCATTGCACAATCAACTATTTATATAATTTCCAGCTGAATGAGTTTCATTTTGAAATTAAGCTGTATTCAACTGTGGAAACTTCTGTGTTTTCCAGTGATGCTTTTCCGGAAATATGAAACATAAGGAGAGATTGTGCCTAGAGTACAATTTTCAGAAAATTTTCTTTCGGAAAACCAGCATTAGTATCATAGATTACATTTTTCAACAGTTTTTCGAGTTCTCCATCTATGTTTACTCTATTATTTTAAAGACCCTGGTTTTCTAGTTTCAGCAATTAAAAAAGTTCTTTTTATCTGCATAGAAAATAAGAAAAGAAAAACAAATGAGATACAATACAGAGACAAGAAATAGGAAATGTTTTTACTGGTAAATTTAATTTTTCTTTTCCCTGTTTACTATATTAGTGGTCTCATAATCTCTGCTGAATGTAATTTTAACACAAAAAACACGTATTTTTATTAATCCAGGAGTTATGACATGGTTATCCTTGTAATTTAAGCTTAAAGAGATGATGTTGGTTTAAGAAAAGGTCTGTGGGCTTAGAAAACAAAGACATTGGCCTGAAAGTTGGATGGTTGCTGGCAGTTGATGCAAGATTTTCTGGGTAGCCCCAGTGTAAAGTTTCTGGTTGTCTGTAATGGCTTAGCAAATGGTTAATGAGGAATTTTGGGTGTTTTTGTGTTCCAAGTAATTGAAAAAAATATTTTCAAGATCTTATAGTGAATTTTGAAAAATATTAAAAAGTAATGATTTTTGTTGGTAAGAATGCTTTTATCAATTAGCTTCTCTAGTTGCCTGGCTTCCGTGGCATTTTCCGTTCTCGGATGTGGAAGTTCAGTTTATTTTGGTTGAGCTGTTGTTGCTTTTGTACCATATCTTTATTCTTAAAAGGGAAAAATAACTGTTGTTCTAAAGCTCTGCTAAATGCATGATTCTTTTTGTTTGTTCATGAAATGACGTGGTATATGCTTATTTTCCTTGCTGGTCTTCCAGAGAGTAATCGATGCTGATCTAATAACATGGGTTTCGGATGAAGTTTTTCAATTAAAGGTTGTTTGGAAGCTTCATGATCTGCAGGTAACGAGACATTGTTTTGAACCATAGTTACAGTAATGTGGCATGGGGTGTGTGACCTAGATATTTTATGGTTCAGTGGGGTTATGCTTTATTGATTTGTTATTTTGGGTTGCCCTACTGTTCAAGCATGATTGGAGTTGTATTTCTTTAAAATATATACCTTTTTGTTTACATGAGTTTATTTTAATCTGAACATATAAGTTTATAGATATTTTATGATATATAATATACATGATTATAAGAAAATGCATTATTTTTTGAGTGGTTTCTTTTGGTGTTTTTAATTTTCTTCCTTTTGAGACAAAACACCATTATATTTTATATTAATTGGTTTGCTAGTTATTCTCCGAATTATATGCTAGTCAATTTATTTAATTACCAATGAAAAGCTGGGAATAAAATTTTGCATTTCTGTAAACTAAAGAAATATTAATGAGCTTGATTAAACCCCAATAACAAATTAATGAGCTTCTTGAAACCCACAATAACACATTAGTCTAAATCCAAAACTATGCTTTTTTTTTTAATTTCAATGTTAACATAAGAAGTGGATCGCAGTTCTAGGGGTAGCTGCGATCCTGGTAATGGGTTTTTAACTATGTTGTTCATCATCCAATTTGAATGAAATTTAGTTTATGAGTTATACTTAAATGGAAAACATAACATGCAGGTTACTTGTGGAACTCTTGGTCTTTCTACTGCAACAGCTAAACTCATTGGTGCTGATGGGAGGGAGCATGTTGCATGCTCAGTTGGAACTGGGCCAGTAGATTCAGCTTATAAAGCTATTGATCTCATTATAAAGGTTTGATACAGGAGATTAGTAGTTTTCCCTTGTTTGCTTGAATTTTCTGTTGGCTGTTGATAAGATATGATGAAAGATTAACTGTTAGCGTTATTAAAATTTTATCTATGAATTCTGGGTTTTATTATGTCAGCATAATAGGATTCTGGTTTTTATAATTCTGTCCTTTGTTCTGTTTAGTTTTACCCCATGCACTCTATCTTCCCCAGCCCTTCTGTTGAATTATAATACTTTTCTGAACATACTTTTACCGAGATTGTGGAGCAATACTTCAACTTTTCTTCCTTCATATGCAGGAACCAGTTACACTTCTCGAGTACTCCATGAATGCTGTTACAGAAGGCATTGATGCTATAGCCACCACTCGTGTCCTAATTCGTGCAGAGAAAAGTCACATACCTGCTCATACTTTGACTGGTGAAGTTGTTCATCGAATATTTAGGTATGTAATCTTCTTGCTCTTGTTTCCATTGACATTTTAATACTTCCACCTCCAAATTTCATTGCATAAATCTTTATACTTCGGTGCCAGTGGAACTGGGGCAGGAATGAATATTGTTGTTTCCAGTGTCAAGGCTTATATCAGTGCATTAAATAAGATGTTGGGTTTCAAGGAGCAATATCCAACAAAGGCTTCTATAGCGAGAACTCAACTTTCTGCTTAAGAAGTAAAGTAGCTTATCACACAGTTCTGTATCGCTTACATGCATTTTCGGTCACTTTTGTGACTACAGGTGCTCCCTGCTTTGATATCTTTTTGTATACAAATTTCAGAGAAAGAATTGTTCATAAGTTTATGAAACCACATTGTCTGTTGTTCTTCTTTCTTGTGAATTTGTAGTTTGTATTTAAGTATTGTTGAAACTGAGTGAAGCATCAGTTTGTTATATTAAAGACAAACAATTCTCATCGGACTAAGGTGTCCAGATCTCCCCTGATTTTTAGTTCACAATTCTTTTTTTTTTTTCAGTTATGAATAGAGGTGTAATCGAACTCAATTGAAACAATCCAGTATTGGGCTCGAGCTCAGCTTAACTTGAAAACTCGAGGCTTGAAACTTGACTCGAGCTTAGCTTTTGAAGCTCGAGCTTGACTCAACAAAATACTTGAGTGGCTCGAGTTTGGCTCGATCTGCTCAAACTTGACTCGTTAGGCTCAATTTATCATTTTTTTTACTATATCCTATGGGAGCAAAATAGTAAATTCATAATAAAATATTTAAAAATATATATTAAAAAAGCTCAATTAAGGTCACGAGCTACTCGAGTCGGGTACGAAGAAGCTTGAACTCGGCTCAATTTGTTATGCGAATAACTTAAGCTCGAGCTAGGCTCAAAAATAAAGGAGTCGAATTCGAAAAATCATTGAGTCGAGTTCGAGTGGTTCACGAGTAGCTTGACTTATTTACACTTTTAGTTAAAAATGAAAATCATTGGGAGGAGCTTTGGCCTATGAACAAGTTTCAAATCTTGAGGTGATTAAAAATCTTGCAATTGTGCTGTGATGAAAATTTTTATTAATTTGTTTTCTTTTATGTGCATAAAGATTTTGAGGTACATGATATGAGATACTGATCGAACTCAAGATCGACTTAATGGAATTTGTAAGTTCTCTCCGGGATTGTTTATTTGTTTTTATGTACTCAATACAAATTGTTTATTTATGGAGTCGCGCTGAATAAGCCTATGATCACATGAAATCTCTCTTCCAATGACTATTTTTAAGGTCAATTATGCTCAAAATCTATGAAGTAATCACCTAATATGGTGGAGAAGGGTCTAATGGAAGAAGAGAAAGTAGGGAAAAAAGAGAGAGAAGTGTGAGTAAGATCGAAGTAATAACCTATTGAATTAATCTTGAAAATGTTGAGACAGTCAAGTTGGGAAAAAAGAGAGAGAAGTATGAGTAAGATTAAAGTATCAATTTATAAGTTTAATTCTTGTGAGTTCTTATATTGTATTTTATTTATATTTGTAAATGACAAAGTTGAAAAAGAATTAATTGAATATAATTAACACTATGGAGGAGATGGATGGACATGAATCTATTTATCATGTTTTTTATTTTTAATATTGTTGAGACATTTTTCCGTATCTAGGTTTGTTAAAACAATTTATATTATGCTTGTTAAATTATTAATATATAATGTTCAAATGATGTTGAAGACTTGATGGATTTGATGTGAATTTATTTGATGTTTGTTTAATATTTATTTCAAATTTTATTTTGTTTATTTACTAAAAATGAGATTTTAATATAAAATTTAATTTTTTTAATTTCTTATACGGGCTGGCCCATTTAAGCCGTTAGATCTTAGGGCCAGATATGGACTTGTATTTTTAGGTCCATTTCACAAAAATGGTTTTTTGGCTCGGCCCATTTATAGCCTGACCCTGGCCGGCGCATTTTGACAGCGCTAATTTTGTGACAACAGATGCTCCCTGCTTTGATATCTTTCTGTATACAAATTTCAGTGAAAGAATTGTTCATAAGCTTATGAAACCACATTGTCTGTCGTTCTTCTTTCTTGTAAATTTGTAGTTTGTAAGCATAAGTTGTTATATTAAAGACAAACAATTCTCATTCTCACCAGATTAAGGTGTCCAAATCTCCCCTGATTTTTGGTTCACAATGCTTTTTTTTTTCCGGTTATGAATAGAGGTGTAATCGAATCCAGTCGAAACAATCTAATATCAGGCTCGAGCTCAGCTTAATTTAAAAACTCAAAGCGTAAAACTCGACTCAAGCTCGACTGAACAAAATACTCAAGTGACTTGAGTTTAGCTCAATATGCTTAAACTTGACTCGTTATGCTCAATTTATCATTTTCCCACTATATCTTTCATAATAAATTATTTAAAATATATATTAAAAAAGCTCGATTAAAGTCATGAGCCACTCGAGTCGAGTATGGAAAAGCTTGAACTTGGTTCGATTTGTTACTCGAATAACTTACGCTCGAGCTAGGCTAAAAAATAAACGAGGCGAATTCGAGTAATCATTGAATCAAATTTGATTAGTTCACAAGTAACTCGACTTATTTACGCCCTTAGTTATGAAAATGAAAATCATTGGGAGGAGCTTTGGCCTATGAACAAGTTTCAAATCTTGAGGTAATTAAAAATCTTGCAATTGTGCTGTGATGAAAATTTTTATTAATTTGTTTTCTTTTATGTGCATAAAGATCGAGCTACATAATATGAGATACTGATCGAATTCAAGATTGACTTAATGGAATTTGTAAGTTCTCTTCAGGATTGTTTATTTGTTTTTATGTACTCAATACAAGTTGTTTATTTATGGAGTCGCATGAATAAGCCTATGATCACACGAAATCTCTCTTCCAATGGCTATTTTTAAGCTTAATTATGCTCAAAATCTATGAAGTAATCACCTAATATGGTGGAGAAGGATCTAATGGAAGGAGAAGAGAAAATAGGGAAAAAAGAGAGAGAAGTGTGAGTAAGATCGAAGTAATAACCTATTGAATTAATCTTGAAAATGTTGAGACAGTCAAATTGGGAAAAAAGAGAGAGAAGTATGAGTAAGATTAAAGTAAAAGAGATCTGAATGCAAATGTTAAGTTTTGAAATATAATTGTATAAAACAGATGGTAAAGTCTGAATGTCCGTCATCTCTTACATACAAAGGCTTAATTCCTAAAGCAATTCTTGAAGCTAAAAACCAGAAGAAACCTTTTGTGGTCTACATTTCAGACAACTTTTTCTTCTTTATTTGATCTGGTTTGTAATTTAATTAATTTATTTATTTTGCTTAAGTGTATTAGTACGTGCAAATTCTTTTTATTAGCAAGTCTTTGATTTAGTTACCATGATTGAGAAATACTGATTTTTCTGTTTTATTGTAATTATGATTAATAACTTTGATGCTTATTGGAATTTTAGGTGAAGTTGCTGAGGCAAAAAACCTGGAGAATTCAACGGGAACTGACCTAAAAGTTTTTCTTTTTTTTTTCTGTCGCTTTTAAGGTTTTTTTGCCTCAAATTAATTCGTTTTTCTTATGTTTGTGCTCTATATCTTAACATGGTGGAGACAGGTGAGAGAGTCATTGTCAAAGAATTGCATTCTATTGTATATCTTAGGAGGAAGTGGTGATGCTGCAAATTTTTCTGCCATATGTATCCTGATTCGTTACTCTAAAAGCTAGATTCTTTGGAGTTTCAGCGTTTTGCTATTGATGCTTAGGGTATTTCTGTGATAATTTTGCATCAAAGTGTGAATTAACTATTTGACATTGGACTGATCTTATTACTCTTCCTTGTATGCATTTATAAAATGTTGTCGAAGTTACTAGCATTCATGTGATGAACTGTTTATGTTTGGTGGCAGATGCACCATTTACTGTTGGATCCTATGAAGAATTAACTTATATGTGCTCTTGGATCTTTTGGTCACCAATATATGAGAAGAATTTATTGGCTGTGCTCAACCTTTATATTCTCTTGTTTGAAAGCATGTTGCGTCACAGGAAGTACTATGTGATTACCATTTTTGGTTTCTTCTTGTATATCCTTCTTTGTATGAGTCACGAGTCTCTTGAAGATAATGAAAACCTACTTAAAATAGGGGGCAATGTGATTCTTCTTTCCTTTGTATATAGAACCTGTAGCTGTTATTTGGTATGAGGTTGAGTTCCCATGTCTACCATTTCAATGGCCACTTATAACGTGCATGCTAAATGAAACTTGTTCGAGTTGGTATTTCTTGTTTGCTATTGTAAGTATCTGTTACCAGTTTTAATAAGAGAACAAATCCTTGCATCAACATGATGCAGACCCAGAGAAATCTGTCCCATGCAGAACAGCAATTGGATCTTTTTATTTTTGATCAAGCATGTAGTATGTATGGGGAAAATGTTCTAAAGAGTATTATTTTCTTTTGGTTGAACTTTCAGCGATGAAGTTCTGGCATCCAGTTTAGAGAAGGCATGGTTGACTCTGCATATCAAGGTATGCTAATGATGGTTGAATTTAGGACTGTTATCCGGTTAGTGAAGAGATGTTCAATGCTCATTTACCGCATTCGGTTTATGATTTTTGGATTTCTTTACATTCTTAGTTTTCGGGTCAAAACTGCAGGAAACAATAGCAACAGCCCTTAGTGCTGCACATGCTTCAAAGAAATATGAATCATCTAGTTCTTGTTGAGAAAAATATCCCTTAAACTAAACACCCACAAAAATAGCAAAATACAAAAATAAATACAATAATTTTTAATGTGGTTTGGCCAATAACCATCCAATCAAATAATTACAACTATGTAATTTTTTACAAGAGAAAAATTACAAACTCCTTACAAGTCCAACTATGCAATTTTTAGAGAGAAAAATTGTAAACTACTAATAAAAATCTCAAAGCCCAATTACACCCTTTTAATAGCTTAAACCCTAGTTATTTTTTCGGTATCTACAACTCTTTGGGACACTTTACAAACCAAGTTTGACACATCATTTATAAGAGAATAATCCTTACAACTTTTTTTACACTTTCGATGTGAGATTCAAGGCAAACCCCAACAAATCTTCCATTGACTTAAATCCTTAAACTCTCAAAACTGTTTGACAACATGAAACCATTTTCAAACTGAATAATAACTCGACCATCATCCTCATCATCTTTCTTCAATCATCATCATCATCAAACTCATAATGATCATCTTCTTTCAAAATATCATGGTCATCATCATCATCATTTTTATAGCTTTCCTTCTCTCGTAAGAGCACGAATCTTGAGATCTGATATCATTTGTTGGAAAAAGTATCATTCAAATCAAACACCCACAAAAATAGTAAAAAGTAAAAACAAACAAATAATTTTTAATGTGGTTTAGCCTAACTAAATTGATCTATAATCACCCAATCAAATTAATAATCAATCAAACAATTACAACTATGCAATTTTTTAGAAGAGAAAAATTGTAAACTTCTTACAAGCCCAACTATGTAATTTTTAGAAAGAAAAATTGCAAATTTCTAATAAAGATTCCAAAGCCAACTACATCCTTTTAATTACCCAAACCTTGGCTATTTTATCGGTGTTTACAACTCTTTGAGATACTTTACAAACTAAGTCTGACATATCATTTATAAGAGAATAATTTTCATAACTTTTCTTACACTTTCAATGTGAGATTCGAGGTGAATCCCAACAGTTCTGAAGCTCCAACTGTTAGCCATTCTGAGCGAGGAAGTTCTTCAAGTGCTTCTGTTTCGTCGGTCACAATGAACGAGGTTGTCCAGTCCTTGGAATCTAAACTAGCAGTTACTTCTGGGGTGATAGAGGCAAACAATAATAGTGAAGACACAATTCAGATAAAATTAAATGCTGGCTGTCCTGATAGTGCTTTCTGATTTTTCTTTGACCATGGGAGTTTCCGGGAAGGGGTGCACTTGGACTTGAACCCAGGCTATGGTGCCAAACGAAGAGGCTTGCTACCATTAGGTAAAAGGGGAAGTACTTTGGTAGTTTGAAGACTTTGCTGGACATTGGATTTTTTGTATCCCGACATGGCAGGAGAAAAATCCTGAAATGGTTGACAAGGGTAGTTCAGAATCATTTGGTGCCTCAGCTAATGTTGTGGATGAACAATGTGATGTTTCCACTAAAGCAAACGAGATCAGTTATTGGGTCTGTTACTCTTAAGTCCACGATAGCTTTCTTTTTTACTAAGGATTAGTTTAGATGGGCGGTACAATTGATTCCGATAAGATTGAAATGAAAAAAATGATCACCGTAGGTATAAGTTTTATTAATAAAATATTTAAAAGAAGGGATAAAAAAATAATTTTACAAGTTTTTTTTGTCTTTTTGTAATTTTTTGTTTTGTTTTATGTGAAATATTTCATCGCACCGCACCGGAACCAATCAATGTGCCAAACTAGCCCTAAATGTGAACACTATTCTATGGTGACCTCATTTTAGCATTTACTCATAGATGAGAAGCTTCTGTTAATCTCACTGCATTGAAGATATTTTAAACTTGGCTGAAGTGTTCTTAAAGTTTTAACATTGCGTTACCTTCGCATGTGAGGAGTGTTCCTTGTCTATAAAATATGCCTATGAAAGTGCAGTAGTTTGATAAAGGAGTATTACTTTTGAAATGTCTTTCATTCACCACTATTGCTTTCCTCCTGCCTGCAAATTTGAGTAAATTTTTATTTCACTTGAGTCTGCTTGATAGACGAGCATTGATCTTGGTTCCACATCAGAAGTTCATATGCTGACCAAAGAATTTCTCTGCCTAATGAAGCTATGGGGGATATTTTGCTTACATCAAAAGCTGTTTGTCTTATGTAAATCGTTTTTCATATCTTGGTGGTGGTGCCAGCTCATCAACTACTGGACAGGAATCTCAAAGTGGCATCCGGAAATACAGTGAGTTGCTCTGCTGTTACTTTCAGTACCTTTTTTCCCTGCTGGGCCTTTCTTCAGTTAAAATGTTTATTCTATGACCCATTCAATGTATTCTAAAGTTATTTAAGCAAATTATACACGTGTGCATTATACTTTGTCATATTCATATACGGCACATGTTGCATGTGTGTGTCTGTGTGTAGAGAGAGAACATCTATTTAACTGATAGAAATCCCTTCTGGAATGGAAATTCTACGCAGTATGGCTGTGACAGCGATAGCAAATAATTAGGGTCACACAGGGTTTTCTAGTAAGGTTTTGCACCCTCGTATTAAATCAAAAGCATGATTCTTGCGCTTATCACATGTCATCTCTGATATTTGAATGTATGATCCCTTGATATAATTGACTGAATGTGAATAACTTCAAATTCATGGTTTGTGCATGGATTTGCAGTCTGATATCTAATTTTCCACCGCGTTTACGTGGAACAAGAAATTCATACCGATAAAACTATTCATGTCAGCTATAATATAAGATATCTTAATAGCAGTTAATGCATTTAAGAGATTTGAATTTAATTGTATGATTTTGAAAGATTGAAAGTTTATTTTTAATAAAACAGAAGTTTGTTGACTTATTTGCATGCTATAAGTCGTTGACATTTTATATATGGGAAATTCTATTTTCAACTTAAATTTTACTAACCACAACCTAAGTATTTTTTTCTTCCCAAAAAACCCTTGTTTCTCTTCATTTTTCCTTTTTTTGAGTTCTCCAAGCTCATCGAAAGGAATTTCCGCGAGCTTTTGAAAGCTCACGGAAGAGAATTTTCGTAAACCTTTAGAGATTCACGGAAATTCCCTTCCGTGAGCCTTAAGAAGTTCTCAGGAATTCTCATTTGTGAGCCTCATCAATTCTTTTTACTTTTTTTTGGAGTTTTTAGAGTTCACGGAAAAAAATTTCCGTGAGATTTCCGTGAGTCTTCAGAGCTTTACGAAAATCCCCTTTTGTGAGTCTCTTAATGCTCACAGAAATCGCATTCCGTGAGCCTCATGAGTTTTTTGATTTAAGAGTAAAATAGTAAATTGTTAAAAGGATAGGGTGTTTTTTTTTTGTTGTATTTAGAAGCTCTTTTTATATATTTTGTGCAAAAGATTAAAGTTAGGCAAAACTATTAAAAAAGCTTTTGAACTTTATCATTTTATTTAAATAAGCCATTACACTGTTTTTGCATTCAAATAAGCTCTTAAACTTTAATTTGTATTCAAGTAAGTTCTTAAAATTTAATTGGAGTATTCATATGAGCCATTAACCTTTACTTTATACCTAAATGAATCTTTAACATAAATCAACTTTTTAATAAGAGTGAGCAATTGATTGATTTTTCAAACAAGTTTTAGAGCTCAACTTCTTATATTAAAAAATCGATTATGTATAATATATTATATAATATTTAATTATTTATATTATATATAATACATTTAAAATATATTGATTAATTCATTTAGTTTGGTTCGCAATTTTAGATACCGACTTAATCAAATAAACCAACCTAAAAAGTTTACTTGGACTCAAAATTGACTTAATTAAACTAAATAAATCGAATTTTAATCGGTTAAATTAATTTGAATAGATTTTTCCTCACATATAATCTTTTATTTGAAAAAAGAATTTACTTGAATATAAATTAAAGTTTAGAAGTTTATTTAAATGCAATAAAAATATATGGATTTATTTAAACAAAATAATAAAATTCAAGGTTTTTTTTATATATATTTTAGCCTTAAAGCTATATTTTTTTTTCATCCTTTTTCTCAAACAAAACTTTAGTCTTTTTTTTTGGGTAAGAGCAAAACTTTAGTCTTAGCAACGAGGATGACAACCCAGTCACGCAACATGAGTAACAAAAGAAATCTAACACAATGTACATATTTTATTGAAGCATTTGCACGCGGTTCACGTTTCTTTGGACGATATATGAAAGCTAATTTATCACGTCATTTTCTTTATTACTTAACATCTTTGTTTCATAAGGTATGGCTCGTGGCCTAGTCTATGTCTACAAAAATTCTCTTCCGTGAGCCTTAAGAAATTCTTGGGAATTTTTGCTTGTGAGCCTTATCAATTCCTTTTTTTTGAAGTTCTCAGAGTTCACCGAAAAAATTTCGGTAATCCTCATGAGTTTTTTGATTTAAGGGTAAAATAATAAATTGTTAAAAGGATAGGGTGTATTTAGTTTTTTTTTTTTTTTTGTATTTAGAAGCTCCCTTTATATATTTTGTGCAAAAGATTAAAGTTAGTCAAAACTATTAAAAAAGCCTTTGAACTTTATCATTTTATTTAAATAAGTCATTATACTTTTCTGCATTCAAATAAGTTCTTAAACTTTAATTTGAGTATTCAGATGAGCCATTAACCTTTACTTTATACCTAAATGAATCTTTAACATAAATAAACTTTTTAATAAGAGTGAGCAATCAATTGATTTTTCAAACGAGTTTTAGAGCTCAACTTCTTATATTAAAAAATCGATTATGTATAATATATTATATAATATTTAATTATTTATATTACATATAATACATTTAAAATATATTGATTAATTTATTTAGTTTGATTCGTAATTTTAGATACCGTTTAATCAAATAAACCAACCTAAAAAGTTTACTTGAACTCAAAATTGATTTAATTAAACTAAATTAACCAAATTTTAATCAGTTAAATTAATTTGAATCGATTTTTCCTTGTATGTAATCTTTTATTTGAAAAAAAAATTTAGTTGGATATAAATTAAAGTTTAGAAGTTTATCTAAATGCAATAAAAATATATAGGCTTATTTAAACAAAATAATAAAATTCAAGGTTTTTTTTATATATTTTAGCCTTAAAGCCATTTTTTTTTTCATCCTTTTTCTCAAACAAAACTTTAGTCTTTTTTTTTTTGGGTGAGAGCAAAACTTTGGCCTTAGCAACGAGGATGACAACCCAGTCAGGCAACATGAGTAACAAAAGAAATCTATCACAATGTACATATTTTATTGAATCATTTGCACGCGGTTCACGTTTCTTTGGACGATATATGAAAGCTAATTTATCACTTCATTTTCTTTATTATTGAACATCTTTATTTCATAAGGTATGGCTCGTGGCCTAGTCTATGTCTATAGAATTACGGGTGACCTGTGATTTATTGTAATTTATTTGAACTTAGATTATCTAGTATTAGATTTAAACTCAATTCGTTTTGAAAATTTTAAGCTTGAAATTGGATCATGTCTAATTTTTAGATTTTGAATTCAATTTGATAAAATGCTTAAATTACTCGAATTCAATTCGATAAATTAGGTTTTTCATTTTCAATCATATGTCATAAAAGTAAAATAATAAATTAATAACTAAACATTAAAAGATATTTTTAAAAAGTTTGATTAAACTCTTTTACTCTTAAATTAGTATAGTAAGATATTTAACTTGATCTTTTATTTGAGTAGCTCGAGTTATAACTTAATTAAAAAATAAACAACTCAAAACCAAATAATCATTTAATTCAACTCAAGAAATTCATAAATATTTCATTCATTTTAACTTCTAATTTTGTGTATAAAATATTATTGAACACTAAATACGTGATTTTACGTGTCAAATCCAAACATTTATGAACTAGACTGTGTCATTATTCTTTATTAAACCAAATGTTGGATATGCTTGAGCATTGACACAACTAATCTATTGTCGATAAATTCGATAAACGACCCTAGTTGTAATTTAGAGAATACTTTTATTCATTAAAGGACCAACCTAAAATATTAAAAAATTCGACTGCCAACAACGCAAGTACAAACTTGATCCCAGGAGTAAGTGGGTTCCATGGAAACCAAAAGGCCAAGAATTGAGTGGGTCCCACATTTAATCGCATTGAATTTGTTGCGTTGGCATTGACTTTGCATGTTTAGCGAGTGGCAGTGGCAGTGGGTCCCACGCTTCAAATTTTGATCCGTTTTCAGAACATCCACCTAAATCTTATCAGCACACTGGAGCAAGTGTGCTGACTGCTCTTTTCCTTCCCCCCCCCCCGTTTTCCTTCCTTGCCAAACATACACATATATATAAAGCTGAAACCCAAAGTCACTTTCACTTCCGCCTTCCTTTCTCTCCAGGGTTTTACACATTTACTTTCCTTCCTCCATGGCTTCCTCTGTCTTAACTTCCTCCAAACTAACTCCTTTTCCTTCTCCCTCCTTCAAATCCTCTCCTTTCCTTCCTCCGACTTCCCTTCCTTTCCGTCCTTCCAAACAACCCGCTTTCCCTTCATTTCCCTCCAAATCATGCACCAAATCCCTCCTTATTTCTTCTTCTTTGAACGCTCTCCCTCCCTTTCCCCCTCGCCGCCCGGCTTACATTCCCAACCATATTCCTGACCCCAACTACGTCCGCATCTTCGACACCACCCTCCGCGACGGCGAACAGTCCCCCGGCGCCACCCTCACTTCCAAGGAAAAACTCGACATTGCTCGCCAGCTAGCGAAGCTCGGCGTGGATATAATTGAAGCTGGGTTTCCAGCTGCCTCGAAAGACGATTTTGAAGCTGTTAAGGCTATTGCTAAGGAGGTTGGGAATGCGGTGGATGAGAATGGGTATGTGCCTGTTATTTGTGGACTTTCTAGGTGTAATGAGAAGGATATTAAGGCGGCTTGGGAGGCGGTTAAGTATGCGAAAAGGCCTAGGATTCATACCTTTATCGCTACGAGTGGGATTCATTTGGAGTATAAGTTGAGGAAGAGTAAAGAGGAGGTTTTGGATATTGCTAGGAGTATGGTTCGGTTTGCTAGGAGTTTGGGTTGTAATGATGTCGAGTTTAGCCCCGAAGACGCTGGCAGGTTCGAACTTTTATATCATTTTTCTCTTGTTATGTCGTGCTTGTAAAATAGATTGTTCGATGATAAGATTATATAGATTTTATTATAGAAAGGATAAGATTATATTCAATTACTACTGGTGTCGAAGAAAAGAAATAACAGAGAAGGTTGCAAATATGTGAATAGCCTTATTTGGTTTATGTAGAAGCTGATATTGTAGAGAATGTAGAAATTGATACGAACATGTTTTTCTGATTTTTCTACTCAAAAAACTATAGCTTACAGAGAGTATAAATAGTTGTAGGCTAAACTAGGAAATCTACGTAAATCCCTATATATCTTATATACCATTTACAGAAAAGGAAAAGAAATAATAAATATATCCCATATACCACATTCTCTACTAGGAAATCTACATTCAGGGGGAGAGTGCGATAGAATATCAACTTTGGGAAACCGTACCTGTTGCTGAACCAGTACGTTCACTACCAGTCCAAATCTCTTGTCCACCAGCCCAAATATCTAGTCCACCTATAATCCTCCAGAAATCCATCACCAACCTCTTAATCTTGAGATAACTAACACTCAACTTAGCCTTTAAAACCTTGAGTCTGTGAAAGAAACAGCAACAAAAAACATGATTGTTTACTCAAGGAGACCGAAATCTCAAAAAGAGGTAGACAGTCGCACATCTCCAAAGCAAAACCAAGATTCAGAACCAAATCCAGAAGTTTCTGAGATGCATACAGGTAACATAATTACTGAACCCATCTCTAGTAATTTTCCTAGTGATCTTGACCAACCTATTGCAATAAGAAAAGGAGTGAGGACATGCACTCAGCATCCTATCAGCAACTTTGTATCCTATGACAGCCTATCTCCAGCTTTTTGTGTGTTTGTGTCCACTTTAACAGATGTTCAAGTTTCAAGCAATATTCAAGAAATTCTGATACCATTTCTACATTCTCTACAATATCAGTTTCTACAGTTTAGAATAATGGGACTAAGAAAATAAAAGGTTAAAACGGTATAGAAGAATTGAAGTTTAAATATGGATATACTGTGGTTTAATACTTGTTGCTTGATTGCATATAATTGAAGATAAACCATTTTGGTGAGAAATATGTGCTTGATCAAATATTGCTGCAACAGGTGCATGCTTGTTTTTGTAAGAGTCAGACTGAGTATTCCCCGGACTTCAAGTAATATCTATTTTGCAGTAGCAGTAGTGTGTGAATCTGCTGTAGGCTGCTTTTGGAATAAGATAAGTAAATGTAAAAGGGTATTTGTCGGTCCTTCTCTTGTTGACATTGTAGTCTTGTTTCTTTCGATTCTACCAGATCTGACAGAGAATATTTATACGAGATTTTGGGTGAAGTGATCAAGGCTGGGGCGACAACTCTTAACATACCCGATACTGTTGGCATAACGATGCCCAGCGAGTTTGGGAAATTAATTGCTGATATACAAGCCAATACCCCTGGGATTGAGAATGTTATTATTTCAACACACTGCCAAAATGATCTTGGACTTTCTACTGCCAACACTTTAGCGGTAGGCCATTGCTTTACTTTGTTAATTGATGCAGAGTTTAATGTACTTGGATTGCATTTACATCTTAGCTGTTATGAATTCAGGGAGCTTGTGCAGGTGCAAGGCAAGTGGAAGTAACAATCAATGGCATTGGGGAAAGAGCAGGAAATGCTTCATTGGAGGAGGTGAGCTTTTGCTTTTTGCAATATTAGAATGATTGTATATTTGGAATTTGAGTTATGCAGAAGCGGATGAAAAACCTGGTTTTTTGCAGCACCATCTGGTGTTCTTGGACATTTTAGTCAAATAATCCATGATGCAGGAGTCCAGACTACCTAAGATCCCTCTCTTTGTCAACCAAAGCTGCTTCATCTGACAACAAATTACCCTGAAATTCATTTAAAGAGGGGTTTATGGAATATTCATGTGCTTCAATATTTGATGTAGTTACTGCCTTGTGTGCCTCCAATGTACTATGTTTGTCGGTCTCCCATATATGGCCCTTTATGCAAAAGATAAAGGAGGGAAAAGGGCATTTGAAGGCCTCATTTATCAAGTAACTCATGATATGGGTCATGTCTGTTGTTAGATAAATTGGCAAAGAACACAACAAGTTTTAGTGAAACTATTAAAAGTTGATATCAAGCTTGTTACATCATAAATGAATGCAGAATTTTGTGAAAATAATTGTAAATTACATCAAATGAGTTCATCATGTCTTTCTTCTTTCTTTTTTTTTTTTTTTGAGAGAGAGAGAGAGGGTGGAGGGTGAGGCCCTTGAAAATGAGGGTGCTTATACATCCATCTGATAAATTTTCTTGTATGTAGTCTACCTATGCTGAACATTTAAATTCTGTAAAAAAAAAGACTTTTAGCTCTCAATTGCGCTTTATTCTAGGATCAAGTTGACTTAAGAACTGTTATTTTGGTTGTAGTTGTTGAAATTTTGTCCTTCGATGTGTGGTTCTTGTAATATCCTATTACCTATATTTTGTTTAGCTGTTTTCATTCCATTGAGTTTTTAGTTTGCTGTTTGTAGGTTGTGATGGCCTTAAAATGTCGCGGTGGGCATGTGTTAGGAGGTCTTTATACAGGAATAAATACTCGACACATTGTGATGGCAAGCAAAATGGTATTCCTTTGTGAACTTTGGTTACAATTCAATCGTTTCTTACTCTTGACTGATTAAGCTCCGGGAGTTGTTGTTTAGGTGGAAGAGTATACTGCGTTACACGTGCAGCCACATAAGGCTATTGTTGGAGCCAATGCTTTTGCTCATGAAAGTGGTATCCACCAGGTTGGTTTTCTAGAGTTTGAGTGCATCTATGTCGTGGACCTCCAAACTATTTTCTGTCTATTTGCAAAGTTTGTTTGTTTTATGGCTGACCTCCTTGGTGTAACAATTTCCTCTTGCTAACCTTTTATATTTAGAAATACAACTTCTTTATATGCTTTTGGAGTTTACTTGAATGTGTAATCTATTAGCTGTGGTGTTCTTTCATGTGTGTTCTTGTGTTTCTTTTGACCTGTGTTTTCTTTCTTTCTCCTCTTAAGTGAATATTGACAATAATAATTATTAATAATTGTTAATACGCCTACTACGCTGGTGATTTCTTATACAAATCAGGCCTGCTGAGTGAAATTGCTGACAATTGGTGATGGTATATTTCAGCGCCAACTCATTTTAACTCACCTAACTAATCCCAAACTAGTTATGCCTGGTTATAAGAATCTGTTTTTGTCATTTTGTTTCGCTAAGGATGCTATCCTCTGAAAGATCTAAAGAAGGAAACAAAGTGAATTTTTTGTTGTTTTGGTTAATAAAAATAGATATATTTACCTATAAAAAATAATAAAAACAATAAGATCTATATTTCAAAATGCTTTCATTTCTGTAGGATGGAATGCTTAAGCACAAAGGTACATATGAAATTATATCTCCCGAAGATATTGGGCTTGAACGGTCCAACGAAGCTGGTATTGTCCTTGGAAAACTTAGGTAGGTATTTCATTTTTTCAAAATCTTTTTCTCCATATTTCTGGTAAATCTTTTTTCTTTTTAATATGTTTTAAATGGATTTTAGAGGGATTTAGATAGTGAAATATGTTTAGTGCAGCAAGAGATATAAATGGTTTTTCCATTGCTTTTGAATGTT
This sequence comes from Heritiera fomes, assembly GCA_032173925.1. Lineage (NCBI taxonomy): Eukaryota > Viridiplantae > Streptophyta > Magnoliopsida > Malvales > Malvaceae > Heritiera > Heritiera fomes. Next base: position 32,609,786 of record JAPDPM010000009.1, on the reverse strand, counting down.
TGATGCAATATCACAATGAATCTGACAGAAATAGTAGAGGATTTAACATAAGAAGCAATATATTTTGTCACCATTACGATGAATATTGTATTTAGGTTTGTGAATATATCTTATATCCAATCTTGATGAGCATTTATGAACTTTTGACTGTGAACTTCATTTGAGGATAGTGGAATTGATGCAATGATATGGGGCAATCTTTTACTAGATTTTTCCTTGGCCTTTTCTCGTTCACATGAAAGAAGGTGTTCATCTGCTGATATCAGGTAGTCAAAGGGAAAACAAATTGCTAATATCTCCTTAGTTGCTAGGCACCAAAAAATTTCTTGGCCAAGTAAAACAGGGTACTATTATTAATATATTTGATAAATATATTGAACTTACCTAATATTCTAGAATAGCTTGGGAAGTTATTAGAAGTACTTGTGAAGCATAAAGGTTTACTTCTTTTGTTAGATTTCTGGCTAGTTTCTTTGTGTGTAAAAATAGACTTCTCTACCGCTCTTTTTTTTTTCCTTTTAGATATCTGATGCACCAACTTTTAAGCTTTCTCCAATTTCATGAATGAACTTCCATTGTGCTAACTGCTAAGTTGCTTGGAGTTGGATATGAGTGTTGGACATGAGTACAAGTTGTACTGCTCAATTTTCCTAGGTTTTTCCTTATATTGGATGGGTCATACCTTTGTATCTCTATCTATTTTGAGGTGTCAAATATGTGTGCAACATGGGTACTTTAGAACAGATAAAGAGTCAGAGCAAGATTTTTGACATGTATGCTCACACATTTTGAATTAATAGAAAAAGTCTTGCATTCTAGCCTGTGGGGGTTTGGAACAGGTGAATTGAAAGAGGAAGCCTAGATTCCTCAAGCAGGGAATTTCCTCTCCCCCCCCTTTCTCTTCCCACTTTCACCACCACAACCGCCAAAAAATTAGCAACTTCGTTTGCAAGATTGATAGCATCCTCTGGTATTTTCCTATATGCAGTTCTGTTACGATACTTATAATAATCATATTGTTTTATCTTCCCATTAATTTTTTATTTTTACAAATTCAGTTGTATAAAACTTATGACTTCTCTGTTTTTCTTTTTCTTTTGCAATTCCCTGGTAAAGTGGACGTCATGCTTTGAGGGACCGATTGAAAGTGGTATGCTGCTAGTAGTTCATTTGTAAAATTGATGAACTTGCCTCTCTTTGCTTTATCTAAGCACCTAGCTCTTCATTTTTACCTCAGCTTGGTTATGAGCTTGATGATGAACAGCTTGGGAGTATATTCTGGCGCTTCAAAGCAATAGCTGAACAAAAGAAGGTGAACAAAAGTCTTTACTGATTTCCTGGATTTCTTTTCCCCTCAAATCATTGAACAATCAACTATTTATATTATTTCCAACTGAATGAGTTGCATTTGGAAATTAAGCTGTCTTCAATTATGGAAACTTCTGTGTTCTCCAGTGATTTTTTATTTTGGAAAATGAAAACCAAAAATAAGGAGTGGTAGTGCCTAGGGTACAATTTTTGTAAATTTTCCCTCGGAAAACCAGCATTATTATCATAGATTACATTTTCTCTACAGGTTTTTTGAGTTCTCCATCTCCGTTTTCTGTTGTTTTTAAAAACCTGGTTTTCTAGTTTCAGCAAGTAAAAAATAAGTTTTTTTTTTTTTTACTCTGTGTGGAAAATAAGATGAGAAAAAAAATTGAAGTACAATACAGAGACAGGAAATAGGAAATGTTTTTATTGGTAAATGTAGTTTTTCCTTTCCCTGTTTACTATATTTGTGGAGTCATAAACTCCGCTGAATGTATTTTTAACACAAAAACACCTATCTTTATTTATCCATCATGGCGTTATGAGATGGTTAACCTTGTAATTTAAGCTTAAAGAAATGATGTTGGTTTAAGAAATGGTCTGTGGGCTTAGTTAATGAAGACATAGGCCTGAAAAGTGGATGGTTGCTGGCAGTTGATATGTTAGAAGATTTTCTACGTAGGCCCAGTTTAAGGGTTTCGGTTGTCAGTGACAGCTTAGCAAATGGTTAATAGGGGATTTTGGTGGGTTGGTGTTCAAAGTAATTAAAAAAACATTTTCAGAATCTTATAGTGATTTTGGAAAAACAAGAGTAATGGTTTTTGTTGGTATGAATGCTTGTATCAATTAGCTTCTCAAGTTGCCTGGCTTCCATGGCATTTTAAGTTCTTGGTTGTGGTAATTGAGTTTATTTTAGTTTAGTTGTAACTGTAGTTGCTTTGTACTGTATCTTGATTCTTAAAAGCAAAAAGTAACTGTTGTTCTAAATCTCTGCTAAATGCATGATTTCTTTTGTTTGTTTATGAAGATGATGCAGTATATACTTATTTTCTCTACTGGTGTTCCAGAGAGTCACTGACGCCGATCTAATAGCATTGGTTTCGGATGAAGTTTTTCAACCAGAAGCTGTTTGGAAGCTTATTGATCTGCAGGTAGCTAGACATTGTTTTGAACTGTAGTTACAAGAATGTGGCTTGGGCTGTGTGACTTAGATAATTTATGGTTCAGTAGGAGCATGCTTCATTGGTTCGGTATTTTGGGTTGCAGTTCCGTATAAAGCGTTGTTGAAGTTGTATTGCTTTAATATATATATATATATATATATATATATATATATATATATATATTTGTTAAGCTAGTTTATTCTAATATGAGCATATAAGTTTATAGAAATTTTATAATCAATAGTACACATGATTATAAGAAAATGCATTATTTTAAAAGTGGTGGTGTATTAAATTTTTCTTGCTTGGTTGGAAGGAAAGAGGAATTTGTTAATCCAATGGTTAAGCTACAAAGTAGGAAAGTAGTTATAAAACCTAACCATTGGCTTGACAATTTTCCATTCTCATTTCTTTCTGTTCTTCTTACCAAGCAAAACATTAAAGAGAACATAATAGTGGTATATTCTTTGAGCCAGCCAATTTATATAATTACCAATGAAAAATTAAGAATAAAATTCTGGATTTCTGTGAACTAAAGAAAAATTAATGAGTTTGATTAAACCCTAATAACAAATTAACTAGCTTCTTGGAACCCCAATAAAACATTATTCTAAGTCCAAAACCTTGCTTATTTTTAAGGTTAACTCATGCCCCCTTACCCCTTTGTCCCTAGCTGTTTTCACCTCACTGTCTACCCCCAAACTATGAAGTTTCCAGGTTCTTCCTTATTTTTTTGACTGGTTATCTCCTTTTCCCTATTAGATCCTCTTTCCCTTTCTTTCTTCACTGTTTCTTCTCAACCCTCTTTCTTTCTATTTTACCCATCAGTTTAGGTCCATGGTTTTGGCAATCCAGGTCGCGTACCAAAGCGATCCAGGATGCAAAAGAACCACAATCTGGGACATATGAAGTGGATCGCAGTTCTAGGGGGTAGTAGCGATCCTGGTAACTGTGTTTTTAACCATGTTGTTCATCACTGAAGTTGAATAAAATTTTAGTTTGAGTTATACTTAAATGGAAACATAACATGCAGGTTACTTGTGGAACTCTTGGACTTTCTACTGCAACAGTTAAACTCATTGGGGCTGATGGGAACGAGCATGTTGCATGCTCAGTTGGAACTGGGCCAGTAGATTCAGCTTATAAAGCTATTGATCTCATTATAAAGGTTTGATGCAGAAGGTTATTAGCTTTCCTTTGTTTGCTAGAATTTTCTGTTGGGTGTTGATAAGATATGAAGCAAGCTTCGCCGTTAGGGTTATTAAAAATTTGTCTATGAATACACGATTTTATTATAATTAAGGTTATTTTTGGAATTTACTCTTTCTTTATATAGGGTTTCATTGGCTGAAATTTATAATTTTCAGTTAGATTATTGAACTTTAGTTTGGTCTATTCACCATTTTAGTGAACTCTTATTTCCTTTTCTCCCTCTGTTTTTCTCCTTCTTTTTTTTTCCTTTGCTTTAGATTTCTCTTTATCTCCTGTTTTTTCACCCCCTACATCTCTTCCAGTTCTCTACCTAATTTTGTAGCAAGGCTTTTTGCTTGTCTTTATTTGGTTAGTTGGTCAATAGATATGTTTTGTCCATGCTTGATTTGTCTTTTCTTATACCATAAAAATAAAGGCTTGTTGCCAGCTTTGAGAGCCTTGTTTTTCTCAATTGAATGGTAGCTCATCACTAGGGCTGATAGGTTGCAACCCTAAATTCTTTAGTTATTAAAATTCTGTTACCTTTTTGAGCACCGGAATTAGAATTTAGTCTTTAGTTATTAAGTGAATATCTTCCATTCTTCTTTCTATACCCTGTTTCTCTTCCCACCTCGTGTTAAAATATCATGTGAGCATTCTTCAATGAACAGTTTCTCATGGTTGGCTTCTTTGTCCATAATGGGTTTCTAGGGTATTTGCTATAAGGAGGAAGGTATTGATCATCATTATTGTCAGAGCCTTTATCCTAAGAGATTGGCGTAGGCTATATAAACCAATATCTGAATTCACGTTAGATCGTCGATATGTATTCTCTTCCTCCATAGATTCCTATCCAAGGCCATTTGCTCATTCAACTCTAAAACCTTTATATCTTTTCAAACTACTTCCTTCCAAGTTTTTTTCGATCTTCTTCTAGTCTTAACCCTTCTCTCAACATCCATAGCCTCTATTCTCCTAACTGGAGCATTTACAGGTCTACGTTTTACGTGTCCAAACCAACATAAGCGATTTTCACACATCTTGTCTTCGATAGGTACCACTCCAACTATCTTACGAATGTCTTCATTTCTCATTCTATCCTTTCTTGTATATCTACATATCTACCGCAACATTCGTATTTCTGTTACACTCATCTTTTGTACATGTAGCCTCTTAGCCGCCCAACATTCACTACCATATAACAATGTTGGTCTAACAACTATCCTATAAAACTTACCTTTCAACCATATAGGAATTCCTTTTTCGCACAACACACCTGTAGCATTTCTTCACTTACTCCATCTAGCCTAGATCCTATAGGTCACATCACCATCAATCTCCGTTTATCTGTACTATCGATCCCAGATATCGAAAATGGTCCCGCTTTAGTATCGTCACCCCATCTAACGTCACTACACTATGCTTTTCCGCTCGGTTAGAACTGAATTTACACTCTATGTATTCAGTCTTCACTCTCCTTAGTTTAAATATTTTTTATTCCAATGTTTGTCTCTTTAATTCCAACTTTGCATTGATCTCCGCTCTAGTTTCCGCACATAAAACAATATCATCCGCAAACATCATACACCAAGGCACCTTATCCTGGATGGATTTTGTCAGTTCATCCATAACTACCACAAACAAGAATGGACTCAACACTGACTCTTAGTGTAATCCCACCGTAATAGGAAACTCACTTGTTTGCCCCCCACCTGTCCTCACATGTGTCATTGCATCTCTATACATATCCTTAATTAGTTTAATATTTTTCAAAGGAACTCTTTTCTTCATTAAGGACCACTATAATACCTCCTTAGGAACTTTATCATATACTTTCTCTAAATCTATAAAGATCATTTGGAGATCTTTACCTAGTACTCGAGAGCGCTCCATAAGTTGTCTAAGAAAATGTATTGCCTCCATAGTTGATCGACCCGGTATAAAACCAAATTGATTCTCCGATATCTCTATATTTTTTTCTTAATCTCCGTTCTATCACTCTCTCCCATAGTTTCATCATGTGACTCATCAATTTTATGCCTTGGTAGTTGGCGCAATTTTGAATATCTCCCTTGTTTTTATATAGAGGTATTAAGACACTCTTCTTCCATTCCTCCAGCATTTTGTTAGTGCGTCAAATCTTATTAAACAGATTTGTCAACCATCTAACTTCTACATCTCCAAGGCATTTTCAAACTTCAATTGGAATGTCATCAGGTCCAACAGCTTTTTTGTTCTTCATCCTCTTTAGTGCCTCTTTTACCTCTATCTCTTGGATTCTACGCATAAAGCACTGATTTAAATCCTTGAGAGGCACCGAGATATTATCCAAAACTTTATTTTGTTCATCATTAAATAATTTGTTAAAATAATCACGCCATCTATCCTTAATATCATTGTCTTTAACGAGAGTTTTTTTATGCTCATCCTTAATACATCTCACGACTCTTAAGTCGTGACTCCTCCTTTCTCTTGCTCGCGCCAATCTGTATATCTTTTTCTCTCCCTCCTTTGTGTTCAACTTGTTGTAAATCTTTTTCGCAACCTTCGTCTTAGCTTCTGCCACAGCCTTCTTTGCCTCCTTTTATGCTAACTTATATTCCGAGGAGGAAGGTATTGATGACAGTAGTTAATAATTCTACCCTTTTTTCCTGGTTTTACCCCCTGCCCTTCATCTTCCTCAATCCTTCTCATGTAAGAATACTTTTCTTTTCCAAAGATTGTGGAACAATACATCAACATTTCTTCCTTCATTTGCAGGAACCAGTTACACTTCTGGAGTACTCCTTGAATGCTGTTACAGAAGGCATTGATGCTATAGCCACCACTCGTGTCCTAATTCATGCAGACAAAAATCTCATGTCTTCTCATGCTTTGACTGGTGAAGTCGTTCATCGAACATTTAGGTATAAAATCTTCTTGCTTTTGTTTCCATTGCCATTTTTATACATCCACCTCCAAAATTCAGTGCATAAATTTTTAATTTTGGTGCCAGTGGAACTGGGGCAGGAATGGATATTGTTGTTTCCAGTGTCAAGGCTTATATCGGCGCATTAAACAAGATGTTGGCTTTCAAGGAGCAATATCCAACAAAGGCTTCTGTACAAAAAACTCCAGTTTCTGCTTAAGTAGCTTATCACAAAGTTCTCTACCACTTACGTTCTTACAGGTGCTCCCTCCCTTTCTTCATGCAGTAGTGATAATGCTTTGAAAAGTTTCTGTATACAAATTTCAGGGACAGAATTGTTTGTAAGTATAAGAAAAAAACACTGTTGGTTTTTGTTCTTTCTTCTGAATTTGTAGTTTCTGTATTAAGGAATTGTCGAAACTAAGTGAAGCATCAGTTGTTATCTTAAAAACAAACAAGTTTCTTCGAACTAAGGTGTCCGGATGTACTTTTTTATTGGGTTACGAAAATGAAAATGATGGGAGTGGGAGCTTTGGCTTATGAACAAGTTCTCAAATCTTGAGGTGATTTGGAGGATTCAAAATGTTGCAGTTGTTGTGTTATGGCCAGTTTTTGTTCATTTGTTTTTCTTTTTTGCGCATAAAGATTTTGGGATACAGAATATGACACTAAAATAATAAACACATAAATTCGACATCAACGCATCAGCGTTGCCAATTTGTCATGCTTGATGGCACACAATATTTTATCATACATTTTGACATAATTAATTTGTAGGGTATTTCTTTTTAAAAAACTGATTGATTGTGGCTTGCTTTCATGGTCATTGGTCACTCACAATATGATAGACACAATGAAAAATGAAACATTTACAAAAAAAAAAAATGGAGTGATACATATCAAAGATAGGATGAGTGAAAGTTGTTTATGTTGGTTTGGATACTAATATAAATTTGTGGATGCTTCAATTAGGAGAATAGAGATTATAAATAATAAAAAAAAAATTAGTCAAAGATAAGAGAAGGCCAAAAAAGAATAAAAGAATAAATTATTATGAAAGATACGACGGTATGAAAATTAAAAAAAAAAACACATTATCTTTGGATAATTATGGAGGAGGAAATTCATATTAACAATTTAATGTGAGGTTTTGATTTATATAATCTATTTCAACATTGAGCTAAAAAGCTTTACATATGATATGTACTTATTATATATGGTACATGACCTGGGAATGAGAAGGAAAGATTAAAAAGATGCTGTACATTTTTCTTCTGCCTTTCCCTTATATGCTTTTCTATTAAGGAAGCATATTAGTTGAACTAACAATCAAGTAGCTTTACAAGAAAAAAAGTTTCAATTAAATAAAATTTCGAATATGCATTATTGTTAAGAGACATTGCAATGATGAAAGAGGAATTTGGTCATCGATCAATTGGACTTTTGTTGAGGCATTCAATGCACTCTTCCAACTCATGTCCGTATATTTCTTGAATGATTATCATTTTTTTCATTTGGTCTCGACCCATCACATTAGCAAGATGTATCTTTGGAAGAAATAATGATTCGAGGTATATGTTCATTGTTATTTGTACTTGTAAAATTATTGCTTTTTGAGTTAATTAGTGTTTGTTAAATTTATTTATAAAGATTTTTTCTTTCTAATTTTTCATAGATTTAGGCATTTTAAATTGAATCAAATAAATCATTTGTCAATGTTATTAAAATTTTCATATATTTATGACACTAAAATAATAAACACATAAAATTTTAATAATAAAAAATTATATATAAAAAAAATTAGGTTGTGCTTAACCCGACCCAACCTACTAAAGTAATGTGCCCCAAACCCATTACGGCAAAACCCATCATGTTTGAATCACATGCCATATTTAGAAAACTTAAGCCGCGCTCGATGAACATGTATTTTCATCATTTGAATCAATTCAATCCATCTATTTTATCATCTTTATTTATAAGTTAAAAGAGGCTTATTTTTTTTTTATTGTCTAACCTGAAAACTAATGTTTAACTGAGTGAATTTTTTTGAGGGATTAGATTTAAAGTTCAAATCTTTTTTTTTAAAAATTTTTTTGAAAAAAATTGAAATCCAAATTAATTTTTATATATAGAAAAAATATTTTCCTAAAGCAAACAACGAAAAAAAAGCTTGTTTTTGTTTAACCATTTTAAAAATATAATGCTAATTATCTTTTCCATTATATGTAGTTGTTGTCCTGAAAATTTATAATAAAAAAGTTAAAAATCTTTACTCAAACATAAAATAATTTTAACCAATGTTTGTTGGGTCAAGTGAAAGGAGCTTGGTGCCTCTTAAACAAGGTCTTGAGTCCGAGTTTTGTGAATAAAGAAAACATAATTGAGAGAGCTTCCCCGAATGGGGTTCGACCCGGCTCGACTCTGGATTAGTCGAGGCCCAAAGTAACTTTCGGATACTGGGAAGTGTTTACACAAAAAAAAATTTTTTAATAATTTTATAAGTATCAAATATTTATTATAAATTTCAGTATATGTAATTTTTATCTAATATACTTAACAAGCATTTCCTCTTTTTATTACATTTTATTGACAATTGTATCCAAATACATACCAAAATCTTAAAATTATTTTTTAATGGCTTAATAGTTACATATGCCTTCAACGTTTACCATAAAATAAAATAAGCATTCAATGTTTAATTACATGAAAATCAGTTCATTAAATTTTATTTTAAGCAATTAAAACCTAAATGTTTCAAATAATGGAATTAAGTCAATTTTCATTAAATTCTTTAATTATTGTTACCCCTACACAACAGTTAAAACTTAACGACGTTAGAGAGACTTCACGGAAATGTACTTAATTGTTAAAATAAAATTTAATAGACTGATTTTCATGTAATTAAATGTTGAAAATTTAATTCAACTTATGATAAACATAAAGAGATATTTGTGTATTAAGTTTTTTTTTTTAATCTCACCTGTAAATATTTTTAATCTCTCATGGTCTATCCAAAGATTAAGCAAACTTTTTTTTTTGGAGAGAAAGTTTAAGCAAACTTTTTTTTAGTAAGAAATGACCATAATGTTTTTAGGCCTTACTTCTCGGAAATTTAAATCGTGATATTAAAGCACATTTTTCTCCATTTTAGGTTGGCTCAACCTGTTCATTTGTCACACCTAAGTGTCAGCTAAAAAGTTAATCTAACAATTTAAGAATACATTTCCTGTTTATGTTTAATTATTAAACAATGTTTGTAATGTATAATAGATGAAGATTATTGAATCAAAATTTTGTATCAATATATCAAACACAAAATATATTTAACTTTCAGCATATCTATATACAGTTTTTGATAAAATTTAACTTGTGCTATTTTTGTTTTTGTTTTTTTTTTCAGTTTTTATTGTGTTACGTCCAAGATTTTCAAGAAGAAATTTACTTTTTATGGTTTAAGAGTGAAATTTAAATTATTTTTAGATTTTTTTTTACAAACAAAGAAAAAGAATGAATAGCTTTGTTTTTGTTTATTTTAAAAGATTATGCTAATTATTTTTATAACTACATCCAGCAATTGTCGTAAAAATATATAACAATATATTTTAAAATTATATTTAAATATTGGGTTAATTTTTCAATTTTAACCTTAATTTAAAATTAGTAGTTTGAAACATAGACATTTCAATCCAAAATTATCAATTTGACAATACAAAAAAATGTTTAGCTTAGTCGGGGTTAAAAAATTTGTTAGTTTAAATATTTATTTCTCATGCAATGTTAATAATGCTCATTTTTTATATTGAAAAATAAAAATCACACATAAAATAACTTTAAAAAAGTACCTACAAAAATAAATAATAATAAAATTCATTGATGATACTTAAGAGTATGATATTATTAATTTAAGTTTAATAATTAACTGATATATGTTAACATTTCAATTGTAAATTTTGGGATAAAGTGTCAATTTTCAAAATTAATAAACTAAAATTGAATTATGACAAAATCTTAAAAATTTTGGTGGAATTTACCCTTAAATATTTGATTTAATTGTTAATAGACATAATATTTCACTTAAATACTTAAATTTTAGTTTAATAATTTATGCGTTGCACGGTTGATTCATTATAAAAAATAAGATTTAAATTCATTCTTCAAATTCAAAATAAATAAATAAATAACAATCTATCCATTCCATTATCCAAATCTTAAAAAACGAACAGTACAACGAAATACTACTAGAGTTCTGGCTGTATACTGCTGAAGGAAAATGAGACAAAAATAAACGTTGGGTTTTGAATATAAATCTTATAATCAAGTTTAAATCATATTATAGTATTTTATTTATTAAAAAATTATTTAATTTTAGTTTTTATTTTAAAATTTATAAATTAATAAGATAATGTGTTATGATTTTACCGATGGTATATAAAAGTATGGATGTTGATAAAATTTTTTATTAATAAAAGCATATATTTAGGTTCGCCATAGTTTTATTTAAATGATCATTTTAGATATTTTATAAATTTTATTTATTTTAATAATAAGAACTTTAATTTCATTGAAGGGCTTTTTTTAAATGAATCTCTTCGATATAAAAATCTTAAATTTTATATTGAATTTTTATTGTTAGATTTTTAGTTTTCATTAACATTAAAAGTAATAAATTAATCAAATTTGTTGATAAGGTTTAAAGTCACCGCTATATTATGTTTGAAGCTCAATATTATTTATTTATATTTATAAATGAGTGTAATTTTATTCGTTCATAACAAGAAGTCTATTACAAGAATAACATTTTACAAGAGCTTAATATTGAAATATACAAAGAAAATAAATAAATTAATCTAAAAATTTTCATTGAGATTCTAACTATGACAAGGAGACTTCATAGTTTTCACTCTAAAATGATAATTTTGGAGCTTATAATTAAATAGAATGGTTAGTATATATTTTGCACATAATATAAACTTTACATGCTAATGCGAATTTAGAAATTAATATGCACTTCATTAATTTAAACTATTTGTACAATATGAAACAAAATATTTAATCTACAATTATTATTTTAAACAAATGAAAAAAAATAAGTATTTACATGCATCACATATTACCAAAAATATTATTTTTGAATAAAAAATTACTATATGAATGTTTAATAGCCAAACATGCACTTAATTTTTTGCATAAAATGAAAATAAGACATCAAGGTTTTATTGCATGTAAATTTGTCTATAAACTTTTATTTTACAATAAACAAATTTTTAACATTTTAAAACAACGTAATTAAGTCAAAATTTACTAAACAAGATTAATTACCGTTTGAACATCTTATGTAGTAACTGATGTGGATAAGTTTATGGTTGTCACGTGTGTAATACGATGAAAGTTAGTATAAACAAATTTAGAGTTAATTAAATGATCTTGAAAAATTATAAATTTATTTACAATAAGATAATCATTAATGAATTAATTTACATACCGTAAAACGTTAAAATGTTATATTCATTTTCCATAAAAAATTAAGAATATATTTAGTTATTATTCTAAAACAATTATAGTAAAATTGGTAATTTTATATATTTTATTTATTGGAAATGATTTTTTTTTGCCATAATTTATTGGAAATGTTTAGGTGTGTATCAAAACAGCAATGATCAAACTAAAAGAAGAGAAGAGAAAAGAAAAGAAAAGAAAAGCTATATTTAAACATAGAAATATTCCACTTTATTTATTATTTTTATCCTTTTCCCCGCGTTGCCTCTCTGTCAATTCTCTCTCTTCTTTCTTTTAAAAGCAAAGATAAAAACCAAGGCAGAAAGCAGCGTTCAAAGGATCAAAGCTTCCAATTCCTCTCAGTCTCTGTCTGTTTCTTTCATCTCTCTCTCTTTCTCTTTCTCTCCTACACACTCCCAATTCCTTAACATACAAACCCTAGAAAGAGAAAGAGAGGAGATTGTTTAACAATCAAAGAGAGAGAGAACAGAGAGAAAAGCCAGGTATAATTCTCTTTCTTTTTTTTTTTTTTCAATTTTTATCCATTTTAATCCTTTAATTTCGGTTTCGATCTGAAAGCTGTTTTTCCGTGTTCTTATCTGTCTTTTGTTTGCTTTTCTCAGCTATTTTTTTACGCCCTTTCCTTTCTTTTTTCTCATTTTGAGAACAAATTTGAGGGTTTCATTTATCTTTTGATCATTCCATTTCCTTCGTTAAGTCGCAACGACCCGTTTTAGAATTGGGGCTTAATTTTTCTGGGTTATCGTTTAATTTTTGATTTGTTTGCATTTTGATCTTTAATTTCTCCCCTTTTTAATGGAAAGCGAGGATAATCAGAATGGCTTGGTGGTAAGGCTTAATGGGTCTCCTTTTTCTTTTATTTTTACTTGTATTCGAATGTTAAAGATGGAAATTCTATAGAAAATTCACCTCATGAGGTTTTATTGATTAATTATAATTAATTCAATTGTAATTCAATTGTATTTTTTTTCTGTTTAAATTGTACTCCATGACATTGCATTTAAAATTTGATCAGTCATTGCTACAGGTTCTCTGGATATATGGAACTGTTCTTTTTTTTGGATACAAATATCTAGGTGTTTGTTTTATCTATCATGAGGTTAACGAAATGCAGTCCGCATTTTTCCATTGCCCATATTTTAAAATTCCTTATAATAATTTGTTGTAAATTTCCCAAATTGTTATGTTAGGATGATAGGGAAAGTTTTTTTTTTTATAATGTTTGTTGCGTTTCTTAATTTTATGTTTTATTTTTATATATGTTGTTTACTATGTTGGAATTTTGACCTCTTGAACTTTTTGATGAATGTTAAATCTCTCTTAGATGTGTCATATCCTTTTTCAGCTTGTTTCCTGTCCTGGTTATGCATGGAGATTTGTTTTGATTATAATAGTTTACTTATGTAAGAATTACTGTGTGTTCGTTGGATCATGATTGAATGTCTTTTGGAATTATGCAGCCGCATGCACCTCCTCCTGGGTACTTTCTTCGACTAGAGAATACTGACAATCAGTCTTTGAAGAAAAGAACAAGGATGCGTCGGTGGCTTTGCTGTTCCTGTCAGGTAGAGGAGAATTACCAATCACATGAAAATGAGCACTTGAAGAGCCCCAAGTATAATACAGATGGTATGTTACTTTGATGCTAACCTGATGTGGCAATTCTGGTTTACCATTAGGAAGCCTTTGGGTGTGTAGTAGCAATTGTTTTATATTTGGCTTTAACCTGCTAAGATACAAAATTTATTTTTAAGCTGTCTTTTTAATTTAATTTGAATGTTTCCCCAGTGAAGAAAGGTTTGAATTGAGTTTGAGTTTAAGATTAGTGGCATGTGTTTTCCTATATTTTAATCTGGTATTTGATATATGAATGTCTCCGTTGAAGGTTCCTTACAAAGTTTTTTTTCTTATTACTGTTTAATTGTTCACTTTTTATCATTTTTCCATTGCCATGCATGTGTCCCTTATTGCTATGCCTATGTGCTTCCAGGGAATCAAAAAAGCTCAAAGTTGGCAGCTCCTGTCAAACCTGAAGTGCAAAAATCACCACCACCTATTGAAGTGCCTGCATTATCATTGGAAGAATTGAAAGAAAAGACTGACAATTTTGGATCAAAGGCTTTGATTGGTGAGGGTTCCTATGGAAGAGTTTATTATGCAAACTTGAACAATGGAAAAGCTGTGGCTGTGAAAAAACTTGATGTTTCCTCTGAGCCTGAGTCGAATGTGGAGTTTCTGACACAGGTGTGAGGGCAATTTGACAGAAGGGTCTTTTCTAGTCATTTTTTTTTTAAAATTCTTATTGGTAATGCAAATTCAGGTTGTTATATCATGTGTTTCCCCTTGTTTCTTAACTATTTTACTGTACAAATCATCTTTGTTTAGGTCTCCATGGTTTCAAGATTGAAGCATGATAATCTTGTTGAGTTGCAAGGTTACTGTGTTGAAGGAAATTTTCGTGTGCTTGCATACGAGTTTGCAACAATGGGATCACTACATGACATATTGCATGGTTTGTGAGGCCACTATATTATATGATTAATTCCTGAATGAGATTTAGCTGACAAAAATTTTGTTATACAAAATAGACGCTATTAGTTTGACTTATTTTATTTTGTCTTTTTGGGAATTATAGGAAGGAAGGGAGTTCAAGGGGCACAACCAGGTCCAGTGCTTGACTGGATTCAGCGCGTAAGAATAGCTGTTGATGTGGCAAGGGGCTTGGAATACTTGCATGAGAAGATTCAACCCTCTATTATACACAGAGATATCAGATCGAGCAATGTGCTTCTCTTTGAAGATTTTAAAGCCAAGGTTGCAGATTTTAACCTCTCAAACCAGGCGCCCGATATGGCTGCTCGTCTTCACTCTACTCGAGTTTTGGGGACATTTGGCTATCATGCTCCAGAGTATGCTTTATAAGCTCCTTTACGTAATGTTTATTTTTTTTCTGAACAAACCAGTCATTGGCTGTTCCCGCATATTCAGTTAGCTTCTTGTAAATGGTTGGTAATGTTTATTGCATTCTTGGTAACAGCTAGGAAATTGTGCAGATGTTTGTAACTGGTCTAACGTCGAGATTTATTATATTATTTTTTACATAATCCTTATTGGTGTCATTTTTTCCTAAATGATTCTGCTATTTGGACTCCCTGCCTTGTTTTCCACCTCTTTCATGATAGATATAAAACTGCATTTATGGTCCAACGGGCTGTATGTGGAGTTTCTGTCTGTGTTGCTAGAACTAAGGACATGAATTTGAAGGGGCCAGTGTTTTTTGTCTGAATGCATCACTATCCCATAGTAGCTGCACAGATAATGTAGGATTTTTAGCTGATTTATGGCTCTACTGTTTTCCAGGTATGCAATGACTGGACAGTTGACACAGAAGAGTGATGTTTACAGCTTTGGGGTTGTCCTTCTAGAGCTTCTGACCGGGAGGAAACCTGTTGACCACACAATGCCTCGTGGACAGCAGAGTCTTGTTACCTGGGTAGTTTATTGCTTCCTCTTTTGTCTATGTTTTCCCTTTTCTTTATCTAGTATGAATCGTGTGGTGGCATATTTCTGCTTCTGTTATATAGTGCTTGATGTTTTCAGTTCACTTTAAATTTGATCAACTCTGCAACATTTCTTTTTCCCCATTTAGGCTACTCCAAGACTGAGTGAAGATAAAGTTAAACAATGTGTAGATCCAAAACTGAAGGGAGAGTATCCTCCTAAAGGAGTTGCTAAGGTATTTTTGTCCTTCAATTTTGCAACTAAGAGATGGGGGTGGGTTTCGGGTGTTTGAACTCTGCAAGACATGTACAGGCACACACCAAACTAGCACTTGATGTTTTAATTATATTTTTCTCGATGCAGTTGGCAGCTGTGGCAGCATTGTGTGTGCAGTATGAAGCCGAGTTCCGTCCAAACATGAGCATCGTAGTTAAAGCTCTCCAACCGCTATTGAAGTCTGCAGCACCAGCAGCAGCACCTGAGACTTAAAGAGCAGATGAATCCAGTTTCTTCACCTTGTATCGAGATTTCTGCGAATTCACAGCTTGGTTTCATTTGACTGCAGATTTCATCAGATCACTAAATATTATATATTTTTCTTTCCAGTTTTTCATATATGGCATCGATGTGTAGATTTTGGAATGTTGGAATGTTTAATGTCAGTGATATGATCTGTCTGTTTCTGGTTTTCAAACGCGGGTGCTGATGTCTTTTTGAGCTGTAGTCATAAAATTGACGTAGGGATTGGGTCGTGTGTTGGATGTAAAATTTTACTGTGTATTGTTTGCTAGATATTTTTCCTTCTTTGTGCTGCGTAAATGATTTTATTTGTATGGATATCTTCTTCGCCACATTGAGTTAAACCAAGTGCAGTCTGTGATTTGTTGATGGTAAGGTTACGCTTCATGTCCGTACTTCCTAAAAAAATGGTATTCCATTTCCACAGCTAAGAGATTAATGCTTTGCTTGCTAGGGTGAAAAGAAAATGAGAAAGGAAAATTAGTTAATTAAATTGTTATATTTCATAATAATTTTTTTATTTTGTAGTTTAACTATTTGATTATTTTTTCTCTCATTTTTTTTTTCATCATATCAAGTAAAGTCTAAAAATAAGCAGGGTCGTAACTTTCTGTTGAGAGAAATAATTGTTCGATTATTTATAAGAAAGTTAAATGGGTTACATTTAAGAATATAATCAAGTTAAATTGAGATGATTTGATACTAAATTTAAATTTAATTTGATTTGAAAATTCAAGATTTAAGATTTATTCAAGTTTAATTTTTAATTTTTTAAGTTGGAGTTTAACTTGATAAAATATACAAATTGTTTGAATTTGATTCAATAGATTTGAACTTGAGTCGGTAAGTTTAATTTGTAATCTTTCAATCATATATATAATGAAAGTAAAATAATAAGTTATAATAAAAATATCAAAATATATATTAAAAAAAGTTGACTAATTTTGCTAGTTGTTTGAATTGAGTGTTATAACATTCGAATTTAATTTGATACATTATTTAAATTGCTCGAGCTTAAATTCAATTTGAAATTAAATGAATTAAACTCAAATAACATATGAAAAACTTAATTTGATTACACCTCTAGTTAGGATTATAATACACTATACAAAAGGATTTCTTTAAAGCTCATTTAATAAATTTCACTTTTAAAATTTTCTATGTGAGAATTTTAAATATTCAGCTTTTAAATTTTGAAGTAAGACCAAATTTATCATCGGACTCCTTTCAATTTTTAATTTTGTTTCTATATTTTAATTTTGTTGAACTTTATTTGTTTTATTTTTAATTTGTTGAATTTTGAATAGAAAATAACATTATTTATGTTCATTTATCTTTTACATTAATATAATATTTATAAAATACTATAAATCAGAATCTGTAGTAAAATTTCCAATGAAGTCTTAGTTTAACCGTAGAAAAAAATTTTAAAATTTTGAGATCTTAGATTTGAATCTTATCAAATGTAAGATTCAATATAGTTTGTTAATATTATTGAGTTATTGTTTTTTCTATTTACCCCATCAGGTGATCGGTAGTGATATGATATTTAATTATTACTTGTATTTTATTATGTATATTTTATGTTTTTAGATTTTATTTTATATTTTAAATGTAATATATTTAAACAAATTTTAAAGGATTCATTTAAAAAAATTAATTTTTTTGAGTGTTTATCTCTAAACTCAAATTCTAGATCTTATTTAAAAAATTGTATTTGCTTACCAACAGATGCTTGGATTTGTGTTTTCTTGTTAGACGTAAAAAAACAAAGAAAAAATTTTTTAAAAAATAAAAATAATTATTTCATAAATCGTCAGTCGAATTTTTTTACTCTACAAATGATATTAGGATCATGACATATGTTTTATAAAAATGTTAAAAAATAATAAATAAATAAATAAAATTAAATATGTATCATAATCTTAACTTTATTTGTAGAATAAAAAACTTTAAGATTAATCTCAAACCACTAAACACATCTTTAAAGAAGGATGAATAACTTTATCTGTGATTAAACTCCGAACAAAATTAATCTTAAACCATTAAATCAGATGAAAATACCTGTGATCTAAAAAAAACTTCAACTACAGTACATAAAATAATTATCTAAAAAATAAAATCGATATGAAATTCATTTTTAATCTCTTTTAATTCCTTGTTTAAGCTACCGTACCGAGTCGACTCGTAAGACCAGTGGTTTTGGATTCCAAATCACTGCTTGACTGCTTGACCCAACAAAAAAAAAAGGTAGTGGAAGCTGAATACATAAGAGTAATTCTATTCCTACCCCCACGAAATACTAAATCTACTGCACCCCCAAACAACTCAATTAACTAAAATATTATTTTACCCTTTACACTGCCGGCTCCCCCTTCTTGCTTTCTCCTTCCTTCTCCTTCACCTTCCTTCTTGCTTTGCTGTGCTGTGTTAAGGTAATGCCATGAATTTTATTTTGAGACAAGGCACTCGACATCAAGGCCTGTCCCCATGCAATCCACAACTTCTGGGTCATTGGCTTTGCAGTATTTTCTTAAACTAGTGGAGTAGCATTGATGACATGGGATAGTTTCAAAGTCTCTGAAATCTGGAAAACAGAGGAGCTTCTATGGGAGGCTGATGAGAATGACTAGGATAAAGAGGAAGAAGAATAAGGAAGAAAACCCATACTATTATTATTAATAGTAGTATATGAGGAGAAAAAAAGGAGGGGAAGAAGGAAATGTCCAGCAGCTGCAGCAGCCCACTTCCCCAATGCCGACAAAAGCAAAGGCTTTCACGCTTTAATTTGCTGCGCAAGTGAACCTGCGCTTTTTGCGCAAGTGAAATTTGTGCAAATCTGCGAGCTTGCGTGAGAATTGGCATTTCGCGCAAATTTATTTGCGCGAAAGATGAATAATTGCGCAAGCATTGTGGTACTGTTAAGGGATAAAATCGTCATTTTATAAATTATTTTTACCGTTTAGAAATGAAGTGGGGATAAAAATAATGAAGACTTTTAATTTCACTACTATTTTTTCTTTTTACACTACACTCTCTATAAACACATTAAACATACCGTATAAAATTACAAAACTATCCTTAAAAAATTTGCAAAGCCTCCATCTTCCTCTTCCTTGCTTCGACAGATCTCCAACATTTCCAAATCTTCCACACCGACACCCACACTGACACCCACACCGACAGCCAGGTAAATTTATGCTCTTTTTCATTTTTTAGCTCCGCCGATTGGTGGCCTCACGTAGGCTCACCTGCGCAAGGTGACATGCCTCGCGTAGGTGAAGCTTCTCGCGCGAGGCCACATGCCTCTCGCAGGGGCGTGCTAGCGTTGGGTCGTGCCAGGGCTGGGGCGTGCTAGCTCGAGGCCTGCCCACGCGCAAGACAGCTTGTGCGCGGGAGGGCCTTACATGTAAGGCAGCAAGCTACCCTGGCTCACAGCCAGCTTGCTGCCTGGGCACGCCTTGCGCCCAAGCTAGCTTGAGCGAGGGCACGCCCCAGCGCAACATTAGAGATAGCTTCTCCACCAATTACTTATTTTTATACTAGGCTTGGGAGAAGGAGAGGCAAGGTAATTATATCGGATGTGTCGAGGGATTAGTGTATTTGTATTTAGTGATTTTTGTTTTTCAAAGATACAGTTTATCTTTATGATATTAGACAATGTTATTAAAATATGTAATGATTTTTGTTTATAATTTAATGTTTTATTTAGTGATTTTTGTTTTTTAATAGTAGATAATGTTATTAAAACATATAATGCGTAAATCGATAATACAATCATAAGAAGGCATACATATCAAAGACATAAATTGATAATATATTCATACAAAGGCATAAATGTTAAAATACAGTAATATTTAATAAAAAATCATGATTCGCCTAAATCAATGGTTTCTTTAATGGCAACATTTGATCTCGACAACAAATTTCGAAATTCTTCAATGCAAGATACATATGGAAGCTCCCACTCACGAGCAAAATCATATCGGTATCGATGCCAATTGCATGCAATCGGAGGTATTGGTGCAAACGGGTCCATAAATACCTAAAAAATATCACTATTAAACATACGAAAAAATAAAAAACAAAATATCTCAATTCTAACATACATATTATTATCAATACCTCAACAAAATGAGAATCGTGAATAAGTCCAAGTGCTATGAATTCATGTTGCAGAGGTGGAGGTGGTGCAGTTCTAAGTGGAAGATATGTCAAGCATTGTCTAGAATATAAATGGACTAGCACAACGTTATACTTTGTTGCTATCAAGTGACCCATATCGGGTAAAGTCATCCATTTATCATAAGGAGCTAGTATCTTGAAATATGATAATGTCTCTATCAATTCATCAACACGCTCCTCTGATCCATAGAAACTAACATAATAAGCGCGGAAATCACATATCTCCTCAATCAAATCTTGTCGCACTTTAGCCCATGCATCAACACCCATGCCTAACAAGCCAGCTATAGCTCGAAAACCACAATGTCCATCCAATCCAACATCCACAGTAGAATGTATGTATTGACGTATCTCTAAAGGGAAAGAATCAATAAATTTCACTTTCTTTTTTCGATGCACAGGTAGTTTCATCATCTTTACTAAATTGACTGAAACGGGTGTTGATGCACTATCATATTGAGATTCAACAATCTCAAAATATGAAGGATCACGTCGAGTTGATTTATCTCGATTGCCTTTGGTCTTAGCCTTCTCGGGTGGAGGAACTAGAAATGTAGTTGCTGGATCACCAAGTTCCCTTAACTTTTTCTTCAAGGCTAATTTTCCCAAGATATCACAAGTATCGAAGCGTTTCACTATAAGCTCCCACTCGGCATCAAGATTCAACTTAGCCAAGTAATCAACATTTTTCTTCTTCAAGTCCAACTTCGACAAAAAAAGATCCAAAACGGACAATGGAATCGGTGTCCTGAACCTTATAAATTCAGCAATCTCGTGAGCATAAGGCAACCCATGTGTGCCTCTAATGACGCAACTACAGACAAGAGGGTCAATGCCGGTATCATTTGCTCGTTGTGCTTCCTTCAAAATAATACTCAATGCTGTCCTAGAAACCAATCCCCGTAACTCCCTAAACAAAGTTGGTCGAAAATTATGTTCTACAATAGTAAGACTTCTCTCGAATGAGGCCTTTATCTCTGTATGTTGCAGCTCAATCAGGGAGTTGATAACCTTCCATGATGTATCAAAATCTCCTTGGGACGATCCAAGGTGTCTCTTTAACTTTGAATGTGCACTCTCCGCCCTATATGATGTTAGAAAATGTTTATTATAATGAATAAATTATATATTTTGTGAAAATAACAATAAGTAAACCCTATAAACCTACATACCTATTTGTTGTAACATTTCCAAAGTGCTTTATTTTATTTGTCCAAGCAGCAACAAATTTCTCTTTATGCTGAGTCAACCAAGTATGGATCAAGCACTCGAGCGCTCTAGGATAAGAATGGTAATGAGTTACCAATAAACTTAAATTTGCTTCGTACTCATACTCATTCGAAGAGAATACAAGAACGCCCAAGCTGACATGAATGCCTCCCACTTCTCCTTGCTCTCAAACTATTTTTTACAATTAGCAAGTACATTCTTTGATATATGTCATCTACATAAGAGATTGGTTGTGCTAGGGAACACTGTTTGTACTGCTTTCATCAATGCTAAATCCCCATCAGTAACAATGACAGAAGGCATTGAATCAGAAGACATCAAGCTTTTTAACTTCTTTAATGCCTAAGTGTAGTTGTCAGTGCGTTCAGCCTTCATGTAAATAAATGCAACAGAAAATGTCAAATCTGTACATGTCACACCAACAATCTCAAGGAGAGGGAGTCCATATCGATTAGTTTTATATGTACAATCCATAACTAACACATTGGGAAAAGCATTCAATAAATCTACATTCGTTGGATGCGCCCAAAATAAGTCTCTAATACAATCACTTGACTCAACTCATCATTCTTATGCCACTCAACATATTTACAATCATTTAAGTGTTTCATGAGTTGCTGCATCTGTGATCTACCAGCTTTGTTAACCATTCTATACTTTTGTCGTGCATTGTAGATGGTCTTTATGGTGCTGAAATTCTTCTTATCATGTTGTTTCAACGTCATTAGTATATTTCTTGGTTTGACCATATTATTTGTCATATCGGTCACTATACCTTGTTCTTTCACTGTTAATCGACCAGCAAAGGAATGTCCTTCTAACTATCTTGCAGCCAAATGGTTATGCATTCCATATACTACTTCGATTGCCCAATCATCGCCGCTCTCCAATTTCACCCCCTGTAGCTCAAATTGACAATTGCACTTCTTTGTTCCCGTTCCCAAGCGACGGAATTCATCTCTATTTGATCTATACATTACATACAGTTCACATGCAAGTCAAAGTCTAGGTTTTCTTCTGGGAACACCAACTTCGGATGATTTAATCATAATAACAAAACCTAGGTCTCTTCCAACCTCTTTAGCCCATGTGATCAAGACATTTCTACTATTGAAAACCTGAACAAAAAAAATTTAATAATTAGTTTTTTTTACGGTATTTGTATTGAAATATTATATTAATTTTAAATATGCTTACATTGTTAGTAGTAAATGCATAAGTGCAGTCAAATATTTCTTCATCCACACTATTGAATTCTTCATTGTCTACTACTACTTCTTTGTTACTCTGCAAATATTAAACAATTAGTACAATAAATTATACAAGGAATTAGTACAATTATTAAACAAATTATAAATTATATATATAATTTATATAATAAAAATAATTAATTATAAAAATAAAAAAGACGAACAAGGAAGTGTGTGCCCGCAAGCCTAGCTTGTGCGCCAGTGGCCATCTCGCGCAAGCAATGTTGAGCGCGGATGGCCATCAGACGCAAGCTGGCTTGCGCGCTGTGCGTTGATGGCCATAGCTTGCGCACAACGCGCAAGTAAGCTTGCGCTCAAATGGCCATCCCGGCTTGCGCAGGATGCTAATTTGTGACTTTCGGCTGACTAAGAAAATCCGAAAAAAAACTCATCAAATCTTACCTCTTCTTCTTCTCTTTCAGTTTGTTCACTTTCATACTCTTCATAGCTATCATAATAGCTACTCTCACTCATATTTTTTAATTTTTTGAAGGAAAATAGAATATGATTGATGAAGAAAAATGAGAAATGGTAGATTGCAGCGGAAGGGCGAAGACTGAATAGCAAACTGAAGCACGCAGAAGAGGGAAAAAAGTGAGCAAACTGAAGCACGCAAAAGAGAAAAAAAAGTGAGGGAAAATGAGTTGTAAAATCATTTTTAGTTTGAGATATTAAGGTAATTTTGCATTTGGATATTCTCGGAATTGTAGCGAAAAGAGCAAAAAAAAAACGTAGTGAAATTAGAAGTGCTCAAAATAATAATTTGTGGGTAGAAATAGAAACTCTCATACATAAATATATATCATTTTTTCCAACCATCCTAAAACCCCAGGCCGCTTTCTCTTGCTCTCTCTGAAACCAGTAGTGTTTCTAATCTCTTTATCAACAATGGCTGATGATCCGATGGATTCAGATTCATACGTTGGTTCCAAGCTTAGAATCACCAGTGACACTGAACAAGAACAAGAGACTCTCGTGCAACCTCCGCTTTCCTATTCTCTCTCTGAAATCGCTCCGCACCACCACCAGGATTCAACCCATCAAGATCGCCAAGAAGAAGCAATTATGGATGATAGCAGTTCCAGGAAGAAAGCCAAGTGCTTTTCTCTTCTTTACGAGGGAAACCAAGAATTGGGTCTTCATTCTTCCACTGAGAATGCCTTTGTTTCTGGGTCTTTGGAGAAAGAAAAGATAGATAATGTGGAAATCAAAGAGGGTCCCTTTGGAGTTCAAGAAGTTGATAGCCGAGTCAATTCCAACGAAGTTGATAAGAAGGAACAACTGGAGACTTGTTTGGAATTTGATGAGAAAAGGGCTATCAAAGGAAAAGCCTTGGAACTTGAAAATGCATTGGAAGCTGAAAAGAAACGACTTCTAAGTGAGCTCGAAGTTGGAAAAATTTTTGGTGCCAAAACCTGTACTGGAAATGGAAACGGAAACGGAAACATCTCTGGTTTTGCAACTAACTCGTCCAAGATTGATGATGACGGCAACATTAGTGGTATCGAAGGACTTGATTTGCCTGTCAGAGGGTCATTAAAAATTGAAGTTATAGATGATACAGCGTTGATCGGATCATTTCCCCTCTCTAATACTGGAAATGGCAGTGTACAGAATGAGAAGAAGAATTGGAAAGAGGAAATTGATGGTAAGAAAGCTAAAAGATCTCGAAGAAAGGGAAAGAATGCGAAAAATGTTATAGGGGAAGTTGTGAGTCGTATGGAGTCAGCAAAAATTGTTGATGTTCAAAATGGTAGGAAAGCAAGCAATACTCAAAGTAAGATAATGTACTCAAGAAAAGAACTAGAGGCTTTGAGGTTTGCTAAGGTTGTGGAACAGCGGAAATTGTGGAGGGATGTGTATAATGGTCTTGGTTCTGATGTGATCAGAGAGTATGAGAACTTGGGAACCAGGAAGCATCAGAAGAACACCAGTTTGAGCTCTGATACTCGAAACCGATCGGGAAGGAAGGCAGAGTCTCCTGCAACTACTTTGAGTATGTTTTTATCTCTATATTCTGATGCGTGTATTCATCATTTAAGTATGCCTTTGGTTTTAGTTATCACTAGTTATTTTCTTGTTTAATTTCTCTCTTCTTTTTGCATAGCAAGAGTCCAAAGCTTTAGTTTAGCACATCACATTTAGAGTCTTTTTCCTGTTACTTGGGCTTATGGTTTACTGCTGTTTTGATCTGATGTACTTCTGATGGTAATAGAACTTCTTCAATCTTTTAAATTTGTATTGTTTGATGAATAGCCGTGAAGCTTGGGTGGTGCCCTTGGTCTCTTCTGCTTTATCTTTAATTTGGAATCTTTTACTAAGATGGTAGTTTCTTAGGAGAAAGAGCTCATCCCGTTTTAGTCTTTAACTCTAGAGCAGTGAGTGAGTGGGATTTTGGTATTTACTCTAATAGCCTGGCATATAACGTGACATACCGCGAGTGTGATACCATACCGCGAGTGTGATACCATAGGTTTTCTGCAGTATAACTCAGTGGGTTTGGGAAACAGATTGTCAGTGTTTCCTTATATACAGGATTAAGATTTAACGAATATTATCTGATGTGGAGAATAGGCGATTATTTCATTTCATACTTGCCCACCTTTTTGTTTTTATTTTATGTTTGGCCACTATACCTGTGATACCTGAAAACTACTGTTTGTTTTCATAGAATATGCAATGATTTCCTTTCATACTTGCATACCTGTTAGTTTATAGATTATGTTTTGGCACTATACCTGAGAATTGAAATACCTGAACAATGGACATTCTTTGTTCTTCTAGTGAGATAGATTATTCATCCCTTAGATTATTCTTTCCTGCTGTTTTTAAAATTTATTTTGCATCTTATTTCATCCTACTATTTTTTCATTCTATCATTAAACTGAAGCAGAGATTTCATATCTGTTATGGATCTAGACTATTCTTATCCATGTTCAAGTTAAACTTTGTTGGTTTTATGCAGACAAAGATTTCAGCTATGTTTACTTTTAGTCCAGATGCATTTCTAAGTATTTGGTGCGGCTTTCTGTTTGTCTTGATTCCAGCAAGTAGATTCCTTTTTCTTTTAACAGAATGTTGGCTAGTAGTTTAATAGTGAAAAACTCCCATTTTGCTGCAGGTCTTCCAAGTTTTCTATCTATATTTCTTCCTTTGTGGAAAGTACTCCTTAAAAAAAATCATAGTTTCGTCTTTCAAAAAAATTTTTTTTTTAAGCTTTTCCTCCTTGAGGTTTTATTCAGTTCTTTTCCATATAGAAAACTGGTGTCTTATAATTACTGTAGAAGCTCATAGACATTATGAGCAGTTTGTTCTTCCATCTACTAGAATAAGCTCATATAGTGTCAACTTGATTGGTTCATTTTCTGTTGTCACAGGTATGGTTGCTGTAAAGGGAACAAGGAATGGTTTCTATATCTTTGTACATTGAAGAATGGCCTGAAGTGATCTGCAAAAGACCTTATGTTCAACTATCAACTCATAGAATTTCCTTGTGTATACTTAGGCACATTATATCCGTGTTTAGTACCTCTATAGACTACTTGTACATAGG
Source organism: Heritiera fomes (assembly GCA_032173925.1). Lineage (NCBI taxonomy): Eukaryota > Viridiplantae > Streptophyta > Magnoliopsida > Malvales > Malvaceae > Heritiera > Heritiera fomes. The sequence goes on along the minus strand of JAPDPM010000009.1, from coordinate 32,583,458 downwards.
AGTCTTGCTGTTGGGTATTATAGATTCTAATTCTAGGAGAATGTGTGATAGTAATACAGATGATATGTTGCATTCTTTGTAACTAGAAACTAATAGAAGTGATGACATTCTTTAATGAAATTCAACCTTTCAATGCTGTGCAAGTGAATGAGAAGAGTTTTTATTAGCCTTTGCTGTTACCTGCATATTTGTAATGTTTTGCATTCCTTTGGATTTAATATTTTGAATTGCGGAAGCACTGCTAAAGTTTGCCGTCGATTTCAGGGGATGATTGTTCTAAAAACGTGGATAATGAACTAGAATGCATGGAGGCTAATGAGACGGAAAATATATATCCTTTGGGTCTTACTCCTATTTATGATGTTGGAGTTGAAGATACCTTCACTGATGTAGAAGAAGAATGTATTGAAGATGATGACAGCGATGAAGATTACACCAGCATTCTTAAGCCTGCTTTTGTGGTAGAAGGAGAACCTGACTTCGATTCCGGTCCTCCAGAGGATGGATTAGAATATCTTAGGCATGTCAGGTAATTGTTCTTTATCCTTAGATTGTAAATTAATTTATGATATCATATATTTATCCGCAATGCCATTTGCTTTCATAGGGTTTGTTCGTTTCATACCTCTTCTTAGGGTCACTTCAAAGCTCAAACCATGCCAGAGAAAGTAGAACAGATGCTGAAAATAAGTTTCCATATAATTGGAGAATTTGTGTAGTTAATTATAGAGTCCCAGTAATTATTTGTATAATAGCTGTGTTCCTCTGCCAGCACAACATTCAAGGTTGGACTGCATTAAACTGGAAAATATGTCTGAATCTGACTAATCTATGATTAAAATTTAAGATTTTTGGAGTTTGGATGGTGCAGCTGAAATGGCAATGGCTGTTTAGGGCTTTTGTCCGGAATATCATTTATTTGGTCTAAGTAATAAATTTTCCATTTATGCTCTGAATAATAATTATCAACCATTAAACTATAAATTACCTCTCCCCCCTAATCAAGCTCTGGATTATAAATTTTGGCCTCTGGGCCATCACCATAGATTCCTTGTGTGTTTGATGCAACCCTCCCTTGCCGTCCCATGTTTTGCCGTTATGCTATGACCTGCATTAGAATGGTTCTGATCATCACTTCCACAAAGTTTTGTTCTCAAATTTTGGTTGCAATTATTCTTCTCGTTAGGTAGCTTTAATGGAGCTGCAGCTACAAAATTCTGTGTTCCTTTAAGTTATTTTTATGTTGAAAATCATATTGGAAACCTCCTCGAATTGACTACATTAATTTGTAAAATTCTTAATTTTTTCCACTAGAGTTGCTTCTTGACTGAAAGGTGTGGGAGATTCTTATCATGCAAAATTGAGTTTTTCTACGATTTATACGAATATGTTTTAATTGTATCAAACTAATATAGTCCTTTTATTTCATTTGTAGATGGGAAGCTGCTCAAATTCCAAAAGTAAAGATTGCCAAGCCTGACAGGATTAAATTGAACAAGGAACAAAGTGTTTATATGCCCCAAATCCCAGAAATTGCTAAGTGTCCAGAACATTTACTGCCATTGAAACAGTGGGAGGAAGCATTTCTTGCAGATTTTTCAGAGCTACGACTGGTACGTACTTTTGGCCCCATTTTTAATTTTGTATGTGTTTACTGTGAGAAGAGCTCTGCAGGTTTTATGTCCATATACATTTTTAATGTCCTTTCATTTTTTCCTTCCATCATCAATCCCCTTGACTCCGAATGCTGACTGAAACTAATTTGCTGGTACAAAATGAAGCCTATAGGAATTAGAAAAGCTTTCATTTCTTCAAATTCTAATTATAGAAATCCACATGAAGCAACTTCTTTCCTTTTCGCATTTTTATCCAAAACCAAGGATGTATTTTCTTTGTAGTAACACTTGGAAGAAAAAAAGTTGATGAGGTTTTCTATGAAGCCTCAGAAACCTCAGGATCCATGGAATCATCTTTAAGATCTGGAGAATAGTAAAATTCTGGAAAATTATATATCTAAAGGCTAGTAACTTTAACTTTTGTTTCTTTTCTTGATCGCAGACTCTGTCATATGTGGAGGATCCCGGTGCTGAAATATCTTGTAAACTCCCAAAGTTTACTGTTCAACAGGAGGACTTGTGTCAGCATCCCAAGAGTGTTGTTATTGAGAATGTCAACGATCTTGCAACCAGTGAAGTCCATTCTGATCAGACAACTTTGTCAAATGATGCAGACAGTGTGATTGTACCGTCTCACCAGAATCCATGTGCTAAAACCTCTGTTACTGATACTTCTGGTGACTACCCAACCTTGTCTGCAATCCGAAAGATGGACTCGGTAGCCCGAGTTTCACTGCTCAGGAAACGCATAAGCTCAATTGAGCCCATGGCCTCACTGTCAAGGAGTAGCTGTGTGTGGCTATTTGCTTTATGTGCAGCGGTTGACACTCCTCTGGATGCCGATACTTGTGCTTCTCTTCGTAGTCTGCTCCGGAAATGTGCTAACTTGAGAGCTGGGAAGTCAGAGGTCGATGATGAAGTCGTTATGCTAAATATTTTGGCCACAATTTCAGGAAGATATTTCGGCCAGTCAGAAACCTAAAGGTTTTCTCCATCCTAGACCCCAGTGTTTTCATATATTCTGGTTGCACGAACCTGCGAAGTTGTTAACGACCCTGTGATTCTATGGTATCTTATTGTGATTCTATGGTATCTTATTACAAAGAAAGTCCGAGGTTCTTGGGGAAAAAGTGGTGGCAAATTGGCTTATCTTTGTTTTTCTGCTAAACAGATGCAAAGGTTTGTGTAACAAGCAAGACAAATGTAGTTTCTTTTTCTTTGTTGCAATATCAGAGCATCCAGTGTGTTATATTGCAAAGCGAAACATTTGACTGTAAGCCGAAAATATATATATATATATATATATATATATATATATATATATATATATATATATAGACTTGAAATAACTATTTAAAATGATCGTTTTATATTAATTTTTTTTTTATCACGATTACACCTTATATTTCAAATAAAAAAAGAATCAAATATTAATAAGTTTGGTTGAACCTTTGACAAAAGTCATGTAGCATGTTTTTTAATACATTAAAAAATTACGTCTTCAAAGCATATATGGTGAATTTTGCAATTGGATAGTACATATTACAAAGGCTTGGTACTAGGGAGTACATGAAAGTAGTACTAACTCCCTCATCGTACCACTAACAATGATAGATTGTACTCTTGTTGAAGCCTTGGGTTGTGTAGTACATTTGGAAGGCATGTGCTAAGTACTGAATTGGTTAAGAAATGTGCTCTTATATAAGTCTGAATCAATGCTCAATCTCAATCTCCAAGCTGTAAGGAATCGGTGGAGGAGTCCAACAGGAGCGACATGAGATCACATGTGGTCGGTCTTAGGTTGATTACCTTATCCACTGTCTTTGATGTGTTCTCAGGTCGCCCCTGCAGGGCTTCCCTTCACCGTCTGCTTCATTTGCTACCCATTGATGGCCACATTGGTGAGTTGACTTTGCATTTTTTTTTGTTAAACTAAGATATAGTTTTAAATAAAAAGACTAGAACTTTAACTCTTATGAATTAAGAATTCACGAGGAACAGTTTATGTTTACTGAAATGCGTCTTTTTAATTCATTCTAGATATCTATTTGCCTATTTGTTAATAACGGTGTTAGTGTTCTGTAAAACATGAAATTTCATATCAAAATCTATATCAACATCTTAAAAATGAAATACATTTCATGGATAATTTTTATCAAATTTTAGCATGTATCACGTTAGTGTTTTTTTTTTAATTTTCATATTATGTCACTATATCATAAATCGTCTAAGATTGTCGGGCCAAGCTGTGGGTAAGGAATTCTTGAAATTTAAACACCGTCTATGCTGGATTCCAAGGAAGTGGCGTGATGGATGGCAGGAAGCTCTGGCGGCTGCAATGGAAATTTTAGTCGCAACAATGAAGGCTAAAGAGGTTGGCATTGGTTTGATTTGGTAGTAAGACTAGGTTTTGTGGTGTAATAGCTGAAGGTTGTGACGACAAGATGTCATTGAATTTGCTGCTTTCATGGAAAGCAGTTTAGCTTTCCATATATTCACGTGCTTAATTGGCAGCGGAAAAGAACTTTCAAATTTGTTTGATCTTCTTGTTAAATTTTATTAATTTATCGATCTGTTGGATTAGATTTGTAAAATTTAGTTTTTTTTCTTTTTTTTATCTTCCAACTTAAAATTATATTTCTTAACTAAATTTAACTTTATTTGAGTTAGACGCTCTACAATTGAGACAAATAAATGCAAAATAGAAATGAACAAATATACCCATTAAATGAATTTGGTCAAAATAAAATATATCAAAAGAATTGAGTTGAATTTTAATTTCATCATTTAAAGCTTAAACTTGGCTCAATTCAATAGTTAACTATATAAAAAATATATTTTATATGTACATTATATCATTAATTAAATATATATACACGTAAAGTTTATAAATTTTAAGAATTGAAAACTGAATATGTGCGGTAATGCGTTCATATGGACGTAATATTTTTTTAGTCTAACATTATTTAGACATTAATCTATTATGTGAAATTTATTAAATTTTAATTCTTAATTTTTTGTTTGAAAAAATATGATAATGTTTGAATAGTGAACCTTTATTCTCTCTTTACATATAAGAACTAATTTGGACAGAAAATTAAATTCGAATAAACTCAACCCATGAACAACTTTATGATTCACAATCCCATTAATCCGCCTAGAATCTATTAATACATTACTGAAACGATTAAAACATGAATCAACCTATGGATAGATTTATAATACACAACCTCAAGGATGATTTTGGGAGCTCCAAAATATAGAGATTCTAAAGAAAATTTAACATACGATACATATAAAACGAAGTCGTTTTTAAGCAACCTCTCATTTCTGACATTTAGCATTCTATATTTCAGTCTTCAACAACTAAAATCTATCAAACCTGCTAACTCCATATGTTTTGCGGTCTCCACCTTCCATGATTCCAGTCCCGTTTTCGATTCCATGAAAACAGCTTGAAAACAGAAGCAAGAACATATTCACGGAGCCTGTCTTGGTTTTGGGACTACCTAAAAGACGTCCCTTCCCTTCACAACAACGTAAATTTACATGCACGACTGTCTGAACATCTAAATAATCTAAATGTTTAAAGATGCCTTACCACACACATCTTCAAATGCCTCTAGGATAAGCTACCAACTTCATTGAAAGTCGAAAGCCAGCTTGATTTCCATGTTGCAACGATAACTAGGATTCATTTCCCTGTTCAAAAAGGCTCTCCGTGTTATAACCACTGCCCCAAGCCCTCTCTTTCATATTTGTTCCACTTCAACAAATGTCAGTCCCTTGGTCTCTGGCACAAACACAATCACGAAAATGACTGCAAGCACAGCTATGCCAGCAAGAATCAAGCAAATAGCACCAGTTCCAACAGCTTCAGCGATTGTAAGAAAAGTCTGGGCCACAATCAAGTTTGAAACCCAATTCACAGTAGCAGACATGTCCCCACATATCCCTTGGTATTTCTCTGGGTATATCTCTGAGTTCACTGTCCATGGAACAGGTCCCATTCCAGGTGAGAAGAATGCGATGTACAAGGCTAATCCAATGACTGCCAGCCATCCATAAATTCCATTTGAAGAAACAGATGTTTGCGCAAAGAAAGCCCCAGAAAGGAGGATAAGGGATACTATGACACCTGATAAGCTCGAAAGAGCCAGACTTCTCCTTCCAGCATGATCAATAAGGTAAATGCCAACAATAGTTCCGGTTGCATTCATGGCAGCAACAATGAGAGACAGGAGAAGTGCCAGCTGATTGGAACTGAATCCGGCCATGTGGACAATAGTTGGGCTATAATACATAACTGTATTGATGCCAGTGAACTGCTGAAAAGCCTGCAAAATCACAGTTTCTATGTCATTACACAGTCCTCATACTTGCTGCTAAACATAGTTAAAAAGACTCTACAGTTATTGAATCAATTTTGTTAGGCATTGCATTGTCTAATTCAAGACGTGAACATGAGTATTTCAAGAGCAAGGACGATTCAACCAGCCTGATAGATGACATAATTAATCTAGTAAAATTGTCGCCATTACAGTTCTTACCTGAATTCCAGCCCCAGTCAAAAAGGCGAGTCTGTTTTCTTTCGTTTTAAAAACATCCAAATATCTGACAGTTCTCTTTCTTTGGCGCTCTTCTTCTAGAGCAGCGGAAAGGTGATCCACTTCATCCTCTAATCGAGCAATGTCATAAATTTTAGAAAGCACAGCTATGGCTTTAGCTTTCTCATTCTGCATAATATAATGAGAATAGTTGGTTTATTAGAGGACTAAATGGAAAGGAGGAACCGGTTAAAAATAAAAGGCAGTTACAAAGAAATTTCTGCAAGGAATAAATGTACCTTCATGAAAGCCATCATGGAGACTCAGGCAAGCATAGCATAAGGAAAAACTGAATGACTGCTGGCACAGCTGAAATTCCTAGCATCCATCTCCAAGTTCCTCGAACCTGTTCCGGGTAGAATGTTGAAGACAACTAGTAGAGGTACTTGAAAACATTTTGGACTGCGTAAAATCCTATGATGCACAAATGCCCAGATAACAAAAATCAGCTCAGACACAACCTTCACCTGTTCATGCTTCTCTCAGCTCTAAGAACATTAAAGTTTTGCTTGGCAGAAAGGATAGAAAAGGATAAGAATGAGGAAGTGTTTAATCCAATGGTTAAGCTACAAAGGAGGGAGGTAGTTATGAAACCTAACTATTAGATTAAAATTTTTTCTTTTCTTACCTCTTTCTACCCTTCCTACCAAGCAAAGCCATAGATCTCGAAACTAATATATCCACGTTTAAACAGTGTAAGATCTCAACTAGTTGCGTGAAGCAGATCTACCCATTTACTTCAACTCATCAACAAAAATACAAAAGAACTATATGCTTATTTTTTCTAAGTTAAGACACTTGTTCATTTGTTTCATACCCCCACAACTTCAGAATTGAATCCATTTCTTGAGATTAAATTATGACTACACTAGCTTCGAAAGGAAAATTAACGTTAAAACAGAAAATTTTAGAAGAAAGTTAAGAATTCTATTTATTAAAGGAGCAAGAAAATTATTGGTAATGGCTTCTGAAAGAGGGGGAAAAAAAGCTTCTGAACATACTTTAAACTTCCTATTTCCATTTCGTTGGCACACATTTCTCTGAAAAATGAAACAGATTTACGCTACATAGCATCATAGTTGAGAATCACCTGCCATGACAAATTAAATTTACGAAGTAATATTCTACATGCCATAAATAATAGCTGCACATGCATAACCTAACAAGTAGGAAACAACGGAGATTCTGTCAGTGGTGTTTCCGTTCAAGAAATCATTACAACGCAAAGTCCAAATTATATCTTGATATGGCGTCTGCAAAACTGCAAAACTGAAAACCTTTCACTCAAGCAGAATAATTAATGAGCATAAATAGAAAAAGTTATCCAGCAATTACTTTTTTCCTAGAAAATAAACAATAATCACTTCAGAAAACTCTTAAACTATTTGAGGATTTCCTAATGAAGTATCTATTCAATTCACTAACAACCTCAAGAAGAGAAACTAAAAAGACGAAAAGGATGAGTTTTCAAAGTAGATTAACCAGTAATTCCACACATACACACACATTGACAATCTATCTTGCAGTTAAACAATAAGATGATCCTGATTCCAACCTTAAATCTTATCGAAATCAAAAGGTAAGTTTTGTCTTATCAACATTGATAGATTTCCATGTAACAGTTTAGCCAGCTAATTAAATTATTTATTAGCAAAGTTTAAATAGTGGCACAAGATTTACCTTTTTTTCCAGTTAAGCCTCATTCGACACCAACCTTGTAAGTTTTGAACTTCTAAAGCAAACAAAATTGTAAAATTGAATATTCAGTTTCAGTATCCTAGCATGGTCATTGGGAGTTTATTTTCAGTTTAAACCAATAGCTGTACCCGATACACACACGCATCACTTCAAGTGGATGAAAGCAAATGCAGTAAGAGAAAGACAAACTGACCTCTGTAAAAGCAAGATTTACAAGGTAGGAAAGAAACTGTGTTCCGGTTATGATAAGCACATTTGTACTCACTAGCCCACCCCTTACTTCTGAGGGAGATGCTTCAGTGAAATATACAGGAGCAGTAACAGATGCTACAACCACACCGAGGCCAACTAAAAGTCGTCCCAATATCAACACATATGCATCAGGTGCAAAAGCCATTACAATTGCTCCAGCAGTAAAGACTCGTCCCAATATCAACACATATGCATCAGGTGCAAAAGCCATTACAATTGCTCCAGCAGTAAAGACAACATCTGCAAGAAGAGTAGCCTTCTTACGTCCATAAGCATCATTAATCCAACCCCCTGATGCAGCCCCAACAATAGCACCAACCAAGGCCATGCTGACAATCGTTTCCTGAATGCTAAAAGATTCAGTGTGTTTCCAAACAGGGAAAGATTCACAAATTAGCAAAATTGTTTGCATGTTATCTAATATTAAGAGTTATAGAAGATGGTTATTGATGAGTCAATAGAACTCCAAGCCTGCCAAAGCCCCGAACAGCTTGCATTCTGCTATTTTATAAACACAAGATTTTCCTGTTATTATCATACCACAATCCTCTATCTGAATGGAGTAAAAGCATGCTGCTGCATGCACAAGATCTAGAAAGCAGCTGCTTTTAGTGCTCTGCTTACAACGTTTCCACCATTAACAATATTTTAATCTAATGTCTCATTTGTATTCTTGGTCCTTTCCCAGTCAAAACTAAATAAACAAACCACAAACCAAGATTTTTATCAATACCATTTTGCTTCATGTTCAATTCGGAAGCAAATAAGTTCAACATTTCAGAAGACATTTAAAAGGTGGTACCTGCAGTAAACTACTCTGATTGACCACCTCAAACTCATCTTTTATGTAAAGAAGGGCCCCTGATATTACACCTGCAGTTACCATTTCCAAATTAGAAATTTCTGAGAAAGAGAAAATGAAAACTGCAAACGAAAATGCGGAAATAATAAACAGCACATGAAAAGCAAGAATAAAAACAAGTCATACATATTTTTTAAGTCAAATTTCCGATACTACTAAAAGAGATGCAGATAACAAAATGCAGAAGCTTTAAGCATAACAAACAATCTCTACCAAAATCTAAAGGAAGATATCACATACACCCACACCATATGAGATTCCCTAGTCCATGGAGAGATAATGGTTTACTTTAGTGAACACAATAACATAGTTTTTGGTACTTAGAGGGGTCAAAGCCCAATTTTTTTAATATATATATATATATATATATATATATATATATATATATATAAAATAAGAGTTAAAGTTGAACAGAATTTTAAATATCAATCAATTGAATTGGGCAAAGCCCCAAATTTTCATATATATATATATATATATATATATATATATATATATATATATATATGTTAGCTTTAAATTGCCATATATATTTTGAGATGACAAAAACTTAAGTAAGCTTTAATGTTTTAATTCATATTGTAAATTTGTCTTATCACACATGATTTTCTCAATACATTTCAAGTGATCATATCAAACATTAAGACCATGATTTAATGATGCATACTCTTATTGGTCTTAATACTTTGTAAATGTTTTGAATATTTTAGAAAATCACTTGATGAATTTTTAGACCATGTTTTCATTTGAGAAAGTCAAGAAAAACTCCCACAAAAATGCCAAAATGTTTTGGGTTGGATTAGGATCAAAGACCACATCATTTCCAACTCAAAAAGTGCAGGAAATCACCTTTTGGAGAGAAAGGATCGATCCCATAAGGGAAGGGATCGATCCCCTTTTGGCAGTAAGCTCCCAACGGCTAGAAAAGGTCTCCCAGCCTAGAAGATTCAGATCTGGAATGAAGGGATCGATCCCCTATGGGAAGGGATCGATCCCTTTGCCCGAAAATAGCCTATAACGGCTAGTTTTGTGAGATACAACGGTCATATTCAATCTTGGCTCCACCCAACGGCTAGAATACATCCAAGGGACTATAAATAGAGGCTTAGAAGCTAAAGAAAGGAAGAGGAACAACCAAGCAACATCTTTCATCATCTTATTCATCTTCCTCAAGCCTCAACATCAATTCAAGAGATAAAGAGTCTTCATCTTCCATCATTCATTTATTTCTTGTATTGCTTAGCACAAACTTTGTATAGGCTTTTCATTGTGCTTAATTTCTGTAATCACTTGCCTATCTAGAGGCTTTCTTTGATTACCCATTTGTAAAATCATTTCATTCCTTGTAAAGGGGAGGTTTCTCTTGAGCCTTGAAAAAGAGGGATGTTACTCTTTAGCCTAGGAAAAAGAGGGAGGTTACTCTTGAGCCTAGAAAAGAGAGAGGTTACTCTTAAGCCTAGAAAAGAGAGAGGTTTCTCTTGATCCTTGAAAAGAGGGAGTGTAACAAATTCAAGGATAGTGAATTTGGGAAAATCCTTGGGAGCGTCTCAAGGTAGAGGACGTAGGCAAGGTTGCCGAACCTCTATAAGTCACTTGTGTACATTTCTCTATCCTTTCTCTCTTTACTTTCTTGCAATTATATTTGTGTTTATTGCATTGAATTTATATTGTATAATTGCCTAGCTAAGAGAACTTAGAAAACACTCAAATAGGCTAGAGAATTTAGAGAAACCGAAAAACGGGCATAAGATTAGCTAAGAACCGATTCACCCCCATCTCGGTATAGCCTATAGAGCCAACAATTGGTATCAAAGCTTGGGCTTGAGATTGATTTAGACTAACCTCTATCGAGCAAAACGATCTTAAATGGCTCATTTGAATATAGGTACACTCCTAGGAGAAGAGGGACAATCATTAGTTAGACCTCCACTCTTTAATAGTGAGAACTATTCATATTGGAAAACTAGAATGATATTATCTGTACAATCAAACGATTATGAAATGTGGAGAATTATAGTGAATGGTCCTAGAATTCCCATGAAGAAAATAGATGGAGAAGATGTCCCTAAGAGTGAGGATGAGTGGGACACAAATGACATGAAAGTGGCACAATTGAATGCCAAGGCTATGCACACTCTCTTTTGTGCCTTAGGTCCCAATGAATATAATAGAGTCTCCTTGTCTGAGAATGCTAAACAAATATGGGACAAACTAGCCATCACACATGAAGGGACAAATCAAGTTAGAGAGACCAAAGTAGGAATGCTCACACATGATTATGAACTTTTTAGAATGAAAGAAAATGAGTCCATTAGCGAAATGTTCACTAGGTTTAATGATATAATTAATGGACTTAAGGCATTAGGCAAGACCTATTCTAATGTAGAAATGGTGAAGAAAATCTTGAATAGCTTGCCACAATCATGGGAGGCAAAGGTAACCGCAATAGAAGAGTCTAAAGATCCAAATACCTTGTCTCTAGATGAACTTATGGGCTCCCTACTTACATATGAGATGAAATTGAAAAGAAATGAAGAGCCTTCAAAGAAAGTAGGGGTAGCACTTAAGTCTTCCACTCATGAGGATGATAGTGATGAGAGTGGAAATGAGGAAGAAAAGGAAATGACAATGTTTGCCAAAAGATTCAATAGATTTATGAGAATGAAAGAGAGAGAGAGTAATAGGAGACATCATAGGGGAGAGTCAAGTAGAAGAGAAAAAGACCCCTTAGTGTGCTATGAATGTAATGAACTAGGTCACACTAAGCTAGATTGCCCCTTACTTAGGAAATAAAAGAAGAGGAAGCCTAGGAAGAAAGCATTTGTGGCTGCTTGGAGTGATAGTGATAGCTCCGATGAGGAAAATGTAGATGAAGAGGTAGCCTACTCATGCTTTATGGCCATTAGTGATGATGAAGGTAGTTGTAGTTCTAGTGAAGATAATGATTATACCTTTAGTGAACTCCAAAATGCCTTTAATGATTTAGCAAATGAATTTCAATGCATGAACTCCAAATATAAGAAAATCATTGCTAAATTAAAAATAGAAAATGAAGCCTTGACTAATACTAAGCTAGAATTTGAAAAGAAATTAGAAGAGGCTAACTTAGAAATAAATGAGTTAAATAAAAGGAATACAAATTTGCATAACTCATTTACTAAGTTCTATATGGGTCAACAAAAATTAGATCACATGCTTGAGACCCAAAGAGCTTTCTTTGATAAAGATGGGTTAGGTTATAATGCAAATCAAAAAGAAACTCATCTTAGGAATTTCTTAGTGAGCAAAAATACTATGCATGATTTATCTCTCACATGCTCACTATGCAATAGGATAGGCCACTCTTCACAAGCATGCACATATAGAAAAACCACTTTTAGAGGAAAAGTAGTTAGGAAGATGTGGATCCCAAAGCATGTTATAAATGATGATGAAATGAGCTTGAAACGGATCCCTAAGGGATCTAAAATCGTGAACACTAACTCTCATGGACCCAAGAAAATTTGGGTACCAAAGCATGCTTGAATTTGTGTGTTGTAGGAGTGTTAGAGCATGGAGATACAAGATACAATGAAGTTTGAATGCTCAACACATCCTCATGGAGTTTGCTTGTGCTAAAGAGAAAAAGGAAGAGCTTGGAAATCCATCTTTAGCAAGGTGACAACAATCTCTCAAAGAATGGCTAATGGTGGATCCAACACATCATGGCAAGCACTCTCAAGCAAAAGAGTATTGTGAGCTTAAATTCTCACTCCTTAAAATTTGTGTTATATTTAAATTGTCTATGCCTTGATGATATGGTTTGTTGATGATCTTTGATGCTTTGTGAGTTGAATGATTGAACAAAAGGCATGATAAATGATTTTTGAATGCTTAATGAATAGTTCTTGATGCATTGAATGAAAAGCATGTTTAATGATTTTGAAATGATTTTTGGTTTTCTGCATCTTGAGCAAGTTTGATATGTCTAGATAATATATTTAGTTGCTCAAAAGAAGTCAAATATGTCATATATACAAAATGCCTTGTCATAAGCCTTAATGAAGAATATGCATGTTGACAATCATGACATAATGTTCACAAGTATGATGATTTGATGATATATGTGCTTAAAACCTATGTGAACAAGTTTGTTTTGACATATTTATGTAATTCAATGCATTGGTTTGGCCAAAATATGCATAACTCTCAAAATGACCCCCTTTGAGGCCAAAAATGCTTTTATTGGTGAAAATCCTTCCATAATTGCAAAATCTATTGTTAAATGGTTTTTCATTCATGTTTTTCATTCAAAAAAGTCCAAAATCATGTTTTACAAATGTTTAAACCTTTACTTGAACTTAAATTACTCAAAAACGGAGTTTTGGTACCTCACAAGTTGAATTTTCTGTCAAAACTACTGCAGAATCTGCAGAAAGCATATGAGGGATCGATCCCCCTCCTAAAGGGATCGATCCCCCCAGGCCAGAAAGGGCTCTCCTGCATGTTTAAACTATAAATTGGGAGGATCTTTTGTTAGTTTCACACGATCTTTTGTATAAGCATAAAATTTGTTGTTTGAACTTCTTTTTGATGATCTTTAATATATGAAAATTCATTTTTCATTGATATCATGCCTCAACTCCATCAATTTGTATCATTTCCAACAAATGGTATCACTTTCAACAATCAATATCATTTTTCTTAAGCTCACAAGTGCAAAATCGTTTTTCTCATTGAAAATAGTCATGAATTGCATAAATCTTGAAATAATCTTGAAATATACTTTCAATGAATGCTTAAACATAATTTTGAGATTTATTTCAATAATTTATGGATATATTTGAGAATTTGATAAACTTGTGTATAATGAGTGTTTTTCATATCTTTTGTTCATCTTAGTCAAGCATGCTTTTAGGATTATGTTTCTTAGCTTGACTCAACTACTCCACACTAGGTTTCATGATAATTATACATCTAATGGAAGAATAATTAAAACTTGACCTTAAGGATTGATTTCAAATGTAAATTCAACAATTGGTATAAGGTAATAATTTTCCTTGGCTTACAATGTGTGATGATAAATGGATCCTAAATGTTCAAATGCATGAAAATTTATCATCCATGAAATTAATTCTTCATAGCCAAATTACTATGGAACTTGAGCTTTAATGACAACACCAATAATTGATATACATCTATTGAATCTTGATTGTTTTGATGTTGAACATGCATGTTTACTTAAGTTGAATCAATAATCATGCCTATGAGATGAGAATAGTTACTTGATGATATTATGTGCTTAATCTCACTCATAGCTTATGGATTTTGATGATAAAATACATTTTAGCTTGATAATATTGATTCACTTAGGTGAAGCCATTTTAGTTAAAATAGCATATACCTTCTAGAACGTTAAATGATGATAACAACTAGGGATATGGCTCGTAATTGATTAAAATGGTAATTTTGAATCTTTCCTTGCTCATAATTGGTTAAGGACTTGAATTGGAAAATGAGCATAGGATTTTTGTGCTTGAAACCATGGAAGAAAATGTGTTTGCTTGAATATCTTGACATTTTGTATCTTCCATGTGGTATAATGTTGTGAATATGAATATGGATTAATACTTTATGATAGTGTGCTAATGCTTAATTAATCCATATGCATAATTGATGATGTGTGATTTTGTTCTTGCATATTTAGAATGATTATTTTCTTGACATGATCACACTACACACAAATATTGGATTCATGCAAAATGACTAAGTCAACAATTAGTAACAATTGGTATTTAGATTGAAATAACAATTAGTATCATTGGAAACCATATTTTCAATAATTGGTAAGCCAAAACTAAATTGCCAATTGGTTTGAGCTTTAAATTGACAACACTTCTCATGCTCCTTAGATTGAAATGACAAATAGAGAAGAATTCTCTTAGGATATTTTTACATGAAACTCTTGTGTGCTAGAATTTGAAGTTAATTGCTATATATCTTGATTCTATGCACATTCTTGCTTGAACATGATTTATGAGCACATGCATATGATATGTTATCTAATTTTAGCTTATAATCATGATGTATTACTTTGCACCTTAGTTGAACCTTAGCGAACAATTGATACACTTAGGTGCTTGATAGGATTAAAATGAGCAAGTCACAGACCTTAGTAGATATTTATACACAACTTGCTTCATTATTTACCAATTGGAACCTTCTTGCAAAATTACTTATCAACAATTGGTATCAAAATTATTTATAAACAATTGATATAGGATCATAAGTCATATTCATTGCATACATATTTCATACTCTTTGAGAATATTGACTTATTTATTTGTGCTATAAGTCCTATGTACTAACATGTTTCTTGTTGGATGGAGCATTTTTACTTGTTCTCACATAGCCATGATTTTAAGGGGAGCATATTTTTTATTATTTTTCCTTCTTTTGCCTATGACAAAAAGGGGGAGAGATAGATAAAGGGAGAGATAGATATAGGGAGAGATATTAAGGGGGAGAGATAATGAGGGAAAATTCATTTTCAAAACCCATGCTTATATTAAGGGGGAGCTTTATAAAATCCTGCTTTATTTGAGGGGGAGTATTTTTTTTCAAAGAATTTTCAAAGCAAATTTACATTAAGTTTTGTCATATCAAAAATGGGGAGATTGTTAGCTTTAAATTGCCATATATATTTTGAGATGACAAAAACTTAAGTAAGCTTTAATGTTTTAATTCATATTGTAAATTTGCCTTATCACACATGATTTTCTCAATACATTTCAAGTGATCATATCAAACATTAAGACCATGATTTAATGATGCATACTCTTATTGGTCTTAATACTTTGTAAATGTTTTGAATATTTTAGAAAATCACTTGATGAATTTTTAGACCATGTTTTCATTTGAGAAAGTCAAGAAAAACTCCCACAAAAATGCCAAAATGTTTTGGGTTGGATTAGGATCAAAGAACACATCATTTCCAACTCAAAAAGTGCAGGAAATCACCTTCTGGAGAGAAGGGATCGATCCCCTAAGGGAAGGGATCGATCCCCTTTTGGCAGTAAGCTCCCAACGGTTAGAAAAGGTCTCTCAGCCCAGAAGATTCAGATCTGGAATGAAGGGATCGATCCCCTATGGGAAGGGATCGATCCCTTTGCCTGAAAATAGCCTATAACGGCTAGTTTTGTGAGATACAACGGTCATATTCAATCTTGGCTCCACCTAATGGCTAGAATACATCCAAGGGACTATAAATAGAGGCTTAGAAGCTAAAGAAAGGAAGAGGAACAACCAAGCAACATCTTTCATCATCTTATTCATCTTCCTCAAGCCTCAACATCAATTCAAGAGATAAAGAGTCTTCATCTTCCATCATTCATTTATTTCTTGTATTGCTTAGCACAAACTTTGTATAGGCTTTTCATTGTGCTTAATTTCTGTAATCACTTGCCTATCTAGAGGCTTTCTTTGATTACCCATTTGTAAAATCATTTCATTCCTTGTAAAGGGGAGGTTTCTCTTGAGCCTTGAAAAAGAGGGAGGTTACTCTTTAGCCTAGGAAAAAGAGGGAGGTTACTCTTTAGCCTAGAAAAGAGAGAGGTTTCTCTTGATCCTTGAAAAGAGGGAGTGTAACAAATTCAAGGATAGTGAATTTGGGAAAATCTTTGGGAGCGTCTCAAGGTAGAGGACGTAGGCAAGGTTGCCGAACCTCTATAAGTCACTTGTGTACATTTCTCTATCCTTTCTCTCTTTACTTTCTTGCAATTATATTTGTGTTTATTGCATTGAATTTATATTGTATAATTGCCTAGCTAAGAGAACTTAGAAAACACTCAAATAGGCTAGAGAATTTAGAGAAACCGAAAAACGGGCATAAGATTAGCTAAGAACCGATTCACCTCCCCTTCTCGGTATAGCCTATAGAGCCAACAATATATATAAAATTAAATATCCAAATTTGATACAAAAATTCTGATATTCAAATTACTTCCTTTTCTTTCCAAGTTTAAAGAAAATCCAATTCTGCTGCTACAATCCAGGCATTCAAATTGGTTTCATCTACTGATGCATTAATATCTTTTCATCAGATGAACCAAAGCAAATTGCATGAAGAGAATAAAAATAAATAAATAAAAAAGAAGGGTATAAAGGGATTGAGACCTGTGTCATAGCCAAAAGAGCAAGCCACTAATACCGGCAATTACAGTAAGTCCTAAAACGAAAGGATTACTGAAATATGACATTCTTCTCTCTGGAAACAAATCCAGATAACCTGAACTCCCTGGCAACGACTCTATCGTCATTCTCCTTTCCCTCTTTAGTAAACTGAAATTCAACCCCACCAAAAAGAACTCAAATTCCCAGGAAATGAAATTCCCAACTGTCAACACTTTCTCGTCTTCGTGTTATTAAAAGAAAAGTGCATTGAGTTTCCAAGGATAAAGAATTTCCCTTATATCCAAAAATAAAAACAATATATATTTTTTTTCCTTGAATTGTAGTCAAAACTCAAAAAACTATAAACCAATGAGACACAGCATGCATAAAAAACCCAAACTTTTCCTTTCCTTCTTTTCTCCGAGAAAATATGAATCCAATTTGATTTTCCCCGACAAATCTTGGGATATCGAAGTAAGGTTTCCCTGTATTTTTTTTCCTTTTCTGCCTGAAAGAAACCGTGAGAAGAAAGACAAAGGAAAAGTGAAAATGAGGACGATGACTGCTAAGACAGTGAGGGACGAACGTGGGAGGAAGACAATTTTGAAACGCAATTAAAACAATGGCTAAGCTAACCACCGGTCGATGACTCACTCACCTTTTTTTTGTACAGTACTCACCCACTCATATGTTTAAAAAATTTTAATTCTAATTATGCTCAAAGCTAGGATTAGATTTCAAAGTGTCAAACTTGAATTAAATCCAGTTTTTTATTAAATTAAAAATTTTTGTTTAAATTCGTTAATTATATTCAATATTTTTATCTGAACCTTCTTCGATATCGAATGGACTTTCAAAGTATAACAAAGAGCTCGATAGTCAGATAGGTATGGTGAAAACATTGATTCGAGTCTTATTTGAAAGAAGCAAAAACAGTAGGGAAAATATGGATAACATTTAAAATGTGGACTTCACGGTTTAAGGTTGGATTTAGGACATCACCAAATTTCATGAAAGAAGTAGAACATAATGAAAGACCTACTCTCGCGAGTACACACAATCATTTTACTCGCTTTTGCTACTGCCTGGGCTTCAATATTTTATTTTATTTTTTTTTAAAATTTAAATCGTGTGAATCACGTGTAGCCTTTTCGAATCATTTTTGACGTCGCTCTGCTAAAAATTTGTGTGGCTGCTCTTTCTTCTCCTTTTTTTCGCTAATTGAAAGAGGCAATTTCATTAAAAGATCTTCTATTCACGCCTAAAAAAATATTTGGCACACTCTAATTTTATAAAAAATTACTTAAATATTCTTCTTGTTTTCGGTGAGCCGTAGTTCACAAGAGTTGCTTCCAGGCGGCAAGTGCTGTCAGCAACATGCTGCTGTGACAGCAAGTTGCATGGGCAAAAAAAAAAAAAAAACTCTCAAAAATGAATTTTCGATAGTTTTATTATGCTTCCGAAAATTCACTTCTGGGAGCATCATATGTCTCCAAGAAATGAACTTTCGAAAGCATAATAAAACTCTCGAAATTCCACTTTCAAAGCTTTTTTTTTTAATTTTTTTGGCTACTCAAGCAGTTTGCTGCTGTAGAAGCATGTTGTTGGCAGCATATGCTGTCAGGCAGCAACTCCAATGAGCTACAGTTCACTGAAAAAAAAATTTCAAAAAAAAGAAAAGATGTGCAATGAGGATAATATTAGAAAATACTAGTAGATAAGATTTGTCTAATAATTTTTAAAGTATGAATGGAATTTCCCTTTCATTAATAACAAAATCTTAGCTTAGCGATTATTTTTTTTTCAAGGTGATTTAGACTCAAAGTTTGATCTCTTATTTTTTTTACTTTTTATAAAAAAAAAAAAAACAAACACGCAAGACGCAAGTGCGTGAATCGCATCGTTGTTGAAAAATTGGTAAACCATGAAAAACGGTGAATCGGTGACCTCCACGTGTCCTCTTAACCTAGAATACGGCCTTTTTGTGGAGTCCATTCGATCTATCAAATGTGTTTTTTTTCAAAATAGGATTAAATAAACTAAATTGTTCTGGGCAAAAAATAAAAATGAACTGTAACAAAAAAAAAATGAACTAAATTGTTTCTGCGATGCTCTTTCAAATGATTAAATGATAAAATTTTTAATGCATTAAAAATAATAAAATAATTATCAACTAAACTATTAGTTGTGTATTTTGATTTCATAAGTAGTATAAGATGATGATACATATCTTTTAAAATACTAAAAAATAAAAAATAAATTAATAAGATATGTGTCATTATCTTAATTTTATTTATGGAGTGAAAAATTTTCACTGACAATATATTGGACAATTATTCATAAAAAATTAATATATTAATTGTTAGTTGCCATTTTTAGTAAAAGAATATTATCATAAAATAATATTAATTAATATTAAAAAACATTTTAAGATATTTGCTAACAAAATTCTACAAATATTTTATTTTATTTTATTCGTCAAAGTTCGGATATTTTATTTAATTTGCTGTAAAATTAATAAAATTGATTTGAATATTTGAGTATTTATTCACATAATCATATACTTATTTTTAAAATACGAAAGATTTATAAATTTGAGTTTCAAGTCTTATAGCACTTCCATTATTTCGGTTTTTTTTATTAAAAGACAAAAAAAAACTTAAACCAACTTAAACTTTTTTTTTAATTTCTTAATCTACTTTTTAATCTCTAATCTTTGTATATTTTTTTGATTCATTAATCTTTGTGTATCCAAAGGAAAAAGACATTATGTATTTTAGTTTTTCTCAACTTGCAAGCCATTATTTAATAGAGTGGAAAAAAATGAGAATATATAAAATTGAAAAGAGAGAAAAATGAAAAAAATATATAATTTCTTTCTATAGATATGCTTGGTAGGAAAGATAGAAAATATGAAAAAAAATATATATTTTTATTCCTTCCATTGCTTGTTAGAATTGAAAAATAGAAAGAAAGAAAATAAAATTATATTAATTTATCATTAAGAAAATGAAATTATATTAATTTATCATTACTTAATTAAGGTAACAAAATAAAATTAAAAAATATAATTTTGTAAATATAGATATTTGACTCACATTTTTTTTTCATTTTCTCTCTATTAATTTTTTCAAGTGATTTGGTTTTGTTAATAAAAAAAGAATAATAATCTTTTATATTTTTTTCTCACACTTTTCTTTTTTATCAAACACTTATAAAAATAATTTTCTTTTCAATTTTACACACGCTCTTATTCATCTTTTCACTTTTCTACCCTACCATGCACACCTTAAAAGATTTGTTTAATATATACATTCCATTTAAACTAATGTTCAGTTGGCACAATTAAATTTAATTGATTTAAAATTAAAAGTAAATAATTTATATTCAAAACAATATAATTTTTTTATTCGATTTGAAATGGCTTGACCTCTCGTATCCAATTGCCACTCATAGTTAGCTAAACTATATGGTAAGCAATTTAGTTCGATATTTGCCATAGGCTACTTCGAAAAAAAATTAATAAGATTTGAGAGTCTTCAAAGAAACAATTTTTTTTTCTATCTAATAATAATAATCGAAAAACAATATAGTTTAATATAGGCCAAATCCTTAATTAGTTCAATCAATGTTTCAATGCCGACATTATTCTTCCATGTTTGGTAGGAATTTTTCTTCTCCTTTTAATTAACATGAAATTCTACACTCTACTTCTCAACTGACATTTTCCACAATTTTTTTTTATTGACATCATGTTGCCTCCAAACTATCAAAAAGTGCAAAGGTGAAAAAGAAACAATTGCTCTAACAATTAAAAATTAATCTAACGATTATTACCTCTTCTAAAAAAATTAAGATCAACGTTCGAATTTCCCTTACTTTCTTGCACCTCCTTATGAAAAAGAGAAAAAAAAACAATTGCCCCATGAAATAGTGAAGAGGAAGTAAACAGCTCATCAAAATATCCCTGCAACAACATGTCACCACCATCACCATGCATAACTTTGCAATCATGTCCTAACCCAACATGACTGACTCCATGCTCCTTCCTGCCTGTCTAAAGCCAACGTAGTACTACTATACATGCCATATGGATAATGTCTATACTTTTCTGATCTTTTTATATGCCTTCTTGAAGAAGATTGAGATGAGAGACTTGTTTTGACATTGTCTATTCAAGTAGCTGAGTGTAATAACTCATATAGTCATGTTATAACTCCATTTTAGACGAAAGTATGTGATTTTTTTATTTTGAATTTGGAATTGCACGAGATTTTAGTTTAGATATTAATTATCATTCTAAAGAATGATATTCTCATAAACAAAAAAAAGAAAAGAAAAAGAATGATATTCAACTTGCAATAAAGAGAAATTCGTAAAGTTGGCATCTCAAATTAGGAGGAACGAAAATTGCTTTAGATAATTGGGAATTAGCTTTTCTTTTTGTTAGTTGTCAGTTTACTCATATTAAAAAGGACACTGACTTAACTCATAATTGCGAAAGTGGTATGTGATTTAAATGATCTTACGTATGGGAAGAAAGCTTACCTCCTTTCATTTGTAACAATGATACATTGCACCTTTTTAATGAAGTTTCTATGTCTTTGCTAAAAAAAAAAAACCTTTGTACAATTAGTTGGAAAATGATTTTGAATCACATGTTATTTGAATTCAATTATTAAGATGAGAAGAATGAAATTATGAGATAAAAGCAAAATTGTTTTTAATTTTATGTTATTAAAATTTAATAATTTTTTTAACAAAAAAATTCAATTTGATTTTGATACAATTTTTTTGAAGAGTTGATTTTGATACAATTAATTAGATCACATGATTTAAATTTAGGCTCCATTTGGTTTACATAAAATGACTTTCAAAAAATGATTTTCTGTAAAATGATTTACGAAAAAGTGATTTTTTGAAAAAATTTATATTTTCTCTTGTTTGATTTTTTTTTTTGAAAAATCTATATTTCTATTAAAAAAGTATTATTCACATATTTAACTACTAATAATGTCTTTAAATTAACAACAACAACAACAACAACAACAACAATAACAATAATAATAATAATAATAATAATAAAGACGAAAAGAATATTTTTCAACAGCACCATCTACTCCAAATAGAACAGGGAACCATAAATATTGGGAATTCAATGAACTAGTCAAAGATTTTAACCTCCAAACCTGTCACGACCCGAAGGCCGCGACTTTCCCTTAATACTTATACTTTTCTTAGTCTACAAATTTATGGACTAAATTTTTCTTTTTCATTTTAAGGTTTGTATTCGGTGTCAGTGTAGTTACTATACTATCTTGGTGCCCTATAGTCATTTCATTTAAATATTAAACTAGAGAGGAAACGGTTCTAAGTTACATCCCGACTTGTTTAACAGAATATGTACTGTGCATCAATTAAAGTCTTACATATAAACAAGTATTTTATAAGGAATATATACCTCAGAAGACTAGTACCAAGTCCATACACCGTATCCGAAGGCCCACTCAGAAGCCCTCATGGCAGAATTTAACTCAATTATCTAAAAAGAGATGAAATTAAGTAGGGTGAGCAAAACCACGGCTCCGTAAGATACTAATATAAATGCAGGAGTAGAATTATACTGTCTTAACCGTAATGCTTAAAACCTGCAAGTTTGCAATTACAATTCACCTTTTTCATCAATGACATCTCGTTATCTCAATTCCTGTCATCTGTCTATCACTCAAACTTCTGAATAATTCATCTTAATCACCTTTCAACCTTCTCGTCATTATACCACAATGCATCGCACAACAATGCATAATGTATCATTTGGATATCATATACCATTAATCCATACTCAAATCAATTTCATCGTGTATCATGTTTAATTGAGATATCTTATTGAGTCACTTTACATTTAACAATCATACTCCTGTATTACATCAATTCATATCACTTATCGTGTGGGAACTTATGATCACAATAGTGTAAGATCATAATTCTCTTCATATCAATCTTATGTTCATGTATCGTATCATATCATGACATCATATAGATGAATTATCGTTATTGCCGAGTCATGACATTCCTCATAGAATTCTCATGCACAAAGCATATTATCATGTCAGGGTTTAATATGCAATTTATGTAACTTTATTGTATAAACCGCTATCATTTCAAATCATATCGCTTATACTTTTAGAGCATGCTCAAACATATAGATTTTCAATTCATTTCATAGTTACTTTTTAAGACATGGTCAAATCATGTACAATTTGTAAAACATATATTCACTTTTAGAGCATGTCTAAAACATGTGCGGTTTCAAAACATTTTTCATATACTATAAGTCATATCAGGTCTAGAGTTCATATCAAATAAAACTATACTCTAGACCACATATCATATCATGTTCGACATATGATCGTATATGAATCATATGAAGTATCGAAATCATTTTACATGTACTTTTAAAACATGTTTAAAACATGTACAGTTTCAAAACATATTTCATATTCATCTCAAGCATGTTTCATGTACCGTATAAATCATGTCAAGTCTAGAGTTCGTATCAATAAAATTATACTCTAGACTTCATATCATATCAATTTGAGACTAGGCTAAATCCCTAATACTCTATCAATAAAGACTTAAATTATTGTAGCTAGCAGTGAAGATCATGTTATCGTCCCCTCGAAACCAACTATGGCGCTATCTATGGTCATAGACCTCATCTCTCTCAGCCCCACGGATCAGGTGTGACTGAGCCCTGTCCACGACTATTGTCGGACAAGCATCTCTGCCTAATGAGTAATCTCCAATTAGGCGGTTTCTAATATGCTTTATTGAGTTTAACTCTCTTAGAGTGCCTACAGTCTCATAAAACATTTAAATCTTTAGCTTTTCTTGTCAAAGATCATGTAAAGCATATGATATCATTATGTAAGAGGTTTTATATATAAAATATATATATCTACCATATACTTTCATTTCGAAACTAATCAATACTTTACAGTATTCATATAAACATTATTATAATGTTTCAAGTTGTAACAAGGCATGCTTAAATGCGATGCAGATTCAATCATGAGTTCCAACAATGAACTATCATTTTCGTAAAATATATCATTTAATTATAGTGTTAACCATAATCCAAACTCCTCAATTCCATCCTTTTGATTTCAATCAAATCATACCTAATAGGTAATTTCGATATTCATTGTGGTTCCTCGATATTCAATATCATTTCTCAGTAATTATCGACTATAAAAATCACTTGTACATTTTATCATTCAATACTAGGACCACTACTGTCAGTATGAGTCCCCTTAGTATCTCTGAATATTTAAATGTCATATTTCTATATAACCATTAAGATACTGGAATTATGTAATTACCGATATCATCATTCAGGACCTATTCCAGAGTCAACATCGAGGATATAAAATCACAGGATCAATAGTCGTCTATCAATCCATCTATGGTTTAACATATTGGCACTCGTTCATTATTCTGACTTGATGCCCAATTTCATCCACTATCACCAAATCAAATCACTGTTTTCAGATCAATTTTCATATGACCCTTATAATATAATACCATGCTAGAATTATCTATAAAGGTATTATCAAATCAATCTTAGGTTAGCAATTTACCCACTTAAGAGATTTGACCAATTTCCACTATCAAACAGTGTTCCAAGACATTTTATATCAGAATATCAAATTTATACAATTCTCGATCTTATTATTCAAGACCTATTCCAGAGTTATAACCGAAATCATATAATCACATGTTTGACACTCATTTATTTGAATCTATCGATGTTTGGATCATATCGTAATTCGACCTCAATTTCAATAAGATTATGTATGCACAAGTCATACTTTTGTTATAACTCGATATCACAACTATCCATCGTATACCACGATATTGATACTAAGACCCTTACCACAAATGTATGTCCGCCTATGATCTTCCGTATATTCGAAAATACGATGTAATATAATAAAATCCTCTCAACATTGACCTCTCGCAATGTCTGTGTTATCACGTTTCAAAAACCACTCCAACATCAAGATTCGAAATCAATTAATTCTAAAATCATCGTTACGTCAATAATTCCACAATTCAATCGTTCAACCATCTATATTACAACATCGATATTCTCTTCCAAGCTATATCACATAATCATCGTTACTTTTATCAATAAATCGACTAATCGATATTCCACCTCAATCTCGACTTGGAAATCAATTCGTGTTATTAAGATAAATCTATTTATCGATTCTATAAGGCTTACATCATGTGACTCATCATGTTATCATAGTCAATCATTTACCTTCTCAACTATTCCAAAAATCAAGTTTTCTGGCAACATGATAAAGTCCTTTTAAGACTTATCTTTCGATAATTCTTTCCAAAATTTCATATATACGAGAAAACTTAACATTTGTCATCAAACATTTGCATATAAATTTTGGCAACATAACGGCTTAATTTTTATCAAAATTTCCTGCAAGGAAATACAGTTTATAACCACACAGCCGTTGATTCTCAATCTCTTACTAAGACCCCTACCACTAATTGTAGGTCCTCTTAGCATTTAAAAATCATTTCAATATGCATCACATCAAAAATCACAATTCCAAATCATACAATATCATGCTACTAATGCTTTATAAAAGTATCTTACCTATTCGCCAAAGCTTAGCGTGTTTCCGAGCCTAGCCGAAATCCACCACTAGCCTCATTTCCATGCTGCCACAATTTAACACACATATATCCGCTTAAAAAGTAATCTAATAAATTCTATAAATTTCTACGGAATATAGCAAAATCTTTAAATTCCTTACCATTACTTTCTTTTCTTTCCTTCCTTTTCTTCTCTTTCTTCTTTCTTCTTTTTCCTTTCTTTCTTTTTCTTTTTCCTTTCCTGCGGCTGCCATGAACTCGGATCTGGCCTCCATTTCCCGAGTGGCGGCGGCGGCGGCGGAGCGAATCTGGAGGTAGGGGTGTTCAAAATTTGGAAGAAATTCGATTAACCGACCGACCGAGTTTAATTCGGTTAATCGATCGGCTACCGAATTTATTTCGATCGGTTAACGAAAATAGGATTTAAGAAAATTCGGTTAACGGTTAATTCGGTTCGAAAATCGAATTAATTTCGGTTAACTGAATTAACCGAATTATTTTTACTATGATATATAATATATACTATATATACACTATATATAATATATACTATATACATATAATATACATATGATATACTATAATATATATTATATATGATATTCTATAATATGTATACATATGATATACTCTAATATATAATATATATACACTATATATAATATATACTATATACATATATATACATATGATATACTATAATATGTATAATATATATAATTTTGTATAAAATTTGGTTAATTACATTAATTAACCGAATTATATTTCGGTTTGGTTAATTCAAAAATGAATATTTCGGTTCGGTTAACGAAAGTAAAATTTTATAATTCGGTTTCGGTTAATTCGGTTCGAAATTAACTGAATTACATGAATGAACACTCCTATCTGGAGGAGTGTTTTCCAGTCTCTTCTCCTCTCTTTCCTTCCTCCATTTTCCGTTTTCCTTTCCTCCAGTGACCTCCACTCCTTTCCTTTTCCTCTACTGGTGGCGCGGGTGGCGTGGCGGTGGCCAGATCGGTGGCACCGCCACTCTTCTCTTTTCCTTTTTCCCTTCCGGTTTCGCTTCGTTCTTTCTCTCTTCTTTCCTCTCTTTTTCTTTTCTGCCGCTGTCCAGCCCTCTCTTCCTCTCCTTGGCTTGCTGACGACCTCTCTCCCCCTTCCTCTTCCTTCTCCCTCAGCCGACAGGGTCGGCATTCCTCTAGGTTTTTCTCCTCTGTTAGTAACAGAGGAGAAGAGGAAATGTGGGTCGCGTTGTATCCTGACTCCCCTTTTCGTTTTTTTTATATTTATAAATATAATTAATAATAATAACTATAATATATATAATTATTATACATATAATTATAATTATATATATAAATACACTATTATAATATGTATTTAAGTACATATTTTGTATAAATATATATATATATATATATATACTTTTTACACTTTAACATAAAATAATATTTATATTTATATATATATATATGTATATATATATAATATACATAAGCATATACATGTGCTTTTATAAAACATATGATATATACATATATTTCATGTACAAATATATATGTTTATTAAAAGTATATTTATAAAATATCATTATATAAATATATCAAAATACATATTTTTATTTCTTATTAAGTTTTGGATTCTTAATATCCAAATTTATTTTCTCTATTTTCATTTCTTATTTAATTTGAATTTCAATTTGTCCAAATCAAATTTTTCGGATACCTAATATTTATTTAAAAATTCTCGATTTTTACAAAACCAATCCAAGCAGCAGCAAGACATAAGAGGCACTAATAGAGGGTTCTAGCCCATTTCATTTCATTTCTCCCTCACAATCAACATTATCAATCCTTCCATTAAATCAACATTAGTTGCCAAATCTTCCGACTGATAGCTCCAATAAGCCCCAACCAACTTTTTGAAGCCAAAAGTAATGATGATTGGAATGATATCTATTACAAAGGCACTCATATTCAATTAAAAAAAAAAAAGCACTCATATTGTCAAGAGATGATATTTGCACCAATTTCGTGTTCTATACTACAATCCCCTGAATTATTGGCTCTGTTTGGTTCGCATAAAATGATTTCTGTAAAATGATTTTTGAAAATTTAATTTTCTGAAAAAGTTAATATTTTATGTTGTTTGGTTGATATGCTGAAAAATATTTTCTATTGCTTATTGTTTTAACTTAATATAGTTTCGATAGAGCCTTTTTTCTTAACAGTGACATAGATTTGGAAATTGTTTTCTCTTTTTGAAAATGGTAAGACAATTTCTCAAAATCCTTAAAGATTTTTAATTGATCAAAAATGTTTTATAGGTATCAAATACTGAAAAATGTGAAAAATATTTTTTGTAAAATGAAATTCGTATACCAAACAGACCCATTTTTTTAAAAGAAAAAAGCTAAAAAAATATATGCAGACCACCAACTGGCTGCTTAATAAAAAAGTGCATCAATGGTATAGCAAACAATTACAAACCTGGGTATTTGAGCATGGAGTAGTCCAACAGCAGTAGTTGTGTAGCTGGAGTGTCCAGCAGCTGCTCGAGTAGTCTAGCAGCTGGACAATCCATAAAAATAGCTGCTGCCTACTGGGTTTTGCATGGATTCAAGGGAAAAGGGAAAGAACTAGCCATTGATTAAAAAAAACTGCTTTTGAAAAATTAAAAAAAAGGGTCTTCTTAGAATCAAGAAATAAAAATGATTTCTTGACATTTTCCTGCAAAGAAGACAGACATAAAAAATGATGATGACGATGGCCCTAAAATTAAACCCATTTCCTCAAAAGAGTGCTAACAGGAAATGGTGATGCTGATGGCCTAAAGTTAAACCCATTTCCTCAAATCAAGAGGTGTTAGATCATTACCTGGCTGCTAAAATCAGTTTTGGCAGAATAAGTGTTGAAGGATGTCGGCAAGGGGCTTCAACGATCTGGTAATAGCAAGATTCACGGTGGTACCGATAAGGGTGATCGGGGTAGAACTTGAGTTTCAGCAACATTTTTCTTCTGTTAAGGTTTTGGGATTTTGTAAATTTTCTTTCCCTTCTCAAAAGGGAAAGACATTTTTTGAAAGTCTTTAAGTACTTATATTAATTTTATGTAAAAGATTGAAGGTGTATTTGATAACTATTTCTTAATTTAATGAAGCTTAGTACATGATAAAGTTGCTTTAGTGCTAGACCGCTAAAGATCAAAGTTAGTAGAAATATAAAAACAAATTCATTCAAAGTGAAGAATGTACGATATTAATCACCCTGTAAGTTCTAGTGCAATTAACAATTATTAATAATATGAATGCAGGAGATTACTGAAATAAAGTAGGTATCAGTATTTTTTTTTGAAATGATTTTTGATTGATAATTTTGAGCTACTTACAAACATTTTGCAAAAAAAGAAAAAAATGTAACTGCAATAATAATTATTAGTTTTAGACCTGATGATCTATTATCATTGAGGATTGAAGCAAGTTTGAATGCAGAAAGTGCAGGTTATTAATCTGCAAATATAGCATATCATAAGCTATTTTAGTTTTAGACCAAGAAAGATCAAAATAGTAAATAAATAAGAGTTTATTTTATATATGCACACACTGCGCATAACCTCTGTATATTATTATTATACTAAAAGTTGAGATCTCATTATTAAACAAAATGAAAATATGCCAAATCACATAATTAGCACAATCATTTTCTTTAATATAATATTTTTAAATTTGTTCATAATAGCTTGATGAATTTTCAGTTTATTTATTAATGAAGCGTTTACTTTGATATAATAATAGTGTATAAAAATTATATTGTGCATAATGTGTATATATAAACTTAATAAATAAAGGATAATTATTCTATACACTATCAACGAAATATTTTTATTCCATAAGCGATGTTAAGATTGTAACACGTATCTTATTTTATTTATTTTTTAATATTTTTATATGACACATATCACGATTCTAATAGCGCTTGTAGAATAAAATTATTTTACTGATAGTGTATGAAATATTATTCATAAAAAAAATTGTGTGATAGATTAAAAACTTCTTTGTCAGTTGTCAACTAAAAGATGTATTGAAATCGCAATGAATAATTCGACAAAAAAAAAAGACACAATGAATAAGTAATTAATTTTCCTTTCGTACCATTCTCTTCTTAGTTAATTTTTTTTTCTTATTAAATCACAATGAATAAGCAATTAAGCATGTAAAAATTTTAATAAAAAAATGATGGAAATAGGGAACTTTATTAGAACAATTGCAATCCAGTGAACAAATGGAAAAAAAAAAGAAGGCCGCTCTCTCTATTTACATACATTTAGGCCAATAGCCAAATCATAGAGCTACAAATTTATTCACCACCGCCACCTGTGCCTCTACAAGCGTCAGCTTCCCTTTAAAAATGTCCAAATCATGTCGCTGATCAGTTTGAGAAAGACAGAGCCAAATCAAAGTTCCATTACACATTACAGTCCCGACAAATGGCCCCAGATTGGGTAATGTTTTGCTCAATCCACCTTCACATCTTTCATCTTCACCATTGATGTAGTCCACAAGCAGTTTCTCTGATTCTCTCTTTTGAGTTTTGTCTTTCCTTTTATAGCTGCCCAAAATGTGTTTGATAAAATTCTTGAACCACTCTCCACGGGTAAAAGTCACGGTTCCCATCACCAAAATCTTTCTTCGTGTTAGAAAAATCCTCAATACCATGAAGGCATAACAAGGAAAAATACCAATGCCTTGCTTAACCACCAAAACAATCCTCCTCCTTCCTCTCGAGCACCAAAATGTGACCTCTGCCCAAAGCAATGCTGTCCATCACCAATGTTCATCATTTGGCGAAAACTTTAGTTCCATAGCTCTTCCAATTCAGGTAACAGGAAACAATCTTGGAGATGATGGCTTGAGATTCATTGAAATCTCTTGGGAGGACTTTTTTCCTCAAATTACTGTTCTTCAAAGAATTCAACAGTATCATCCTTCAAAGGTTAGACCTTTTCTCTTTGATTTTGATCGACAATCTGAGGTTGCTAATGTCAACATTCATATCCCAAATTTTTCTTATGCCCGGAAAGCTGAACATTTTTGAAAATTTTCGAATCTTGTGGTGATATTAGTGATGTCTACATTCCTGCAAAAAGAAATATAAGGGTTCAAAGATTTGGTATTGTTAGTTATGAGAACATTGATGATACTGAGTGTCTATTAGCCTATTTGAATTTCATTTGGATTGGCATCTACAAACTAAGATTTTATAAAGCTACTGCTAGTGTTTATCAAATTTTTAAGAACGATTGAAAATTATTTTCATGCTTGTCACACATTTTTAAAATCGAAACTTTTTTGCTACCTTAGAAAAAAGCAAATGGTAGGTGTCTATATGTATATATGTCATTATCATAATAATAATGGTGTGAAATACAAACAGTATAGTTTAGTATAGGCCAAAACCTTGATTAGTTCAATAAATGCCTTCATTATTCTTCCATGTTTGCTAGAAATTTTCCTCCTCTTTTCCCTTTTAATAATGGAATTATCTTTCTTCCGATAAGATTCTGTTTGATTCCTGAAAAATTTGAGAGAAAATAAAATGAAAATCAAGAAATTTAAATCTTCCTTCCTCAAATAAAAAGAAGAGTTTTACACTCTTCTTCCCCAACTCACATGGTTGCCTTCGAACTATCTATCAACGGGCGCAAAGTGGAAAAGAATACAATTGCCACATGAAATAGTGAAGAGGAAGTAGACAGCTTATCAAAATATTCCATCCATGTCAGCTTCATCAGTGTGGCTCTCAAAATCATGTCCAAATCTATTCTGCAAAAACATGTCACCACCATGCATAACTATGCAATCATGTCCTCACCCAGCACGACAAACTTTATGCTCCTTCATGCCTATTTAAAACTAACATATACTACTGCCATACATGCTATATGGATAATGTCTGTACTTTTCTGATCCGATATGCCTTCTTGAAGAAGATTGAGATGAGAGACTTGTAATTGACATGGTTTTCAAAATCCAAACTTTGTTTGGATTGAATTTAAATCTTAAGATGAGAGGAATAAGATTATGAGATAAAAACAGATTGCTTTTAATTTTATGTTATTAAAATTTAATAATTTTTAAACATAAAAAAAATCTAATTGGATTTGTATGCAATTAATTAGATCACAAGCTCTAATTTTTCAAAGAGGTGTTTGGTTTGAACTTTAAATAAAACTTGGTCATTAGCTTGAAGATTTCGATGCACCTTATATAAATACATAAATGTTAAAGTCTTTGATTAAAAAAAAAGTAAGTGTCATACATGGATAGTTTAATTTTTTGACATATAGACAGTCTTGAATAATTACTGTGTCTTGCATTTAATTATTTAATTTAATTTTATTTCAATAATAAAATTTATTTTCATATAATAATAATTAGCAGTTGATGATTTATGTACATGTGATTAAGATAAATCGCATTTTGGGTTTACTAGGCGTCTAGGTTGCGGTTCAATTACAAAGGTAGAGGTGTATGTGATTTATACAGGATTTTTGGGAGTCTGGCTAAAGAGTAGTTCTAGTTGAAGCGTATCTTTGTTGGTTGCTCAAAAAATTTTGCAGCCTCTGATTAATGAAGCTTGATTGGATCTGCTCGCTTAAGCATGTTATATAAAGAAGCAAATTTCTATGCTGATTTTTAGCAAATTTAGTGCATGTTAATGACTTCGAGATTGCATTGTTCTCCAACTGATTTAGAATCAGTTTGGATGGTTGATGAGATTGGCTCCATTGAGATTAAAAACAATGGTGGTTGTGAGATTAATTACTATAACAATGAGATTAGATACTATAGCTATGAGGTTGAAATTAGAGTCGGGATATATATTTGGATACAAACACAATGATTGCGATCAGGTGAAGGCGGTAAAAAGAAAAATGACCATTAAGGACAGTATATTTAATTTTGTATATGATACAATTTATAGTATATATTAAATATTTTTAAATTAATAAATTATTAAAATTATTTTATATCAATAATAATTTTGGCATTAAATATTTTAAAATTATTTTATTTATATTTAAATGTTATTTATCATTTAAAAGCTTTATAGTTTTATTTAAAAAAAGATGACATATGATTTTATATTAAAGTAGTATATTTTAGATTTTAAGCAATAAAAAATTTAATAATTATATATTAAGTTGTATGTATAAACTTATTTATATTTTAAACAAATGCATGATTGAAAATCTTAAAATAAAAAGTAACCAAAGAAAAAAAGCATTAAGTATGAAAAAATTGGGAGAATTAACAAAAATAAATGTTTTAAAAATATAAAAAAATTTAATTAAATGAAAAAAAAAATTAAAATTAAAAAAAGATACAAAAGGGATTGCTTATCCCATCATAGGGTCTCATTGGCCCCCTCCCCTCTTGTGGATTACTAGAGGCCATTGGAGGGGCATTTCAATCTAATTGCATCGCAGGGTGTATTTGATGTACCTTGCAGTGCAATTAGACTGTAAATAAGCTTTGAATCCCGCTGCACTGACTGACTTTTACAAACTGATTTTATAGGTTTTGCAAGACTGCAAGGCATGTGTAGTGTAAAGGAAAAATCACTCTTATGAACAAAAAAAGAAAAGAATATTTTTTTTTTATAATACTAATTGCTAGACTCTCATTAAAAATCTATATAAATCTTAAGTTCTAGTGATCATGTCAGTTAAATATAATGTGTTTTTATTAGAGAAGTAATATGAAGCTTCATAGTGGCAGAACCAACATGGCTAAACTAGACCTCTTCAACCATGATTCAAGGCTTATATTTGGAAGGAATAATGTGAAGTTGATGCCTATTTGACTTTGGTCAGTGTCGGTTAGTGAAAGATATCTCTATTCATATGTATAAACTATAAAGCTCAGTATATGATAATGTTGTTTCAGAGCTAGACCGGGAAAGGTCAAAGCTGTTGGAAATATAAAAAAGAAAGCACAATATTCAACTTTATCATAAGTTCTAGGGCAGTTAACAATTCAATGAAAATGAATTTTTGAATTGAACCATTTTTCTGGATAATATAAATGCAGGAGATTAATGAAATTAAGTAGGTTTTTTGGAAATGATTTTTACTTGATAATTTTGTAGCTAGATATAACCATTTTACAAAAAAATACTGCAATGATAATTATTTGTTTCTGACCTGGTGATCTACTATTATGGAGTATTGAAGCAAGTTTGAATGCAAAAGTGCAGGTCATTGATCTGCAAAATGAACAACATATTTTAAGCTATTTTAGTCTTAGACCAAGAAAGATCAAAATAGTAAATAAATAAATGCGTGATAGATCCCAAACCACATAATTTGCTCAATTTATTTTCTTTAACCAAAGCTTCTTTATCACCTAAAAAGTGTATTGAAAGTACTGATTAGAAATTAGAGAAATGTAAATGCTAAACAGTAGCATATTTAGTTTTAAAGGAAAAGAAAAAAGTCATTCCAAGTTATTGCTCAGAAAAATAAAGTGCAAAATTATAGTCATCATTCACCCATAATTCAACTATGAATAATTCTATAAAAAATATATTGAAATTTATCCAAAAACTCTAAAATAAATGATTTTGAAGGTATTACACATTTACAAAAAAAATGAAATAAAGAAAGAGAGGTTTGGTGTCAGGTTTACATAGTCCTAGATAAAGCCATTATCAAATATCAAATCCTGTCCAAGTAAGACAATATAAGATGCATTAGACATTGACAATGCATTCCACTTTTTTTTTTTTTCATTTTTCACGTTCCCTTAACCTTTTACTTTACCTTTCATACCATTCTCTTCTTCATTTTCTATTTCCTTTTAAATCACAATGAATAAGTAATTAAGCATGCAAAATTTAAAATTAATAATTATAAATTTTTAATAGAAATAAAATGATGGAAATAAGGAACTTCACCTAGAGTAATTTCAATCCAGTAAACAAGTGAAAAAACAAATTAAGCATAAAGAAGAATAAGCTTCAAATGCAAGCAGGATTAAGAAAAAAACTCATTAAATTTAAAGATAAAAAGAAGGATATAAAAAAAAATAAACTGCTCTCTCTCTCTATTTACATACATGTAGCCAAGGAAATGATTTCCTTTTACTTGCAATCAACTTGGTAATTCATCTCCTGAAACAGTACCATACTATATATGTTGTTACTAATATATATAAAATATTAGCAAAAATGAGAACAAAGAAAGAACAAAAATTCAAGTAAATCAATTTTATATTGAATTTTATTATCATATTTTTTTAAAAAAATCAACAACAATGTCTAAACCTTTGGTAGCATAAAGACATCAAAGACATTAATGAATGATTATAATGATGAAGAATAATATGATAGTAGTTAATAGATGCAAATAAGGAGAGTAAACGTGATTAATAGATGCAGATGGAATGCAACTCAGGGGATTTAAGTGGATGCATGCTTTAATTATGCAACGATATATAGCACATTATATCATTGGTTTATGCACATTGCTTTGGATTGTTACTTGGTTTATCACTTTAAGTGGACAGCAACTCAACTTAACTTTAATTTAATGGATTTAAGTGGATAGTTACTTTAAATTGTTTATTTGCATTCCTTTTGAACATAAGATGTTTGATATCAAGTGGACCGATCCAAAAGCTAAAAGGGTCATTTAGTGATGCTTGAGTAGATATAATGATTTCATATGGTTGTATTACTGTTAATTCTTTTTCTATTGCTTTTTATTTGTTCACAAAGTTTAAACTTCATACGTTGAGGAATAATAATTAAATATAAAAGAGTTCAATGAGAACATCACTGTCCCATTTATTGTTGAAAAAGTGGAGTTGGACTTAATGTATGCATGATTTTGAGTTTTTCAACCTGACCTTTTATGCTTTTGATTCTCCTAGATCTACACATTTGAAAGCAATCGAAAAATAAAATTCCATGGAAAGGTTCTACAGCCTTTTATTACCAGTGAGCAAGATTTTGGTCAAGGGGCAACCTGAGAGAAGGACACAAAAGCAGATAGAGTATTGTCGATGATTTGTCTGTCTCAGCCCTTAAGTGAACAGGTTAATGCTGGCAGCCTGGCACCTTGGTTGGGCAGTTAAGCATCCCTCGAGAATCTGTCAAGGTACGGTTGTCAAACTTTTTCCACTAAGCAAGATACTTAGTAAAGCTTTTCTTGTGTTTGTGTTTGTGTTCAGGGTCATTTTATAGTGGTAAAAATTTTCGCATACAAACCGAGGCGATAATATACTTCTAGATATGAGGAACTTAAGTGTGCTCTATTAGTGGTTGTATTAATTCCTGCAATGTGGATAATAAAATATGGAGGTTTAACATATTTTCATTCTTTCATAGATTAATTCCTACATGTTTTACTGCCATTGGAGGAAACAACCTTGCCTGGAAAGGTTTTGCATGCATTTCAAAATGGATCATGTAACTTTGCAATTTGCATGCTTGTATTTCTGTTTTTGTCTCTCACAGCAAACAATCCAGAAACAAAACAGAGAATAAAAGCCTCACCTAGAAAGGGATGGGAAGAAGAATTGCAAACCACAAATTCCCCAATTCACTCTTTGTCTTCCTCTTTTGCTCAATACTGTAAAAAAAAATTGCAAACAGAATCAATGGTTATTCCATGAAAAATGTAATTAAATGTTTTGTTGCCAAGATAAAGCAAACACTTTAAAGACATAATTTCATAAAGTAGAATTTTACATAGCAGCAAAAAACTTGGCAAAAAGTTAGAAAAGAAAAATTATGAACCTGGCAATCGAGGAATAAAATATACAAATTATTAAAACAGTAATTTTAATCCTGTATCACACTCCTTTCATAAGGTACGCGCGTATGTGTGTAAATATATAAAATATATATTTTGTATTTCTACAATTCTACTATCTGTTGCAGTAATTTTTTCATCTTTCTCATCAGATTCTAAGTTCCGAAGCTTATCCAACTCAGGGTGGTTCAGATTCAACTGAGTGGAGGACCCTTTTGTCTGTCACTGTCAAGCTCTGTCATGGATTTTAAAGCATAGCAAGGACATGCAGATTATCGTGGAAAACTCAAAGAAAATGTACTGAAGTTGTAGGCTTTGATTGAAGTTTGAGGGCTTGGCTGATACCAGAAAAGCTTGGAGAATGGACCCCCATCCTCAAACATTATAAACCTTGCCAATGTATGATCAGAAAGCAAGACAACCCATCTATATGAGGTGATCTGTCCTTTTATGTATCCATGATTTCACGCATGCAATTGTCTACATTAGCTGGGAATAATTACACGTGTACCATGTTAATAAGTTACCAACATTTAAAAGCAATGAAGAATTGAATCTCAGGATGACTTACCTATGCTTTGGAATTGCACCTCCTCAAATTTAATGACTGTATCTCGGTCTTTGAGGGTCTGGTTCTTCCTCCTCATCAGAGCCGAAACGTCTTTTGAGCCTAGCTCTCATTGTAGTAGTTGTTGCAGCAAGTGACAAGAAAGAACAAAAAGTTGGGAGAAGTACAACAATTTTATTCATAAATTACTAGAGTTTAAAAAGGCATTACAGTAGCAGAATCATAATAACTAAGTCTTAAATAAATGCAACTTGCAGATATGGACTCCTATATGCAAATGCATGTTCAGTAGATAAACCAAAGGGAAAGTAAATTCCTAAATAATAGAACCAAATAAAAGTGCAGATAACAAACCCATGTTCTGCATAAGTACTTTCCTAAAGGCTAGGACACATTAAAACAACCAAGGAAATAACGTGCAATACTAGAACTTATTATTTTAACAGTAGTTGGGTCATCACCAAGGGCTTCCTCATCATTAGCATCTTCTTCCAAATCTCTATAGTTGACATCACAATTCAAGGAGAGCCCATTTGGACCAAGTGCAGAGTTGGGTTCCGACATGGAAGCATCACATCTGTTCTCTTCATCTTGGATGAATGACCAATTGGCATGAGAACTTGGTTCCAATGTCTCATTGGTTGGGTCCACTGCCTCTTCACCATCAGACCTGTAATTCTTGACATCACAACTCAAGGAGAGCCAATTTGGATCAATTGCATGGTAGGATTTTAACATGGAAGCATCACATCTGTTTTCTTCCTCTTGGATGAACGACCAATCACAACATGGTTCCAATGTCTCATTGGTTAGGTCCACTGCCTCTTCATTATCAAACAGGTAACTTGGGCTAAATTCAACCTCTTCGTCATTAGTTGGGTCATCACCGAGGCCTTCCTCATCATTAGCATCTTCTTCCAAATCTCTATTGTTGACATCACAATTCAAGGAGAGCCCATTTGGACCAAGTGCAGAGTTGGGTTC
This sequence comes from Heritiera fomes, assembly GCA_032173925.1. Lineage (NCBI taxonomy): Eukaryota > Viridiplantae > Streptophyta > Magnoliopsida > Malvales > Malvaceae > Heritiera > Heritiera fomes. The sequence goes on along the minus strand of JAPDPM010000009.1, from coordinate 32,545,224 downwards.
CGACATGGAAGCATCACATCTGTTCTCTTCATCTTGGATGAATGACCAATTGGCATCACAACTTGGTTCCTTTGTCTTATTGGTTGGGCCCACGTCCTCTTCACCATCTGACAAGTAATTGGTGCTGGATTCAACCTCTAAGTCTTCACCAGCTGACCCGTAATTTGAACAGACTTCAATTCTGTACCAAGAACTGGATTCAACCGCTTCGTCATTGGTTGGGTCCAGTGCCTCTGGCCAGTAATTTTTCCAGGATTCAACCTCTTTGTCATCCACGTACAATAAATTGACACCACATTTTTGCACTTCTATTTGCTCTTTAATGTTACTTGGATAATAAAAAAGTTTAACGAAGAAATCAAACGAGGCCTCATAAAAATGATTGTCTCTGGATGTTCCAACAATGCCACTTTGAAAAGGCTGAAACCAAACCATCACATGATTGGACTCAATGTCAATGACATTGTCGAAACTTTCCCCAGGGCAGCGAGATCCAAATTTGTGGTGATCACCGCAATCGGTTTTAAATCGAACTTTGTAATCGACTCTTAATTGGCCTCTTAATCCGCGTTCTTGATTGTGCTTAAAGTCAGCCACAACGCATAGACCAAAGCCCGCTAATCTTTTACTAGAACAAGCTGGACTCAACTGGACAGTTATTGAAGAGTTTGTACTCCTATCCTTGAATGTCTCTGGAATTTCACTTCCAGGAAAACAAGAAAAGAGATATACCTGTCTGATTTCACTGGTCCACGTGTCCAAATCTCTACGAATGTAACGTCCCACAGTAAATTCCAGTGCCACGCATTGAAGTCTGAGCTGTGTACTAGCCACAATATTGTTGACTGCATCCTGATCAAGCTTGAAGCAATTGTCGAACATAAACCAATGTTGAAAATTATCCGCCTCCCAACGTCTCCGGTCTTTCCGTTTCCAACATCTAAATCCTGGTTTGCAGCCTGTTATCAATTCAAACACCCACAGTAAGGAAAGAAAGTAAAACCAAATACAACAAAATTCTTACCGTGCAAACTTCTTACAAAGTCTAACTACACCCTTTTAATAATCCAAATGCTAGTTATTATATTGGTGTTCACAACTTTTTAAGATAGTTTACAAATCAAGTTTAACACATTATTTATAAATGAAAAATCCTTATAACTTTTCTTATGCTTTTGAGGTGGAATTTAAGGCAAATCCAACACAATCTTGTGCAGTTAAAAACCTTAAACAGGGTGAAAGTTTAGGCAGCGATGTAAGGCTTTTGCAACATGTTAAATATAGACAAATTAAATTGGAATGTTGTTTGATACCCTCAGGAATTTCCGCTATATGCCTATATCTGATCTACTTAGATGCAATTCTTTCAAAAAAACCAAATTGCCCAACCCAAAAATATTCCAGGGACATCACACTTTTGTTCCTATTCTTCTCAAATAAAGATAGATTAAACATCCCGTAGTCCATAAGATTTCTGAGAAACACTCTAAGTTTGAAAAACAGCCATTGAGATTAAGTGTTTCAAGAGATTTGAACTTACAAATGCTTTTCGGAAGGCTCTTAAGCTTTGTGCAACCCGACATAATCAAACGGACAAGGTTTTTAAGCTCTGAGATTGATGGAGGCATTTCTTCTATAGCTGTTTTGCTCAAATAAAGGTATCTAAGATATTTTAACTCAGAAATGCTGGTTGGAATGCTCTTAAGCTTTCTGCAGTTGCTCATTCTCAACCGGAGAAGGCTTTTCAACCTTGAGATTGATGAAGGCACTTCTTCTATTGCAGTGCCGCTCAAATTTAAATCCAATATGTTCTCTGGAACATTGGGAAACTTTGAGATGTTTGGGCAATTATAGAGGCTGAAATAATGAAGGGCATCCAACTGGACAATCGTGCTTGAAAGATTATGAATTCGGCTGCTGCTCATATCCAAAAAATCAAGTCGATTGAGACATCCGATCGACGAGGGCATTTCTTCTATCTGGGTCCGATTCAAGTCCAATCTTTTCAAGTTTCTTGGAACTTCTGGGAATAGAGAGATAGGGCAATCGGAAAGTTCAAATGTTGAAAGAGATTCCAACTTATTGATAGTCTTCGAAACGGCTTTAACCCTTGAGCCTCTCAACTCTAACACCTGAAGTTGGTCGAGATTACTGATTGAGTCGGGAATTTCTTCTATGGCCGTGAAACCTAAAAACAAATCTGTTATATGCTGTGGTAGCTCAGGAAATTTCTTCAGATTGTAACAATAGCTAATTGTTAGGTTGCTCCGAAGATGTTTCAAGTGAATCATGGACGGGAGTTCAACTAAGCTTTTGCATCCACCAATTGACAGTTCTTCAATATTACTGGCTACCGACAAATCTGGGATACTGGTTAAATTCTTGCAACCGTAGAGATTAAGCACTCTTAAGTTCGCAAGATTCTGTAGAATGAAGTTGAAAACAATATGAGATTAGTTTAAAACCTCTAAACTTAAAGGGTGTATTACTAAAATGAAAATAAAATGTTAAAGAATACCTGCTTTCCATTCCAAAGTTGTTCAACTTCACTATTACCTAATCTCAACTCAACAAGCTTCTCTGGATGAAATTTTGAGGGCAAAGATTTCGGTATGTAGTAGTCCCAATGAAGGCACCTTAACTCATTAGGAAGAGATTCAAGAATTCGGTTCGGAGGAACCAATTTACAGCCATACCCATAGAATTTGATAATTCTAAGACCACGCATCCTTGCAAATGCATCTGGATGCAACTGGATTTCACCAATTTGAGACTGGTCTAGTAACATTCCCTGGATTGATTTAGTCCCCTGTGATAAACAACAAACAATAGTTTATTGGAATGGATCAAGCATTTATCTAGTAATGAGCAAGGAACAAAAAGTTAGTGCAATTAGCACTTACCTCGCCATTCTCGAGAACTTGACGAACGTCATCTTGAGTCCATAATCTACGACGTTCTTCAGGACATAAGGATTGGTCAGGGACAACATTCCTACCCATTTCTTGTATCAAATCATGCATGCTAAGATTGTTCTCTTTTGTAACATTTAAGAGGCATTTATCAATAAGCTTGTTAATTCCACTATAACCACAGAAATTATAACAACTGTCTAGTATTTTTCTTGCAGAATCTCTATTATACCCCTTAAAGAAGATTGCAATATCAAGAAACATATCCTTATCTACTTTATCAAGTGCATCATAGCTAATCTCTAGAACTTTTTGAATTTCTGGATGGGGCCATTGCTTGAGTTTATTCAATTCACTCTCCCAATATGCCATGTCCTTCTTATGAAGTGCAGAACCCAAAACCCGAAGAGCTAATGGAACACCTTTAGCATATTCCAAAAAACTATTTGATAGACCCTCAAAATCACCAGCAGGGTGGTTTTGCTTGAAGGCAAACGAACAAAAAAGCTGAAGAGAGTTAGTGTAACTTAATTCCTTGACCTCATATATTTCATCAATTGATCCATTTGTAAGGACTTGTTTGTCTCTAGCCGTAACAATGATTCTATTACCAAAACCAAAGTGGTCATGGCTAATCCCTAATTTTTCTAATTGATCAAACTTATCGACATCATCAAGGACAACAAAAACTCTCTTACGACGGAGTCTTCTCCTAATAGATGTGGGTACTATCGTAGGAGTATCTATACGGAGGCTTTTGTCATTTAATAGTTCGGAAAGAAGTCTTCTCCGCAGGGAGGTAGCACTATGTTTTCCTAACTCCTCTCTAACATTTGCCATGAAGTAGTGACTTTCAAATTTATCAATGGCTTCATAATATAGAACCTGAGCAAGAGTTGTTTTGCCTATACCCCCCATTCCCCATATCCCAATAATGCGAACATCTTCCCCACCAATGCACAATAGCGATTTAATTTGCTCCATATGAGAACCTATTCCAATGAAGCCTTTGTAATTGATTTTAGACAGCTGATTCAGCTTTTTCACATTATCACGAACAATATCCTTAATGACTTTGGGCTCAGGCCTACCCAATAAGCAAAAAAATAAATAAATAAATTAAGCCAAAGGTAATGAAAATTATATGAACAAAGTTTCCAAAAATTGCTAAAAAAATATTTAAAAAAAACTACTTACTCATGTCCTGTCAAGGGAAACCCAGTTATGTTACTAGCTTGAGCCAAAGCAAGTCTCCACCCTTGAACCTTTTCTATCCTGTCTCTTTCATGTTCAACAAAAGCTGTTCTGAAACACCCGGTTTGATTTCGTATGTCGGATGGGCTAACATGGTAGAAAATGGGAACCACAAGCTGTCCTCGTGATTTCCTGCATTCCATTATCTTGGAGAGTTCTTCCAAGCACCAAGATGAAGCAGCATAGTCTTGAGAAAAAACTATAATTGAAATCATTGATTCTTCGATTGCTTGCAGCAGTGCGTGAAGGTCCTCTCCCCTTCGGAGTCCTTCGAAATCAGCATAAACTCCAACCCCTTTTTGTCGAAAAGCCTCATAGAGGTGATGAACGAATTTATTGCGAGTGTCTTTACCTCTAAAACTCAGAAAAACTTCATGCTTTGGTTGATGGAAGGAAGCAGAAGCAGAATCAGAAGAAGAGGAAGCCATAACAGAGAGCAAGAAGGCTTAGTAACGTAACACTATAACTCAGTAAAGAAAGTGAATAACATGGAAAGCTAATGAAGGGGGATAAGAAGAATACAACTTTATGTTGCTTTTGTACTGCCTTAGATTCCGTGTAGTGGGGTGCTAATGAAGTTCGTTGAAATTTCCACGAAATGTATAACCAAAAAAAAAATTTCCACGAAATGAAAAAGAAATAGGAGCTACGCGGAATCGTGCGGTAAAGAAGTGAAGCAAAAAAAAAATGTTTCAGTATATAAAATTTGTATTCCCTGAATCATGTAATCATGTATGCTACCACTTTTAATAAGATATATGAAATTATCTGCACAATTAACTCCTTTTGCTTATTGTCACGGTAGAGATCGAATTTTGTCCAAATCAATAAAACTACATTCAATTGGGCTCTCAAAGTCCAAATTGAAGTATCGGGCTTCTAAGCCCATTAAAATGGGGTGAGTTAATTTTTTTTCTTATATTATTATTATTATTATTATTATTATTATTTTTGTTATATATATTTTCTAATATTTTCTTTTTATTATTTTTTGTATTATTTGTTTTTATTATTTTTATTGTTATTAGTACTTTTATTATTATTATTATTATTATTATTATTATTATTATTATTATTATTGTTACTTTTGTGTTATTATTATTAATATTATTTATATATATTTATTTTATTTTTATCTTTATTTATTATTATTATATATTATTATTATTATTATTATTATTATTATTATTATCTGTTATTATTATTATCATATTATTATTGTCGTAACGGCTTCGCGCGTGACGATTTCGAAAAAAGCGTTTAAAAACAAAACATGGGAGTCGCTACCAATCTTTTTTATTAGGTGTGATTGGCTACCTGAAAACGTTTATCTTTTCAATAAAATCTCAAAATCAATTAAGTTTTATTAAAAAGATAATCTTTTGGTCTGCGAAACAAAAATTGGGTTCGGGGGTACGGTTACGCGTGGGGAAGGATTAGCACTCCCACGACGCCCGTTAAAAACGGTACCATAATAATCATGTGTTATCCTTTTTGTTTTAATAAAATGGTCCTGGTTTAATATTTAAAATTAATTCTTTTTTATTCCATTATTGAAGCCTTTTATTATTTATCAAAATTATTTTTCCAATTTTTCTAGAAAAAGGGGTTAGGTTTTGTTTATCGAAAGTGAGTATGAACCCTTTTATATTGAATAATTAAATCGAATACTCCAATACTTTTGGCGGCATTTGAAGTAATTTTTCTCACCTAGAGATTTCTTAAGAATCACTACTTGTGACTTCTATAGAATCTCTTCATCGGAGGGCTCACACCCATTTCGAAAATTATTATGAATGCATATGATGCAAACAAATAAAAATGATGCAAATGAATTTTTACTTTTGAATTTCATTATTTATTTATTTAATTTTCTTTGTTTTTTTAAAAAACTTATTTGTTTTTATTTTTAACAAAAAATTTAAATTATTGAAAAATCATACTAAATAACTCAATACTTTTGACAACATTTAGTAGGACTCTTCTCACCTAGGGATCAGCTAGGAATCATTACTTGTGACTTCCGTAGCATCCCATCATCGGAAGATTTGTTTATTTAAATTTAAATTTTATTATTTATTTCCTTTTTGGATTTTCTTTTAAAAACTTATTTATTTTTTATTTTTTTAAAAAAATTTAAATTATTGAAAAATCATACTAAATATTCCAATACTTTTGGCAATAATTAGTACGACTCTTCTCAGCTAGGGATCAGCTAGGAATCACTACTTGTGACTTCCGTAGCATCCCATCATCGGGAATTTCATTTTAATTTAAATTTTATTATTTATTTTCTTTTTCTGTTTTCTTTTTTAGAAAAGAAAAGAAAGAAAGAAAGAAAATTATTTATTTTTATGTTTATCAAAAAATTAAATTATTGAAAAATCATACTAAATATTCCAATACTTTCGGCAACATTTAATACGACTCTTCTCACCTAGGGATCAGCTAGGAATCACTACTTGTGACTTCCGTAACATCTCATCATCGGACCTTATTTAATTAAATTTTCCTTGATTTCCTTTTTCTTTGTTTTTTTAAATATATTTTTATACATTTTTTATCAACAATAATTAGTGAAAATACAAGTAAAAGAAATATTTTCAAAACTTTTATTTTATAACATGCCTTAGTAATAATAATAATAATAATAATAATAATAATAATAATAATAATAATAATAATAATAATAATAATAAACACAAATAATAATAATAAACAAAAAAAGATAGAGTAATAATAATAAAACACAAATAATAATAATAAACAAAAAAAAGATAGAGTTAAAAAAAATACCAAAATTAATTGGGGTTTAAACCCAAAGGAAGGCCCCCCTGAATGGCCCAAAAAGCCAGCCAAAACACCAAAGGGCTCTTTTTCGGATTGGGCCGGGTCTGGTGGGTAGCGGATCGGGTCGGATCTTTGCTGGGCACGCAGGTCGCGAAGAGAGCTGGAGCCGGGTCGGACGCGCGGATCCGGGTCGGGCGTGCACGCGGGTCTTCTTCTCTCCCTGGCCGGTCGGGTCGGGTGCGCGGACCCCGGGTCGGATCCCGGGTCGCGCGCGGGTCAACCATCTCCTATAAAAACCCTCCTTTTTTTTCCTTTCACTTTTCCTTCTTTTCTCTCAAAAAAACCCAGAGCCCTTGAAGGCTTTCCGCCGGGGCGATTCCCAGCCACCGCTGGGGTCGCTTCCGGCTGCCGCCGGCCACCGTCGCCGGTGGCCAAACCCCAAAAAGATTGCCTTTTTCCGATTCCTCTCCCCCTCCTCTTTCCGATTCCAACCTCCGATTCACCAAAAAATAGCCCTAACCTAGTAGATCTGAATCTCCCGAAAGCTTTTTCCCTTTTTTGTTTTTTTTTTATTTTTGAATCTGGTGTTGAATCTTGTTGTGGTTTTTTTGGGTTGCTGTTTTTTGTGTTTTTTGCAGGTGGGGATGGTGATGGTCGAATGGGGCTGTGGTAATGGGGGTTTGTGGGTGTTAGCTAGCCTCGGGTTAAGGCTTTTGGGTTTTGGTTCGGTGATGATGATGTTGTGTTGGCCCCAATGGTTGAGAGCTAAGGTTTCGGGTAGCCAAGGGGTCTCGGTGGTAAGGGTCGAAAATGGTGAGGGTCTTTTTTTTTTTTGGGTTCGCTTCCGGTTGTGGTTATGTGCGTGTTGAGATTGGTGGTTTTTTTTTTGGAGGATCCTGGGTGTTGAGTTTTTGAGGAAAAAAATGGGGTTTTCGGTTACTGATCTGCGTGTGGAATTCCCCTCTGGTTCTATGTGGATGGTCTGGCTTTTTTAGAGGGAAGGAGTAGGCAGAGATGAGATGGGTGGCAGAGAAGGGTGAGAGTAGCTGAAGGTGGCTGGTGATGGTGATTGATGGACTAGACAAAAACAAATAATAAAAACAATAATAATAATAATAATAATAATAATAATAATAATAATAATAATAAAGTAATAAAAATAAAAATAATAATAATAGTAATAATATAATAATAATAATAACAGATAATAATAAAAATAATATAAATAAGAAAAATAAAAATAAATACATATATATGTAATAATAATAACAATGAAAATAGGACAAAATTAGGTGTCAACAGTTGCCCCTCTTTGCTCATTGCTGAGGATCAGGAATGGAGCAAAGACAATAGACACTAATTTTGTCCGACTTATGACCTAATTTTTCTCTCTCTTCTCTTTCTTCTTTTTTTTTCTTTTTTTTTGATTTGATTTTTTTTGAAATATGCTCCTCTTGCAGCAGAGGCAATGAAACTTTAAAATTTAAACCATCCATTTTTTGTTTTTTGTTTTGTTTTTTTTTAATGTGTTCCTCTTGCAGCAGAGGCAATGAAACTTTAAATTCCTCTAAAATGCTCCTCTTGCAGCAGAGGCGATGAAACTTAAAATTTTTTCCTGAAATGCTCCTCTTGCATCAGAGGCGATGAAACTTAAAATTTTTTCCTGAAATGCTCCTCTTGCAGCAGAGGAGATGAAACTTTAAATTTTTTCCTGAAATGCTCCTCTTGCAGCAGAGGCGATGAAACTTTAAAATTTTTTTCTGAAATGTGCTCCTCTTGCAGCAGAGGCAATGAAACTTTAATTATTTGTTTTGTTCTGAGAAAGCTCCTCTTGCAGCAGAAGCAATGAAACTTTAAATTCTTTTTTTTCTGAAACGAGCTCCTCTTGCAGCAGAGGCAATGAAACTTTAAATTTTTTTTTTTTAAATGAGCTCCTTTTGCAGCAGAGGCGATGAAACTTTAGATTCTTTCTGGAAATGTGCTCCTCTTGCAGCAGAGGCAATGAAACTTTAAATTCCTTTTCTGGAAAATGTGCTCCTCTTGCAGCAGAGGCAATGAAACTTTAAATTCTTCTTGGAAATGCTCCTCTTGCAGCTGAGGCGATGAAACTTTAAATTCTTTTTTCTGAAATGAGCTCCTCTTGCAGCAGAGGCGATGAAACTTTAAATTCTTTTTCTGAAAATGTGCTCCTCTTGCAGCAGAGGTGATGAAACTTTAAATTCTTCTTGGAAATGCTCCTCTTGCAGCAGAGGCGATGAAACTTTAAATTCTTTTTCTGAAAATGTGCGCCTCTTGCAGCAGAGGCGATGAAACTTTAAATTCTTCCTGGAATATGCTCCTCTTGCAGCAGAGGCGATGAAACTTTAAATCTTCCTGAAATATGCTCCTCTTGCAGCAGAGGCGATGAAACTTTAAATTCTTTTTAGAATATGCTCCTCTTGCAGCAGAGGCGATGAAACTTTAAATCTTCCTGAAATATGCTCCTCTTGCAGCAGAGGCGATAAAACTTTAAATTCTTTTTCTGAAAATGTGCTCCTCTTGCAGCAGAGGCGATGAAACTTTAAATTCTTCCTTTTTTTTCCTTTTCTTTTTTTTCTTTCTCTCTTTCTTTTCTTTTTCTCTCTTCTCTTCTTTTTTCTTCTTTCTTTCTCTCTCTCCTTTCTCTTCTTTTCTCTCTTCTCTTTTCTTTTTTCTCTTCTCTTTTCTTTCTCTCTTTCTTTTTTTTTCTTTTTTTTTTCTTTTTCTCTCTACTCTCTTTTTCTCTTCTTTTTTCTCTTCTTTTTTCTCTTTTTTTTTCTTTTTCTCTCTACTCTCTTTTTCTCTTCTTTTTTCTTCTCTCTTTCTTTTTCTTCTCTTCTTTCTTTCTCTCTCTCTCTTTCTTTTTCTTCTTTCTTTTTTTTTTCTTCTCTTTTCTTCTCTCTTTTTTTCTTTTTTCCCTTCTCTTTTCTTTCTCTCTTTCTTTTTTTTTTCTCTTTTTCTCTCTACTCTCTTTTTCTCTTCTTTTTTCTTTTTCTCTTTTTTTTTCTTCTCTTCTTTTCTTTTTTTTTCTCTCTTTCTTTCTTTTTTTCCTTTTTTTTCTTTTTTCTTTTTTTTCTTCTCTTCTTTTCTTTTTTTCTCTCTCTTTCTTTCTTTTTTTCCTTTTTTTTCTTTTTTCTTTCGAACAAATTTTCCTCAATTTTTTTTCAATCCAAAATCTCCTATATTCACCTTTTTTCAATGTTTGGCTGATGTAATGATCACTAATGCAAAAGCGATATCAACAATACGAATGCAAATTTCTTTATCAATGAATAACCAACTATTATGATGCAAATACAGACAACTTCTATCATGATGCAAATGCAAATGAATTCTATCAAGATGCAAATGCTAATGTTTCATGCGAATGTGCATTGTAAAGATGCAAATGCAATTATCCAAAATTTTCTTTCAATTTTCTTTTCTTGTTGACGAAAGCTTTTTCATTTCTGATTTCTCATCTACCTTACCCTAAAATATGTCTCATCACTTGAAGCCATTTTTGTACTGTGCCATAAAGGTTGCCCCAAGACAATCATCAAATTTTTTTTTACTATTACTTTTTGAAACACCATAAGAATTCATTTTACAATCAAAATTTTTCCTAACAAAAATTTCCCCCAAAATGGCACAAGAAATTCTTTACACCACAATAATTATTAAATTCTCTCTCATTTCTGCTTGAAACACCATCAGAATTTTGATTAGCAATCGAAAAAATTTCAAACAAAATTGCCTCAAGTATCCTTCCCATTTTCAGATTCAAAAGATAAACAGCTTTTATTTTTGAAAACGTTTATCTATCCAAAACTTTTTAATTTCACAAGATTGCCCCACATAATCATGATCAAAGAAAGTTAAACACAAATGCAACACAGAATTATCATTTGAGTTTCTTGAAGATTGGTGATCACTATTTAGGTAGGTGTGGGGGGGAAGGTAATTTATCCTCATCAAATGGATCAGGTGGTTTGCACACATCAACGTTTAGTCCATCAAGAAAAAGCTCACAACTCAGTGAAGAAGGGAATGAATGTTCTTTCATTTGGGCTCACAAATGAAACACAAGTTTTTCAAAAAATGATGAATTCCTTCAAAATCATGGTTTTGCAAAAAGGTTTATCTTGAAATGCAGACAAAATTTGACACTCCTTTAATTTTCAATTTATGTATTTTGATAGTTGTCAAAACTAGCCACAATGGACCGAAGCTTTTGCTGGGTTGTTTGGGAATGGAGAGTAGGTTCAAAATTTTACATCAATCCCTTTGACGCATCATCAAAATGGACATTCTCTTAAGGGCCTTAGATGTTCATGGGTCTCAAAATTATTTCGCAATGTCACTTCTTGTTTGACCTTGCCAGCACTTTGAATGACCTCACAAATATTTTCGTTTTGGCTTTAGACTGCCCCTTTTTTTTGGGGGGGGGGGGTTTTCACCCTAAAGCCCCGTCCTCTTTTCTTTTTTTTTTTGCTTCTTTTTTTTTTGTAATTGTTGCATCATGCACTTAAGAATTCAAAATTCATCCAAATTTGGTTGTGAAGATTCTTGAAGAATAATCTTGGTTGAGAAATGAGCGAAGTGCTTCATTGGTTATAATAATTCATCAAGGAAAAATCCCTTCAGTTTAAGTATCCACGTTTGATCGAAATGGACTTTTCAAGGTACGTAATGTAGGCCAGGTTTCGGGGTTCTGAAAGAATGGATAATAAGGCCCAAAAGTGTGTTTAAGGGTGATCAACCAAGGATCATTTAGTATAATGTAAAGATTTATTCAATTCATTTGTCCTCTTATTTCTTATTTTGCCACTCCTTCATTTCATTTTCTCTTTTTTTCTTTTTCTTTCTTGCAATTTCTTCTTCTTCTTCTTTTTCTTCATTTTTTTTACTTTATGGAGTGAAATCAAAATCTTGTAAAGCTAATTCACCTCACATTTGCCCCTTAACATGATAAACCATTTTGACTTAGAATTGGGGCCGGTTATTCGTACTCTTGGACAAGATTTTTGTATATGTGCCCCCCGATGTGGAGGGTGATCCTTGGTTAAGGTTTATTTAGAAAGAATTTATAAGGCCCAAAGAGGGTAGCAAATGGATAAATTTTAGATTTGTGAAAAGGATGGTGAAAGATGGCCATTTGTCATTTCAAACATGGTCACTTAAATTGACGAAAGTTTCCGTGAGCCAAAAGGGTCAAACATTTTGTCTTTCTGGCTTTTTTGTTTTTCTGAATTGAATTTCTTGGATATTTTCATATTTTGGCATTTTCTTCTTCTTCTTCTCTCTTTCTTTCTCTCTCTCTCTCTCTCTTTTGTTGTATGGAATCATTCGAATATCTTGAGTGCATGATGTCACAATCGATTTTTCTCTTTCATTTTTTTTGTTTCATTTTTTTTTGCTTTTTTTTCTTTTCTTTTTTTTTTACAACTCATGCAACAACAAAATATTGCTACAAAATGCCCACAAGCTAGTGAAACCTGTTGGAATTGGCATATTCAACTTTGGGTTGCTCATGGTATTTTTACCGAGAGAGGAAAAAGGTATTGCATCATTTGGGCAAGTTAAGGGTATGATACTTTGTCCTCCTCAATCTTGGTTTCAGTCACATGAATGAATCAAAGATTCAGAAATGGCCTAAGGAATCTCATGGTTTATGGTTCTTCAAACAAAATTAGGCAATTCTGCCAAGTATGAATTTCTGGCATAGTTTTGATACATATCAAATTACCAAAATTCAAATTTAAAAGAGTGTCATGCTTGATTATTCAAGGAATCCAAAAATGAATTTTATCAAATTGATTATTTCATTGTTCATTGCCCAGGTGAAGGTCATCACACTGTAATGGCATATTGTGATCGGATGAAAATGGATCATTTGAGTTCAAGTTTTTGCCCCTCAAATGCCCGAAGGCCTTTTAAGAATTTTAGGGCATGAAAACAATTAGCGAAGGTAGTGGATGAATTTTTCTGATAATGATCACCAATTTTTCAAAACTTTCTTCAATCTTTCTTTATTTTGTCATTTTGTTCAACTTCTTTGATCATTCGGTTTAGTCATGTGAGGCTTTATTTGAATCATTATATATATTTAAAAAAAAACTGTGATTTCTTTACAAAAAGAATCAATCAATGCCATTTATATATATCAAATACAATGACAAATCAAAATAAAAAATGTATATGGAAAATTTTCACTATATTTTCAAGAAATCTATTTACAACAATTAATGGTATAGCAAAGTAAAATACACAAAAATTTTTGTTGAAAATTCCCTCCTGTTTGATAAGTTTACATATCATCTTGAAAAATCAAATCTGAAACATGAAAAAATGACAAGTTAAAAAATCAAAGAATCCTTTTATGCCCCAAAAAATGTTCCAAAGAGTTTCTTTTTTCATAAAAATCAGAAAGAATTTCTTTCTCTTTGAAATGCAATGTAAAAATGCATGAGATATGATACAACAATGATGCATGGTGAAAGACATGTATATACGAAATGCAATCTATGCAAAATCCAATTATAAATGAAAATCAAATTCTGTTTTATTTCACTTGTATGATCCTAAAATGCACCTAACATGATCTTCAATACATGTAGACACGATAATGTCAAAATGATATGAAATTAAAATGATATATGATGCTAATATGCTTAAAAATGAATGCTTGTATACATAGTACCTAGACACAAATTCTATTGCTGCTGAGTCCGTATGCAAAGAGGAACGAAGAAAAACATAATTTTTAACTAAAACTAAACACTCTTCACGCCTTTTTTCATCCTTTTTTCTCCCCTTTTTTTTCTTTTTTCTTTTTTTTGTGTACCAGACAAAAAAAATTTTTTATTCATTTTTTTAAAAAAAAATTCACATTTTCTAGTAGATTTTTTCAAGAATTATTTTTATTTCATTTTTATTCCCAATCAAATTATTCTTTAAATTCTTTACCAAATAAATTCAAGGACAATTTTTGTTGACATCTTTTTATTCAAGAAAAACTCAAATGTTTTTATATTTTCGTTAAATTTCCTATACGACCCAAAAATAAAATAAAAATATTTTTTCTTCATTTTTTTCTTGTCAACTTATTCTTTAAATTATTCAGAAAAAGGGATAAAAAATCAAGGAAATATTTTGTTGACTCTATTTTACCTTTATTTAGAAAAATGTCAACTCTCTTTTTTATTGCTTTATAAAGTACATTTTTCTATTTATTCCCATTTTTATGTCTATATCTTTGAAAGAAATCCTTCTCCTCTTTTTATTCTCCAAAAAAAATCATTCTCATTGTTTTGAAAGAAAAGTTTGTTTTATTGTTTTTCTCACACTTTTTTTGTTAAAAAAACCTTAGATTTCTTTTTATTTTACAAAAATTCTTTCCACAATTTTATTATTAAAAAAAATCCTTTTTGAAAAACAAGAAAAACAATTTAAACCAAAACCCATAGTACCTTTATTATTGATGCAATAAATGGGATCAAATAATGTTCCCTCTTGTGTCCTAATTTCAAAAATCGGACATGACTCTACCTAAAACTGGCTTCTTAGGTATTTCTATGTGCTAGGTTAGGATCTAAAGATCTTAAGGTTCCCAAATTATACCTTACTGACGCCCACACTGGACTAGTAAGATTTGATTTGAGTGGGAGTATTTCGATTGCCATTGCGGAGGTGATTACCTCACGAGAGCAAAGGTACTCTACTCCCTCCTAAGAAGGACGGAACCCGGGTATAGAGCTCATGTCATGCAAATGCAAGTGCAAGTGTGTGTATGAGGGAATACATCAAACATTTATCATACTATAACCCCTATCCTAGATGCCCCATTATTATTAGCAATAATATATACAAGATAAAGAATGCCATAAAATAAACATAATAACTTATTCACACAAATGCAACAAATTATTTAAAATTAAAGAAATTAAATTTAAATATTAATTAAGACCTTTAAATTAAAACTTAGGATAACACATGATTAATAATGGCTTGACCCTCGAAAAGCTTCCCCAGTGGAGTCGCTAAGCTGTTGTAACGGCTTCGCACTCGACGATTTCGAAAAAAGCGTTTAAAAACAAAACATGGGAGTCGCCACCAATCTTTTTTATTAGGTGTGATTGGCCACCTGAAAACGTTTATCTTTTCAACAAAATCTCAAAATCAATTAAGTTTTATTAAAAAGATAATCTTTTGGTCTGCGAAACAAAAATTGGGTTTGGGGGTACGGTTACGCGTGGGGAAGGATTAGCACCCCCACGACGCCCGTTAAAAATGGTACCATAATAATCATGTGTTATCCTTTTTGTTTTAATAAAATGGTCCTGGTTTAATATTTAAAATTAATTCCTTTTTATTCCATTATTGAAGCCTTTTATTATTTATCAAAATTATTTTTCCAATTTTTCTAGAAAAAGGGGTTAGGTTTTGTTTATCGAAAGTGAGTATGAACCCTTTTATATTGAATAATTAAATCGAATACTCCAATACTTTTGGTGGCATTCGAAGTAATTTTTCTCACCTAGAGATTTCTTAAGAATCACTATTTGTGACTTCTATAGAATCTCTTCATCGGAGGGCTCACACCCATTTCGAAAATTATTATGAATGCATTGAAGGAAACCGAAACAAACACGCAGCGGAAATAAAACATTCGGCCTCCACCAGGATCGATTCGGAGAGTTGCCTGATTAGGGTTTCGAGATTTTACCTAACGTTTTTCTCTGATTTTTCTTTCGTTGGTCGAGTCACAAGCAACAACTTTTCGTTCCTGCCTCTACGGTATCCACACGAACGGATCTCACGACTCTTGAACGTCTCACGATCAGAAGCCTTAAAGAGCTTTTTGATTCCTTATAACCGAACTGCTAGCTTCAATTAAAAGGAATGTTTTTTTTTCTGTTTTAAAAAGTGCGGCTATGTTTTAGAAAAACATCCTTTTTATAGGCAGTAAATTTTACCCTAAAATTTACTGCCAAACAGAACTCTAATCCTACTTAGAATAGGATTAGATATATATATCCTTAATCCAATTCAGAATAGGATTAGATATATCTTTAATCGAATTCAGAATAGGATTAATTAAGCTCCTCATTGATCCGTTCTAAGTGTGCGACCCAATAGGTTCTCAAAACAATGGCAATGACAAAATTGTCATAGGCAATGAGCGGTATCTAGCAACACATCATTGCTACCCATGTAACGAGAATGTCAATGACTCGACATAACCTTACTCGTGATAGATGTTACCGTGTAGTCTAATCCCTTTATCCTATGATGTCTTGATTAGACACAAGTCATGGAATGTGTCACACTTGTATAGTCTAATCAGCGTTTCTTGATTCCTGAGTGGACTAATTAAACAAATAAAATCAATATCTCATATTGACTTATTCGAGCATGGCCATGCATTTCTTAGTCTCACTCTATCAAAGGGCCCAAGACATCACTCTTGTTATATAAGAGGGATAAATCCTATCTTGATCACTCAACATCCCTCTACATAGATTAAGGCATACCCAATTACTACCTTTATAGTCCATCTTGTTACGAATGACATCTAGCAGCATTAAAGTATGCAATTCTCTATGTTGGGATCTATGATGATCTCAAGTCAAAGGATCACATACACCATCATCACTATGAGAATCACTTATGACACTCATATAACAATCCATGTAGCGTTCTCATGGAGGGTCGATCCAGTACATAGTTCTCTAACATGTACCTATGTGATGACTTGATATCCTATATCCATGACAATGGTCATCAGTCAACCACATACTAGTCTTATCGTATCATTGTTATCCTTGTTCACAATAATACTTGACTAGGGATATTTTAAGAATAGTGTGTTATTACTATTCTAAGGACATTATCATATAAGATTATATTACGCAGTTATAAGACAAATATAATAATGAACTATGATAAATAAAATGTCATGATACATAAAAAATGCCAAAGTCAATCATCTAATGAATGGTTCTAAGGGCATAATCCAACATGCATATGATGCAAACAAATAAAAATGATGCAAATGAATTTTTACTTTTGAATTTCATTATTTATTTATTTATTTTTCTTTGTTTTTTTAAAAAACTTATTTGTTTTTATTTTTAACAAAAAATTTAAATTATTGAAAAATCATACTAAATACCTCAATACTTTTGACAACATTTAGTAGGACTCTTCTCACCTAGGGATCAGCTAGGAATCACTACTTGTGACTTCCGTAGCATCCCATCATCGGAAGATTTGTTTATTTAAATTTAAATTTTATTATTTATTTCCTTTTTGGATTTTCTTTTAAAAACTTATTTATTTTTATTTTTTTAAAAAAAGTTTAAATTATTGAAAAATCATACTAAATATTCCAATACTTTTGGCAATAATTAGTACGACTCTTCTCACCTAGGGATCAGCTAGGAATCACTACTTGTGACTTCCGTAGCATCCCATCATCGGGAATTTCATTTTAATTTAAATTTTATTATTTATTTTCTTTTTTTGTTTTCTTTTTTAGAAAAGAAAAGAAAGAAAGAAAAAAAATTATTTATTTTTATGTTTATCAAAAAATTAAATTATTAAAAAATCATACTAAATATTCCAATACTTTCGGCAACATTTAATACGACTCTTCTCACTTAGGGATCAGCTAGGAATCACTACTTGTGACTTCCGTAACATCCCATCATCGGACCTTATTTAATTAAATTTTCCTTGATTTCCTTTTTCTTTGTTTTTTTTAATATATTTTTATACATTTTTTATCAACAATAATTAGTGAAAATACAAGTAAAAGAAATATTTTCAAAACTTTTATTTTATAACATGCCTTAGTAATAATAATAATAATAATAATAATAATAATAATAATAATAATAATAATAATAATAATAAAAACACAAATAATAATAATAAACAAAAAAAGATAGAGTAATAATAATAAAACACAAATAATAATAATAAACAAAAAAAGATAGAGTTAAAAAAAATACCAAAATTAATTGGGTTTTAAACCCAAAGGAAGGCCCCCCCTGAATGGCCCAAAAAGCCAGCCCAAACACCAAAGGGCTCTTTTTCGGATTGGGCCGGGTCTGGTGGGTAGTGGATCGGGTCGGATCTTTGCTGGGCACGCGGGTCGCGAAGAGAGCTAGAGCCGGGTCGGATGCGAGGATCCGGGTCGGGCATGCACGTGGGTCTTCTTCTCTCCCTGGCCTGCCGGGTCGGGTGCGCGGACCCTGGGTCGGATCCCGGGTCGCACGCGGGTCAACCCTCTCCTATAAAAACCCTCTTTTTTTTTCCTTTCACTTTTCCTTCTTTTCTCTCAAAAAAACCCAGAGCCCTTGAAGGCTCTCCGCCGGGGCGATTCCCGGCCACCGCTGGGGTCGCTTCCGGCCGCTGCCGGCCACAGTCGCGGGTGGTCAAACCCCAAAAAGATTGCCCTTTTCCGATTCCTCTCCCCCTCCTCTTTCCGATCCGACCTCCGATTCACCAAAAAATAGCCCTAACCTAGTAGATCTGAACCTCCTGAAAGCTTTTTCCCTTTTTTGTTTTTTTTTATTTTTAGATATGGTGTTGAATCTTGTTGTGGTTTTTTTGGGTTGCTGTTTTTTGTGTTTTTTACAGGTGGGGATAGTGATGGTCGAAGGGGGCTGTGGTAGGGGCTGTGGTAATGGGGGTTTGTGGGTGTTAGCTAGCCTCGGGTTGAGGCTTTTGGGTTTTGGTTCGGTGATGATGATGTTGTGTTGGCCCCAATGGTTGAGAGCTAAGGGTTTCGGGTAGCCAAGGGGTCTCGGTGGTGAGGGTCGAAAATGGTGAGGGTCTTTTTTTTTTTTGGGTTCGCTTCCGGTTGTGGTTATGTGCGTGTTGAGATTGGTGGTTTTTTTTTTTGGAGGATCCTGGGTGTTGAGTTTTTGAGGAAAAAAATGGAGTTTTCGGTTACTGATCTGCGTGTGGAATTCCCCTCTGGTTCTATGTGGATGGTCTGGCTTTTTTAGAGGGAAGGAGTACGCAGAGATGAGATGGGTGGCAGAGAAGGGTGACAGTAGCTGAAGGTGGCCGGTGATGGTGATTGATGGACTAGACAAAAACAAATAATAAAAATAATAAAAACAATAATAATAATAATAATAATAATAATAATAATAATAATAATAATAATAATAATAATAATAATAATAAAAGTAATAAAAATAATAATAATAATAATAATAATAATAATAATAATAATAATAATAATAGTAATAATATAATAATAATAATAACAGATAATAATAAAAATAATATAAATAAGAAAAATAAAAATAAATACATATATATGTAATAATAATAACAATGAAAATAGGACAAAATTAGGTGTCAACAATTATTATTATTATTATTATTATTATTGTTATCTCTAGGTGCATTTAATGGGAAGAGACCTTCCCATTTTGCCGGCTTATGCCTCTAACCGCCAGAGCTCTCAACCCTCCAGAGCTCTCAACCCTTCACCCTAGGTCTCGGGCATCACCAAATTTCATCTTCCCCAGGCTGACCATCCCATCTCTGACCGCTGCCTTGGAGGATCGGGAAACAATATGAAGAACCTAGATTGGTTCTAATCCACCAGATCAAAGGAAGACTCTGAATTTGTTTAAAAGACCTGAATAATTCAAGCAAGGGATCTCTTTTTTTTTTAGACTTCCGGACCAAAAAAAAGAAGAAAAACAACAAAACCCAAACCCTCTAATGTAAGACCCGATTCTACACTACTGTAGACCCTAATTTCATCAAATGGATAATGGAAATTAAGTAAATAATAAATATTGAATTCCACTTGGGTAAAAAGCTCCTTAATTTAAGAAGTAAATGGAGCAATTTCGGTGAAATAATGTATGAGCGAGTAGAGAGAGCAGCTCGCCAATGGGCGAGCAAGACTGATCGCCAATGGAGGGTGATTAGTGGTATCTAATGGCCATACCGGCAAACAGGTGAGTTCGCCAACGTGTGGCGTGATATGAGCAAAGTGGGCGAGTTGAGCCATACCTGGTGATCACCCAATGTAACGAGGGATCTGATCGCCCATGTGATGAGTACGGCGAGTATGATTAATGGCATTATTGGCCAATGAGTTCGCCAAGTGAGTTGTTGGGATGATCGCCCAAATGGGCGAGGACATGTAATCGCCTATATATATTGAATAAATTGGAAAAGAAACATAGTGATCGCCAATTGTAGTATGAATCAAGACAAACTGGTGATACTCAGGTGCATGCAGAGGCGAGCTTGAATATTTGCATAGGCAAGCCTGAGAATGTTGGCGAACTGAAATACAGATTGGTGAGCTGAGATTTTAGATTGAATAGGTGAACTGGAACTGGAATCAGCATGTGACCATTGCAGCCAAAATTAACTTTGTAAGTGATACGGTTGGAGACAATTAATTGAGAGGATGTAAAGTCAATAAAGGAATTATCCTTATTGGTTGAGGAGTAAAACAAAGTCAATAGTAGGAGAAAAAAGCGTGTGGAAGGAGGACTTTCACGCCACTTGTGCTGCAGTTTTTCTTCATACATTAAATGAATGAAAGACGTGAAATAAATGAAAGAAGATGGGATAAGGCCAAGTGATGGGTTCTAATTGGATAGCATGGCTATATAAGAAGAAATGCTTGAGGAAAACTCATTTGGCAAACTTCACCTTCTTCACGAGAGCTATGCAACTACAACTTGATATTCTGACTTCCTTCCATTTCTACCATGCTTGATCTATTAAACTTCTTCCTTAAGTTGGCTAAACACATAAACCTGCTTGTAAAACCTTTCCTCCATCGTTGATGAGCTAAAGGAATAAGCAAAGTAAGGCCAACATGAGACAGAAAGTGTTCTATGCTGGAAGTGCAGTTGGTTAAGGTGAGTTCTATATTTGTATAATTCTCTTGATGCTCAATGATAGATTTCTATGTTTTATAAAGTAATAAACATATATACAGTCTTGTTTTTAGTTAGATCCTTAGAGAATATGAAAACAAGGAAAATAATGGAATAAGTGACAAGAATGACGACTATTGTGATCGCCAATGATGAAAATTAGTAATCGCCAATGAGGCGAGTAGATAATAAAGAACTCGCCAAGCCCAAGGGAGCGAGATCGCCCAACTTAGTTTAATTCATGGGCGAACTGATAAATGGCGAGCTCAGCCATCATTGGCGAACTAAATAAAGTGAAGTGTGTTTGTGGGCGAGGTCGCCACATGTTAAGTCATTGGCGAGCCCACCTTGGACTAAAAAGCCTTGTCGGGCGAACTCACTTGAAGATGTGTGGCGAACTGATATTGTGGGCGAGTTCCCACAAAGAAGCCACTATTGAATAGCAAGCAAGAATGTTGGGCGAATGGCAAGTTCTTCATGAGAAATGCAATGTCAAGTCTTGACAAAGAGTAGAAATATTCGAAAATGAGAATATTAATGGAATGTATAAATTATTTTGCAGTCAGAAATTGAGAGTTGATAAAGGCGAGCAGGAAGCAAAGCTTCGTTGAACCAGGTAAGGGAGTTGTATGTGAAGTAAAATGCATGTCCTGTGGAGTTAAATTTTATCAAAATTATTGAGAAATTGTTTGTTTTATGACATGCATTACTATGAAAAATCGTGTGATTGGGAGAACTGGCAAAATGGCAGGCGAGCCACTTGGGCGAGCTCACTTTTTATGATTTTTGATATTTTGGGCGAGTAGCCCTATTTAAGAATAAACTCGGGTGAGCTAAAGTGGCAAATCCTTTTAATGTTGCTTTGGGGCGGGCGACCCCTATGTTTTTATGGGTGGGCGAGTTGACCATGGCAATGCCATAAAGGGCGAGCCAGGTTAATTTGTTTTAATCGCCAAGGGTTGGCGGGCGAACACAAGTTCACCGCACTGGGCGAGCCCTACATGGCGAATTGATTTATGAGTATTTTTCTCAACAAATAATAAATTATTTTGAAAATAGAAATATGAAATCTTTTTGGGCGAGTTGAACATTGGGCGAGTTGACTATTGGAGAGCTGACTATGGGCGAACTAGCCATGGGCGAGCCAGCTTAATCCGTGCCTTTCTCACAAGGAAAATTTTGAGATTGCGGGCTGTTTTTCTATTCTATAAAACCTTTTGGAAATCAAATCATTTTGTGGAAATGATAACATGAGTGAAATAATTCCATAAGGGTTTTCATGAGTTATAAAAGTGATTTTGAGACTTTAGGCCCCTAGTTTCATGCATTATTATTTATGTTGTTGCGTGACCCACCTGGGGCAGTGACTCGAGTCGATGGACCTACGGGCGCACCTCAGGGCGTCACAAGGCTGATGGATCTGCCAAGTCATCAGCGGTCTCGAGGTCACTTGGCAAGTGGACCCGAGGACCACCTATAGATTATGGCCATAGATCTAGCAGAGATAACCGTGAGGGGCGATGGCCTACGGGTGCACCCCAATAGCGGTAGATTCCGTTCTCGCAAGGGGGAGGGGGAACGATGATAGCATGAATTATTCGTAGGGTGATAACTAGTCTCAACTTATTGATTTCTGTTTACTAAAAGGATTTGTTAAAATCCTATTTGCTATTTAATCTATTTTATTGTAAACTGTTGAGAAAATGATTTGAATGACGCATTGAGAGTACTGGTTGATATAACCACTGTTTTCCTATTTGAAGTGATTTGTGGAAAACAAATTTATTGTGGTATATGGCTTTGGTTTTGTAAAGCAGCATATGTCTCCTTTACTGAGCAAATGAATTGCTCATCCCTTTATTTTAACTCCACAGATAAAAGACACGGAGTTAGAGAAGTAGCTCCAAGATGGATGATTAACATTACAGGTACAGTCCCTTCTCTTCTACATTTCATACATGAGTATACAGTACTACTTTAGTGAAACAAAGTCAATAGGGGATGTCAGATGTAAGGAAATAAAGAAAAGAATTTTATATTTCGTAATTGTTAATAAATGTTTATCATTTATTATTGTCACTGTTGAATATTAATGGCATCTCAGACAGCCCAACCGGTAAAGTTATATAGCAATTCGTGAAAAATGTGGTAACAGGATGTTACATCTAATACCCACCATCACCGTATCACCCACCCTCGGCCTTAGCCGCATCACCGAGACACCACCATCATCGCCATCACCGAAACCATTACATACCCCCTACCGCTTTACCCTAAGCCGAAGCCCTAAAGCATCCATCGCCATCACCACTGCCAACACCACATAACCCCAAAGCCTCCAACCACCAACACTGAAGGAAACCGAACCTCAACCCAGATCCAAAAACCCTAGAATCTGAGGACCCGGATCCCAGATCTGAGATCTAGATCTAGTACCTGCAAAAAAGGAAAAAAAGAAAAACAACAACAATACCACAAACCAGCAACCTAAACACACCCAAAACAAACCCCCTAACCCAGATCTGGAAAACCCTAACCCATATCTGGAAAACCTAGGACCTGAGACCCTCAAAACAACCTAAAGCCTAAACCCAAAATTGACCTTCGAACACCTGTAAGAAAAATCACAACCAACCCCACCCAAGAATAGCCAAGCATCCACCAGAAATAAACAAAGCAAAACGTAAAAAAAAAAAGGGTGAGGAGGCTTTCGGTCTAGGCAGATCTAAGGAGTTAGGGAGTGTTTTTGGTTAAACGGAGGCCGGATCAGAGGAGAGGGAGACGAGGGGAGTGTTTTTAGGCTTACGGGAAAATCACCGGCAACCGGCGTACAGTGGCACACAACTGTCGGCAGCTGTTCGGGGACTGAAGGGTTGAGAGGATTTTTGGAGAGTTTTTGAGTTTTTTTTGGGAAAAATCGGATGAAAATGAGTAAAGAAAAAAAAAGTAGTCTTTTATAGGGGTGCAAAATGCACCGTTTTGGGAGCTGACCCGCGGCTGACCCGACTCGGATCCGAGATCCGCGTGCCACACCCGACCCACTTCCTCGACCTGCTTTCCTTGGCAGAACTGAGCTCTATCGTTTGGGCTCTATTTGGGCCTGTCTTGGAAGGTTTTCTTTGGGTTCCAAGCCCAATCCGTGGATATATATATATTTTTCCTTTCATTTATTTATTTATTTAGTATTTATTGATTTATTTATTCTGTTAAATATGTTATTTTATGTATTTTTGATATATTTGCATTACAAAGAAATGAATATTTATTTGTATATAAAATTCTTTAAGATCTAATAACTTTAAGTTTAAATGTGGAATTAATCTTAATAATAAATACATAGTTTTGAGATATATATATATATATATATATATATATATATATAAAATAGGTAAATAACCATAGGAAATATATATAGCTCAAAATGTGAAGGAATATATATATATATATATATATATATATAGATATATATATATATATAAAATACATAAATAAATATGAAATACATACATCACCATATAATCTTTGAAATAAAATAAAATTCGTATTAAATAAAAAGAAAATGTATTTTAGGAAGCTTAAATAAATATAGAAAATATATTTGTAGATTTAAAATATGAGTAAATATAGATATGTAAAATATATAAACAAATAAGTAAAGTATATATAAACATATAGTTCTTTTATATAATAAATTTTCCTTATAAAATAGTTTACTAATATTTTAAGAAACAAAGAAATAATAAGAAAATATAAAAACAAAAAACAACAATAATAAATCGTAATAAAAAATAATAAATAATCAAAATAAAATAAAGTAAGCATGAAATTCTGATGATAAGTTTCTCGTAGAAGTCGCAAGTAGCGATTCTTCGAAAAAAAACTTTAGGTGAGAAGAATTTATCGAATGTTGCCAAAAATATTAGAATATTCGGTATAATTTCTCAATATACAAGTTCATGTTTATTTTAAAAATATATATAATAATATATTTTGCATTGAGAAAAATGAATATTTAGAAAAAATACTAATTAAAAGAAAATTAATAAAAACAAAAGACGTAATGGGGATAGTTGTGAAGAATTAATAAAAAAGTGGATTTTAGAGATATACAAATACAAAATAGTTAAGCCAATAAAGAATAACAAAGTTTTGAAAGCTAAAGAGTAGTGATTAAATTAACTAAATAAATGATGATAGAATGTTGATAAAAGTCAATAGTCAAAGGAATAAAGTTAATAAATCTAAACAAAAACAAAGATTAACGAAGAGGAAATATTCTAATTATTCATAAGAGGCAAAAGTTTGCCCGATAATGGGATGTTACGGAAGTCATAAGTAGTGATTTCTAACCGATCCCTAAGTGAGAAGAGTTGTACTAAATGTTGCCAAAAGTATTTGAATATTTAGTATAATTTTTCAATAATTTAATTTTTTGTTAAACATAAAAATAAATAGTTTACAAGAAAATGGAAAAAGGAAATTAATAATAAAGTTTAAATTTAATTAATAAATTTTCGATGATGGGATGTTACGGAAGTCACAAGTAGTGATTCCTAGCTGATTCCTAGGTGAGAAGAGTCGTATTAGATGTTGCCAAAAGTATTGGAATATTTAGTATGATTTTTCAATAATTTAATTTTTTTGTTAAAAATAAAAAATAAGTTTTTAAAAGGAAAACTAATAATAAAAGTTAATTTCAAAATAAATGAAATACTTGTCCGATGATGGGATGTTACGGAAGTCACAAGTAGTGATTCCTAACTGATCCCTAGGTGAGAAGAGTCTTACTAAATGTTGCCAAAAGTATTGGAATATTTAGTATGATTTTTCAATAATTTAAATTTTTAATAAAAATGAAAATGAATAAGTTTTTTTAAAACAAAGAAATATAAATAAATCAACAAATAAATAATGAAATTTAAAATTAAAAACTCATTTGCATCATATATTACTTGTTTGCATCATATGCATTCATAATAATTTTCGAAATGGGTATGAGTCCTTCCGATGATGAGATTCTGTAGAAGTCACAAGTAGTGATTCTTAAGAAATCTCTAGGTGAGGAAAATTATTTCAAATGCTGTCAAAAGTATTGGAGTATTCGATTTAATTATTCAATACAAAAGGATTCACATTCAATTTCAAAAAAATAAAATTTAGTTTTTCTCTAAAAATGAAGGAAATGATTTTTGACAAATAATAAGAAAATGTTTCGAAAGAAAAATGCAATAAAATAAGAATTATTTTTAAATATTAATTTAAGACTATTTTATTAAAATTAAAGGATAACACATGATTACAATGGTACCGTTTTTTAATGGGCGTCGTGGGGGTGCTAATCCTTCCCCACACATAATCGTACTCCCAGACCCAACTTTGTTTTCGCAGACCCAAATTGTCTTTTTAATAAAACTTAATTAATTTTGAGATTTTGTTAAAAAATAAATATTTTTAGGTGACCAATCGCACCTAGTCAAAAAAGATTGGTGGCGACTCCCTGTTTTTAAATGTTTTTCAAAATCGTCGAGAGCGAAACCGTTACGACAGTCACAATCATAGCTAAGTGGGTGGTGACCTAATCTCATAGTATACATTTAAATTGCTAATACCATATCAAACTTAGCTGAAATTGTAGTTTTGTGTTGGTAAATTTAGAGAGGCTATAACACTGGTACTTGTTTGATGTCGATTGTCAAAATAGTAATGGATGACAAATCTTAAAATTTTACCTTACAATTAGCCCGATAGTTTTAAAAACGATACGATAACACAATGTAAAAAAATAAATGAAGGTTTTACTGATTAAAATTTTATAAAATTTGTATGAATTTGACCAAATTTCTTTTAAAAAAATTGTGTTTAACTTGTCAACAAAAATTTTAACATGATAATTTTTACATTTTACACAATATGAACAAGAGTTGATAAAATACAATTATGAAATATATAGACAAATGACCGGTCTACTTACAATTTGAAATTATCCTTGTTTGTGTTATAAAGAAAAATTAAACTAAATAATAACATATTGAGGTGGATTTTTTTAATAAGTAACTTATAATGCATTTGGAGTATTTAAATAATATATCCATACAAGGTTATGTAGATTGTCTATAATTTAAAATGTTTGACTTAACTATTGTTATACTTTTTATTTTTAGTAGAACTTAGGTTCAAAATTCAATTTCTTATTCTTTCTTATACTTCTCTATGAATAAAAAAAAATACGAGTAATCCACCACAAATACTATGCTTTCAAGGTCATTCATCTTAAGCGTGAGTAAATATTTTGTTGTGTACCTGCCATTTTTCGATCATCTCAATTTGAAACTTGTTTCACGATTTCCTTCTTTCAAAGTTATATATACCGTCTCCGTCCCCTTCTCTTTTTGCACTCTGAAGTAACATCTTTTCGTCTCTCTTTTTGTCAGGAACCCCCAAATCAATCATTCAGATTTCCAGCTCCAAATGTTGGAGAGCCAATTTTTGACATAAAATCATCACTTTATGTCTTAGCAACAGTAGTTTTTTGGTTTCCAAGCATTGAGAAAACAATAAATATGCAGATTCACGGGATCATCAATTTTTTGTTCCTTTAAAGTAAATTGGTAGAGAGGAAAGAAAACTGAAAAGATAGAAAACTGGAAAGAGTAAAAGGTGAAAATTTTAATTTTTTTAGGTGTGTTTGGTATGAAAGATAGAAAAATGAATAGAAAGTATACTTCTTTTCTTTTATTGCTTGGTAGAGTGAAAAAGTGAAAGGAAAAAAAATTAAAAATAAAATAATTTTACTATTCTACCTTTATACAAATATTTATTAAATGTAATTGTTTTTGGATTACTTTTTGTTTTGCATTTATTGAGTTTTCATTTCCAATGAAATATTTTTTAAAAAAACAAAATAATTCATTAATAATTAATTAATTTATTCATTATTATTAATTATTAATTATAATAAATAAATAATTAAATAATAATTAATTTATAATAATTATTTAATTTATTCATTATTAATTAATTATATAATGATTAATTGATATTAAATGCTCAACTCAATCATGAATAATGTCTAAGACTAATAAACTCATTTTTAGACAAAAAACTTGATATAACATAGGTTGAATACAAAAAACTCATTTTTATACAAAAAACTTGATATAAATTTTTTGACTCCAAAATTCTTTTAACATGAGCTCAAGTTTCTTTGTGTAATTTCATCCAAATATACATTTTATGTTAGACATTTATCATGTATATTTCCAGATATTAAAAAAAAAGAAGAATATTTTCACATATAATTTATAAATTAAATACCACTTATACATTTATTATAGATTAAATTAAATCACAACTTTTTAATAAAAAAATTAGATTATTATCCCAAAAAAATTTTGAATTTCATAAACAAAAAAAATAATAACAGATATATTCATTTACTTCATTTTTTAAGTATTCTATAGTCGTATATTTCATCATCGTAATTCTATTTGTAAAAACTAAAAATTCACTACTATTTTTGGTAAGGAAAAAATTTCCCTGATATATTAAATAATCCAAAAAATTTACTACTAGAATTTTACCGCTTTGGCTAGAAGATTTTCATTTCTTGGAAATGAACCAATCAACAAAAGCTGGACTAACATTCAATTTGCTGATGAACATTTTTTGTATTCAAATTTTCCCCATTTTTCAGTCTACTATTTCATAGTTACGGGAAATACGAAAAAAAAAAGAGGAGACAGAAGTTGAAAATTTTAAATTTTAATAGGGATAATTTTGTCTTTTTCATTAATTTTTTCACATGCTTCCGTTTTCTTTCTTTTTTTCTGTCCAATTTGGACAGATTTGTATTTTGTCTTAGAGCAGAAAACACATTTCTTCTACCTTTTCTTTCCCTTTCATTTTTTGTTCTACCAAGCAACCCAAAAATTCATTTTCCTCTCACTTTTCTCTCCATCATTTTCTTTCTTTTCACTTTTCAGCTGTACCAAGCACAGCCTTAAAGTAAATTGTTATTGCTTTTAGGTAAATAAAAAATTGAGAAAATAAACAACTTATTTTTTTTTCAAGCCATCATCTGTGGCATGCTATTCCTCTTCGATAAAAGCTTCGACCTTTAATGATGTCTTTAGAGCTATTGCTTTTGCAAAAGAACCCCACAAATTTCCGTGTTATGCTATGCCTATATTTAAATTATAATTGATGAAATGATAATTACACAAGTTTCCTAAATTTTTTCGACTCGGAAGGAAAAAAACACCAAACTTACCATGATTTTTGAGAACTCGCTTTTTCTGCCTAAATTTTTGAGATTTCCTCCTAAACATCTAGTGAAAGATTTTGAGAATTCTCCTCCTAAATTTGGACTTACTTTTAATCATGGGAAATCACTACAAAATGCCCTTCATCTGTTGTTAGTAAAACAATGTCATGAAATTTTCCTTCTTGTATCTATTATTAATATATAAATATATAAAGAATTGTTGTATCATTCAATTTTTGCTTCTCCACGGAACTACTATTAATACAATTAAAATATTAAGATATTATACTATTATGTAGTTTGAGCTCAAAAAGTTACTATTACTGGAACAACTTGTTTTACACAGGCTGGTTACTCCAGCATTTTCAGTTGGTTAAGACAGTCACAAACAATGATGATTAAGAAAAAATTCTTGCTGCATTTCATCCCTGAACTTAATTACAAATATATTAAATCCTAAACAAGCTTAACTTACATTATAAGACAGATGGCCACAAGTTGAATGAACTCAGTGGTTAAATAGCAGATTAAGAAACTCTTGCTACATTTCATTCCTAAACTTAAATACAAATATATTAAACTCTACCAGGCACTAGCACTATAACAAATATATCAATACCTTTCATCCATGCATGGAGTAATATTATACAACACCAGTTCCCTAAGCATCCAAGTAAATCATGCATCTCAGACTAACGCCCTGGAGCATGTAATCAAAGGCCTTGTTGATGAATCTTGCAAACAAGTGAGGATACCAATGATGAATTAAATTAAAATAGAACCAGTAAGTGGCAGTCATACCTGGTGCTTCAAATGGAGGGATCCCTGTATCCTTAATCTAAGGGTAGTTTTGCTGAAGCAACAGCTGCTGTGTCTGCATTATACTTCAAACCAGGATGGGAGCAGGTGGATTGAGAACTTTGGGTGATGCCTCTACATTAATTTTTTTGAGTCGATCCACCTCCAGCTTTTGTATGGCTGCCTCTCATTGGGGAACCATTTTCTCTTACTTTCGCTTCTTTCAAATCCATCATTATACTTTTGATGGTTTTCAGTTGCTTTAATTGAACAACATTAGATCCTTGTTCAAATAAAGGAGCTTCAAAAGAATGCCTAAACAAGATGAAAATTCAAATTGTTAAATTGAAGTCCTGCAGGTGGAGAATTCTTAGAGTTGGGCAAAAAAAAAAAAACTCTTACACTTGGTCGATGCTCTAGATTCTTTCTTAGCACGCCCTTGATAAGTGTTTTCCTGTGAGAAAAAATGAGTTTGTGCTTTAACATCAAAATTCACTAGTTTGTGCTTTACAATGGAAAAAAAAGAGTTAGCAAGAAACAAGTTTCAAATTTCCTAGAGGCATAAATAAATTCGACTTACAAGGATGGAGAATAGCAAGAAGGCAAAGGGCCAATAGTTTGTGCTGGCACCAACCTCCTAAACAGGCTTGTTGTAATATTTGGGATTCACAAATTATGTAATACCAAACTTCTTGGCTGCCTTCTTCGAATCTTCTAGGATTCAAATCAACAGCAGCCCCACAAAACCTTGCACCTTCAGCGGCCTAAATTTCAAGAAAGCATACATCAATCTAATAATTTTCTCTAATTGCTACTGCCAAGAGAATAAAATCACAAGAGCAGCAAGAATAACTCACAGCAAGGCCAACAGCACCTAGCCCAAAAATTGCAACAGTTTGACCCTTTCTAGGTGTAGCAACATTCATGGTTGCCTCCAAATCTACAAGCAGAGAAGCAAAGGTGCATGGATCAAAACCCTACTAAAACCCTACGCCAATAAAAATCTAAAAACAATTCCAAGAATTCTTGTGATTATGAGCAGGGTGCTATCATTTGTTTTCTTAAAATATTCACTGCAATGCATTGAAATAGTTTAGTAAAAGGGGCCCTAAAAATATATCATAAGCATTAAGCCATGAATTCAAGAATCTAGACATATAAAAATGCAGTATGGTTCAAAACAATTATTTACACTGCTAATTTTCAACAGAGAAAGATAACAATTAATAAGCAAACAACAAATCCTTCGGGAGCAAATGGGGCATTCTTCATGATCACCAAAGCAAAGCAACTCTAATCTTCAACTGAGCTTGACCCCTGATCATATGACCTTTTGAGCTTCAATATATATTCCAAAAAGCATAAAAAAATCAAAATAAAAAAAAATCTACAATAATTTATATTTCAAAAGCCTGCATTAGTGAGATGAATGTAATAAATTCGAAACATTTTAGTACCTGGATATCCCTTTAAAGATATTGAAATGACCTCCATCTCTGCAATACCTTATTCTCTGTCTCCAACCTCATATAAGGCCAATGCCCTCCCAACTCTTGCACAGTCTGAGAATGCAAAATCTTTATAACTTTCAACCACCTGAAAGTAGACTTCGCAATAAAGTAGGGTTGAAAGAAAAACAAAGGGGAGAAATGATGCTTGAAGCACCAAATATAGGAGGCAAATGCATAAAATGTGTAAATTCTATTGGTTCATAATAAATCTTTCTAGGCATTTTAAAATTATACCCTTTCACATTTATGTGACCTCAATCTAATGCTATAAAAAATTATAAGAATTATAATATTTTCTACACATAGAAATGTAACTTTTTAAAAATAGGTTAGCGTGAAGCCCAAGCATGAAGCAAGTGAAAATCTGTTAAAAGAGGACATTTTTTTCAACTTATCAAGAAAATTTGCTCTTTATATTTTTCATGCTAAATTAATAAATTGGCTCAAAGGCTTGAAGCTATTATCATCCAAAAACAGGTAAAAGAAACAAAAAAGGAATAAGTGCATGACAGAAGCAAATGAAATTATATAGTTGTAAAACACAAGATATACCATGTGAGATATTGGTTATATTACAACACGTCAAACATTGCAAACTCTTTGGAAATCATGAATTAGATGGAAATTTTCATAGTCTATATCAAATTCCAATGTGTCTAGCTTTTGATTCAATGAAAAAGAACTATTAAAAGTTGTGTAGAAGTAATAAGAAGTAAGCAAATCATAAAAGAAATCATAGACTTAATTAAATTCATAGATATTGAATTATTGCAAATAATAATAATAATAATAATAATAATAATAATAATAATAATAATAATAATATATGCTTTGAAAAGTTGTGTCACCATTTTAATTTATTTCATAAATTCTAACAAATTTTAGTGACCAGCACTATTTTTTTCTAATTATATACCTATAAATATATAAACTATAATTAATGTAGTCTCTCCTATTGGCAAATATCATTTTGAGCCTTTAATTATATATCTACAAATATATAAAATATAATTAAATTTATCTATCTTCATATATTTCACACTAAATTTGAATCGAACTTTTCTTAACAGTAAAACATTGAAATTCTTTCACTATGATAAACACACAAAACCTAGCTAGCTAGTTGAAGAGCTTTATAAATTATGGTAGAAGATTTTCACGAGAAGAACTGCAAATATGTACTATAAATGTAACTATAATTCTGTTTCACATTTGTTTATAATTTCCATCTATATATATATATATATATATATATATATATATAAAATGTAATATGTCAGATCTATTATCTATATAATTTGGATCCCTTATACAATTAAAGCATCAAATCATGAAACAAAACATACATAAATACTATATTGGATCACCTCATCTCCCTCTCGAAAGGTCATCTCCCCACTTCTGCCAACAGTGTGAGACTCTGACAATAATCAGTTTGAACAGCAAACTCCTCTATTTGAACTATCAATTCCAGAGATATCAATGACCAGCCCACCTAGTGGTGCAACAGCAGCAATCTGCATGATGATTTAGAGATGAATTAATATTCTGATTAAAATCTGATCATCAAAAGTTCCTCTAGAAAAGAGAAGAAACACGAGTTTACTCTCTACTCTAATCTATGCCGTTGTTAATTTTTTTTTGTGGAAATCAGCCAATCAAACCATGGTGAGTGGTAAGCCTGATTGCTTTACCCAACAGAGGAAATTAAGTTAGTAAATTATTATGATGAAACATATAGACAAGATATATCACTTTCTCTTAACTATGTGTAAATTCTGTGTTTCAGGCAGATATTGTTGGATGGCATCCAACTTTTAAGAACCAAAATGAAGTACAGAAGAAGCCAAGGAGTATATGGCAACTAAAGAAGCTTTGTACTGATAGATATATTCTACAACTACAAGTTGAAAGACATGATTTCTAAAGGTGCATAAACATTATGAGAAAATAAGGAAGTTAAATTTTAATTTAAATAAACAAAAATAAATCAAGCATCATGATGGTAATTGTTAAGAATATAAACCATTTCTAATTCATTGAATTGGGACATAAAAGCTTCAAGAAAAGCATCATTACCAAGATTGGAAGTGTATGGAAAACTAGTCACAAGATATTGCAATTATACCAAATGCAGCTGAAAGTATGAAACCAAATTAGTATTTTTGGTTTTAAGCAGGAATTGGTTACCAAAGTAAAGAATTGAAGAGCTTTGGGAAAGTCACCCTGAGCTTGCAACCCCTTCCCTCTCTCCAACAACTCCACAGCTTTAGATACTATCCAAGTAATGAGGGTGCTGGTGTCCTCTCTTCAACAATTCCACAGCTTCAGATACTCTCCAAGTAATGAAGGTGCTGGCATCTCTTTGCAAACAAATCACGTCACAACTAGCTCACAAAAAACAAATATATATATATATATATATATATATATATAAAAGATTCTTGCAAACATAATTGAATCCCTCCACTGTGAGTTCATTTCTTACAATATATTTTAAAACATCTTTTTATAAATTTGAAATTGATTGATTAACTAAACACTGCAATTGTTGCCAAAACCGAGAAATTGCTACTTCTGACATTACTGTTTCTTCAATGTTATCAACTAATAGAGGAAAACTAATGATCCAACAGAATTTAAATAGTTCAAAGAATGAATGACTAGATATAAACTGTGCTTGCCTATTTGATTGTTTATATACTTTACATATGCTCTGGCCAGCTTATTTGTTTTTCCTTTTTGTTTAGTGGATCATCCACTGATCATTGTTAAAACTTAAAGAAGTTCTAAAGTATACAGACCATCTAGAATTCCCCAATACCATCAAAACTGAAGTGGTAAACTTAAGTCGAACCTTAAAGGGCTTAGGCACATGAATTGTTCTAGTTTCGTACTAAGCACCTAAACCAATAGCCTCTGCCTCGTACATTGATGGACCGTACTCCTGATCCAGTGTTTCCAATAACAAGATAACTTTTATTCCTTTGGCAAACAAGAATTCATTAAGCAAAAGAAACTGCTAAATTACATGATGTGATTGAACATCTAAAATACCTCACAAATAAAATTTTATCTCTTAATTAAATCAAGACATAAATAATATATGGTAAATGCTTTGGTCATCCTCATGCATTTTGATAAGCAATATATAAGCTCTAGTGTTGGATGTTGCCACAGGCAGGCTCTCCAGGTTTGGAAAAAGAGTAAATTCCCACATTGTCAACATCTATTGCCATGGAATATTTCAAAAATAACTAAAGCTGGAATAATATTGAAAAATAAGCTAGCTAGGAACTTTATGCAGATAGATCAAAAACTTCACAAAATTGTGTTTTATATTGTCTACAATCTTTTGCCTTTTCTTCCGGAAAGAATCTACCAATAGTTGCCATGATATATATTAATCTTGGCTTGGATGCCTATTTAGAGTCAGTCCACAATTACGACAGCAACAAGAGTGTAAGTGTAGAAATTTCAATTTGGGACCAATGGAGAAGCCCAAACCTGTTTTAAAAGTGAAGGAGGCTAACAGTGCCATCGTCACAGCCGATCACCAACTTTCCTCTGCCGATGGCGCAACACGCGATTTTTCCACTGATTTCCTCTAAGATTTTGCATTTCCCTCCCCAAAAAAGAACTCGAATTTCCTCCACTGATAGATATCCCCTTTACTCTTTTCGCTGTTTTGTCGAGAATACCATTAATTTTCAAGGAAAAATCCAAATTTTCCCATGGAAAATCAGCTTAGCATAAGAATGGAGGAAGAAGAAGGTGTTCCAGCGGAGAAATAAAAACGAAACCTAAAGAGAAAGAAGAAACTAGAAAATGAGAAGACAACGAACTCAACAAAAGGAACAAAGAGACCGTACAGACGAGAGGGTATGTAGAAGAGAGGGGAAGCAAAGGTATTAGAAGAGGTGAAATTAGAAAAGAAACGGTTTTGCGATTTTGGTGGAACAAGAAGGCATTAGGAGATGGATAAGTCAGACAAGAGAAACGAAGACGGAAAAGCTATGCGATTTTAGGTAGTGCTGTAAGTAAACTAATCGAACGGAGTTAGATCTGATAATTCGTTTTCATAATTTATTTTTATGTCATAAAATTATATTTGTATAGTATAAAATATAAAAATTTTGTGTTAAAATTTACGTTGATACGAAAAATTTAAAATATTATTTTTAACTTTTACTATATTCATATATTAATTTTACTTAATTTTAATCCCGTATCATCTCGTGTCATCACGTGTCATTTATTCGTATTGTGTTTGTGTCGTATAATCGTGTCGTGTTTAAGATTGTCAGGTCTAACACGAGTGAATTGATGTATTTATTCGTTTGTTTATTTTTTAATGTCATTTATGTTTGTTCTTATTCGTTTGTTTGTTTCATCATCATCATCAGAGCCTTTATCCCAATAGATTGGGGTAGGCTATATGAACAAATATCTAAAATCACGTTAGATCGTCCATATGTATTCTTTGCCTCCATAAATTCCTATTCAAGGTCATTTGCTCATCTAATTCTAAAACCTTCATGTCTTTCCAAACTACTTCCTTCCAAGTCTTTTTAGGTCTTCCTCTAGTCTTAACCCTTCTCTCAACATTCATAGCCTCTATTCTCATAACTGGAGCATCTACATGTCTACGTCTTACATGTCCAAACCAACGTAAACGATTTTCACACATTTTGTCTTCGATAGGTACCACTCCAATCATCTTACGAATATCATCATTTCTCATTCTATCCTTTCTTGTATATCCACATATCCACCGTAACATTCTCATTTCCGTTACGCTCATTTTTTGTGTATGTAGCCGCTTAGTCGCCCAACATTCACTACCATATAACAATGTTGGTCTAACAACTGTCCTATAAAACTTGCCTTTCAACCATGTAGGAATTCCTTTATCGCACAACACACCTGTAGCACTTCTCCACTTACTCCATCCAGCCTGAATCCTATAGATCACATCACCATCAATCTCTCCATCCATCTGTACTATTGATCCCAAGTATCGAAAATGATCCCGCTTAGGTATCGCCACCCCATCTAACTTCACTACATCATGCTCTTCCAGTCGGTTAGAACTAAATTTACACTCCATGTATTCAGTCTTCACTCTGCTTAGTTTAAATCCTTTTGATTCCAACGTTTGTCTCCATAATTCCAACTTTGTATTGATCTCCGCTCTAGTTTCCGCACATAGGACAATATCATCTGCAAACATCATACACCAAGGCACCTTATCCTGGATGGATTTTGTTAGTTCATCCATAATTACCGCAAACAAGAATGGACTCAACGCTGACCCTTGGTGTAATCCCACCGTGATAGGAATTCGTTTGTTTGTTTAAAATACTAATATTAATAATTTTGAATAAATGCCATGGATGTTGTGTAGATTGTCCATAATTTATAATGCCTGGCTTAAGGTTTGTACATCTTTTTAAGTTCTATTTTCCATTCATTTTATTCCTCCTTATAAATTTTATATATATATATATATATATATAAGTCATCCACAACAAATACAATGCTTCCGAGATCATTTATTTTTCGTGTGAGCAAATATTTGTACTGTGTACCAACCGTTTTTCGATTGTTTCAACTTGAAAATAGTTTCACAATTTGCTTCTTTCAAAATTATATATATGATATTAAACATTCATTTAAATAATCATAAATTGATTTTTAAAGTACAAATTTTTATAAATCCAAAATTTTAGCTCATATATAATTTCCTTTTCATATCAGAAAATTTCATTCACCAAAAAAATCGTAAATATTTGTGTGAGTGATAAATGTTTATATATCCTTTCCTAAAAAAATTGTAATTTGATTTTTTTTAAATATAAAAATTCAATCTACTGGTTCAAAAATTACCAAGAGACAAAAGACTGTCCAACAAATTATTACTTTACTCGGTAAGAAAATGAAAAAGAAAAAGAAGTGAATAAAAAGATAATGAACACATCTAAGGGTTTGTTTGGTCCCGTTAGATTTTTTATGAAAAATATTGTTCAAGTGTAGCATTTTTTTTCAAAGATTCGAGCATAGCATTTTTTGAAAGTGTTATTTATAAAGTTAAATTAGCATTTGATAAATTTAATATAAAAGTATTATAGAATGTTGAAATCTAATTAATAAATTTTTGTATATTTTTAATAAATGTAAAAATAAAATAATAAACTTTATTAAATTAAGTCCCAAGTTATTAAATAAAACAAATAAATAAAATAAGAAATAGTTTTTCTAATTAAAACAAAAACAAATGAAATAAATATAAAAATTGCACAAAATAAATAATTTGATGAGAAATAATTATCATCTTTATAATTTATTAAATTATTGATAAGCAAAGTGAAAATATAAAAAATTTTGCTAAATACATTTTATTAATCAATACTTCTAAAAAAATATTTGATTTATACATTTATAAAAAGGCTCAAACTTGCTTTCCTCATAAATTAAAAATTTTAAAAATTTGAGGGCAAGCATCTAGCCTCTGCTTCTATAATAAACAAATTTTTTTCATAAACTGAACCAAAAATGCTCAAAAAAGAATCAAATATTTTTTTGTTTTTGTTGGCCTTGGATTTTGTTTGGTTGGCTGCAATGCGCAAAAGAACTTTCTTGAAAATTACCCATAATGGGAAAGAAAGATAAGCAAAAGAATTGGAGGTGTTCTAATCACACCCTATAAATTGCTGGACATACCCTAAATTAATGATATTTTTTTATTACAAAAATACCTTTAATTGAAAATACAATTTTATCCTTATACGTAACAAAATTTTAATACTCTCGAAAATAAATTTCCGAGAGTAACAACATGCACCTCGGTAGCATGCTACCGAGGTGTTTAACTAACTCTTCAGCAGCATGCTGCTGAGAAGTCCCCATATCATTTGCCCCATATACATGGGGCAAAAAATTCTCCATGCCGTGGGGCTTATAAACCCCATATATATGGGGCTTATTAACCTCATTTATATGGGGTTGCACAAATTTGTGCCCCACGGGAAGGAGATGCCGTGGGGCCAATATAGCTCTTGATAAAAAATTGCTGGGAGGAACTCTTGCCGCGAGCTACAAACCGAATCTCTTAAGCTTTTTTTTTTATGAAATTCATTTATTATAATCCATTCAATGAAAAAGAAATGAACATTTAACATATTTAATAGAACTTAAAAATTACACTTATTTTATTTTCTTGAACTTTTCACGAATTTGTTGATTTTTTGAGGGATTTGAGGGTTAGGGTATGTATGGAGTGTGAGGAATTATGGGTGTGCCTTGGGGTTTAGGGGCAATTTCTGGTGAAAGCAGCTTGGTTTAGGGTGTGACTAGCAGAACAATGAAAACAAATAGGAGGCTTAGGGTGAGACTAGTATTTAGGGTGTGACAAGTAGTTTTTAGGGTGTGACTAGTTCTTCCCAAGAATTGTTAGGTCCAGCAAATTTGATGGATGACCAAGACTTTGGGCTTTGACTCTAGTATTCATAACAACATACTTCCTGTGGGAGTTCACGGCATTGGGACAAAGGAGATGGTTCAATGGAAGGCAGGTAAGGATTTTAAGGATGCATTCGGTAGAGTGGAAAATTGAGAGAATGGTTAAGAGTGATCGAGGAGTGAAAAAAAATATTTTTATTATTGTTTTGTAAAAGAAAAAAATGTAAGAGAAAAAAGGAAAAATGTGAGTCAAATGTGTATATTTGTAAAATTATTCATTTTTATAATTTTTAATTTCATTAGTTATTATCTTAATTTACAAATGATTTATTCGAACCATGTACATTCTAATAAGACTTGGTAATTTGTGTATATATTTATGTTTGTATCATTTAAACACAACAATTGTTGAGTTAAAATTAGTATCAACGTGTCAAATATAAAACATCTTTTTAGCTTATGGCAAATTCATATATAGTTTTTGTAAACAAAAAACGAAAGCAAATCATATATAAGTTTTGAAAAAACTTTACCTCATGGTGTTTGAGTATTGTATCTAAAATTATTAGATTAATTCCACATTGGACTTGGCTTTATAACAATATATATATATATATGTTATATTACAATATACATAACAAATATGGTAAGAATGTCTATATGGATTATTACATAAATATTCTTTTTGAATGACATGTAAGTATTTACTAATTTATATGTAAGTCAAAACAAATAATAAATATTCTCCACTTTTTTCATTTTTCCTAACATTTTTCAATCTTTTTAATAAAATCATCTAAATATATTATAAAATAGATAATTTTAATTTTAATTTATTAAAAAAATTTTATTAACTAAACTAAAAAGCATAAAAGTTTTGCAAATTGATTTGTGTTTATCAAACTGTTTTTGCACTTCTGTTTCATGTATTAACATCGAAACCCTCCCTATTCAGAGAAATATGTTTAATGCTTTAAGCTATGAAAAGTGTAATGATAATCGTTCTTCCATCCATGCCGACTTTTTCTTGGAAATTGGAAATTTACATAAATTTCAGCATCATTCCAGTAGTACTTCTTACGATGGGTAGAAATTCATCAGTATTAATTTGTAGGGGTGTAAACGAACAGAACGTTCGACGAACCGTTCGTGAACTCGTTCGGTTTCTGTTCGTTTATGTTCGTTTATTAAACTTAACGAACGAACACGAACAATATTTTAGTGTTCGTTTGTTAAACGAACCAAACATGAACAGAGGTATGGTTCGTTCGTTTTTGTTCGTGAACAGGCTCGTTTATGTTCGTTTATTGTTCGTTCGTTTAAAGTGTCATTTATTGTTCGTTCGTTGTTCGTTTGTTTATGTTCATTTATTGTTCGTTTGTTTAAAGTGTCATTTATTGTTCGTTCGTTTATGTTCGTTTATTGTTCGTTTGTTATTTATTAAAATACTAAAATTACTTATATTATACAAGTTATATAATATATACCCTATTTTTAAGACATTAACCTAAAAAATTATTACCTAATTTTTAAATATATTTATACAATATAACTTTGTTGGTTTAAAAAATTAATAAAATATAATTATAATATAATTATAAAATTAAATTAGTTAATTATACTTAAAATAATTATTTTTTAAAAATTTTAAACATAATGTACTGAAATAAAATTAATAAAAGTTTCATAATAAGTTAAGATTTCATTCATATGAGCTTGTCCATTGATCATTTACATATATATATATATATATGTTACACATATTTGTGTATACACACACATATATATGATACATTAATATATGTATATGTGTATAATATAAATTGTACTTAAAACAGTAATTATCAATTTTAATAAAACATTGTTGACTTAAGTTGTATTTAAGATTTTGTATTAGACGATTTCAATTTACATGTGAAATTTAATCTTTATGTAAGATTTTTAATGTTTAATATTTAGTTTGTTCTTATGCAACTTGTTCATGAACATGTGTTCGTGAACGCGTTCGTTTAAGTGTTCGCGAACGCGTTCGTTTACGTGTTCACGAACGCGTTCGTTTACGTGTTCGCGAACGCGTTCGTTTACCTGTTCGTGAACTGTTCGCGAACATTAACGAACAATCCTTACCAAACAAACGAACGAATACGAACGCACTCCTTAACGAACACGAACGAACACGAACGGCACTGAAAAACAAACGAACGAACAGAAACATCAGTTCGTTCGTTCGTGTTCGGTTCGTTTACAGCCCTATTAATTTGGAAACTAAAAATGCTTCAAGATATGAGAAATGATCTTCAAATCACAAAATTAAACTTCGATGATAACTGATCAGTTTATAGTAACATATAATTTGATTTTTACATTGTCTATTTAATTATTTACGTTACATTAATATTATTATGAATATTTTTATTTTTCATTACGTTTTATAAAGTTTCTCACATATTTGTGTTTTATGACTTTTTTAACTGATTTACGTCAATTGATATAAATTTTATGTTTAATTTTACTAATGTTTACATTATGTCCAATGATCAAAAATTAATAACGAAGATAAGTGTGATTAAATATAAAATTCATATCAATTGGTGCAAATGAGTTAGAAGCGTCATAAAACACTAAAAAAATATGAGAACAAATAACCTAAACATATAAAATTAAACATAAAATTTGTGTGACATAAATGATTGAAAAAAGTCATAAAAAATAAAAAATGTTAGAATTAATGACGTAAACAAATAAAATTAAACATAAAATACATGTCAAATGATGTCAATGAATTAGAAATGTCATATAACATTAAAAGATTGTTTGACTTTATTGAACGTAATAAAAAATAAAAATAAAAGTTATAATAGTATATTAGTGTAATATAAATAATTTATGGATAACCCAAAAATTAAATTATATCAATTATGGGAGTAAACTGGTCAATTACCACCCAGGTTTAACTTTGTGATTAGGAGATCATTAAATTGTCATCTCTTAAAGCATGTTTAATTCCAACTTAATCCTCAATTTTTTCAAATTGTAAGAAGTACTATTTGGAAGTTGAAATTTATGTTATAGCAATGTCCACTTTCCAAGAAACAGTCAGCACGGGTGGAAGAACGATAATCATTACAATATTCATAGCTTAAAGTAGTATACATGTTTTTCTGAACAAGCTTTCGATGCGAAACATGAAAGAGAAGTGGAAAACAGTTTGATAAATACAAGTCAATTTGTAAAATCAGTCTGCATTCACGGAACTGTATATTTTTTAAGATGTAAATAAAATTAATCAATGGTTTATATTAATTTTTGCTAATCTAATGATTATCATTGTATGACTTTACAAAAAAGTCAAAAATTATAAACTTTATGTAGAAACCTTCTTAATGTTTAAATTTTAATTTCAAATGCGTGATTTTATAAATATAGTACATTTCAACTGTGATAAATTTCCAACTATTTCATATCTCATTGAAATAATTTATTTAGAACATTTTCATTGCCATAACCGAATTAAGCTTAGCTTAAAAATATAATACAAAATCATTTGCATGTTAACTAATCAATCATCAATATAATAAAAATTGTAAAAATTTTCAGCGCCTCATTGTGCCACGTTATTTTACCTTTTACTGACGTGGTTTGCCCTTCAGCTTTCTCCCCTTCTTCATGGATTCATGTCTAAATAAGAAATTTCACCGTTTGTTTTCGGTGTGCGTGCTTTTGCTGGGACTTTTGCAGGCAAACTTCTAGGTTCTTCTCGACAGGAAAGGAAAAATTAAAAAAAAGGCAAAGGTGAAGGGAAAAGAAGGAGATAGAAAGAGAAAAAGAATAAGGAGAAAATGGGAGTCAGGGGTGAAAAATTATTCTCAAACCGCACCAAAAAAAAAATATTCTCAGAGGAGAAAAAAGGCTTAGAAACAGGGTATATGGAGAGCTTGAGAGCTTCTATTTGCACTACAAAAATTCCTTTTTACACTACACTCCCCAAACACACATTAAACACACCCCGTAAAATTACAAAACAATCCTTAAAAAATTTACAAAACCCCCCATCTTCCTCTTCCTTCCTTCGACAGAGCACACCGGCAGCCACCGGCTGGTGGCTTGACGCAGGCTCACCTGCGCAAGGCGACATGCCTCGCTTATGAAGCTTCCCCCGCGAGGCCACATGCCACGCGCAGGCTTCCCGCGCGAGGCTTCTGGCGCTGGGGTGTGCCAGCGCTAGGCCAGAAAGCGCGCAACCTGGCTTGCGCGTATTACTTGCCCGCGCGCATGCTGGGTTGCGCGCTGGGCAAGCTCGCACGCAAGTCAGGTTGCACGTATTGCTTGCCCGAGCGCAACCCAACTTGCGCGCTGGGCGAGAGCAATGGGCAGGAGGCGAGCCTCGCTCATGGCTGCGCTGGGTCGTGCAGGTGCTGCACGAGGCTCGCCCGCAGCCTCACCTACCTCTCCCCAAAGCCTCATCTGCCTCGCCCAGCAGCCTCACCCTAAAGCCAAACAAACAACTAAAATTCAACCAAAATGTTATTTCATTGTACCTGTAAGGCAACAGTTGGAGAAGAGAAGGAGGAGGAAGGCTGAGGAACGGACGGTGGAGAAGAAGAGCTATCGGAGCAGATGGGTCCGGCTGAGGGGGGGGGAATTGGTTTATTGAATGAAGGATAAATTTGTCATTTCAGAGAATAGATTTAGTTTTTTTCTTTTTTGTAGTGCAAAGAGTAAATATTGTGGTGCAAATAGAACTCCTTGGTGAGCTTAGGAACGAAGCTTCTTCCTTCCCTTCCCTCATGAAGCCACCCCCCAAGTCTAGTTTCTAAGCTCTTCATTCTAACACGACCACCACTCTTTTCTGTGTCGATTGAAGTCCAGTCTTTCAGGGGAAATTCAGCCGTTTCTCTCATACCCAATTGTTGTAAACCGTTTTTGGTTTAATTTCTCAAATACCCATATCAAAGTTTCTAGCAAAACTCACTTGGATTCCAGAGCTTGGTTTCTCAAACCTCATATTCCCAAGGGAAGATTTCACGTTGGTCTCGATTGTTGTTTT
This sequence comes from Heritiera fomes, assembly GCA_032173925.1. NCBI lineage: Eukaryota > Viridiplantae > Streptophyta > Magnoliopsida > Malvales > Malvaceae > Heritiera > Heritiera fomes. The sequence continues at coordinate 32,501,257 of JAPDPM010000009.1, read as the reverse complement.
CAGTCAAGTAACTAGGAGATTAGGACTCTATCTTGAAGAAAGAAGTTTGACTGAAAGCGACATTGTCAGGCCAGGAATGCTTAGAGTTGGCATTACAAGGATAGAGGTTGAAGGGAAAGACTAGGTTAAAGAATCCTCTGCTATTGGAATTCTTTCACTTTCAGAGGGTAGCATATTCTTGCTTTTCATCGAGATTTGTCTTCAAAGCTTCAACGAATGATGCTTGAACTGTTGAGAAACTGCTAACAAGAACTTCAACCCAAAGAGACACCAACGGGATTCCACTGTTAGTGCTTTTTTTTTCCAATTTATTATATCATTTATTTAACCAAACACTATTTCATAGCAAATAGTTTTTTCTTTTTAATCATTTTATTTATTCCCTTTTAATTACTTTCTTCTTTTATTTTTTCGCAGTTCAGATTTTAGATATTTATAGAAATATCATTTAATTAATTATTTGGGTGTTTTCCGTTTTTAGTTTTCCTCAAGTTGTAATTTTGAAGTGTAGATAAAATGGATGCTCTTGGGAATCTTAAGCAATTTGGGGAAACATCTACCGGTTTGATATTTGTTTCTTTTTCCTTTAATTTCCTCAAATTATGCTTTTTTTGTGTAATTAGTACTTTTTTTTTGTATAATTAGCTGTGGGTTTGATAGTTTTGGTTTAAGGTCAAATTTAGTTTTTAATTAAATTTGAAATGCTTAAAGTCAAGAAGTTATTGTGAAGTTAAATGTGTTGCAGATTATTATAAAATGAAAATTAGTTCTAGAAATATTGGGCTTTCAATGCTTAGCTTAGGGTTTTGAAGCAAAAAATGGCCTTTTTTTTTAATAAGAAGAGAAATAGCTCTTAAACAAAAAAAAAGACACACATGGAGAATTTGAGAGATAACATGTTTAAGTTTTTTTAGCTTCTCTACCGTAAAAAAAAATGCTATAGTCTACGTATCAACCTTCAATTCTTCAATGTTTATGGCTCTTGACAGATTAGGATCTTCGTTAAATACTTGCGATTCTGGAGGTCAATCACTACTAAATTCCCAAGATTCTGTACAATGAAAATGAACAATAATTAAATTAGTTTAAAGTCTGTAAAAATTTGGAGCTTTACTAAAAAAATTGTGGAAATGAATTATGTTTTTTTATGAACAAAATATAAGATAATATGTATTGATAGCAAGTACTTCAATGGGCAATATTTTCATTGAAAACAATTGAGCTCACCTAGAAGAGATTTAAGGTCCGATTGTGAAATAAGTGATTTACCTTCCTTTTCAGAATCTAGGAATAATAGAATTTGATAAAAACTAGAACTTTTTTTTGTTTATTTTAGATTCTTGAGACCGCATTTAAGAAGGAAATTGTTGGTTTGGTTGAAAGGGAGCAATATGTCAAGAAGGTAATTTAGTATCTTAATTTTTAATTTCATTATGTTATTTATATTTTTTAAAAAAAGGTGTCTAACCCAAATTGTTATTGATATATTTAATAGAGAGTTAATGTCCAAAACAAATTTGATGAGGAAGCGAAGGAGAAATACTAGAGGCTTAAACGAGAGTAGGTTGCATATGTAATTTTTATATTTTTCTTTGGATCTTTTCATTAATATTTTTCTTTGGATCTTTTCATTATATGAAAACTTGAATTTGAAGATATTTGGATTTCATATTTCATATAAATTGTTTTATGGGTTACATAAAAACTTGACTTTCATGATTATTTTCCTGATTGATAGAATAATACTAAGGAAAAATGCATTTGATTTTCACCATCTATACATGCTTCGCTTGAATCTATTTGGAATAAATAAGAAGATTCAAGGAAAGTTTCCTGTGTAAACTTCAATTATCTGTTGAGAACAGACAAATCATGATGAAAAGTGCAATGGAACACAACTATGATTCATTGATGAGATGTTATTTAATTAGCTACCAAATTTTCCTCCAACAACAAGGCCACTATTATGACATTACTGTAAACATTTCTTTATTGCATTTATGTCGTGAAATATAGAAAACTCTAAAGTAAAACGTTTGATGAAAATTAAATTTAAAATTATGTTTCATAAGGTATTTTGATATTTAGTACTGATGAAGTGAGCAGAACCTAGAAATTAGATGAAGTATCCATTGATTTTCTTATGCCAAAGATCTCTATGAATGTTGAGTAACCCATGAGACTCAAACTAGAAAAGAAAAAGGAAATAGTAAAGGATGATGGTGATGACCATTGCTGTAATGCTATCTTGGATAGTTGCACTAGCTTCCCCATCGTTTCGTCTAAAATGCACATTTGATATCCTTTTGTTTGGGATACTATATTGATCAAGATCAACAGGCCATCTCACTAAATATTTAATTTTTGAATGTTAACACATGAAACATTTCGCATAGCATCTCGGCAAGGCATTAAAATTGTCGTTAAAAGTTAAAACATTTGGAGAGGAAATTTTTACTAACGATGACAAAGTGTGGGTTGGTTTTAACATCATCTGTGATTTTTTTCTGTGTTAAGTTTTGGTGCTCAATGTCCAATTTCTTTGCATTAAATCTAATTTCTAATTTAATGTTCTTTATTAATATTAAGAGTTATAGAAGATGGCTATTTGAGGAGTCAAGAGAACTCCAAGCCCTCCAATTCCCCCAACAACAAACACAAGATTTGCCTGCTCACAAGATCTAGGGAGCAGAGTTTTAGCAGTCTGCTTTGAGCATAATTAAAAGTTCTCTCTTACCAAAATTTGAAGGAAGATATCACACACACCCACACCACGTGAGATTCCCTAGTACACGGACAGATACTGCTGTACTTACTGAACACAAAAAATTAGAGAGATGGAGTAAATTTTGACAAATAATTATTCTAAGGTGATCTTCCTTTAGCACTGCTTCAAAACTGTTACACCAAATTAGATAACATCTTGTTTGTCATTTCAAAAATCATTTTCCTGAAGGAAAATCTAGCATTTTGCATTGTAAAAATCTGAATTTATATTGAGAAATTTTCAAATAACGACAACCAATTGAACAGTTGGCTTAAAGAATCATTGTTGTCTGTGATACTGGTTCCAAGTAATTGAAATAAACTTCAAAAGATAGCAGTTGTCACAAAATTTTTTTCAGTACAGGAAAATTATTTACTTAGAGCAGGAGAATATCCTCTGAGCCACAAGCTGGTCTGATCTAAGCTGCATTTCATTGAACAGGCCAGACAAGCAGCGAAGGCTATTGTGAAAATATTCAATTTGATAGGAATATTCGCGCCTTGCTTGAAATAAATGTATGCCACTGTTGAGAAAATGCACTGAAACACAACACAAATGAATCCAAATGTTTCAGCCAAGCTATTGAATATTAGTTTGTGAGGAAATGGATAACAATGATAAATTTCTAATAATAATAATAATAATAATAATAATTTGTGAATAGAATATAGCAATCAAAAAAGAAGAACACAAAGAAAAGTTCGACCATGATGCATCTACGGAGAAATTCAGTGAGCTACATTATTAATATTTTAATTTATATAAAAACGTACATAAAATCCCTACTTGTGGAGATTACAACTTATTATGATTAATATATTATTCTAAAAATACTTAACTACTCTTGATTATCCGAATCTTCTCCAATAAACAAAGCCTTCCTTCTCAACCAGTTCCTTTTGACCTTTAAAAAGCAGCTCACAAATGCAGATAAGCATAGCTGACAAAGATGTTAACAAAACAAGCAGTGCATAAAGTGGCCTACGTGGAGATGAAAGTTGATCACAAACTGTTGTCAAAGTCTGCAGGACCAGGTTGGTGACTAGGAAGCCCCGCTAGCCTAAAGAACAAAAATGTTATAGTCAGGGGCAGATCAAAAAGGGGGAAAGAAAACAAAAATGTTGCAAATGAAATAGAGGGAGTCCTTACCCTTGCAAAGATTGCTCTACATTGGGGCTTTCGTTATCAAGAACAGTTAAAGAAACTTGTCCTTTTGGAGTCCAGAATCTACTACGTTCTTCAGGACTTTGGGATTGGACAACGTTCCTACCCATTTCTTGTAGCAAATTGTGCATGCCAAGCTTGTCCTCTTTTGTAACCTTTAAGAGGCAATTATCAATAAGGTTGTTAATTGCACGACAAGCAATGGCACCATAACGACCATCTAGATCTAGTATATTTGTTACGTAATCTCTATCATACCAATCACTATCATTCCTCTTAAAGAAGCGTGCAATATCAAGAAATAAATTCTTTTCTACTTCAGTAAGCCCATCAAAGCTAATCTTTAGCATATAATGAATTTTTGGATTGGGATATTGCTTTAGTTCATTCAATGTTGTTTCCCAATATGCTATGCTCTTCCGATGAAGTGTAGAACCCAGGACCTTAAGAGCTAATGGAACGCCTTTAGCATATTCCAAAAAACTATTTGATAGATCCTTAAAATCATCATCAGGGCAGTTTTGCTTAAAGGCAAACAGAGAAAAAAGTTGAAGAGAATCTTTGTAACTTAGTTCCTTAACCTCATATATTCCATCAGCTGATCCATTTATAAGGACTTGTTTGTCTCTTGATGTTACAATAATTCTACTACCAAAACCAAAGTGGTCATGGCTAATAGCTAATCTTTCTAATTGCTCCAAATCATTGACATCATCAAGGACAACAAAAACTCTCTTTCGACAAAGTCCATCTTTACTGAATATAGATCCTATCGTAGAATTAACTCCATGGAGGTTATCCTCATTTAATAATTTGCAAAGAAGTTTATCTCGTAGAGCGATAACACCGTGTCTTTCTGACTGCTCTCTAACATTTGCCAAGAAGTAACAACTTTCAAATTGAGCTGAGACTTCATCATATACAACTTGAGCAAGAGTTGTTTTGCCTATACCACCCATTCCCCATATTCCAATAATGCGAACACTTTGATCCCCACCAATGCACAACAACGATTTAATTTGCTCCATGTGAGGACTTATTCCAATGAGACCTTTGTAATCACATTCAGACAATCGATTCAACTTGTTTAAAACATCATGAACAATTTCCTCAATGACTATGGGTTCAGGCCTGCCCAATAACCAAAATTAATTAATTAATTGATTAATTAAGTAGAATGTAGTGAAAATTAAGAAGAAAACTAACCAATAGTAAGAAAAACAACTACTTACTTATCTCCTGTCAAGGTAAACCCACTTAGGTTGCCAGCTTGAGTCAAAGCAAATTTCCAGCGCGGAATCTTGTCTATCCTATTTCTTCCATGTTCAACAAAAGCTGTTCCGAAACTCCCGGTTTGTTTTCGTATGTCAGATGGGCCAACATGATAGAAAATGGGAACCACAAGCTGTTTCCGTAGATCCCAGCATTCCATTATCTTGGACAGTTCATCCAAGCACCGTGATAAAGTAGCATACTTTTGAGAAAAAACTATTATTGAAATCATTGATTCCTCAATTGTTTGCAGCAGGGCGTGAGAAATCTCCTCTCCCCTTGGGAGTTCTTTGAAATCAGCATAAGCTCCAATCCCTTTTCGTCGAAAAGCCTCATAGAGGTGAGAGAGGAAGTTATTGCCAGTGTCTTCACCTATAAAACTCAGAAAAACTTCATGCTTTGGTTGACGGAAGGAAGCAGAAGCAGGATCAGAAGACGAGGAAGCCATAACAGAGAACAAGAAGGTATGCAACGTAACTCTGTAACTCAGTCAGAAAAGGAAAAAGAAAGTGAATAACAAGGGAAGCTAATGAAACGGATAAAAAGAATGCAACTTCATATTGCTTTTGTAATGCCCTAGATTCCATGTGGTGGGGGTGCTAATGAAGTTCGTTGAAATTTCCACGAAATGAAAAAGAAAGAGAAGCCAGGTGGAATTGTGCGGTAAAGGAGTAAAGCAAAAAAATGTTTCAGTATATAAAATTTGTATTCCCTCAATCATGTAATCATGTATGCTCTAGCACTTTTAATATTATATTATGAAATTATTTGCGTAATTAACTCTTTTTGCTTATTGTCACAATCAAAGCTAAGTGGGCGGTGACCTTAATCTCATAATATATATATACGATTAAAATCACTTAACCACTTTGGTTATTAAAGAAAATAGAAAAAAATTTATTTAAGCCAACAACGCTATAAATAACTATTATTGTTTAAGAATTTAAACATTGCCTCTTCGTAAATTGAGTGCCAACTAATTTTAAAAATAACATAATTTAAAGCATATAAGCCAAAAACTTTCAAAATCATTATATTGTCTCTAAAATTTTCTCATCATTACTTATTAGAGATTGACTTAATTGGTATTTTGATTCATCTCAATAACCATTGATTTTAAATTTGAATATGAATTTTCTTAAATTTTAAACTTTAATTTCAAATGCACACTTTACCTTAACTTAATATAGGAACAACTTACTCCGTACATTTAAATTGCTATTACCATAACAAGCTTAGCTTAAGTTGTAGTTTTGTGTTGACAAATTAAGGGTGGCTAAAACTGGTACTTGGTAGATGTCCACTGTCAAAATAGTAACAAGTGACAGATCATAAAATCTTGTCTTACAATTAGATTGACGTTTTTAGAAATGATACAACAACACAGTATGAAAAAAATATATATAAAAGTTATAATGATTAAAATTTGATAAAATTTGTATGAATTTGACAAAAATTAATAATCATATCTTTATTTTTAAAGAACAAAAAGCTTTATAAATATGAAACTTTAGCACATATACTCTTTCGTTTTCAGACCAAAAAATTCTATTCTATAAAAAAAATCATAAATATTTGTATCAATGATAAATGTTTCTTTCTATCCTTCACTAAAAAATCATAATTCGATTTTTTGAAGATATAAAAATTGGCCAATTGGTTCAAAACTTACCAAGAGAGAAAGACTGTTCCAACAAATTACATTCTTTGCTGCTTGTTAAAATTGTCCATGAGTCGGGTAATATTTTTCTCTTTTGTAACCTTACTAGTCATTATATTTTAACTTTGAGATTTGACACCAAGTGCTATTTTAGTCTATAAGAAATAGGCAAGGATAAAGAAGTGAATAAAAAGATAATGAACACAACTAAAAAGAATACAACTTTATCTTGCTTTTGCTAGTCTTCGATTCCGCTCAATGCCTTGAAATTTCCATGGAATGGAAAAGAAAGATAAGCAACGTGGAATCCTACAATAAAGGAGTAAAGCCAAAGAATTGTTGGTTCATTAAACTTGACTTTGGGAGAACATTTTGCTTTCATGATTGAATGGCTAGGATTAGTTCTAGCAAATGTGCTGGATGACCAGGACTGAGGGCTTGACTTAGTATCCATAACAACTTCCTATGGGGGTTCCACGGAACTGAGACAAATGAGGTGGCTCAATGGAAAGTAAGGATTTTAAGGATGCATCTGGTAAAGTGGGAAATTTATAGAATGGATAGGAGTGATCAGGAAAAATAAAGGAAAATCATTTTTATTATATATTGGAAAAAGAAAAAATAAGAAAAATTATTTTTTTTATCTTTATTCACAAAAGTAAATTCTAAATTAGAATATTAGTAAAAAGAAAAATAGAGGATTTGATTCAAATGTGTATATTTGAAAGATTGTTCATCATTTTTTAAATTTTAGTTTATTATCTTAATTTACTAATGATATAATAGAAAATTTTATTCTGGCTCTATCCATAATCCATAATAGATCTGACAACTTGTGTATATATTTTGTGTTTGTGTTATATCAAATCATGTCAAAATACAAAAATTATTGGGTTAAAATGCATATTAACGAGCCGAACACAAAAACATTTTTTAACTTATACCCAATTCGTATATAATTTTTGTCAAAACTCGAACTCTTGTTGTTTTGGTATTGTATCTAAAATTATTTAATTCCATACTAGAATAGACTTCATTTTATTCTTACTAGAATTCATATTGCCCTGCCCCAATCTCGTCCAATGATTTCTAATGTGAATTTCGATCAAAACTCCTACTTGATTTTATTTTAATATAAATTTTAGAAACTAATTTACATTTTTAATAAAAGTTATAGAGAAATTATCTTAAATCATTAGTAGAGCTTTTTAAATGGGGAAAGATTCAGAAATTAGCAAAATCATTTGCATGTTATGTAATATTAAGAGTTTAGAAGATGACAATTTGAAAAGTCATGAGAATTGAGAAGTCCAAGCCCCCAACAAGCATTCTGCATATTTTATGAAAACAAGATTTGCCTTTGGTGCTCGGCTTACAATGGTTCCACCATTAATAAAATTTTAGTTTAATGTTTCATTTGTTGTCCTCTCCCAGTCAACAATAAGCAAAAGGAGTTAATTGACCTCCTCAAACTCATCTGCTATAACGATTTCCAAATGAGAACATTTCAGAGAAAAAAAGACAACTGCAAGCCAAAGTGGGGAAATAATAAAAGGTCCATGAAAAGCATGGATAAATAAAATTAGAACAAATCGTTTGTATTTATTTTTTTGGTTAAATTTCAGATCCTACTAAATGCAGAGAACAGAATGTAGAAGCCTTGAGCATAATTAACAGTTTTCTTTTACCATAATTAAAAGGAAGTGATCACACTCACCCATAACATGTGAGACACCCTAGTCCAGGGAGAGATAATGCAATACCTAGTGAACACAAAAAATTAAAGATAAAGAATAATTATATAAATATACCCTGTGATTTGACGCAATCTAAGTTTGTCTCTAATGTTTAAATTTTGACAAATAATCATCCTAAGGTGGTCTTCCTTTACCACTCCTTTAACACTGTTACAACTAGATGTTCTGAACCTCAAAGACTTCATGCCCTTGACCCTTCTTCTATTCTGTCCATTTTCATTTCCATTTCTTTACGCTATATGAAACATCATTTGACACAACACAAATATGAAATATATAGACAAAGTATAGGTCTTCTTTACTAAAAAAATTATAATTCCATTTTTTTAAATATAAAAATATTTGGCCAATTGGTTCAAAACTTACCAAGAGACAAAGAATGTCCCAACAAATTATATTGTTTACTCATTGTTGAAATTGTCAGTGAGTCAAGTAATGCTTTTCTTCTTTTATAAACCATACTAGTCATTATTTTTGGAGTTTGAGATTTGACCATTGAATTGTTGGGTCCAGCAAATGCTTTTCTTCTTTTATAAACCTTACTAGTCGGTAAGAAAAAGAATAAGAGAAAGAAGTGAATAAAAAATTAACAACTACAAAAAAAACAAGTGTGCCTTGCTTTTGCTAGTCTTGGTCTTGGCTTCCGTTTGGTGGGGTGCAATGTGCAAAGAGCTTCCTTGAAATTTCCACATAATGGAAAAGAAAGATAAGCAAAAGAATTGTTGGGTCCAGCAAATGTGTTGGATGACCAAGACTTAGGGCTTCACTCTATATTCATAACAACATCCTTCCTATGGGAGTTAACAGGGCACTAGGACAAATGAGGTGGCTCAATGGAAGGTAAGCATTTTAAGGATGCATTTGGTAGAGTGGAATTTGAGAGAATGGATACGAGTGATCCGAAAAGTGAAAAGAGAATTATTTTTGTTATTGTCTGATAAAAGAAAAATGTAAGAAAAGAAAATAAGAAAAATTGTTATGTTTTATCTTTATTTACAAAAATAAAATCTAAATTAGAAGAATTAGTGAAAAGAAAAAAAAGATCTAGGGAGCAGTTGCCTTTGGTGCTCTGTTTACAATGCTTCCACCATTAGCACAATTGTAGTCTAATGTTTCATTTTTAGTCCCCATCCTCTCTCAGACAATAAGTTTAACATTTCAGAAGACATTTAAGGTGTTCCCTGCAGGAAACTACTCTAATTGACCACTTCGAGCTCATCTTTTATGTAAAGAAGGGTCCCTGATATTCCACCTGCATTTACCATTTCCAAAAGGGAATTCAGAAAAAATGCAGACACTACTAGAAGTAATATATTTTCTTCTGTTAAATTTCAGATACTGCTAAAGAGATGCTTGCAAGAGTAGTATTCCATATTCACAACTTACAACTGACAAAACTATATATCAAAAACTTAAAGCTTAGCACTAAAGACAAAACCATCTGTATATCCAAAGATCACTGAATTTCAAGTGTAGCACTGAAACTGTTTGTGATCAATGATGCAACTAGCTGGCCCTTTTTTCTTAGAACATCTTGAATGACCCCACCCAAACCATCTCATTAATTTGATAATTGAAGAACAATTAAAAAACAAAGATTGTCATTAATTCACTTCCACGGCATTGGTATTTTCCCAGTAGAATTGCATAATTAAAAGCATGCCCTAAGAGAGATTGAAACACAACAGTTTCTTCAAATTATCATAAATATTCTACAATCCACATAATTACATAAGATCAGAATTGGAGAGAATGAATAAACTCTTCTTATTCCAAAAACCAGCAATAGCAATACAATATATATACAAAAATTAAAAGAGCTAACTATTATCTCTAAAACAGGAAACAATCTTATCTTAAACTATATCCCTATAAAACAGGAAATAATCCTGGAAACAGAATAAGAGATAAACTCCTAGAAATCTAAAACAGTCAACTTTCCCAAACTGTTTCAATCCATCTAACTATTCCATAGATTCCAACACTCACCCTCAAGCTGAAAAGTATATGTTGATCATCCCCAGCTTGCTTACTAACTCTTCGAAGCTTGGCTTGTGAAGTCCATTAGTCAAAATATCTGCAGCTTGCTGTTTAGTAGGAATGTAAGTCATATAGATAATCCCTTCGTCTATTTTTTCCTTCACGAAGTGTCGATCAACTTCTACATATTTTGTATAATCGTGGTGAACCAGGTTATGAGCTATACTCACAGCAGCCTTCTTGTCACAATACAACCTCATTGAATCACTTCCTGATACCTTCAGTTCATCCATCAATCGTTTTAGCCACATCCCTTCACATAAACCATGAGCTAGAGCACGATATTCTGCCTCTACACTGGTGCGAGTAATTATGGGCTGTTTTTTACTTCTCCAAGTCACTAAATTACCCCAAACAAAGATACAATAGCCTGAGGTAGATCTTCTATCAACAATTATGGTCATTTTTTCTGAAAAATAAACCCTTCCCAGGTGTACTCTTTAAGTACCTTAGGATTTTGAATAACTCTTCAAGATGTTTCTCCTTAGAGAATGCATAAATTGACCTACCAAGCTTATTGCAAAGGTAACGTCCTGTCTTGTGTGTGTCAAATAAATCAGCTTTCCCACTAAGCATTGATATCTTTCTTGATCAACCTCTTTGTCGCCTTCTTCTATTCCAAGATTAATCTTAGGCTCCATTGGTGTCTCGGCCGGTTTGCACCCCATCATCCTGGTTTCTTGTAGAAGTTTAAGGACATATTTTCTTTGTGAAATAGAGATCCCAGCCTTGCTCCTTGCTACCTCCATTCCTAGAAAATATCTAAGAGCTCAAAGATCTTTGATTTCAAATTTCCCAGCTAAGTATTTTCTCAAGGCATCAAGTTCTACATGATCATCTCCTGTCATAATAATATCATCCACATATACTATTATGACAGCAAGTTGACCATCTCTAGAATGCTTGAAGAAGAGAGTGTGCTCAGATTGGGCGTGGGCATATCCACAACTTTTGACCACTAGTGTAAATTTGTCAAACCATTCTCGTGAAGATTGCTTTAGACCATAAAGAGATTTTCTTAGCTTGCACACCTTATGGTGTCCTTCTGCAAAACCTAGAGGAAAGTCCAAATAAACTTCTTCATGCAAGTCACCATTCAAGAACGCATTTTTAACATCTAGCTGTTGTAGAGGCCAGTTAAGATTAGCTGCTAGAGACAGGAGAACTCTAACAGTGTTAAGTTCGACAACCGGTGCAAATATCTTATGGTAGTCTATGCCATAGGTTTGAGTGAACCCCCTGAAAAAAAGTCTCGTCTTATATCGACTTGTTCTTCCATCGACATTGTGCTTGACTGTAAAGACCCATTTGCACCCAACAGTTTTCTTCCGCTTTGGTAGGTCTGTTACTTCCTGAGTCCCTTTTTTCTTTAAAGCATCTATTTCCTGTTGAACCACTAGTTTCCACTTAGGACTAGCAAGAGCTTCTTGAACATTCTTGGGAATTTTCGTATTGGACAATGAGACTATGAAGGCAGGAAACTAGGAGACAATTTTTCATAGGAGACAAATCTGGAGATAGGATGTTAAGTGCATGATCGAGTTCCTTTTCTGAGAGCTATTAGAAGGTCTAATTGGTTTGTGGAGTCTTCTACCTCAACCTAACTGGGAAAGTTATTGGGGTTCTCTGAACTGGAGCTTGGCCTTGGTTTTGAATCTTGGTAGCGCTGAGTTTCAAGTTTTTCACTACCTTGTAGAAGCCTTCTTTGCGAATAGACAAGCAGATCTAGAAGACTTAGTTGAGAGTTAGCTCCCCTTGTTTCCAAAATCCTTTCATGTTCAATGGGTGGCACAATAGGATCGACAGTCCTTTCATGTTCAACTGGTGGCATAAAAGGATCAACATTAGAGGTGATGTTAGGTAGAGGGATTAATGAAGGTGAGTTCAAAGGATCTGAGGTTAAGTCCCAAGACTCATCTTCACTCAAGTTCTCCCCTTTAAGAGGAGACTTGAGACTCAAGAAATGTAACATCCATCGAAACAAGGACACGATGAAGGGTTGGAGTAGCACTTATAACCTTTTTAAGTTGGGGAATATCCAATAAACACACATTTGTTTGCCCTGGGATCAAGTTTGGACCAGTTTTGACTATGAACATGGACAAAGGCAATACACCCAAAGATTTTAAGAGGTAAAAAAAAAGCATATCGAAAGAAGGGAAACACTTTGAGAAGTATGGATATTAGAGAATTGTATTGTAGGACTTTGGAAGGCATTCTGTTCATGAGATATGTTGCTGTTAGGACTGCTTCACCCCACAAATATATTGGTACATGCATTGTAAACATGAGTGCTCTAGCAACCTCAAGGATGTGTCGATTTTTTCTTTCAGATATACCATTTTTTTGTGGGGTATCTGCACATGAGCTTTGATGAATAATTCCTTGGGTTGCTAAATAGTCCCCTAGAATAGACTGAAAATATTCTTTTCCATTGTTTGTTCTCAAAGTTTGTATGGCGATGTGGAATTGAAGGTTTGAAAATTTTGGGCAGCCTTAGATTTTTCTTTGAGCAAATAAACCCAACACACTCTACTATGATCATCTATGAATGTGATGAACCACCTTATACCAGAGATGTTTTTTTATTCAATAATGCCCCAAAATATCACTATGGATTGACGGAAATGGAGGACTAAATGTATTGCCAGGGACTCAAGACAACCAAATTGAACCTTTGCCGGCAATGGAAGAAAATCAGCCATCAGCTATTTTAACTCGGCAGTTACCAGGGCAGGGATAATATGAGTAGAATAGTGACGGGTTACCTGTCATGTAATCTAATGCCCCTGAATCAAAAATCCAGGGATGCATTGATTTATTCTGGGCATGAAAAACAATACTTTTATGAGCAAAGGTGCAAACTGGCGAAACTTGTTTTGAAAAGATTGTAGAGGTGGCTTCCTTATCTGATCCCGAAGTCTCTTTTCTGAAACTCATCACCGTGCATCTCAGTGATCGAAAGAAAGATAAATATGTGTGGCTCCTGATACCATAAAATCAAAATTGGAGAGAATGAATAAACTCTTCTTAGTCCAAAAACCAGCAATAGCAGTACAATATATATACACACAAAATAAAAGAGCTAACCATTATCTCTAAAACAAGAAACAATCTTATCTTAAACTATATCCCTATAAAACAGGAAATAATCCTGGAAACAGAACAAGAGAAAATCCTAGAAATCTGAAATAGTCAACTTTGCCAAACTGTTTCAATCCATCTAATTATTCCATAGATTCCAACATTACACTAACACAATTTAACCGTAAACCTACTTGCAACTGCAGAAAATTTTGACCCGTTTTCCTTATACAACATTCCTATAATATTTCATTGTTTATGAATAAAAAAAGGAATACATTATTTACTTCAGCTAATTGGATCTTTCTCATCTCTACAAGATCTTTATCTTCTGTACAAACAGGGACTGAGTGCTTCACTACAGGTAGGAGATTCAATATATTTGATGTTTGAAAAGGTGTTGCAGCGTTAAAATCATACTAACTGCAAGCAGCATGGTTATTCCCATATGTCTATATAGAATCCCATTTGTGTAAGCAGTTGATGAATTAGAAGATCTAGCTTGATTTCAGAAAGTTCAAGAAAAATATAAAATTGCAGTGTAAATTATTCAGCATATTTAACATAATCAAGGGAGGAAGTTTTACAAAGGTTGTGTAAGGTAAGGTGGTCCAAGCTAGAATCACCCCAACTTTAAATTGACAACCATATATCATTAAGTACAACTCACACTACAGAAGGAAAAGTCCATAATCAAGTATATGGTATAAACTAATGTACAAATTTACAATACATTCATAGATGGAACAAAACCCAGACTGAAGTATCTTGTTTTCATGTGGCACTAATTGAAGGATGTGCTTTCAATAGCATCCCTTCACTACAGATGAGGTGATCTACCTATGTGTCATAGGGTATCCATACAAGAAAATACGGCTCAATACCTGATATTTCAGTTTTGCAAAATTTTGACCATCAGACCTTTAGAGAGTTAAAGTCTCTGAGCTAACAATAATATATGAAGAAATGTTCTTCCTTACAAATGCTTTGCCCTTCCATCTAGCTTGTCCTCTCAATGTCTTGCCTGAAGATTGAAGACTTGATTGCTCCTGGAAATATTTTGAACATAAATACAGACCTCAGGAACTCAAGTCCAGTCCAGATTTACTATCAACCTAGGATACAAATGCAAAATTGACAAGAAGTTAAGGCTTGTAAATGACTTTTTCCCTTACAAATGGAATCTTTAGCTTACATGGATTTGGATCATTCACACACTAAACATTGTATGCTATAAAGGCTCATAAGAGTGGCAGTTATTGAAATATCTCATGCCAAGAAGCTGAGCCAACGTTTTGAGAGCTAAAAGAAAGGGTGAACTAAAGGGACACCACTTATATATAAAGGAAGCAAAATTTTAAAAGCAAATAAGCAAAATTAAATAATGGTCAAATAATGATAAAAATTACCGTATTATCAAATAAAAATCATCGCGAGAGTTATTATAATGAATACTTTAAGAAGACTAACAACTAATGGAATGAAAGAGATGAAAACTCTTTCTAGCATAAAAAAAAAAGAAAATTAATCAACAGCTAAAGAACCAAAAGGAATATTCAGCCTCACCTGAACATGCATCTTTATGTCCTGTGCCGTGTCTGCATATTTCAACGTACTACAGGTACAATGTCCACACACATATATCTATTGAGGTATGGAACATAGGCAAGACCCTTCTTTTGTTGTTTTCCCAAATTTTTGATCCAGTACACTAAAGCAAGAAGTGAATTATCAATGTTAGCTCCATCCTTCAGCTTTTGGCCCCCGCTGTTTGTTTCAGAAGCTCGTTCACTGCCACCAAGATCTATGAGGGCAAGTTTTCCTTGCATGGCTTGATTTTTAAAGTTGTTTCTCTGTTTTCTTCTCAAAGTAATCTCCAGAACTGCATGTGATCCAGTAGGACGAAGAAAACTTTATATGAGATGATGCAAAAAGTTAGAATACATTGTGAGCGCTCTGAGAAAACACAACATTTTTTTAAAGGAGTTCTATATATGATTTAGAACATCCAAAAGCAAGAGCAAATATGAAAATAAGCAACATTAGAGAAAATGCAAAATAAATAAGAATAATACATTTATAGCAAAAGTGAGATTGAAACTACATTTATAGCAAAAGTGAGATTGAAACTAATGCTTACTCACCTTGATGTGTGATGAGAAATCTCTACCGTAAGAAAACTGAGCAAAAGCATCACTCATCCATGCAAAAGTATAACAGGCTCTCATTCACCACCAAAATCTGATCAGGTTTGGCAAAAAAAAAAATAATTGAAATCTAAAAAATTTAAACAAATAATAATAATAAATCATTTGGTACTGAAGAAGCCTGATAAAAGCATAATGTCTAAATTTCTAGTACACACCTCCATTATTCAATAGTCATGCTTTAATCATGAATTTGTTTTCATCTGTAACAGTGTCTTGAAATGCATTTCTTTTGGGATATCTTCCCTTTCTTTCTCAATTTCTTTGCAACCAATGAAATGATGTCCTTTTACTTGCAATCAACTTGGTAATTCATCTCCTGAAGAAATATCATACTATTATGTTGTTATTAATATATATATATATATATATATATATGAAAATTAGAAAACTAAAGAACAAAGAAAGCACAAAAATTAAAGTCAATCAATATTATATTGAGTTTTATTTCCAGATCTAAAAAAATACGGCACGATGTCTAAATCTTTGATATCAGTAGCATAGAGACATCAAAGACATTAATGAATGATTATTATGATAAAGAACAAAATAATAATAGATACAAATAAGGAGAATAAACATGATTAAAGATGCAGATGGAAAGCAACTCAGGATATAAGTGGATAGTCACCTTAATTATGCAACGATATATCATTCGTTTTTCCAAATTCCTTTTGAACATAGAAGGTTGGGTGGGTAGTCAATCATCTCTCAAGACTTTGTCAAGGTACGGTCTTCAAACTTTCTCCATTAAACAATATACTTAATAAAGCTTTTCTTGTGTTTGTGTTTAGGGATATTTTATAATCCTAAAATTTTTTGTGTACATATTGAGAGGGCAGCAATATACTGCTAGATGATAGGAACTTCAATTTAGTCTGCCTAATAATATGGTTGCATTAATTCCTACAATCTGGATAATACAATATAAGGGTTTAACAAATTTTTCTTCTTTCATAGCTTAATTCCTACCTGTTTTAATGCCATTAGAATAAAAAGCCTCGCATGGAAAGTTTTGCATGCATTTTAAATTTACGACATGCATTTCTTTTCTTTCTCTCACAACAAACAATCTAGAAATGAAACAGAGAAAAAGAAACCTCACCTGGAAAGGGAAGGGAAGGGAAGAAAAATTGTAAAACACAAATTCCCCAATTCAATCTTAGTTTTTCTCTTTTGCTACATACTGTAAAATTGCAAACAGAATCAATGGTTATTCCAATATCAAGGTACATGAAAAATATAATGAAATGTTCATTGTGATAATAAAGCAAACACCTTAAAGACATGATTTCGTAGACTGGAATGTCATATATTAGCTAAAACACTTGGCAAAACGCAAGAAAGGGAAAATTACCAAGACGAAAATGCGAAGAAGAAAATAAACAGATTATTAAAACAGCAATTTTAATCCGTAATTAATTAAACTCTCTTTTAACTCAAGAATCATAATCCCATATCACACATCTTGCCAAGGTATGATCAGAAAGAAAGAAAAAACATTTCCATGAGGTGATCTGTCCTTATATGTATATAGGATTCCATGCATACAAATTACCAACATTTAAAAGTAATGAAGAAATGAATCTAAGGGTGACTTACCTATGCTCTGGAACTGTTGCCTGGACTTTAAATAAGATCTGAAAGCAAGATATATTTGAGAACTTGCACCTTCTTAAAAGAATGGATAATATAGCAGACCAGGCGCCGGTTCTTCCTGATCAGAGCTAAAACTTGGTTCCAACGTCTCACTGGTTGGGTCCACTGCCTCTTCACCGTCAGACGAGTAATTTGAGCTGGATTCAACCTCTCCGTCATCAGATCTCACTGTCAAGCTCTGTCATGAATTTTAAAACATAGCAAGGACATGTATATATTACCGTGAAAAACTCCAAAAAAAACTCCAAAAAAATGGATTGAAGTTGTAGGCTTTGACTAATGTTTTTGGGCTCGGCTGGTACCAGAAAAGCTTGGAGAATGGACCCCCATCCTCAAACATTCTAAACCTTGCCAATGTATGATCAGAAAGCAAGATAACGTGATCTGTCCTTTTATGTGTCCATGATTTCATGCATACAATTGTCTAAATTAGCTTGGAATAATTACACATTTGGACCATGTTAATAAATTACCAATGTTTAAAAGCAATGAAGAATTGAATCTAAGGGTGATTTACCTACGCTTTAGAATTGCACCTCCTCAAATTTAATGACTGTATCTCGGTCTTTGAGGGTCTGGTTCTTCCTCCTCATCAGAGCCAAAACGTCTTTTGAGCCTAGCTCTCCTTGTAGTAGTTGGGTCATCACCAAGGCCTTCCTCGTCATTGGCATCTTCTTCCATCACTGATCCTTCCAAATCTCTATTGTTGACATCACAATTCCAGGGGAGCAGATTTGGACCAAGTGCAGAGTTGGGTTCCGACATGGAAGCATCACATCTGTTCCCTTCATCTACACCATCAGACCGGCGATTTGAGCTGGACTCAACCACTTCGTCATTAGATCTCACGACATCCACGTACAATACGTTGACACCGCATTTTTGCACTTCTATTTGCTCTTCAATGTCCCATTTAGAATCAAAAGCTCTAACGGAGAAATCAAACGAGACCTCATCAAAATGCTTGTCTCTGGATGTTTCAACAATGCCACTTCTAAAAGCATGAAACAAAACGATCACATGATTGGACTCCATGCCTTTGAATTTCTCCATATCTGTTGGCCAAGGGCGGTTAGATCCAACCTTGTGATGATCACCGCATCGAAATTCGTAATCGACAAAAAAATTGCCTTCTTGATGGTGTTTAAAATCAACCACAATGCATAGAACAAAGCCCAAGAATCTTTCGCTAGAATAAGGTGGACTCAACTGGACAGTTATTGAAGAGTTTGTACTCCTATTCTCAAATGTCTCTGGAATTTCACTTCCAGGAAAACAAGAAAAGACACCTTGATCTTGATTACAAGGAATACGTTTGATAGCCTCCACCGGAAATTCTTTTGCCATGCCTTGAATTTTGAGCTGTGTACTAGCCACAATATTGTTGACTGCATTCCGATCAAGGTTGAAGCAGTTGTTGAACATAAAGTGATATTCATCGTGACGCTCATAGCCAGCTCCCCCGCTTTTAGAATCCCGTTTCGAAAATCCTGAACAAAATTTCGAAACTCTTTCCAGAGATGTGCAGCCTTGTGCAATTAAATATTTTAAAAGAGGTGGAAGTTCTGGCAATGATTTAAGGCTCTTGCAACATGTTAAATATAGACAACTTAAATTGGAATGTTGTTTGATACCCTCAGGAATTTCCACTATATCCGATCCACTTAGATGCAATTTTTTCAAAAAGACCAAATTGCCCAGCCCAAATATATTCCCGGGACGTAACACTTTTATGCCTGTTCTTCTCAAATGAAGATAAAATAAACATCCCATAGTCTGTAAGATTTCTGGGAAATGCTCCAAGTTTGAACAGCCATCGAGCTTAAGTGTTTCAAGAGATTTTAACTTACCAATGCTATTTGGAAGGCTCTTCAAATTTGTGCAATCTTTCATGCTCCAATGAGAAAGCCTTTCAAGCTCTGAGATTGATGAAGGCACTTCTTCTATAGCTGTTCTGCTCAAATGAAGCCGTGCAAGAGATTTTAACTTACAAATGCTTTCTGGAAAGCTCTTAAGCTCTTTGCAACCTTCCATATGCAAATGGGCAAGGCTTTTAAGCTCTGAGATCGATGAAGGCACTTCTTCTATGGCTGTTCTGCTCAAATCAAGTTCTTTAAGAGATGTTAACTCACAAATGCTGGTTGGAAGGCTCTTAAGCTTTCTGCAGTCCTTCATTCTTAAATGGACAAGGCTTTTCAGCCTTGAGATTGATGAAGGCACTTCTTCTATTGCAGTGTTGTCCAAATATAACCATTGTATGTTCTCCGGAACATTTGGAAACTCTGTGATGTTTGGGCAATCAGAGAGGGTGATGCTTTTAAGGGCATCCAACTGAACAATCGTGCTTGGAAGATTATGAATTCGGCTGCCTTTCATAACCAAACGAGCAAGTCGATTGAGACGTCCGATCGACAAAGGCCTTTCTTCTATCTGGTTCCCACGCAAGTCCGAACTATTGAAGTTTCTCGAAACTTCTGGGAGTTGTAAGATCGGACATTCTGCAAGTTCAAGCTCTTTAAGAGATTCCAACTTATAGATATTGTTAGGAACAGCTTTAATCCTTGAGTTTCTCAAAACTAACTCCCCAAGTTGGTTGAGATTACCGATTGAGTCCGGAATTTCTTCAATCGCCGTGTTGCATAAAATCAACGATCTTATATGCTGTGGGAGCTCAGGAAATTTCTTCAAATTGTGACAATCATGCAGATTTAGCTCAGGAGATTTCAAGTCGACATGCCCATCGAAGAAGAAGGAAAGCTTTTTCATATGAATCATGGACGGGAGTTCAACCAAGCTTTCGCATCCTTCAATGGATAGTGCTTCAATATTAGTGGCTGCTGACAAATCTGAAATCCTGGTTAAATTCTTGCAATGCTGGAGTTCAAGCACTTTTAAATTCACAAGATTCTGTGCAATGAAGTTGAAAAGAATATGAGATTAGTTTAAAGCCTCTAAGCTTATAGGGTATATTACTAAAAAGAATATAAAATGTTAAAGAATACCTGCTTTCCATTCCAAAGTTGTTCAACTTTGCTATTAGGTAATCTTAACTGAACAAGCTTCTCCGGACGAAATTTTGAGGGTAGAGATTTCAGCATGCAGTACTCCCAATGAAAGCACCTTAACTCATTAGGAAGAGATTCAACACCTGGGTCCGAAGGAACCAATTTACCTCCCTTCCCATAGAATTTGATAATTCTAAGATGACGCATCTTTGCAAATGCACCTGGATCCAACCGGATTTCACCAATTTGGGACTGGTTTAGTAACATTCCCTGGATTGATTTAGTCCCCTGCGATAAACAAGAAACAATAATTTACTAGAATGCATCAAGCATTTATCAAGTAACGATGAGCAAGGAACAAAAAGTTAGTGCAGTTAGCTCTTACCTCGCCATTCTCGAGCACTTGACGAATGTCAGCTGGAGTCCATAGTCTACTACGTTCTTCAGGATCTTTAGATTCTGCAAGGACAACATTCCTACCCATTTCTTGTATCAAATCATGCATGCCAAGCTTGTTTTCATTTGTCACATTTAAGAGGCATTTGTCAATAAGGTTTTTAATTCTAGAATGAGCAATGCCAGCATCAGAAACGTCTAGCATTTTTGTCACATAATCTCTATTATAACCCTTAAAGAAGCATGCAATATCAAGAAATATACTCTGCTCTAATTTAGAAAGCCCATCAAAGCTAATATTTAACACAGTTTGAATTTTCGGATTTGGATCTTCCTTTAGTCCTTTCAATACACTTTCCCAATATGCTATGCTCTGCTGATAAAGTGTAGAACCGAGGACCTTAAGAGCTAATGGAATGCCTTTAGCATATTCCAAAATGCTCTTTGATAGACCCTTAAAATCATCAACAGGATGGTTTTGCTTGAAGGCAAACAGAGAAAAAAGCTGAAGAGAATCTTTGTAACTTAATTCCTTAACCTCATATATTCCATCAACTGATCCATTAATAAGGACTTGTTTGTCTCTGGATGTCACAATGATTCTACTACCAAAACCAAAGTGGTCATGACTAATGGCTAATTTTTCCAGTTGGTCGAAATCGTCGACATCATCAAGGACAACAAGAACTCTTTTACGAGAGAGTCTATCCTTAATGAATGTGGATCCTAGTAAAGGAGTACATATATGGAGGTTTTGTTGGTTTAATAGGTTGGAAAGAAGTTTATCCCGTAGAGCGATAACATCACTATGACTTTTTGACTGCTCTCTAACATTTGGCAAGAAGTAGCAACTATCAAATTGAGTAGAGACTTCATAATATACAACTTCAGCAAGAGTTGTTTTGCCTATACCACCCATTCCCCATATCCCAATAATGCGAACATCTTTCCCACCAATGCACAATAGTGACTTAATTTGCTCCATATGAGAACCTATTCCAATGAAGCCTTTGTAATCGCTTTTAGACAACCGAGTCAGCTTGTTCACAATATCGAGAACAATATCCTCAATGACATGGGGCTCAGGCCTACCCAATAAGCAAAACAAATAAATTAATTAATTAAGCCAAAAGAAAATTTTATGAATAAAACTTCCAAAAAGTGCTAAAGAAATATTTAAAAAAAAAACCAACTTACCTATCTCCTGCCAAGGTAAACCCACTTAGGTTGCCAGCTTGGGTCAAAGCATGTCTCCACCCCTGAACCTTGTCCATCCTGTTTTTGTCATGTTCATCAAAAGCTGTTCCGAAACTCCCGGTCTGTTTTCGTATGTCAGATGGGCTAACATGGTAGAAAATGGGAACCACAAGTTGTCTCCGTGAATCCCTACATTCCATTATCTTGGAGAGTTCTTCCAAGCACCAGGATGAAGTAGCATAGTTTTGAGAAAAAACTATTACTGAAATCATTGATTCTTCGATTGCTTTCAGCAGTGCGTGAGAAATCTCCTCTCCCCTTGGGAGTTCTTCGAAATCAGCATAAACTAGAACCCCTTTTCGTCGAAAAGCTTCATAAAGGTGATAAAGGAAGTTATTACGAGTGTCTTCACCTCTAAAACTCAGAAAAACTTCATGCTTTGGTTGACGGAAGGAAGCAGAAGCAAAAGCAGGATCAGAAGAAAAAGCAGGATCAGAAGAAGAGGAAGCCATAACAGGGAGCAAGAAGGCTTTGCAACGTAACACTGTAACTCAGTAAAGAAAGTGAATAACAAGGAAAGCCAATGAACACAGATAAAAAGAATGCGACTTTATATTGCTTTTGTAATGCCTTAGATTCCGTGTCGTGGGGTGCTAATGAAGTTCGTTGAAATTTCCACGAAATGAAAAAATAGAGTAGCCACGCAGAATCGTGCGGTTTTCGGTGTATAAAATTTGTATTCCCTCAATCATGTAATCATGTATGCTAGCACTTTTAATATAATATTATGAAATTATCTGCCTAATTAACTATTTTGGCTTATTGTCACAATCATAGCTGAGTGAGCGGTGACCGAATCTCATAATAGACATTTAATTGATATTACCATATCAAACTTAGCTGAAATTGTAGTTTTGTATTGGTAAATTTAGAGGGCTATAGCACTGGTATATGTTAGTTGTCCCTTGTCAAAATAGTAACGATGACAGATCTTAAAATTTTACCTTACAATTAGTTGATAATTTTAAAAACGATACAATGACACAATGTAAAAAAATATATATGAAAGTTATACTGATTAAAATTTGATTAAATTTGCATGAATGTCACCAAAATTTTTTAAAAAAATTATGTTTAACATGTCAAAAAGAATTTTAACACGATAATTTTCGTATTTTACACAATACAAATAAAAGTTGATAAAATACAGTTCTGAAAAATATAGATGAGTTATCGGTCTACTTACCTTTTGAAATTATCCTTGTTTGTATTATAAAGAAAAATTAAACTACATAATAACATATTGAGGTGAATTTTTTTTTTAATAAGTAAGTTATAATGCATTTGGAGCTTTTAAATAATATATCCATACAATGTTATGTAGATTGTCCATAATTTAAAATGTTGACTTAACGGAAATTATAGAGAAATCATCTTACATCATTGTTAGATCTTTTCTAGAATTCATTAACAGAAATTATCTTAAATCATTAGTAGAGCCTTTTAAATGGGGAAAGATTCAGAAATTAGCAAAATCATTTGCGTGCTAGGTAATATTAAGAGTTATAGAAGATGACTATTTGAGGAGGCATGAGAAGTCCAAGCCCTCAACAAGCATTCCGCATATTTTACAAACACAAGATTTGCCTTTGGTGCTCTGCTTACAGTGGTTCCACCATTAATAAAATATTAGTTTAATGTTTCATTGCAGTCCTCTCCCAGTCAATAAGTTTAGCATTTCAGAAAACATTTAAAAGGTGGTACCACCTGCAGGAAACTTACTCTGATTGACCTCCTCAAACTCATCCGCAATTACCATTTCCAAATGAGAAAATTTCAGAGAAAAAAAAAAGAGAACTGCAAACCAATTGTTACTTGGTAGAAAAAGAATAAGAGAAAGAAGTGAATAAAAAGGTAATGAACACGACTACAAAGAAAACAACTTCATCTTGCTTTTGCTAGTCTTGGTCTTGGATTCCGTTTGTTGGGGTGCAAGGAGCAAAACAATTTTCCGGAAATTTCCACATAATGGAAAAGAAAGATAAGAAAAAGAATTGTTGGGTACAGCAAATGTGTTGGATGATCAAGACTTGGGGCTTCACTCGAGTCTTCTGTCTTCATAACAAATACTTCCTATGGGAGTTCACGAGGCACTAGGACAAATGAGATGGCTTGATGGAAGGGAGGTAAAGATTTTAAGGATGCATTTGGTAGAGTGGAATTTGGGCAGGAATTGTTATTTTAATTATAAATATAGTTCTGGATTACAAATTATTTCATGTATCAACTTATTTATTGTGTATATCTTCACCTTTAAAACTCAAAAAACAGCTTACGCAAGAGACAAGAGGGTTTTGTGATGTAACTGTAACTCAGTAAGGAAAAGATAAAGCAAAAGAACACAACTAAAAAGAATACACGTACAACTTTGTCTTGCTTTTATAAATCGTTATGTCTTGGATTCTGTTTGGTGGTGGGGTGCTATTGAATTTCGTTGAAATTTCCACGGAATGAAAATGAAAAGCAAGCGAGGTGTAATCGTACAGTAAAGAAGTGACCAGAATTAATTCTAGCAGTTGTATGGGATAACCAAGACTTAATTAGGACTTGACTCTTGTAATTATGACAACATACTTATATTTAGATTCGAATATGATTTTTTATTACTTTTTAAATTTTAATTCCAAAAGCACAAATTTTAAAAATATATAATATATTTTAAGTTATGATTAATTTCAAATCATTGCACATCTTAGCTTAACTTACTACTCAAACAACTTATTTCAAACATTTAAATTGCTATTACCAAATTAAGCTTAATTTAAAATGTACTTTTGCGTTGGCAAAATTTAGGACGGCTATCACTGATGCTGCTTAGATGTCCATTGTACCATATGATAGATTTTAAAATTTTGCTTAACGATTTTACCAACAATTTTAAAAATGACATGATGATTCAATAAAAAAATAAGAAAGTTAAATTGATTAAAATTTAATAAAAATTATTATATGAAGTTGGTAAATGTTTTTTTTTAAATTGTGTTTAACATTAATACAATAATTTTCACATTTTACATGATACGTGTATGATTTGATACAATAAAAATATAAAATATATAAATAAATCAATCATCTACTTACAATTTGAAATTATGTGTGTTCATATTGTACATGATATAAACACGTCTAGCTTAATAATTTTTATCTTTTACTTAGAGAGATTAAATATAAAATTTGAACCATTGCTTTTCTCTTGTACCTTCTTGAAAAAAAAAAACTTTATCTTGCTTTTATAACGCCTTGAATTTCGTTCGGTAGGGTTATTAATGAACTTCATTGAAATTTCTACGAGAAGAAAAAGCAAAAAAATCAATGCAGAATCGTATGGTAAAAGAGTCAGGCAAAAAAATTTAAATCTTCGAGATTAATTCTAGCAAAAGCATCAGATGACCAAGACTTTAGGGCTTGACTCTAGGCCCTTTTGGTTTGTCATTGTCTGTCAGCCACCTAATAACGAGTGAAAACAATTTTTGACAAATACGAAATATAATGCATTTAATTTTAAGAAATACTGTTTCTCTTATACAATACCATTAAAATTTGGTAAAATTAGATAAAAAAAAGAACAAAATAAATTTCACCTTAAATTTTACATTTAATTTAATTTGAAAATTCTAATAAAATTTTCGTTATTTACATTTGATGTATTTCAATAGAATTCATAAATTTTAATGAAACTCTTAAGAGAGTTTTAGCAGCGTTTTTTATCATTACCGTTAAATAATTACAACATTTTATGAAAATGCTATCAGAAAACGTTAGTTATACTGATATCGACAAACATAACAGCATTTTTCATATTATCTATGATATAAACATGTTTAACTTAACAATTTTTATCATTTACTAAGAGAGATTAAATATAAAATTTGAATCCTTTTTCTCTCTTATACCTTCTTGAAAAAAAAAAAAAAACCTCTATCTTGCATTTATAATGTCTTCAGTTCCGTTTGGTAAGGGTACTAATGAACTTCGCCGAAATTTCTACGAGGCGAAGAAGCAAAAGAATCAATGCGAGAAATCGTACAGTAAAGGAGTCAAGCAAATGAATTAAATGCTTAGGACTAATTCTAGCAAATGTATTGGATGACCAAGACTTTTGGGCTTGACTCTAGTCCCTTTCATTTTGTCACAATCTGTAAGTCATGAGTGAGAACAATTTTTGAAAAATACAAAATACGATGCATTTTATCTTTTTTTAAAAAATAGTGTTTCTCATATATAAATACCATTAAAATTTGTTATAATTTGATAGAAAATCAAAAAATTAATTTCAACTTCATTTTTACATTTATTTTAATTTAAAGATTCTAATAAAATTTTCATTTTTTACATTTGATGTATTTAAATAAAACTATTATTAAATATATATTAAAATCCTAAAATTAATTACGAATATTGTACAAATTGTCCATAATTTAAAATATTTGGCCTAATTATTGTTGTCTATTTTTAATAAAATTTGGTTCAAAGTCCGAGTCCACATTCTCCCTCTCTTATTACTTCTTATAAAAAAAATTAATTGATTAAGGACAAGTGCAATATTATTCAATTGTGTCAACAAAAAAATTGCTTCACAATTTGTTCCCTTAAAAGTTTATATATATATATATATATATATATATATATATATATATATATATATATATGTATGTATGTATATGTAATCAATTTTTCAATGTTAAAGTATGAAAGTTTTATTTTCACCCAAAAAAAAAGTGAAAGTTTTATAGATTTAAAATTTGAATTTTAAGATATATAATTTAATATCTTTTACCAAAAGAAGTAAAATTCGATTTCATAAAATTTGTATGAATTTCACTAAAATTTTAAAAAAATTATATTTAACATGTCAAAAAGAATTTTAACATGATAATTTTTCGTATTTTATATAATACGAACAAGAGTTGATAAAATACAAATCTGAAATATATAGATGAATTATCGGTCTTCTTACAATTTGAAATTATCCTTGTTTGTATTATAAAGAAAAATTAAACATATTGAGATGAATTTTTTTAATAAGTAACTTCTAAGTTATAATGCATTTGGAGTACTTAAATAATATATCCATACAAAGTTATGTAGATTGTCCATAATTTAAAATGTTTGACTTAACAGAAATTATAGAGAAATTATCTTACATCATGATTAGAGCTTTTTAAAATTCATTAACAGAAATTATCTTAAATCATTAGTAGAGCCTTTTAAATGGGGAAAGATTCAGAAATTAGCAAAATCATTTGCATGTTATGTAATATTAAGAGTTTAGAAGATGACAATTTGAGGAGTCATGAGAATTGAGAAGTCCAAGCCCCCAACAAGCATTCTGCATATTTTATGAAAACAAGATTTGCCTTTGGTGCTCGGCTTACAATGGTTCCACCATTAATAAAATTTTAGTTTAATGTTTCATTTGCAGTTCTCTCCTAGTCAATAAGTTTAGCATTTCAGAACACATTTAAAAGGTGGTACCTGCAGGAAACTTACTCTGATTGACCTCCTCAAACTCATCTGCAATTACCATTTCCAAGTGAGAAAATTTCAGAGAAAAAAAGGAGAATTGCAAACCAATTGTTACTTAGCCGGTAAGAAAAAGAATAAGAGAAAGAAGTGAATAGAAAGGTAATGAACACGACTACAAAGAAAACAACTTTATCTTGCTTTTGCTAGTCTCGGTCTTGGATTCCGTTTGTTGGGGTGCAACGTGCAAAACAACTTCCTGGAAATTTCCACACAACGGAAAAGAAAGATAAGCAAAAGAAATGTTGGGTAAAGCAAATGTGTTGGATGACCAAGACTTAGGGCTTCACTCGAGTCTTCTGTATTCATAACAACATACTTTCTATGGGAGTTCACGAGGCACTAGGACAAATGATGTGTTTCAATGGAAGGTCGGTAAGGATTTTAAGGATGCATTTGGCAGAGTTGAATTTGGGGAGGAATTGTTATTTTAATTATAAATATAGTTCTGGATTTCAAATTATTTCATGTATTAAATTATTTATTGCGTGTGTCTTCACCTTTTTTGATTGAATTTCATGAATTATAAAATTTGAATCATTTTTCTCTCTTGTACCTTATTGCAAAAAAAACCCTTTTATCTTGCTTTTATAACGCCTTGAATTTCGCCCGGTAAGGTTATTAATGAACTTCATTGAAATTTCTACGAGAAGAAAAAGAAAAAAATCAATGCGGAATCGTCTAGGAAAAGAGTCAGGCAAAAAAAATTAAATCTTAGGATTAATTCTAGCAAAAGTATTGGATGACGAAGACTTTAGGGCTTGACTCTAGTCACTTTCGTTGTCACTGTCTGTCAGCCACATAATAACGAGTGAAAACAATTTTTGAAAAATACAAAATATGATGCATTTAATTTTAAGAAATACTGTTTCTCTTATGCAATACCATTAAAATTTGGTAAAATTAGATAAAAACAACAACAAAATAAGTTTCACCTTAAATTTTACATTTAATTTAATTTGAACATTCTTATAAAATTTTCATTATTTACATATGGTGTATTCCAATAAAACTCTTACAGTGCGTTTGGATGGAGAATTTTGAAATTTTGAAGCATTTTAAACTAAAGATATTTTAAAATTCATTATTTTAAAATACTATCATTTATAATTGACTTGTTTGGATAAAAAAATTTTGGAAAGAATTTTTGAATACGAGAATTTGATTAAGTAAAAAATAATTATAAAAGAAAATTAATAATATTATATATTAGAAAAAGAAAAATATCAAATAAAATATGCAATATGGGTATCATTGATTTGTAAAAATTTATAAATATTATTAATAATATAAAAAATAAAGATATATATTAAATTTAAATAAAATAATATGTTTTTTGTTTTTAACTTTATATTTAATAGTGGGTAATATTTAATAAAGTAGTAAAAAGTGGAAGGAATTTTGAAAAATCACCTCTTTAGATGGATTTTCAAAAGGGAATTTAAGCATTTTAAATTCTTTTTTTTAAAATCCCTCCTAAATTTTCAAATTCTTCAAAATTTTTTGCTAAACAAGAAATTTACATTTTGAACTTTTAAATATCTTGATTAAAATAAATTACCTTCTTAAAATTTCTCATCCAAATACGACCTTAAATTCTAATAAAACTCTTAAGAGAGTTTTAGCAGTGTTTTTTATCGTTACCGCTAAATAACGACATTTTATAAAAACATCACCAAAAAATGTCAATTATACTGATATCGACAAACATAGCGGCATTATTCATATTATCCATGATATAAACACTTTTAACTTAACAATTTTTATTATTTACTAATAGAGATTAAATATAAAATTTGAACCCTTTTTCTCTTTTATACCTTCTTGCAAAAAAAAACTTTATCTTGCATTTATAATGTCTTGAATTCCGTTTGGCAAGGGTACGAACGAACTTCGGAGGAACTTCTACGGGGCAGAGGCAAAAGAGTCAATGAGAAATCGTACAGCAAAAGAGCCAGGCAGAAGAATTAGATGCTTAGAATTAATGACCAAGACTTTAGGACCTGACTCTAGTCCCTTTCATTTATCACAGTCTGTCAGCCAGCTAATAATGAGTGAAAAATACCATTAAAATTTGTTAAAATTAGATAAAAAAAAGTCAACAATATAAATTTCATCTTCATTTTTACATTTATTTTAATTTAAAAATTCTAATAAAATTTTCGTTTTTTACATTTGATGTATTTAAATAAAACTCTTATATATATATATATATATATATATATATATATATTAAACTACTAACATTATTGGGATTGAATAAATAACATAAAATATTGTACAAATTGTCCATAATTTAAAATGTTTAATCTAATTATTGTTATCCCTTTTTACTAAGATCTAGTTCAAAGTTCGAATCCATAATTTTCCTCTCTTATAACTTCTTATAAAATAATTAATTGCTTAAGGACAATATTTTTTGATTGTGTCAACTAAATAATTGCTTTAAAATTTGTTCTCTTCAAAGTAATATATACATACATTATATATAAATATAAAAGAATATTATCATATCTACTGTTAGTGAAATTTTTTAACTTTATAAGCGAGATTAGGATGATGAAACGTATTATATTTCATTTAATTTTTATTTTTTTACTTTTTTTAAAAGGCATGTATTATCATCTTAGTTTCACTTGTGAAATTAAAAAAATTACACTGACATATATAAGATAATAATTCATATATAAAATCATTTTTTTAATGTTAAAGTATGAAAGTTTTATAGATTTAAAATTCAAATTTTAGTATATATAATTTTATATCTTTTACCAAAAGAAGTAAATTTCGATTTATTTTAAATATAAAAATTTTGCCAATTGATTCAAAACTAATCGGGACAAAAATTGTCCAAAAAAAATTTTATTCATTGATTGTCAATAAAATTATCCATGACTAATGTAACGCTTTCTTTTTTTTATAACCTTACTATGACATCATTTTTAGAGTTTGAGATTGGAGAGGAATTGTTATTTTAATTATAAACATACTTTTAGATTACAAATTATTTCATGTATTAAGTTATTTATTACGCATGTCTTCACATTTAAAACTCAAAAAAATGATGTGCAAGGGACAAGAGAGTTATGCAATGTAAGTATGTAACTCGGCAAGAAAAAGATAAAGATGAAAGAACGCAACCGAAAAGAATACATGTATAATTTTTTTTAAATTACAGATATATTCATTCATTTTAACGATCTAAGTTTAATTTTATTTGAAGTTTACTCACAATTAAAATTCTTTACCCCTCTTCAAAGATGTATTTAATGAGAATCAAATCTAAAAATTCTTTTTATAAACTTAAGTTATCAATTAATGTACATCTTTGTCTTGCACTTATAAATTGTAATGTCTTTGTCCTCTTGGATTCTGTTTGGTGGGGTGCTAATAAATTTCGGTGAAATTTCCACCAAATGGAAATGGAAGATAAACAACGCGTAATCGCACATTGAAGGATTTTAGCAAAAGAATTAAATGGCTAGAATTAATTCTAGCAGGATGACCAAGACTTTGGGCTTCGCTCTTGTCACGACCCGAAGGCCGCGACTTTCCTTTATACTTATACTTTTCTTAGTCTACAAATTTATGGACCAAATTTTTTCATTTTCACTTTAAGGTTTGCATTCGGTATCAGTGTAGTTACTATACTATCTCGGTGACCTATAGTTATTCCATTTAAATATTTAACAACCACGGAAACGGTTCTTAGTTACATCCCGACTTGTTAAACAAAATATGTACTGTGCATCAATTTAAATCTTACATGTAAACAAGTATTTTATAAGAAACATATACCTCAGAAGACTAGTACCAAGTCCATACACCGTCTTCGATGCCCACTTAGCAGCTCACACGGCAGATGTTAACTTCAATAATCTGAAAGAGATGAAATTTAGTGGGGTGAGCAAAACCACGGCTCAGTAAGATACTAATATAAATACAAGAGTAGGATTATACTGTCTTAACCGCAATGCTTATAACTTGCAAGGATGCAATTACAGTTAATCCTTTCTCATCGATAACATCTCATTATCACTTCTCATATTCACTTTTCATTTCAAAATCATACTTCTATATTCTATCATCTCTTATCAATTCTCATATTTGCTTTTCATTTCATAATCATACTTCTGTATTTTATCATCTCTTATCAATTCTCATATTGTGGATCATGATCACGGTGGTACGAAGCCATAATTCTCTTCGTGTATTTCTATATTCATCTTTCATATCATATCATGACATTATATAGATGAAATATCACTACCACCAAGTCAAGACACTCCTCATATATTCTTCATATTTAATTGAGATATCCTATCGAATTCACTTCACATTTAACAATCATATTCCCGTATTACATCAATTCATATCACTTATCGTTTGGGAATTTATGATCACGATAGAGTAAGATCAGAATTCTCTTCATATCAACCTTATGTTCATATATCATATCATGTCATGTCATGTCATCGTATAGATGAAACATCATTAACGTCGAGTCATGACATTCCTCATGGAATTCTCATGTACTAAGCATATTATCGTGTCAGGGTTTAATATGCAGTGTATGTAATTTTACTGTATAAATCGCTATCATTTCAAATCATATCATATATACTTTAGAACATGCTCAACATATGAATTTTCAATTCATTTCAAATTTGCCTTTAAGGCATGATAAAAACATGTTCAATTTTCATTCATGTATTCGTTTTCAGAGCATGTCTAAAACATGTACGATTTTAAAACATTTTCATATATTATAAGTCATATCAGGTCTAGAGTTCATATCAAATCAATCTATACTCTAGACCACATATCGTTTTAAATTCGACACCAAATCGTATATAAATCATATAAGTGTCGAAATCATTTATCATGTACTTTTAAAACATACACTGTAAATCATATCAGGTCTAGAGTTCATATCAAATCAAACTATACTCTAGACCGCATATCATGCCATGTTCGACACTAAATCACATATAAATCATATAAGTGTCGAAATCATTTATCTCATGGACTTTTAAAACATGTTTAAAACATGTACTGTTTCCAAAACATATTTCATTTCAAAACATTGTCTCATTATAGTATAAATCATGTCAAGTCTAGAGTTCATATCAATAAAATCACACTCTAGACTTCATATCATATCGGTTAGAGACTAGGCTAAATCCCTATCATCTCTATCAATAAAGACTTAAATCACTGTAGCTAGCAGTGAAATCATATCATCGTCCCCTGGAAACCAACTAGGGCGCTATCTATGGCCATAGACCTCATCTCTCTCAGCCCCACTGATCAGGCGTGACTGAGACCTGTCCACGACTATTGTCGGACAAGCATCTCTCTGCCTAATGAGCAAAGCTCCAATTAGGCGGTTTCCACTATGCTTTATTGAGTTTCATTCTTTTAGGGTGCCTACAGTCTCATAAAACATTTAAATCTATAGCTTTCTTTTTTTAATATCATGTAAAGCATATGGTAAAATTCTGTATGAGACTTTATACATCAAAATATATATATCTACCATATACTTTCATTTCAAAACAAATCAATATTTTTCAGTATTCATATAACGTTATTAAAATGTTTCAAGTTGCAAGAAAGCATGCTTAAATGCGATGCTCTAAAACATTTCAGTATGCAACTTCGATAATAGTTTCAAATGTCAATATAAGTTATACCTTCATCTAATACGGTGAAACAATTCATTTAACTTTATCACCATCAATCGTTTGATTTCAAACTATCCTTCTGACACATCAGTAAATCAGTGTTCAAATCAATTCAATATTCATTTCATTCAGTTTTCAAATTATTCAGTACTCCAATTATTCAATAATCAGATCATTTGGTATTCGAGTCATTCAGTATTTGATATCATTTTTCGATAGCTATAAACTATAACAATCATTTCTACCTTTCACTATTAATACTAAGACCACAGCACTTGCATGGATCCTCTTAGTATTCACAATTGTTTAAATATCATGTCACTATATAGCCATCAAAATACTGAAATTATGAAATACTAATATCCTCATTCGATATCTATTCCGGAGTCGACATCGAGGATCATAGAATCGCAAGATCAATAATCGCTTATCAAATTCATTTATAGTTTGACCTATTGGTACACCTTCAGAATTTTCGACTTGCGGTTCAATGTCATTTACTATCATAAAATCATATCAAAATCCCCAATTCACTTTTCATATGGTCTGTAGAATGTAATATCATGCTAGAGTTATATATAAAACATCATCAATTCAATTTTTCTGATTGGCAATTTACCCACTTAAAAGAATTTGCCAATTTCCACTATCCATAGTGTTTTCAATCATTTAAGTCGCCTGGCGACTATCCATATTATTGCAAAAATCTCAGTTAATACCACTAAGACGGTCCATTTATTTGAATCTATCAATTCTATAATCATCACTCGATTGATAATTCCACAATTCTATCATTCAACCGTCTAAATCACAACTTCAATTTTTCTCTTTTAAGTTGTATCTATAATCATCGTCATTTTTATCCGTGATCCATCTAATAAATGATTCCACCTCAATCTCAACTTGATACCATTTGTGATATTAAAATTACTTGATTTATCAATTCTATAAGGTTTAAACCATATAATTCATCACATTATCGTCTTCAACGATCTATCTTTTCATCGATTTCAATATCAAACTTTTCCGGTAATACCATAAAGTCCTTTCAATATTTATTTTCAATAATTATTTCCAAGATTCCATTTATGTGAGAAACTTAATCTTTTTCCTCAAATATTTTTCCTAAAATTTCGGCAGCATAACGGCTTAATTCTTACTAAACCTCCTGCACGGAAAACACAATTATATCGCAGCCGTTGTTTCTCACAATTCCTATGTCTCTACTAAGACCCCCACCATCAGTTGTGGGTCCTCTTAGCATTTTTAACATTAATTCAGTTAATGCATCATATAAAATAAATTCACAATTCCATTAAAAACTCATTCTATCAATGCATCATATAAAAATCATAAAATCTCACATACAATATGATGCTACTAATGCTTTATAAAAGTATCTTACCTATTCGCCAAGCTTAGCGCACTTTCCGATTTTTCGAACCTTGCCGAACTTCACCATTCGTCTCATTTCCGTCTTGCTACAATTTCAAAATTTGACATATATTTTCATTTAGAAAATAATCCAAGAATTTCTAATAAATTCCATAGACATATAGCGAAAAAGGCTTTTAATTTTCCTTACTCATTTCTTCTTCTTCTTTTTCTTCTTTCTTTTCCTTTTCTTTTTCTTTTCTTTTTTTTTTCTTTCCTTTTCTTTTCTTTTCTTCTTTCTTTTCTTTTCTTTTCTTTTTTCCCTTTCTTTTCTGTTTTTTTTTCTGGCCGGTCGGGTCGGGTTGACCGGGTCGGGCCGGGTCAGACGGGTCGGATCGGGTCAGGCGGGTCAACCGGGTCGGACCGAGTCGGATCGGGTCAGACCGGTTCCGCCGGTTCAGCCTTCGCTTGGCCGGTTCAGCCACCGGCGGCCACCATTTCCTGCGGTTCGGCCACCCTACAGCATCCCGCAGTTGCCCCGAAGCCGGATCTGGCCTCCATTTCCCGAACGGCGGCGCCGGCGGTGGCGGATCTGGAGGTGGGTTTTCGATCTCTTCTCCTCCACGTTTCTTCCTCCCTCCGCCGTCCTCTGCCTCGCCGGTGGTCTTCGTTTGCTTCCCCTCAGCTCCGCCGAGCTCGGGGTTGGGGTGGCGGTGCCTAGACCGGCCGGCACCGCCGATCTCCTCTTCTCTTTTCCTCTCTTTTTCCTTCGGTTTTTCGTTTCTGTTTCGCTTCGCCGATCCTTCTTCCATCGCCGGATTCATCTTCCTCTTCTTTCTCCTTCGCCGGCGATGTCCTCTCTCCTTCGCTTTCTCCTTTGGCCGGCCGGCATTGGCCGGCTTCGCTTCTGTTTCTTTTGTTTCTTCTTTAAGTTTCTCCTCTGTTTTGTTAACAGAGGAGAAACAATCAGGGAATCGGGAATAGCCCGATTCCCGCCCCTTTCCTTTTTTTTTAAGTATATATTTATTATTATATTTAATAATAATGACTATAATATATATAATTATTATACACCATAATTATATATATACACTATTTATAATATGTATTTAAATACATATTTTGTATCAAAATATATATTATATATATATATATATACTTTTTACACTTTTAACACAAAATAATATTTATATTTATCCAAGGTATATTTATATAATATCATTATATAAATATATCAAAATATTTTTATTTCTTATTAAGTTTTGGATTTCTAAATATCCAAAATTATTTTCTCCATTTTCTTATTTAATTTGGATTTCCATTTATCCAAATTAAATTTCCTCCTTCATTTCTTATTTCCAATTTAATTTTCCTTTTCATTTCTTATTTAATTTGGATTTCAATTTGTCCAAATTAAATTTTTCGGATACCTTATATTTATTTAGAAAATTCTCGGTCTTCACACTTACCCCTCTACCTCTACAATAGAACCACAATTTTCAAACCAGCATTTAAGGATACACAAAAATCAATCTAAAAGTCATTTATTCAATGGATTACAATCCCTGCATATCATCATTCATTTTTCTTGACTAAAAATACTTATAAAATGGCTTGAAAAGAGATCGAAGAAGGGGAGAAAAAAAGGAGAAATTTCAGTAAGAAAAAACTTCTTAGACTCATCACCAGTCGACCCAGTCTTTCGCCACCACTATAGCTCTCCTAAATATACATCACAGTTCGGAATACCTTCTGCAAACATATAGCCAGAAGAAGCCCAACATAGAAAAGATCTAGGCATGAACTCGTAGGATCGGTCCTAGAAAATCAAAAGCAGGAAAGAAAAGAGAGGGTAAGAGAGTTCTGGAAAATAAATCGAATGGTGCACTTCTATAAAAGGGGCGATCACCTATCGACCTGTTGGAAATGGGAGACCCGTGTCTGACGAGCAGCCGAGGAGACTGTCAAGCTCGCCCATAAAAACTCGCCCAAGCGAAGTCCTCTCGAAGAAGTAAACTTGCTCGCCAGTAAAGGGGACTTTTGTACATCAAGCTCTCCTAAAAAGGAAGACTCGCCCGTGAGTTTGCTCGCACATGAGGAGACTTTGCTTATCCAGCTCGCCCTGAAAGAATGCTATCCCCTGAGCTCGCTCACTGCATGAAGGGACTCTTTTACATCCAACTCGCCTAAATAAGGTTCGCACATGAGGAGACTTTTGTACATCCAGCTCGCCTGAAAAGGAAGACTCGCCCGTGAGTTTGCTCGCACATGAGGAGACTTCACTTATCCAGCTCGCCAGGAAAGAATGCTATCCCCTGAGCTTGCTCGCCTCATGAACGGACTCTTTTTCCATCCAAATCGCCTAAAAGGTTCGCCCGTGAGGGGACCTTTTGCACATCTAGCTCGCCTAAAAGGAAGGCTCGCCAGTGAGTTTGCTCGCACGTGAGGAGACTTCGCTTATCCAGCTCGTTCGGAAAGAAGGCTATCCACTAAGCTTGCTCGCCGCATGAAGGGGCTCTTTTACATCCAGCTCGCTTGAAAAAAGGCTCGCCATGAGGGGACCTTTTGCACATCCTGCTCGTCCGAAGAAAGGCTTGCCCGTGTACTTGCTCGCCCAAAAGAAGTGACTTTCGAGCTTCGAGCTCGCCCGAAAGGAAGGCTTGCCCGTGAACTTCCTCGCAACGCGAAGGTACCTTTTGCATATCCAGCTCGCCCGGGTGTGAGGCTCGCCGCGTACCTGTTCACCTGTGAGCCCGTTTGCCGGCGAGGGACTTTTGTGCATCAAGCTCACCTTTAAAAGCTCGCTTGGACGAAAAATATTTGGGCATATTTCCTTTCTTTATTTATTTCGTTATACTTCTATTAGTTAGAATGATGTTAGTGTTGTATATATTACCAAAGTTATATCTTAAAAACATTAGTTTGCATATATGTTAAAGAAAAATGAAATTGAAAGTATGAAAAATGAGTTGGAATGAAGAAATTACTTGATTAGTCGACTGCCCAAAAGAGCAGTCAACTGCTCTATGTGTCGGGGCTTTCTGGAAATATTTTTCGCTTGAGAATTTGAGTTACATATAGGGCAGTCGACTGCCCCAAGAAAAATTACATTCTGTTTTGAAAAAACACTAGGGAAGTCGACTCCCTTTCTCGGACATCCGACTTCCCATTCTGGAAACTCAAAAAACATGTCCGTTGGACATGTTTCTTCATTCCAAAGGTCATGATTCTTCATTCAAATGATGTCTAATCATGAAAGGGTGTTTATAACACCGTTTTGAGTCTATAAATACTTTCACTTTCATGGAATTTATATATACAATCTTCTACATTCTTTCACTCTAAATCAAATTCTCTTCTTGCACCCTTTTTTCTTTGGTTTGGTTCAAGTGAGTTCAAGAGAGAAACTCAAAGTGCAATTGAATTTCTCTTGGAGTAGGCATTGTATCCTGGGAACAACGTTTCCTGAACCATTTGCACCAGTGTGGGGAAACTATTGTTCTTAAGATAGCTTCCTGGAAGTGCCTTGCCTACCAAATTTCTTCTTCAACTTGTTTGCAGCAGTACACCATCCACACTAAGGAGTTCTTCAATACAACAATTTAAGAACAATAATATTTTCAAGATGGCGACTCCTGCATTCAAGCCTCATGTTTATGAAGTGGAGAAACTAGAAAGGTTCAATGGCCTGAATTACAAGAGGTGGAGCATGAAGATATACTATCAAGTCAGTCTTTTGAAGGTTGCATATGTTCTTCATGAGTACTACCCCCAAGACGAAAGCAATAATGGACAACTTACAGCAAAACAACAAAAATGGCTTGAAGATGACTACATTTGCAGACTTTCAATACTTCAAGCACTCAGCAACTCACTCTTCAATGTATTCCATAAACACAACACAGCATTGGAGTTATGGCGTGCAATTGAGAAGAGGTACGAGAATGAAGATGCTGGAAACAAGTCCTTCCTTGTGAACAGGTATGTAGACTTTAAAATGATAGACTCTAAACCTGTCATTGATCAAGTAAATGCATTGAATGATATTGCTACTGAATGCAATGATGCTGGAGAACCAATTTTTGAGACTTTCCAAGTGTCTACCATAATTGGTAAACTTCCTCCTTCTTGGAAAGATTATCAAAGGTATTTGAAACACAAAAAGAAGTCACTTACCTTGGATGAATTGGTGAAGCATATCCAGATTGAAAGTTCAGCCCGTACAAGATATGAAAAGGACAATAATGTGCATAACATTGAAGGTCCTAATGAGAACAAAACTGAAAGTGAGAAGAAAACTCACCAGAACAAGGGACAGAAAAACTCTTCAAAGAAAAAGGGAAAGTTCAACAAGTTTGATAAGAACTTCAAAAAGAAGAAAGGCCCTTGCTATGTATGTGGAAAGAATGGCCACATTGCAAAAGAATGCCACTTCCGGAAAGGTAAGAAAAGTGAGGCCAATCTTGTGATTGAAGATGACATGGTTGCAATGGTTACCGAAATTCTTATGGTTGAAAACCAAGAGGATTGGTGGATCGATTCTGGGGCAACTTGTCATGTCACTCCATTTAGAGATGTCTTCAAGACATATGAAGAGATAAATGAGGACAAATCAGTCTTCATGGGGAACTCTTCAACTTGCAAAATTGTTGGCAAAGGGACAATCAAACTTGCTTTGACTTCAGGAAAAATTTTGACATTACAAGATGTGTATCACATCCCAACCCTTAGGAAGAGTTTAATTTCTGTGAAGAAACTTGATGACCATGGATTTAAGGTTGTGTTTGATTCTCAAAAGGTGATCATTTTTAAGAAAGGATCATTTGTTGGGAAGGGATATGCTAAAGACCATATGTATGTTCTCAATATCAATAAAAGTTCTTTGAATTATGCTTATGTTGTTGATATGAATGATTCTAATTGTTTGTGGCATTATAGATTAGGACATATTGGCATGAATGCATTAAATAGAATGTCATCTCATGATTTAATTCCTAAGTCTTCTACCATTTTAAGTACTAAAACTTGTGAGTGTTGTGCACAAGCAAAGATTTCAAAATTCCCTTTTAAATCAGTTTTTAAAACTAATTCTTTGTTAGAACTAGTACATACTGATTTATGTGATAATAATGAAATTATTACTAGAGGTGGAAAAAGATATTTTGTTACTTTTATAGATGATTTTTCAAAATATACTTATGTTTATTTACTAAAAACTAAAGATGAAGCATTTGAAAAATTTAAGATTTTCAAAGAAGAAATAGAAAACTTGACAAATAGAAAAATTAAGAAACTTAGATCCGATAGGGGTGGAGAATTTCTTTCAAATGAGTTTTATGACTTTTGTAAGAAACATGGTATAGTAAGAGAAGTTTCTGCTCCTAATACTCCACCACAAAATGGAGTAGCGGAAAGAAAGAATAGATCATTACTTGAAATGGTAAGTGCTATGCTTTTACATTCAAATTTGCCTTTGAATTTTTGGGGTGAAGCACTCTTTACTGCTTGTTACATCTCAAATAGAGTTTTACATAAAGGTTTTGATAAATCTCCCTATGAGTTATTAAAAGGAAGAAAGTCTAGTATAAATTATTTTAAAGTGTTTGGATGCATTGCATATGTTCTTGATGCTACAAATAAGAGACCTAAGTTAGGAAGTAAGGCAATCAAATCTATATTTCTTGGTTATGCTTTAGGAAGTAAAGCATGTAGATTTCTTAATCTTAAAACTAATAGTGTTTTTGAATCTATTCATGCAATTTATTTTGAGCATTTGACAATTAAAGATGCTAGTAGCCATGAATTAGAGAAAGACTTGTCAAATGAATTAATTGTTCATGAGCATGCTATTGATGATATATCTCCACATGATAGTGAAAATCATAATCATGCAAATACATCTAATGCATGTAGTGATATTGAGTTAAGAAGAAGTAAGAGGAAAAGAATTGAAAAAGATTTAGGACCAGGCATGTATACTTACTTGTTAGAAGAGGATCCTAAAACTTTTCAAGAAGCCATGAACATGAAAGATGCCATGTTATGGAAGAAAGCCATGGATGATGAAATTAAATCTATACATGAAAACAATACATGGTCTTTAGTGGATCTACCTCCTAACACTAAACCTATTGGCACCAAATGGGTTTTAAAAAGGAAACTCAAAACCAATGGGAGTATTGATAAATACAAGGCAAGGTTGGTCGCCAAAGGTTATAGTCAAAAGGAAGGTTTGGATTATTTTGAAACATTTTCACCGGTCACCAAGTTTACTTCAATAAGGGTGATGTTTGCTTTTTCTTCAATCTACAATCTTGAAGTACATCAAATGGATGTAAAGACAGCCTTCCTCAATGGTGATCTAGATGAAGAGATCTATATTCATCAACCGGAAGGATATGTAGTTCAAGGACAAGAACACAAGGTATGTAAACTCAACAAGTCTCTTTATGGTCTTAAAAAAGCACCTAGGCAATGGTATAAGAAATTCAAGAAAGAAGTTAAAAAGTTTGGTTTTAAAAGTAGTAAAGCTGAAAATTGTGTCTCTATTAAAGTCACAAATGATAGTAAAGTATTAATTACTCTTTATGTTGATGATTTACTTATTTTTGGTACAAATATAGATTGCATCAATGAAACTAAGTCATATTTAACTAATGCATTTGATATTAAAGACTTAGGTGAAGTTGATGTTATATTAGGTGTTAAGGTTTATAGGAAGAATGGTAAGTTTATTCTTTCACAATCACATTACATAGAAAAATTACTTAGGAAGTTTAATCACTTTGATAGCAAACCTTGCAAAACACCTATAGATCCATATCACAAGTTAGTACCTAATCAAGGAGAACCAGTAAATCAAAAGGAGTATGCAAAAATTATAGGTAGTTTGATTTATGCTATGAATTATACAAGACCGGACATTGCATGTGCAGTTGGTATATTGAGTAGATTTACTAGTAATCCTAGTAATGAACATTGGCATGAATTAAGTAGATTGTTGAGATATTTGAAGCATACCTTATATTATGGCTTGCACTATAAATGTGAAACTTCAGTTCTAGAATGTTATAGTGATGCTAATTGGGCTTCAGATAAGAGAAGTTCCAAATCAACAAGTGGCTGGTTATTCACCATAGGTGGTGCTATTGTTTCTTGGTCTTCTAAGAAACAAACTTGTGTGGCTTTATCAACAATGGAATCTGAGTTCATTGCTATGTCACATGCCACCAAGGATTTACTTTGGTTTAAAAGGTTTTTAAGGGGAATACCTTTTATTGAGAGAACCAAAGGACCAGTCACTTTATATTGTGACAATAAAGCTGCAATTTACAACACAAAGAATGATAGGTTGTCTAATAATAGCAAGCATATAGCTATGAGATACAACCATGTGAGAAGTGTTGTAAAGAAAGGTAAGGTAAATTTAGAATATCTACCT
The DNA here is from genome assembly GCA_032173925.1 of Heritiera fomes. NCBI lineage: Eukaryota > Viridiplantae > Streptophyta > Magnoliopsida > Malvales > Malvaceae > Heritiera > Heritiera fomes. Next base: position 32,458,964 of record JAPDPM010000009.1, on the reverse strand, counting down.
ACCGAGCAAATGTTAGCTGATCCCCTAACTAAACCGTTATCGGGAGATAAGATTGCTAATACTATGAGAGGTATGGGATTACTATCGGTTACTAGAGATGATCTTGATTGATTCCAACTCTATCTCATTGATGTCACTTAGGAAATTGATCCTTTAGGTTTAAAAGATAATCTCCTAATTTGATGATCTTTGTGTATGAGAGTTCAAAAGGCATTCAATCATGAATCATCAAAGGAATTCATATATGAGATATATGATATTCCCAATGCATCACTTCTTGGAATAGTGGGGGTAATTAAATTAAAGACTATTCCTAATAAGATCCCATATCTAGATGCATTGTTAATCACAATGATTGGTTGGATTAAAATCCATAATTGACTTATAGCTCTTGTGAGTGGAGTGTTTGTAAAAAAGGAAGGTTGTGATGCACTCTTGATAAGTCTTCCTATGCAAGTAGAGAAGTGAGAGGACGCTTCTTATGGATTTCCGATTAATCCTAGAGTACTTGCTAACACAGGATAAAAGCGAAGTCCCATGACAAAAATGCGCTGCCCTATTTGAGGAACTTACGAATCAATGTAAGGGGTGAATATGTTTCCTAGAGTTTCATATTCAATCTAAAGGTTCAAGCCTTGGCCACCTTTAGATATACACCTTACATAAGAACCAACTTGCATCTTTCTTAGGATTGCATAAATTGCATACATTTGTATACTTTGGTAATAAGTGGGGGATTGTTGTATATATTACCAAAGTTATATCTTAAAAACATTAGTTTGCATATATGTTAAAGAAAAATGAAATTGAAAGTATGAAAAATGAGTTGGAATGAAGAAATTACTTGATTAGTCGACTGCCCAAAAGAGCAGTCAACTGCTCTATGTGTCGGGGCTTTCTGGAAATATTTTTCGCTTGAGAATTTGAGTTACATATAGGGCAGTCGACTGCCCCAAGAAAAATTATATTCTGTTTTGAAAAAACACTAGGGAAGTCGACTCCCTTTCTCGGACATCCGACTTCCCATTCTGGAAACTCAAAAAACATGTCCGTTGGACATGTTTCTTCATTCCAAAGGTCATGATTCTTCATTCAAATGATGTCTAATCATGAAAGGGTGTTTATAACACCGTTTTGAGTCTATAAATACTTTCACTTTCATGGAATTTATATATACAATCTTCTACATTCTTTCACTCTAAATCAAATTCTCTTCTTGCACCTTTTTTTCTTTGGTTTGGTTCAAGTGAGTTCAAGAGAGAAACTCAAAGTGCAATTGAATTTCTCTTGGAGTAGGCATTGTATCCTGGGAACAACGTTTCCTGAACCATTTGCACCAGTGTGGGGAAACTATTGTTCTTAAGATAGCTTCCTGGAAGTGCCTTGCCTACCAAATTTCTTCTTCAACTTGTTTGCAGCAGTACACCATCCACACTAAGGAGTTCTTCAATACAACAGTTAGGATCGTTTTTAGGGGCTTGCTAAAAATGAAAAAAAGCAATAGCTAAGCCTAATTTAATTAATTAAATATTTGATCGATGATAAGATGTTACGGAAGTCATAAGTAGTGATTTTTAACATATCTTTAAGTGAGAAGAGTCCATTACATATTATCAGCGTATTGGAGTATTTAGTGCAATTCTTCAATAATTCAATTTTTTGTTAAAAATGAAATAAATAATGAAATTTAAATTTAATTAAATGTTTGTTGGATAATAGTATGTTACGAAAGTCACAAGTAATGATTCTTAACTGATATCTAGGTGAGAAAAGTTCTCTAAATATTACCAGCGTATTGGAGTATTTAGTGTAATTTTTCGATAATTTAAATTTTTATAAAAAAAATACAAATAAGTTTTTTTTAAAAAATAATAATAAAAAAATAAATTTAAGTAAATTTGCTTGATGATGGGACGTTATAGAATTCACAAGTAATGATTCTTAACTGATCTTACTAGGTGAGGAAAATTTATTAAATATTATCAGAGTATTGGGGTATTTAGTACAATTTTTCAATAATATGAATTTTTATTTAAAATAAATAAATAAAGTATTTATATAAAAAAAATAAAAATTCATATGCATCATATATTATTTGTTTTACATCATATTCATTCATTTAATTTCAAAGCAAATGTGAATCTTCCAAGGATGAGAATCCATAGAATTCGTAAATAGTGATTCTTGAGAAATCTTTAGATGAGATTATTATTTCAAATATTATCAAAATATTGGAATGTTTGATTTAATTTTCAATACAAAAGATTTACATTCAATTTCTAAAAAAATAATAAATAAATAAATAAATAAAATTTAACTTTAAAAAATAAATAATAATTTTGATAAATAATAATGCTTTTAAAAAATGAAGTAAATTTGGAATTATTTTTAAATATTTAATCAAGACCCTTTTATTAAAACTAAGAGGATAAAATGTGATTAAAATGGTATCGTTTTTAAAACGGACGTTGTGAGAGTACTAATCATTCCTCACGTGTAACCATACTCTCAAATCTAATTTTATTTCCCTAGACTTCAAATTTGTTTTTTTAGTAAAACTTGATAATGTTTAAGATTTTATTAAAAATATAAATATTTTTAGATAACCATCACATCTAACAAAAAAAATTGATGATAATTTTTTTATTTTTTTCATATTTTTTAAAATCACCAAATGATCAAATCTTCAAATAAAATCGTTATGACAGGATAGCAAAAGAATTAAATGCTTAGGAATAATTATAGCAGACGTATTGGATGACCAAGACTTTAAGGCTTGACTCTAGTTGCTTTTATTTCTCACTGTCCATCGGCCGCCTAATAATGTGTGAGAACAATTTTTTAAAAATACATAATATGATGCATTTAATTTTAAAAAATAGTGTGTTGCTGTACAAAATACCATTAAAATTTGTTAAAATTAGGTAAAAATTTAACAAAATAAATTTCATCTTCACTTTTACATTAATTTTAATTTCAAATTTCTAATAAAATTTTTATTTTTTACATTTGATGCACTTAAATGAAACTCTTAAGAGAGTTTTAGCCACGTTCTTTTTATTATTTAATGACATTTATAAACTTCACTAAATAACTACGATATTTTATAAAAACGTTGTTAAAAAACGTTTGTTATATTAATGTCGGCCAATATAGCAGTGTTTTTTATATTATATATTTCATATATTATATAAACATGTTTAGCTTAACAATTTTTATCTTTTATTAAAAGAGATTAAAAATAAAATTTAAACCTTTTTTCTCGCTTATACCTTCCTGTAAAAAAAAAAAAAACTTTATCTTGCTTTTATAACGCCTTGAATTTTGTTTAGTAAGGATATTAATGAACTTCATCTAAATTTCTACGAGACCAAAAAGCAAAAAAAATCAATGCATGTAACCAAAAAAGAAAAATCAATGCGAAATCGTACAGTAAAAGAGTCAAGCAAAAGAATTAAAAGCTTAGAATTAATTCTAGCAAGTGTACTGGATTACCGAGAATTAAAAAAATTAGTGCTTCTCTTATATTAATACCATTAAATTTTATTAAAATTAGATAAAAAAATCAACCAAATAAATTGCATCTTCACTTTTACAATTATTTTAATTTGAATGTTCTAAAAAATTTTTCATTTTTTTTACATTTGGTGTATTTAAATAAAACTCTTAAATTCTAATAAAACGATGTTTTTTTTAATCATTTAACAATATTTATAAACTCTGCTAAATAATTACGACATTTTGTAAAAACGTCGTAAAACAAAAATCGGTTATATTGATGTCGACAAATAAAACGGCATTTTTCATAAAAAAAAAAGGAATAATAGCCAAATAAGCCCTCGACCTTAAGCCCAAAATGGAATTAAGTCCTCAACGTTTTATTTCGTGGCAATCAGTCTATAAACTTTTATTTTAGTGGAAATAAACCCTCAACCTTCTTAAATTATGCAATTAAGTCCAAATCTGTTAAATGACACTAACTGCCGTTAGTGAAAGCTGACGTGGATAGCTTACTTGGCTGCCACGTGGCATGCCACATGTGCAATACTAACGGCAGTTAGTGTCATTTAACAGATTTGGACTTAATTGCATAATTTTAGAAGGTTGAGGGTTTATTTCCACTGAAATAAAAGTTTATGGACTGATTTTCATGAAATAAAAGATCGAGGGCTTAATTCCATTTTGGACCCAAGATCGAGGGCTTATTTGGCTATTTTGCCAAAAAAAAAAAAGCCGTTTCAAATAAAACGACAAATAAAACGCTACGGCGTTTGTAAAACGTCAGAAATATAATTGTTTAGCAGCGTTCATTTGACAAAACGCCGCCAAGTTATTTTTTCCCGCGTTTTTGTTTAGGAGCCCAAATCAATCATCAAATTTCCCGCTCAAAATGTTGAAAAACCCATTTTTCCCCTAAAATCATCACTTTATGTCTTATCAACAATTTTTTTATTGGTTTTCAAGTATTGACAAAATAATAATTAAATAAGGAGATTCACAGGATCACCAATTTTTTATTCATTTTAAGTAAATTGTTATTGCTTTTAAGTAAATAAAAATTTGAGAAAATAAACAAATTATTTTTTTTCCATGCCACCATCTGCGGGCATGCAATTGCTTTTTAGGTAAAAGCTTCGACCTCTGGAGATATGTTACTTTTTAATTTTATATAAAAATTTGTTATTTATTATTATAAATTATTTATAATTTTTTTTTGATGAACTGTTTATAAAATTTTTTATCATCACATATTTCAGCTTTTTAATTTTTCATATGAACAATTAATTTTTACATAAAATTAAAAAATGACATTACTTTATAAAATTAAAAATGTTAAAATGTTATTGGCAAAATAACTGTTTTTAATATTTCTTATAAATAAATTACTCGCCTACTTACAATTTGAAATTATCTTTGTTTGTGTAAAAAAAAAAACTAAATAATAAGATTTTGAGGTGAATTTTTTTTACTCAACAACTTATAATTTATAATGCATTTGCAGTATTTAAATAAAACTTTTAATTATGTATATTAAAATACTAATATTAATTAAGGTTTTTACATCTTTTTAATGGGGGATAATTTCAAAGTTCTATTTTCCATTCATTTTATTCGTCCCTGTAAATTTAAAAAATACACAAGCGATCCACTAAAAATACAATGCTTTCGAGATCATTTATTTTTAGTGTGAGCAAATATATTTACTGTGTACCAACCGTTTTTCGGTTGTGTCAACTTGAAAATAGTTTCACAATTTGCCTCTTTCAAAATTTTATATATATATATATATATATATATATATATATATATATATATATATATGATATTAAACGTTCATTTAAATAGTAATATATTGACTTTTAAAGTACGAAGTTTTATAAATCTAAAATTTTAGCACATATATAATTTCCTTTTCAGATCAGAAAATTCTATTCTACCAAAAAATTCATAAATATTTGTATGAGTGATAAATGTTAATTTATATCCTTTACTAAAAAAATTGTAATTCGATTTTTTTTAAATATAAAAATTTAGTCGATTGGTTCAAAAATTACCGAGAGACAAACACTGTCCAACAAATTATTACTTTACTCGGTAAGGAGAAAAAAAGAGAAATAAGTGAATAAAAAGATAATGAACACATCTAAGGGTCTGTTTGGTCCTATTAGAGTTTTCATGAAAATATTGTTTGAGTATAGCATTTTTAAAAGTGTTATTAATAAAGCTAAATTAGCGTTTGACAAATTTAATATAAAAGTATCACAGAATGTTGAAATCTAATTAATAAATTTTTTTATATTTTTAATAAATGTAAAAATAAAATAATAAATTTTATTAAATTAAGTCACAAGTTATTAAATAAAACAAATAAATAAAATAAGAAATAATTTTTCTAATTAAAATAAAAACAAATGAAATAAATATAAAAATTGCACAAAATAAATAATTTGATGAAAAATAATTATCATCTTTATAATTTATTGAATTATTGAAGAGCAAAGTGAAAATATAAAAAAATTTCGCTAAATACATTTTATTAATCAATACTTATAAAAAAAATTGATTTATACATTCATAAAAAAGCTAAAATTTACTTTTCACATAAATTAAAAATTTTAAAAGTTTGAGAGCAAACATCTAACTTATGCTTCTATAATAAACAAAGTTTTTCATAAACGGAACCAAAACGCTTCATGTTTTTTTTTTGTTCTTCAAAAAAAAATTATCTTTTTTTGTTAGCCTTAGATTTCGTTCGGTGGGGTGCAATGTGTACAAGAACTTTCTTGAAATTGAGCCATAATGGGAAAGAAATATAAGCAAAAGAATTAACAAAAGAATCGTTGGGTCCAGCAAATTTGATGTATGACCATGACTTCGGGCTTGACTCTAGTGTTCATAACAACATACTTCCTATGGGAGTTCATGGCACTGGGACTAATGAAGTGGCTCAATGGAAGGTAGGTAAGGATTTTAAGGATACGTTCGGTAGCGGCATTTTATCAAACACCAAACATACAGTGGATGACAATGAGTGAACAAGTGGAAAGCCAACGAGTAAGGACAAACGAAGAGGATGACGCTTTCATCCATTCGAAGAAGAAAAAACGTTCCTCCAGTCTGGATGGTTCCCAGGAAATGAGGAATGAAGGTCAAAACGGTGGACAGGTGATTTCGTTTAAAGATATGGTCTTGGGAAACTATAGAGATACAGCTTTATATGGCGTTGAAGACATGGAAAATAGTAGTGACGGCGATAACTTCATCTCCATCTCTCAAAAAGACTCATGGCCTAGTATTTCACTGTCCAAGGAGTTTAAGGAGAGAATTCAAGAGCCATGGAAGTCTTGTTTGATTGTTAAACTTTTGGGGAGATCCATCGGATATAAGACGCTAAATGTGAAAATTAGATCACTTTGGAACCCTAAGGGAGAATATGAACTCATAGAATTGGAAGATGGATACTTTCTTGTAAGGTTCTCTTATGGTTTGGACTTTCAGTTTGCTTTGGAAGAGGGCCCTTGGATTATATTCGGCCATTACCTCACAGTCAGGAAGTGGTCTCCAGAGTTCCGTCCTTCTACTGCTACGATTGATTCAACAGCAGTTTGGATTCGCTTCCCGGGTCTCCCAATTGAGTATTACAATGAACGTATACTATTTGCTATGGGGAATACAGTGGGTAGATCCTTGAAAGTTGATTCAAATACTCGATCAGCGTCGAGGGGGAAATTTGCACGTGTGTGTGTAGAAGTGGATTTGAATAAACCTCTAGTTCCTAAGATTTTTCTTGATGGCGTGTGGCAAAAAGTAGAGTACGAAGGTTTAAATCTCATTTGCTTCTCGTGTGGAAGGATGGGACATAAAGGGGTTTGTCCTTATCTAGGAGCGAATATTGGTAGGGGTAATGTCCAAGAAACAGTTCAGAATGTGCAAACTCCAGAGGAAACTCGTATGGAGGAAGAAGGAAGTAAGGTGTAGGAAGTGACTGTAGAACCGAAGCCACAGGATTTTGGCCTATGGATGTTAGTTAGTAGACGTAGACAAAAGAGAAATCCAAGGCGAACCGATAATCGTGGGATAGTTAAAAATACTGATGGTTCGAGGTTTGACATCCTTTCAGAGGGTGAGGAAAATGTGGAGGTGAATAATGCTAAACACGTAGGAAAATCTGATGTTCACATGCAAGGATAACCAAAGGAAGTCAAGGGGCATATGGGCCAAACACAGGCTGTGGATCTGACTGTATCAAAAGATGTTAGACCAAGGGGTTCTCAAGTTTCTAATGTGGAGATAACTAAGATACTTGGAGAGACAAGTGTACTCTTGCAGGCATCTTCTAACAGAGGAGCTAAGGAGGATAAGTGTAACTGGGTTAGTAAAAGTGGTCCACTTTTGCAGACTAGAGCAGTTTTGAATTCTAAACTTCGAGGTATGGGTGTGGCTGATGACCTTGAAGGTTTGAGTAACGTTCCAGAGACTCAGTTGGATGTAACATTGCCTGGGGATAATGCTGATGTACCTGATGTGGTTTGCATGGAGGAAGTAGAGGCTATGCCTCAACAACTTTAACCTCATACATGAATTTATTGCTACGGAGTTGTAGAGGAGCAGGGAATAAAAAATTCCTGCGTAACTTTAGGGAAATAAGACGATGTGAAGATCTTTCTGTAGTAATTATAGTTGAGCCTAGAATTAAAGGAGAAAGAGCTAGGCGAATTGCAAAAAGACTAAACTTTGATAGTTTTTGTATTGCAGATCCGGAAGGATATTCTGGAGGTATATGGCTATGTTGGGACTCGACAAGGGTTGAACTGGAAGTTATATCTACCTCTTGGCATATCATTCATTCCTTAATACGAAATAATGAGAACCAAGAATGGATGATATCGGCTATTTATGCAAGCACTAGTTTTGAAGCCCGTTGTGTTCTTTGGAGAGAGTTAGCAGAGTTGTCAAAAATGGTGCATATTCCATGGATGATGATAGGTGATTTTAATGAAATCAGGGCTGCCTCAGAGAAACGGGGAGGGAATACAATTTCGATGAGTAGAATTTCTGCTTTTAATGAGATGATGATGAATTGCAACTTGATGGATTTGGGTTTCCATGGCAACAAATTCACTTGGTGTAACCGGAGGAGGGGAATAGCGAGAATTCAGGAGTGCTTGGACAGGGCACTTGCAAACCCGAAATGGAAGCTGTTATTCCCAGAGGCCTTTGTTAAACATCTTCCACGTATGCATTCGGATCATTGTCCGCTGGTGTTGAAGTGTACCCAAGACTGGAAAATGGACAAATCTAGGAGACCATTTCGGTTTGAATGCATGTGGATGAGTAAGCCAGAAGTGGAGGATATAGTGAGAAGAAGTTGGGCCGGGAATAATGTTGACTTGACACAGAAGGTAAACCATTTACAAAAGTCCTTGAGAGAATGGAACAGAGAAGAATTCGGGAATTTGTTCGGAAATAAAAAGGTTTTATGAGCAAGGATTGCTGGGATACAGGAAGCAATCAGTGAAAGTGGTTCCCATCAGCTTGAAATACTTGAGAGATCCTTGATAAGAGAGTATAATGTAATCCTGTGCCAAGAAGAACTCGATTGGTTTCAAAAATCTAGAAAAAGTTGGATTCATGATGGTGATCACAATACTAAGTTTTTTCACTTATCTACTATGTGTAGAAGGAGTAAAAATCGAATTACTATGCTTAAAGATAGCAATGGTGAATGGATTAAGGAGCAAAATGATTTGCAACGGCTTGTCTATGCCTTCTTCAAAGAGCTTTATACGTTAGAGGACCAAAGGTATGTACCACTTAATGCTCCTTATCCCATTTGTCTACAGCCAAATCAAGTGGTTGAGTTGGATAAACCGGTTGAGATTGAGGAGGTTAGGTGTGCGTTGTTTCAAATGAAACCATAGAAGTCACCAGGAAATGACGGGTTTCAAGCTGGCTTCTATCAGACATATTGGGATTGTGACGTCCCAGTCACCATACATTTCTTATTCATCTTTTATCCTTTTTCCCTTAACTTGGTTAGATTTGCTTGTCAATGTCAATCATACTTTTCTTGAAATAGGCTTACTATCTAATAGCTCAATATAATTAATTCAATTTCAATAAAACAGACTAATGATACATGTATATATGTATCATCCATTTCCACAGGATCTCATACATCGTCTTAACTTAAATCCCCGACATCTTACATACATTAATGTTAGTTGTACTGTACCATAACTGAATTACAATTTACTTTACATAATTACATAAGTATACCTTCTATATTACTTGGGAAGCGTCTTTCGAAGGTAAACTTTCAAGATCCACTCGTAAACTCTTCTCTCGAGAGCGAGGGATTACTTCAGATAGTCTGTATGAAAAATGTTCGTAAAAGGGTGAGTTTACGCTCAGTAAGAAAAATATGTAAAAGAGCGTGCTATGCCTCTATATGTAGTTTTTCCTACTTGGCTCTATAATGTCATGTAAAGCATTATAAAGTATGCATCATAAACCTCTTTCATGCATTGTTTGCAACCATGCATATTTCTTTTAGATGGTGTAGGCAAACATACTTACTTGAAAACATCATGCTTCAAATCATACTTTGTATGCTTCTTTTTAAATATAGCATACATATAAACATGCACCATACTTCTTCTTCTTATACTTTCTTTAAAACATCATGCTTTATAACATACTTCAAAACATCATACTTCATAAACTTGCTTCTTTACTTTAAAACATACTTTACATGCTTTTATAACATAGCATGTTTCGTATACTTCTTCAAAACATATTTCAAATACTTCTTTGAAATATCATTTACATACATACATGCTTTTCTTAAAACATCTTATACTTTCTTGAAAACATACTTCATATACTTCTTTTAAAACTTCTTGTACAAGTAAACCAAGTGCTTTCGATTTCTTTATTCTTAGAAATCGCATATACATATAGTTTTCGATAACATAAAAACTATTCATACTTTTGTGGAGTTATGCACTGCATCATCATTATCATCAAAATCATGTGGCGTACCTCGTAGGGCCAGGAATTCTCCCTTAGCCAAACATGAAACATAAACAGATTGGCCAACTGCGGGTGGCTACAGTTAACACTAGTCAGGTATCCCCTGTAGCAACTGAGGCCTGACTTATGGTCCTCAGCCCTTAACATACATCATTTCAGGACTTGATCAGAGCCCCTACTAGAAACATGAAAGTGCATAATCTCAAAGCATATGCCATGTAGCTTCTAGCCATGACATTTCATACTTTCTGAAAATAGGTTAGAAAGCCTCTTTTCAAAACAGGGCAGTCGACTGGCTTAATAGGGCAGTCGGTTGTTGCTTCATACTTTCATTTATCGAAATTATTTTTATTTAAGATTTCGATATTTTCATCTTCGAAAACATATAAAGGCAGTCGACTGGTCCATATAGCAGTCGACTGGTTTTCAAACAGAATGCTTCTTAAGAAATAGCAGTCGACTGGTCCATATAGCAGTCGACTGGTTTTCAAACAAAATGCATTTTGGAAAATAGCAGTCGACTGGCCCATATAGCAGTCGACTGGTTTGAAACAGAATGCTTACTGGGTAAATAGCAGTCGACTGGTTTGCATCGGTTTTCGGAAAACGGCGTTTTGGTTGTCTCTAGGCAGTCGACTTCCCTTTATGGCAGTCGGCTGCCCCTAGCCTAATTGGTACTAGGAGACAAGTCCGAAAATGCATCTTTTCCTGTACAAATCAGCTGATGTTTCATTCCAAATCACATAACAACATCATAAAACATGCGGACATAGCCGCCTTACGTCCGTTACATAATTTCCTTACCTTGAATCCTTCGGGAACGCGAAATCACTTGGCGCGTCAACCCTAGCTTTTCACTCCTTCAAAGCTGTAATCATAAATCATATCAAACCTTAAATCAAACCACATACATATGCTATACTAACTCAAAACAACTTCATATCATGAACCAAATTGTAAAAATCATCTTCTTCTCTTACCTTCACTAGAGACCAAAACTTCAAATCTTGAGATCTCCTCCAATACTTGGAATTAATTCACCAAACTCCAGATATCATCTAGTCTAGTGATAAGGATCGTTTTTCGTCTAATAAGCTTGACGATTTGGTTACTAAACAAGAGTGTTTGTCAAGGTAGCTATGGAAGAAAACTTATGGAAACTTGGAGAACACGAGGGAGAGGGCTAGAAATGAGGCTGACGTTGGGTAATGGCTGATGGGCTGGTGAGTCATGCAATCTTCATTAATTGCTTCTTATCCCATCATTAATCTCAGCCATGCTTTTCCTTGACCCCTTTTGACCCATTAATTCTCTTCTTCCATTCTTCCATTCATGCATAAGCCACATATGTTTAATTAACCAATCAAAATCTGATTTTGTTTCTTGTCTCATACTCTTAATATTTTTCTGATATCAACATTAAATCATTTGACTAATTGACATTCACTTCCTTATTTCTTCCATACATCATGCATACATCACTCATACATTAAACTTCATATTCGTTAAATTATGAAAATCTGATATTAATTCTTTGCTCATACCTCCATTATTCTTATAACATCAATTTAATTTCCTTGACTATTTAATCTTTCATCTCATTACTTCTTCCATGTTTCATACATCCTTCATACTTCATAATTCTCATATCTACTTATTTTCATTTAAGCTAACATACTTTATAATTATGGAGGAATTACATGAAATTGGGGGATTTCACATTCTCCCCACCTTAGAGAATTTGGTCCTCCAAATTCAAATCGGGTCATGTCTCAAATGGTTCCGGATACTCCTCTTTAATCAAGCTATTTAGCTTCATGTACCTTTTTCCATAGTGTGGTATTGTCAGTAATCTTTAACTAATGGGATAATTATAGACTTCTATACCTTATCTTTTCTGTCCAAAATCCCGAATGACTTTTTTTTTTCTTCACATGACTTATGTCTGTCTGTACTTCTAAAGTTTCATCTTTTATGACATAAGATGAATTTTGGATTATACTTTCGAAGCACCGACACTTTCTATTCTTATAACATTTCATACAGTGTCACCCCGATACTTGTATAATAGCTATTTTCATAAATAAACTCAGTCAATGGCAGATGGTCATCCTATGAGCCTTTAAAATACATAGCACCAACTCTTCACATGTCCTCGAGCGTCTAAATCATGCGCTCGGACTGCTTATCAGTCTGCGGACGAAAAGCTGTGCAAAATTTTCAACTGAGATTCCATGTTTCCTTGCTAATCTCCTTAAATGAGAATTGAACCTGAAATCTCTATCACATGAAATTGCTCATTGGAACTCCACTTAGTCTAATGACGTTCTTTCATCTATATTTCTGCCAAAGCACTAAGTGCGTCCATAGACTTCTTAAGTAGGAAGTGGGCTGATTTAGCAGATCCGTTCATCAATTCTGGCTTAATCATTATACTAGTCATCATTCCCAATTTACTTTGAAAGCATAACATTTAGCTTAAGGCTTGGAAATTTCTCAAGTAACTTCTTACTTTCTTGTCATCATATGAACCATTATTCTCTCATGCTTCTGACTCATAGCATTTGCCATCACAATGGCTTTCTATAATTTCTTTCTTCTTGCTCTCTTAATACCCATATACTGATCACATTTTAAACTATTAGCATAGTTCTTTTAATTCATATCCAAAATGTCCTCTTCTCATAGCATCAAACATGCCTATAAATGAACATCTTCATTTCCCTATGGTACTCTAGGGATCAACCAGGAAAGATACTATAGTCGGCTAGGTAACCGAGTAGAGTATGGAAGGTACTTTAGAGCACCTGTCGTGTTTCGGTCCCTAGATGCGACTATAGAGAATAATTACCGTCGTTGAGATAACTCATCTCTCATATTAATTCATATTCTTGTCAGAGTACTGCTTTCATAGAATAAAACATTTAAGGAAAGTAGACTAATAAAAGTCAATCATCATTCTTATTTAAACTCCTTTCACATATCACTATATACCATAAAACTTTATACCAAAGAGTACTTCAGAATTCCAACTATCATTTCTCATCAATTATTGTATTTCATTAAGTTCGGAACTTTTCTTTACTATCTCAACATCGTAAGCAAAAAAAAAAAAATCCTTCATATAACCATACATACCTTCTATTAACTTTCTTTACAATTTAGTCAAATCATACAACATACTTTTGCATTAGACATCTTCAACATTTACATCATAGTTAACAGGTGTCTTTCCCTTCTCTTCAGCAGTGGCCTTGCGTTGTGGTTGAGAGGTCTCTTCAGATTCCTCGAATGTCCTCAAGTCCCTCTTGGGACAATCTCTGATCATATGTCCCTGTTCACCACATCTGAAACATGTGCCACTTGCCAACCGGCATGGCTGTGCTCTGTGAAACTTTCTGCAATGTCCACACCTTTGTCTTGTTCTCTTAGGTGAGCTAACGATACTACTAGCTGAAGGTCGGAATCTATCATCATTTATCTTGATCCCAGTAGCTCTCGGATTCCCCGTACCATAATCATCATAATACTCCCAACTCAATATATATTCCACATAACCATTAAATTTAAAACAATCATCATTTTCTTATACTTTACTTGCTTACCTATTGAGGCTCTTTCATATGGCCTACATCTCCCAGATGAGCATCCATCTTTCGATGTTTTCCTTTCTGACTTCCGCTTTATCGATTTCTTACCTTTACCTTGGGCTCGGAATTCAGTTTGATGAAGCTCATAGTCCTGCTCACACAACTGAGCCTTACGGACTGTCTCATTATAAGTAGTGATACCCATAGTATACAACTTGGATTTGATAGGAGACTTCAGTCCTTCTATAAATCTGTATATCTTGTATCCTTCACTCCTGATGGTCTCTCGGTCGAATCCGCTTAGAGAAATAAACTTCGACTCATATTGATTAACTGACATTGTCCCCTGAGTCAATTTCAAAAATTCAATCTTCAACCTGGTCTGATCGGTGCGTGGGATGTACTGCTCAGTAAAGGACTCTAAAAATCTATCCCACGTAACCTCAACATGTTGAGCCTCCAAAAAGGCCTGAGTGGACTGCCACCAATACTTTGCATCATTCACTAATAGATAAACAGCTAAACCCACCTTTTCCTTTTCGGAACATAACATATACTCGAAAGATCTAGTGACCGCCTTCACCCAATTTACTGCGGCCAACGTGTCCTTATCCCCCTTAAACTTAGGCGGATCCAGCTTCTTATATTCCTTAATTAAGGTCATACTGCAATAAGCTGTGAGATTCCTCCTTTCAATAACTGGGACTGGTGGGGGTAACTCTGTCTGTACTGATGGTGGTGGTACTATAGGAATAGCGAATGGTACACTTGTGACCACATTTGGAAAGTTCGCCATAAACTGCGTAAACATAGTGGTCATATTCTCCACATGCTTCTCCATCTTCGCTAACCTAGTGTTCAGGCTATGCGGTGGAGATGGTTGAGGAGACTGTGTTGGGGACTGTTCTACATAACCCCTTCCTCTTCCTATCTCAACACCACTTCTACTTGAGCTCATTCCGTCGATAAAATCACAAAGATGAGCTATTTAGTATAACTTCAAGCAGTTATACATCGTATATGTATTCAGACAAGTACAGTACAATTGGGGATATACTCTACTTCTAACTTATCGACACTGACAAACCTCAATCTAATTGCTCTGATACCACTCTGTGACGTCCCAGTCACCATACATTTCTTATTCATCTTTTATCCTTTTTCCCTTAACTTGGTTAGATTTGCTTGTCAATGTCAATCATACTTTTCTTGAAATAGGCTTACTATCTAATAGCTCAATATAATTAATTCAATTTCAATAAAACAGACTAATGATACATGTATATATGTATCATCCATTTCCACAGGATCTCATACATCGTCTTAACTTAAATCCCCGACATCTTACATACATTAATGTTAGTTGTACTGTACCATAACTGAATTACAATTTACTTTACATAATTACATAAGTATACCTTCTATATTACTTGGGAAGCGTCTTTCGAAGGTAAACTTTCAAGATCCACTCGTAAACTCTTCTCTCGAGAGCGAGGGATTACTTCAGATAGTCTGTATGAAAAATGTTCGTAAAAGGGTGAGTTTACGCTCAGTAAGAAAAATATGTAAAAGAGCGTGCTATGCCTCTATATGTAGTTTTTCCTACTTGGCTCTATAATGTCATGTAAAGCATTATAAAGTATGCATCATAAACCTCTTTCATGCATTGTTTGCAACCATGCATATTTCTTTTAGATGGTGTAGGCAAACATACTTACTTGAAAACATCATGCTTCAAATCATACTTTGTATGCTTCTTTTTAAATATAGCATACATATAAACATGCACCATACTTCTTCTTCTTATACTTTCTTTAAAACATCATGCTTTATAACATACTTCAAAACATCATACTTCATAAACTTGCTTCTTTACTTTAAAACATACTTTACATGCTTTTATAACATAGCATGTTTCGTATACTTCTTCAAAACATATTTCAAATACTTCTTTGAAATATCATTTACATACATACATGCTTTTCTTAAAACATCTTATACTTTCTTGAAAACATACTTCATATACTTCTTTTAAAACTTCTTGTACAAGTAAACCAAGTGCTTTCGATTTCTTTATTCTTAGAAATCGCATATACATATAGTTTTCGATAACATAAAAACTATTCATACTTTTGTGGAGTTATGCACTGCATCATCATTATCATCAAAATCATGTGGCGTACCTCGTAGGGCCAGGAATTCTCCCTTAGCCAAACATGAAACATAAACAGATTGGCCAACTGCGGGTGGCTACAGTTAACACTAGTCAGGTATCCCCTGTAGCAACTGAGGCCTGACTTATGGTCCTCAGCCCTTAACATACATCATTTCAGGACTTGATCAGAGCCCCTACTAGAAACATGAAAGTGCATAATCTCAAAGCATATGCCATGTAGCTTCTAGCCATGACATTTCATACTTTCTGAAAATAGGTTAGAAAGCCTCTTTTCAAAACAGGGCAGTCGACTGGCTTAATAGGGCAGTCGGTTGTTGCTTCATACTTTCATTTATCGAAATTATTTTTATTTAAGATTTCGATATTTTCATCTTCGAAAACATATAAAGGCAGTCGACTGGTCCATATAGCAGTCGACTGGTTTTCAAACAGAATGCTTCTTAAGAAATAGCAGTCGACTGGTCCATATAGCAGTCGACTGGTTTTCAAACAAAATGCATTTTGGAAAATAGCAGTCGACTGGCCCATATAGCAGTCGACTGGTTTGAAACAGAATGCTTACTGGGTAAATAGCAGTCGACTGGTTTGCATCGGTTTTCGGAAAACGGCGTTTTGGTTGTCTCTAGGCAGTCGACTTCCCTTTATGGCAGTCGGCTGCCCCTAGCCTAATTGGTACTAGGAGACAAGTCCGAAAATGCATCTTTTCCTGTACAAATCAGCTGATGTTTCATTCCAAATCACATAACAACATCATAAAACATGCGGACATAGCCGCCTTACGTCCGTTACATAATTTCCTTACCTTGAATCCTTCGGGAACGCGAAATCACTTGGCGCGTCAACCCTAGCTTTTCACTCCTTCAAAGCTGTAATCATAAATCATATCAAACCTTAAATCAAACCACATACATATGCTATACTAACTCAAAACAACTTCATATCATGAACCAAATTGTAAAAATCATCTTCTTCTCTTACCTTCACTAGAGACCAAAACTTCAAATCTTGAGATCTCCTCCAATACTTGGAATTAATTCACCAAACTCCAGATATCATCTAGTCTAGTGATAAGGATCGTTTTTCGTCTAATAAGCTTGACGATTTGGTTACTAAACAAGAGTGTTTGTCAAGGTAGCTATGGAAGAAAACTTATGGAAACTTGGAGAACACGAGGGAGAGGGCTAGAAATGGGGCTGACGTTGGGTAATGGCTGATGGGCTGGTGAGTCATGCAATCTTCATTAATTGCTTCTTATCCCATCATTAATCTCAGCCATGCTTTTCCTTGACCCCTTTTGACCCATTAATTCTCTTCTTCCATTCTTCCATTCATGCATAAGCCACATATGTTTAATTAACCAATCAAAATCTGATTTTGTTTCTTGTCTCATACTCTTAATATTTTTCTGATATCAACATTAAATCATTTGACTAATTGACATTCACTTCCTTATTTCTTCCATACATCAAGCATACATCACTCATACATTAAACTTCATATTCGTTAAATTATGAAAATCTGATATTAATTCTTTGCTCATACCTCCATTATTCTTATAACATCAATTTAATTTCCTTGACTATTTAATCTTTCATCTCATTACTTCTTCCATGTTTCATACATCCTTCATACTTCATAATTCTCATATCTACTTATTTTCATTTAAGCTAACATACTTTATAATTATGGAGGAATTACATGAAATTGGGGGATTTCACAGGGATATTGTCAAACAGTTTTTGTTCCAGTTGGTAAGTGAGGCTTTAGCAGGGGGACACTTTCCTAAGGAGCTTAATGAAACTCTGTTGGTTTTAATACCAAAGATAAAGAATCCTGAAAACATTAAAAGTTTTAGGCCAATTAGTTTATGCCTAGTCACCTATAAACTCATCACAAAGGTTTTGGTGAATAGGTTGAGACCATTTCTGGAAGGTTTAATTGCTCCTAATCAAAGTAGCTTTATCCTAGGTAGACAAGCCACAGGTAATGTGATTTTGGCACAAGAGGTTCTCCACACTATCAGGAAATCAAAGAAGAAGAATGGGCTGTTGGCTATCAAGATTGATCTTGAGAAAGCATACGATAGAGTACGATGGGACTTCTTGGAAGAGACTCTAACATTCTTTGGTTTTTCCGCTACATGGGTGAGTTTGATTATGTTCTGTGTTCGTAGTACGTCAATGTCGGTTCTCTGGAATGGGGAGAAATTAGATAATTTCAATATGCAGAGAGGGTTAAGACAAGGTGATCCCCTATCACCTTATCTTTTTGTTTTGTGCATGGAAAGGTTGGGTCATCTCATAAACTTGAAGGTTCAAAATGGGAGTTGGAAGCCTATGTTGGTTGGAGGAGGAACGTTGGGGGTCTCACACTTATTTTTTGCAGACGATATATTTTTGTTTACTAGAGCATCATCTAGTCAAGTCTGTCATGTCAAAACAGTTATAGATGAGTTCTGTACTTCTTCAGGGGCTAAAGTAAATTTACAAAAGTCAAAATTCTTCATCTCACCTAGAGAGTCTGCAAGGAGAGCCAGAGAGGTACACAACATTCTTGGCATTAGCAACACCAATAATCTTGGTAAATATCTTGGTGTTCCCTTGATACATGGACGTTTAACCAAGCAAACGTTTCAAGAAACAATTGATAAGGTGCAGAATCGGTTAGCTGGTTGGAAGGGCAAGTGTTTATCCTTAGCTGGAAGGGCAACACTTATTCAGTCAGTTACTTCAGCTATCCCAACTCATCTTATGATGACAACCTTTCTTCCAAAGAATGTATGTGAGACAATTGATCGCTTGAATCGAAAATTTTTATGGGGCGGAGGTAATCTGAAAAGGGGTATTGCCCAAGTTTGTTGGGATGATGTATGCTGTCCTAAGTGGCTAGGTGGTCTTGGACTTAGAAAAATGGAAAGGCAGAACTGTATTTTAATGCAAAAAACAGCATGGAGGTTCTTGATGGAAAAGGATAGCCTTTGGGTTAAGTTTATTAAAGAAAAATATCATGTTCAGGGTGATGTATTGAGATATTTACAGGAGTTATCTGGTTTGAAACAAAACTGGTCAGGTTCTTGGAGACATATTGCCACAGCTTGTAACTTGATTGGTAAAGGATTGGTTAGAAGGATTGGAGATGGAAGGGATACTAGGTTTTGGACTGATACTTGGTTGGACAAACCTATCTTGGAGCTTCTAGGTGAGGTGAACCCAGTAGTGGATTTAACAGAACCAGTGAGTAACTATATAAGACAGACAAGTGGGTGGAACATGGAGGCTTTGTTCTCATGTTTACCAGCCGATATTGCTTTGAAGGTTATTGGTCTTCCTTTGCCGAGATTCAATGAACTGCAAGATATATGGATATGGAAGGATGTTGCAGACGGCTTATTCACCACTAAATCTGCTTATAGAAGGGAACTTGAATTCAGAGAGGAGGAACAATCAGAGGATTGGACATGGTTATGGAAACTTCCAGCTCCGTCACGATGGCTTCACTTTATATGGCTAGTTAAAAAAGATAGGATTTTAACTAATGTGTTGCGGGCAAAGTGGGGCTTGACAGACAATCCAAGATGTTCTTTGTGTGGACGTGCTGATGAAACAACTTTGCATATACTTAGAGACTGTGCTCTACCAAAAAAGATTTGGAGGCCGTTGTTAAATGATGGTGTGGTGGAGTTCTTTAATCACTCATTGGAGGAATGGTTATGCTATAATTTAAAATGGAATGGAGATGGAACCTATGAAAAAAAGAAGTGGCACTGTGTTTTCATTACAGCATGTTGGTATATTTGGAAGAGGAGATGTTCGCTGATCTTGGGAACAGTTGATGGAGTTAGGGATGCAACTGTACAGAGTTCTAAGATTCTCTCTAACATACTAGAAACTGCTAAGGAACTATCTTGCTCATTCTTGAAGACTAAGCCTTTAAAGGAGAACAGAATGATAGCATGGCAAGCACCTCCAAAAGATACAATTAAAATTAACACTGATGGGTCTTCCTTGAATAATCCTGGTATCTCGGGAGCTGGGGGAGTTTTAAGATCCAGCGATGGTAAGTGGTTGACAGGTTTCCGTGCTCATCTGGGTATATGCTCTAACAACAATGTTGAGCTTCAAGCTGTGAGATTTGGCTTGCTATTAGCCTGGAATAAGGGCTACCGGAATGTGATATGTGAGATAGATGCCATGATTGTACTGAATTTAATCAAGTCTGGGGATGTTGAATACCATCCACTTGGAGGAATCATTGAAGATATTAGGAAACTTGCTGGAAAACCTTGCACATGCCAGTTCCAACATGTGCTCAGGGAGGGTAACTTTGTTGCCGATGCTTTAGCAAAGTCTGCGGATGAGATTGATGAAGACTATGAAGAATTGCAAGATCCACTTGACTTTGTTTTGTCAAAGCTGTTAGCTGATGAGAGGGGAGTTTGTTTCCCTTGTGGCTTCACACTAGTGTAGATCTTTATTTCTCTTTGTAACCAAAAAAAAAAAAGGATACGTTCGGTAGAGTGGGAAATTGAGACAATGGATAAGAGTGGTCGAAGAGTGAAAAAGATTATTTTTATTATTGTTTTGTAAAAGAAAAAAATTTAAGAGAAAATAAAAAATGTTATTTTTATCTTTATTCACAAAAGCAAATTTTAAATTAAAAAAATCAGTAGGTAGAAAAAAAAGAAAAATGTGAGTCAAATGTGTATATTTGTAAAATTATTCATCATTTTATAAATTTTAATTTTATTATCTTAATTTACTAGTATTTTATTCGAACTATGTACATTCCAGTGAGACTTAGTAGTTCGCGTATATATATGTGTTTGTGTCATGTAAGCACAACAATTGTTGAGTGTGTCAAACATAAAACATTTTTTTTGGCTTATGCCAAATTCATATATAGTTTTTTAACCAAACAAAAATTCATATATAGTTTTTGCCAAAACTTTAACTTGTTGCATATTGGACTTGGCTTTATAACAATATAATATATATATGATATGACAAAGTTTATCTATATTGGGCCAAGCCCAATGTTGTCAGAGACCTCCACGTGGCAGAAAACCACCGGGCCACGTGGCCTTCGGCGACAGAAGGCAAAGCCGCGAGACACCTGTCGCTGGCGACAGACGTAAAAGTCTATCGCCTATAGTCGAATGTCGACACGTGGCACAAACCTGTCGTTGCGACAGGTTCCATAGCCTATCGCTTGGAGTCGGCACGTGCCACGAACCTGTCGCGGGCGACAGACTCTTGAACCTGTCGCCACCGTTGTGAAAGCGACACGTGGCACGAACACTAACCTGTCGCGGGCGACAGACTCCTTAGCCTGTCGCCACAGTTGTGAACGCGACACGTGGCTCGGCGACAGACCCCTGGCGCCACAAACGTGCCGGATGGTTTAACCTATCGCTGACGATAGACCTCGGACTCTTCTGGATCCTAAAGAGCTTGTGTTGTATTGGGACACAAATTCTTAACAGAATACAGACTTATCCTCCTGTAATATTGGCCTATAAATAGGCCCCAGGTATGATTTTACTCTCGAATTTTGGACGACTGGCTTTTACGCTTCTCAAGATTGAAGAATTTTCTACTGACTTAAGCATCGGAGTGTCTACGCAGGGAACCACCCCTGCGTCTCTCTGACTTTTATTGTTTTACAGAAGCTTCTTGGAGACACGTGGAGACTTAGTACGAAGATCGACGTCAGTATACTTTTATTGTTGTTTTGTGCAACAATAATTGGCGCCGTCTGTGGGAAGCGTGTAAAAAGCCAACCAAGATTTTCTAAGATGGTGAGAACGAGATCAACAAATGCTAGGACTGGGAGTGAGGAAAACTCCGTGAGTTCTCCTGAACAACAGATCCGTCAGAGGAACCAGGTGAACAGGGATGAAGAAAGAATTACAGTATCGGCGGCAGAATTCGAAGCTCTGAGGCGACAGAGCGAAGAGACTTCCCAGGCGCTGAGAGCCATGGTGGATTTGTTCCAAGGGATTCTCCCAACATTGAATCTGCCGCCTGCCGTACAGAACTTGGTAGGAGGAGCAAATCAAGGGGTCCGGCCGCAGGCGTTTGGGCGACAGGAGGATGATGCAGTGACAGGACCCTATCGCCGGGAAGAGGCTCCCCCCGAGGAAGAGAATGATATTCAAAGGGCTGCGACAGGCGGACAGGGGAATCTGAGGCCCGTCGCCGGAACCCAGCGAGAGACGGAAGTTGCGACAGGCCTAGACCCTGCGACAGGCGTTAGGCGACAGGCCCCACATGTAGGGCGGCAGGTGTCTGGGCGACAGGAGGGCGACAGGGTCTACCGCCCATTATCATGACTTGTCGAATTTGGATGCTACTAATGTAGACCATGGTATTGGAGGTGCTGGAAAGAACGGTGCTAGAGATCAAAGCACTTGGGTTGCCGATTCGGAGTTTGACCCCACTTGGTGCACACAGATGGTACGAACAAACACACCTCAAGCAAAGGGCAAGGAAGTAGTTGAAGACATACCGGACTCGTCTCATGCTAGAAGTCATCTCGCTCCTCCGATGAACATGAAAAAAATGATAGAACAAGTGCTGGAAGAAAAGAAGTTAGTGTCTGCAGAAGAAAGCCAGAGGAGAAGAGTACCATTCTGCACGGCCATCATGCAAAAACCTCTGCCCCCAAAGTTCAAAATGCCGCAGATGGCCGCATACACCGGAAAGATGGACCCCTACGACCATATGCAAAACTACGAGGCCTTAATGTTGCTGCATGGATGGGAAGACGAAATAATGTGCAGGGCCTTCTCCCTAACTCTGTCCGGACATGCGATGAAGTGGTTTAATAACCTGCCTGAAGGGTCCATAATCTCTTTTGACCAGCTCAGAAGTGAGTTTCTCAAAGCGTTTGCGGTGAACAGTCAGAGAAGGAAGGAACCGACCTACTTGCTCACTATTAAGCAAGGGGCTAAGGAGTCATTGAAAAGTTATGTAGATCGGTTTAGAGATGCTACTTTAGAGGTGCGAGATCTGCAAGTTGGTATAGCCGTAGCAGCCATGCTACAAGGAACAAGGTCTGAGAAGTTGCAAGAATCCCTGTCCCTAGACCAGCCAACTACAATTTTAGATCTGCTTTCCCGTGCACATAAGTATGTAACCCAGGAGGAAGTAATGAAAATGGTAGCAACAGGAGAACCCAAAGAGGGAAGGAAACGAGGAAGAGAGGTCGCTGAAGCATCTTCCAGCCAACCGAGAAAGTTTGAGAAACCCCCTGCACTGAAATACACATCCTACACCCCACTCACTGAATCTCGGGCTTCAGTGTTAGCAGCCATTGAAGGAACAGGTCTTATACAGACTCCGAAGAAGGCGTTAGGTAATCTGGGCCGTGATTTGAGATCGTATTGCGATTACCACTCAACGCATGGGCACACGACCGAAAAATGTAGGGAGTTGATGAATCAGCTAGAAAAACTAGCACGGGAAGGAAAAATAAACCGTTTCGTATGGAGGAGTGATAGAAACAACCAACCCGTGCAGAACCGAGGAAACAACTTCAGAGATAGAAGGGGTGAGAACAGGGGACCTGTGAGACGTAATGAAGGAGAAAGGAGAGGTAATGATGGAAGGATTGAAAGAAGAAATCGAGAGGAAGATAATGAGCCCACCGGACCAGCTATTAACGTGATATCCGGGGGTGAATCATTAGCTGGTGCATCTTCCTCGTCTCGGAAAACTTATGCCCGACAGGCCCACCAAATTAACTCTGTGATGGAGGAGAAACAAGATGAGGAGCCCATCATTTTTACACCAACTGATAGGGGGGACATAGTGGTTCCTCATGATGACCCGATGGTGATCTCAGCAGTGGTGGCAAAGCATCTGGTGGGTCGAATCTTGGTCGATAATGGGAGTTCGGTGAACTTAATCTACTAGAACTGCTTTGAGAAGATGAACATATCGGAGGACAGGTTAAAACCAGTGCCCGTACCCTTATACGGTTTTTCCGGTGAAAAGGTAAAGGTAGCAGGTGCCATTCAGCTACCTGTTACATTGGGGGAGAGCCCAAAAGATGTCATCAGACAAGCATTGTTCATGGTTGTGAGATCAACCTCTACAGCCTACAATATGATCCTCGGACGGCCATTATTAAATGACATGAGGGCAGTGGTCCATCCCTGCTATTTGCTGATGAAGTTTCCTACTCCCCGTGGTGTTGGACAAGTAAGGGGAGATCAAAGGAAAGCCAGAACGTGCAATGTCGCGTCTACTACATGCAAGGGAATTCAGAGAAAGGAAACCCTTACGATCGAAGAACCGCCTAAACCAAAACCTGACGAGGAGATGGAGGCGATCCGATTAGATGAAGAAGATGAGAAGAAGGTAGTATATGTGGGGAGTCAGTTGCCTGAAAAAATGAAAGAAGAAATCGTCCGATGCTTGAAAGAGAATTGCGACGTGTTCGCATGGACTACAGCCGATATGCCCGGAATTGATCCTGGAATTGTCTGCCATCAGTTGAACGTAATCTCAGGAGCGAGGCCGATAAAACAAAAGAAGAGGAATTTTGCTCCAGAAAGACAACTTGCAATAAATGAAGAAATTTCGAAGTTGTTGCAAGCAGGGTTCATCAGAGAAGTCAATTACCCGGAATGGTTGGCTAATGTTGTAATGGTAAAGAAAGCCAACGGGAAATGGAGGATGTGTGTGGACTTCACGGATCTGAATAAAGCTTGCCCAAAGGATTCGTATCCACTACCTCGGATTGACAGGTTGGTAGATGAAACCTGTGGGTACGAATTTCTTAGCTTCTTGGATGCTTTTTCGGGATACCACCAAATTATGATGCATCCCGATGATGAGGAGAAAACTTCGTTCATTACCGATAGTGGAACATATTGCTATCGAGTAATGCCATTCGGCCTGAAAAATGCAGGAGCGACCTACCAGCGCATGGTAAATAAGGTGTTCCAAGACTTGTTGGGCAACACCATGGAAGCTTATGTTGACGACATGATCATCAAAAGCCGACAGGGAGAATCTCATGCTGAGAAAATGACAAAAGTGTTCAGGGTGTTGCGGGAATACAAGATGAAGTTGAATCCCAATAAATGCTCATTCGGGGTGAGATCTGGGAAATTCTTAGGATTCATGATTACAAATCGAGGGATAGAGGCTAATCTCGAGAAAGTTCAAGCCATTTTGGATATGAGGCCACCCAACACTGTGCGAGAAGTTCAAAGGTTGACAGGGAGGATAGCAGCCTTGAATCGCTTCTTGTCCAAATCAGCAGAAAGGAGTCTACCATTCTTTAAAGCGATAAAGGCCGGAAAAGACTTCAAGTGGACAGAAGAATGTAATGACGCCTTTGAAAGACTGAAAGACTACTTGAAAGAATTGCCTCTACTATCTCGGCCACAGCCCGGTGATCATCTCCTCATGTACCTTGGTGTAGGAGAGAAAGCCGTAAGTGCAGTCCTGTTGAGAAAGGAAGGGGACAAGGACTGCCCAATCTATTATGTAAGCAAAGTCCTGCTAGATGCCGAAACAAGATACCCCTTAGTGGAAAGAATAGTTTTGTCCTTGGTGATGGCCACTCGGAAATTACGACCTTACTTTCAAGCTTACTCGGTGACCATCTTAACGGATCAGCCGTTGAGACAAATATTGCAGAAACCAGATCACTCCGGACGTCTGATTAAATGGGCTGTTGAATTAAGTGAGTATGACATACACTTTCAGCCTCGCCAAGCTATAAAAGGGCAGGCGTTGGAAGATTTTATTGTAGAATGTACTGGCCGGGAAGTCCGCGATGAAACAGACTTAGTCTGGTGGAAATTGTTTGTGGATGGAGCTCGTAACATGGATGGCAGTGGGGCGGGAATTGTGCTAACTTCACCCGAAGGGGAAACCTATGAGTATTCCCTACGTTTCGACTTTCCGAGTTCGAATAATACAGCCGAGTACGAGGCCTTGATAGCTGGGATGAAACTTGCTGAAAAATTAGGAGTCAGCAACTTAATGGCCCATAGTGACTCACAGTTGGTGGTGAACCAGTTCTCGGGTGAATATGAGGCACGAGAACCCGCTTTGATCCCTTATCTACAAAAGGTGCAATTATTGGCACAGTCATTTGAACACTTCAAATTAACTCAGATAAATCGATCAGAAAACATACATGCAGATGCTCTTTCGAAGTTGGCTTCTTCTAGAGGAGTTAAGGGAGGTCTGGTCAAAGTGGAATCTCTCGCTAAGCCTAGTATCGAAGAAGAAGGTGTGTACGATATCGAGAACGGGGATGATTGGAGAGTCCCGATCAAAGACTACATATTGGAGAACACACTTCCAACTAATAGAGACGAAGCTCGAAGGTTGAAATTAAAAAGTGCCAGGTTCACAGTAGTAAATGGGGAACTCTATAAACGAGGGTTCACAATGCCTTTACTGAAATGTCTAGGACCCCAACAAGCTGATTACACCCTAGCTGAGGTCCATGAGGGAATATGCGGAGAACACTTAGGGGCTCGTGCATTGGCTTCAAAAGTATTGCGTGCGGGGTTTTATTGGCCTACATTGAGGAAGGATGCCGCCGAAAAAGTGAAAAAATGCGACAAGTGTCAGAAATTCGCTCCCATAACGACTGCGCCGGTTTCGGCCCTCCAGAGCACTCTCCAACCAACTCCATTTGCACAGTGGGGACTGGATATTCTGGGACCTTTTCCCATAGGCTCAGGACAAAGGAAGTACTTACTTGTGGCCACGGATTACTTCACGAAGTGGATAGAGGCTGAGCCTTTGGCTACAATTTCTGAAAAGAAGGTGGAAGCAATGGTGTGGAAAGACATAATTTGTCGATTCGGAATCCCTCGTGTGATAAATGCAGACCATGGGAAGCAGTTCGACTGTGATGCTTTCCGGGATTTCTGTAAAGGCCTGAATATTCTCTTGAGAATATCTTCCGTGTCTTACCCACAGGCCAATGGGCAGGCAGAGGTGAGTAATCGAACTATACTGCACGGGTTGAAGACCAGACTAGATAAGGCAAAAGGAGCATGGGTAGATGAGCTCCCAAGTGTCCTATGGGCCTACAGGACGACAAGTAAAGTATCGACAGGGGAAACACCGTTCAATTTGGTGTACGGAACTGAGGCCCTCATTCCGGTGGAAGTTGGAGCTGAGTCACCCAGATTGGTCCCTTACATTGAGGAACTTAATTCCCAGGGACTAAGGGAGAATCTAGATCTGATAAACGAACTGAGAGACAAGGCGAAAATGAGGCTGGCTGCTTACCAACAAAGGGTAGCCACTTACTACAATGCACGGGTAAAGAACAGAGAATTACAAGAGGGAGACCTGGTATTAAGAAAGTCGGCAATTACAAACGTCCACAAGGAGGATGGAAAGCTACGCGCTAATTGGGAAGGACCATACAGAATCAGAAGGATGGTCGGACCTAGCACATGCGCCTTGGAGACCTTGCAAGGAAAGAAAATCTCGAAGACTTGGAATGCTAACCATCTTAAGCTGTACTGGCAGTGAACATTGTACTATTTTTCTCTCTTCTCTGATTATCCATTATTTATATCTTTACTTTTCCATCCGTTGCTTAGTTACTTTACAGATATTATTGTCTTGATTCATGAATAAAAGCCAGCTATTCATTTTCTACATATATCCTCTAATGCAATGTTCGAGAACAGATTGTGTATGGCAGGAATTGAAATGAAGCAGAAGCTGGCAAACTAAAAGTCCCTAAGCGAAAAATGCGCGAGATGGGCAAACAAAAAGTCCCTAAGCGAAAAATGCGCGAGATGGGCAAACAAAAAGTCCCTAAGCGAAAAATGCGCGAGATGGGCAAACAAAAAAGTCCCTAAGCGAAAAGTGCGCGAGACGGGCAAATCAAAAGTCCCTAAGCGAAAAGTGCGCGAGATGGGCAAACCAAAAGTCCCTAAGCAAAAAATGCGCGAGACGGGCAAAACAAAAGTCCCTAAACGAAAAGTGCGCGAGATGGGCAAACCAAAAGTCCCTAAGCGGAAAATGCATGAGACGGGCAAAACAAAAGTCCCTAAGCGAAAAATGCGCGAGACGGGCAAAAATAAAAATAAAAAAAAAATCCCTAAGCGAAAAAGGCGCAAGACGGGTACAACGCTCGAGGAAAGTTCATCTTTGAACAGAAATAAACGCTATTTCAAAGTTGAACTCGGGGAGCAACATGATATAAAGGTACGCCTTATGTCGAGAATCCACAATTGATCGATATCTATAATGCTTTAATGGTGTTCTTTAGATTTTGTGATCGATTGATATCTCTAAACGCTTTTACTGTCGCTCTTTGTATGATTATTGAATTCGCGGTGGATTGATATCTATAATGCTTTAAATAAGGATTTTATTATTGACGATTTTATTATTTACGCTTTAATGCTGTTCCGTATAGCTTATGATTGCTCAATATATAATCCTGCTCGTTAGAATCTCACGATATAACGACACAACAAGTCACGAAATAAAAGCATTCATAGAAAAAGAGAAAGAGTTACAAAATGAAAACGGTACTCTTCATTCAAAATGAACCTATACATCGGAATTAACAAACAAAACAAAAACTATAAAACTCTAATCTACGGCGATGACCGGATCAGCCGACTGGGAAGGCGCTGCATCGTCGCTAGCATCTCGAGAAGCTTGAGGCTCAAGAACTGGAGGAGTCAAAGAACCAGGATCCCGGGAAGACGAGGGAGCCAACCCGGAAACAGGAATATCACTTGAAAGCCCACTTGAAGGCTCAACCACGGCCGCAGAGTCTGGCACGGGATCAGCAGCAGCAGAATCTGAAATCTAGAGCTCGTCGCTGTCCAGCCCCATCAGTGCCTCTATAGGCTCGGGCTGATCGCCTGTCTCGATAGGCTCAGAGACGTCACACACTGCCAGAGGCTCAGATCGACCAAGTGTCTCGGAAGACTCAGGCATGTGTAGTGGCTATCGAGGGGGCCACGGACCCTCAAGGTTGTCTAGATTATCTACAGCCCCTTCCGCTAAATAGGCCTCTGGACTTTGTGCGTCGGGCTCATACTTGGTCCAAGAAGGAGCATCGTAGTACTTAGCCTCCTCGGTGAATAGCAATTCAGGAAAAGCCTCATTGGGTCGATGCCTCTCCAACCAAGAGCGAGCCAAATAGAAACCATATTTAATAAACCCCGTCGAGAAAGCCGCTTTCTTGTCAAAACAATGCTGGGACAAGCGGTATTCACGAACGGCCTCAATTCGAGCTTCTCTTTGATGATCTAGCACATTGTGCATCTCCTCAATAGCCTCATCTCGTTGTCTCTCCATGGCTCCCCGGTCATCGACGGCCTTATTATAAGCCTCTTGGTATCCTTGAAGGGAAGACACCTTCGCCTGCTCTTCTCGGAGCTTTCGCTCGAGATCCGCATTTTTTCTTTCAAGATCAGCGCTCCTTTTGTTTAGCTCCTCCACCCTGTTGACATAAGGACGAAGCTGGTTAACCTCGTTTGAAAGCTCCATCTTCTGATCCCGAAGCTCGCGAATCTCTTTATCAGCTTGCTCCCTGAGAGCCCTGTGTCGAGCATTGACGGCCGCAATTTGTTGAGCTGACTGATAAGACAAAAAACACAAGTAACTCAACAGATCTTTTAACGAAAAAGTTTAGACGGGGAAATTAGTTACCAAACTCTTACCTTCATAGCAAGATAATCAGAATTATCCTCCGCCTCCGGGATGTTTGTAAACAGCTCAGCCTCGTCACGAGGAAGAATGGTGCTCCAAGCCAAACGAGATGCTATCCCGGCTTCCTCGATGCTGTCGTTATCATTCACTCCGGGATAGGTCTGAAAATCGTCCCCACTAACGACGACCCCGCTATCAATCACATAACGCCTCACAGTAGGGTCTACCACCTTGGGTAAGACTGGTCTTGTAGGCATCGAGGCTTCAACAATCAGCCTCTTCCTGTATTTTCGCCTTGGCTGGCGGGGAGCCGGCCTACCCTCAGCAACACGAGAGCCACCTTCTTGAGGGACTGGATCACTCCTTTGGGACTCGGAGCTCTCGCGATCGCCTGAACCCCGATCAGGGACAGGAGGCCTCTTCCGTTTGTTTCTCTCGGCCTCTTGTGTAGGGCGGCTGGATTCGCCAGTAGAAGGTGGAGGAGGAGTAGGAGCACGCGCTGACCCAGATGGGGGTCTAACCTGCGACTGAGAAGGAGGTGCCGCTCGAGCGGCAGCATCACTGGCTTCCCTCCTACGCTTCAAATCTCGGAAGTTCATGCCTACACAAAATATAAAGAAAGGATTAGCCGACTGAGCAAAACACCACACCAGAAATTAAAAAAAAAGATGGAAAACCTAGAAAACCACCAAAATCCTCTAAGATATCCAGATTCGAATCCAACGGAAAATCAACGAAAGGACTCCCAAAGGCGTTAGCCTGAGCCCACTCAGGGCCATCCCCTGAATAACCACTAGTACCCGCAGCCTCAATGGTCCCGTCCTCCGAATCTGAAGAGGACTCATCTACAAGGCGGCCCACAGGGGTAGGTGCTTTGGCTACTAAGACTGGGGATGACTGACTAGGGCCAGCATCGGATAAACGAGGAGTTGTGGACAGGTTAGACGGGGCAGCAGAAGCTCCAAGAACGGTCCTGCTTACGCCCCAGCCGGCAGCGGCAATGTTCTCCGGGGTTAGAAGAGAGAATAAATTGCGTTCCCCAGTAGAACAGATTCGCTGAATAGACTCGCCAAATTGTTCTCTTAAAATTTCTACTTTGAACCTGTCCGAGCGCTGGGAGTGGTCAGAGGTATCACAGTTCCATCTACAGCGAATCCGTAGGTTACTAGGAATCTCAACAACGATCCACTCGCTCTCAAAACCGCGCAGTTTATTGGGGAGATCCGAAAAAATCTTGTTATTAGGAAACTCGCTGACCGTTAACCGTTGAAAGGAAAACGTTATCAACCCTTTCAACCTACGAACTCTAAAAAAGGCGCTTAAGAGAGGAACCGATGGGATAATACCTAGTTGGTGACACACTATGGAAAACGCTACCAATTGAGCCCACGCATGGGGGTGGAGTTGACACGGGACGATGTCTTTATATCTAAGAAACGCTTCGCCAAACTCCGGAAGAGGGAAGCGAAAACCAAAAGACAAAGAAGCTTTATGGACGGCCACACCATTTCTAACCGAGTTGGGCGTTACCTCCCCTTGCACTGGAAGTCTATAGCCATAACCCGAGGGAAGAGGGAAACGCACCCTAATATCCTCTAAGTCGGCACTTGTCAAAGAGCACAAAACGCCACCTTTCACAAGCGTTTTGCCTTGACGTTGTGAAGACATGGTGAAAGGAATAACTCAAGGCGACAGACCTAAAGGCGACAGACCTAAAGGCGGCAGACCTAAATGCGACAGACCTAAAGGCGGCAGACCTAAAGGCGACAGACCTAACGGCGACAGACCTAAAGGGCGACAGACGTACCAAGCGGGAGACCTGCGGGAGACCAAAAACTATTAAATAAATTCGGCGACAGATGTACTTACTGTCACGATGTAAGCGAGAGACTCCGGGTGAGAGCTAAAAGACTATTCGGCGACAGACTCTTTTCACGAGAGAGTAGAAAAATGGGCGACAGGTGGCTGCTCAGAGGTTTCTCATGCACTCTCTCGTCCGGTTCCAGGGGTTTATATAGCCGCGACAGGGAATGCCAAAAGCCGCGACAGAGAAGGCTAAACGTCGCACCAGATCACACCTGTCGCAGAACAGAGCTCTTGTCACCTGCAAAAAATACAAGAAATTACAAACAACAAAGAGAACTATTCAGGGTGGGCTAAGGCCCAAAGACACATATTTATACTCTCTTGATGGCATAAATGCAACAAGAGAGTGGGGAGCACTTGATATGACAAAGTTTATCTATATTGGGCCAAGCCCAATGTTGTCAGAGACCTCCACGTGGCAGAAAACCACCGGGCCACGTGGCCTTCGGCGACAGAAGGCAAAGCCGCGAGACACCTGTCGCTGGCGACAGACGTAAAAGTCTATCGCCTATAGTCGAATGTCGACACGTGGCACGAACCTGTCGTTGCGACAGGTTCCATAGCCTATCGCTTGGAGTCGGCACGTGCCACGAACCTGTCGCGGGCGACAGACTCTTGAACCTGTCGCCACCGTTGTGAAAGCTACACGTGGCACGAACACTAACCTGTCGCGGGCGACAGACTCCTTAGCCTGTCGCCACAGTTGTGAACGCGACACGTGGCTCGGCGACAGACCCCTGGCGCCACAAACGTGCCGGATGGTTTAACCTATCGCTGACGATAGACCTCGGACTCTTCTGGATCCTAAAGAGCTTGTGTTGTATTGGGACACAAATTCTTAACAGAATACAGACTTATCCTCCTGTAATATTGGCCTATAAATAGGCCTCAGGTATGATTTTACTCTCGAATTTTGGACGACTGGCTTTTACGCTTCTCAAGATTGAAGAATTTTCTACTGACTTAAGCATCGGAGTGTCTACGCAGGGAACCACCCCTACGTCTCTCTGACTTTTATTGTTTTACAGAAGCTTCTTGGAGACACGTGGAGACTTAGTACGAAGATCGACGTCAGTATACTTTTATTGTTGTTTTGTGCAACAACAATATATATATATATATTATATTACAATATACATAGCAAGTGTTAGAAAAATTTCAAAATAAAGGTGAAATGATTGATTAAAATATTGTTTAATCAATGAACAAGTAAAACAAGTGTTTGACATGATTTTGAGATGAGTAAAATCAAGTTAAAATCATTTTTACCAAGTTTATAAGGCAGTTAATTGCTCAAATGGGACAGCCAATTGCCCTTATGCAGCAATCTTTCTATTCCAAAATTGTACTTGAGCAGTTGGAAGGATAGTTAACTGCCCTTGGAGGGTAGTTATTGCCTATACAAAGTGCAGTATTGGATTTTAAATTACTTTAGGGAAGTCCACTGCCCTAGGAAGAAAGTCGATTGCCTCGCCTGGATATTGTATTTTGTTTCAAAATTACAGTAAGACATTTGACTACCACTTTCGAGCATTCAACTGCTCTAGTGTAAAAGTGAATACAATAGCTAGTTTTTTGCCTGAAAGTGCCGTTTGGTTGGGGGAATTTTAGATTACTGGGGGGAATTTTTTTTCCGTAAAATGATTACCATGTTTGGTTCGCGGAATTTTTTCACACCAGGAATTTTTTTTTTTTACCAACAGTACAAAAGAGGGGGAAAATAGGGGGAAAATGATTTCCCCCTCATCTTGAGGTTTTTTTTTTTCAAAGGGAATCCATTTTTTTTGCTTATTTTACCCTCCAATAATTATATTTTGTTTCTATTTTACCTCTAAACCTATTTAATATTATAACCATTGTTTTTTTCTTATTTTGATGAAGAGAAAAATGAATTTAAAATCAATTGGACCAATAATAAGATGGATCCTATGATTTTTGATTAATCAAAATCAATTTAATATAGTAATAGTTTGTTAAATCAATATAATTTACATAACAAAAACCTTATAAAAAAAGGGACTAAATAAATAAATAAATGAGTATCTTAAATAAATAAATAAATAAATAAGTAATTAATTTAAATATAATTTATATCAAGTGTTATTCACTCTGCATCAACTAATAATACGGAGGGTATTATAGTAAAATAAGTAATTAAGTAATCTTACTTTCCTTTAACCAAACACAGAAATCTTATATTCCCACCAATACAACCAAACACAAGAATCTAACATTCCCAGGAATCCGTCAAGTAAAATAATTTTCCGTCAAATGATTCACAAAAGTAATCCTAAATTCCGCGAACCAAACGGCCTCGAAAAGTTTCAAACTCTTCTTTAAGCTATACTTTCACTTTAAATGGTTAAGAAACATATCCATTGACTTTAAAAAGTTCTGATTTTGTCAAACAATTGTATTTGTTGAATCAAACAACACAAATGAAAAATCGTATCATTTCGATTCAAAGATCACATAATTTGGAATTATTCTCTTTAAATAAAGATATCAAGTTTAGACTTGTGACACGCCAATTTATTCTAAATTCTTCTATCATCTGTCAATTTCAAAGTAGAAAACAAGTCTCTTAGACATTGTTTTACTACATAAGACTTTAGCTAAGACATTATACTCTTGTATTTGTCAAAGATGTTTAGAAGTTTAATATTACTAATGCAAGGTTATATTAAATAAGTTTGACTTCATTGTATCCTAAGACTATTTTAATAACCCTCTTTGCATACCATAACTAGTAGAGGTGAAATAAGTCTTAAGGAAAGTAATATTATAGCAGTATGCCTTGAAGTCTATTACTACATTGTTCGTAACTGTTCTTGATCAAAGAAGTCTAATTTCTAGAGGTTTAAAATCAAGTTCAAGATTGTTTCATCTTCATCAAACCGCCTAAGAAGTGACTTCATTCTTATACAACAGCATATATGGTAAGGATGCCTATATAAATGCTTATTTGGATATTCTTTTTGAATACTAATTTATGTGTAAGTCAAAACAAATGATAAATACTCTCCACCTTTTCCAATTTTCCTAAAATTTTTCAATCTTTTTAATAAAATTATCTAAATATATTATAAAATAAATAATTGTAATATTAATTTTAATCTTAATTTATTAAAAAAAATTTATTTGCTAAACAAAAAAGTATAAAAATTTTTACAAATTGATTTGTATTTATCAAGCTGTTTTTACACTTCTGTTATGTATTAACATCGAAAACCTATTCAAAGAAACATGTATACTACTTTAAGCTATGAAAATTATAATGATCATCGTTCTTCCATCCACGCCGACTTTTTCTTCGAAATTGGACATTTACATAAATTTCATCATCTTTCCAATAGTACTTCGAAATTCATCAGTATAAATTTGGAAACTAAAAATGCTTCAAGATATGAGAAATGATCTTCAAATTACAAAATTAAACTTCGATGATAACTGATCAATTTATAGTTAAATATAATTTGATTTTACATTGTCTATTTAATTATTTACGTTACATTAATGTTATCATGATTATTTTTATTTTTCATTACGTTTAATAAAGTTTCTCATATTTTGTGTTTTACCTTTTTTTACTAATTTATATCAATTGATATGAATTTTATGTTTAATTTTGCTAATGTTTACGTTATGTCCAATGATTGAAAATTGATAAGGAAAACAAGGGAGATTAAACATAAAATTCATATCAATTGATGTAAATGAGTTAGAAGCGTCATAAAACACTAAAAAAATATATGAGAACTAATAACCTACACAAATAAAATTAAACGTAAAATTTGTGTGACATAAATGATTAAAAATGTCAAAAAAATAAAAAAAAAGTTAGAATTAATGATGTAAACAAATAAAATTAAACATAAAATGCATGTCAATTGATGTAAACGAATTAGAAATGTCATATAACATTAAAATATTGTTTGAAAATTATTGAACGTAATAAAAAATAAAAATAAACGTTATAATATTAATGTAACATAAATAATTATATAGATAGATAACCTAAAAATCAAATTATATCAATTATGGGTGTAAACTGGTCAATTACCACCCAAGTTTAACTTTGTGATTCGGAGATCATTAAATTCTCATATCTTAAAGCATTTTAAATTCCAAATTAATCCTGAATTTCTTCAAATTGTAAGAAATACAATTTGGAAGCTGTTGAAATTAATTTATGTTATAGCAAAGTCCACTTTCCAAGAAACAGTCAGCAGGGATAGAAGAACGATAATCATTATAATATTCATAGCTTAAAGTATTATACATGTTTTTCTGAACAAGGTTTCGATGTGAAACATGAAAGAGAAGCGGAAAAACAGTTTGATAAATACTAATCAATTTGTAAAATCAGTCTGCATTCACGAAATCTGTATATTTTTTAAAATATAAATAAAATTAATTAATAGTTTATATTAATTTTTGCTAATCTAGAGATTATTATCGAATGACTTTACAATAAAGTCAAAAATTATAAACTTTATATAGAAGCCTTCTTAATGTTTAAATTTTAATTTCAAATGCATGATTTTATAAATATAGTACATCTTAATTGTAATAAATTTCCAACTATTTCACATCTCATTGAAATAACTTATTTGGAACATTTTCGTTGCCATGACCGAATTAAGCTTAGCTTAAAAAGATAATACAATATCATTTGCATGTTAACTAATTAGTATTGAGAGTTATAGAAGATGGCTATTTGAGGAGTCAAGAGAACTCCAAGTCCACCAATTCCCCCAACAACTCGCATTCTACATATTTTACAAACACAAGATTTGCCTGCTCACAAGATCTAGGGAGCAGAGCTTCAGTGCTCTGCTTACAATGCTTCCACCATTAACACAATTTTAGTTCAGTTAAATTTCAGATATAATGCAGAAGCCTTGAGCATAATTAAAAGTTTTATTTTACCAAAGATATCACACACACCCACAGCATGTGAGATTCCCTAGTCCATCGACAGATAATGCTGTACTTACTGAACACAAAAAATTAGAGAGAAAGAGTAAATTTTGACAAATAATCATTCTAAGGTGATCTTCCTTAAGCACTGCTTCAACAATGTTATACCAAATTTGATAACATCTTGTTTGTCATTTCAGAAATCGATCATTTCCCTCATGGAAAATCTAGCATTTTGCATTGTAAAATGCTGAATTTATATTGAGATCCCACAACAACGTGAACAGTTGGCTTAAAGAATCATTGTTGTCTGTGAAACTGGTTCGAAGTAATTGAAATAAACTTCAAAAGATAACAGTTGTCACAAAAACTTTTTCAGTACAGGAAAATTATATACATGGAGCAGGAGAATATCCTCTGAGCCACAAGCTGGTCTGATCTAAGCTGCATGGTCTGTCTTCGTGTCTTCTTCCCTGTATTTCATTGAAAAGGCCAAACAAGCAGCGAAGACCATTGCGAAAATATTCGATTTGATTGGAATATTCTCGTGTTGCTTGAAATAAATGTATGCCACTGTAGAGAAAATGCACTGAAACACAGCACAAAATGAATCCAAAAGTTTCAGCAAAGGTACTGAATATTAGTTTGTGAGGAAATTTATAATAATGTTAAATTTCTAATAATAATAATAATAATAATAATAATAATAATAATAATAATTTGTGAATAGAATATAGCAATCGAAAAAGGAAGAACACACAGAAAAGTTCGACAATTATGCATGTACAGAAAAATTCAGCCAGCTACATTACTAATATTTTAATTTACATAAAAAAGTACATAAAATTCCTATTGGTGGAGATTACAACTTATTATGGTTAATATATCATTCTAATAAATACTATCCGAATCTTCTCCGATAAGTAAAGCCTTCCTTCTCAACCAGTTCCTAGTAACCTTTATAAGGCAGCGCACAAATGCAGATAAGCAAAGCTGACAGAGATGTTAACAAACCAAGTAGTGCATAAAGTGGACGACGAGGAGATGAAAGTTGATTATTAACTGCTGTCAAAGTCTCCAAGATCAGGTTGGTGAATAGGAAGCCCTGCTAGCCTAAAGAACAAAAATGTTATAGTCAGGGGCAGATCAAAAAAGGGGAAAGAAATAAAAAATGTTGCAAATGAAATACAGGGAGTCCCTAACCTTGTAAAGATTGTTCTATATTGGGGCTTTCGTTATCAGGAGCAGTTAAAGCAACGTGCACTGTTGGAGTCCACAATCTACTACGTTCTTCAGGACTTTGGGATTGGACAACATTCCTACCCATTTCTTGTAGCAAATTGTGCATGCCAAGCTTGTCCTCTTTTGTAACCTTTAAGAGGCAGTTATCGATAAGGATGGTAAATGCAAGACTAGCAATGGCACCATAACGACCTTCTAGATCTAGTGTATTTGTTACATAATCTCTATCATACCAATCACTATCATTCCTCTTAAAGAAGCATGCGATGTCAAGAAATTTTTTTTTTTTTTACTTCACCAAGTCCATCAAAGCTAATCTTTAGCACATTTTGAATTTCTGGAATGGGATATTGCTTTAGTCTATTCAATGTTGTTTCCCAATATGCTATGCTCTGCCGATGAAGTGTAGAACCCAGGACCTTAAGAGCTAATGGAACACCTTTAGCATATTCCAAAAAACCATTTGATAGATCCTTAAAATCGTCAATAGGGTGGTTTTGCTTGAAGGCAAATAAAGAAAAAAGCTGAAGAGAGTCATTGTAACTTAATTCCTCAACCTCATATATTCCATCAACTGATCCACTCATAAGGACGTGTTTGTCTCTAGATGTCACAATGATTCTACTACCAAAACCAAAGTGGTCATGGCTAATGGCTAATATTTCTAATTGCTCCGCATCATTGACATCATCAAGGACAACAAGAACTCTCTTACGCAAGAGTCTATCCTTAATGAATGCGGATCCTAATGAAGGAGTACATATATGGAGGTTTTCTTGGTTTAATAAGTTGGAATGAAGTTTATCCCGTAGAGCGATAACATTATCAGGACTGTTTGACTGCTCTCTAACATTTGCCAAGAAGTAGCAACTTTCAAATTGAGCATAGACTTCATCATATACAACTTGAGCAAGAGTTGTTTTGCCTATACCACCCATTCCCCATATTCCAATAATGCAAACACCTTGATCCCCACCAATGCACAACAACGATTTAATTTGCTCCATAGGATGACCTATTCCAATGAGACCTTTGTAATCACGTTTAGACAACCGATTCATCTTGTTTAAAACATCATAAACAATTTCCTCAATGATTATGGGTTCAGGCCTGCCCAATAAGCATAATTAATTAAGCCGAATGTAGTGAAAATTAAGAAGAAAATTAACCAATAGTAAGAAAGACAACTACTTACTTATCTCCTGTCAAGGTAAACCCACTTAAGTTACCGGCTTCAGTCAAAGCATGTTTCCACCCCTGAACCTTGTATTTCTTGCTTCTTTCATGTTCAACAAAAGCTTTTCCAAAACTTCCAGTTTGGTTTCGTATGTCGGATGGGCTAACATGGTAGAAAATTGGAACCACAAGCTGTCCCCGTGATCGCCTGCATTCCATTATCTTGGACAGTTCATCTAAGCACCATGATGAAGTAGCATAGTTTTGAGAAAAAACTATTATAGAAATCATTGATTCTTCGATTGCTTGCAGCAATGCATGAGAAATCTCCTCTCCCCTTGGGAGTTCTTTGAAATCAGCATAAGCTCCAACCCCTTTTCGCTGAAAAGCTTCATAGAGGTGATAGAGGAAGTTATTGCGAGTGTCTTCACCTCTAAAACTCAGAAAAACTTCATGCTTTGGCTGACGGAAGGAAGCACAAGCAGAAGCAGAATCAGAAGAAAAGGATGCCATAACAGAAAGCAAGAAGGTTAGTAACGTAACCCTGTAACTCAGTCAGAAAAAGAAAAAGAAAGTGAATAACAAGGAAAGCTAAGAAAAAGAATACAACTTTATATTGCTTTTGTAATGCCTTGGATTCCGCGTGGTGGGGTGCTAATGAAGTTCGTTGAAATTTCCACGAAATGAAAAAATAGAGTAGCCACGCGGAATCGTGCGGTAAAAGAGTGAAGCAAAATAATGTTTCAGTACATAAAATTTGTATGCGCCGAATGATGTAATCATGTATGCTAGCGCTTTAATATAATACATGAAATTATCAGCGCAATTAACTCTTGCTTATTGTCACAATCATAGCTAAGTAGGCGGTGACCTTAATCTCATAATATATATGATTAAAATCACTTAACCACTTTGGTTATTAAAGAAAATAGAAAAAAAAATTATTTAAGCCAACAACGCTATAAATTACTGTTATTGTTTGAGAATTTAAACATTGCCTCTTAGTAAATTGAGTGCCAAGTAATTTTAAAAATAACATAATTTAAAGCATATAAACCAAAAACTTTCAAAATCATTATATTGTCTCTAAAATTTTCTCATCATTACTTTTTAGAGATTGACTTGATGGGTATTTTGATTCATCTCAATAACCACTGATTTTAAATTCGAATATGAATTTTTCTTAAATTTTAAACTTTAATTTCAAATGCACACTTTTTAAAAATATAATATATTTTAAATTGTGATCAATTTCAAACTGTTTCGCACTTTACCCTAACTTACTATAGGAACAACTTACTTCGTACATTTAAATTGCTATTATCATAACAAGCTTAGCTGAAGTTGTTGTTTTGTGTTGACAAATTTAGGGTGGCTAAAACTGGTACTTGGTAGATGTCCATTGTCAAAATAGTAATAAGTGACAGATCATAAAATCTTGTCTTACAATTAGATTGACGTTTTTAGAAATGATACAACAACACAGTATGAAAAAAAATATATAAAAGTTATAATGATTAAAATTTGATAAAATTTGTATGAATTTGACAAAAATTAATAATCGTATCTTTATTTTTAAAGAACAAAAAGCTTTATAAATATGAAACTTTAGCACATATACTCTTTCGTTTTCAGACCAAAAAATTCTATTCTATAAAAAAAATCATAAATATTTGTATCAATGATAAATGTTTCTTTATATCCTTCACTAAAAAATCATAATTCGATTTTTTGAAAATATAAAAATTGGCCAATTGGTTCAAAACTTACCAAGAGAGAAAGACTGTTCCAACAAATTACATTCCTTGCTTGTTGTTAAAAATGTCCATGAGTCAGGTAATACTTTTCTCTTTTATAACCTTACCACTCATTATATTTTAAGTTTGAGATTTGACACCAAGTGTTATTTTAGTCTATAAGAAAAAGGCAAGGATAAAGAAGTGAATAAAAAGATGACGAACACAACTAAAAAGAATACAACTTTATCTTGCTTTTGCTAGTCTTCGATTCCGCTCATTGCCTTGAAATTTCCATGGAATGGAAAAGATAGATAAGCAACGGGGAATTCTACGATAAAGAAGTAAAGCCAAAGAATTGATGGTTCATTGAACTTGACTTTGGGAGAACACTTTGCTTTCCTGATTGAATGGCTAGGATTAGTTCTACCAAGACTGAGGGCTTGACTTAGTATCCATAACAACTTCCTATCGGGGTTCCAGGGAACTGGGACAAATGAGGTGACTCAATGGAAAGTAGGGATTTTAACGATGCATCTGGTAAAGTGGGATGTTAATTTACTAATGATATAATAGTAAATTTTATTATCCTAATTTTAGTTTTTTATCTTAATTTACTAATGATATAATAGTAATTTTTATTCTGACTCTATCCATAATAGATCTAATAACTCGTGTATATATTTTATGTTTATGTTGTGTCAAATCATGTAAAACACAAAAATTGTTGTGTTAAAATGCGTATTAACGTGCCGAACACAAAAATATTTTTTAACTTATACTCAATTCATATATAGTTTTTGTCAAAACTTGAACTCTTGTTGTTCTAGTATCATATCTAAAATTATCAAGCTTAGTTCCACACTCGAATAAACTTCATAATATTCTAACTAGAATTCAGATTGCCCTATCTCAATCTCGTCCTATGATTTCTAGTGTGAATTTCAATCCAAAAAGTATTCAAAACTCCTACTTGATTTTATTTTAATATAAATTTTAGAAAATAATTTACATTTTTAATATAAGTTATAGAGAAATTATCTTAAATCATTAGTACAGCTTTTTAAATTCATTAACAGAAATTATCTTAAATCATTAGTAGAGCTTTTTAAATGGGGAAAGATTCAGAAATTAGCAAAATCATTTGCATGCTATGTAATATTAAGAGATAGAAGATGACTATTTGAGGAGTCATGAGAAGTCCAAGCCCTCAACAAGCATTCTGCATATTTTACGAACACAAGATTTGCCTTTGGTGCTCTGCTTACAATAGTTCCACCATTAATAAAATTTTAGTTTAATGTTTCATTTGCAGTCCTCTCCCAGTCAATAAGTTTAGCATTTCAGAACACATTTAAAAGGTGGTACCTGCAGGAAACTTACTCTGATTGACCTCCTCAAACTCATCTGCAATTACCATTTCCAAATCAGAACATTTCAGAGAAAAAAAGAGAACTGCAAACCAAAGTGGGGAAATAATAAAAGGAACATGAAAAGCATGGATAAATAAAATAAAAGCAAGTCGTTTGTATTTTTTTTTTCAGTTAAGTTTCAGATACTACTAAATGCAGAGAACAGAATATAGAAGCCTTGAGCATCTTTAACAGTTATCTTTTACCAAAATTAGAAGGTAGTGATCACACTCGCCCATAACATGTGAGATACCCTTGTCCAGGGAGAGATAATGCTATACCTAGTGAGCACAAAAAATTAAAGATAAAGAATAATTATATAAATATACCCTGTGATTTGACGTGATCTAAGTTTGTCTCTAATGTTTAAATTTTGACAAATAATCATCCTAAGGTGGTCTTCTTTTACCACTCCCTTAACAGTGTTACAACTAGATATTTTGAACCTCAAAGACTTCATGCCCTTGACCATTCCTCTATTCTGTCCCTTTTCATTTCCATTTCTTTGCAATTTCTCCATCTTGATTTTCATTTCCATTTCTTCACATGATATGAAACACGATTTGACATAACACAAATATGAAATATATAGACAAAGTATAGGTCTTCTTTACTAAAAAAATTATAATTCCATTTTTTTTAAATATAAAAATATTTGGCCAATTTGTTCAAAACTTACCAAGAGACAGAATGACCCAACAAATTATATTCTTTGCTCATTGTTAAAATTGTCAGTGAGTCAAGTAATGCTTTTCTTCTTTTATAAACCTTACTAATCATTATTTTTGGAGTTTGAGATTTGGCCATTGAATTGTTGGGTCCAGCAAATGCTTTTCTTCTTTTCTAAACCTTACTAGTCGGTAAGAAAAAGAATAAGAGAAAGAAGTGAATAAAAAATTAATAAACACAACTACAAAGAAAACAACTGTACCTTGCTTTTGCTAGACTTAGTCTTGGATTCCGTTTGGTGGGGTGCAACGTGCAAAGAACTTCCTTGAAATTTCCACATAATGGAAAAGAAAGATAAGCAAAAGATTGTTAGGTCCAGCAACTGTGTTGGATGACCAAGACTTAGGGCTTCACTCTATATTCATAACAACATACTTCCTATGGGAGTTAACAGGACACTAGGACAAATGAGGTGGCTCAATGGAAGGTAAGCATTTTAAGGATGCATTTGGTAGAGTGGAATTTGAGAGAATGGATAGGAGTGATCCGAAAAGTGAAAAGAAAATTAATTTTATTTTTGACCGGTAAAAGAAAAATGTAAGAAAAGAAAATAAGAAAAATTGTTATTTTTTATCTTTATTTACAAAAATAAATTCTATATTAGAAGAATTAGTGAAAAGAAAAAAAAGATCTTGGGAGCAGTCG
Source organism: Heritiera fomes (assembly GCA_032173925.1). Lineage (NCBI taxonomy): Eukaryota > Viridiplantae > Streptophyta > Magnoliopsida > Malvales > Malvaceae > Heritiera > Heritiera fomes. The sequence goes on along the minus strand of JAPDPM010000009.1, from coordinate 32,415,266 downwards.
TCTTTGGTGCTCTGTTTATGATGCTTCCACCATTACCACTATTGTAGTTTAATGTTTCATTTGTAGTCCCCACCCTCTCTCAGACAATAAGTTTAGCATTTCAGAAGACATTTAAAGGTGTTACCTGCAGGAAACTACTCTGATCAACCACTTCGAGCTCATCTTTTATGTAAAGAAGGGTCCCTGATATTCCACCTGCATTTACCATTTCCAGAAGGGAATTCAGAGAAAATGCAGACACTTCTAAAAGTCATATATTTTCTTCTGTTAAATTTCAGATACTGCTAAAGAGATGCTTGCAAGAGTAGTATTCCGTATTCACAACTTACAACTGACAAAACTACATATCAGAAACTTAAAGCTTAGCACTAAAGATAAAACCATCTGTATATCCAAAGATCACTGAATTTCAAGTGCAGCACTGAAACTGTTTGTGATCAATGATGCAACTAGCTAGCCTTTTTTTCTTAGAACATCTTGAATGACCCCACCCAAACCATCTCATTAATTTGATAATTGAAGAACAATAAAAAATGAAGATGGTCATTAATTCACTTCCACGGCATTGGTATTTTCCCAGTAGAAATGCATAATTAAAAGCATGCCCTAAGAGAGATTGAAACACAAAAGTTTCTTCAAATTATCATAAATATTCTACGATCCACGTAATTACATAAGACCAGAATTGGAGAGAATGAATAAACTCTTCTTATTCCAAAAACCAGCAGTAACAGTACAATATATATACAAAAAATAAAAGAGCTAACTATTATCTCTAAAACAGGAAACAATCTTACCTTAAACTATATCCCTATAAAACAGGAAATAATCCTGGAAACTGAATAAGAGATAAACTCCTAGAAATCAGAAACAGTCAACTTTCCCAAACTGTTTCAGTCCATCTAATTATTCCATAGATTCCAACCCTCACCCTCAAGCTGGAAAGTATATGTTGATCATTCCCAGCTTGCTTACTAACTCCTCAAAGCTTGGCTTGTGAAGTCCTTTAGTCAAAATATCTGCAGCTTGCTGTTTAGTAGGAATGTAAGTCATATAGATAATCCCTTTGTCTATTTTTTCCTTCATGAAGTGTTGATCAACTTCTACATGTTTTGTACAATCGTGGTGAACCAGGTTATGAGCTATACTCACAGTAGCCTTGTTGTCACAATACAACCTCATTGGATCACTTCCTGATACCTTCAGTTCATCCATCAATCGTTTTTGCCACATCCCTTTGCATGTACCTTGAGCTAGAGCATGATATTCCGCCTCTGCACTGGTGCGAGTAATTGCGAGCTGTTTTTTTGCTTCTCCAAGTCAGTAAATTACCCCAAACAAAGGTACATTAGCCTGAAGTAGTTCTTCTATCAACAGCCAAGCCAGCCCACTCTGCATCAGTATAGATCTCAACCAATCTATGGTCATTTTTTCTGAAAAATAAACCCTTCCCAGGTGTACTCTTTAAGTACCTTAGGATTCTAAATAATGCTTCAAGATGTTTCTCCTTGGGAGAATCCATAAATTGACCTATCAAGCTTATTGCGAAGGTCATGTCCGGTCTTGTGTGCGTCAAATAAATCAGCTTTCCCACTAAGCGTTGATATCTTTCTCGATCAAGCTCTTTGTCGCCTTCTTCTATTCCAAGATTGATCTTAGGCTCCACTGGTGTCTCGGCCGGTCTGCACCCCATCATCCCGGTTTCTTGTAGAAGTTCAAGGACATATTTTCTTTGTGAAATAGAGATCCCCGCTTTGCTCCTTGCTACCTCCATTCCTAGAAAATATCTAAGAGCTCCAAGATCTTTGAGTTCAAATTTCCCGGCTAAGTATTTTCTCAAGGCACCAAACTCTACATGATCATCTCCTGTCATAATAATATCATCCACATATACTATTAGGACAGCAAGTTGACCATCTCTAGAATGCTTGAAGAAGAGAGTGTGCTTAGATTGGGCGTGGGCATATCTGCAACTTTTGACCACTATTGTAAATTTGTCAAATCATTCTCGTGAAGATTGTTTTAGACCATAAAGAGATTTTCTCAGCCTGCACACCTTATGGTCTCCTTCTACAAAACTTGGAGGAAAGTCCAAATAAACTTCTTCATGCAGGTCACCATTCAAGAATGCATTTTTAACATCTCGCTGTTGTAGAGGCCAGTTAAGATTAGCTGCTAGAGACAGGAGAACTCTAACAGCATTAAGTTCCGCAACCAGTACAGTCTCCTGGTAGTCTATGCCATAGCTTTGAGTGAACCCCTTAAAAACAAGTCTTGCCTTATATTGACTTGTACTTCCATTGGCATTGTGCTTCATTGTAAAGACCCATTTGCACCCAACAGTTTTCTTCCCCTTTGGTAGGTCTGTTACTTCCCGTGTCCCTTTTTTCTTTAAAGCATCTATTTGAAAGCAGAGGTTGATGGACAGTAGGCTAATAAAAGAGAAAATCTCTAGGTCTGTTTATTCATGTCAAATAATTACAATATATAGACTAAAAGCTTAAACAAAAAGTAAGCTTTTAGAAATTCAAAATAGGAAACTAGATAATTATAAAAATCTAATCATATCCCTAAAAATAAGGAATCTGCAGGTAAACATTAAAACAAAAAGTTGACTAATAAACAATCCTGATATTGGCATTTATTCTACTTTCCAACACTCCCCCTCAAGCTGGTGAATAGATATCAATCATTCCCAGCTTGCTGACATTTGAGTCAAATTCTGACTTCAATAAGGCTTTTGTGAGAATGTCTGCTTCTTGTGACTTGGTTGGCACGTAGTGTAAACTAAACGTTCCATTCTCAATTTCTGACTTGATGAAATTTCTGTCAATGCGAACATGCTTCATTCAATCGTGCTGGACTGGGTTATGAACCATGCCAATGGCAGATTTGCTATCACTATAAAGACTCGTAGGTTCTTCCAATGGAATATGCAAGTCTTGTAGTAACCTACTTAGCCAAATTAGTTCACACACTCCTTGAGCAATTGCTCGGTATTCTGCCTCTGCGCTACTTCTTGCAACAACAGTCTGCTTCTTACTCCTCCAAGTGACCACATTCCCCCATACTTTTGTGCAGTATCCAGTGGTGGACTTTGTATCTTCAACCGAACCTGCCCAATCTGCATCTGCAAAACATTCAACACTTCGATGATCATTCTTCCTGAATAGTAGTCCTTTCCCTGGAGTCCCTTTTAAGTAGTGAAGAATATGATTCACAGCCTCTAGATGTCTCGTGGTGGGAGAATGCATGAATTGACTTACTACACTAACACTATAGGCAATATCAGGCCTAGTTAGTGATAAGTAAATCAGCTTTCCCACTAAGTGTTGATATCTTTCCCTCTCTACAGGAGGATCTTCCTCAGTTATTTTGTGCTTCCAACTCTGATCTAGAGGTGTCCCTGCAGGTTTGCACCCTAGTTTTCCTGTCTCTCTTAGCAGATCAAGAGTGTACTTCCTTTGGGAAATGAAAATGCCTTTCCTGCTCCTAGCTATTTCCATTCCAAGGAAGTATTGAAGGTGGCCAAGATCCTTTACCTTAAATTCAGTCTGTAGTCGACTTTTAAGGCTGTCAATTTCATGAGAATCATCACCTGTGATAACAATATCATCCACGTATACTATGAGAATAGATTTCTTCCCATCTTTTCCTTGCTTCACAAATAGAGTGTGATCAGCTTGCCCTTGTGTGTAGCCAAATTGTTTCATGGATGTGCTGAATCTGGTGAACCAAGCTCTGGGAGATTGTTTCAGTCCATATAAGGATTTCTTCAACTTACACACCTTACCAGTTTTACTCTCTTCTTCAAACCCTGGTGGTAGCTTCATATACACCTCTTCTTCTAAGTATCCATTGAGGAACGCATTTTTAACATCCATTTGGTGCAATTTCCAGTCAAGATTAGCAGCAAGAGAAATAATTACTCTAATGGAATTTAATTTGGCAACAGGAGCAAAGGTTTCTTCATAGTCTACACCATGAGTTTGAGTATAGCCTTGAGCAACTAACCTTGCTTTGTATCTATCTATGTTCCCATCTGCACCAAGCTTTATAGCAAAAATCCATTTGCATCCCACAACTTTCTTCCCTTCGGGTAGATCCACCACATCCCATGTCCTGTTTTCATTCAAGGCAGCCATCTCTTCCATTACAGCAGCTCTCCACTTTGGATCTTGAAGTGCATCATGAACATGTTTTGGAATCTCCATGTGATCTATTTTTGAAGTAAATGCCCTGTACTTTGGAGACAGCTTAGAGTATGTAAGATAACTTGAGATAGGATGCTTTGTGCAAGACCTAACCCCTTTTCTAATAGCAATAGGAACATTAAGATCATCAACTGTACAATTACCTTCCTTAGACAGTGTGTCTTCCTCTGGATTTGGCATCAGATCTAATGTTTGGCTTTGTTGAGGAACTCGTGGTCGCCTAGAGTAGACTCGAAGTTCACCTTGGAATGTCTTCTCGGATTCTCCCCCTTGATTTGTCACCTGTATGGGTTCAAACTGTTGGATAGATGACTCTTCTAGAGATGCAATAGGAGAAGGGTATGAGATTGGGAGAGAAATAGATGGATCCCAATGATTTTCTTCACTTGAATTCTCCCCCTGAAGAGAAGCATTGGGGTAAAAGGATTGGTTTTCAATGAAGGTGGTGTCATAGGATATATAGAACCGTTTAGATGATGGACAATAACATTTATACCCCTTTTGTGAAGGAGAATACCCCAAGAAGATGCATTTTATGGCTTTCGGATCAAGTTTTCCTCGAGTGGGATTAGAATTATAAACAAATACAGTGCACCCAAATATTTTAGGAGGAAGAGAATCAAGGATTCTTACATGGGGAAATAATGTTCTTAGACAACTGAGAGGAGTTTTGAATTGAAGAGCTTTGGAGGGAAGTCTGTTAATAAGGTATGTAGCGGTTAACACGGCCTCACCCCAAAAACAATTTGGAACATGACTTGTAAACATGAGAGAACGAGCTACTTCAAGAATGTGACAATTTTTTCGCTCAGCAATGCCATTCTGTTGGGGAGTATTTGTGCAAGAGCTTTGGTGGAAGATACCATGCTCAATAAAATAATTTTTAACATCATGTGAAAAATACTCTCCACCATTGTCAGTTCGAAGAATCTGAATAGGAGACTGAAAAATGTTTGTGATAAGTTTGTGAAATTGTTTGAATATGGGACTTGCTTCAGATTTTTCTTTCATGAGATAAATCCAACACACACGAGTATGATCATCAATGAATGTAATAAACCATCGTGTTCCAGTGACATTTGGAAATCGTGCAGGACCCCAGATGTCACTATGAATAAGATGAAATGGTTTTGAGGCTTGATAAGTATGAGCAGGATGATTTTTTCGTGATTGTTTTGCATAAATACAATGCTCACATTGGAAAGAACGAACATCTTTATTGATAAATAAATTTGGGTACACATACTTTAGGTAGTTGAAACTAGGATGACCAAGGCGTTTATGCCAAAGAATAACATCTGAATTTGAAGAGGTGGACAAAGAAAATTTTTCAGGTGACAAAGATCTTGAAGGAGAACTAGAGAGATAGTAGAGACCATTTCGTTCCTCAGCACTGCCAATCATCATCCCCGAGGACAAATCCTGAAATTCACAATGAGTAGGAAAAAAAGTTACTGCACAATTTTGATCTTTAGTTAATTTGCTAATGGAAATAAGGTTATATCTTAGATTAGGAACACGGAGAATGGATTTTAAAGTTAACCCAGAGAGATACAAATCACCCAAACCAACCACTGCGGAGGATTTACCATCTGCCACAGTAATTTTTTCTTCACCATTACACCTTTTATATGATGAGAAACCAGCAGAGGACTCAGTCATGTGGTCAGACGCCCCTGAATCAATGATCCACCCTTCATGTATTTCCTTTTTTGACAAAAAAGATGACTGTGTGTTACCTTTTTGAGCAACATTAACAGTAGAAGTTGCTAGGGCAGGCGACTCATTTCTAGGCTGATTTAGCAGGTTTTTTAACATCTCCATTTGTTCTGCTGTGAATGGGGAAGTGGCTGCATTTAGCTTGTTGGTTTCTGCAGTGGTTTCAGCTATATTTGCTGAAGAGTTCTTCTTTCGTTGACTCCTTGGCTTCCAATCCACAGGTTTCCATGAATATCCCAACATGTTTCTTTAGTGTGGTATGGTTTGTTGCAGTGTTCACACCACAGCTTGTTTTCCTTTGACTGGTGGTTTCGGAAATTATGGTTGGAGTCTCCTCGAGTTGTTGCGAAGGCTGAGCCAAGTTGAGTCTCCTCGGTAGTGTTCGAATGCAACATGACTCTTTTTCTGCTTTCTTCCCTTCTAACTTCAGCAAATACTTCACGGATAGATGGAAGTGGCTTTGTTCCAAGGATCCTCCCTCTAACTTCATCTAACTCTTTATTCAGCCCCTGAAGAAAATCAAAAACTCTTTCTTTTTCAAGCATTTGGTTATACAATTTACTGTCATCCGGACATTTCCAGTTTACTGTATAGAACAAATCCATTTCTTGCCATAATTCAACTAGCACATTATAATACTCAGTGACTGACCTACTGCCTTGCCTTGTATTGCGGAGTGTGGAGCGGATTTCAAAACACTGTGATGAGTTCTGTAAATCAGAATACATCTCTTGAACAGTCACCCAAATTTCATGGGCAGTCTTGTAGAATAAGTAGGTCCTCGCAATTCTAGGCTCCATGGAATTAATTAACCAAGCCATGACAATTGAATTTTCAGCCTCCCATGTCTTATAACTAGGGTCTGCTGAATCAGGTGCAGGGACATCACCTATGAGATAGCCCATCTTCCCTTTGCCTTTGATCACAAGAAGAACTGATTGAAACCATTCCCGGAAATTTAACCCATTTAATTTATGTTGGGTTATTTGAAGAGAGTGATTAATTTCAGAGGATGAGAAGGAACCAACGGCATTGGATGAAGGAATTTGAGTGGGTAAACCCCTAGATGACACAGCAGAGGAAGATGACTGGCCGGTACCAGCCATGGAAGCTGTTTTGGATTTCTGTTGGTGTTAGAGAAATAATCTGCCAGCAGGAAAGCCTGGCTCGGATACCATGAAAGCAGAGGTTGATGGACAGTAGGCTAATAAAAGAGAAAATCTCTAGGTCTGTTTATTCATGTCAAATAATTACAATATATAGACTAAAAGCTTAAACAGAAAGTAAGCTTTTAGAAATTCAAAATAGGAAACTAGATAATTATAAAAATCTAATCATATCCCTAAAAATAAGGAATCTGCAGGTAAACATTAAAACAAAAAGTTGACTAATAAACAATCCTGATATTGGCATTTATTCTACTTTCCAACACTATTTCCTCTTGAACCGCTAGATTCCACTCAGGACTAGCAACAGCTTCTTGAACGTTCTTGGTGATTTTTGTATTGGACAATGAGACTATGAAGGCACAGAAACTAGGAGACAATTTTTCATAGAAGACAAATCTGGACATTGGATGTTAAGTGCATGATCGACTTCCTTTTTTGAGAGCTATTGGAAGGTCTAATTGGTTTATGTAGTCTTCTACCTGAACCTAACTGGGAAGGTTATTGGGGTTCTCCGTACTGGAGCTTGGCCTTGGTTCTGAATCTTGGTAGGGCTGAGTTTCAAGTTTTTCACTACCTTGTAGAAGCTTTCTTTGTGAATAGACAAGCAAATCTAGAAGATTTAGTTCAGAGTTAGCTCCCCCTGTTTCCAAAATCCTTTCATGTTCAATGGGCGGCACAATAGGATCGACAGTCCTTTCATGTTCAACGGATGGCATAAAAGGAGCAACATTAGAGGTGATGTTACGTAGAGGGATTAATGATGGTGAGTTTGAAGGATCTGAGGTTAAATCCCAAGACTCATCTTCACTCAAGTTCTCCCCCTGAAGAGGAGACTTGGGAAAATAAGGTTGAGACTCAAGAAATGTAACAGCCATGGAAACAAAGACACGACAAAGGGTTGGAGTAGCACTTATAACCTTTTTAAGTTGGGGAATATCCAATTAACATACATTTGTTTGCCCTAGGATCAAGTTTGGACCGTTTAGACTATGAACATGGACAAAGACAGTACACCCAAAGATTTTATGAGGCAAAGAAGAAGCAGACCAAAACAAGGGAAACGTTTTGAGAAGTATGGATATTGGAGAATTGTATTGTAGGACTTTAGAAGGCATTCAGTTTATGAGATATGTTGCTGTTAGGACTGCTTCACCCCACAAGTATATTGGTACATGCATTGTAAACATGAGTGCTCTAGCAACCTCAAGGATGTGTCGATTTTTTCTTTCAGATATGCCATTTTTTTGTGGGGTATCTGTACATGAGCTTTGATGAATAATTCCTTGGGTTGCTAAATACTCTCCTAGAATAGAGTGAAAATATTCTTTTCCATTATCTGTTCTTAAAGTTTGGATGGGGGTGTGGAATTGAAGGTTTGAAAAGTTTGGGCAGCCTCGGATTTTTCTTTGAGCAAATAAACCCAACACAGTCTACTATGATCATCTATGAATGTGATGAACCACCTTGTACTAGAGATGTTTTTTTATTCAAGATGGCCCCCAAATATCACTAGGATTAACAGAAAGGGAGGACTAAATGTCTTGCCGGGGACTCAGACAACCAAATTGAACCTTTGTCAGCAATGGAAGAAAATAAGCCACCAGCTATTTTAACTCAAGAGTTACCAAGGCAGGGATAATATGAGTAGAATAGTGACGGGTTACCTGACATGTGATCTAACATCCCTGAATCAAAAATCCAGGGATGCATTGATTTATTCTGGGCATGAAAAACAATACTTTTATGAGCAAAGGTGCAAACCGGAGAAACCTATTTTGAAAAGATTATAGAGGAGGCTTCCTTACTTGATCCCGAAATCTCTTTTCTGAAACTCATCACTGTGCATCTTCAGTGATTGAAAGAGAGATATGTGTGGCTCTTGATACCATAAAATCAGAATTGGAGAGAATGAATAAACTCTTCTTATTCCAAAAGCCAGCAGTAGCAATACAATATATCCATATAAAACAGGAAACAGGAAACAATATATATATATATATATACAAAAAAAAAAAATAAAAGAGCTAAGTATTATCTCTAAAACAGGAAACAATCTATCTTAAACTATATCCATATAAAACAGGAAATAATCCTGGAAACAGAATAAGAGTTAAACTCCTAGAAATCTGAAACAATCAACTTTCCCAAACTGTTTCAATCGATCTAATTATTCCATAGATTCCAACATTACACTAACACAATTTAACCATAAACCTATTTGCAATTGCAGAAAATTTTGACCCTTTTTCCTTATACAACATACCTATAATATTTCATTGTTTATGAATAAAAAAAGAAATACATTATTTACTTCAGCTAATTGGATCTTTCTCATCTCTACAAGATCTTTAGCTAATGTACAAATAGGGACTGAGTGCTTCACTACAGGTAGGAGATTCAATATATCTGATGTTTGCAAAGGTGTTGCATCGTTAAAATCATACTAACTGCAAGCAGCATGGTTATTCCCATATGTATATATAGAATCCCATTTGTGTAAGCTGTAGATGAATTAGAAGATCTAGCTTGATTTCAGAAAGTTCAAAAATATAATATTGCAGTGTAAATTATCCAGCATATTTAACATAATTAAGGGAGGAGGTATTACAAAGGTTGTGTAAAGTAAGGTGGTCCAAGCTAGAATCACCCCAACTTTAAACTGACAACCATATATCATCAAGTACAATTAAAAAAATAAAAAAGAAAAAGGGCATAAAGAAGCAATTTGTCAAATATGAAAAAGCAAATTGAAAGAACTCAATAATTACCATTGGACATAGATTGCATCACAGAAACTTTCTTCACTTGTAATCTTGCATCCTCTGGCAACTCAAACCGCATATGGAAAATTCCAAAATCAAACATTTTTTTTTGCTAAGCCAGAGATTATTATTGATACTCAGATGGGTTACACAAGAAACAGTACGGTAGAATCAGTTCAAGACAATAGCACACACAACAGCAGCAATAAAACACTAGCAAACTAAAACTTGAAACATCCTGAAATAACACCCTAGCATCCTGAAGTACAATCCTTTACCAAAAATTATTTAGTGAAAGTAACAGCCTAGCATCTTCAAGTAAAATGCCCAGAAAACAGAGATCCAGAAAACCCAGAAAAAATCACAATGACCGATCAAATTATCACCAGGCCTTGAAAGCCTACAGTCTGAAACCCCACCTTTGGCTAATGCATAAGTATATTCAGAGCCTCAATATCTGTTTACAGCACTGATTAACTACAAACATGGAGTCAGACTCAATAATCATTGGAAGCCATTATATCCTCAAGAAATAACAGACATATCCAACACCATGTTGATTGCTAACAAGTTTGCAGTATTTGAATCCAGAATTCCAGGAGAGAAGAAAACAGAACAACCACATGAGAAGTAAAATTTCTCAGAACACAACACGCAGCCATTTCAAACTAGTCACGCGATAAAATCAAAATGCTCGATCTTTAGCCACAAAGAACCTCATCAACTTCCAAGTAGGCCATAATTTGTAGGGACTTGCATTAAGCAACACTTTTAGTCTTTTCCAGAAGCTATTGCAATAAGCTTAATCACACCAAACTGATTATGAGATACTAGTTTGTCATTTGATACCTTAATATCCCAAAAATGTTTCTATTTTCACCAGGAACACTAACACCTCTATATTAAGTTTTTGATTTCAAACACCTCTTTTCTTATCAACCAAAATGACTACATAGCAGCAATACAACTGGGAAATCCCATGATACGGCATTATAAATAGAACAGATTCAAGGAGGAAAAAAGCAGACACCATTTTAAATTCCACCATAATATAAATCCACACCAAATCTGAAGCAACAAAGAACAATCGAACCGCACGTGACAAGCATCTTCTTCCACCAAAGAGCACCAATGACAAGGTCGTAGCATATCTAATAACGAAATTCCCCTGCACCTTGGGGCTCAGAAAAGATAGAAATTCTGTCTAGGATACCAAGCCAAATGTCACTTCTTATAAAAATGAAAACAAAAATCTAGAAAATCCAATAAGAAAAATCCACCTCCCTATAAGTACAAAACTTTTGATTCTCAGAATCTTTCAATGTTTGATTCCTATATTAGCAATATTTGAACACTAAGAGACAACAGCAATTTTTTTAGTATCCTAATCAAGACCAAAACTGCCCATTGCCCTTACATACAAACACAGAAATCTCATATTATAACAAAAACAAAAAGAATATATCTCCATGCCTAACATCTCACCTAAAAAGCTGGAAGTTCAAACTAACCGTTAGACATATACTTGCCCTTCAGTCTCTTGCTATCAATTCCTCAATCTCTCCACCACTGAATCATCTTCACAATTAGCTGACAAACCCAACAATTAGCCCACTTTCCACGAATCTTCAGCTGCTTTAGTAATTATCATATTCTTGTTTCGAAAATCACCATCTGATACAGACTCATTTACGAAGTCTCTCCCCAGATTCTGCCCATTCTTTATTGTTTCTTTTTTTTTTTCCTTTTTGTTCCCTTTCCCTTTAATTTTGCTCAGAATACCTTCCTCCATATCCTCCAGAATTTTCACTCCTCTTGTTCTTCTTTTGTAACGGGAATCATCTGGCTGGGGTTCCTCCATTTGAGTTGGTCTCAAAAAAGGGCTCAAATTTTGTTCCTCAATTTCCAGCCCATCTCCACACCTGCCACCGGCTTCATTATTGTTGAAAGAGTCCAAATTTCTTCCCAGCCCATTACCTTTATTAAACAAGGCATTTATATCCGTGGTTATTGCCTTCTCAGACAACTCCAAATTCTCCAAACCCAGCCTGTCATCTCCATGACTTGATTCAAAATTCTCTTCTACGTTAATGACATGCTCCACATTCATTTCACCACTGCAATCAAGAAGCATGCAGCCATTAGATTCTGTTCCAGCAACCTCTGCCAAACTATAGTAACCAACGTTCCTATATTCTATACTCTCGCTTAGCCAGCGCTGATTACTTCCTTACCGTCATTTAACCATGTCCATCCTCCTCCTTCCATAACTTTCATTGTCTCATCCACATCAAATTCAGTCAAAAATTGCCTCCCTGATATTTTCTTTACATGAATATCAAAAACACCTTGTATCCTGAAATTCTCCAAGAGTCTGTTTGCTTCATAATAGCTTCTAGCTGTCCCAATCACGCATTTGCATGACTTCCAGACCAGTCTCTACATTGCAATATTTGGACTGCACTCGACCTGGTTTTCCATTTTCTAAATCAACTTCATTAGCACCTCTATTTTTCAAAGGTATCACTTCCATTCCTTGTACCAATGCTTTCTTCTATGATTTTTTAGAACCAACCATTTCTGAAATGTCATCTATCCACTGCTCTCTTTGCACTTCCATATTCTTCAAATTGGACGAAATGATATTTCTTCTCTCTCAAACTCCTTCTTTGTGGAATAAATACATACACTACCCCTCATTGTCTCTGAAAATTCCCTTGAAACCACCTCCAATGAGCCCTTGGTGGGACTTTATTCACGAACACGGAGAACACTAACAAAAATAAGGCTAACTGTATTCTGTATCTTCCATGTGTGGAAAACTGATCCCATAATTTGTATAGTTTCTGTTTTTATTTGTTTACCGTAATTTGTATAGAATCCTTGTACAACATGACTGAAAAAAGAAATACAGTGTTTACTTCAGCTAATTGGACCTTTCCCATCTCTACAAGATCTTTAGCTTCTGATGTTTGACAAGGTGTTGCAGTGTTAAAGTCATACTTGCGAGCAGCATTGTTATTCCCAGCTGTATAGTTAGAACCCTATTCGTGTAAGCAGTTAATAAATTAGAAGATGCAGCTTGATTTTATCAGAAATTCAAGAAAAACATACAATTGCAGTGTAAATTGCTCAGCATATTTAACATGATTAAGGGAAACATTTAAAACAAGTTTTAGAGCAGGAAGGGCAGAGTCAGCCTTAACATGACAGATTAACATAACCGGTTGATAAGTCAGACATGTTCAAAGTTTTACTTTGACAGTGACCATACTAGAGGCCTCACTAATGGCTTCAACTTTGTACAAATCAAATGGAAGCTTCAACTCTATTTTAAAACAGTCAACGAGGCAATCCTCCATGACAACCGGTATTTTCATCCTCCTGAAAAGAGAAAGATTTGAAATGAGTCGAAAATGAATGGAACAACTCTAGAATAACCTTTATTGCCATCATAGAACAGATTTTAGAAAATTCTCTCAAGTACATATTAAGACAAATTCAAAGTTGCTTCTAAAATGGCAGGCTTCATTCATTTAATCATGCTCAAATAATAACAAGCTCACACATGAAACCTGCAACTAGAGCACATGGATCGTTTTCCATAAACTGTCAAATATTCTCAATTCTCAAAATGCTTATCTTTGTTATAGCTGGGCTAACAATGCATAGGAACTAGATCAGCTCACTATAGACATTTTCCTTCAAACTTGAATTAATTCCAGGCTCCAATAGTCACTTAGAATTCAGACTCTCATCATAGTTTGTCAGCCAACAAGCCCTTTTCACAATACAGGTTCCTTGTCTTTTCACACCAAAAAGAAGCGCATACAAGCAAGCAGTCTTTAATGTGCAATAGACAAAACTAGAGTATGATTTGCTAAATTCATCGATAGCCCATCTCAATATATACATATCCTTTGGTTCCATTCTCTCCTTTTGAACACTTTTCAAAGTACCAAGTCACAATTCAGAAACTCGTAATTAAGCTACGCCATAAAAGAATACATACAGTAACTCTTAAACAAAATCTTCCAAGAACCAGAACAATGCAAAGGAATAAACAAACATACAATTGAAAATGAATGAAAATATACTGAATGTAAAAAAGACAAGTTCTATCCATGGGATCTGTCTACTGCAGTGAGTATTAGTATCCATAATTCATGTAATTAAACAGAAACACAAACAGACTCGTGCAGAGGCCTTATAAAATCAACAACAAAAAATTGAAAAATAAAAGGCATTTCAGAATGGTAGAAAAACAACTCATTGAGGCTTGAAAAGCATAAATCAAGTAACCAAAAAGCCATAAAATAAAATTCTTTTGACCTAGATTTATATATCCCACATATCAAACATCCTAGAATAAAATAAAAATAATCTTTTGTGATTGAATAACTAATACCCAAAGCCGTATAATTGAATTTCAATTCAGCCGAACCAAACAGCACGTAATAGAAGGATGCGCTTAAAATAGCATCCTTTACTATAGGTGAGATAATCTACGTTATAGGGTATCCACACAAAACTATACAACTCATTACCTGATATTTCAGCTTTGCAGATTTCTGAATGTCAAACCATATTCTGAGCGAACATTCATATAAGAAGAAATATTCTTCCTTGCAAATGCTTTGCCCTTCCATCTGGTTTGTCTCTAGATGTCTTGGCTGAAGATTGATGACTTCCTTTCTCCTGCAAATATTTTGAACATAAATACAGACCTCAGGAACTCTATTCCAGTCTAGATTTATCATCATCGTAAAATACAAAGTGCAAAATTTACAATAAGTTCCCCTTACAAAATGGAATTTTTAGCTTACATGGATTTGGATCATTGGCATACTAAACATTTTATACTATAAAGGTTCCTGAGGGTAGCAGTTATTGAAATAGCTCATGCCAAACAGTTGAGCCAAGGATTTGAGAGCTCAAAGAAAGGGAGAACTAATCTGAAAGGTATGATTCACATAAGCTACATTTAAATTGATGGGGTAGACTAAAGGGACGCTAAAAATATATAAAGGAGTCTGAATTAAAAAAAAAAAGGAGCAAAATAATGATAAAAATTACCACATTATCAAAAAAAAAAATTCATCATGAGACTTAAAATAGTGAATAATATAGGAAGACTAACAAATAATGAAATGAAACAGGTAAAAACTTTATTTAGCATAACAGAGAAAAATAATCAACAGCTAAAGAACCCAAAGGTATATTCAGCCTCACCTAAATGTGCATCTTTAAGACCTTCGCCCTGTTTGCATATTTCAGGTTATTAACTATCTGCTGGAGATATTGTAGCAACCATCAACCAAAATAAATAGGAATCATACATTTATAACAAAGATGAGATTGGAACTAATGCTTACTCACCTTGATGAATGGTGAGTGTAGACAACCTATTTTGTCCGGGATCTTAATTTGTATAAATAATTAATTGGGTTGGGTGACATTGTATTTTAATTTAACAATTTAGAATTAGGCTAGAATTAAATTAGAATTTTTAGATTTAAAATTAACATTAATTAGGAAATTAAAATTAAAATAGGATTTAAGAAAAATAAAAAAGGACAAAAAAATAAAATTAATTTTAGGATAGGATAATTAGACTTTTTAGGATAATTATTTGGATTAATATTAAATTTGGTAGAGTTAGATTAGGATTAATATAAGAATTAGATAAATAAAATATTAAAAATATGAGATAATTATTAGAATAGGTATAGTTGTATTAGGACTCTAATAGATTTGTGGCTATAAAAAGGGATCAAGGCTCATGATTTGGGGGGACACACAACAAATACACAATCAAACACTCAACCTTGACAGAAAATCCTACCGAGCATCATCACCAAGCTTACCCCCATACTGTGGCCATCATCATCTTACACTGATCATTGTTACCCTGTCCATTGTGGATTGGAGTTTGTCGGTTGTATCAATTTCTTGGCTGTCAATCGCTGCACCACCGTGAGCAACTCATCGCCAAACAAGCTTGTTCGCTTGTCACGCATCTTGTCTGGTTACTGCTTGGATGTTTGCTGCCACCGCCCCTGTTCCTCACAATTCTTATTATTCACGTAAGCTGTAGTTTGGAAATACAAAGGAAAGCTTGGTTTTTGTCCCTTTACAGGTAAGTAAAAAACGTTTAATTAATGTTAGTGGGTAGTTTATGATTGTTAGGTTATTATATATCTATAATTGGGTATTAATTGTTTATATAATAATTAAATTAATAGTTAATAATTTAACATATAAATAATGTGGTAATAATTTGTACATAAACATTTATTTCGATAATGGCTAACATTTGTTTTAATAAGGTTAAATAATATTAATTTGATAATAATTTGTTAATTAATTCAATAATTTAATAAATCTAATAATTTGGTAAGTTCATGATAGTACTAATGTTTAATTGGATAATAATAAAGAAAAATAATAATTTGTATACTTAAATTGATTGACATATAAAATTAAATAGATAATAAATCATAAAATTTAGAGATAAATTGAGATTATTCCGATGATGGAATTCTGAGGTGTCACGAATGGTTGACATTTCAGATTTTCTAGGTGAGGATGTTTTCCATGAATTTCGCCAGAATGATGGAAAATTCATAGAAGATGTTCAATATTAAAATATATATGTAAAATGTTTAATTATTATAAAATTATAACTACTTAATAAAATAAAAAATTATTCCGATGATGGAATTCCGAGTGTCACGAATGGTTGCCATTTGGAAATTCCTAGGTGAGGATGTTTATCTTAGATTTTGCCAGCATGATGGAAGATTTAAGGTAAGTGTTCAATATTAATAATTGATATTTATTTCTAAAAACATAAATATATATTAATAGTCAATCTCTATTAAAAATAAAATAAACATAAATATTAATAAGAAATTAGGGAATAATGATTAAAAAAATAAAGGTGTAATAATAAATTGAGAATAAGTGGAGGTTATCCCGATGATGGAATTATAAGGTGGTACGAATGGCTGACACTTTTAAAATTCTTAGGTGAGATGTTTTTTTCAAATTTCGCCAGCATGATGGAAGATTTAAAGAAAATTTTCAAGAAGAATAATCGACATTTATTTTCAAAAGATAAATAATATTAAAATAAAGATAAAAAAATAAAATAAAAAATTAAGGATAATAAAAAAGGAAATAAAAAAATAAGAATAAAAGATGGAAAATAAAATTAAGATATTTCATAAACGATTTAACAAATCCGACGACGGAGCCTCTCCGAGAAAGACGAATGAGATTTCTTGGATACTCTTGAGGTGAGGATGAAATTTAAGGAATTCCGCCAGCATGATGGAGAGTTTCTTAGAAATTGTCCAATATTTAAATATTTAAATTTTAACAAGATTAAAAACCATTTAGTTGAAAATTATTAAAGATATCACAAAATTAGTTGGTACCATTTTAGGATGGGCGTTGTGGGGGTGCTAATCCTTCCCCACACGTAACCGTACTCCCGATCCCTAGATTCTTTGAATGTAGACCAAGCCTTATCTTTAGACAAGAATAAGTGACCAATCACACCTTAGGTTTGAATGGTTGGTGGCGACTCCTAGAATTTTAAAGTCTAGCGGATAGGTTCACAGACCTAGACGTTATGACAGTTTGGCGACTCCACTGGGGACTTTTAGAGAGTCAGGCCAATAGAAAATTTTGTGATTATCTTGAGTTTTTAATTAAATGGTTTTTTTATGTTGTATATATTGCTTGTTATGCTATCTTTATTGAGGGGCATTTAAAATGGAGTCTTGTTCCTTCACACACACACATCACTTGCATGAGCATGCATGAGCCTTCTACCCGGGCTCCGTCCTTTTTAGGAGGAAGTATAGTAACTACGCTCTCGTGAAGTGGTAACCTCCGCAATGGCTAGCGAAATACTTCCACTCAAATTGAACCTTTCCGTTTGTAGCCTGTGATGGGTGAGGATTGTGTGCCTTACTAGTCTTGTGTGGACGACAGTGAGGAACAATTTGGGAACCTTTAGACCTTGAATTATCCAAGCCTAGCATGTAATAAAACATAAGACCTAGCCTTAGGGTGGAACCATACTAGATTGAAATGTAGACTCAAACCCAAGATAGGACACATGAAGGAATAAGTTTTACTTCCTACTTTTTACATTGTTTTTCAACAAAAAAAAATTCAAAAAATGTAGTTTTTCTTTCTTCCATTTTTCAAAAACAAAAAAGACAAAAAAAAGGAGTTTGTCTGTATCATTGAGTCATGCATAGTTGTGTTTGATTTTGCATCACATAACATATCATTCACGTAAGTTTGCATTTGTCTTGTCATAAGAATGAACATACCATTGATTGTTAGAAGAGATTGCTAGACCTAAATGCATTCCATATACATTCATTTTTGTGCATAAACATATCATCACATGAAATATAATTTCAACTAAATTGTGGCACAAGGTATCAAAATTGCATCCACTAGACGGTCCAACCTCCACAAATACCATACAAGATAGCAAGCACGCATAATGGAAGAGGATCAAAATAGCAGGATAGAAAAGTTGGAAAGGGATACTACAGAGATGAAGGGGCAATTGAGCGAAATTACTCAGTTGCTAAAAGCCATAATTAAAGGAAAGGAAAAGATGGGCAATCAAGACGAGTCTGTACAAAAGACTCAACAAAGCATGCAAGATAACCTCGTTTTTGTCCCCGAAGTACTGTCAATGCCCCAATGCCTTTACAGGTGAAAGGAGGAAATCTTCAAGGAAATTCATCAACACAAGCTCAAAACCCAGTCGAAGTACCAAATTTGGATGACCCTAAAGAGTTGGAAAAGCTAAGACTGTAGATACCTCATTTTGTCCGGGTTGTAAAAAATAATAATTTGTAAATTTTGAATTGACATTTTGAATTAACATCTAGAAAAATTAGGATTAACATTATTAGGATTATTTAAATTAGAAATATTTAATAGATTAGGATAATTTTATTAATATGAGATAAATAGTAATATAGGTTAGGATTTATTAGATAATTATAAATTAAAATATTTTTAGGATAAGATAATTAGATTTTTTAGGATAATTAACATTAAAATTGATAAAATTAGATTAGGATTAACATAAAAATTAAATAGATAAAATATTAAAAATAAAAGATAATTAATAGAATAGGTTTAGTTGTATTAGGACTCTAACAAGTTTATGACTATAAAAAGGGGTTAAACCCATAACTTAGAGGAGGAACAATTCAGAGAAAAAATTCTTAAAAAAAAGGGGGAGGGCAAGTATCAAAAAAAAATAACAAGGAAGAGTAATATCCACAGATAGAACCTTGATCGACGGTAGCAGTAGAACCAAAGCGTAGAACCGGCGGAGGAGGTCCTAAGTCGGGCGATAGCACATGCAGTAGCAACTCCCCGTTAGTTGAAGTCAATTCCAGTGCTTTGGTGACTTTGTAAGACAAGTTTAAAGCCTATAAAACAACACCCACGTGGGGCATTCTTTTACTGGCAAAATAGGTATGTTTTTTTTACATTATTTTATTTCCCATCATGTATATACACGCACATCTTCTTTGCTAATTAGTGTGAATGTTTTAATATTTTCTTAGAAAAATCAAATAATAACAATAATAAGAATAGTAAAAAAAACGTAAATAATAAAGGTTAATATGGATTTGGGTTTAACAAATAAAATTTTTTTAAAACATAGAACAAAAAGTGACATAGATTTTAAATTAGATCTCTAATAAATAAAACATAAAAAATAAAAAATTCCGATGATAGAATCTTTGAGGCGATTACGAGTGAGTAACACTCGAAGAATTCCTAGGTAAGAGAATTCCTTTTAAGTTTATCCAGAATGATGGAAGATTTAAAAGGTATTTTCAAAAAATAAAGGTTGACACTGTATTCTCTAAATAATAAAATAGAATAAAAATAAAAAATAATTATAAAATAATTATGTAACAATAATAATGGTAAAAGGCTAAGATAATAATAAAATATAAATTATTAATTAATTCCGATGATGGAATCCTTAAGGCGATTGCGAATGAGTAACACTTGAGGAATTCCTAAGTGAGAGTGTTCTCTTAAGTTTATCCAGAATGATGGAAAATTTAGAAGATATTCTCAATATTAAATACCAAAATCTTAAAAATATTAATAAATAATATATAAAAAAATATTTTAAAATAAATATATAAAAGTAATAAAATAATTAAAATAAAAAAATAAATTAAGGAATAATAAAATTCTAAAATACTTCCGAGAACGGAGCCTCTTCATGGGAGTCGAATGGTACCCCTTGAATACTCTTGAGGTGAGAAGAGTCTTTTAAGAGTTCATCCAGAATGATGGAGGATTTTTAAAAGAATTTTCAATATTTAAACAAAAAATTTAAAAGACCACATGATTAAGACTAAGTTAAAATAACACAAGATTAAAATGGTACCAATTTTGGGCGTTGTAGGGGTGCTATAACCTTCCCTACACGTAAATGAACTCCCGAACCCAAAACTAAAAATGTAGACCAGTCCTTAGAGTCATTTAGGTGGCCAATCACACCTAAGTTAAAAAAGATTGGTGGCGACTCCATTTGTTTAATGTCTAGCATCCTAGTCTTAGGAAACGTTATGACAAAGACATAGGGAGAAAGATAGTGGTACTAAAGCTCAGCTGAGCTTGATAGAGGAAAGACTAAGTGCCATGGAAGGCGTTGACTATTTTGGGCCCGTTGATGCTGAAAGATTATGTTTGGTACCTGGCGTTGTGCTTCCACCAAAATTCAAGGTGCCTGAATTTGAAAAGTTCAATGGAACATCGTGCCCAAAAGATCATCTCACCATGTACTGTAGGAAGATGGCGGCATATGCATGGGATGACAAGCTATTAATTCATGTTTTTCAAGACAGCTTGACTGGGTCAGCTGCTAAGTGGTATAACCAATTGGAAAGGAGTAAAGTTTCCTCTTGGTCTGAGTTGGCAAGAGCTCTTATAGCTCAATACAAACATGTGTCTAATGTAGCTCCTGACCGCTTATCTCTCCAAGGTATGGAAAAGAAGAAGGACGAGAGCTTCAAAGAATATGCCCAACGGTGGAGAGATGTGGCATCGCAAGTTCAACCTCCTTTAACTGAAAAGGAAGTCACCATGTTCTTTTTGAATACTCTTAAGGCGCCTTACTATGAGCGTATGCTTAGCAGTGTAACTAAGAACTTTGCAGATATGGTGTTAACCGGTGGAGCCATTGAGAATGCCATCAAGAGCGGTAAGATCGAAGCACCTATGAATGACATTAGGAAAGGTGGATTCTTGAAGAAAAAGGAAGGAGATGCACAAGCTGACGCAAGTAATTCGCGTCACCCTTATAACCCTTACTCACCCTCAGTGAATTACACCTATTCTCAATCTTACCGACAAGCTCATCCCCAGAACATTTATCAACCTGTTTCCCATCGACAAACACCTACAACCTCGACAAACCACACTTTCAGACCTAATGACCAAAGGTACACTCGACCTAGTCAAAATGTTACCCTAAACCCTAAACCCTATACCCATGACATACACCGAGCTATTCCTAAAGTTGGTAGAGAGTCATCTCATTGCCCTATTTATATAGAGCCATTGAAACCTCCTTACCCAAAGTGGTATGACCCCAACGCAAAATGTGCCTATCATAACGGCAATATTGGTCATTCTATTGAGAATTGTATGGGTTTGAAGGTGAAAGTCCAATCACTCATCAAAGCTGGACTCCTGAGTTTTGGGAAGAAAGGTGAGCCAGATGTCAATGTAAACCCATTGCCCGATCATGCTGGAGGAATGGTGAATGTGGTTCACAAATAAGGGAATTGAGGGTTTGATATTGATCAGTTCGTGTGCCCTTCAGATGCAAAGTTAGGAAATTGGACTGTTTATGAGATGCCAGTTGTTTATGCCACCCAAGAGTAATGGATTTTTTCTTCTCATTTTCATTTGTCTTAGGTTTTCTTAGAATCTTTCAATTTTTAGGTAATGTAGGAGTGCTTATGCCCAAGAGCACTAAGATTTTCTTTTATGTATTGGGCCAACTTTCATTTATTTTCATTTTCAATAAAGGATTAGTGCGATGCATATTTCTTAATTCCTCATTCCATTCTTGTCCTTTTATGCAAAACACCAATACCCATATTCTCAACATTGTTACCAAGCTTGAAAGTATCCAAATAATGAACATGATAAATGATAATGGCAATGAGTATAAAATTCAATTATGAAAAAACTGCTTTGTTTGGTTGGATGGATTTCTAGTTAGCCAAGATTGTTCAAGCAAGAAGAGAATAGAAGAAATTTGTCTAAAATCTTCAACTATAGAATGTTACAAGTAAAGGTGAATATCTACATGAAGTTCTAATGAGTTTGTCTTTGTTCAATAGATGATCTTTAATGAGAATACTTGTATTGAGATGAGAAATGGCCTTCTTTCACTACCTTTCAAGTGTGAGTAAAATTATCCATTGATTACCCCTTTTGAGCCTATTATATTCTTTTTGATATAACCCACCAAGAATCACCCTCCACACTGGGGGGCAAAGAGAATAGAAGATGAAAGATCAGTGGGGCAAAGAAAAAAAAACCTTTTGTGAAAAAAAAGGAACGAAAAAGAAAAAGAGAATGAAAAAGGAAAAAAGGTTTGAATCAAGAAAGTGAAAACCCTAGTCACATTAAAATGAAAAAAGGAGAAGCAAATGGGGCAAAAGGCCTAAATGATTCATGAAAAATGATTCTTGGTTTGATAAACCCTGAAACACTTATTTTGGGCCTATTTTATCCTTTTTTTCATAAACCCTCACCTGAGCCTATGTTACGTGCCTTAAAAGTCCATTTTGATCAAATATGAGTACTCCCATTGAAGAATCATGTGTTGAATAAAGGCATACTTACACTATGAGATGATGATCCTTTGGATGGAATTAGAAGAAGCAGATCAAGATAAACAAAGAGATCTAGTCTAGATGGAAGTAATGGGATTCCAAAAATTGTCTTGAATCCATGAGAGCATTAAATTGGGTGAAGAAATATCTGCTGTTGGGGCATGTATTAGAATCAAGAACAAACAAAAGAAATTTCATGAAAAAAAAAAAGAAAAAGAAAAAAAAGGAAAAGGAAAAGAAAAAAAAAAGAGATGAAAGGAGAATTCAGATCGAAAACCCAAAAAGGGCGGTTTGGATCAATGGAGTGCATCTAAGTTGAAAACCTGAAAAGGCGACTTAGATACCAGAAAAACTGGATGTCAATGATACAGGGGCAAGAGGATATTTTAATGAACTCAACATGATCAGATAAGGTGGACCTTTGAAGGGAATTTTGTATTCATTGATCAGAATTGTTTGAATTGTTATTATTTGGATACTATTACCTAATCCTAAAAATTCTCACCTTTCATTCAAGCCTACTTTCCTTTTAAGCCTGACAATTTCTTGTTAAATCTTTTCAAATGTTGAATGATACCACTCTTTTCATTTCACCTATCATTTCTTTGCTATATCCTTACCTTGAGGGATTGAGAAATTGTGTTGCATTGATCTTGAAATTAGAATGGTAATGAATGTTTGCTTAGCAAAATATGTGAAAGACTCCTATATTATTTAGGAAAATGAAATAAAAGGAAACTTATGGATGAATGGAAATTGGAAATCAAGAAAAACCAATGAATAAGAAAGAATGAATGATGAGGTCTCAGTAAAAATTTTAATGAACAAATGAATGACCAGATAGAGAGGATAATAAAAAGAGAGAAACAAGGGATAAGATAAGGTATATAGGGCACGAAGTCAAGAGCTTCGTTGGGAAAGAAAATTGGTAGAAGGAAAATGAGAAAAGAAAAGGAAAAATAAAGATAGGATGAAGAATGCATGAGATAGATTGATGAAGAAGAACCTTGTTGTTGCTACAATTAAGGATGAAATGATTTTCAAAGAAAACATTGCATGAATAAAATGGATGAATGACATCACATATATAAAATAAATTGCATAGATAGGATAAATTGCATGAATGACATTACATGAATAGAATAGATTAGATTGCATGAATGATATTACATGAATAGGATAAATTGCATGAATGGCATTACATGGAGAGGATAAATTGCAATTGCTTGAGTAGGATAAATTGCATAAAATCTCTGAAATTGGACAGAAAAAAAGTTTTAGAGGGGTTTCCTAAAATTTCAAAATTAGACAAGGAAAGAAGTCTTGGAGGGGTTTCCCAAGATTTCATATTTTGACAAGAAAAGAAGTTTTAGAGGAGTTTCCTAAAATTCAAAATTTGACAAGAAAAGAAGTTTTGGAGGGGTTTCCCAAAATTTCAAAAAGAGAAGAAAAAGAATTTTGGAGGAGTTTCCTAAGATTCAAAATTTGACAAGAAAAGAGATTTTAGAGGGGTTTCCTAAAATTTCAAAAATTAGACAAGATAGAAGTCTTGGAGGAATTTCCTAAGATTTCATATTTTGACAAGAAAAGGAGTTTTAGAGGAGTTTCCTAAAATTCAAAATTTGACAAGAAAAGAAGTTTTGGAGGGGTTTCCCAAAATTTCAAAAAGAGAAGAAAAAAAATTTTGGAGGAGTTTCCTAAGATTCAAAATTTGATAAGAAAAGAGATTTTAGAGGGGTTTCCTAAAATTTCAAAAATTAGACAAGATAGAAGTCTTAGAGGAGTTTCCCAATATTTCAAATTTTGGACAAGAAAAAGAATTTTAGAGGGGTTTCCTAAAATTCAAAATTTGACAAGAAAAGAAGTTTTGGAGGGGTTTCCCAAAATTTCAAAAAGAGAAGAAAAAGAATTTTGGAGGAGTTTCCTAAGATTCAAAATTTGACAAGAAAAGAGATTTTAGAGGGGTTTCCTAAAATTTCAAAAATTAGACAAGATAGAAGTCTTGGAGGAGTTTCCCAAGATTTCAAATTTTGGACAAGAAAAAAAATTTTAGAGGGGTTTCCTAAAATTCAAAATTTGACAAGAAAAAAAAGTTTTGGAGGGGTTTCCCAAAATTTCAAAAAAAGAGAAGAAAAAGAATTTTAGAGGGGTTTCCTAAGATTCCAAATTTTTTGACAAGAAAAATTTTAGAGGGGTTTCCTAAATTTTTTTTGTTTAAAAAAATCAGCTTTTTTGGGACAAGATTTTAAAGTTTGACTGCTTGCCTGTTTAGGAGAAGCTTTTAGACAAGATTTTTAAAGTTTGACTGCCTGCCTGTTTAGGATGAGCATTTAAGACAAGATTTTAAAGTTTGACTGCCTGCCTGTTTAGGAGGAGCTTTTAGACAAGATTTTTAAAGTTTGACTGCCTGCCTGTTTAGGAGGAGCATTTAAGACAAGATTTTAAAGTTTGACTGCCTGCCTGTTTAGGAGGAGCTTTTAGATAAGATTTTAAAGTTTCACTGCCTTTCTGTTTAGAGGGAGCTTTTTGAAAAATAAAGAAAAAAAGAAAAAAGAAAAAAAGTCAGACAAAATAGGTGTCTATGTCTTTGAGCAATTACTGTTTCACAACAAATGCACAAAGAGGGGCAGCTGTAGACACCCTATTTTGTCCGGGATCTTAATTTGTATAAATAATTAATTGGGTTGGGTGACATTGTATTTTAATTTAACAATTTAGAATTAGGCTAGAATTAAATTAGAATTTTTAGATTTAAAATTAACATTAATTAGGAAATTAAAATTAAAATAGGATTTAAGAAAAATAAAAAAGGACAAAAAAATAAAATTAATTTTAGGATAGGATAATTAGACTTTTTAGGATAATTATTTGGATTAATATTAAATTTGGTAGAGTTAGATTAGGATTAATATAAGAATTAGATAAATAAAATATTAAAAATATGAGATAATTATTAGAATAGGTATAGTTGTATTAGGACTCTAATAGATTTGTGGCTATAAAAAGGGATCAAGGCTCATGATTTGGCGAGACACACAACAAATACACAATCAAACACTCAACCTTGACAGAAAATCCTACCGAGCATCATCACCAAGCTTACCCCCATACTGTGGCCATCATCATCTTACACTGATCATTGTTACCCTGTCCATTGTGGATTGGAGTTTGTCGGTTGTATCAATTTCTTGGTTGTCAATCGCTGCACCACCGTGAGCAACTCATCGCCAAACAAGCTTGTTCGCTTGTCACGCATCTTGTCTGGTTACTGCTTGGATGTTTGCTGCCACCGCCCCTGTTCCTCACAATTCTTATTATTCACGTGAGCTGTAGTTTGGAAATACAAAGGAAAGCTTGGTTTTTGTCCCTTTACAGGTAAGTAAAAAACGTTTAATTAATGTTAGTGGGTAGTTTATGATTGTTAGGTTATTATATATCTATAATTGGGTATTAATTGTTTATATAATAATTAAATTAATAGTTAATAATTTAACATATAAATAATGTGGTAATAATTTGTACATAAACATTTATTTCGATAATGGCTAACATTTGTTTTAATAAGGTTAAATAATATTAATTTGATAATAATTTGTTAATTAATTCAATAATTTAATAAATCTAATAATTTGGTAAGTTCATGATAGTACTAATGTTTAATTGGATAATAATAAAGAAAAATAATAATTTGTATACTTAAATTGATTGACATATAAAATTAAATAGATAATAAATCATAAAATTTAGAGATAAATTGAGATTATTCCGATGATGGAATTCTGAGGTGTCACGAATGGTTGACATTTCAGATTTTCTAGGTGAGGATGTTTTCCATGAATTTCGCCAGAATGATGGAAAATTCATAGAAGATGTTCAATATTAAAATATATATGTAAAATGTTTAATTATTATAAAATTATAACTACTTAATAAAATAAAAAATTATTCCGATGATGGAATTCCGAGTGTCACGAATGGTTGCCATTTGGAAATTCCTAGGTGAGGATATTTACCTTAGATTTTGCCAGCATGATGGAAGATTTAAGGTAAGTGTTCAATATTAATAATTGATATTTATTTCTAAAAACATAAATATATATTAATAGTCAATCTCTATTAAAAATAAAATAAACATAAATATTAATAAGAAATTAGGGAATAATGATTAAAAAAATAAAGGTGTAATAATAAATTGAGAATAAGTGGAGGTTATCCCGATGATGGAATTATAAGGTGGTACGAATGGCTGACACTTTTAAAATTCTTAGGTGAGATGTTTTTTTTAAATTTCGCCAGCATGATGGAAGATTTAAAGAAAATTTTCAAGAAGAATAATCAACATTTATTTTCAAAAGATAAATAATATTAAAATAAAGATAAAAAAATAAAATAAAAAATTAAGGATAATAAAAAAGGAAATAAAAAAATAAGAATAAAAGATGAAAAATAAAATTAAGATATTTCATAAACGATTTAACAAATCCGACGACGGAGCCTCTCCGAGAAAGACGAATGAGATTTCTTGGATACTCTTGAGGTGAGGATGAAATTTAAGGAATTCCGCCAGCATGATGGAGAGTTTCTTAGAAATTGTCCAATATTTAAATATTTAAATTTAACAAGATTAAAAACCGTTTAGTTGAAAATTATTAAAGATATCACAAAATTAGTTGGTACCATTTTAGGATGGGCGTTGTGGGGGTGCTAATCATTCCCCACACGTAACCGTACTCCCGATCCCTAGATTCTTTGAATGTAAACCAAGCCTTATCTTTAGACAAGAATAAGTGACCAATCACACCTTAAGTTTGAATGGTTGGTGGCGACTCCTAAAATTTTAAAGTCTAGCGGATAGATTCACGGACTTAAACGTTATGACAGTGAGAAATCTCTAGCATAGGAAAACTTAGCAAAAGCATCAGTCATGCATGCAAAAGTATAACAGGCTCCCATTCCCACTATAATCTGATCAAGTTTGTGGAAAAAAATGAAATTTAACAATTTAAAAAATTAGTAAAAAAAAAAATTTATTGGTTTTGAAGAAGCTTGATAAAAGTGTGAGGTCTAAATGTCTAGTACACACTTCCATACACCTCTACTGTTCAGTAGTCATGATTTGGTAATGAATTTGTGTTCGTCTGTAACTGATGCCTTGAAGTACATTTCTTTTGAGTTGTCTTCCCTTTCCCTCTCAATTTCTCTGCAAACAAACTGTTAACAGTTATGTGCTGTAAAATTGCAGCAAATCTTTGAATCTATTGCAACAAATCTTTGTATTTATGAATGTGCTGAAATTTATGACTAAAAGAGTATGAACACTTGACTAGAACACAAGCAGAAAATTAAGACTTCCGTTTGTAAAAAGTCAGTCAGTAGTTTAGTATGCAAGCTCTATAAATATGTACTTTGTCTGTCATTTGGAAGCAAGCAAAATAAAAAATGAAAGTAAGAAAATGAGATGCAAAAATTGTAAACATTTCCAGCCTTGAAAATACCTCCTCTGTTCTTGTTCAATTCTGCCACCACTTCCAAATTACTTACTGCACTTTATTCTAACTCTTTGTTATGATCAAGAGCTGCAAACAGCCAACACAAACAACAAAAGAGCTAAGAAAAAAAGAACTAAAATTTTATTAAAAAAAGTATTTTTTGTTTACTAGTCCAATAAAGTATTTTTTTCCCCTAATGGGTAGATCTCTCATAGATTAGGCCAGTTTGCCATTGCTAAATGTCTGTCTTTGACATAATGACGAGTATTAAATTGTTTTCTGAAAGAGCTTTTATGAATCTGATTGAAGTTTTATTCAGATTTTTTTTTATCCAGAGTAAACTATCAAATTTGTAACATAACTATGAAACTCATATGATTGTATAAATATTAGCCAGTGGTGAGAAGTATGATTTTAAAGCAACAGACGACAAATCATACTGGTGAGAAATATAGGTCAGTCAATTCCCTGAATGCTAACCAGCCAAAAACAGCATGATTGTGAGTTACATTAGTGGTAGACCATGAAAGATCAAAGTCGTTAGAAATATAAAAACAAATTCATTCAAAGTGAAGATCAGTTTCATTGTGCAGCAGTGAACACTTAAATAAAAAAAGAAAGTAGCAATATATTTAGTTCTAAAAGAAAAAAGGTCCTAAGTTAATAGTAAGAAAAAGAAGGTACAAATTATAAAGTTACCACCCACGCATAATTCAACTATGAATAATCTATAAAATAACACATTAAAATTCTTCTGAAGACTCCAAAATAAATCATTTTGTAAGCAATACAAATCTAAAAAAATCAAATAAAGAAAGAGAAGTTCTGTATCAAGTGTAAATTTTTTCAACATATTTTAAGATAAAACCACCATCAAATAATCTTCAAATGCATGCAAGATTAAGAAAATATCTCATTAAATTTAAAGATAAAAGGAAGGATTTAAGCAAAAAAAAAACTGCTCTCTGTCTATTTACATACATGTAGCCAATGAAATGATGTCCTTTTAGTTGCAACCAACTTGGTAGTTCATCTCCTGAAACAGTACCATACCATTTATGTTGTTATTAATATATATGAATTACTAGAAAACATGAGAACAAAAAGCACAAAAATTAAAGTAAATCAATATTATATTGAGTTTTATTTCCATATTAAAAAAAATTCACAGCAAGGTCTAAACCTTTGATATAATATTATGATATAGAATAAAATGATTATAATTAATAGATGCAAATAAGGAAAGTAAACATGATTAATAGATGCAGATGGAAGGCAACTCAGGGGATTTAAGTGAATGATCACTTTTACCATGCAGTCACATATAGCAGGTTATATCATTGGTTTATTCACATTGCTTTGAATTGTTAGTTTAAGTTGGTTTCTTACTTTAAGTGGATAGCAACTCAACTTTAATTTAAGGGATTAAGTGGATAGTTATTTTAAATTGTTTATTTGTATTCCTTTTGAACGTAGGAGGTTTGATATCAAGTCGACTGCACCAAAAGCTTAAGGGTCATTTATGTAAAAAATTCATATAGAGAAATATATCCAGGATCTCATGTTCAATTATCAAGAAAAGTAATACGAAAGTGTACTTAAATCCATTAGAATTGATTTTTTGGAGTTAGAGTCTTTCACGTATAAACCTTTTGAGAAAATCTGTATCTCACTCAACGATAAGATTTGATTGTAAGAAATTATATTATGTTTAGACTAGAAACCATAACCTATTTATACTTGAAGAATATTTTATTTTATTTTGGCCTATCATGAAAATAAAATAAAATATTGGATCTTTACACATTGCAAAGCGCATATTAATTGAGATGCCCTAAAGTCCAATAACTTAAAACTTTATTTGATCATTTTTAAGTGAACTAAATAGATAGCCTATAATGTACAATTAATTGATATATGTAGGCCCACTAAAGAATTTCCCAACAATTTAGTGATGCTTGAGAAGATATAATGATTTCACATGGTTGTATTACTGTTAAATCTTCATCTATTTCTTTTGATTTGTTTACTAAAGTTTGAACTTCTCATATGTTGAGGAATACTAGTTAAATATAAAAGAGTTCAATGAGAAGATCACTGTCCCATTTTTCGTTGAAAGAGTGGAGTTGGACTTAAAGTATGCATGGTTTTGAGTTTGTCAACCTGACCCCTTTCATACTTTTGATTCTCCTAGACCTACTCATTCGAAAGAAAATGAAAAAATAAAATTCCATAGAAAGGTTCTGAAGCTTTTATATTACCAGTGAGCAAGATTTTGGCCAAGGGGCAACCTGAGAGAAGGACTGGTAACAAAAACAGACAATTTTGTTGATGATTTGTCGCTCTCAGCTCTTAGAGTGACTAATTTATTGCTATCACCTTGGTTGGGCAGTCGAGCATCTCTCATGATTCTATCAAAGTACGATAGTCAAACTTTCTCCAGTAATGAAGGTACTTAGTGTAACGACCCTTTATACCAAAATTATGTACTAAAATTTTCCTTTTTCCTACTTACATTGTTGGGCTGTACGTAATGTCTCATACTCGATTTATGGGCTAAATATACATAAGCTAGATAAATATTCTTCATATATTCGATCATTCATTTGGCCCCAATTCAATATCCAAATCAAGCATGCATTCAGTTCCCAAATCAATTCACATAACAAAATATACAATTAACAAAGATGCATGCATCACTATAAAACATAGATATGTCATATTCCTTGATCTACATCCTCATATTCTAAAAGTATTTGAAAATGTAAGTCTAAATATAAGTTAGTTAACTGTACATAATATACCTCCAAGGTGGTACCAAAAGCCTCGAAGGACGTGATTGCTCCCCGCGTATACGCTCTTACTAGTAGTAATCTGGAAGGTGGAGGAAGGGGGGTGAGCTTTTTGGAAAGCCCAGTAAGAAATAAATGTAAGAGACGGATACTAAATTTCTATATGCAAGTTTCCAAAACTTTTATTAAGATTCAAAATTTAAATTTATACATTTCAGAAACCAAAACATGCTTATGTCGTGCATCAGAACACAAATCATTCAAAACCATAGGCAAACATTTCAATTCGAAACATAATTATCATCATAACATTCAAAATCCATATATGGCGTAAGCATGAAAAGAAGCATATATATCATAGGCTGGAGACATGATGACTAAGCAATAATCAAGCAGTTCAAATATTCCCGTGAGGGAAAGTACAGTTGACATATGACCATAGTCCAGAGGGGTCCACAGTGAACATTGATCAGGTGTCAACTGGACCCACTGTGGACTGGATTAAGGTCACACAAGAATAGAAACTCTACTGTAGACTGGATCAAGATCATACAGTAGCCCAAAACATTACCTACTGTGGACTGAATCAGGGTCACACAATAGTCCAAAACATTACTGCAGTGATTGTTAATCATGTCTCAAAACATTTCCATATGTATAGTTTCTAACAATACGAAACTTTGATGATTTCTATGAAATGAGAGTTTCGGATAAAGTTTCCAACAGTAGTCAAAATCATGCCATTTCGTACTCATTTTCAAAACAAAACTTGCTAGAGGATTGTCATTTCAAATCATTTTTATTAACTCTAACTCATTTTGTAAATCAATATTTTACAAAAAAATCCAACAGCATAACAGTTTAATTTTATTAACAACCTCTTGCAAAGAAGATACAGTTCATAAACCACAAAGCAGTTGATTTTAACAATTTATTTAGTATCTCCTATGTTCCGATATATATCCCTTACCTCAATATGTAACACAAATGTTATTATGGCACCTTTGTCCTTCTTGATTCCCTTCTCCCTTAGCCTTTAATTTAATGTATTTTGGTTCTCTACCTTTGTAAAAAAAATCCCTTCTACATCAAGGCATAAAATCAATCAAATTTACATTATGAAATTACCTTAAGGTAGCTTTTATATATATATATATATATATATATATATATGTCTTATGTGCCTTACCTTGCTTATTCTCTCTTGGTTGGCACTTAGTCCTTTGCCTTCTTAAATTTCCATTCTCCACATAATCCTACATCAAAGACCATATATATGTATATTTAGTTTTATAATTATTAACATATTGTTTCCTCATAAAATCCTCATTTGAACTACTTATAATATATATATATATATATATATATATATAGATAGATACATATATATATACATATATATATATATGTATATATTAAGCTTTTTAATTATTAACATACTTTTTCCTCATTAAATCCTCATTTGAATTTCTTAATATTAATATATATATATATATATATATATATTTCACTACCCTTCTAATACCTTTTGCTTCTCTTGTAATCTTAGGTAAATTAAATCCAAATACATCACATATACTTACTCTTTTTCTTTTCCTTTTCTTTGTTCAGCTTTCAAGCACATGAAGCAGTCCAAAATGAGGATAAATCTGCCATGATTCAGCCTTATTTTATTATCATTCATTTCCTAAATAAATAAGTTAATTTAAACTCAAATATGCCTCAACAATAGCTACCATACCTCTCGGTCAGACCATCATTTACCTTGGTCAACTTCCATGAAAGTAAAACAATTCCAAAGCAGAAAACATCCAAGTTTCCAGCTCCCTCTTTAAACCCGTGATAGTCCTTGCTGTCCTGATGAAGTTAAAAGGAAATGCAGCCCCTGTTTTCACGCTTGGCTGCACCCACGTTTCCCCCTTTCTTTCCTTCTATTCTGTCACTGATTGCTTCCCCTTCTCGGTGCTTTTCTTCAGCATTTGATCAGCCCTCCATTTGCTCCTCAAGTCTGGCCTTTACACTCTTATTTGTCCCTACCGAAACGAACTCTGTTTCAACACTAAATGACAGCCTAAACTCTCATTATCTCTTCTGTTTTGGCTCTCCAAAATCAGCCTTTCTCTTGCCTTAAGCTTTCCTTTTCCTTAATTCTTAAATGCGGACACACTTGGGGGAGCTGAAGAGTAGTAACGTTGATAGGAAATGAGATCTTCGGTGTAGCAGAAAGAGAAGAAAGCAGCAGCAAAACGGATGTTACGGTGATGATGATGATCGACGATGGTGAATGAAGGTATAGTGGCCGGTGAACAAAATGAGAGTTAGTGGGATTGGATTTTGTGAGGCTTCTTCGAGAAGCCACTCCCTCTATAATATATTTTATTCTCACCAATATAATATATATATATGTATATATATATTTTATTCATTTACTATTAACTCTATTTTAATATTTAACAAAAATATATTCCTAATTAGTTTATTTTGTTTATTTATTTAATCCATCAAAAGAGAAAATTTACAACTATTACACTTAGTAAAGCTTTTCTTGTGTTTGTGTTCAGGGTCATCGTATACTGCTAAAAATATTCACATACATATTGAGAGGCAACAATATACTTCTAGATATGAGGAACTTTAGTATGCTCTATTAATGTGGTTGTATTAATTCCTGCAATGTGGATAACAAAATATAGAGTTTTAACAAATTTTTGTTCTTTCATAGATTAATTCCTACATGTTTAGAATTTTTGCTTCTCACTTCCTTACTTTCATTTTCATTTTTCTTGCTCCCAAATGACAGACAAAGAACATATTTATAGAGCTTGCATACTGAACTACTGACTGATTTCTTACAAAGTCTTCAATTTTCTGCTCATGTCCTAGTCAAGTGTTCATACACTCTTAATCATAAATTTCAGCACATTCCTAAATTCAAGGATTTGCTGCAACAGACTGAAAGATTTGCTGCAATTTTACAGCACATTAGTTTTAGCAATGCCTAGCATTTCCAAATGAGAACATTTCAGATAGAAAAAGAGAACTGCAAACCAAAGTGGGGAAATAATAACAAGAACATGGAAAGCATGGGTAAATAAAATAAAAACAAGTCTTTTTTTTTTTTTCAGTTAAATTTCAGATGCTTCTGAATGTAGAGCACAGAATGTAGAAGCCTTGAGCATAATTTAGAGTTTTCTTTTACCAATATTAGAACGAAGATATCGCACACGCCCACCCATGTGGGAAAACGGTTGTTGTGGTTTTAAAAGTTTTAACACAACCACCATATTCCTATATTCCTTTTCAACGGGAAAAACTTGTACTGTCTGGCATGTTACCAGATGAATGAATCGAGAGATAGAGTTTGATAAGATACCTCACAAAGGTTGTGTTTTTAAAAAAAAAAAAAATAAGCAGAGGGTTTTACTAATGATAAGATGACTTGGGAAGATAATAGCTCCTTGAGGCCATGGTTTAGAAAATGTGCATTACACCAGCAGCTACAACATATGAGAAGAACAAGGGGAATACATGAATGACATCGACAGCACAACAGTTATTTCTAGACAAATTACCCCCAGGAATGAAATGTCTCTGGATAATCTTGCCTTTGCAAAGGCATTTGCCATGCCATTTGCTCCTCTATAGATTTTTGAGAAATGTACCTCCACAATTTCTAGAATCATAAGGTCTATATCAGCAAAGATGGATCTGAGCTTCCAGTGTCTTTTAGTTTCATTTCTACACCAGCTAAGAGCCATTTCAGAGTCAGATTCAAAGGTTAGACTTAATCCTCCTTTTCATCCCAATTTCGGGAACAACTCCAAACCATTCTTGACGGCATGAAGTTCAGCAACAATGGAGTCCATTATACCTAAAGGGCCTGAAAATAAAGCATGTACGTGGCTAAAACAATTACAAAGGACCCCTGCACAACCATCAGGGCCAGGTTTGCCCACTGCCAATCCGTCAACACTCATCTTCATTTCCCCTGGTTTTGGTGGTATCCAGGATACATTATCTCGTACTTTTCTTGGCAGGGATGTGTGCACATGCTTTGGGGTTTGACCACTATATGGAGTCAGATATGATGATGTTGTCATTGACAGCCTTAATCCATAGAAGGGATCAGAGTTTCACTAGGAAGAGAATTTCCTCTGCTGTCCATTCTTTGCTGTTGAAGACGGCTTCGTTCCTCGCCTGCCAAAGGGACCAGAGGGCAGTTGAGACCAAAGCATACCACCAGGACTTAAGCTTGCCAAATAGAGAAATATGAAAGCATCCTAGCGGAAATGAATCAAAAGAGGCTGGAAAACATAAGCTGAGGTGCCACCAAATCAGGAAGCCAGATCAGAACCAGAATAAGCAGGAACAAAGGAAGAAAAATATCTGACCTGTATTTAAGGCAACATGTCAGAATTAAAAACAAATTTCTTATAACTGAAAATAGTATAAAAATTTCTCAAGCAAAATCTGTTCATAAAGCAGAAGAGTGATCTCTTGATAAAACTTGTTTGCATCTTTGTTGGTGTTGACTTTTTCCCATAATCTAAGGAAGCCCGCTCATCTAGAAAATTAGATTTTATAATTATTCACATTAAGGGAGCTTTATTTAGCTATTATATGTTTAATATAGCCTATATCTTATTTATTTGGCACAAAGAACAACAATCTATATCTTAGTTATTTTATGCAAACTTTATAGGGAGTTTCAAAGTATAAAAAACAGGACGTTTTTCATTTGAATCTGTGATGATGTTGTTGTGTTTTTTCTGTTTCTATAGTTAAACATGAACAACTTACTAAGATTCAAGGCAAGAGCTACGTTGCATGTACAAGGCACCAAGATTTTGTAACTATAAACAATTTGTGTTATCTACCATTAAAAAAAAAGGACATTTTCTTATATTGTGATTGATTTAAGCATAACAATTTTAGCTACAAGAAAGAATAAGAGTAAAAATGCAAGAAAAATTCATAGATAATAACTGAAAGACAAGAATAAAATAAACACACAGGTTAGAGCTAAAAGTAAACATCATAATATAGTATAGAAGCTAAAAAGAAAAGGATCAAGCATTAGGATATAATAACATAATAACATTAGCATTAAACATAGGTAAAAAGGAAAAAGCAGAAAACAATTTTCAAATCAGACCAATTACTTATCTTACAATTAATAGCCTACACAGAGCTCTCTTTCCATGTTTTCTTTTTTTCTCTTTGCAATCAAACTCATCTTGCATGAGGGTATTTTCTGTTTGTCTCCATTCATTCAGTAAACATAGTTTTGTCCAATTAAGGTTGTTGAAAAAGATAAATCGGCACTCTCGGCAAAAATAATTGAGGAGATCTAGAAAAGCTGACATTTAAGAGTTTTTAGAGGGAATGATCAAACTTTCCTGTTGAAGTACTGAAAATGCCTCTAAAAACTTTGTGCATGCTTCAGTAAGCATGGCCTGAAAGAAAGATTGAAACACAACAGTTTTTTCAAATTGTCATAATATTCTACAATCCACATAATTAAATCAATATAATTCAACCATAAATCTTATAAAACAAATGATATGTCATTGTTTATAACTGAAAAAGAAAATACAGTGCTTACTTCAGCTAATTGGATCTTTCCCATCTCTACAAGATCTTTAGCTTCTGAACAAACAGGAACTAAGTGCTTCAATACAAGTTGGAGATCCAATATATCTGATGTTTGAAAAGGTTTCAGTGCTTAAGTCATTTGTGAGTAGCATAGTTATTCCCACCTGTATAAATAGAACCCATCTGTGTAAACAGTTGATAAATTAGAAGATCTAGCTTGATTTTATCAGAAATTTCAAGAAAAATACAATTGCAGTGAAATTACTCAGCATATTTAACATAATTAAGGGTGGAAATTTTACAAAGGTTGTGTAAGGTGATTCAAGCTATCCTAACTTTAAAGAGCTTAAAGAAGCAATTTGTCAAATAAGAAAAAACAAATTGAAAGAACTCAATAATTACCATTTGACATAGATTGCACAAGACAGAAACTTTCTTCACTCGTAATTTTGCATCCTTAGGCAACTCAAACTACAGAAGGAAAAGTCCATAATCAAGTATATAGTATAACCTAATGTACAAATGTACAATACATTCATAGATGGAACAAAACCCAGACTGAAGTATCTTGCTTTCATGTGGCACTAATTGAAGGATGTGCTTACAATAGCATCCCCTCGCTACAGATGAGATGATCTACCTGTGTGTCATAGGTATCCATACAAGAGAATACAGCTCAATACCTGATATTTCAGTTCTGCAAATTTTTGAATGTCAGACCTTAGAGTTTCTGAGCTAACAATAGTATACGAAGAAATGTTCTTCCTTACAAATGCTTTGCCCTTCCATCTGGCTTGTCCTCTCGATGTCTTGCCTGAAGATTGATGACTTGCTTGCTCCTGGAAATAGTTTGAACATAAATACAGACCTCAGGATCTCAAGTCCAGTCTAGATTTACTATCACCCTAGAATACAAATGCAAAATTTACAAGAAGTTAAGGCTTGTAAACGACTTTTTCCCTTCCAAATGGAATCTTTAGCTTACATATATTTGGATCATTGACACACTAAACATTGTATACTATAAAGGTTCCTGAGAGTGGCAGTTATTGAAATATCTCATGCCAAGACACTGAGCCAAAGATTTGAGAGCTAAAAGAAAGGGTGAACTAAAGGGACACCACTAATATATAAAGGAAGCAAAATTTTAAAAGCAAATAAGCAAAATTAAATAATGGTCAAATAATGATAAAAATTACCGTATTATCAAATAAAAATCATCGCGAGAGTTATTATAATGAATACTTTAAGAAGACTAACAACTAATGGAATGAAACAGATGAAAACTCTTTCTAGCATAAAAAAAAAAAAAAGAAAATTAATCAACAGCTAAAGAACCAAAAGGAATATTCAGCCTCACCTGAACATGCGTCTTTATGTCCTGTGCCGTGTCTGCATATTTCAACATATTCACAGTGTGATGATATTTGACCATCTGCTCGAGATATTGTAGCAACCATCATTGTCTGAGAATTACCACTTCAGACCATCTTTAAGTATCCTTGTTAGTTTACAGCAAAATTACCAAAAGCTGCATAAGCAATGAGGGTCAGGCTACTATAGGTACAATAGCCACACACATATATCTATTGAGGTGTGGAACATAGGCAAGACCCTTCTTTTGTTGTTTTCCCAAATTTTTGATCCAGTTCACTAAAGCAAGAAGTGAATTATCAATGTTAGCTCCATCCTTCAGCTTTTGGCCCCCGCTGTTTGTTTCAGAAGCTCGTTCACTGCCACCAAGATCTACGAGGGCAAGTTTTCCTTGCATGGCTTGATTTTTAAAGTTGTTTCTCTGTTTTCTTCTCAAAGTAATCTCCAGAACTGCATGTGATCCAGTAGGATGAAGAAAACTTTATATGAGATGATGCAAAAAGTTAGAATACATTGTGAGCGCTCTGAGAAAACACAACATTTTTTTAAAGGAGTTCTATATATGATTTAGAACATCCAAAAGCGAGAACAAATATGAAAATAAGCAACATTAGAGAAAATCCAAAATAAATAAGAATAATACATTTATAGCAAAAGTGAGATTGAAACTAATGCTTACTCACCTTGATGTGTGATGAGAAATCTCTACCGTAAGAAAACTGAGCAAAAGCATCACTCATCCAGGCAAAAGTATAACAGGCTCTCATTCACCACCAAAATCTGATCAGGTTTGGTAAAAAAAAAAAAATTGAAATCTAACAAATTTAAACAAATAATAATAATAAATCATTTGGTACTGAAGAAGCCTGATAAAAGCATAAAGTCTAAATTTCTAGTACACACCTCCATTATTCAATAGTCATGCTTTAATCATGAATTTGTTTTCATCTGTAACAGTGTCTTGAAATACATTTCTTTTGGGATATCTTCCCTTTCTTTCTCAATTTCTTTGTAACCAATGAAATGATGTCCTTTTACTTGCAATCAACTTGGTAATTCATCTCCCGAAGAAATATCATACTATTACGTTGTTATTAATATATATATATATATATATATATATGAAAATTAGAAAACTAAAGAACAAAGAAAGCACAAAAATTAAAGTCAATCAGTATTATATTGAGTTTTATTTCCAGATCTAAAAAAATACGGCACGATGTCTAAATCTTTGATATCAGTAGCATAGAGACATCAAAGACATTAATGAATGATTATTATGATAAAGAACAAAATAATAATAGATACAAATAAGGAGAATAAACATGATTAAAGATGCAGATGGAAAGCAACTCAGGATATAAGTGGATAGTCACCTTAATTATGCAACGATATATCATTCGTTTTTCCAAATTCCTTTTGAACATAGAAGGTTGGTTGGGTAGTCAATCATCTCTCAAGACTTTGTCAAGGTACGGTCTTCAAACTTTCTCCACTAAACAATATACTTAATAAAACTTTTCTTGTGTTTGTGTTTAGGGATATTTTATAATCCTAAAAATTTTTGTGTACATATTGAGAGGGCAGCAATATACTGCTAGATGATAGGAACTTCAATTTAGTCTGCCTAATAATAAGGTTGCATTAATTCCTACAATCTGGATAATACAATATAAGGGTTTAACAAATTTTTGTTCTTTCATAGCTTAATTCCTACCTGTTTTAATGCCATTAGAATAAAAAGGCTCGCATGGAAAGTTTTGCATGCATTTTAAATTTACGACTTGCATTTCTTTTCTTTCTCTCACAACAAAAAATCTAGAAATGAAACAGAGAAAAATGAACCTCACCTGGAAAGGGAAGGGAAGGGAAGAAAAATTGTAAAACACAAATTCCCCAATTCAATCTTGGTTTTTCTCTTTTGCTCCATACTGTAAAATTGCAAACAGAATCAATGGTTATTCCAATATCAAGGTACATGAAAAATATAATGAAATGTTCATTGTGATAATAAAGCAAACACCTTAAAGACATGATTTCGTAGACTGGAATGTCATATATTAGCTAAAACATTTGGCAAAACGCAAGAAAGGGAAAATTACCAAGACGACAATGCGAAGAAGCAAATAAACAGATTATTAAAACAGCAATTTTAATCCGTAATTAATTAAACTCTCTTTTAACTCAAGAATCATAATCCCATATCACACATCTTGCCAAGTTATGATCAGAAAGAAAGAAAAAACATCTCCATGAGGTGATCTGTCCTTTTATGTATATAGGATTCCATGCATACAAATTACCAACATTTAAAAGTAATGAAGAAATGAATCTAAGGGTGACTTACCTATGCTCTGCAACTGTTGCCTGGACTTTAAATAAGATCTGAAAGCAAGATATATTTGAGAACTTGCACCTTCTTAAAAGAATGGATAATATAGCAGACCAGGCGCCGGTTCTTCCTGATCAGAGCTAAAACTTGGTTCCAACGTCTCACTGGTTGGGTCCACTGCCTCTTCACCGTCAGACGAGTAATTTGAGCTGGATTCAACCTCTCCGTCATCAGATCTCACTGTCAAGCTCTGTCATGGATTTTAAAACATAACAAGGACATGTATATATTACCGTGAAAAACTCCAAAAAAATGGATTGAAGTTGTAGGCTTTGATTAATGTTTTTGGGCTCGGCTGGTACCAGAAAAGCTTGGAGAATGGACCCCCATCCTCAAACATTCTAAACCTTGCCAATGTATGATCAGAAAGCAAGATAACCCATCTAAATGAGGTGATCTGTCCTTTTATGTATCCATGGTTTCCTGCATGCAATTGTCTAAATTAGCTTGGAATAATTACACATTTGGACCATGTTAATAAATTACCAATGTTTAAAAGCAATGAAGAATTGAATCTAAGGGTTTTGACTTACCTACGCTTTGGAATTGCACCTCCCCAAATTTAATGACTGTATCTCGGTCTTTGAGGGTCTGGTTCTTCCTCGTCATCAGAGCTAAAACGTCTTTTGAGCCTAGCTCTCATTGTAGTAGTTGGGCCTTCCTCATCATTAGCATCTTCTTCCATCATTGATCCTTCAAAATCTCTACTGTTGACATCACATTTCAAGGAAAGCCGATTTGGACCAAGTGCAGAGTTGGGTTCAGACATGGAAGCACCACATCTGTTCTCTTCATCTTGGATGAATGACGAATTGGCATCACAACTTGGTTCCAATGTATCTCATTGGTTGGGTCCACTGCCTTTTCACCGTCAGACCAGTAAATTGTACTGGATTCAACCTCTTTGTCATTAGATCTCACGGTATCCACGTAAAATACTTTGACACCACATTTTTGCACTTCTATTTGCTCTTTAAATTTGATTTCAGAATCAAAAAGTCTAACGGAGAAATCAAACGAGGCCTCATCAAAATGCTCGTCTCTGGATGTTTCAACAATGCCACCCTTAAAAGCAAGAAACGAAACGATCACATGATTGGACTCAATGCCTTTGCGTTCCTCCTTGTCTTCTTCAAAAGGGCTTTGGCTACATGTAAATTTGCGATATGCAAATTTGCGATGATCACCACACTCGGTTTTTAATCGATATTCGCAATCGACATAAAAAATGCCTTCTTGATGGTGCTTAAAATCAACCACAACGCATAGAACAAAGCCCAAGAATCTTTTATTAGAACAAGCTGGACTCAACTTGACAGTTATTGAAGAATTGCTACTGCTATTCTTGAATGTCTCTGGAATTTCACTTCCGGGGAAACAAGAAACGACACTTTTATCTCGACCTTCTAAACGATTGATAGGGCCCACTGCAAATTCCTCTGCCATGCGTTGAATTTTGAGCAGTGTACTAGCCACAATATTGTTGACTGCATCCCGATCAAGGTTGAAGCAATTGTTGAACATAAAGTAATTTTCATCGTAAGTCTCATACGCTCTTACCCCGCTTTCAAAATTCCGTTTCAAAAACCTTGGTCCAATTTTTTTTGACCAAAATTTCGAAAAACTTTCCAGAGATATGCAGCCTTGTGCAAATAAATATCTTAAACAGGGTGGAAGTTCGGGCAATGATTTAAGGCTCTTGCAACATGTTAAATATAGATGAATTAAATTGGAAAGTTGTTTGATACCCTCAGGAATTTCCACTATATCTGATCCACTTAGGTGCAATTTTTTCAAAAAGACCAAATTGCCCACCCCAAATCTATTCCAGGGATGTAACACATTTATGCCTGTTCTTCTCAAACGAAGATAAAATAAACATCCCATAGTCTGTATGATTTCTGGGAAATGCTCCAAGTTTGAACAGCCATCGAGATTAAGTGTTTCAAGAGATTTTAACTTACCAATGCTATTTGGAAGGCTCTTCAAATTTGTGCAATCTTCCATGCTCCAATGAGAAAGGCTTTCAAGCTCTGAGATTGATGAAGGCACTTCTTCTATAGCTGTTCTGCTCAAATGAAGCTCTGAAAGAGATTTTAACTTACAAATGCTTTCTGGAAGGCTCTTAAGCTTTGTGCAACCTTCCAGACTCCAATAGGCAAGGCTTATAAGCTCTGAGATTGATGAAGGCACTTCTTCTATGGCTGTTCCGTTCATACTCAAACGGGCAAGGCTTTTCAGCCTTGAGATTGATGAAGGCACTTCTTCTATTGCAGTGTTGTCCAAATATAACCCATGTATGTTCTCCGGAACAATTGGAAACTCTGTGATGTTTGGGCAATCAGAGAGGCGGATGCTTGTAAGGGCATCCAACTGAAAAATCGCGCTTGGAAGATTATGAATTCGGCTGCCACTCATATTCAAATAATGAAGTTGATTGAGACATCCGATCGACCAGGGCCTTTCCTCTATTTGGTTCCCATGCAATTCTGCAAATAGGAAGATCGAGCAATCATCAAGTTCAAAATTTTTAAGAGATTCCAACTTATAGATATTCTTCAAAATAGGTTTAACCCTTGAGTGATTCAAAGTTAAATAGACAAGTTGATCGAGATTACCGATTGGGCCGGGAATTTCTTCTATCATCGTGCCGCATATAATTAACATTATTATATGCTGTGGGAGCTCAGGAAATTTCTTCAAATTTTTACAACGATATATAAATAGGTGGCGGGGAAGATATTTCATATGAATCATGGACGGGAGTTCAACCAAGCTTTCACATCCTTCAAAATCAAAATATCTAATATTTACGGCTGCTGACAAATCTGGGATACTGGTTAAATTCTTGCAATTGTGAAGATTAAGCACTCTTAAGTTCAC
Organism: Heritiera fomes; assembly: GCA_032173925.1. Lineage (NCBI taxonomy): Eukaryota > Viridiplantae > Streptophyta > Magnoliopsida > Malvales > Malvaceae > Heritiera > Heritiera fomes. The sequence continues at coordinate 32,371,951 of JAPDPM010000009.1, read as the reverse complement.
AAGATCCTGTGCGATGAAAGTGAAAACAATATGAGATTAGTTTAAAACCTCTAAACTTAAAGGGTATATTACTAAAATGAAAATAAAATGTTAAAGAATACCTGCTTTCCATTCCAAAGTTGTTCAACTTTGCTATTAGGTAATCTTAACTCAACAAGCCTCCTCGGACGAAATTTTGAGGGCAAAGATTTCAACATGCAGTACTCCCAATGAAACCGCCTTAATTCATTAGGAAGAAATTCAAGACCTGGTTCCAAAGGAACCAAATTACGTCCCTTCCCGTAGAATTTGATAATTCTAAGACGACACATCCTTGCAAATGCACCTGGATGCAACTGGATTTCATCAATTTGAGACTGGTCTAGTAACATTCCCTGGATTGATTTAGTCCCCTGTGATAAACAACAAACAATAGTTTGCTGAAATGCATCAAGCATTTATCAAGAAATGATGAGCAAGGAACAAAAAGTTAGTGCAGTTAGCTCTTGCCTCGCCATTCTCGAGCACCAGACTAATGTCATCTGGAGTCCATAGTCTACTCCGTTCTGCAGGATCTTTGGATTCTCCAAGGACAACATTCCTACCCATTTCTTGTATCAAATCATGCATGCCAAGATCGTCATTTAAGAAGCATTTATTAATTAGGTTGGTAATTCCACAAAGAGCAGCGCCACCATAACAACCGTCTAATAAATTTTTTACATCATATCTATTATCATGCCCCTTAAAGAAGCATGCAATATCAAGAAATATATTTTTATCTGGTTCCTGAAGCCCATCATAGCTAATCTTTAGCACATCTTGAATTTCTGGATTGGGATATTGCTTGAGTTTATCCAATTCACTTCGCCAATATGCAATGTTCTGCCCATAAAGTGTAGAACCCAAAACCTTAAGAGCTATTGGAATGCCTTTAGCATATTTCAAAAAACTATTTGATAGATCCTTAAAATCGTCAACAGGGTGGTTTTGCTTGAAGGCAAACAAAGAAAAAAGCTGAAGAGAGTCATTGTAACTTAATTCCTTGACCTCATATATTTCATCAGTTGGTCCATTCTTAAGGATTTGTTTGTCTCTGGACGTAACAATGATTCTGCTACCAAAACCAAAGCAGTCACGGCTAATCCCTAATTTTTCTAATTGCTTCATGTCATCCACATCATCAAGGACAACAAGAACTCTCTTACAATCGAGTCTATCCTTAATGAATTTGGATCCTATTAAAGGAGTACATATATGGAGGTTTTCTTGGTTTAATAGGTTGGAAAGAAGTTTATCCCGTAGAGCGATGACATCATCAGGTTTTGTTGACCGCTCTCTAACATTTGCCAAGAAGTAACAACTTTCAAACTGAGCAGAGACTTCATCATATACAACTTGAGCAAGAGTTGTTTTGCCTATACCACCCATTCCCCATATTCCAATAATGCGAACACCTTGATCCCCACCAATGCACAAGAGCGATTTAATTTGCTCCATAGGAGGACCTATTCCAATGAAGCCCTTGTAATCACGTTTAGACAGCCCATTCAACTTTTTTGAAACATAGTGAACAATTTCCTCAATGACTATGGGTTCAGGCCTGCCCAATGAGCAAAATTAATTAATTAATTAAGTAAGCCGAATGTAGTGAAAATTAATAAGAAAATTAAACAATAGTAAGAAAAACAACTACTTACTTATCTCCTGTCAAGGTAAACCCACTTAGGTTGCCAGCTTCAGTCAAAGCATGTTTCCACCCCTCGACCTTGTCTTTCTTGCTTCTTTCATGTTCAACAAAAGCTTTTCCAAAACTCCCGGTTTGTTTCCGTATATCGGATGGGTTAACATGGTAGAAAATGGGAACCACAAGCTGTCCCCGTGATTGCCTACATTCTATTATCTTGCTAAGTTCTTCCAGGCACCATGATGAAGAAGCATAGTTTTGAGAAAAAACAATGGTTGAAATCATTGATTCCTCAATTGTTTGCAGCAGTGCGTGAGAAATCTCCTCTCCCCTTGGGAGTTCTTTGAAATCACCATAAGCTCCAATCCCTTTTCTTCGAAAAGCTTCATAGAGGTGATAGAGGAAGTTATTGCGTGTGTCTTCACCTCTAAAACTCAGAAAAACTTGATGTTTTAGGTGGCCGAAGGAAGTAGAAGCAGAGGAAGAGGATGCCATAACAGAGAACAAGAAGGTTTCGTAAGGTAACTCTGTAACACAGTATGAAAATGCTAATGAACACGGCTGAAAAGAATACACAACTTTATGTTGCTTTTGTAAGTCTTGATTCCGTTTGAATCCGCGTGGTGGGGTGCAAATGAACTTCATTGAAACTTCCACAAAGTGACAAAGAAAGACCAGCAACGCAGAATCGTACATTAAAAGAGCCAAGAAAACGAGCTGTTGGTTCATTAAACTTAACTTTTGGCGAACACGTGGCCCTTGTATCTTGCCGTTGTATTCCTTCTGGTGGCTTGCAAATGAACTTCGTTGAAATTTGGTTAAAAGATCAAAAAAAAATTGGAAAAAAATAGTTTTTTAATTAAGTCTTTAATTTTTTTCATAATCAACTAAGTTTTTATATTTTAATTTTTATTCAATTGAATTTTTTTATAGATTTTGTTAAATTCGTACTGTATACATGATTTAAAAAATAATAGATTTAAAAAATTTTGTCCAAATAAAAATTTAATAAAACGAAATTGAAAATATAAAAATTTAATTGATTTGAAAAAAAAAAGTGTGTTTTTCTTATTTTTTTAGTCATGAAATTTTTACATAATGAAAGGCAAAGAGAAGCCACACAGATTTGTACAGTAAAGGAGTCAAGCAAAAGAATTAAATGCCTAGGGTTAAATCTAACAAATGTATCGGATGACCAAGACTTAGGGCTTGAGTCTACTATTGGGCATTAAGACAAATGAGGTGGCTCAACTCAATGGAAGGTGAATTCGGTAGAATGAAAAGTTGAGGAATTGATTAGAGTGGACGGACAAGTGAAGAGAAAATTATTTTTATCATTGTTTGGTAATAGGAAAAAAATGTAAAAAATAAAATTAAGAAAAACGATTATTTTTTATTCTTATTCAAAAAACAAAACCTAAGCTAAATATATCATTTTGTTAATTCCATTAAAAAACTCTTAAAACTCTACTAATGATTTAAGGTAATTTCTCTATAATTTATATTAAAATAAAATCAAGTAGCAGTTTTTAATATTTTCTGAATTGAAATCCACATTAAAAATTATAGGACAAGATCAAGAAAGAGCAATGTGAATTATAATGAAAATATTATAAAGCGAAGTCAATTTTAGAATTAGATTTCATAATTTTAGATATAATACGAAAACGATACGAGTTAAAGTTTTGATAAAAACTATATATAAATTTGGTATAAGCTAAAAATTTTTTATATTTAATGTATCGATATAAATTTTAATACAATAATTTTTCCTATATTATTAGTAAATTAAGACAATTACCAAATCTATTTGGAATATGGACAGAACCGAATAAAATTTACTATTATATCAATAATAAATTAAGATAATAAAATAAAATTTAAAAATACAAACAGTCTTATAAATATACACATTTGACTCACATTTTTCTTTTTTTTCACCCTACTAAATATATATATATATATATATATTTGAAGATATATTAAGAAAAGTCAATTAAAAATTATTAATGAAATTACCTAAAACATTCACCTCAGTGTACACTGAATTAGCAATGTACTTACGCACCTTATCATTTTGGTTATTAGAGAAAATACAAAAAATAAAAAATCAAGCCAACAACATAATAAATTACTATTATTTATTTTTTATATTCATAAGAAGTATAGGGAGAAAATGAAGAGAATCGAATTTTGAATTTGATTCTTCTTAAGGAAAGGTAACAATCGCTAGGCTAAGTTTTGGTTATTAATAAATTATTATTATTAATTAAGAATTTAAACATTTCCTCCTGTTAAATTGTGTAAAGTAATTTTGAGGATGATATGATTTAAAGCATATAAGCCAAAAACTTTCAACCAAAATAATTATATTATTCCTAAACTTTTTATCTCTATTAATTAAATATTAACTTAATTGGTAAGTTTTCTTTTCTTTTCTTTTTTTAAGAAATTAATCTTTTATTCACTCAAATATGATAAGTCAGCAGCCAATTCATTATTCAGAATAGATGGACAATCCTCTACCCAATATAATGCTCTTTATCTTGATAACAAGTGATTTTAAATTCAAATATAATCTTTCATTAATTTTTAAACTTTAATTTCAAATACATAATTTTAAAAATATATTACATCTTAACTTGTGATCAATTTCGAAATATTTTACATATCCCTAAAGCAATTTATTTGGAACATTTTCATTGCTATTACCGTATTAAGTTTAGCTTAAAAATATAATACAAAAGATTAGTTCCCAAGCATGGAAAGATTCACAAATTAGCAAAATCGTTTGCATGTTAACTAATATTAAGAGTTATAGAAGATGATTAATTGAGGAGTAAGAGAACTGCACATTTTACAAACACAAGCATTGGCTGCTATTACTAGCACCACAATCCTCTATCCCAATCGAGTAAAGGCATGCTGCTGCACAAACAGGAACTTAACCACAATCATAGCTATATATGATTAAAACAACTTAACCACTTTGATTAGTAGAGAAAATAGAAAAAAAAAAACAAATTATTTAAGTCAACAACTTGATAAATTACTATTATTGATTAAGAATTTAAACATTGCCTCTTGTAGTAAATTCAGTGTCATGTAATTTTTAAAATAACATAATTTAAAGCATATAAACCAAAAACTTTCAAGATTGTTATATTGTCTTTAAATTTTTTTCTCTGTACTAATTAGAGAATGATTTTAAATTTGAATGTGATTTTTCATTAATATTTAAATTTTAATTTCAAATGCACAATTTTTAAAAATATATTACATTTTTAGTTGTGATCAATTTTGAACCATTTCATATCTTACTTTAACCTACTATTGGAACAACTTATTTAGAAAATTTGAATTGCTATTACCATATCAAGTTTAGCATAAATTGTAATTTTCTGTAGGCAAATTTAGGGTGTTACCATTGCTACTTGTTGGATGGATATTGCCAAAATAGTACTAGATGATAGATCTTAAAATTTCACCTCAATATTTGTGAAATTCCCTAATTTCATGTAATTCCTCCATAATTGTAAAGTATTACAATATGAAATGACTAAGCAAATATGATAAGTTTGATGTATGAATGATGTAAGGAATATGGAAGAAATAAGGAAATTGAAAGTCAATTAGTCAAGAAATTAATGTTGATATCAGAAAATATTAAGAGTATGAGAAAAGAATCAAAATCAGATATTTAATTAATGTAATTGAAAATGACATGTGGAACAAAAAAAAATGGAAGAATAATTAAAGGTCAAATGAGTCAAAGGAAATGGCTGAGATTTATGGGATAATCTTGCATTAAATGAAGCTTGATAACTCATCATCCCCATCAGCCATCACCCCTACGCCAGCCCTTTCCATCCCTCTCCATCGTTTGCTCCATTTTTCCAAGTTTCCATTCCAAGCTACCTTGACAAATCACCTTACTCTCCCATCGATTCATTAAGTTCATAGAACGAAAATCGATCCTTGTCGCTAGACTAAGTGATATCCAAAGTTTGGTAGAGTGAATCCAAGTATTGGAGGAGATCTCAAAATCTAGAAATTTGGTTTCTAGCAAAGGTAAGAGAAGAAGATGATTTAGTCAATTTCGTTCATAATATGGAGTTGTATTGAGTCGATATGATATGTGTATGGCGATTGTTTAAAGGTTTAATTTGACATGATGTTACAGCTTTGAAGAAGTGAAAAGCTAGGGTTGGATGCACCAAGTGATTTCGTGTTCTCGAAGTAATTGAGGTAAGGAATTTATGTAACGAACGTAGAATGGCTATGTCCGCATGTTTTAATGTGTTTTTAAGTGTTTTGGAGAGAAGTACAAGTTGGTTTTTATGCAGGAAAAAGTTACATTTCGGGTCCTACTCCTAGTGCCAATTAGGCTAGGAGCAGCCGACTACATTGATTAGCAGTCGACTGCCTAGAGACAACCAAAGCGTAGATTTTCGAAAACCGAGACAAACCAGTTGACTGCTATACAAGCCAGTCGACTACTATTTTCCAGTATGAATTTTGTTTCAAACCAGTCGACTGCTATATGGGACAGTCGACTGCTTTTACTTAAAAAGCATTCTATTTCAAAGACCAGTCGACTGCCTTTTCTCGGGAAGCATTCTGTTTCAAACAAGTCGACTGCTAATTGGGACCAGTCGACTGCCCCATGTGTTTTCAGAAAATGAAAAAATTATAATTTTAAATGAAATTAATTTCGATAAATGAATTTATGAAGCAGCAGCCGACTGCCCTATGAGACCAGTCGACTGCCCTGTATGAAAAAGAGATTTCAAAGCTCATTTGGTTTAAACACAAAAGTGTTTTCTTAAGAAGTATATGATAAATGTTTTGGAGACTATGGACATCTAAGGTGTTCATGCATATTACTTGTACTTGTTTACTTGGCTGAGGAGCCCAAGTCCAGCCCTCAGTGCTACAGCGGTTACCTGACTAGTGTTCACTGTTGCAACCGACATTGGCCAATTTGTCTATATTACTTGTTTGGCTTACGGTGTATTACCGGCCCAATAATGGGTATGCCACTTAATTGTCATAGTTCATATGAGTGATACTTGACCTCCTTACTGGACCTCCCCATATGAGTTTGACAAGATGCATGATTCTGTTGGAATCACATGTCTCCCACTTACTTGAAGTATTTGAAGTATATGAAGTTATTTGTATATGAAAGTATTTGAAGTGTGAGATCCCCAATTTCCATGTAATTCCTCCACGATTGTAAAGTATTTCAATCAAGATGATTAAATAAATATGAAGTTTAATGTATGAATGATGCATGAATGATGTATGTAATATGGAAGAACTAATAAAGTGGATGTCAATAAGTCAAATGATTTATTAGGTTAATATCAGAAAAAATATTAAGAGTATGAGACAAGAAATTAAATCAGAAATTTAATTGGCGATTAAATGGATGAGTCATATGGAAGAGGAATTAAATGGTCAAATGGGTCAAAGAGGGTCAAACGGATTGGCTGAGATGATTAAAGAGATGAGCATGCAATTAATGCAAGTGCATGACTCATCATCCCCATCAGCTATCACCAACGTCAGCCACTCTTCCCAGCTCTCCCTCTCGTGCCATCTCCAATCTTCCAAGTTTCCATTCCAAGCTCCTTGCTAAACCACCTCATCCTTCCACCAATTCACTAAGTTCGTAGAACGAAAAATAATCCTTGTCGTTAGACTAGGTGATATCCAAAGTTTGATAGAGTGAATCCAAGTATTGGAGGAGATCTTAACATCTGAAATTCTGGTCTCTTGTGAAGGTAAGAGAAGAAAATGATTTAGTCAATTTCGTTCATGGATTTGAGTTGTGCTGAGTTGATATGATATGTGTATGTAGTTTAAATTAAGGTTTGACGTGGTATGATGATTTTAGGTTGAAGAAGTGAAAAGCTAAGGTGACGCATCAAGTGATTTCGCGTTTCCGAAGAAATTGAGGTAAGAAATTTATGTAACGGACGTAAGGCGGCTATGTCCGCATGTTTTAATATGATTTTGAACTGCTTTGGGGAGAAATACTAGTTGTCTTTTGCAGGAAAAGTGCATTTTCGGACTTGTTTCCTAGTACCAATTAGGCTAGAGGCAGCCGACTGCCTTAAAAGGGAAGTCGACTGCCTAGAGACAACTAAAACGTCGTTTTTCGAAAACCGACTCAAACCAGTCGACTGCTATGTAAGCCAGTCGACTGCTATTTTCCCAGAAGCATTCTGTTTCAAACCAGTCGACTGCTATATGGGACAGTCGACTGCTATTTGCCAAAATACATTCTGTTTCAAAAACAGTCGACTGCTATATGGACCAGTCGACTGCTATTTCTTAAGAAGCATTCTGTTTGAAAACCAATCGACTGCTATATGGACCAGTCGACTGCCCCCATGTATTTTCAAATATGAAAATATCGGAATATTTAAATGAAATTATTTCGATAAAAGAAGTTATGAAGGAGCAGTCGACTACCCTATAAGACCAGTCGACTGCCATGTATGAAAAGAGCTTTCAAAGCTTATTTGATTTAAACACAAAAGTGTTTTCTGAAAAAGTATATTATAATGTTTTGAGACTATGGACTGCGTAATGATTATGCATTTCTGATGGCTAAGAGACTCTGATCAAGTCCTCAGTAATATATATGTTAAGCGAGGAACCCTAGTCCGGTCCTCAAGACCATAAGTGACACCTGACTAGTGCTCACTATGGTATTATTAAGGCAGGAGAGAATCCTTGACCTCTACATGGTATACCAATGTACTAATGCATGATTAGAGTCATATAAATGGGAATGAACAGTTTATATGATCATGCAAGCGCTTAAATACTGTACATAGTCTCCATCTATTTCAAAGTACAAGACGTATGTATGAAGAAAAGTATGATGTATGTTTTAAAGTATGATATGAAGTATGATGTTTTAAAGAAAGAAGTTTAAGTATGATGTTTTAAAGAAAGTATGATTGCCATGTCATTTGAAATAAATATGCATGGTTGCAAACAATGCATGAAAGATGTTTATAATGCATGCTTTATAATGCTTTACATGACATTATAGAGCCAAGTAGGAAAGGTGCATATAGAGACATAGCACGCTCTTTTACATACTTTTCTTACTGAGCGTAAACTCACCCTTTTACGACCATTTTTCCTACAGATTTCCTGAAGTGAATCCCGCTCCGACTAGAGGAGCTTGTTTTTGAAGAATCAAGGTGTACCTTTTTGATACGTTTCCCAGTTAGCATAGAAGGTATACTTATATGTTCATGTATATAGTAAATTGTAATTCAGCTACGGTACAGTACAAGTAGAAATTTATGTATATAAGATGTCGGGGATGTAAGATAAGATAATGTATGAGATCCTGTGGAAATGGAATGATATTTATATATATCATTTTATGCTTATGGATATTGAACAAAATTTTATGAGTTATTAGATAATTAGCTAATGTATGAAAAGAGGGATGACATTGATGAACTAAATCTAAACAAAGAAGGAAAAAGATAAGTGATAAGATGAAGTGACGGGGACGTCACAAAGTGGTATCAGAGCAGTTTAGATTGAGGTTTGTCAGTGTCAAGAAGCTAGAAATAGAGTATATCCCCCAATTGTACTGTACTTGTCTGAATACAAATGTATAGTATAGCTGTTTCTAGTTATACTAAAGAGCTCAATAATGATTATATTTACTGTATGAGCTCACGAAGAAGAGGTACAAGTAGAGGAAAAGGACGGGGTTGCACTAAAGAGCCCCCAGTTCCGTCTCCTCATCCATCTCCACCACATAGCCCGAATACAAGGCTAGCGAAGATGGAAAAGCATATGGAGAACATGGCCACGATGTTCACCCAGTTTATGTCTAATTTCCCGAATGTGGCCACAAGTACCCAAGCAGCTACATCTGTAGTTCCTCCTACGGAAGTAACCCCACCAGTCCCAGTTACTGGAAGGCGAGATCCTAGAGCTTATTGCAGTGTGGCATTGATTAAGGAATTCAAGAAGTTGGATCCGCCCAAATTCAAGGGGGAAAGAGATTTGTTGACAGCTGAGAACTGGATGAAAGCTGTCCTAAAATCTTTCGAGTACATGCCCTGCTCTGAAAGGGAGAACGTAGGCTTGGCTGCCTATTTATTGATTGATGATACGGAATATTGGTGGCAAGCCACTCGGACCGTGTTAGAGGCCCGATATGATGAAGTCACGTGGGATAGATTTGTGGAAGCTTTTAATGAGCAGTACATCCCACGCACGGATTGGAATAGATTGAAGATTGAGTTTGACTCAAGGTACGATGACGGTGAATCAGTATGAATCTAAGTTCACCACCTTGAGTAGATTCGATCCAGAGGTCCGAAGAGATGAAGGGCATAAGATCTACAGGTTCATCGAAGGATTGAAGTCCCCGATCAGATCTAAACTGTATCCGATGGATATCACCACCTATGGAGAAGTTGTCCGTAAGGCTCAGTTGTGTGAGCAGGACTATGATTTGCATCATGCTGACTTCCGAGCCAAGGGTAAAGGCAAGGAACCGATGAAGCGAAAATCGGATGAGAAAGCTTCGAGTGATAGGTATCCATTCCAGAGAAGTAGATGATCAGAAAGAGTTTCTATAGGAACTCCTAGAGCTACCGGGATCAAGATAAGTGATGAGCGATCCCGAAATCAAGTTGGAAGTACCGCTAGCTCACCAAAGAGTACGATGCAAAGATGTGAGCAGTGTGGGAAGTTTCATGGATCACAGCCATGTCGTTTGGCGAGTGGCGCTTGCTTTAGATGTGGGGAGAAAGGACACATGATTAGGAATTGCCCTCAGAGAGATCCGAGGATGCCTGACGAATCCGATAAGACCCCTAAACCACAACCTAAGGCCACTGCTGCTGAGAAGGGAAAGAAAGCTGTGACCCAAGGACGAGTGTTTGCCATCGACGAAGAGTCTGCCGATGCCTCGTCTAAAGTGATTAAAGGTACAATCTACTTGTTCGACATAAGTGTTATAGCATTGTTTGATCCAGGCTCCACGCATTCATTTATGTCTCCTATGATTGCTATGAAAGTACCTGTTGAGCCTGAGCATTTAGGACACTTATTACAAATAAGCACACCTTTTAAGGAATCACAAATGACAGAGTTAGTATATAGAAATTGTAAGCTACAGGTCGGAGAAAGAGAATCTAAGGCTGACCTAATCCTATTGAATATGTATGGGTTTGATGTTATTTTAGGTATGGATTGGTTAGCTAATAATCATGTTTTATTAGACTGTTATGCTAAGAGTATAACCTTCTCTTCACCCGTTAGCTATGTTGTAAATTTTGCAAGAAATTAATATGAAACCTGTTTGGTTCTTTATTTGAATTCATATGAAAATAATGAGAAGCATGTATGGTTGTATGAAGGATTCATTGCTTATGTGGAGGACGTAGATCAAAAACGTCCCGGACTCAATGATATTCCTGTAGTCCGAGATTTTCCCGTGGTGTTCCCGGATGATCTTCCAGGACGTCCTCCGGATAGGGAAGTGGAGTTCACTATCGATTTGGTGCCGGGGACTGAGCCTATATCAAGAGCTCCTTACCGGATGGCTTTGGTATAATTGGAAGAACTTAAGAAGCAGCTTCAGGAGTTGCTAGACAAGGGATTCATACGACCCAGCGTATCCCCTTGGGGTGCTCATGTGCTTTTTGTCAAGAAGAAGGACGGTAGTATGAGGTTGTGCATCGACTACTGGTGGTTGAATAAAGTGACAATCAAGAATAAGTATCCTCTTCCCAGGATAGATGACCTCTTTGATAAGCTAAAGGGTGCACAAGTCTTCTCCAAGATAGACTTGAGATCGGAATATCATCAGTTGAAGATCCGAGGTGAAGATATCCCTAAGACTGCGTTCAGGACACGGTATGGCCATTATGAATTCTTGGTGATGCCGTTTGGATTAACCAATGCACCTGCAGCCTTCATGAATTTGATGAATGATGTGTTTAAGCAGTACTTGGACCAGTTTGTCATTGTCTTCATCGTTGACATCTTGGTGTACTCGAGGTCACGGGAAGAGCATGAGCAGCATTTGAGGATTGTTTTGGAGACCCTCAGAGATAGAGGACTATATGCCAAGCTAAGTAAATGTGATTTCTGGTTGAATCAGATCTCCTTCTTAGGTCACATTATCAGTAAAGATGGAGTCTCAGTTGATCCGTCGAAGATTAAAGCGGTGGTTCAATGGGAAAGACCGAAGACTGTGACGGAGATTAGGAGTTTCTTGGGTTTAGCTGGCTACTATAGGAGGTTTGTAGAGGGTTTCTCAAAGCTAGCTGCTCCATTGACGCGCTTGACGCGCAAGGAAGTGAAGTACGAGTGGAATAAAGCCTGTGAGAGTAGCTTCCAAGAGTTGAAGCACAGGTTGACGACTGCACCGATTCTCACCATCCCTAGTGGTTCAGGTGGATTTGCGGTGTATAGTGATGCCTCAGGGTAAGGTTTGGGATGCGTGTTAATGCAGCATAGTAAGGTAGTAGCCTATGGTTCCAGACAATTGAAGGACCATGAAAAGAACTACCCGACTCATGATTTGGAGTTAGCTGTAGTAGTGTTTGCCCTGAAAATATGGAGACATTACTTATATGGTGAGAGATTTCAGATTTTTACGGATCACAAAAGTCTGAAATACTTATTCTCCCAGAAGGAATTAAACATGAGGCAAAGAAGATGGCTCGAGCTACTAAAGGATTACGATTGTGAGATCTTGTACCACCCGGGGAAAGCCAATGTGGTGGCGGATGCTCTGAGCCGGAAGCATGTAAGTATGGTGTCTTATATGATGATAAAAGAGCATGAACTAATTGAGCAATTCGCAAGCCTCAACCTTAATGTTATGACTTATGAGCAAATTGGAATGATGGCTAGTTTAAGGATTGAGCCAGAGTTAATGGACAGAATCCGAAGTGCTCAAAAGGAAGATGATAGATGCATAGAGGCCATGAATCAGATGCAGTCAGGTATGACCTCAGAATTTAATGTCAGTAATGATGGAATTTTGAGGTTTAAAAGTCGTATATGTGTTCCTAATGATGACGAATTGAAGAAGTTGATCTTGATTGAAGCACATGCCACTAAGTACACGTTACATCCAGGAAATACGAAGATGTATCACAATCTTCGCAAGGTGTACTGGTGGAAGGGCATTAAGAGAGACATAGCAGATTTTGTAGCAAAATGTCTCACATGTCAACAGGTCAAGGTAGAGCACCAAAAGCCAGCAGGATTACTGCACCCTCTGCCTATACCTATGTGGAAGTGGGAGCACATTACGATGGATTTTATTATGGGGTTGCCCAGAACCAAGAAGAATCATGATGGTATTTGGGTGATTGTCGATAGATTGACAAAATCAGCTCACTTCTTACCTATGAAGTCAACTGATACACTCAATGCTTTGGTAGATATGTATGTAAAAGATGTCGTAAGACTATACGGTGTTCCAGTGAGCATCACTTCTGATAGAGATTCAAGGTTTACTTCCCATTTCTGGGAGCATTTTCAAGAAGCCATGGGATCTAAGTTAAGTTTTAGCATAGCTTTTCATCCGCCGACTGATGGACAGTCCGGGCACACGATTCAGACGCTCGAGGATATGTTGAGGGCTTGTGCTATGGACTTTAAAGGCTCCTGGGATAACCATCTGCCATTGGCTGAGTTTGCATACAATAATGGTTATCATGCAAGCATCGGGATGGCACCGTATGAAGCTTTGTATGGAAGAAGGTGTCGATCTCCGATTGGGTGGGAAGAAGTGGGCGAACGTAAGTTATTGGCTCCAGATCTAGTCGAGCAAGCATCAGAAGATATTAAGTTGATTTGTCAGAGGCTTAAGGCAGCTCAGAGTAGACAAAAGAGCTATGCAGATGCTCGACGGAGGCCACTTGAGTTCATGGTTGGAAATTTTGTATTCTTGAAAGTCTCTCCATCCAAAGGGATTATGAGATTTGGCCGACGAGGTAAGCTGAGTCCTCGCTACATCGGTCCATTTGAGGTCTTAGATCGAATAGGCGATGTTGCCTATAGATTGGCATTGCCTTCGGAGCTATCGGGAGTACATAATGTGTTTCATGTATCGATGCTTCGGAAGTATAATCCGGATCCGTCTCATGTCATTGAGTATGAACCCTTGGAGATAAGGGAAGATATGAGCTATGTAGAGAAGCCGATTCGGATTTTGGACAGAAAAGAGAAAGTTTTGAGGTCTAAGACGATCTCGTTAGTGAAAGTTCTCTGGCAATACCATACGATGAAAGAAGCTACATGGGAGCTAGAGAGCTTAATGAAGGAAAGGTATCCAGAATTATTTACATGACAAGCTAAGGCAAATTTGGAGGACCAAATTTTCTAATGTGGGGAGGATGTGAGATCCCCAATTTCCATGTAATTCCTCCACGTTTGTAAAGTATTTCAATCAAGATGATTAAATAAATATGAAGTTTAATGTATGAATGATGCATGAATGATGTATGTAATATGGAAGAACTAATAAAGTGGATGTCAATAAATCAAATGATTTATTATATTCATATATATAATATATATATTCATTTAAATGGTCAGTTCAATTACATCAAAAAAAATGGTCAATTCAATCATCTTACAGTAGGCTGATGCGGAATCGCAAGTTGTGGAAAAAAAAATCTGACATATCGCGCCACATTGAACAAAAAGTCGCACGATAGTCGACATTAGTTGTCTTTTGTCCACCTGTCGATCTGTCTAAATGTGTTTTATTGATTTATAGTAAAATTAAACTCGCACGACTTCTTCTCTGTCCAATGGTATAAGAAGCTTGCTTCAACCGTTAGCAATGTTCTCGTGAATTAACATCAATAGCTTCACGCAACCCTCTCTCATTCATCTGAAGCTTACCAAACTAATTCACGGTGCTTAAACGCCATAAACGGCGATGCACACAAGTAATCCATCCAAGTCCAACGGAAGCAATCACTTTCTCACCAAATCCATCCCCATGAAGCAACAAGGCTGGTCCAATCTAATTCACGTTATTTCCCAGAGTATGATTTGTATGAGAAAATGATGCAAAGCTCTAATGGAAGCAACCACGTTTATATCTGTTCATTTATAATGTATACTCAGATATACTTGCTGCTTTTCTGACAACTAAAGAACCATGTGATGGAATTATCACATTAGAAAAGATTTCAATGACAAATAAATTTCGAAGAATGTATTATGATGAATTCAAATAAATTTTAAAATGAAATTTTTCTATGAGAAATGCAGTTAAAGGAGGCAAGCAAAGATAAGTCAGTGAGACTAGACTACTTTCGGTGCTATTTAAAAAAGATTATGAAGAGATTAATTATTTTAATGATAAGATTGAAATTAAGAATGTGATATACTTATTTAATAAATACTGTACCAAAAAAGGTTTATATAATAATTAGTGACATATAATTTTATATTTAAGTAATATATATAAATGATTTTAAGTAATAAAAAGATAATAATTGCATATTAATTTGTATATATATACTAATTTATATTTTAAATACATACATAATTTAATATCTTAAATAAAAAAAGTAACACTTTAAGGGTTAGAGAAATAGTGGCAGAATTAACCCAATATATAATTTAAAAATATAAAAAACAAAAGTTTAATAATCAAATATACACTTAATCTTTTGCATAAAATGGATATCAACACTTAACATTTTATTGCATAAAAATCAATCTATAAATTTTTATTTTATTGTAAATAAACCATAAACTATTCAAAATCATACAATTAAGTTCAAATATGTTAAATGACACTAACTTCTATTAGTATCATACATGTGGCATGCCATATGGTAACCAACTAAGCTAGTAACATTTAATAGATTTAGACTTAATTGCATGATTTTGAAAGATTAAGGGTTTATTTATAGTAAAATAAAAGTTTATGCACCGATTTTTATACGATAAAATGTTGATAGCTTAATTTCATTTTATACAAAAGGTAGAAGATATATTTGGCTATTAAGTCAAAAATAAATTTAATAAATGAAAAAAATATTAAAATGAAAAGATACAAATAAAATCTTTAATACATCGCCATGGTCTTATTGGATCCTCACTCCTCTAGTGTATCATCGAAGGCCGCTAGAGAGGCATTTCGTTGCATAAAACTCATACCACAAGTGCACAAGTTGTGACAAGTAAAATAATAGTAGAGTAAAATATTGTTTTCACGAGAATTATCTAGATTTATTTTAGCTAAGTACTAAATTTATTTCATCTTAGATTTATTCAAACAATGAAATTTTTCTTAAATTAACTAATAACAAAAACAATAAAAATAAAGCATAAAATAAATTTTGTTAATAAAAATTAAAGAATAAGAAAATTAAATTGCAATAAAAAGTAAGTTTTAATAACATAAAATTAAAAGAAAAAATAAATTTAAAGTACATAAAAATAAAAAGGCAAAATTAAATTGATGAATGAACATAAATTAAATTTATATAAAATATAAATTAAATTTTTTATAACTAATTACCTACTTATCTAAATTAAAGCAACTTATTAGGCTAATAATTTAATAAAGGATAATTATTCCACACACTACTGTTGGAGTTTTTTTACTCTACAAGCGGGATTATGATCATAACATATGTCCTATTTTATTTATTTTTATTTTTATAAAATCTGTGTCATGATCCTAGCACCATTTGTTGAGTAAAAAAACTCTATAGGTGGTGTATGTAATAATTATTCTTCAATAAAAGGATAAACTAACTTACTAAACTAATATAAAATTTAAAAACTTAAAACAAAATCCGCTTTGGATTAGATCTGACAATCCTAGGCACAATACGATAACACGATACAAATAAAATACACGAAGGTGATTTGGACTAAAATTAAGTAAAAATTATATATGAATATAGTAAAAACTAAAAATAAAATTGTGTGTTTTACATGTTGATATGAATTTGACACAATTTTAAAATACATAATTTTGTATTTTATATGAAACAAATATAATTTAAATATGCATTGGGATAAAGGTTCTGATGATGATGATGATGATGATGATGATACATAATATGAATTCGAGTTATAAACATGTATTGCCAAGTCGCTTTGGACAGTCGTCTGGGCCCACAATCAGACCACTTTGATTGACAAAGTAGGCCGATGTTTTTAATTCACTTCAGGCCCATCTCTCCCCCCCTGATCTGCCTCACTTCACTTCCTTTCTGTCTGGGTCGCCATTTGGCAGTTGCCGTTCCTTGCCTTTTGTTGCCGACTTTCCCTCTTCTTCTTTTTCTCTGGACTACATGGAAGCAGATATCGAGATTCGTCTTTGTTGTAACACGTAAAACATAAAAATTTTATATTAAAACTTATATGAATATATTAACAAAATATTTATTTTAATTTTTATTAAATTTTAGATCTTTTTTCTTAATATCGTGTTTATGATTATTAGATTTACACGAAAATTTTAAACTTATAAAAAGATCGAAGTTATTTCTTTTTACAACTTAATTTCAAGTATGTTTACCTTTTTTTTTTTGTCTTAAGATTTTGTTTTGTTAAAAAGAATAAGAAAAAGTGATTATAAAACATAATTATTAGACAATATTCTTAGTTAATTTGAAGGTATAATGATTTTTTTTTGGTTACATATGTATAATGATATTTAAATTACATTTTTGAGTATGTTAAAATTAAGTTCCACTTGTAAAAGTTTTTGGTTATTATTATTATTTATTTAAATTTTATTTTTTGTTTTTTCTTTGCATTCAATTTTGCACAGAAATAAAAGCAACTAATTGACAAAGTCTACTACCATAATTTTTCAAGACTATTAAAATTTGTGAAAGTGTTGGAAAAGAGGTACGACTTGTAGGTATTGAATGTGTATGGATGACGTGATTTTTCCTACTATAATCATTAATATCAATGATATATTTTTTTTATTCATAGAAGCATAAAAGAGAAAGGAGATTCATACTTTAAACTTAATTACTTTTAAGATAATGTAACATCCAATAAGCTAAACCTTGCTCATTAATAACAACGATATTTTTTTTATATTTGAAGGCGTCAGAATTTGAATTCTGATCACTAAAATTAAAATTTTAATTCTTTATTAATAGACCGCATGATTATTGACTTAATTAATGATTTACATACAAAATTTTGAATCAACCATTTATGCGCACAAGATAGCTTTCCTCTTTAAGTTAGCAAGGATGTTGAAACTTAAATCATGTCCAAGTTCAATTGCCTTCCTCTTTATGTTTTATAGTAATTAGAGTTACTAATCAAACTAAGAATATGATTAATTATGTTAAATTAAGATGGAACATGAACAAAATTAAACTAAATCAATATTACTTTTAAGAGTTTGACTAACACTAGTTCATGATTCACTTTTACCCTTTTTTCTATAATGATGATGTCTATGCAAACAATAATGCAGACGTCTCAATGAATATTTTGGTTTCTATAACTTGACTTTTCCTCTCTCTTTAATCCTAAAGTCATAATTTTTCAATAGAAAAATGCTCCCTGAAAATAAAAATTAAAAAAAAAAAGTAGAAGATTGAGGTTTGATGATGAAAACAATGAACTGACAGAAAAAAAGATATTGGGAAAGAATTAGAGGCATTGATGGAATGTATCATTTTTGAGGTTTGTTAAACGAAATCATTAAAATGATCTATATCTTGTAAGATATATTAAGAAAAATCAATGAAATTACCTAAGACATTCACCCCAGTGTACACTGAATTAGCAATGTAATTAACACCTAATCACTTTGGTTATTAGAGAAAATACAAAAGGAAAAAGAAAGAGCTAACCTGTTAAATTGTGTAAAGTAATTTTTAGGATAATATGAATTAAAGCATACAAGCGGAAAACTTTCAACAAAAATCATTGCATTATCTCTAAAATTTTTTATCTCTATTAATTAAAGATTAATTTAATTGGTAAGTTTTCTTTATCTTAATTAAAAAAGTGATTTTAAGTTCGAATAGAGTGTTTCCTTAATTTTTAAACTTTAATTTCAAATACATGACTTTAAAAATATAGTACATCTTATCACAACAACTAGTTAGAGCAGAAGCACATACTGAAGCAACTTAACAACAGAATAACAGTTCACCAATCCACATAGCTATAGAAACTTCCAACAATAGCACCACAAGTTCAGCAACAAATTCTCAAAATTAGGAATTAGTTGTTTGCATTTAACTTTCTGTTATTTTTCAAACTTCTATTATTTTAAATATCTCGCCAACTTTTTCTATTTGCTTCCGCCAAAAGCTCTCCTTCTTAGCAGCTATATATACTGTAATGAACACTGCAATAAAGCATGGAATAAAAGGCTCATTCTCTCGAGCAATCATTTCTTTCATTTTCTCTTCAATTCAGCTATTGCAATATGGTATCAAAGCAGAGAATTTTCTGATCATTTTCTTATTTTCTCACCCTTTCCTTCTCACCAAACAACCTCAGCTTCATGGCCCAACTTGTTTCGACTTCTGAAAATTCATCACTCAGTGTTTCAGCTTCAGAAAACTGATCAGCTTTAGAGGCTCAGCCAGCTAGCCAGTATTTCTTGCATTCTAATGAGAATCCCTCATTCGTTTTGGTTTCTTCCCTTTTTAATGGTTCTAATTATCACTCTTGGTCAAGAGCCATGAAAATGGCATTGCTCTTGAAAAATAATTTGGAGTTTGTAGATGGATCAATTACTGCTCCAACATCAAATGATCCGCTTTATCCTGCTTGGGAACGGTGCAATACCATGGTACTATCATGGTTGATTCACTCTCTCAGTCCTTTGACTGCTCAAAGCATTATCTGGCTTGATAATACAGCTAAAGTCTGGAAGGATCTTCACGATCGATTTGCTCAAAGTGATTCTTTCAGGATCACAGGTTTGCAAGAGGAAATATATGCATTTCAGCAAGGATCATTTTCTGTCTCAGATTATTTCACTCGTCTTAAAATCCTATGGGATGAGCTTCTAAATCTTTGACCAGTTCCAACTTGTACTTGCTCAACTGGATGTTCATGTAATGCTCTGCCTATAGTGCGAGCATACCATAAATCCGATTATGTTATCAAATTTTTGAGAGGTTGAATGATGATTTTGCCACTATTCGATCTCAAATAATGCTCATGGATCCCCTTCCTTCTATAAACAGAGTTTTTGCCTTGGTTATTCAACATGAGAGATAGTTTCATAGTAATCTGGTTCATTCCTCATCAGAACCAATAACCTTCTCCAATTGGATGCAGCAAGGTCAATCTAAGACTCGACCTTGATGCTCTTACTGTGGTATTACTGGTCACACAGTGGATAAATGCTTCAAAAAGCATGGATATCTCCAAATTCAAATCAAGAAGGAAGGAAATTTCTGTCAATCAACTTAAAGGGGTAGAACAGTTCGCACATGAGCATAGTACACCTGAAGCTTTTAGTTTAACCTCCTTGCATCACCACAAAGCATGTGAGAAGTCTAATAAGCTTTCAAGCTCAATCCCTGTTACTCAATCTTCCCAAATAGATTGCTCCACCTTCGTTAATGTTCTTACTAGTAATGTAGCTTTAACGTGCAACATGGCAGGTATATCTACAATCAATTCCATCTATTCTCTTACTTCTAACTCCTGGATCATTGATATAGAAGCAACTGACCATGTAGCCTGTTCCCTTACATTTTATTCATCCTATTCACCTGTCCATAATTTGTTTGTTAAACTCCCAAATAATTAGCAGGCTGTTGTTGCACATGTTGGTACAGTACAAATTTCTCCTCTGTTAATTCTTGAAAACATGTTTCATGTCCCTTCTTTCTCATATAATTTAATTTCTGTAAGTAAACTCGTTTCTCGCTCATCATACTCACTAACCTTTCAATCTCATTCTTGCCTTATTTAGGACCTACCAACCAAGAGGATGATTGGTTTTGCTAAGGAAGCTAATGGACTGTTTTATCTCGAATATCCCTTACAATCCACACTCATATCCTCTTCTAATTTTTGTTCAGTTTCTTCTGCAAATATTTGGCATTATAGGCTTGGCTATGTCTCTAAATCTAGGATACAGATTTTGCATTCTTTAGATAATTCCATTTTGATCACTGATGATTGTAATGCTTGTGATTTGTGCCACTATGCAAAGCAAAGAAAACTACCATTTCCTAGTAGCACATCTTCAACTACTTCTCGTTTTGAATTAATCCATGTTTATATTTGGAGTCCTAGTCCCTATATATCTTTATCTGGTTATCTTTATTTTTTAACCATTGTAGATGATTATAGTAGGGGTACATGGACTTTCTTAATGAAATCAAAGGCTGAAGTTCGAAGAATTCTTCAACATTTCTATGTTTTTGTTGAAACTCAGTTCCAAACAAAGATTAACTGTGTCCGTAGTGATCAAGGACAAGAATTTTGAATGAATGATTTCTTTTTAACCAAAGTAATATTGCACCAAACTTCATGTGTGTCCACCCCTCAACAGAACAGCAAAGTTGAAAGGAAACACCATCACATTCTCAAAGTAGCACGAGCCTTGCGATTTCAAGCAAAACTTCCTCTTTCATTTTGGGTTGAATGTGTTTCTCATGCAACATACCTTATTAATCGAGTACCCTCTCCTAAAATCAATAAAAAAACACCTTTTGAAATAATTTTTAACACTCCTCCAAAATTTGGTCACCTTAGAGTCTTTGGTTGCCTGTGTTTTGCTTCTACATTACCTATTAACTGAAATAAATTTGATTCTAGAGCTAGGAAATGTTTTTTTCTTGGTTTTGCTACGGGTATCAAAGGTTACAAGCTTTATGATCTTCATACCAATGAAATTTTCTGTTCTCGAAATGTTATCTTTTATGAGACACAATTTCCTTTCTCTCAAAATAAATCACCCTCTTCAGATACATTTCCTCCCCTTTCTGATCACATCATTCCTATTGTTCCTACTAAAGACTTACCTGATCCTTATTCACACACACACACACACACTGAGTCTTTACCACCATGCACTAATTCTCCCCCTTCAAATAATTCTGAAGCACAACATAGTCACACAGACTTACATACATCAGATTCTGCCATACCAAGAAGATCAACTAGGACCAAATTTCTTCCTTCTCATCTTGATGATTACAATTATGAGCTTCCCGGCAGCAATTCCTCTTCCCTTGACAAAAGGTCTTCACCCTATACTTTATCTCAAGTTCTATCCTATTCTCAGTTGTCTCCTGCTCATAAAACATACTCTACTACTCTTGATTCAATCCATGAACCACAAACTTATACCCAGGCTCTTAAACATGCTTGTTAGAGATATGCCATGCAGGTTGAACTTCAAGTCTTACAGGACATGTGAAAACCCTAAATTCCCCTACCCTAATTTTGTACTCATGTGTAACTCTATAAGTACAAAGTGCAATTAAGTGATTTTGAGAATTTTGAATACACCTACCTTGTCTCAACACAGAAGAATGAAATTTTGAATATATAATTAAGGCGGGGATGCAAGGGAGATATACATGTATGCAATATATATGTGTTGTGCCGAGCTACATATGAACGTAGACGCGTACCCCAAGTAGCGCATGCAACGTACATTCTTAGAAATATATATGTAAACGAATACTTGAATGGAATAATAATAATATGATGAATAAGTATATATAAATATACATGTCTAAGGATACCTGTGTGTGTGTATATATACATTGATAGATATATGTACAAGTAATTAATTAAAGCAAAAATAAATTAAAGGCACACTTATAAATAAAGAGAGATATATTAAATGGAAAATTATATTAAATTAAATAAGAGATATGATTATATGAACATAAATAAAATATACATGTGGTTATATGGATATAAAGATAAATATAATATATATATATATACACACACACATTAAGTATAGTAAGATGAAATTTATAGATTATCATATGAAAAACAAATAGATATAGATATATCAAAACTATATACCATTAAAAATAATAATAAATAGATAAATAATGAAACATATATATATATATATATATAAACATTTATGATATAAGTATATTATTATTAAATAAAAAAAAGAATAGAAAAATCGTGATTGGCTTTCCGTGGAAGCCAACCAATTCTGCCAACTACTCCCACTAACATTAGAGCAGAAATTTTGAGACAAAGGCAAAGAGGACTCAAATCCTCTGCAAAACCAAAAAAAAAAAAACTAAAGCAATTAAAAGAGGGAGAGAGAAGCTATTTCCAGCCAACAACCCCCACTAAGCTTTAATGCCATTATTGGTACAAAGGAGGACAGCTCATGGGAGTAATCAGTGGAGCAACAAGAAAAAAAATGAAATGAATGAAAAAAAAAGGAGCAGTGTTCTCAACAACTAAAGGAGAGGGTGGAGAACAGAAACCCAGAAGAATAAGGAGCAAGAAAAATGTGGATGGTAGCAGCAAAAATTGCAGGTTTCCTTTCAGGTATTAAGGATTAGAGAGTGGGCTGTTGTTCTTAGCAAAAACAAGGCAACATCGCAGTAAGAGAGGAAGTCACTACATGATTCTCTTGGTGGCCAAAGACACCATTCACGATCAAAGGAAGTCCTGCTCAACCGCTGTCAGTGAACAGTGTGGCAACCATGTCACTGTTGCTGCAAACCAGGAAGAACGAAGGTGAAGGAGATGAAAGGAGGAAAAAAAAAAAAAGAGAAAAGGAAAAGGGGAAAAAGAAGAGGGACCCTAAGCCTACCATATGGCCCTACTCACCGCCATCTTTGGCGTATTATATATGCCTTGACAATTGCTAGAATGGAGCCAAAATAGCAGCTGCACCGATAAAGAGATATAGTAACACATCAAGCCAAAACAAGGGAGCTGCTGACCTTGCTATCCTTAGCCGATCAGGGGCGTATAGTGGCTGTCATTGAGGCTGAGTATGGCGTGACAACAGGGGACATGCATGAAGGTCTGATTAGGGGAGTTTGGTGATGACATTTGGCTAGGCAGTGAGGGAGTTGAGGGCTAAAACACATGGCTAGTACAGGGGTACCATTGGGCACTAGTTGGAACCGAGACACATGAGGAAACTTTAGAGGGTTCAAATATTGCCCTTTCTCTTCATGTTTGTAGCTGTAATGTGAGGAGGAAACAAGGCAATAAGCTTTTGCTATCCTATTAAACAACGGTAAGAACATTATATTTGGATTTAAGAGTGATGTGAATATATATATATATATATATATATATATATATATATATATATATATATATGAGTAAGAGAATTTGTTACATATAAGGTCAAGGCATATATTTCTCTCTGTATGTATATATGAAATAAACAAATATAAATTTGTAAATATTATTGATACGACGAGGGAGGTTGAAGTATATACATGTGTATACACACACAATTAGAGAGATAACGAAGGATTAATTCTCGATATAGAAGTGAATTCTATTAATCGTGGCTCTTAGACATGCTTTAATAGATGATTAAATGTAATTAAGACATATTATTGAAATATTAATTGATTGGTTTGTAGTGACTTGGAGCAATTAGGAGCTCGAGTCTTGATTTGGAAAGCTTGAGGAAGATGATTGCTAAGCAGTAAGGTAAGTGGAGTAAGTAAAGTTTCGCTAGCATCATCTCATAAGATATGTTTAAATTTTATAAATAAATTACCTATCTTTCGAATTTAAGTGCTGTGATGGTATTGATCGAGTGATATAGGTAAGAATACAAGGTATGATCAAATTGTGAATCTGAATGATGCTTGGGCTGGGATTGAAATTGTGTTTTCTGATTTGTGTGTTGTGGCCGGCCAAGCTTGCTTGTTGTTTGAAATAAAATATTCAAGTGTTAAGTTATCGCATGAATATTGTCTGTCTAATCTATTTAGGCTAAGTGTATGTGTGCATGGTTTGCATTAAAATCTCACTAGGGAACCATGCAGAGTACGTAGAGGTACTCCATTAATGCATAGGTAAATTCATATGCAGCATGATTTGACTCGAATTGTTGTATGCATAAGCTTTATAATACTCAATATTTCGCTTTGGTTTGAGAAGCATCTAGCTTTGTAAGGAAGAGCTTTTACACGTATTTGGAAACCTTAAAACTGTTTTGATTTGTGTTTTGAAAACCATGTGTACAATTGGTATAATGTTGTACCTTTGAATTTTGACAATACACTCCATCTTGCTAAGTTAAGTTTTGATCAGTAATCCGATTTCTAAATCAAGGGATTTCAATCAGTACTCAGTAGTCCGTTTTCTAAACTAAAGAATTTTAATCAATACTTAGTTTTCCATTCTATATTTGATTTTAGGCAGATCCATTGACCTTCGGGTCATTCAGAGCTTATCAAGCTTTGCTCAGGTTCCTTTACCAGTCTATCGAGCTCTGTGCTCTAGATTTTCAATATCAGTATCTGCGCCTTACGAGCATTGTGCTTTAGGCATTATCAAGCTTGTCCCAAAAACCAGCAGGCAACCAGTTATTGACTGCGCAGCGGGGCTGGAATAACTCTATGGCCATAGATATTATCGTGAGAGCCACCTTTAGAATCCTAAGGGAACTATGTGCTATACGGTCACGTCCTTGTGACTTTTTATCCATCATTAGCTAGGATGGACATCAGTATCAATATCAGTGTTAGTATCGACTATCAGGGATCTTTGCCTACACTTTATCAGTATCAGTTTTCAGTGATTTGAGGCTTTATGCCAAACTTATCAGTATTCATTTTGAATTTCAGTTACAGTTCAGTATTTGAGGCTTTATGCCTAAACTTTATCAATATCGTTTTGGATTTCAGTTTCAGTTTAGTATTTGAGGCTTTATGCCAAACTTATTAGTATTCGTTTTGGATTTCAGTTTCAGTTTAGTATTTGAGGCTTTATGCCAAACTTTATCAGTATCTGCTTTGGATTTCAATTTCAATTCAATATTTGAGGCTTCATGCCTAAACCTTATCTGTTTTGATTTCAACATCAATTTTCAGTATTTATAGGTATTTTGCCTAACTCCATCGAGTATTTATTTTCATAAGATTATTTGTTTTCAACTCAGTGCATAAAGACCATGTTTGAACTCATGTGCATAATTATCATGTTTTAAACTCATATGCATAATGACCATGATTGAACTCATGCATAGTGATCGTGTTTTGAACTCGGTGCATAGTAGTTGTGTTTAAACTAAGTGTATTAGAAAGCTGTTTCGTTATTGGAATCAGTTCTCAACGTTTTGAGATTTTATTCCTAAACTTATTGATTTTTCAATTTTACTGCGATTATCGATTTTGAACTAAATACATCAAAAAATCTATTTTTTTCAGAGTCTTTAGGCCCAACCTTATCAGTATCAGTTCAATATAATTATCGATTTTGAACCATGTGTTTAAAGAAGTGTTTCTATATTAGTATCGACTTTATTATTTCGACGTTTACGCCTAAAGTGATTAGTAATCTATTTTGAACGAGTGCATAGTGATTTTGGTTTTGAATAAATACATTGTGAATCAGTTTTAAACTGATTGGTTTTGAACTAAGCACATTACCATTGTAATGCTATGCATCCTATTAACATTGTTGTATTGTGACGAGTAATCGTGTTCTTTAGTATCATGTTGAGGCTCAAAAAAATGAGGTTCGTAGGATATCATTCAGACTAATACCTTGTACAGCTTCAACCTTAAAGTATGAGTCCGGATAGATAGATCCGGCATCAGGACATAGTATCACACATACATGTCACTTTATTTTCTGTTCATGCATACACATGCATGTAGATCGACATGAGCCTAGCATGCATTTACTTAAAGTACTTACTAAGCCGTGGTTTGCTCATCCCTTTCTAACATCATCGCAGATCATACGAGCTAGAGGCCGCGTTTAGAGTTCTATGTAAGCCATCAGGGACCGTACCAAGCTTAGGTACATACCAACGTCCTTTGAGCTTGCTTTCGCTATTTTACAAGGTATATAGATAACGTATTATTTTGTTTACATGCCCATTTTGTAAAGATTACACAATATAGTTTGCTTATGTCATGGGATGTAACTTAGGATCGTTTTAGATTATTTTGAGAGTGATATGATGATCGATTGTGATCCTGGATTTGATATATTTGTGATAATTAATGGTGGATATTAGGAATGTTGACATGGTAATTATTTGATTAATTACACTATGATGTGAATGTGTGTATGGCAGAATTGATTTGGTATGATTGGATTATGATAAGTGACAATGTTTTACAGGTTCTTTGTCTAGGGAAATCTCTAAATATAAAGGGGGATATTTTCAATTTGATTTTTAGGCAAGAGTACATTATGGATTAAAAATGATCATTATATGCCTTAGAGAGTTATTTTACTTACTTTTGGATCAAAGAATAAGTTAGTAAACTTGAATCGAAATGAGAAAAGATAAGTGAAAATCGTTTAGTGATTACATTGACACCGAATATAAACCATAAATCAAAAAGGAAAAATTTAGTTCATAAATTTGCCAAGTGTAATAAGTTAAAGTGTTAAGCGTACATCACGGCCTTCGGGTCGTGACAGGACAACTCCACTTGGGAACTTATTAATCTTCCACCTGGCAAGCATACCATAGGCTGCAAATGGGTGTACAAGGTTAAGCTAAAAGCAGATGGTACACTTGACAGGTACAAGGCAAGACTTGTAGCCAAGGGCTACACTCAACAAGAACGAATTGACTACCTTGAAACCTTCTATCCTGTTGTTAAGATGAACACTATTTGTAAGCTTCTTGCCTTATTTGCAGCCAAGAATTGGTACTTGGAATAACTAGACATTAATAATGCCTTCCTCCATAAAGATTTGAATGAGGAGGTTTTTATGGAGGTGCCACCAGGATTGACTTCTCCTAAGCCTAACCAAGTTTGCAAATTACTCAAGTCTGTCTATGGCCTTAAACAGTCCAGTCGACAACGGAATGCCAGACTCACTAATGTGTTGATTGAATCTGGTTTTGTGTAAGCTCCTTCAGATCCATCCCTCTTTATTTAGCACACTGGTTCTTCTATTACATCACTTCTTGTGTATTTAGATGATGTTATTCTTGCTGGCAACAATTTTGCTCATATCACATCTGTCAAACAGAAGTTACATGATTTTTTCAAGATCAAAGATTTAGGAGCATTAAAATACTTTTTTGGCTTGGAGATCTCATGTTCTTCCTCTGGTATTAACCTTTCCCAACGTAAATATGCACTGGACATTCTCTCTGAAGTTGGTTTCTTGGAATGTAAACCTGCTCCTACTCCAATGATACCAACCGCTAAGCTTTCATGTTTTGATAGCAATCCTTTATCTGATGTTACAGCCTACAAAAGACTTATTGGGAAACTTCTCTATCTTACTTCAACCAGGCTCGATATCACCTATGCTACACAACAACTCTCTCAGTTCTTAAATAAGCCTACACAGTAGTAGCTTGTTGCTGCTCATCGTGTCCTCAGATACATTAAAACAGCACTTGGTCAAAGCTTATTTTTCCCAGCCTCCTCAGACTTCAAGATAAAGGCATTCTCAAATTCAAATTGGGGATTTTACTTTGATAGTCGAAAATCCATCACTGGTTATTGTATTTTCTTTGGCCATTCCCTTGTAGCTTGGAGATCCAAAAAGCAAACCACTGTCTCTCGAACATCTTCAAAGGCTGAATATCGAGCATTGGTCACTACTACATGTGAAATACATGTGGTTCCTTTATTTGCTTTGAGATCTTCAGATTTCACACCCCACTCCAGCATTACTTTTTTGTGACAATCAATCTGCCATGCATATTGCTAAGAATCCTATGTTCCATGAGAGAACCAAACATATTGATAGTGATTGTCATATTGTGAGTGAAAAGCTTACTACTGGTGTTCTTCATTTACTTCCCATCAAGCCCTCTGATCAGTTAGCTGATATTTTGACCAAGGCCTCTCAACCTGCAGCTTTACATCATTGTTTGTCCAAGCTGGGAGTCCAAAATCTATACTCTCCAGCTTGCAGGGGAGGGGTATCACAGCAACTACCCAGAGTAGAGGCACATACTGAAGCAACTCAACAATAGAATAACAGCTCGCCAATCCACACAGCTGTAGAAACTTCCAACAACAGCACCACAAGTTCATTAACGAATTCTCAAAATTAGGAATTAATTGTTTGCATTTAACTTTCTGTTATATTTCAAACTTCTGTTATTTTAAATTTCCCGCCAACATTTTGTATTTGCTTCCGCCAAAAGCTCTCCTTAGCAGTTATATATACTGTAATGAACACTGTAATAAAGCATGGAATAAAAGGCTCATTCTCTCGAGCAACCATTTCTTTCATTTTCTCCTCAATTCAGCTATTGCAATACATCTTAACTTGTGATCAATTTCCATATATTTCATTTTTTGGTTGAAATGTCCCAGAATTCGAAAGTTAATTTGGGCCCTGATTAATCTAAAGTCAAGCTACGGTCAGATTCGATACGAGAGAAGCTCTCTCAATGTTATTTTCTCCATTTATAAAGCTTGAATTAGAGATTTTGCTTAAAAAGCATCAAGCTCTTTTCACTCGATCTAACAGACATTGATATTTCCATATATTTCACATCTCACTAAACAAACTTATTTAGAAGATTTTCATTGTAGTTACCTATTAGGCTTAGCTCAAAAATATAATACAAAGGATTAGTATGTTCCCAAGCAGGGAAAGATTCACAAATCAGTAAAATCATTTGCATGTTAACTACTATTAAGAGTTATAAAAAGTAGACAGTTTTGTCAGTTCAGCTCTTAAGAGTGAAAAAGTTAATGCTGACATCTTACTTGGTTGGGCAGTCAAGCATCTCCTGAGACTGTGCCAAAGTACGGTCTTCAAACTTTCTCCACTAAGCAAGATACTTAGTAAAGCTTTTCCTCTGTGGTCATCTTATACTTCTAAAAATTTTCATGTAGATATTGAGAGGGCCACAATATACAGCTAGATATGAGGAACTTAACTTTAGTATGCTTTATTAATGTGGTTGCATTAAATCCTACAATGTGGGTAATATAACATAGAGGTTTAGCAATTTCTTTTATTTCATAGATTAATTCCAACATGTTTAATGCCATTAGATGAAAAAGCCTCACATGGAAAGGTTTTAAATGCCTTTTAATACTATAACACACATTTCAAAATGGATCATGCAACTTTGCATGCATGCATTTCTTTTCTTCTCTCTCAGCAAAAAGTCCAAAAACAAAACAAAGAAGAAGTCTTACCTACAAAAGGGAAGAAGAATTGCAACCCACAAATTCTCTCAATTTACTCTTTGTCTTCCTCTTTTGCTCAATACTGTAAATATTACAAAAGAAATCGATGGTTAATCAAAATATCAAGGCACACGCAAATTATAATCAAATGTTTCATTGTCACGATAAAGCAAACACCTTAAAGACATAAATTCCCAAACCCGAATGTTACAGAAACCAACATCAAAATCCAACTTTATTAAACTCTCTTTTAATTATTAGTATTAGAAATCACATATCTTTCAGTCAGTGGCATGATTTTAACATAACTAACAACAACATTTACATAAATTTTGAAGAGTGAAATTGGATTTAGTTTGAAATATAAATTATGAGGATGAGATATAGACACTATATATAAAAAATTAGTATAAGAGAAGATGGATTTAAAATCCACAAATTCATATTTAGATTTAATTTTATAATTAAATAAAAGTTAATAATTAATAAATTTAAAATTTAGATACGTACGAAAAGCATAAACTATAGCAAATATATGTACATATTTTTACTTCATAAGCACATCCTATAAAAGTCCAAAAGTTAATAGAATCTTTGTCAACTTTAAAAAAGCAAACATATATTAAGCATATAAAAAGTAGATCTCAAAGCATGTGTAAAGATTCTAAATTATATCTCAATCCACAATTTTTTAACTGATAAAAATAATCTCCCATTAGTATATTTAATCCAAAGTTATATTCAATAAGTCATAACAAGAAATTTCAGAACATTATTGCCTAAAGTAATAACAAATTGAATCTAAAAGTGACCTACCTTTTGAGCCTAAGTCTGGTTGTTCCTTCTCATCAGAGCTAAAACTTCTTTGAGCCTATGTTTCATTGTAGTAGTAGAGTCATCAAGGCCTTCTTCATCATTAACATCATTTCCATCATTGATTCTTCCAAATCTCTATTGTTCTTTTCATCTTGGGTTAATGACGAATTGGCATGACATAAGATCTGTAATTTGTGTTGGATTCAACCTCTTTGTAATTAGATCTCAAAGCATCCACATAGAATACAGTGACACCACATTTTTGCACTTTGATTTTTTTTTCTTTATTCAATTCAATGTAGAATTCAAACGAGGCCTCATCAAAATGCTTGTTTCTGGATGCTTCAATGATTCCACTTTCAAAACCATCAAATAAAAGGATCACATGATTGGCCTTAAATCCTATGTGACAACCCAAATTGTTTGGCCAATACCAGTTATATGCAAAATTGTGATAATCACCGCACTTGGTTTTTAATTGGTATTTGCATTCGACTCTGAAAGCTTTGCCATCATGATGGTACTCAAAATCAACCACAATGCATAGAATAAAACCCAAGAGTCTATTATTAGAACAAGCTGGACTCAACTGCACAGTTATTGGAGAATTGCTACTACTATTCTTGAATCTCTTTGAAATTTCACTTCTAGGTAAACAATGTCCCAACAAATTATATTCTTTTCTCATTGTTAAAATTGTCAATGAGTCAGGCAATGCTTTTCTTGTTTTATAACCTTACTAGTCATCATTTTTGGAGTTTGAGATTTGACAATTGACACCAATTTTTACTTTGGTCAGTAGAAAAAGAATAAGAGAAAGAAGTGAATAAAAAGTTAATGAACACAACTAAAAAGAAAACAATTTTATCTTGCTTTTGCTAGTCTTGGTCTTGGATTCCGTTTGGTGTGGTGCAACATGCAAAAGAACTTCCTTGAAATTTCCACATAATGGAAAAGAAAGATAAGCAAAAGCATTAACAAAACAATTGTTGGGTCCAGCAAATGTGTTGGATGACCAAGACTTAGGGCTTTGCTCTAGTATTCTATATTCATAACAACATACTTCCTATGGGAGTTAGTGGGACACTAGGACAAATGAGGTGGCTCAATGGAAGGTAAGGATTTTAAGGATGCATTTGGTAGAGTGCAATTTGAGAGAATGGATAGGAGTGATCCGAAAAGTGAAAAGAAAATTACTCTTATTATTGTCTAGTAAAAAAAAATGTGAGAAAAGAAAATAAGAAAAATTGGTATTTTTTATCTTTATTTACAAAAGTAAATTCTAAATTAGAAGGATCAGTGAAAAGAAAAAAGATCTAGGGAGAAGCCGTCTTTGGTGCTTTGCTTACAATGATTCCACCATTAACACAATTGTAGTTTAATGTTTTCTTTGTAGTCCTCGTCCTCTCTCAGACAATAAGTTTAGCATTTCAAAAGACATTTAAAAGGTGTTACCTGCAAGAACTACCCTGATTGACCACTTTGAGCTCATCTTTTATATAAAGAAGGGTCCCTCATATTTCCACCTGCATTTACCATTTCCAAAAGGGAATTCAGAGAATATGCAGACACTACTAGAAGTCATTATTTTCTTCTGTTAAATTTCAGATACTGCTAAAGAGATGCTTTCAAGAGTAGTATTCCATATTCACAACTTACAACCGACAAAACTATATATCAGAAACTAAGAGCTTAGCCCTAAAGACAAAACCATTAATATCTCCAAAGATCATTGAATTTCAAGTGTAGCACTGAAACTGTTTGTGATCAATGATGCAACTAGCTGGCCTTTTTTTCTTAGAACATCTTGAATGACCCACCCAATCCATCTCAATCAATTTGATAATTAAAGAACAACAAAAAACAAAGATGGTCATTATTTCACTTCTACGACATTGGTATTTTCCCAGCAGAGTTGCATACCGATTACTGAAAATCCTGCTTTTTTTCCCCTTTTCTGTTTTCTGTTCAATGTAATGGTGGATGTTATTAATAAAAACAGCTACTTCAGCTGCTGTCTGTACTTACAATTCAATAAATAAAATCCTGTTGTTTTGTGAAAAAAAAAAAACTAGCTAGTCTATTTCCTCAAATTTTGGAACCAAAATGCAAAGAATCTTTAAAGAGTATAAAAGCAGTGAGATTAAAGGTAAATATACAAATGAAAGAAAGACAATAAAAGCTCAACATCATCAAAATGTATTGTATGTGTAGGAAATCAAAGTATTGTATTGAAAGACTTAAGATA
Source organism: Heritiera fomes (assembly GCA_032173925.1). NCBI lineage: Eukaryota > Viridiplantae > Streptophyta > Magnoliopsida > Malvales > Malvaceae > Heritiera > Heritiera fomes. The sequence continues at coordinate 32,338,899 of JAPDPM010000009.1, read as the reverse complement.
AAACTGTACATAGGTACTCTATTTATATACAAAGAACTTCTAACTAAATAGGAAAGTATATCACTCATAATCTTAGATATTATTCTAATTAATAGAATCTATAATCGAGTGATTCTCTAACCTTAATGCTAGGGATACACATATATACTGATTTCCTAAAATAACAAATTAATTAAAACAGTAGTTGACTTTCCAATAATATTCTTGACACTCCCTCTCAAGCTGGTGAATAAATATTGTCCATTCCCAGCTTGGTTACAATCTTGTGGAAGAGTGGATTGTTAAGTCCCTTAGTTAGAACGTCTACTAGCTGTGATTCGCTTGGTATATAGGGTGTGCAAATGAGACCACTATCAAGCTTCTCCTTAATGAAGTGTCTGTCAACTTCAATATGTTTTGTTCTGTCATGCTGCACAGGATTGTGTGCGATGCTAATTGCAGATTTGTTGTCACAATAGAGCTTCATAGGGCCATCCCACTTGAGTCTTAGATCTTCCAAAATGATCTTCAACCATAGTAGCTCACATACACTTTGCGCCATTGCCCGAAATTCTGATTCTGCACTTGATCTTGCCACAACATTCTGCTTTTTACTCCTCCAAGTAACTAAGTTTCCTCCCAAAAAGGTGCAATAACCTGTGGTGGATCTTCTATCAACCACTGAGCTTGCGTAGTCAGTGTCGGTGTAGGCCTCCAAAGTGAGCTTATCACCTTTTTTGAACAAAATTCCCTTTCCTGGAGTTCCCTTGAGATAGTGCAATATTCTGTGAACTACATGCAAATGGAGTTCCTTAGGGTTGTGCATAAATTGGCTCACCACACTAACTGCATAGGCAATATCAAGCCGTGTGTGGGATAGGTAGATTAGTCTACCAACCAGTTTCTGATATGATTCTTTGTCTGTAGCATTGTCTCCCTCTACTTCTCCAAGTTTATGATTAGGATCAATTGGTGTGCTGGATGGTTTGCACGCCAATTTTCCCGTGTCTCGCAAGAGATTGAGGACATACTTTTGTTGGGATATAAAGATCCCTTGTTTCGACCGTGCCACTTCAATGCCCAAGAAATATTTCAAGTTTCCTAATTCCTTAATCTCGAACTCCTTTGCCAAACATCTTCCCAAGTTCTACCTTTCCTTTTCACTATTTCCTGTCACTATGATATCGTCAACATAGACAATGAGAGCAGTAACTCCCTTTGAACCTGAGTGTTTTATGAATAAGGTGTGATCCCCTTGGCTCTGCTTGTACCCTATGGAATGCATTACCTTGGCAAATCTCCCAAACCAGGCTCTTGGTGACTGTTTTAGGCCATATAGTGCCTTCTTGAGCTTGCAAACCTTATTTGCAGCCATGTTTCTATTGAATCCAAGGGGTATTTCCATGTAGATTTCCTCCTAAAGATCTCCGTGCAAGAATGCATTTTTTACATGAAACTATTGTAAAGGCCTGTCAAAGTTAACTGCTAAAGACAGAAGAATTCTCACCGTATTCATCTTGGCAACTAGAGCAAAGGTTTCTTGATAATCTATTCCATATGTCTGTGTGTATCCTTTAGCCACCAGCCTAGCTTTGTACCTCTCAAGTGTTCCATCTGCTTTATGCATAACTGTAAAGACCCATTTACATCCCACCGGTTTCTTTCCTCTTGGTAGCTCCACAATCTCCCAAGTATTGTTCTTCTCCAGGGCTTGCATTTCAACATTCATAGCATTCTTCCAATTTTCACAATTTAAAGCCTCTGATAATGTTTTTGGAATAGATACTGTGTTTATATTTGTAAGGAAACTTCTATGAGATGGAGAGCATTTCTCAAAAGACACAAAGTGGGATATTGGGTATAATGGATGTTTTGTGCACTCTCTAGTTCCTTTCCTAAGGGCTATGGGCAAATCAATGTCAGATAAGAAATCACTTTGAGGAGTAGAGCTAGAAGATATTACCTCATTTCCAGGATTTGAGTCTGATGATTGGTCTGGCCTTGGTTCAGGGGCTAGACTTTTCCTCCTTGAGTAAACCTGTGAGAACCGATTGTAAGTAGTGTCCTTTCCCCCATCTTCTTGTGAACTAGGTTGTAAGGAGGATTCATTTTGGGTTTGTGAAGGTGGAGGCTCAGGTTGCTCAATTGTAGCTTTAGGAGAGGTTTCGATCTTAGGTTGGAATTTAGAAGATGATGATGGCAAGTCAAGGAGAAAGAAGTCTCGATCCTTATCTTCCACAAATGTTGTCTCTCCCTGAAGATAAGGTTGAGTGAAATATGGTTCTGTTTCAATGAAGGTAACATTTGCGGAGATTAGGAGTTTTTTAGTAGGTGGGTGATAGCACTTGTACCCTTTCTGTGTTGAAGAGTATCCCACAAAGGCACACTTGATAGCTCTAGGGTCTAACTTTCCTCTATTTTGGCTGTGGACATGAACAAATGAGACACACCCAAATACTCTGGGAACAAGATGGTTTGTTGTACTAAGACTTGGATAAAAGTGAGACAATACCTCCATGGGACTCTTGAAGTTTAACACTCGAGATGGTAACCTGTTTATGACATGTGTGGCTGTAAGAACTGCTTCCCCCCAAAGGTATTTTGGCATATTTTTCTGAAATAATAATGCTCGAGTAGTGTTTAGGAGATGGCCATTTTTCCTTTCTGCAACTCCATTTTGTTGTGGAGTAAAGACACAGGATGACTCATGAATAATACCTTCTTGTTGAAAATATGGGGAAAGTGTTTGGTTGAAATAATCTTTTGCATTATCTGACCTAAACCTTTTGGATTTAGACCCTAAATTGGTTTTTTATCATGGAAAAGAAGTTTGGGAGGATATCACTCACATCAGATTTTGATTTAAGCAGAAATATCCAAGTAACTCTTGTACAATCATCAATAAATGAAACAAACCAACGTGCCCCAGAAATATTTGGAATTGTTGATGGACCCCATATATCACTATGAATCAACTCAAAAGGAAAAAGACTTCTTTTGTTATTGGTGGAAAAGGTAGCACGTCTGTGTTTTGCAAGTTCACATGCATCACAATGAAACTGCTTATCAACTAGTCCTTTGAACAAAGAAGGGAACATAATTTCAAGTGTTGAAAAAGAAGGATGTCCGAGCCTAAAATGGTGAAGCCAAATTGTGTCTTTATTGGTGAGGTTTTGTCCAGAAAGGTAGGTTAGGGGCTGGTTCCACTTACCAACTTTCGATTTCTCTAATTCCTCAAGATAGTATAATTCGTCCTTCTCCTTAGCACGTCCAATCATCATTCCCGAGCCCTGGTCTTGAAATAGACAATAAGATGGAAAAAAAGTTACTTTGCAATTCATGTCATGGGAAAGATTGGATATTGATAAAAGATTGGTAGACAATTTGGGAACATGTAGGACATTTTTCAAAGTAAGGTTAGGATTGATTTTTATTTCTCTTACCCCAGCTACCGTGGCTAAGGAGCCATCGGCAGTAGCAATTTTCCTACTACTAGAACAAGGTGAATATGAACTAAAGTTTTGAAAGGAATGAGTCATATGATATGTGGTTCTTGAATCAATAATCAACAAATGTTTAAAGGTTCTATCTGAGGCATTTAAAGCGTGAGAGGTTGGAAGTTTACCTGAATGTATCAATGAATAGGTACCTGAAGGTTTTTCGAGGATACTTAGGAGATTTCTCAGCTTTTCAATCTCTTCTTTATTGAGACTGCCCAACTCCTTTGGTGCTGCAGTGGTTGTTTCTGCAACTTTTGACATCTTTCACAAATCAAAACTTGCTGAAGGGTTGGTGAGAATCAGAGATAAATCGGCAATGAAGGCCAAGCAACAAAGAGAAACCACCAATGATGAAGAATAGAGGAAAAATTCAGTTATGAAGGCTGATAAAAAAGAACACATGAAATACTCTATTTTGTCTTTAGAAAACAGAGCAAAGACAACAGTGATGAAGGCTGGAACAATAGAACCAGAACTGAGCCTATAGAGATGAACAAAAACAAATTTTGGTGATGAAGGCTGGATGAGAAAATGGCTATGAAGGCCTAAGGCAAAAAAATCAGCAATGAAGGCTGAAGAAGAAACTGCAGAAAATCAGCAATGAAGGCTGAAAAAGTGACTGATTTCCAAGAAAAAAACCTAAAGCTCTGATACCATGTAGGAAATCAAAGTATTGTATTGAAAGACTTAAGATAAAACTGTACATAGGTACCTTATTATATACAAAGAACTTCTAACTAAATAGGAAAGTATATCACTCATAATCCTAGATATTATTCTAATTAATAGAATCTATAATTGAGTGATTCTCTAACCTTAATGCTAGGAATACACATATATACCGATTTCCTAAAATAACAAATTAATTAAAACAGTAGTTGACTTTCCAATAATACTCTTGACAGTATGGATATCATCTCCAGGTATCTTGCAATCAACAACATCATCAAGCTGTGGTTTAAAAAGTTTTAACACAACAACTATATTCCTATAATCCTTTTCAGCCGGAAAAACTTTTATTGTTTGGCATCATATCAGAATTAAAAACAAATACTTGTAATTGAAAATAGTATAAAAACCGCAAAATCTGTTCATAACATAGATGAGGGCTCTCTTGGTAAAACTTGTTTGCATAATCATTAGTGTTAACTTTTTCCTATAATCTAAGAAAACCCCTTCATCTAGAAAGATTTGATTTTATAATTATTCATAAGGGAGTTTTATTTGGCTGTAAGTTGAATATAGTCTAAATCTTATTTATTTGGCACAAAGAGCAACAATCTATATCTTATTTATTTGATGCAAACTTTATAGGGAGTTTTAAAGTATAAAAGACAGGATATTTTCACTTGAATCTGTGATGATGTTGATGTGTTTTTTATGTTTTATGGTTAAACATGAACATCTTACTGAGGTACAAGGCAAGAGCTATATTGCATATACAAAGCACCTAGATTTCGTAACTATACACAAAATATGTTACTTTCAGCTAATTGGACCTTTCCCATCTCTACAAGATCTTTAGCTTCTGAACAAACAGGAACGAAATGCTTGGTACAGGTTGGAGATTCAATCTTGATGTTTGAAAAAGTGTTGTAGTGTTAAAATCATACTTGCGAGCAGTAATAATCAAACATGAACAACTTATTAATCAAGACCAAAACTACCCATTGCCTTTACATACAAACACAGAAATCTCATATTATAACAAAACCAAAAGAATTTATCCCCGTGCCTAACGTCTGACCTAAAAAGTTGGAAGTTCAAACTAACCTCAAGACACAAACTTGCCCTTCAGTCTCTTGTTATCAATTCCTTTGATCTCTCCACCACTAAATCATCTTCACAATTAGCAGACAAACCCAACATTTTGCCTGTTTTCCACGAATGTTCAGCTGTTTTAGTAATGATCATATTCCTGTTTCGAAAATCACCATCTGATTTAGATCCATATACGAAGTCTCTCCCCAGATTCCATTCTTTATTTGTTTCTAGAGCTGTCAAAAAGGATTGGTCCGATCCGGCCTAGGCCGGCTCTAACGAACCAAATCATAAATGGATCGAGTCAAAAAGTTTTCTTTGTTAAATAGATTTGAAAAAGCAAGCTCATATCCGCCTCTAAGAGTTAATGACTTAAATGAACCAGTTTGTATAAGAAATTAAAAAATTAAAATTTATATTAAAATCTCATTTTTTTAATATATAAACAAAATAAAATTTGAAATAAATATTAAATAACATCAAATAAATTCATATCAAATCCATCAACCCTTTAATATCATTTGAATATTACATATTAATAGTTTAACAAGTATAATATAAATTGTTTTAACAAACCTAGATACTGAAAAACATGTCTCAACAATATTACAAATTAAAAACATGATAAACAGATCCATGTCCATCCATCTCCTTCTTAGTATCAATCACATTCAATCAATTTTTTTCAACTTCGCCATCTACAAACATAAATAAAGAATAATATAAGAACTCACAAGAATTAAACTTATAAATTGATTAAAAATTGTCAACTAATTAATAACATTACCGTCGAAACTAAGAATCAATTTTGGGTGTGAATAAGAGTTTTCACGTCCTCATGATCTAGAGAACTTCGATACTAACTTAAAACACGAGAATCAATACTAAAAGAACTCTTTGATACCACCGTTGTTATTGGAATGTTCAAGATATCACAACCTATACTTGCAAGTTTTGAAAATCTTGTCTTATGATCTTTCCACCATTGTAACACATTTAAATCTTCAACCATGCGATTCATAATCTTTAGCTCTTCCAAATAAAGATCTAATTGAGATTTTGGTTTTTCTACTTGAATAGTTTCAAATCTTTTGAAAGCCTATATTATTGGACATTTCAAAAAAAATTAATTGTCATTACAAAAGAGAATTTAAAATAAAGTATATATTTTAAAAACAAAAATGGACTTACATTACTCAAAGCATATGCATTCTTCCCCTTCCAACTAACATGTGTAAGAGGTTGTGAGTCATTAGGTTGGCTTGAAGTAATTTAGTAATACTAAATAGAATTAATTTTATATATTTTACTTTAGTTAAAATGTTAAACATATAAATAATTAAAATAAAAATAAAATTTTAATATAATTAAAAATATTAACAAATTAAACTGGCTGGCCCATTAAAGCCCGGGCTAAATCCATCTAGGCTTGGGCCAAAATGGGCTGGGCTAAAAAGCTCTCTTTCTTAAATGGGCTAAAAAATGAAGTCAAAGTCCTGAATAAATGGGCTAGGCCGGGCCTGCTCAATGAGCCTTGGTCTATTTTGACAGTGTTTATTTCTTCTTTTGTTTTTTCTCTTTGTGTTCCCTTTCCCTTTAATTTTACTTAGAATACACTTCCTCTACATCCTCCAAAATTTTCTCTCCTCTTATTCTTCTTATGTAACGTGAATCATTCGGCTAGGGTTCCTCCATTTGAGTTGGTCTAAAAAAATGGGCTCAAATTTTCTTCTTCAATTCCCAGCCTATCTTTAAAGGCCTCAACAACCAAATTTTGGATACTCTTATCTCCACTCCTGCCACCGGGTTCATTATTGTTGAAAGAGTCCAAATTTCTTCTCAGCCTATTACCTTTATTAGACAAGGCATTTGTATCCATGGTTATTGCCTTCTTAGACAAATCCAAATTCTCGAAACCCAGCCTGTGATCCTCATGACTTGATTTAAAATTCTCTTCTGCGTTAATGACATGCTCCACGTACATTTTACCACTGTAATCAAGAAGCATGCAACCATTGGATTCTGTTCCAACGTCCTCTGCCAAAACAATAATAACCAACGTTCTATATTCTGTACTCTTGCCTTGCCACGGCTGATTACTTCCTTACCATCATTTAACCATGTTCATCCTCCTCCTTCCATAACTTCCATTGTCTCATCCACAACAAATTCAATAAAATATTGCCTCCCTGATATTTTATTTACATGAATATCAAAAACACCTTGTATCCTGAAATTCTCTAAGAATCTATTTGCTTCATAATAGCATCTAACTGTCCCAATCACACATTTCTCTAATTTATGCATGACTTCCACATCAATCTCTACACTGCAATATTTGAATTGCACGTGACCTTGTTTTCCCTTTTTTAAATCAACTTCATTAGCACCTCTATTTTTCAAAGGTATCACTTCCGCTTCATTTACCAATGCTTTCCTATATGATTTTTTCAGACCAACCATTTCAGAAATGTCATCTTCCCTTCACATCACTTCCACATTAGGAGTCTTTCCTTTAGAGGCTTTATTCAAATTGTGAAGACTGCAAATTTTTCGTACTAAATTTGTAAATAAATGAAGAAATTAAATAAACTTAGCATGAGATGTATTCTGAAAAAAATTCTATTAATGAGTAACAAAACTGAAGATGTGAGTATACTGCATTTAACAATAAATGATTAATATATATAATTTGGACTTATATAAATAAGTTTGATATATATATATATTAATTCAATAAGGAAAATAAATTAATATTTTGCACATTTGTGAAATAAACTAATAAATTATATAAATGCACTACAAAACCTAAGTGCATATATTGTAAGTGATTAAATAATTAAAAGAACAAATATATATATATATATATATTCAACTAAATGAAGGATAAAAGAATATTAAATTAAATGTGACATACACATGAGTATATGAATAAAATATATGTGTATATAAATTTATATAAAATAAATAAGAAAAAAAATATATACATTAAGTATAATATATATATATATATATAAATTTAAAACAAAGGAAGATAAAACATATATATATATTACTATTATGGATATAGATACTGGACATATATATAACATATATATATATATAACTGAAACAAGAGAAATATATATATATATATATATATATCATACGAAAGAAATATATATTTATAATATAAGATAATACATAATATAAGGTATTAAAAAAAAAAGAAACAAGTTTGGCAGGAGAAGCTCCCACCAAACATAGAAATGGCAAAGCACACTGCCCCATCCACACCACCCTTTTGTCCACCGGATTCTTACCTCTCATTCAATTTCAACTAAGAGACCATCTAAACACACAATATTTTTTTCTTCTCTCACCCATTTTCTCCTTTAATAAACAGTAATCATGTAGTGTAAAATAAAATGTGGAAAGAAAAAATTAAGGTGTGTTTAGTTGCTCTCTTCAACTAATCTATCAACTACTCACCTCTCCACCACGTATCACCCACATCCTTCACTCCATTCCTTCCTTCATTCCTCTCCTCTACTGCATCTTCCTTGGCATCAAAAGAAAAAAGAAATCGACAACCCATGAGTGAGTGGAACGAGAGAAAGACAGAGAAGGAGAGGCGGTGCAGTCGAGCGAGTGAAGACTAAGAAAAGAAGCTGTAGGAATAAGGAACTGAGAAAGAGATTGAGATTTTTAGGAGTAGAGAAATGGAAAAAAAAAAGAAACTGCTACAGTGAAAGAAAGTGATGGAAGCAGACTAAAAAAAAAAAGAGAATGAGAGCACTAAGAGAGAAAGAAAAACTACAGTGGAAGGAGAAGAAGAAAAAGAGAAATTGGTGGATGTATTAGGACTGGTTCATGGCTGGTTTAGGCATGTAAACAGGGCCTCGTTAATGGCCATAAATCGTGGTTGAACCAGGCTTCGGTGGCTGCTGGAAAAACAGTGGTAGTGGGACTCAGAACAAGGCTAGAAGTGTGATCTTGCGGGACTGATCAGGAGTGGTTTTTTTTATGGCTATAAGTTGGGATCGATGGTCTGCAAAACAGAGGAAGAAAAGGAAGAAATTTAGTTGGAATGTGAATTGTGTAAGGCAATGAAATAGGGGTTTTTCTTGGTATCATTCGATGGGCTGTTCAGGTTGTAGTTTTGAAGACTTCCAGGGGCTGTTAAGTGGCTATTTTCAGTGGTGGTGCGAGGCTGTTTGGTGACTTTAAATAGAAGCAAAACATGGCATTATGGGTGCTGGCTCAAGGTGGAATCGAGGTTGATCGTGGCTGACCTTGGAGCCAATTTAAATGGTTCAAAATAGGGTCGTATTGGGCCTCAAGGTGCTGCCAATAGGTGCTCTATAAAAGAATAAACAAGGGTGAAGCAAAAGCTGGCTAGAAACAGAACTAGAAGCTGATTTGGTGAGGCTGTAAGAGGCAGAAATGATCCTCGATTAATGGAGGGAATTAGAGAGAGTTTTAAACGTGGTAATTCCCTCCATTGTTGCTGCTGTGGAGTGGTTGTTAAAGAGCGAGGTTCGGCTATAGTAGCTTCAAGATTGATATACACATGTTGGACATTAACATAAAGGCTATGTGTGAATGTGGGGGCTGTTTGAATTATATTATTGGCTGCTATCTTGGTGGAGTAACAACAGCCAATTCCAAGCCAAAAATCGAGAGGTCCAAAGTGAATTGAAGCGGTGTTGAAGACTAATTTTGGTTTGGATGCTTGAGGAAAGATATCTGGTAAAATCTTGAGGTAAATGAGATAAGTAAAGTATGTTAGCACCATCTTGTGGGAATAGTTTTAAAGTTGATAAATATTTCGATTAATTCTTATGTTAAGAAAATACTAAAGCTATGGTTTGACATTGAGGTATAGTTGGTTTTATAAATTCAGTTTATGTTTGGGCTGGATTGAAACTTGCTTTCTGCCTTGTGTGTTGTGGCCAGCCAAGGGTGCATTTTGGGTGAAGTGAGCTGATGCATATGTGCATTCACATACAGCATGTTTTGAGTTTAATTACTTAATAATTATATTTTAAAGACTTGTATTATATTTTAAACCGCAAAATTTTGATTTGAACTGACTTTTAAAATAAATCAAAACTTCTTTGTATTCAAATTTGAAATTGATTTAATAAGTATTTTGAAATTTGTGCAAGCCAAGCACTACACGATAACAATGTTTTCGAATTGTTTTTGAGTGCGGGTATATCTTACAACCTTTGGGTCATTTTTAGCCTATCGAGCTTAGCTCTAGGTCTTATTACCCGTCTATCAAGCTTTGTGCTTAGACTACTATACTGTACTGTACCTATCAAGTCTAGTGCTCTAGGTAAATTGTTAGGCTTGTTTGGAAAACTAGCAGAGAAAGTCCAACTCTCGATTGATCAATGAGACTGGAGTATTATTCTATGGCCATAGATTTCGTGTTGCTTGTGACACCATTCCATCGCTAGCTAAGATGGACACTATTATCGTATCACTGACTGAAGATTTTTGCCTAAACTCTACATATTGTCGTTTTACTATCAGAACTTATTTAAGTGAATCGAGGCTACATGCTTAAAGGGTACTGATTTTCGTTTTATGAACTTATTGATTTATTGAAGTTCATACTGATTGATTTATCAAACTGGCTACTAATTGATTTATGGAAGTACCCACTGATTGACTTATTGATTTGCCTACTGATTGATTTATTGAACCGTCAACTGATTGATTTATCAAAGTGCCACTGATTGGTTTATTGCAAAGTATACTGAATGATTTATCGAAATTCATAGTGACTGATTTATCGAAGTGCATCATATTTTGATTTAATTGAAATGTATAGTGACTGGTTTATCGAAATGCATAGTGAATGGATTTAATTCGAAATGCACACTAAATTCGATTTAAATAAAGTGCATAATGAAAATATTTCGAACTGAAGTGTATGGCGAAAGACTTTGAACTGAAGTGCATGGTAAAAATGTTTTGATTTAAGATCGTGATTGAATACCATGCATGCATGTCACTTCAGCATTGTTTTTCTACACTTACATGTACATCGACATGAGTCTAACATGCATTTACTTAAACTACTTACTGAGCCATGGTTTTGCTTATCCCTTTCTAACATCATCGCAGATCACACAAGCTAAAGTCCACACCCAAAGTTTCTGTGTGGGCCTTGGGGACTGTACCTAGTAATGGTACTTGCTTAAGTCCTTCGAGTGCTGCATTTGTTACTTTTAAGGTATATGAAATTTTATACATCATGTTGGTTATCATGTATAGATATTATGCAATGCACAGTACATGTTTATTAGAAATATTTTGGGATGTAACTTAGGATCGCACTAGATTATTATAAAATAGAATAATTATTAAGTACAATTCGATATATGCTTGTGGTATGATAACTATGAACTTTATGGAATGTGAATATGTTAATTGATGATTCTGATATTGTGTGTAGTGTATAATAATATAAACTGTGGATTGTGGAGTTGAGATATGATATTGGAAAATATATATAAGGGGAGGTTTTCGATCTTTTTCTTTTGCTAAGTTGATCTCGAATTAATATATTGAGGAAGTAAGTTGATTTGCTTTAGGAGTTAACCTAAATAGTAACGATAAGTCAAATCCATCGAGAGACGTGAAAATTGTTTAATGGTGACACTGACACCGAATACAAACCTTAAGTGAAAAAAAAATTTAGTTCGTAAATTTGGGAAAACAATATAAGTGTGATTATTAAGTGTATGTCGTGGCTTTCGGGCTGTGACACAAATTTGGTCTCATTTTCCTCCAACAAGAAGATCTACTTCTAAATCTAGCAAAATTGACCCCAATCTTGTAATCTAATAGCCAAACCCCATTCAATCTATCCATAGCTCTCTTTGCATTTCCATATTCTTCAAATTGGACAAAATGATATTTCTTCTCTCTCAAACTCGTGGAATGAATACGTCCACTACTCGTCCTTATCTCTGAAAAATCCTTGAAGCCACCTCAAAATGAACCTTTGGTGGGATGTTATTCATGAACATGGAGAGCACTTACAAAAATAGTGGTAATTATTTTCAGTATCTTCCTTATATGGAAAACTAATCCTTAGAATTTGTATAGTTTTTGTTTTTATGTGTGATCATTGAAGTTTAAAAGATTTTGTTTTTTTTTTCGTAGTTCCAAGACTAGGGGAGAAGAATGTGTGATCAAGATTTGGGAATGATGATTGGATGTGCTAAGGAGAAAGGTGGTCTTTATTATCTTGAGGAATTTGAGAAGTCGAATGTCAGCTGGTGGAATCAACCTATAACCTTTCTATTCGAGAACCATTCAACCAATGAAGGCATGACTTGGCTTCATCATCTTAGACTCAGGAATCCTTTCTTTAAAACCCTTGAGCGTATGCTTCCCTCTTTTTTCAAAGGATTAGGTATCAAAATGTTCAATTGTGATACTTGTAAACTTGCAAAACACAAATGTGTTGTTTTTCCCATCAGTAATAAATGAAGCACAATTTCCTTTGATTTAATTCATAGTGACATTTGGGGACCATTTCCAATTTCAAATATTTTTAGGGCATGATGGTTGGTATCTTTTATTGATGATTGTACTACGATTACATGGTTTTCTTAGTCAAATCAAAACTGAAGTCAGTGAGATTCTACCAAACCTTCATTCTACAGTAAAAAATTAATTTGGCGTTAGCATTAAAAGGTTTTGGTCAGACAATGCCTGAGATTATTTCAACCAAATATTGTCTTCATTTTTTTCAAAAAGAGGGAATTATCTATGAGTCATCTTGTGTTAACACCTTACAACAAAAAGGGGGTGGCGAAAAGAAAAAACGGTCATTTTCTCTCCATAACTTGAGCCTTGTTGTTTCAAAAGAATGTTTCAGAAAACCATTGGGGGGAATTATTCTTACATTCACATATATTATAATTCGATTACCCACTCAAGTGTTAAACTCCAAGAGCCCTATGGAAGTCTTAATTTTATCCAAATCTTAGTATAACAAATCACCTTGTCCCTAAGATATTTAGATATATCTCATTTGTTCATATTCATAGTCAAAACAGAGAGAAGTTAGATCCAAGAGATCTTAAAACCGTCTTTGTCGTGTACTCCTCAACTCAAAAAGGCTACTAATATTATCACTCTCTTATAAAAAATTCTTGGCTTTTGCATATGTCACCTTTGCTGAAACAAAATCTTATTTCACTCACCCTTATCTTCAAAGGGAGACAACAATTGTAGAAAATAAAGATTTTTTCCTTCTTGATCTACCCATGATCGAGTCTCTCCTAGACACTTCCATTACTACTAAACTTGAAAAACAATTTGTTGCCAAGTTTAAAAATGAAAAACAAGCTGCTGCTAAGTCTGAAAAATAACTTGTGGAGTCTTTTCCACCATAAAAAATCGAGCCTTTCCCATTATTAGACACTGAACCATTTCCTCCACTTGAAGAGACAAAAAAAAAAAACAAATAGAGGCAATGAGATATTAGGGACAAGCGGTTCTATCAAGTGTACTCAAGAAGGAAAGATTCAGCTCCTGAATCAAAGACAAGTCCGTACATCAAACTCTAATCCTGGAAATGAGGTAAAATGTCCTAATCCTTCTATTTCTTCTATTGATTTTCTATCTAATACCAATTTACACATCGCACTTAGAAAGGGAACAAGAGAATATACAAAACACCCACGGTATTCTATATCACATTTTGTGTCTTTCCAAAAATGTCCCCCAAATTGCAAAACCTTCCTCACAAACCTCAACACTATGTCTATCCCCACAACTTAATCTGAGGCTTTAATCAATGACAATTGGAAAAATGCTATCAATGTGGAAATGCAGACCTTGGAGAAGAACACTTGGGAGATTTGCCAAGAAGAAAAGAGCAAGTTGGATTCAAATGGGTTTTCACCATGAAGTACAAAGTAGATGGCTCTGTAGAAAGGTATAAAGCAAGATTGGTAGCCAACGGATTTACATAGAAAGGTATAAAGCAAGATTGGTAGCCAACAGATTTACATAGACATACAAGATAGATTATCAGGAGACATTTGCTCTTGTTGCAAAGGTGAATACTATGAGAATTCTGCTATCTCTTGCTGTCAATTATGATGGGTTTTTATATCAATTTGATGTAAAGAATGGCTTCCTGCATGGTGACTCAGAAGAAAATATATATATGGAGGTTTCGCCTGATAATGATACAATATGGCTCCTAGAAAGGTGTGCAAATTAAAGTAAGAACTCTGTGGCTTAAAATAGTCGCCTAGAGCTTGGTTTGGAAGTTTTACAAGAGCAATGGTAGGCATGGGATACAATCAGAGTCAAGGGGATCATACACTGTTCATCAAACACTCAAACTCAGAGGGAGTTACTATGCTTATTGTGTATGTTGATGACATTATAGTGACAGGGAATGATTAGGAAGAGAGATAGAGACAAAGGCAGCTCTTAGCAAAATAGTTTGCTATAAAAGAACTAGGGAACTTGAAATACTTCCTATGCATTGAGGTACCACGATCAAGGCAAGGGATTTTCATGTCATAACAAAAGTACATCAACGATCTTTGACGGACACAGGGAAATTGGCATGCAATCCATCTAGTACACCAATAGACCTTGAAGAAGACATGGCTACTAACAAGGAAATGTATTAGAGATTGGTTGGCAGACTCATCTACCTATCACACATACGGCCTAACAAGGCCAACGTCGTGAGGTGGTGAGTCAGTTATGCATAACCATAAAGAAGTGCACCTTTAAGCTGTCTACAGGATCTTACACTATCTGAAGGTGTCTCTAGGAAAGGGAATTATATTTAGAAAGAGTGACAGACTTAAACTTGAAGCCTACACTGATGCAGACTCTGCTAGCTCTATAGTTGATAGAAGATTTACCACCAGATATTGTACATTTATTGGAGGAAACATAGTCACTTGGAGGAGAAAGAAGCAAAATGCGGTAGCTAGATCAGCGCAGAATCTGAGTTCCAAGCAATGGCACAGGGAGTATGCAAGTTTCTATAGTTGAAAATCATCTTAGAAAACTTAAAAGTTACGTAGTAAGAACCTATGAGACTTTATCGTGACAACAAGTTCGTGATTAGTATTGCTCACAACCCTGTACAGCATGAGTGGAATAAACACATGGAAGTGGATAAACATTTTATTGAAAAGAAGCTTGATAGTGGTCTTATTTGCACACCCTATGTTCCATCCAATTCTCAACTGGCCAATGTACTTACAAAAGGATTTAACAATCCTTTGTTCCAAACATCAGTTCCCAAGACAGGAATGAAAAATGTTTATTCTCCAGCTTGAGAGGGAGTGACAAAAATAAGGCTAATTATATTCACTATCTTCCATATATGGAAAACTAACATCAGTATCTTCCATATATGGAAAATAGATCCCTATAATTTGTATAGCTTCTATTTTTATGTGTGATCACTAAAGTTTAAGAGATTTTGTTTATTTTTTGGTAGTTCCAGAATTAGGAAAGTAGGATGTGGAAAATCAACACTTTCCACTGTTTTCTTTTTTTTTTTTTGGTTCAGAGGAGGTACAAGAGAGGAATGGGGAATCAAACCTTAGACTTAATCGTTCTTAAGGAGGGTAATAACCACTAGGCCAAGCCCTGGTTTTAACATTTTCCACTGTTTCCATCTTTGTATATATCCTATTGAATCAATGAATTAAATCAGTTTTTTCCTCTCAATTTGTGACAAAAACCATACCCTATGTTTGATAGAATGGAGGCTTAAAAAACCAGAATCAAACTTATAGTATAAACTAATGTTCGAATGTAAAATAAATTTATAGACAACAAAACCCAACTGACGTATCTTGTTGTCATGTGGCACTAATAGAAGGATGTGCATCCCTTCACTATTAGATGAGATGATCTATCTGTTTTATAGGGTACCCATACCAAAAAAAAAAAAAAATACAACTCAATACCTGACACTTCAGTTTTGCAAATTTCTGAATGTCAGGCCATAGAGTTTCTGAGCTAAGATTCACATAAGAAGAAACATTCTTCCTTGCAGATGCCTTGCCCTTCCATCTGGCTTTGTCCTCTCGATGTCTTGCCTGAAGATTGATGACTTGCATGCTCCTCCAAATATTTTGAACATAAATACAGACCTCAGCAACTCTATTTCAGTCTAGACTTACAATCACCGTAGAATACAAGTGCAAAATTTACAACAAGTTAAGGCCTGTAAATGACTATTTCCCCCTAAAAATGGAGTCTGTAGCTTACATGGATTTGGATCATTCACACACTAAAACATTGTTTACTATAAATGTTGCTGAGAGTGGCAGTTATTGAAACAACTCATCCCAAACGGCTAAGCCGAGGATTTGAGAGCTCAAAGATAGGTGAACTCATCCGAAAGGTATGATTCACATCAGCTGCATTTAGATTAATGTTGTAGACTAAAGGGAAACTAGTAATATATGAAGGAAGCTGAATAATAATAATAATAATAATAATAATAATAATAATAATAATAATAATAATAATAATAATGACCATATTATCAACCAAAAATCATGATGTCTTATAATAACGAATAATTTAGGAAGACTAGCAAATAATGAAATGAAACAGGTAAAAACTTTTTTAGCATAAAAAAAAAAATCTACAGCTAAAGACCAACGGTATATTGAGCCTCACTAATATTTCAGGGCATTCATAGTGTGATGATATTTGACTATCTGCTGGAGATGTTGTAGCAACCAGCACTATCTGAGAGTTACCACTCAGACCATCTTTAAGTATCCTCGTTATTTTAGTGCAAAATTACCAAAAGTTGCATAAGCAATGAGGGTTCAGGCTACTATAGCTACAATAGCCGCTAATATATACCCATTGCGGTATGGAACATAGGCAAGACCCTTCTTTTATTGTTTCCCCAGAGTTTTGATGCAGTTCGCTAAAGCAAGAAGTGAATTATCAATGCTAGCTCCATCACTCAGCTTTTGGCCCCCACTGTTTGTTTCAGAAGCTCGTTCACTGCCACCAAGATCTCAGGACTTGACTTTTAAATTTGTTTCTCTGTTTTCTTCTTACAGTAATCAGCAGAATTGCATGCAATCTAAGAGAATGAAGACAACTTTATATGAGATCATGCAAGAAGTTAAAATACATTGTGAGTGCCCCAAGAAAATACAACATTTTTCTAAGTAGTTCTACATACAATCTACAACATCCAAAAAGCGAGAACAATATGAAAATAAGTAACATTAGAGAAAATCCAAAACAACTAGGAATAATACATTTATAACAAAAGTGAGATTGAAACTAGTGCTTCCTCACATTGATGCATGATGAGATATCTCTACCATAAGAAAACTTAGCAAAACCATCACTAATGCGTGCAAAAGTATAATAGGCTCCCATTCCCCGCCATAATCTGATCAGATTTTGCACTTGTTTTTTTTTTTTTTGAAATCTAACAATTTAAGCGAATAATAATAAAAAAAACTTCATGTGGTTGGGAAGAAGCTTGATAAAAGTGTAAAGTCTAAATGTCTAGTACACACCTCCATACACCTCCATTGTTCAGTAGTCATGCTTTAATCATGAATCTGTGTTCTTCTATGACTGCATGCCTTGAAGTACATTTCTTTTGGGATCTCTTCCCTTTCTTTCTCAATTTCTCTGCAACCAAACAACAACAGAGCCAAGAAAAAAACTAAAACTTCTAATTCGGATATATATATAGATAGATAGATAGATATAATTACCCAAACTACTCAAATTTGTAACATAACTAAGAAACTCATATATGATTGTGTAAATATTGGGAAGTGGTGAGAAGTATGATTTTGAAGCAACAGAAGACAAATTATACTGCTAAGAAATATAGGTCAGTCACTTTTCCTGAATGCTGACCAGCAAAATCAACTTGGTTGTTAGTTGTTTTAGTGCTAGTCCATTAAAGATCAAAGTTGTTAGAAATATAAAAACAAATTCAATCAACTGAAGAAAGCACAATATTCAACATCATTGTAAGTTTTACTGCAGTTAACAATTCAATAAAAATGAAAGTTAGTTAATCTTCATGATATACTTTGAATAAAACAAGGAGATTCGTTGGTGAGCCACCAAAACAAGGAGATGGTCAGTGTGGAAGCAAGAGAGAGACTGCTATGGTACGAAGTGAAGCTGAAGCCGCGAGAAAGCAACAGAAGCCGGCGAAAACGACTGAAGCCAACGAAGCTATGGCAGCGACATAACAAAAAAATTGAATGGTTGCGGCAGCTAGAGCTTTTGAATAAGGGTTCCTTACTAATCCTCTTTGTTGGATGGCAGAGTGCGAGCCTAAATTTGACCTGGTCCAATCGAACATTGTTACCAAATTAATCAGTTAATCTTCTTAGAGATTTTTTTTTCTCTAAAAAGCAGAGTAATCATGTTCACTGGTTTAAATCGACTGTATGTTAAAGAGAATTTTATATGAGGTTCATTTATATTAATATAAAATTAATTTAATTTTACATCTATTAACGTTTTTTTTACATGATTTACATTTTTTTAATTCAATTGTTGAGTTTTATATTTTATTCAAATCAGTTGAATCAGTTACAATCATTCTTGAATTCTCAGCTCTCTCTTCTTTCTTCTCTGTTCTTTCTTCTTCCTCTTCTTCTTCATCATTACTCAGTAAATATAATATTCACAAAAAGTACAAACTACAGCAAATATATGTAGATATTTTTACTTCATAAGCACATTATGTAAAAGTCCAAAAGTTAATAGAATCTTTGTCAACTTTAAAAAAGCAAACATATATTAAGCATATAAGATGTATATCTCAAAGCATGTGTAAAGATTCTAAATTATATCTAAATTTAAAAATAATAAAATATTATTATCTAAAGTAATAACGAATTGAATCAAAGAGTGACTTACCTTTTCAATTTTGAGCTTCTTGTTCCTTCTCATCAGAGCTGAAACTTCTTTTGAGCCTAGGTCTCATTGTAACAGTAGAGTCATCAAGATCTTCCTCATCATTAGCATCGTCTTCCATCATTGATCCTTCGAAATCTCTGTTCTTGACATCACATCTGCTCTCTTCATCTTTTGTTAATGATGAATTGGCATGACAACTTGGTTCCAATGTCTCATTGGTCAAGTCCACTGCCTCTTCATCATCAGACCTGTAATTTGTGTTGGATTCAACCTCTATGTAATTAGATCTCAAAGCATCCACATAGAATACCTTGACACCACATTTTTGCACTTTGATTTGCTCTTTATTCAATTCAACATAGAATTCAAATGAGGCCTCGTCAAAATGCTTGTTTCTGGATGCTTCAATGATTCCACTTCTAAAACCATCAAAAAAAAGGATCACATGATTGGACCCAAAGCATATGTGACGACCCAAATTGTTTGGCCAATACCAGGTGTATGCAAAACTGCTATGATCACCGCACTTGGTTTTTAATCGGTATTTGCATTTGACTCTGAAAGCTCTGCCGTCATGATGTTGCTCAAAATCAACCACAATGCATAGTAAAAAGCCCAAAAATCGTTTATTAGAAGAAGCTGGACTCAACTGGATAGTTATTGAAGAATTTGTACTCCTATTCTTGAATGTCTCTGAGATTTCACTTCCAGGTAAACAAGAAAAGACACGTCTTGCATACGTTTCATGAGCACCTTTGTAAGATTCCACCAAGAATTCCTTTGCCATGCTTTGAATTCTGAGATGTGCATTAGCCAAAATGTTGTTGACTGCTTCCTTATCCAGGTTGAAGCAATTATTGAACAGAAACCAATTGCGTGTAAATGCAACCTTCTTGTATTGAAATTGTTCCCATTTCGAAACTCTCTCTAGGGATGTGCAGCCTTGTGCATCTAAAAATCTTAAACATGGTGGAAGTTCCGGCAATGATTTAAGGCTCTTGCAAGATGTTAAATATAGATAAATTAAATTAGAAAGTTGTTTGATCCCCTCAGGAATTTCCACTATATCTGATCCACTTAGATGCAATTTTTTCAAAAAGACCAAATTGCAAAAACTGCTATGAACACTTAGGTTTCTATGATCACCCAACCCAAATGTATTCGAGAGAAGTAACACTTTTATGGCTGTTCCGCTCAAATCAAGATAGGTTAGACATTTTCATAGTCTTTGAAACTTCTGGGAAATACTTTAAGTTTGAACAGCCATTGAGATGAAGTCTTACACGAGATTTTAACTTACAAATGCTGGTTGGAAGGCTCTTAAGCTTTGTGCTGCCTCTCATACTCAAATGGGCAAGGCTTTTAAGCCTTGAGATTGATGAAGGCACTTCTTCTATGGCTGTTCTGCTCAAATCAAGATGGTATAAACATCCCATAGTCTTTAAGATTTCTGGGAAATACTCGAAGTTTGAACAGCCTTGTAGATTAAGTTCTTCAAGAGATTTTAACTCACAGATGCTGGGTGGAAGGCTCTTAAGTTTTGTGCAACCTCTCATACTCAAAAAGGCAAGGTTTTTCAGCCTTGAGATTGATGAAGGAACTTCTTCTATTGGAGTGTTGTCCAAAAATAAGCAGTTTATGTTCTCCGGAACATTTGGAAACTTTGAGATGTTTGGGCAATCATAAAGGAAGATTTCTTTGAGGGCATCCAACTGAACAATAGTGCTTGGAAGATTACGAATTTGGTTGCTTCTCAAGTCCAATCTTTTTAAGTTTCTGGGAACTTCTGGTAATAGAATGATTGGACAAACTTCAAGGTAGAAACTTTCAAGAGATTCCAACTTACAAATATTCTTTGAAACAGCTTTAACCCTTGACTGAATCAATTGTAAATGCACAAGTTGGTTGAGACACCCGATTGACTCGGGAATTTCTTCTATCGCAGTATCATGTAAAGTCAACCGTTTTATATGCTGTGGGAACTCGGGAAATTTCTTCAAATTGTTACAATGGACAACATGTAGTTCGTGGTAAAGAGATTTCAAATGAATCATGGACGGGAGTTCAACCAAGCTTTTGCATCCACAAATTAATAGAGTTTCAACATTTATGGCTGCTGACAAATCTGGGATCTTGGTTAAATTCTCGCAATTGTAAAGATCAAGCACTCTTAGGTTCACAAGATTCTGTGCAATGAAAGTGAAAACAACATGAGCTTAGTTATAGGGTACTACAAAAATGAAAATAAAATGTTAAAGAATACCTGGTCTCCATTCCAAAGTTGTTTAACTTTGCTATTAGGTAATCTTAACTCAACAAGATTCTCTGGATTAAAATTTGAGGGCAAAGATTTTAGTATGCAGTGCTCCCAATGAAAATACCTTAGCTCATTAGGAAGAGATATAA
Source organism: Heritiera fomes (assembly GCA_032173925.1). NCBI lineage: Eukaryota > Viridiplantae > Streptophyta > Magnoliopsida > Malvales > Malvaceae > Heritiera > Heritiera fomes. The sequence continues at coordinate 32,317,327 of JAPDPM010000009.1, read as the reverse complement.
GACCTCGGTGCGAAAGAACCCATTTACCTCCCTTCCCAAAGAATTTGATAATTCTAAGATTATGCATCCTTGCAAAAGCACGTGGATGCAAATGGATCAACTGGACTTCATCAGTTTGAGACTGATCTAGTAATATTCCCTGGATTGATTTAGTCCCCTAAAATAAACAACAAAATATAATTTAGTGCGGCAAGCGTTTATCAAGCAATGATGAGCAAGAAACAAAAAGTTAGTGTAGTTAGCTCTTACCCTGCCATTCTTTAACACTCGACAAACGTCACTTGGAGTCCATAATCTACTATGTTCTTCAAGACTTTGGGATTCTGCACGGACAACGTTCCTACCCATTTCTTGTAGCAAATCATGCATGCCAAGCTTGTTCTCTTTTGTAAGATTTAAGAGGCATTTATCAATAAGGTTGGTAATTCCACAGTAAGCAGTGCGACCATAACAATGGTCTAGTATTTTTGTTACCGTATCTCTAGATTCTCTACCATACCAGTTAAAGAAGCATGCAATATCAAGAAATATATCCTTCTCTACTTCAAGGAGCCCATCAAAGCTAATCTTTACCACATTTTGAATTTTTGGATTGGGATATTGCTTTAGTCCATTCAATGCACTTTCCCAATATGCTTTACTCTTTTGATAGAGTGTAGAACCCAAGACCTTAAGAGCTATTGGAACGCCTTTAGCATATTCCAAAAAACTATTTGATAGATCCTTAAAATCATCAACAAGGTGGTTTTGCTTGAAAGCAAAAAGAGAAAAAAGCTGAAGAGAGTCATTGTAACTTAATTGCTTTAGCTCATATATTCCATCAACTGATCCATTTACAAGGACTTGTTTGTCTCTGGATGTTATAATGATTCTACTACCAAAACCAAAGTGGTCACGGTTAATGGCTAATATTTCTAATTGCTCTGAATCATTGACATCATCAAGAACAACAAGAACTTTCTTACAACAAAGTCTATCCTTAATGAATGTGGATCCTATTATAGGAGTACCTATATGGAGGTTTTCCTCGTTTAATAATTTGGAAAGAAGTTTATCCCGTAGAGTGATTGCACCATGTCTTTCCGACTGCTCTCTAACATTTGCCAAGAAGTAGCAACTTTCAAATTGAGCAGAGACTTCATCATATATAGCTTGAGCAAGAGTTGTTTTGCCTATACCACCCATTCCCCATATCCCAATAATGCAAACATCCTCCCTACCAAAGCACAACATCGATTTAATTTGCTCCATGGGAGGACCTATTCCAATGAGGCCTTTGTAATCACTTTTAGACAACAGATTCAACTTGTTTAAAATATCATGAACAATTTCCTCAATGACTAAGGCCTCAGGCCTGCCCAATAAGCAAAAAATGGTATTAATTAAGCCGATGTAATGAACTAAGAAGAAAACTAACCAAAAATGCAAGAAGCTAAAGTAAGAAAAACTAACAAAAAAAAAAATGCAAGAAGCTAAAGTAAGAAAAACAACTACTTACTTATCTCCTGTCAAGGACCACCCACTTAATTTGCCAGCTTCAGTCAAAGCATGTCTCCACCCCTGAACCTTGTCTATCCTGCTTCTTTCATGTTCAACAAAAGCTTTTCCAAAACTCCCAGTTTGGTTTCGTATGTCAGATGGGTCAACATGGTAGAAAATGGGAACCACAAGCAGTGCCCGTGAGTACCTGCATTCCATTATCTTGGAGAGTTCATCCAAGCACCATGATGAAATAGCATAGTTTTGAGAAAAAACTATTGTTGAAATCACTGATTCTTCTATTGCTTTCAGCAGTGAGTGAGAAATTTCCTCTCCCCTTGGGAGTTCTCTGAAATCAGCATAAGTTCCAATCCCTTTTCTTCGAAAAGCTTCATACAGGTGACAGAGGAAGTTATTGCGTGTGTCTTCACCTCTAAAACTCAGAAAAACTTGATGCTTTGGGCGGCGGAAGGGAGCAGGAGCAGAGGAAGACGAAGAGGAAGCCATAACAGAGAAAAAGAAGGTTTTGCAAGGTAACTCTGGAACACAGTAAGAAAAAGTTAATGAACACAGCGGAAAAGAATACAACTTTATCTTGCTTTTGTAAGTCTGGATTTCGTTTGGTGGGGTGGAAATGGACTTCGTTGAAAGTTTGGTTTTTTTTTTTTGAAATAGGACTTCGTTGAAAGTTGAAACTTCTACAAAACGGAAAAGAAAGATAAGCAAAAGAATTGTTGGTTCATTAAACTTGACTTTGACAGAACACTTGGCTCTTGTATCTTGCTGTAGTATTCCTTTTCGTGGAGCGCAAATGAACTTCGTTGAAATTTCCGCGTAAAGGAAGGTAAGGGTTTTAAGTCGAGAGAATGGAAAAATGAAAAGAAAATAATTCTTATTTGTTTGGTAAAAAAATTGTTATTTTTTTTATTCAAAAAAATAATTTTAAATTAAAAAAATTAGTGGAAAAAAATGTGAGTCAAATATCTATATTTATAAGATTGTTCATCATTTTTTAAATTTTATTTTATTATTTTAGTTTATTACTAATATAAAATTGCCCTACCTTGATCTGTCTATAATTTTTAATGTGAATTTCAATTCAAAGAATATTAAAAACTACAACTTGATTTTATTTAAATATAATTATAGAGAAATTACCTTATATTGTTTGTAGAGTGTTGAGAGTTTATAATGGAATTAATAAAAAGATACATATCTTTTAAGATATATTAAGAAAAATCAATTAGAAAATATCAATGAAACTATCTAAAACATTCACATCAGTGTACACTAAATTAGCAGTGTAATTAACACCTAATCACTTTTTTTTTGTGTAAATTATAAATATTCTCATCTGTTTTAACACCCCTCACTTTGGTTATTAGACAGAATAAAAAAAAAGCCTACAACGTGATAAATTACTGTTATCAATTAAGAATTTAAACAGCCCTCCCCTCCTGTGAAATTGTGTAAAGTAATTTTAAGGATAATATGATTTAAAGCATATAAGCCGAAAACTTTTAACCAAAATCGTTATATTATCCCTAAAATTTAAGAAGAATATACAATTGCTTTGTAAATTGCTCAACATATTTAACATAATTAAGGGGGAACTTTTACAAAGGTTGTGTAAGGTGGTCCAAGCTAGAATCATCCCAACTTTAAACTGACTACCATATGTCATCAAATACAATTAAAAAAAGAGCTTAAAGAAGTAATTTGCCAAATAAGTAAAAGCAAATTGATAGAACTCAATGATCACCGTTTGAGTTCATGACAGGAACTTTCTACAATCGTAGTCTTGTATCCTCTGGCAACTCAAACTACAGAAGGAAAAGCCCAAAATCAAGCAGATAGTATAAAGTAATGTATGAATGTACAATACATTCATAGAGGGAACAAGACCCAGAGTGAAGGATGTGCTTACAATAGCATCCCTTCACTATAGATGAGATGATCCTTACAAAAACAAATACAACTCAATATCTGATATTTCATTTTTTGTAAATTTCTAAATGCCAGACCATAGAGTTTCTGAGCTAACATTCATATAAAAAGAACTACTCTTCCTGCAGATGGGTCACCTTCCATCTGGCTTGTCCTCTCCATGTCTTGCCTGAAGATTGATGACTTTTTTGCTCCTGCAAATATTTTGAGCATAAATACAGACCACAGGAACTCTATTCCAGTCTAGATTTACAACCACCATAGAATAAAAGTGCAAAATTTACAAGAAATTCCACTTAAGAGTGCAATTTTTAGCTTACATGGACTTGGATCATTGACACACTGAGCATTGTATACCATAAAGGTTCCTGAGAGTAGCAGTTATAGAAATATCTCATGCCAACGATCTAAGAGCTTAAAGAAAGGCTGAACTGATCTGAGAGGTATGGTTCACATAAGCTACATCTAAATCGATCGGGTAGATCAAAGGGACACTACTAATATAAAAAGGAAGCTGAATTTTAAAATAAAATAAAGCAAAATATAATAATGGTCAAATAATGATAAAAATTACCTTATTAACAAATAAAAATCATCCTGAGCGTTATAATAATGAACAATTTAAGAAGACTAACAAATAACGAAATGAAACAGGTGAAAACTTCTTTCAGCAAAGAAAAGAAAAATAATCAACAGCTAAAGAACCAAAAGGTATATTCAGCCTCACCTGAATGTGCACCTTTAAGACCTTTCCCTGTCTGCATATTTCAGGGTATTCAAAGTGTGAATATTTGACTATCTGCTGGATATGTTGTAGCAAACAATCACTGTCTGAGAATTACCACTCAGGCCATCTTTTAAGCATCCTGGTTAGTTTACTGCAAAATTACCAAAAGTTGCATAAGCAATGAGGGCACAGGCTAATATAGCTACAATAGCCACTAACATATACCTATTGCATATGGAACATAGGCAAGACCCTTCTTTTCTTGTTTCCCCAAAGTTTTGATGCAGTTCGCTAAAGCAAGAAGTAAATTATCAACGTTAGCTCCATCCCTCAGCTTATGGGCCCTGCTGTTTGTTTCAGAAACTCGTTTAGTGCCACCAAGATCTACAAGGACAAGTTTTCCTCGCACGACTTGCTTTTTAAATTTGTTTCTCTGTTTACTTCACAGTAATCTCCAGAACTGCATGTGATCTAATAGGATGAAGACAATCACGCAAAAAGTTAGAATACATTGTGAGTGCTCCAACAAAACAGAGAACATTTTGTTAAGATGTGATTTGCAATTTGAGTAGGCTGTCAGAAATTGCAGAAGAGAAAATTAATTGAAGCTGCAGAAGCAGAGGGGTAACAGAAGCAGGGGACTTGTCGGTTTGCTTAATAGTTAAGGGAGTAGAATTAGAAGTAAAATAGGATTTGAACACTAAAAAAGTGTCCAGCTGTATCTAGAATTAATGTGCAGTAGCTCATTAGCTTTTGTTAATCGGTTTACAAGTTCTATAAATTAAGATCTCTCTGTACTCTGTTATCACAACATTAATCTGTCATTGTCTTCTACTCATTCTGAAAAATTCTCTGCATCCCAACACATTTTGTTTAAGGAGTTCTATATATGATCTAGAACATTCAAAAGTGAGAACAAACATGAAAATAAGCGACATTAGAGAAAATCCAAAAGAAATAGGAATAATACATTTAAAACAAAAGTGAGATTGAAACTAATGCTTACTCACCTTGATGAATGATGAGAAATCTCTAGCATAAGAAAACTTAGCAAAAGCATCACTTATGCGTGCAAAAGGATAATAGGCTCCCATTCCCACCATAATCTGATCAAGTTTGGCGAAAAATGAATTTTAACAATTTAAACAATTAACAAAAAATTTTTATTGGTTGTGAAGAAGCTTGATAAAAGTGTAAAGTCTAAATATCTAATACACACCTCCATACACCTCTATTGTTCAGTAGTCTTGCTTTAGTCATGAATTTGTGTTCGTTTAGTCATAAAAAAATTTCTTTTGGGATGTCTTCGTTTTCTCTCTCAATTTCTCTGCAAATAAAACAACAAAAGAGCTAAGTAAAAAACTAAAATTTTATTTAAAATAGTATTTTTTGTTTACTGGTCCAATAAAGTATTTTTTTTCCCTCATGAGTAGATCTCTCATAAATTAGGCTAGCTTGCCATTGCTTAATATCTGTCTTTGACATAATGAATTGGAGTAATTAAATTGGTTTCTGAAAGGGTTTTTATGAATCTGATTGAAGTTTTATTCAGATTTTTTTTTATCCAGAGTAGACTATCAAATTTGTAACTTAACTAAGAAACTCATATGATTGTATAAATATTATGCAGTGGTGACAAGTATGATTTTAAATATAGGTCAGTCAATCGAATGCTTTCAGCAAAAAACAACATGATTGTTAGTTGCATTAGTGGTAGACCATGAAAGATCAAAGTCGTTAAAAAAAAAAAATTCATTCAAAGCGAAGATCAATTTCATTGTACAGCAGTTAACACTTCAATAATATAACCAAAAAAAAAAGTTAACACTTCAATAAAAAAGAAAGTAGCAATATATTTAGTTCTAAAAGAAAAAAAGTCCTTCTAAGTTAATAGTAAGAAAAATAAGGTACAAATTATACCACCCACGCATAATTTAACTATGAATAATCTATAAAATAACATAATAAAATTCTTCCGAAAACTTCAATATAAATGATTTTGTAGGCAATACAATCTAAAAAAAATGAAACAAACAAAGAGAAGTTCTGTATCAAGTATATATTTTTGCAACATATTTTCAGATAAAACCATCATCAAATAATCTTCAAATGCATGCAAGATTAAGAAAATATCTCATTAAATTTAAAGATAAAAGGAAGGATATAAGCAAAAAAAAAAACAGAGTGCTCTCTGTCTATTTACATAAATGTAGCCAATGAAATGATGTCCTTTTAGTTGCAATCAACTTGTTAATTCATCTCCCGAAACGGTACCATACTATTTATGTTGTTATTAATATATATGAATTATTAGAAAACATGAGAACAAAGAAGCACAAAAATTAAAGTAAATCAATATTATATTGAGTTTTATTTCCATATTTAAAAAAAAAATGACAACAAGGTCTAAACCTTTGATATGGTATTATGATAAAGAATAAAATGATAATAATTAATAGATGCAAATAAGGAGAGTAAACATGATTAATAGATGCAGATGGAAGGCAACTCAGGGGATTTAAGTGGATGGTCACTTTAACCATGCAATGATATATAGCAGGTTATATCATTGGTTTATTTGCATTACTTCGGATTGTTACTTTAAGTTGGTTTCTTACTTTAATTTAAGGGATTTAAGTGGATAGTTATTTTAAATTGGTTTACTCTATTCCTTTTGAACATAGGAGGTTTGATATCTAGCGGACTGCACCAAAAGCTTAAGGGTCATTTAGTGATGCTTGAGGAGATATAATGATTTCACATGGTTGTATTACTTTTAAATCTTCATCTATTTCTTTTGATTTGTTTACAAAATTTTAAACTTCTCATATGTTAAGGAATACTAGTTAAATATAAAAAAGTTCAATGAGAAGATCACTGTCCCATTTTTCGTGGAAAGAGTGGAGTTGGACTTAAAGTATGCATGGTTTTGAGTTTTCCAACCTGACCCTTTTTATACTTTTGATTCTCCTAGACCTACACATTCGAAAGCAACTGAAAAAAATAAAATTCCATAGAATGGTTCTGCAGCTTTTATATTACCAGTGAGCAAGATTTTGGTCGGGGGGGCAACCTGAGAGAGTTTTGTTGATGATTTGTTGCTCTTAGCCCTTAGAGTGAATAAGTTAATGCTGTCACCTTAGTTGGTTGGGCAGTCGAGCATGTCTCATGACTCTTTCAAGGTACGATCGTCAAACTTTCTCAACTAAGCAAGATACTTAGTAAAGCTTTTCTTGTGTTTGTGTTCAGGGTCATCGTATACTGCTAAAAATATTCACATACATATTGAGGGGCAACAATATACTTCTAATGAGGAACTTTAGGATGCTCTATTAATGTGGTTGTATTAATTCCTGCAATGCGGATAATAAAATATAGAGGTTTAACATGTTTAGAATTTTTGCTTCTCACTTTCTCACTTTCATTTTCATTTTTCTTGCTCCCAAATGACAGACAAAGTACATATTTATAGAGCTTGCATACTAAACTACTGACTGATTTCTTACAAACAAAAAGTCTTAATTTTCTGCTCATGTCCTAGTCAAGTGTTCATACTCTCTTAATCATTTCAGCACTTTCCTAAATTCAATGATTTGCTGCAACAGATTCAAAGATTTGCTGCAATTTTACAGCACATTAGCGTTAGCAACGCCTAGCATTTCCAAAATAGAACATTTCAGAGAGAAAAAGAGAACTGCAAACCAAAGTGGGGAAATAATAAAAAGAGCGTGAAAAGCATGGGTAAATAAAATAAAAACAAGTCTTCTTTATTATTTTTTTTTTAGTTAAATTTCAGATGCTTCTAAATGTAGAGCACAGAATGTAGAAGCCTTGGGCATAATTTACAGTTTTCTCTTACCAAAATTAGAAGGAAGATATCACACACGCCCACACCATGTGAGGTAACGGTTGTTGTGGTTTTAAAAGTTTTAACACAATAACCATATTGCTATAATCCTTTTCAACGGGAAAAACTTGCACTGTCAGTTTGATAAGATACACCTCACAAAGGTTGTGTTTTTTCTTTCATAAGCAGAGGGTTTTATTGATGATAAGATGACTTAGGAAGATAATATCTTCTTGGGGCCATGGTTTACAAAATGTGCATTACACGAGCAGCAACAACAACATATAAGAAGAACAAGGGGAATACATGAATGATATCGACAGCACAGCAGTTATGTCTAGACAAGTTACCACCAGGAATGAAATGTCTCTGGATACTCTTGCCTTTGCAAGGGCATCTGCAATGCCATTTGCGCCTCTATAGATTTTTGAGAAATGAACCTCCCCAATTTCTAGAATCATAAGGTCAATATCAGCAAAGATGGATCAGAGCTTCCAGTGACTTTTAGTTTCATTTCTACACCAGCTAAGGGCCATTTCTGAGTCATATTCAATGGTTACATTTAATCTGCCTTTTCATCCCAATTTCAGGAACAATTCCAAACCATTCTTGAAGGCATGAAGTTCAGCAACATTGGAGTCCATTATACCTAAAGGGCCTGAAAATAAAGCATGTATGGGGCTAAAACAGTTACTGAGGACCCCTCCACAACCAGCAGGGCCAGGTTTGCCCACCACCAATCCGTCAACATTCATCTTCATTTCCCCTGGTTTTGGTGGTATCCAGGATTCATTCTGTCTGGTGATTTTCTTGGTGGGGATGGGTGGACATGCTTTGGGGTTTGGCCACCATAAAGAGTCGGATATGATGAGTTGTCATTAACAGCCTTAATCCATATAAGGGATCAGAGTTTCACTAGGAAGAGATTTTCCTCTGCTGTCCATTCTTTGCTGTTGAATACAGCTTCATTCCTCGCCAGCCAAAGGGACCAGAAGGCAGCTGAGACCGAAGCAAGCCACCAGGACACAAGCTTGCCAGATATAGAAATATGAAAGCACCCTGGCAGAAATGAGTCAAAAGAGGATGGAAAACTTAAGCTGAGGTGCCATCTCCTCAGGAAGCCAGACCAGAACGGGAATAAGTAGGAACAAAGGAAGAAAAAAATCTGATCTGTATTTAAGGCAGCATGTCAGAATTGAAAACAGTATAAAAATTTCTCAGGCAAAATCTGTTCATAAAGTAGAAGTGTGCTCTCCTGATAAAACTTGTTTGCATCTTTATTAGTGTAGACTTTTTTCCATAATCTAAGGAAGCCCGCTCATTTAGAAAGATTAGATTTTATAATTATTCGTATTGAGTTATATTTAGCTATATGTTTAGTATAGCCTATATCTTATATAATTGGCACAAAAAGCAACAATCTATATCTTAGTTATTAGATGCATACTTTATAGGGAGTTTTAAAGTACAAAAAACAGGACATTTTTCATTTGAATCTATATGCATTACAAGGCACCGGGAATTTTTAACTATAAACAATTTGTGTTACCTACCATTAAAAAATAGAAAAGGACATTTTCTTATATTTTGATTGATTTAAGCATAACTATTTTAGCTAAAAGAAAGAATAAGACTAAAAATGCAAGAAAAAGTCATAGATAATAACTGAGAGACAAGAATAAAATAAACACATAGGTTAGAGCTAAAAGTAAACATCATAATTTAGTATAGAAGCTAAAAAGAAAAGGATCAAGCATTAGGATATAATAACATAAAAACATTAGCATTAAACATAGGTAAAGAGGAAAAAGCAGGAAACAATTTTCAAATCAGACCAATTACTTATCTTACAATTAATACCATACACAGAGCTCTCTTTCCGTTTTTTTTTCTCTCTTTGCAATCAAACTCATCTTGCATGAGGGTATTTTCTGTTTGTCTCCATTCATTCAGTAAACATAGTTTTGTCCAATAAAGGTTGTTGAAGAAGATAAATCAGCACTCTCAGCAAAAGTAATTGAGGAGATCGTGAAAAGCTGACATTTAAGAATTTTTAAAGGGAATGATCAAACTTACCTGTTGAAGTATTGAAAATGCCTCTGAAAACATTGTGTACGCTTCAGTAAGCATGGCCTAAGAGAAAGATTGAAACACAACAGCTTTTTCAAATTGTCATAATATTTTACAATCCACATAATTAAATCAATACAATTCAACCATAAACCTTATACAACACATGATATGTCATTGTTTATAACTGAAAAAGAAAATACAGTGCTTACTTCAGCTAATTGGACCTTTCCCATCTCTACAAGATCTTTGGCTTTTGAACAAACAGGAACTAAGTGCTTCAGTACAAGTTGGAGATCCAATATATCTGATGTGTGAAAAGGTTGCAGTGCTAAAGTCATTTCTTAGCAGCATAGTTATTCCCACCTGTATAAATAGAACCCCATCCGTGTAACCAGTTGATAAATTAGAAGATCTAGCTTGATTTTATCAGAAATTTCAAGAAAAATACAATGCAGTAAAAATTACTCAGCATATTTAACATAATTAAGGGTGGAAGTTTTACAAAGGTTGTGTAAGGTCATTCAAGCTATCCTCACTTTAAAGAGCTTAAAGAAGCAATTTGTCAAATAAGAAAAAACAAATTGAAAGAACTCAATAATTATCGTTTGACATGGATTGCACAAGACAGAAACTTTCTTCACTCGTAATTTTGCATCCTTTGGCAACTCAAACTACAGAAGGAAAAGTCCATAATCAAGTATATAGTATAAACTAATGTACAAATGTACAATACATTCATAGATGGAACAAAACCCAGACTGAAGTATCTTGTTTTCATGTGGCACTAATTGAAGGATGTGCTTACGATAGCACCCCTTCGCTACAGATGAGATGATCTACCTGTGTGTCATAGGGTATCCATACAAGAGAATACAGCTCAATACCTGATATTTCAGTTTTGCAAATTTTTGAATGTCAGACCTTTGAGTTTATGAGCTAACAATAATATATGAAGAAATGTTCTTCCTTACAAATGATTTGCCCTTCCATCTGGCTTGTCCTCTCGATGTCTTGCCTGAAGATTGATGACTTGCTTGCTCCTGGAAATATTTTGAACATAAATACAGACCTCAGGAACTCAAGTCCAGTCTAGATTTACTATCAACCTAGAATACAAATGCAAAATTTACAAGAAGTTAAGGCTTGTAAACGACTTTTTCCCTTACAAATGGAATCTTCAGCCTACATGGATGTGACAACCCCAATTTTCGACCCTTGGTGAGTAAATCCATTTTATTCAAACTTTACAAATTAATATGAATTATTAGAATATGAAATAAGGAAATTTGTTTGTTGATTTTAAGTGTTTAATAATTCACTTGGGATTAATACTTTTAATTAAATGTTGAAAAAAAAGGGAAATTAATTATATTAAATATCAAAAATTGTATTAAGGAAATAATATATATTAGTTACAAGGAGAGATAATCAATAATGGTGATACAAGTTAAACAAGTTAAATTTATGTATACACATATTTATATACACACATATACAAATATATGATAGACCAATAAAACAAGTGTATAAGAGGATATATATATATATATTATATATAAAAATAAAATAAAATAATATTTTAAAAAAAAGATAAACAACTAATAAAATTAAAATTTACGGCAAGCTTCCTTAGATTTGTCTGCATATGCAGACTTTTGAAGGACATAAAAGAAAAAGATAATATATATAAAAAATAATAATAAAAAAATATATATAAGTGATTGGCTTCTTGAAGAAGCCAATCACCTTCTACCTACTCCCACGTCAATCTATAGCCAAGGAAAAGCTTCATTTTCGATTTTTGCAAAGTTGAAACAGAAGACAACTTTGCTAGTGTCAGGCGAAGAAAAGAAAGGCAGCAGAAGAGGAGGATAAGGGCACCTAAATCGCAGCAACAAAGGGCCAATTTTTGAAGCAAACCGAGAGCCATTCTCGGGTAGAAGTCATCAAGAAGATCAGCAGTGGAACAAGTTGGAAAAGCAAGTGAAAAGCTGAGAGTGATCGAGGGAGAAAGAGAGCTATTAAACACCACCATTTTACCTTCAAACCCAGCTCACAAGGGTTATTATTTCTCGAGTTTAAGTAGGGGTGTAAAACGGGCTAAAGCCCGCGGGCTAATCCTTTAAACCCGCGGGTTTCTTAAGGGCCGGATTTCATTTTTTTAGGCCCGTGGCCCGCGCGGGTCGACAATCCGCACGGGCCGGTTCACAAGCCCGCGGGCTAGCCCTCGGGCCAATCCTATTTTGGGTTCTTTTTCAATTTTTTTAAATATAATTTGTTTTTTAATTATATTATTGATGTATTTTTATTTCTTACAAAATAATAAATACATTACATGATTTATTGTATTCTAGCAAAAAAATGAATTCATGTAATTTTATTTTGAATTCAAACCATGACATTATATATATATATATATATATATATATATATATATATATACACACACATATAATAGTGAAAATAAGATGTTAGAAGAGTTTAATGTTTAATAGAAATTTATGTTTTTTTAAGATTGTAATTATTTATTTTAAAATATTGTAAGTGAATTGTAATTGTATTTAAATTGTATTTGTATATGAATTTTAATGATTTTTTAAATTTTATTTTTATTATTTTTATTTAAAAATTACCTGACCCGCGGGCTGGCCCGGTCCGCATTAAAAACGGACCAGGCATGTAAAAATTAGCCCGTTTAAAAACGGGCCCAGCCCGTTTTGGCCCGTATTCGCACGGCCCGCCCCGCCCGTTTTTCATCCCTAAGTTTAAGAAGCTGAAAAAGTGATGAGAATGCAGTTGGGCTTTCTTAGTGGTTAGGGGGTTCAAAACAGGGGACATGAGGGCCTCATCTTGACAGCAGATTTTGGCGGCCGATGAAGGTTGTTCTCAGCCTCAATGGGTGCTGGATTTATACACGTTTGTTACCAAGTAAGGGGCTATGTACAGGGGGCTCTCGGTTGTGGCTAGAAGGGCTGTTATCTTGGGTTTATTGGACAGAAATAAGGGAGGCTTGAGGCAGAAAATAAGAGAGGCGAGGAATAGAAGAAACTGAAGAGAAGGATCGTGAGGCAACAACTGGAAATGTGAACCACTGCTGTTGCTTTTTATTTGCATTAAACTGAGAAAGAGGAAAAAGGAAAGCGAAAAAAATGAAAGGGAGGAAGGAAGGAAACCTTAGCCTACTCCACCACCGTATTCTCCATCATTTTTAAGCCATTAAAGCCCCATGGACAGCAGCTGAAATGGAGGCAAACAGCTGCTGATTGGTGAAGACAGAAAATGCAAGGGAGTGCCGCCATAAGGTGATCTTAGGGGTAAGAGTTAATTCTATGAGTTAAGCTTGAAATATAAGTTAGGTGGGATGAAATTGAGATCATTTTAGTGTAGGAATATTTGAACAACCTTGAGGAATTGTTTTGGTTTTTCCTAAAGTAACATTGAGTAGTAATTGTCGATGTTTAATGTAGAGAAAATATTGAAGAGGAGGAAATAAAGGAAGATTTTCTCAATAGTGCCTTAAAGTGAAGTAAGAGTAGAAAAGCACAAGAAAATCCTTGTGAGGGCTCATGGCCAAGTAAGTTTCATAAGGTAAGTTGATTCTTACTATGTAATTATAATTCTAGTACATATGTGGAATTATCCTAAGTGTTTTAGTATGCTAAATTTATAGAAATTTATCAAGGAAGTGGAAGTGCATAATTGGCCAAGTGTAGTGTTCTAAGCACCAAGCCTTGATACAAATGGTAAGAAGCTACATTGCAAGAGTACACTAGCCGTGATATGTGAATTTAATATATATGTATGCATGTGCACGTGCTAGAGCAATGATGACCGTTATTTGGTATTTATTTGTAGAGAGACACTAAGGAAAGTGAGTTGATGTAGCCACCATAAAGTAGAGGTAAGGGAATATACGATAAATGTTTATTAGTCTGCTATGTTGTGTATGTCCAAATGTTTTGTTATTTAGTATTTATTGATTTTAAATGCATTCTTGGTTGAGTTCCATACGTATTGAACTGAGTTGAAGTACAAATGGTCTTGAAATTTGAATTGTGTTAGATTTGTGGATGAGTATATTGTTGGTTGGCGTTTTATGCAGGTTGTTTGGTTGTGGATTATGATGCTGGGTAGTGTTCTACTTATGCCGTCATAATGCCGAAATTTCGTTGGAAATTATTAAATAGATTTTTGGCTTTGGTTTAAATGTCATCATGTATTTAAAACCTCATATACCTTAAGCACTATTGCTGGTTCTCGAGATAATGGTTTTTAAGCATGGTTTCGTATGATGAAGTTTTCAAAACTATAAGTATTTAAAACGAATCATGTTTTCGGTACTCAACTTATATTGTAAATTCTATTTCTAAATGAGTTTTGACTCATGAGACACGTGATGATTTATAATACCTGTGTGGCACTTAACTCGCCTGTGTGGCGTTTATTAGGCTTGTGTGGCATTTGCCTGAGTGGCGTTTAAATTATGCCTATGTGGCATTTAGTAAGCCTGTGTGGCAATTATCGTGAAATATCCTGGATTGCTTTGTGATCTTCCAGGTCCTGGATGCTTTGTGATCTTCCAGGCGTCCGACAAATAGTCGTGACTTGTACCTCAGCTACTAGATGATCATTGGTGCTGGGATGATTCATGATCATGGATAGAATCTTGGTTCGAAACAGTAACCACTGCTAGCTACAGTGGATGCTTTCATAGAAAGCTTTCGGTTATTTCCAAAGATCCTGGTTATATTACGATACCTTATCAATGAAATCCTGTCTCTTGAAAATATTTTGATTGTGTATTTTGATTTTATAAATGCGTGAGTGCAAGTGTTTTTATAGCTTATAGAACAATGATTTGTTAACTTGCATTTTTCCGTGAGACATACTTAAGCATGAGTTTTGACGCACTTATTCACGCATACACTTGCACGAACATAGTAGAACATCTAATATCACTTAGCGTATGTTTTTTTACTGGGCTTTCCCCAAAGCTCACCCCCTTTCACCTCAGATTATTTCAGGTGGACTGGGCACGAGCATGGTGCATCAAGAGTCTTTTTGTCGAGCTGCATAAAGTTATATTTTGAGCCAAGGTATAATCTTTTGTTCTTTTGTTTATATCCCAGACTGAATTCTTTTGTGTACACAGTGTATAGGATTCGGGATGTAAGTACTAGGTGATATCGAGTCTGTAAACATACTGTGATTCGTAGTTAAGTTGTAATCTCAATATGTTTACATATTGAATCACATGGATGTCTAGTATTTTAGAAGTTACATGGAGAATTGAAATTTCTACAGGTTGAAACGATGATGTACTTAGTATGGGGATGGATACTAGACTAAAATAGGGGTGGAGTTTTTAAATGTCGTTTTCGACACGTCTTACGAGAAGACTATAATGGGACCTTAGACAACTAGTCTTAAACAAATATAAGAGTAAGACTACTCATTAGGTTTTTAGCTACACTGAGCGAGTGACAAACATAGAAAGTGAAGGAAAAAGTTAACCCGAAAATCCGGCTTCCGAGGGCGTTGCAATGGATTTGGATCATTGACACACTAAACATTGTATACTATAAAGGTTCCTGAGAGTGGCAGTTAATGAAATATCTCATGCCAAGAAGCTGAGCCAACGATTTGAGAGCTCAGAGAAAGGGTGAACTAAAGGGACACCACTAATATATAAAGGAAGCTAAATTTTAAAAGAAAATAAGCAAGATAAAATAATGGTCAAATAATGATAAAAATTACTGTATTATCAAATAAAAATCATCACGAGAGTTATTATAATGAATATTTTAGAAAGACTAACAAATAATGGAATGAAACAGGTGAAAACTTTTTCTAGCATAAAAAGGAAAAATAATCAACAGCTAAAGAACCAAAAGGTATATCCAGCCTCACCTGAACGTGCGTCCTTATGTCCTGTGCCCTATCTGCATATTTCAACATATTCACAGTGTGATGATATTTGACCATATGCTCGAGATATTGTAGCAACCATCATTGTCTGAGAATTACCACTTCAGACCATCTTTAAGTATCCTCGTTAGTTTACAGCAAAATTACCAAAAGCTGCATAAGCAATGAGGGTCAGGCTACTATAGGTACAATAGCCACAAACATATACCTATTGAGGCATGGAACATAGGCAAGACCCTTCTTTTGTTGTTTCCCCAAATTTTTGATGCAGTTCACTAGCTCCATCCTCCTCCAGCTTGTGGCCCCAGCTGTTTGTTTCAGAAGCTCATTCACTACCACCAAGATCTACAAGGGCAAGTTTTCCTTGCATGGCTTGATTTTTAAAGTTGTCTCTCTGTTTTCTTCTCAAAGCAATCTCCAGAACAGCATGTGATCCAGTAGGATGAAAAAAACTTTATATGAGATCACGCAAAAAGTTAGAATACATTGTGAGTGCTCCAATAAAACACAAAACATTTTTTTTAAAGGAGTTCTATATATGATTTAGAACATCCAAAAGCGAGAACAAATATGAAAATAAGCAACATTAGAGAAAATCCAAAATAAATAGGAAAAATACATTTATAGCAAAAGTGTGACTGAAACTAATGCTTACTCACCTTGATGCGTGATGAGAAATCTCTACAGTAAGAAAACTGAGCTAAAGCATCACTCATGCGTGCAAAAGTATAGCAGGCTCCCATTCACCACCAATATCTGATCAGATTTGGCAAAAAAAAAAAAAAAAGAAATCTAACAAATTCAAACAAATAATAATAATAATAATAATAATAATAATAATAATAATAAAAAATCATTTGGTACTGAAGAAGCCTAATTAAAGCATAAAGTCTAAATTTCTAGTACACACCTCCATTATTCAATAGTCATGCTTTAATCATGAATTTGTGTTCATCTGTAACTGTGTCTTGAAGGACATTTCTTTTGGGATATCTTCCTTTTCTTTCTCAATTTCTTTACAACCAATGAAATGATGTCCTTTTACTTGCAATCAACTTGGTAATTCATCTCCTGAAGAAATATCATACTATTATGTTGTTATTAATACACACACACGCGCGCGCGCGCGCTCGCACACACACGTATATATATATATATATATATATATTTATATATATGAAAATTAGAAAACTAAAGAACAAAGAAAGCACAGAAATTAAAGTAAATCAATATTATATTGAGTTTTATTTCCAGATCTAAAAAAATACGACACAATGTCTAAGTCTTTGATATCAGTAGCATAGAGACATCAAAGACATTATTGAATGATTATTATGATAAAGAACAAAATAATAATTGATACAAATAAGGAGAATAAACATGGTTAAAGATGCAGATGGAAAGCAACTCAGGATATAAGTGGATAGTCACTGTAATTATGCAACGATATATCATTCATTCGTCAAGCATTTCTTTTCTTTCTCTCACAAGAAACAATCTAGAAATAAAACAGAGAAAAAGAAACCTCACCTGGAAAGGGAAGGGAAGGGAAGAAAAATTGCAAACCACAAATTCCCCAATTCAGTCTTTGCTTTTCTCTTTTGCCCGATACTGTAAAATTGCAAACAGAATCAATGGTTATTCCAATATCAAGGTACATGAAAAATAGAAAGAAATGTTCATTGTGATAATAAAGCAAACACCTTAAAGACATGACTTCGTAGAATGGAATGTTATACAGCTTAAACACTTGTGCAAAACGTAAGAAAAGAAAAATTACCAAGACGAAAATGCGAAGAAGAAAATAAACAGATTATTAAAACAGCAATTTCAATCCGTAATTAATTAAACTCTCTTTTAACTCAAGAATCATAATCCCATATCACCCATCTTGCCAAGGAATATGATCAGAAAGCAAGAAAAAACATCACCATGAGGTGATCTGTCCTTTTATGTATATAGGATTCCATGCATACAAATTACCAACATTTAAAAGTAATGAAGAAATGAATCTAAGGGTGACTTACGTATGCTCTGGAACTGTTGCCTGGACTTTAAATAAGATCTGAAAGCAAGAGATATTTGAGAACTTGCACCTCCTTAATAGAATGGATAGTATATCAGATCAGGCTCTGGTCCTCCTGATCAGAGCTAAAACTTGGTTCCAACGCCTCATTGGTTGGGTCCACGGCCTCTTCACCGTCAGACGAGTAATTTGAGCTGGATTCCACCTCTCCGTCATCAGATCTGACTGTCAAGCTCTGTCAGTTTAAAACATAGCAAGGACATGTATATATGACCGTGGAAAACTCAAAAAAATGGATTGAAGTTGTAGGCTTTGATTGAAGTTTGTGGGCTTGGCTGGTACCAGAAAAGGTTGGAAAATGGACCCCCATCCTCAAACATTATAAACCTCGCCGATGTATGATCAGAAAGCAAGATAACCCATCAACATGAGGTGATATGTCCTTTTATGTATCCATGATTTCATGCATGCAATTGTCTAAATTAGCTTGGAATAATTGCACATTTGTATCTTGAACAAAAAAAAAATTGCACATTTTTTTTTGGTCTAGACCATCCGGTATCCTCATACCTTTGGTATAGGACTAATCCGGATTCGAGCCGGGCAGGACCCAAAAGGTGGCAAAGCTCTCCCTCAAGAGTTTTAACACAGCTGCATACCCAGAGACTCAAACTCGAGACCTCTGGTTAAGTTAGAACAGTCCCCTGCCAGCTGATCTACGTGCTCTTGGGTAAAAAAATTTGCACATTTGTACCATGTTAATAAATTACCAACATTTAAAAGCAATGAAGAATTGAATGTAAAGGTGATTTACCTACGCTTTGGAATTGCACCTCCTCAAATTTAATGACTGTATCTCGGTCTTTGAGAGTCTGGTTCTTCCTCCTCATCAGAGCCAAAACGTCTTTTGAGCCTAGCTCTCATTGTAGTAGTAGTTTTTGCAGCAAGTGACGAGAAAAGTTTTGACAAGAAAGAACAAAAACTTGGGAGAAGTACAACAAATTTATTCATAAATTACTAGAGTTTAAACAGGCAATTACAGTAGCAGAATCATAATAAGTATAACTAAGTCCTAAACAAATGCAACGAGCAGATACGGACTCCTATATGCAAATGCCTGTTCAGTAGATAAACCGAGGGGAAAGTAAATTCCTAAATAATAGGACCAAATAAAAGTGCAGATAACAAACCCATGTTCTGCATAACTACTTTCCTAAAGACTAGGACACGTTGAAACAACAAAGGAAATAGCGTGCAATACTAGAACTTATTATTTTAACAGTAGTTGGGTCATCACCAAGGCCTTCCTCATCATTTGCACCTTCTTCCAAATCTCTATTGTCGACATCACAATTCAAGGAGAGCCGATTTGGACCAAGGGCAAAGTTGGGTTCCGACATGGAAGCATCACATCTGTTCTCTTCATCTTGGATGAATAACGAATTAGCATCACAACATGGTTCCAATGTCTCATTGGATTCAACCTCTTCGTCTTCACCATCTGACCAGTAATTTGTGCTGGGTTCATCCTCTTCGTCGTTAGATCTCACGGTATCCACATACAATACATTGACACCACATTTTTGCACTTCTATTCGCTTCCATTTAGAATCTACAGATTTAGAAACATCAATGGAGAAATCAAACGAGGCCTCATCAAAATGCTTGTCTCTGGATGTTTCAACAATGCCACTTTTAAAAGCATCAAACAAAACGATCACATGATTGGACTCAATGCCTTTGCATTCCTCCATACGCCAAGGTTGGTTAGATCCAAATTTGTGATGATCACCGCAACGAAATGTGTAATTAACTCTTAAATAGCCTTCTTGATGGTGCTTAAAATCAACCACAATGCATAGAACAAAGCCCAAGAATCTTCCACTGGAACAAGCTGGACTCAACTGGACAGTTATTGAAGAGTTTGTACTTCTAGTCTCGAATGTCTCTGGAATTTCACTTCCAGGAAAACAAGAAAAGACACCTTGATCATAGATCTCATATCCACGATTGTAACGTTCCACATCAAATTCCTCGACCATGCATTGAATTTTAAGCTGTGTACCAGCCACAATGTTGTTGACTGCATCCTGATCAAGGTTGAAGCAATTATTGAACAAAAAGTAATTCCATCTAAATTCTCGTACCAAAGTCTCTTGCTTTCAAAATCCTGTTTCGAAAATTCTGGTTTTATTTTTTTTGAACAAAATTTCGAAACTCTTTCCAGAGATGTGCAGCCTTGTGCAATTAAATATCTTAAACAAGGTGGAAGTTCCGGTAATGATTTAAGGCTCTTGCAACATGTTAAATATAGACAAATTAAATTGGAATGATGTTTGATACCCTCAGGAATTTCCACTATATCTGATCCACTTAGACGCAATTCTTTCAAAAAGACCAAATTGCTCAACCCAAATATATTCCAAGGATGTAACACTTTTATGCCTGTTCTTTTCAAATAAAGATAGATTAAACATCCCATGGTCTGTAAGATTTCTGGGAAACACTCTAAGTTTGAACAGCCATTGAGATTAAGTGTTTCAAGAGAATTTAACATATAAATGCTTTTTGGAAGGCTCTTCAGCTTTGTGCAACCTTTCATTCTCCAATGGGCAAGGCTTTTAAGCTCTGAGATTGATGAATGCACTTCTTCTATGGCTGTTCCGCTCAAATCAAGATAGCTTAAACACTCCATAGTCTCCGAGATTTCTGGGAAACACTCTAAGTTTGAACAACCATTGAGATTAAGTTTTTCAAGAGATATGAACTTACCAATGCTTTTTGGAAGGCTCTTAAGCTTTGTGCAACCTTCCATATTCCAATGGGTAAGGCTTATAAGCCCTGAGATAGATGAAGGCACTTCTTCTATGGCTGATCTGCTTAAATAAAGCTCTTTAAGAGATGTTAACTCACAAATGCTAGTTGGAAGGCTCTTAAGCTTTTTGCAGTCGTTCAGATTCAAATAGACAAGGCTTTTCAGCCTTGAGATTGATGAAGGCACTTCTTCTATTGCAGTGTTGTCCAAAACTAACCTTTGTATGTTCTCCGGAAGATTTGGAAACTCTGTGATGTTTGGGCAATCAGCGAGGCCGATGACTTTAAGGGCATCCAACTGAACAATCGTGCTTGGAAGATTATGAATTTGGCTACCTGTCATAACCAAATAATCAAGTTGATTGAGACATCCGATCGACGAAGGCCTTTCTTCTATTTGGTTCCCATGCAAGTCTGAACTTTTAAAGTTTCTCGGAACTTCTGGGAATAGGAAGATCGGGCATTCTATAAGTTCAAAAATTACAAGAGATTCCAACTTATAGATATTCTTCGAAACAGCTTTAACCCTTGAGCGATTCAACATTAAACGCTGAAGTTGGTTGAGATTACCGATTGAGTCGGGAATTTCTTCTACCGCCGTGTTGCATATACGCAACAATTTTATATGCTGTGGGAGCTCGGGAATTTTCTTCAATTTCTTACAACCATTCAGTGTTACGCTGTCGGAAAGATATTTCAAATGAATCATGGAAGGGAGTTCAGCCAAGCTTTTGCATCCTTCAATTGACAGTTTTTCAATATTAATGGCTTCTGACAAATCAGGAATCCTGGTTAAATTCTTGCAACGCTCGAGATCAAGCACTCTTAGGTTCACAAGATTCTGTACAATGAAGTTGAAAACAATATGAGTTTAGTTTAAAGCCTCTAAGCTTATAGGGTATATTACTAAAATGAAAATAAAATGTTAAAGAATACCAGCTTTCCATTCCAAAGTTGATCAACTTTGCTATGAGGTAACCTTAACTCAACAAGCTTCTCTGGACGAAATTTTGAGGGCAAAGATTTCAGCATGCAGTACTCCCAATGAAAGCACCTTAACTCATTAGGAAGAGATTCCAAACCTGGGTCTAAAAGAACCAATTTACCTCCCTTCCCATAGAATTTGATAATTCTAAGATGATGCATCCTTGCAAATGCACTTGGATCCAACTGGATTTCACCAATTTGAGACTGGTCTAGTAACATTCCCTGGATTTTAGTCCCCTGTGATAAACAACAAACAATAATTTACTGGAATGCATCAAGCATTTATCAAGTGCTGATGAGCAAGGAACAAAAAGTTAGTGCAGTTGGCTCTTACATTGCCATTCTCGAGCACTTTACAAACGTCATCTTGAGTCCATAATCTACTACGTTTTTCAGGATATGGGGATTCTGCAAGGACAACTTTCCTACCCATTTCTTGCAGCAAATCATGCATGCCAAGATCGTTATTTAAGAGGCATTTATCAATTAGGTTGGTAATTCCACAATCTATGGAACCATAACAACCTTCTAGTATTTTTGTCACATTATATGTAACATACCCCTTAAAGAAGCATGCAATATCAAGAAACATATTCTTCTCTATTTCATCAAGCGCATCAAAGCTGATCTGTAGCACACTTTGAATTTTTTGATTGGGACATTGCTCTAGTCTATTTAATGCACTTTCCCAATATGCCATGCTTTGCCGATGAAGTGTAGAACCCAAGACCTTAAGAGCTATTGGAACACCTTTAGTATGTTCCAAAAAACGATTTGATAGATCCTTAAAATCGTCAACAGGGTGGTTTTGCTTGAAGGCAAATAGAGAAAAAAGCTGAAGAGAGTCATTGTAACTTAATTCCTTAACCTCATGTATTCCATCAACTGATCCAATTGTAAGGACTTGTTTGTCTCTAGATGTAACAATGATTCTACTACCAAAACCAAAGTGGTCATGGCTAATGGCTAATTTTTCCAATTGGTCGAAATCATTGACATCATCAAAGACAACAAGAACTCTTTTACGAGAGAGTCTATCCTTAATGAATGTGGATCCTATTAAAGGAGTACATATATGGAGGTTATCCTCATTTAATAATTTGGAAAGAAGTTTATCCCGTAGAGCAATAACACCATGTCTTTCTGACTGCTCTCTAATATTTGCCAAGAAGTAGCAACTTTCAAATTGAGCAGAGACTTCATCATATACAACTTGAGCCAGAGTTGTTTTGCCTATACCACCCATTCCCCATATTCCAATAATGCGAACACCTTGATCCCCACCAATGCACAACAGCGATTTATTTTGCTCCATAGGAGGACCTATTCCAATGAAGCCTTTGTAATCACGTTTAGACAATCGATTCAACTTTTTTAAAACATCATGAACAATTTCCTCAATGACTCTGGGTTCAGGCCTACCCAATAAGCAAAATAAATTAATTAATTAAGCCGAATGTAGTGAAAATTAAGAAGAAAATTAATCAAATGGTAAGAAAAACAACTACTTACTTATCTCCTACCAAGGACCACCCAGTTAAGTTGCCAGCTTCCTTCAAAGCATGTTTCCACCCCTGAACCTTGTCTTTCTTGCTTCTTTCATGTTCAAGAAAAGCTTTTCCAAAGCTCCCAGTTTGGTTTCGTATGTCGGATGGGTTAACATGGTAGAAAATGGGAACCACAAGCTGTCCCAATGATTTCCTGCATTTCATTATCTTACAGAGTTCTTCCAGGCACCATGATGAAGTAGCATAGTTTTGAGAAAAAACTATTATTGAAATCATTGATTCTTCGATTGCTTGCAGTAGTGCATGAGAAATCTCCTCTCCCCTTGGGAGTTCTTTGAAATCAGCATAAGCTCCAACCCCTTTTCGTTGAAAAGCGTCACAAAGGTGATGGAGGAAGTTATTGCGAGTGTCTTCACCTCTAAAACTCAGAAAAACTTCATGCTTTGGTTGACGGAAGGAAGCAGAAGCAGAATCAGAAGAAGAGGAAGCCATAACAGAGAACAAGAAGGTTTTGTAACGTAACACTGTAACTTGGTAAAGAAAGTGAATGACAAAGAAAGCTAGTGAACACAGATAAAAAGAATACAGCTTTATATTGCTTTTGTAATGCCTGAAATTATCTGCGTAATTAACTCCTTTTGCTTATTGTCACAATTATGGCTAAGTGGGCGGTGACCTAATCCCATAATATGCATTTAAATTGCTATTACCATATCAAACTGAGCTTAAATTGCTATTACCATATCAAACTGGTCTTATAGACAGTCGGCTGGTTTTCAAACAGAATGCATTTTAGCAAATAGCAGTCGACTGGCCCATATAGCAGTCGATTGGTTTGCAACAAAATGCTTCTGGGTAAATAGCAGTCGATTGGCTTACATAGCAGTCGACTGGTTTGTCTCGGTTTTCAAAAAACAACGCTTTGGTTGTCTCTAGGCAATCGACTTCCCTTTAAGGCAGTCGGCTGATCCTAGCCTAATTGGCACTAGGAGTAAAGTCCGAAAATGCAACTTTTCCTGCATAAAACAACTGGTGCTTCTCTCCAAACCACATAAAAACATATTAAAACATGCGGACATAGCCGCCTTACGTCCGTCACATAAATTCTTTACCTCGATTACTTTGAGAACACGAAATCACTTGGCGTGTCAACCATAGCTTTTCACTTCTTCAAATCTGTAAACATCATACAATTCAAACCTTTAAATAATCATCATACACATGCTATACCAACTCAGTACAACTCCATACCATGGACAAAATTGAAAGAATCATCTTCTTCTCTTACCTTTGCTAATAATCAAAATTTCAGATTTTAAGATCTCCTCCAATACTTGGATTCAATCCACTAAACTTCAGGTATAGCTTAGTCTAGTGACAAGGATTGATTTTCGTTCAATAAACTTATTGAATCGATGGGAGAACAAGGTGGTTTGTCAAGGGAATTGGGATGGAAACTTAGGGAAAATGGAGGAAAACATGAGGGAGAGCTGGGAAGGGCTGCCGTGGGTGATGGATGATGAGGATGATGACTCATGCCATTGCATTAAATGCATGCTCATCCCATTAATTATCTCAGCCATTCTTCTTGACCCTTTGACCCAAGACCCTTTTGACCATTTAATTACTTCTTCTCCTTCTTTCTTCAACAGCCACATGTCCAATTAATTGGCAAAATTTCTGATATTAATTTCTTTACACTCCATTCATTTCCATACTAATAAAATAAATTCCTTGACTAATTGATTATCAATTTCTTTATTCCTTCGATGTTCCATACATCATTCATACATCATTTACACATCAAACTTCATATTTATTTAATCATTTCAGATTGTAATGCTTTACAAACATGGAGGAAATACATGAAAATTGGGGATTTCACAATAGCGGGCCTAGTTGACACCTGATCAGTTATCACTGCGGACCCCCTTGGACTATGGCCATAAGTCTCTCCGACTTGCACTTTCCCTCACGGGAATATCTGAACTGCATGATTATTCATTAGTCGCTAATATGTCTCAAGCTTAGTATGTATATAATTTTCCGTGCTTATCTTCGTATATGATTTTCGAATATATGATATGTTGATTCTGAAACAAATGAGAATTTGATTTGATGATCCGTATTGAAACGAAATGTGATAAGCACGCATATTTCGAATGATGCTCAGAATTTAGTTGTTTACGTTTCAGATTAAATGAAATGTTTTCTGATGCATTGCATATGCATGATTTGATTTTTCGAATAGTATGAGATGATATTTGAGCTTTAGTAAATATTTTGAAAATTTGCATATAGAAATTTGGTATCAATTTCTCATATATATATATATATATATATATATATATATTTCTTATTGGGCTTTCCAAAAAGCTCACCCCTCCTTCTCTACCTTCTAGATTACTTGCAGTAGGAGTATATACACAATGAGCTAGCACGTCCTTCGAAGTTTTTTGGTACCACTTTGGAGGTAAATTGTGTACAGTTATTTGGTTTATATTCAGACTTGCAATGCCAGTATTTTTGGAATATGGGGATGTAGCTAAGAGAATTATATGATATATCTATGTTTTGTGATAATGCATGCAATTTGGATGGTAATATATTTTGCTAAGTTGTGAATACATACTTACTCAAGAATATTTGGACTGGGACCAGATATTGAAAGACATTATCTAGTTAAATTTAAATTTTTTTTAAGAGTAGAAATTGAGGCATTACGTACAACCCAACCAAGTAAGTGAAAAAGAAAAAATTTGGTTCGTATTTTTAATATAAAGGGTCGTTACATATATATCTATATATATTAAACATTTATTTATATAATTATATCTTTATTTTTAAAGTATAAAAGTTTTATAAATCTAAAACTTTAGCACATATCCTCTTTCCTTTTCAGACCAGAAAATTCTGTTGTATAAAAAAAATAAATATTTGTATCAATGATAAATGTTTACTTATATCCTTTACAAAAAAAAAATTATAATTCGATATTTTGAAAATATAAAAATTTGGCCAATCGGTTCAAAACTTACCAAGAGAGAAAGACTGTTCCAACAAATTATATTCTTTGCTTTTAGTTAAAATTGTCCGTGAGTCAGGTAATATTTTTCTCTTTTATAACCTTACAGTCATTATATTTTAAATTTGAGATTTGACACCAAATGTTATTTTAGTCTATAAGAAAAAGAAAAGGACAAAGAAGTGAATAAAAGTATAATAATCACTACTAAAGAAAAATACAACTTTATCTTGCTATTGCTAGTCTTCGATCTGCTCAGTGTGTTGAAATTCCCATGAAATGGACAGAGAAAGATAAGCAACTTGGAATCCTACGTTAAAGGAGTAAAGCCAAAGAATTGTTGGTACATTAAACTTGACTTTGGGAGAACACTTTGCTTTTCTGACCGAATGGCTAGGATTAGTTCCAGCAAATGTGCTGGATGACCAAGACTTAGGGCTTGACTTAGTATTCATAACAACTTCCTATGGGAGTTCTTGGGGAATTGGGATAAATGAGGTGGCTCAATGGAGGAAAGGATTCTAAGGATGCATTTGGTAGAGTGGGAAATTGATAGAATAGAAAGCACTGATTGGGGAAAAAATATTTTTATTATAGCTTGGTAAAAAAAAAGTAAAAAAATAAGATTATTTTTATTTTTTATTTTTATTCACAAAAATAAATTCTAAATTAGAAGGATTAGTGAAAAGAAAAAATGGAGAAATGTAATTCAAATGTGTATATTTGAAAGATTGTTCATCATTTTTTAAATTTTAGTTTATCTTAATTTACTAATGATAAATAGTAAGTTTTGTTTTGGCTCTATCCATGATAGATTTGATAACCCGTGTATATGTTTTGTGTTTGTGTTGTGTCAAATCATGTAAAATACAAAAATTATTATGTTAAAATTCGTATTAACAAGCTAAACACAAAATCATTTTTTTAACTTATACCAAATTGATATATAGTTCTTGTCAAAACTTGAACTTTTATTGTTCTTGTATCGTATATAAAATTATCAAGTTTAATTCCACAGTTGATTAAACTTTATAATATTCTTACTAGAATTTGGACTGCCCTACCGCAATCTCATCCTATGATTTCTAATGTGAATTTCAATCTAGAAAGTATTCAAATGTAAGGCCCCAGTCCACATAGCAGAGTCACCTTACAATCGTGAGATAAGTGGTCACTCAACACTTACTAACATATTGTCCGTTTTGGACGCTCACCGCCCTCACGGTTTTATTCCCCATTGGGACACGTCCTTCCACGTTTGAACCTATAACCCCTCAAGTACATGAGTTCTATACCACTCATTCTTGATCTTCTTTACAAAAATTCTTTCGGGTTTTATCTCATGTCTTCTCTTTTTTCTTCATTTTTTAGTCTAGAGATCTCCCCTTTCTATTAAGGATTTGTCGAAGACAGAGGCACCAAAGCACCAGATCGACACCCCAGTGACCAGATCTAGTCGCCTAGAGTGTGAATCAACATTTCAGATCAAAAAATTTTTTCAAACAAAAAAAAAACCATAACAATCCCCACAATTTGTGAGGAAACAACACAACAACAACAACAAAAAGAGGGCAACGGTGGTGGTTGAGGAAGGCAACGGCGAAGGATGACGGTAAAAGTGAAGGGCGACGACCCTGATCATGGACTGAAATGAGGAGCTTTTTTAGAAAGGAGTCCTCTGGTTTTTTAGATAGAGAAGGGGAGAGAAATGAAAAAGAAATGCAGAGAGAGAAAATTTATTTTTTAATTTTTAGATTAATTTTTATTTTTATTAATTAAATATATATTTTTTAATTATGGATAATTATTAATTTTTATTGATTAATATTAACAATAAGAAATAGAAATAAATTAATAATTAGTAATTTATTAGTAATTATATATTTTTAGTTAATAATTAGTAATAATAATTAATAATTAATATTTTATTAACTATCTTATTAGTAATTAATTAATATTTAATAATTAATCTAAATAATATATCATCGATAATTGATAATTATTTTTTAGAATTAATTATTTATGTAATTATAATTAATATTATAATAATTTATAATTATTTTAATAAAAGGGTAAATTGATCTTTTAAACTTATTCCTATTATATTTCATGAGTTAACCAAACACATTAATATTATTTCCTACTATATTCTATTCCAATAAACCAAACATCATAAAATATATTCCCCATATTTTTTTTATTTTCTATTCTCACAGAATTTCTTTTTTATTTTTTTTCTATTTCATTCTGCGAATCAAACAGCCTTTTAGGGCTTCACTCCAACATTTAATATTCATAACAACATACTTCCTAAGGGAGTTAACAGGGCACTAGGACAAATGAGGTGGCTGAATGGAAGGTAAGGATTTTAAGGATGCTTTTGGTAGAGTGGAATTTGAGAGAATGGATAGGAGTGATCCGAATTTATTATTGCTCGGTAAAAAAATGTAAGAAAAGAAAATAAGAAAAACTGGTATTTTTTTATCTTTGTTTACGAAGGTAAATTCTAAATTAGAAGGATCAGTGAAAAGACAAAAGATCTAGGGAGCAGTTGCCTTTGGTGCTCTGCTTACAATGCTTCCACCATTAACACAATTTTGGTTTAATGTTTCATTTGTAGTCCTCGTCCTCTCTCAGACAATAAGTTTAGCATTACAGAGGACATTTAAAAGGTGTTACCTGCAGGAAACTACTCTGATCGACCACTTCAAGCTCATCTTTTATGTAAAGAACGGTCCTTGATATTCCACCTGCATTTACCATTTCCTAAAAGGGAATTCAGAGAAAATGCAGACACTACTAAAAGTCATATCTTTTCTTTTGTTAAATTTCAGATATTGCTAAAAAGATGCTTGCAAGAGTAGTATTCCGTATTCACAACTTACAACTAACAAAACTATATATCAGACACTTAAAGCTCAGCTCTAAAGACAAAACCATCCGTATCTCCAAAGATCACGGAATTTCAAGTGTAGCGCAGAAACTAGTGATCAATGATGCAACTAGCTGGCCGTGTTTTCTTAGAAAATCTTGAATGGCCCCACCCAATGCATCTTAATTAATTTTATAATTGAAGAACAAAAAAAAAGATGGTCATGAATTCGTTTCCATGGCGTTGGTATTTTCCCAGAAACTTCCACAAAGTGAAAAAGAAAGGTAAGCAATGCAGAATCGTACATTAAAGGAGTCAAACAAAATAATTAAATGCACTGGCCAAGACTTGCTGGAGCCTGGTTTTCATAACAAGACATTTCTTATGAAAGTTATGGGCAAGTGACAAGAAAATTATTTTTATTTTTGTTTGGTAAAGAAATTAAAATATGTCTTGAATGATGCAACCAGCTGGCCATTTTTTCTTAGAAAATCTTGAATGGCCCCACCCAATCCATCTTAATTAAATTGATAATTGAAGAACAAAAAAAAGAAAAAAGATGGTCATTAATTCATTTCCATGGCGTTGGTATTTTCCCAGAAACTTCCACAAAGTGAAAAAGAAAGTTAAGCCACGCAGAACCGTACATTAAAGGAGTCAAACAAAATAATGAAATGCCCAGCATTAATTCTAAGCAAATGTATTGGCTGACCAAGACTTGCTGGAGCCTAGTATTCATAACAAGACATTTCCTATGAAAGTTGACGGACAAGTGACAAGAAAATTATTCTTATTATTGTTTGGTAAAGAAATTAAAACATTTCTTGAATGATGCAACTAGCTGGCCATTTTTTCTTAGATTAATTCATTTCCTTGGCGTTGGTATTTTCCCAGAAACTTCCACAAAGTGAAAAAGAAAGGTAAGCAACGCAGAATCGTTCATTAAAGGACTCAAACAAAATAATTAAATGCCCAGATTGATTGTAGCAAATGTATTGGCTGACCAAGACTTGCCTGAGCCTAGTATTCATAACAAGACATTTCCTATGGGAGTTGATGGACAAGTGACAAGAAAATCATTCTTATTATTGTTTGGTAAAGAAATTAAAAAATGTATTGAATGATGCAACCAGCTGGCCATTTTTCTTAGAAAATCTTGAATGGCTCCACCCAATCCATCTTAATTAATTTGATAATTGAAGAACCAAAAAAAAAATGGTCACTAATTCATTTCCATGGCGTTGGTATTTTCCCTGGAACTTCCGCAAAGTTAAAAAGATATATAACATTCATTTACAATATTCAGTGTTCAATAATAATTCAAAAAATACCTCATTATCATTAGTGATTGGAACTCCAAACCTTTCAACTGTGTTTAACGGGTTCTGCATCAGCCCTAGGCTGAACATTCTCTTGACAATGTAGATCAGTTTTAATTTACAGTTTACAGTATTTGAAAAGCAAAAACACAGCTTAATTGGACCCAAAGTCTAAAATCACAGGTTTAAAAATAGTTTAAATATGTGTACATATTTATAGAAGTTAGAACTTAAAAGAGTTTGAATATGTGTCTTCGTGTTTAAACAATTTTAAATAGATTTGAAGAATTAAAAAAAAAAACAGATTTAGAAAAAGACATCCAGTAATTGCAGAAAAAATATTAAGGAAAAAAAAAGGAGGAAGATGATGATGTGGTTTAGAATACTTTATTTAGGGAAATAAGTTTAAAACTAATCCTATTAAAGAATAAAGATTTTTAAAATACCTCATAGTGATAAAAAAATTCCCACTTCAAGCTCATCTTTTATGTAAAGAAGGGTCCCTGATATTCCACCTGCATTTACCATTTCCAAGAGGGAATTCAGAGAAAATGAAGACACTACTAAAAGTAATATTTTCTTCTATTAAATTTCAGATACTGCTAAAGAGAGATGCTTGCAAGAGTAGTATTCCATATTCACAACTTACAACCAACAAAACTATATATCAGAAACTTAAAGCTTAGCACTAAAGACAAAACCTTCGGTATCTCCAAAGATCACTGAATTTCACGTGTAGCACTCAAACTGTTTGTGATCAATGATGCAACTAGCTGGCCTTTTTTGCTCAGAACATCTTGAATGACCCAGTCCATCTCAATTGATTTGATAATTGAAGAACAACAAAAACAAAGATGGTCATTAATTCACTTCCATGGCATTGGTATTTTCCCAGGAACTTCCGCAAAGTGAAAAAGATAGGTAAGCAACGCGGAATCGTACATTAAAGGAGCCAAACAAAATAATTAAATGCCTAGGATTAATTCTAGAAAATGTATTGGCTGACCAAGACTTAGAGCTTTAGCCCAGCATTCATAACAAGACATTTCCTATGGGAGTTGACGGACAAGTGAGTAGAAAATTATTCTTAATTCTTATTATTGTTTGGTAAAGAAATGAATGAAAAAAAAATGAAAAGTTGTTATTTTTTTATTCTTATTCACAAAACCAAATTTTAAATAAAAAAAATTAGTGAAGAGAAGGAAGAGAAATGTGAGTTAAATTTGTATATTTACAAGATTGTTCATCATTTTCTAAATTTTATTTTATTATCTTAATTTACTAATAATATAATAGTAAATTTTATTCGGATTCTGTTCATATTCCAAATAGACCTTGTTAATCGTCTTAATTTACTAATGATATAAAAGAATTATCATATTAAAATTTATATTGGTACATTAAACATAAAATTTTCTTTTAGCTTATACCAAATTTATATATAGTTTTTGCCAAAACATTAACTCATGTCGTTTTGGCAAAACATTAACTTGTGTCGTTTTTGTATTGGCTAATTCCACACTTGACTTGGCTTTATAATATTTTTATTAGAATTCACATTGCCTTACCTTGATCTCGTCCTATAATTTTTAAAGTGGATTTCAATTCAAAAAAATATTAAAAACTCCTATTTGATTTTATTTTAATATAATTTATAGAGAAATTACCTTAAATCATTAGTAGAATTTTTAGAGTTTATTAATGAAATTATTAAAATGATATATATCTTCTAAGATATATTAAGAAAAATCAATGAAATTACCTAAGACATTCACCCCAGTGTACACTGAATTAGCAGTGTAATTAACACCTAATCACTTCGGTTGTTAGAGAAAATACAAAAGAAAAAAGAAAGAGCCAACCTGTTAAATTGTGTAAAGTAACTTTAAGGATAACTAGAATATCATCCGCACGATGCTGCGGGACTGACACTTATATTTTTAAAATTTTAAATTTATAAATAAAACTTTTTTTACATTAGGTATGTTTGTAACTTCGTATAATAATGAAATTAATAATCTAACCTTTTAAATTACTAAACAACATGGTATTGAAATGGGTATCTTGAGAGAAGACTTTGTGCTTTTAAACTCAAAATATGTCATATATAAAGCATAACCTTGTAGGTTTCTGAAAAACAACAAACAGAGATAAACATTCTTAACATATCAATTAAAATTTGCAAATTACTAAACAATAGACATTTTCACAAATGCATGTAAGCCTTAAACTATAACTACAAAATATATGCAATATATAAAGCATAGGCCCCTAAAAATAACAAAGAGAATTGAACAACATCCTAAAGATAGAGTACTTAATTATATCAAGGATCATTGAGGCATTGAAGTATATCAATGAATAACATTGAGGTGCTCCAGCTAGATACCATTATCTAAAGAATCAACCAAGATAACACACTTCTCAACTAAATCAATTGAACAAATAATCATATAATTTTAACAAAATTTACGGTCCAACACAATTTAAACAAAAAATTATCTGGAAAAGTACAAATTGTGATGTCCCAGTCACTCCATCTTATCATCTAACTTTTTAATTTCAAATCTTACACGACATCATTTGATTTAGTTCATCCAGTGTCACTCTTTCCTTACCCTTAAGCTAATTATCTAATAGCTCATAAAATTTTATTCAATTTCCATAAACATAAAAATGATATATATAAATACCATTCTATTTCCGCAGGATCTCATACATCATCTTATCTTACATCCCCAGACATCCTATATACATAATGGCTACTTGTACTGTACCGTAGCTGAATTACAATTAACTGTACATAAACATATAAGTATACCTTCTATGCTAGCCGGGAAGCGTATCGAAAAGGTACACTGCAATCTTTCAAAATCAAGCTCCTCTAATCGGAGCGAGGTTCACTTCAGGTAATTTGTAGGAAAAATAGTCGTAAAAGGGTGAGTTTACGCTCAATAAGAAAGATATGTAAAAGAGCGTACTATGCCTCTATATGCATTTTTCCTACTTGGCTCTATAATGTCATGTAAAGCATTATAAAGCATGCATCATAAACATCTTTCATGCATTGTTTGCAACCATGCATATTTGTTTCAAATGGTATAGGCAAACATACTTTCTTTAAAACGTCATGCATAACTTCTTTCTTTAAAACATCATACTTCATAACTTACTTTGTATGCTTCTTTAAATATAGCATACGTCATATATTTCTTCAAAATATAACTTACAGGCATACTTCATAAACTTGCTTCAAAACATACATTGTATTTCATAAAACATACATTATGCTTCTTTACTTCAAAACATACTTCATAACATACTTTAATACATACATCATATACTTCTTCATACATACATCTTGTACTTTGAAATAGATGGAGACTATGTACAAATATTTAAGCGATTGCATCGTCATATAAACCGTTCATTCCCATTTATATGACTCTAATCATGCATTAGTACAGTGGTATACCATGTAGAGGTCAGGGATTCTCTCCTGCCTTTAGTAATCCACAGTGAACACTAGTCGGGTGTCACTTGTGGGATTGAGGACCTTACTAGGTTTCCTCGCTCAACATACATATTACTGAGGACTTGATCAGAGTCACTAGCCATCAGAAATGCATAATCATCACGCAGTCCGTAGTCTCAAAACATTTATAATATACCTTTTTTCAGAAAACACTTTTGTGTTTAAATCAAATAAGCTTTGAAAGCTCTTTTCATACATGGCAGTTGACTGGCCTCATAGGGCAGTCGGCTGCTGCTTCATAACTTCATTTATCGAAATTATTTTTATTTAAAATTTTGATATTTTTCAATTCTGAAAACATATGAGGCAGTCGACTGGTCCATATAGCAGTCGACTGGTTTTCAAACAGAATGCTTCTTAAGAAATAGCAGTCGACTGGTCATATAGCAGTCGACTATTTTTGAAACAGAATGCTTTTGAAAAATTAGCAGTCGACTAGTCTCATAGGGCAGTTGGCTAGTTTTCAAACAGAATGCATTTTAACAAATAGCAGTCGACTGGTCATATAACAGTCGACTGGTTTGAAACAGAATGCTTCTGGGTAAATAGCAGTCGACTGTCTTACATAGCAGTCCACTAGTTTGAATTGGTTTTCGAAAAACGGCGTTTTGGTTGTCTCTAGGCAGTCGACTTCCCTTTAAGGCAGTCGGCTGCTCCTAGCCTAATTGGCACTAAGAGACAAGTCCGAAAATGCATCTTTTCCTGCATGAAATCAGCTGGTGTTTCTTTCCAAACCACATACAAACATCATAAAACATGCGGACATAGCCGCTTTACGTCCGTTACATAAATTCCTTACCTCGATTCCTTCGAGAACTCGAAATCACTTGGCGAGTCAACCCTAGCTTTCACTCCTTCAAATCTGAAATCATCATACCAACTCAAACCTTTAAATAAACAACATACACATATCATATCAACTCATTACAACTCCAATCCATGAACGAAATTGACTAAATCATCTTCTTCTCTTACCTTTGCTAGAGATCAAAATCTCAGATGTTGAGATCTCCTCCAATACTTGGATTCAATCTACCAAACTTTGGATATCACTTAGTCTAATGACAAGGATCATTGTTCGTTCTATGAATTGAATGAATTGATGGGAGAGTGAGGTGGTTTGTCAAGGTAACTATGGAAGAAACTTGTGGAAACTTGGAGAAAACGTGAATGAAGGCTGGAAAAGGGGCTGTCGTGGGTGATGATGATGAGGATGGTGAGTCATGCAACATGTATTAAATGCATGCTCATCCCATTAGTTCATCTCAGCCTTTGACCCTTCCCTTGACTCTTGACCATTTAATTCCTTTTCCTCCCTTTCTCCTATGACTCATCTATTTAAATCCAATCAAAATTCTGATTTAATTTCTTGTCTCATACTCTTAATATTTTTCTGATATCAACCTAATTAATTTGACTAATTGACTTTCACTTCTTTCTTAGTTCTTCCATACTCCCTACATCATGCATACATCATTCATACATTATACTTCACATTCATTTAATCATATTAGATTGAAATACTTTACATACATGGAGGAATACATGAAAATTGGGGATTTCACACAAACCTTGGCTGAAAGTGGAACTATAATCAAAGCTTGTTTGCTACTTTTGCCACCTGCCACCACCAATTATGCTGTTGCCTTGCTCACTTCTCAGTCTTGACAAAAAAGGCAAAATGTGAAATGAGGTGCTTCACTACTGCTACCTCCCCTCGGTCACTGCTCAATGATCGCCGCTAGTCGGTAAAAGGGACCAAAGGCTAAAAGATTGTGAGAAGAGTTGAAGACAGGAACAGAGACAGATTGAAGGCAGCAAATGAGGACCAGATGGCAACTTAAATTATCAACAAATCACAACCTCCTAACATGTTTATCTGGAAAAAAATGTTTTTCAAATTATATTGGGAGCTAGTGCATCCATCTAAATCAATCTAACTTTCTCAACTTGTTATCAATAGAACACTAATATAAGAAAGCTAGAATTAACCTGACAGATTGGATTATGTATAAATTAAAAAATCAATTAAATACTTAATTGAAAAGGTTACCCATTTCATACCCATTTTAACCACTTAATATCATGAGTCAATTTGCAACTTGATTCAAATTATATGAAAATGAATCCTAAGTGTCAAATAAAATCATTTGGCATCCTACAACCAAAGTTCAATAAAAAATCTGATATTTTCAACATAATTGCATATCAACATTCAGCAATGAAAAATATCATCAAGGGAATAATGTCTTAGAGGCCACTTTATAAGTTTGCTACTAATTGCCATATATAACTATGTTTGGATATAGTGATTAAAGATGTAAGTGGTGAATGAAGCACTGCAGTAAAATATCTAGTCACCAAATTATTACAAAAATCATAGTCAGCTAAAGCAAAAAACATTGTGTTCTCAATGAGACTTTCTAAAAAAAAACTATTTATACTATATTGAAATTTTGTTAGCAACAAAATGACCAATTTTATACTTGCTTACAGTTTAGTCTCTTGTAAACACAGTACATCGATGCTCTTAGCCCATTGACATTCCAGGGCAGAACCTTGACAATCAAAGGCAGGAAGACAAATTTAAAGTCCAAATATACCACATGGAATGATTCCAGCATTTCATTGTTACAACTTCGAAGTAAAGATATTCAAAACATTTAACATATCCTAAAACATTCATTGTATTTTAATGCCCAAACTTAAAAGTCTTTCCTACAAAAAGCATGCCTAACAGAAGAAGAAGATAGGCCTTTGAAAAATCAAGACCTTAATACCACCATAGAAAGCATCATACAACAAAATTGTATGTTGATTTGCTAAATTTTCTCAATCATATCTGTTATGTAGGTAAGCAACACTCAAGGATTTTTGAAGACTTGATTCTTCTAATTAAACGTATAATTTGTAGCCCTAACATTTAAGATACACACTGATTCATTTTATACTACTTAAATATAAATCCTTGTTGATTTTATTTTGTTTCTAGTTCAAACAATGAAGAACTAACAAAAAATAGTTCTTATTCTCCACCATGAAAGATTCTTATTTTCATCTTTACTTTATTCTTTTGTTCTTAAATTTTTGAGTTCTTGTTCACAGTATGGATGTTGCATGCCCTTAGCTGAATGTAGGTACACTTAAAGACCCAACGTATTGGCTTACTCCTAGCAACACAGTAGCAAGTATGGATTGCTTGCAGTGGAGCAAAGAATGAAAAAAAATTCAAACAAATAGTTCTTGAAAATATCGACACTAATTTCTTAAAAATAAACCAAAAAAAATAAGAAATAAGAAAGCAGAAAAGACAAATATCAAATTTTATGTTGGTAATTTATTTAATAAACCACAAAAGAAAAAAAAAGTCTTTTTAGTTAAATAAATAAACAATTTAAATAAAAAAATTAAAAGTCTAAATCGAGCCTTATTTCTAACATAGCTTTCTCCCAAAATTGAAAAAGAGAAAAGGACTAAACTAAGAAATACCTGGAAATATAGGAGGGAAAAAGGGGGCAAACCTTGATTGGGCACTTTTTGTGGTGGAAACGCTGACAGCATTTTGGAAGAAGACATTAGCTTTCGTGACAATAGGTTGTGATTGTAGCTGTTGTTGCTAAGGCTGCAAATAAGACTGAACCTAAGGTACTTGTTGAGCCATAAGTGGAGCATGTGGTTGCAAGCAAAGCTACGGAGTTGTCACCATGGGAAGAAAGGGGATTATTTTAGGAAGAAAATCAAATTCAAGTTCAAGGTATAAAATAAGATTTTTTTTCCTTTTCCTCCATGTCTTTCCTTTCCTTTGTCGAGGAGCTTCTCTTGACCATGGGCAAGAAAACCAAAGCAAGAGCTTCAGAAACTTCTTTTGACCAGTAAAGAAATTGGGAATGAGAGAGTAGGTGGACCTCATGGGTCAGAAAGGTAGAGAAAATCCCAATTTAACCAAGTCAATATTTCTTTTTTCTTACAACAAAACACACAATGAATGAAGCAATGTAGGTCAGGAGGTGGAAATAGGGAAGGGGGCGAAGTGGTTGCATGAGGAGGCAGCATTTTCTACAACTTTTATTATACTGATATGATTTAAAGCATACAAGCAGAAAACTTTCAACCAAAATCATTACATTATCTCTAAAATTTTTTATCTTTATTAATTAAAGATTAATTTAATTGGTAAGTTGTGACATCCCTGTCACTTCATCTTATCATCTAACTTTTTTTTCTTATTATCTTATCCGACCTTATTTGATTTAGTTCATCAGTGCCAATCATTTCTTACTCTTAAGCTAATTTTCTAATAGCTCCTAAAATTTTATTCACTTTACATGAGCATAAAAATGATATATATAAATATCATTCCATTACCACAGGATCTCATACATTATCTTAACTTACATCCCCGACATCTTATATACATAAAGACTACTTGTACTGTACCGTAGTTGAATTACAATTTACCGTACATAAACATATAAGTATACCTTCTATGCTAACCGGAAAGCATATTGAGAAGGTACACTGCACTCTTTCAAAATCAAGCTCCTCTAATCGGAGCGAGGCTCACTTCAGATAATCTGTAGGAAAAATAGTCGTAAAAGGGTGAGTTTACGCTCAGTAAGAAAAATATGTAAAAGAGCGTACTATGCCTCTATATGCATTTTCCCTACTTGGCTCTATAATGTCATGTAAAGCATTATAAAGCATGCATCATAAACGTCTTTCAAACATTATTTGCAAACATGCATTTTTATTTCAAATGACATGGCAAACATACTTTATATGCTTTTTTAAAATAGCATACATTTAAAACATGCATCATATTCTTGAAACATACATCATACTTCTTACTTTAAAACATCGTACTTTATAAACTTACTTTAAAACATGCATCATACTTCTTTACTTCAAACATACATCATATATCCTTTGAAATAGGATGGAGACTATGTACAATTATTTAAGCGATTGCATCGTCATATAAACCGTTCATTCCCATTTATATGACTCTAATCATGCATTAGTACAGTGGTATACCATGTATAGGTCAGGGATTCTCTCCTGCCTTTAATAATCCATAGTGAACACTAGTTAGGTGTCACTTGTGGGATTGAGAACCTGACTAGGGTTCCTCGCTCAACATACATATTACTGAGGACCTGATCAGAGTCACTCAGCCATCAGAAATGCATAATCATTACGCAGTCCATAGTCTCAAAACATTTATTGTATACTTCTTCTTTTCAGAAAACACTTTAGTGTTTAAACCATTTTGGCTTTGAAATTCTCTTTTCATACAGGGCAGTCGACTGGCCTCATAGGGCAGTCGGCTGCTGCTTCATAACTTTCTTTATCGAAATTATTTTCATTTAAAATTTCGATATTTTTCATTCCGAAAACACATGGGGCAGTCAAATGGTCCATATAGCAGTCGACTGGTTTTCAAACAGAATGCTTCTTAAGAAATAACAGTCGATTGGTCATATAGCAGTCGACTGTTTTTGAAACAGAATGCTT
Organism: Heritiera fomes; assembly: GCA_032173925.1. NCBI lineage: Eukaryota > Viridiplantae > Streptophyta > Magnoliopsida > Malvales > Malvaceae > Heritiera > Heritiera fomes. Next base: position 32,277,726 of record JAPDPM010000009.1, on the reverse strand, counting down.
CTGAAAATTTAGCAGTCGACTGGTCTTATAGGGCAGTCGACTGGTTTTCAAACAGAATGTATTTTAGCAAATAGCAGTCGACTGGTTTGAGTCGGTTTTCGAAAAACGGCGTTTTGGTTGTCTTTAGGCAGTCGACTTCCCTTTATGGCAGTTGACTGCCCCTAGCCTAATTGGTACTAGGAGACAAGTCCGAAAAGGTCATTTTTCCTGAATAAAATAGTTGGTATTTCCTTTCCAAACTACATACACACATCATAAAACATGCGGACATAGCCGTCTTACGTCCGTTACATAAATTCCTTACCTTGATTCCTTCGGAAACGTGAAATCACTTGGTGCGTAACCCTAGTTGTCACTCCTTCAAATCTGAAATCATCATACCATATCAAACCTTAAATTAAACAACATACACATGTTATACCAACTCAAAACAACTCCAAATCAAGAACGAAATTGCAAGAATCATCTTCTTCTCTTACCTTCACTAGAGACCAAAATCTCAAATGCTGAGATCTCCTCCAATACTTGGAATCGATCCACCAAACTTTGGATATCTCTTGGTCTAATGACAAGGATCGATTTTTGTTCTACGAACTTAATGAATTGATGGATGGATGAGGGGGTTTGTCAAGGTGACTATGGAATGGAAACTTGGAAGTTTGGATGGAACGAGAGGGAGAAGGCTGGAAGAGAGGCTGACGTTGGGGATAGCTGATGGGGATGATGAGTCATGCGAGATGCATTAAATGCATGCTCATCTCATTAATCATCTCAGCCCTTTCTTGACCCTTTGACCCTCATGTAATTATCCTTCTTCCATTCAAACATAAGCCACATGTATTTTAATTACCAAGTTAAAATTCTGATTTTCATTCTTTTCTTATACTCCAATTAATTTCCTGACATCAATAGTTTTTGGCTACTTGACTATCAATTTTCTTATTTCTTCCATACTCCATACATCATGCATACATCATTCATACATCAATTACACATCAACTTCATATTTATTTTATTACTTCAGTTTATAACACTTTACAATTATGGAGGAATACATGGAAATTGGGGATTTCACATCCTCCCCACCTTAGAAAATTTGGTCCTCCAAATTTGTGGTAGCTCATCAAGTAAATAATTCTGGATATCTTTCTTTCATTAAGCTCTCTAGCTCCCATGTTGCTTCTTCTGTCGTATGGTATTGCCAGAGAACTTTCACTAAGGGGATCGTCTTAGACCTCAAAACTTTCTCTTTTCTGTCCATGATCCGAATCGACTTCTCTACATAACTCATATCTTCCCTTATCTCCAAGGGTTCATACTCAATGACATGAGACGGATCCGGATTATACTTCCGAAGCATCGACACATGAAACACATTATGTACTCTTGATAGCTTCGGAGGCAATGCCAATCTGTAGGCAACATCACCTACTCGATATAAGACCTCAAATGGACCGATGTAGCGAGGACTTAACTTACCTCATCGGCCAAATCTCATAATTCCTTTGGATGGAGAAACTTTCAGAAATACAAAATCTCCAACCGTAAACTCAAGTGGTCTCCATCGAGCATCTGCATAACTCTTTTGTCTACTTTGAGCTGTCTTAAGCTTCTGACAAATCAACTTAACATCTTCTGAGGCTTGCTCGACTAAATCTGGAGCCAATAACTTGCGTTCGCCCACTTCTTCCCACCTAATCGGAGATCGACACCTTCTTCCATACAAAGCTTCATATGGTGTCATCCCGATACTTGCATGATAACTATTATTATATGCAAACTCAGCCAATGGCAGATGGTCATCCCAGGAGCTTTTAAAGTCCATAGCACAAGCTCTCAACATGTCCTCGAGCATCTGAATAGTGCGCTCGGACTGTCCATCAGTCTGCGGATGAAAAGCTGTGCTGAAATTTAACTTAGATCCCATGGCTTCTTGAAAATGTTCCCAGAAATGGGAAGTAAACCTGGAATCTCGATCAAAAGTGATGCTCACTGGAATACTGTGTAGTCTTACAACATCTCTTACATACATATCTACCAAAGCATTGAGTGTGTCCGTTGACTTCATAGGTAGGAAGTGAGCTGACTTGGTCAATCTATCGACAATCACCCAAATACCATCATGATTCCTCTTGGTTCTGGGCAATCCCATAATGAAATCCGTTGTAATGTATTCCCACTACCACATAGGTATAGGTAGAGGATGTAGTAACCCTACGGGCTTTTGGTGCTCTACCTTAACCTGTTGACATGTGAGACATTTCGCTACAAAATCAGCTATGTCTCTCTTCATGCCATTCCACCAATACACCTTGCGAAGATTATGATACATCTTCGTACTTCCTGGATGCAATGTGTACGTAGTGGCATGTGCTTCTGTCAAAATCGACTTCTTCAATTCATCATCATGTGGAACACACATACGATTCCTGAACCTCAAAATCTCATCACTACCAAGACTGAACTCTGAGGTCATATCTGATTGAAGTCTATTTATAGCCTCAATACACTGATCATCTTTCTTCTGAGCAATTCGAATTCTTTCTATTAAGTCTGGCTCAATCATCATACTAGCCATTATTCCAAATCGCTCATGAGGCATAACATTCAAGTTGAGGTTTGCAAATTGTTCTATCAACTCATACTCTTTAATCATCATATAGGCTACCATACTTGCAAACATCCGGCTCAGAGCATCAGCCACCACATTAGCTTTCCCTGGGTGGTATAAGATCTCACAATCGTAGTCCTTTAGAAGCTCGAGCCATCTTCTTTGCCTCATGTTCAGTTCCTTTTGAGAGAACAAGTATTTCAGACTTTTGTGATCCGTAAAAATCTGAGATCTCTCACCATACAAATAATGCCTCCATATCTTCAGGGTAAATACTACTGCAGCTAACTCCAAATCATGAGTTGGGTAGTTCTTCTCATGGTCCTTTAGCTGTCTAGAACCATATGCTACTACCTTACCATGCTGCATTAACACACATCCCAAACCTTGCCCTAAGGCATCACTATACACTGCAAATCCTCCTGAACCACTAGGGATGCTAAGGATCGGTGCAGTTGTTAGCCTGCTCTTCAACTCTTGGAAGCTACTCTCACAAGCTTCATTCCACTCATACTTCACCTCTTTGCGCATCAAGCGCGTCAGTGGAGCAGCTAGCTTCGAGAAACCCTCTATAAATCTTCTATAGTAGCCAGCTAAACCCAAGAAACTCCTAATCTCCGTCACAGTCTTCGGTCTTTCCCATTGAATCACTGCTTCTATCTTTGATGGATCGACCGAGACTCCATCTTTACTGATAACATGACCTAAAAAGGAGATATAATTGAGCCAAAACTCACATTTACTTAGCTTGGCATACAGTCCTCGATCTCTGAGGGTCTCCAACACTATCTTCAAATGCTGCTCATGCTCTTCCCGTGACCTCGAGTACACCAAGATGTCATCGATGAAAACAATGACAAACTGGTCCAAGTACTGCTTGAACACATCGTTCATCAGGTTCATGAAGGCTGCAGGTGCATTGGTCAGACCAAACGGCATCACTAAGAACTCATAGTGACCATACCGTGTCTTGAATGCAGTCTTAGGGATATCTTCGTCTCTAATCTTCAACTGATGATATCCCGACCTCAAGTCTATCTTGGAAAAGACTTGTGCACCCTTGAGCTGGTCAAAGAGGTCGTCTATCCTGGGAAGAGGATACTTATTCTTGATCGTCACTTTGTTCAACCAGCGAAAATCTATACACAGCCTCATGCTGCCATCCTTCTTTCGGACAAAGAGCACAGGAGCACCCCAAGGGGATATGCTGGGTCGTATGAATCCCTTGTCTAGCAACTCCTGAAGTTGCTTCTTCAGTTATTCCAATTCTACCAAAGCCATCCGATAGGGAGCTCTCGAAATTGGCTCAATCCCTGGCACCAAATTGATCGTAAACTCCGCTTCCCTATCCGAAGGAAGTCCTGGAAGATCATCCGGAAATACCTCGGGAAAGTCTTGGACTACAGGGATATCCTTAAGTCCGGGGCGTTTCTGATCTACATCCTCCACATAAGCAATAAATCCTTCATACAACCATACATGCTTTTCATTACTCTTACGTGAATTTAAATCAAAAACCAAACATACTTCATATTAATTACTTGCAAAATTTACAACATAGCTAACGGGTGAAGAGAAGGTTATACTCTTGGCATAACAGTCTAACATAACATGATTATTAGCTAACCAATCCATACCCAAAATAACATCAAATCCGTACATATTAAGTAGGATCAGGTCAGCTGTAAATTCTCTTTCTCCTACCCGTATCTTACAGTTTCTATATACTAGTTCTACGGATTGTGATTCCTTAAGTGGTGTGCTAATCTTTAATAAGTGTCCTAAAGGCTCAGGCTCAATAGGCATTTTCATAGCAATTTTAGGAGACATAAAAGAGTGCGTAGAGCTTGGATCAAACAAAGCCGTAACACTTATGTCAAATAGGTAAATCTTACCTTTAATCACTTTGGACGAGGCATCGGCAGACTCTTCGTCGATGGCAAACACTCGTCCTTGAGTCATAACTTTCTTTCCCTTCTCTGCCGCAGTGGCTTTAGGTTGTGGTTTAGGGGTTTTATCAGATTCATCAAGCATCCTCGAATCTCTCTGAGGGCAATCTCTAATCATGTGCCCTTTCTCCCCACATCTAAAGCAAGCGCCACTCGCCAAGCGACATGGCTGTGATCCGTGAAACTTCCCGCATTGCTCACATCTTTGTATCGTACTCTTCGGTGAGCTAGCGGTACTTCCAGCTGGGTATCGGGATCGCTCATCATTTATCTTGATCTCGGTAGTTCTAGGAGTTCCTGAATCATCATTATCATAATTCCAATTTCAATGTAATTCCATATACCCATTAAATGAATTTAAAGATCATCTTTCTATACTTTACTTACCTATAGAAACTCCTTCAGATTGTCTACTTCTCCGGAATGGATACCTATCACTCGAAGCCTTCTCATCCGACTTCCGCTTCATTGGTTCTTTGCCTTTACCCTTGGCTCGGAAGTTAGCATGATGTAGATCATAGTCCTGCTCACACAACTGAGCCTTAAGGACAGCTTCTCCATAGGTGGTGATATCCATCGGATACAGCTTAGATCTAATCAGGGTCTTCAATCCATCGATAAACCTGTAGATCTTATGCCCTTCATCTCTTCGGACCTCTGGATCAAATCTACTCAAGGTGGTGAACTTAGATTCATACTGATTCACCGTCATCGTACCTTGAGTTAAGCTTAGAAACTCAATCTTCAGTCTATTCTGATCCGTGCATGGGATGTATTGTTCATTAAAAGCTTCCATAAACATATCCCACGTAACCTCCTCATATCGGGCCTCCAATACTGTCCGAGTGGCTTGCCACCAATATTCGGCATCATCTATCATCAGATAGGCAGCCAAGCCTACTTTCTCCCTTTCGGAGCAGGGCATGTACTCAAAGGACTTCAAGACAGCTTTCATCCAGTTCTCTGCTGTCAGCAGATCTCTTTCCCCCTTGAACTTGGGCGGATCCAACTTCTTAAATTCCTTAATCAGAGCCACACTGCAATAGGCTCTAGGATCCCGCCTTTCCGTAGTTGGGGCTGGTGGTGTTACTTCAGTAGGAGGAATAGCAGGTGTCGCTGCTTGGGTACTTGTGGCCACATTTGGGAAGTTCGACATAAACTGGGTGAACATCGTGGCCATGTTCTCCATATGCTTCTCCATTTTCACTAGCCTCGTATTCGAGCTATGCGGTGGAGATGGATGAGGAGACGGAACTGGGGGCTGTTCTTCGCGACCCCGTCCTCTTCCTCTGCTAGTACCTCTTCTTCGTGAGCTCATACTGTAAATATAATCATCATTGAGCTCTTTAATATAACTATAAACAATTATACTATGCATATGTATTCAGACAAGTGCAGTACATTTGGGGATATACTCTATTTCTAGCTTATCGACATTGACAACTACTAATCAAATTGCTCTGATACCACTCTGTGACGTCCCCGTCATTTCATCTTATCATCTCACTTTTTTTTCTTATTATCTTATCCGACCTTATTTGATTTAGTTCATCAGTGCCAATCATTTCTTACTCTTAAGCTAATTTTCTAATAGCTCATAAAATTTTATTCACTTTACATGAGCATAAAAATGATATATATAAATATCATTCCATTTCCACAGGATCTCATATATTATCTTAACTTACATCCCCGACATCTTATATACATAAAGACTACTTGTACTGTACCGTAGCTGAATTACAATTTACCGTACATAAACATATAAGTATACCTTCTATGCTAACCGGGAAGCGTATTGAGAAGGTACACTACACTCTTTCAAAATCAAGCTCCTCTAATCGGAGCGAGGCTCACTTCAGATAATCTGTAGGAAAAATAGTCATAAAAGGGTGAGTTTACGCTCAGTAAGAAAAATATGTAAAATAGCATACTATGCCTCTATATGCATTTTCCCTACTTGGCTCTATAATGTCATGTAAAGCATTATAAAGCATGCATCATAAACGTCTTTCAAACATTATTTGCAAACATGCATTTTTATTTCAAATGACATGGCAAAGATACTTTGTATGCTTCTTTAAAATAGCATACATTTAAAACATGCATCATATTCTTGAAACATACATCATACTTCTTACTTTAAAACATCGTACTTTATAAACTTACTTTAAAACATGCATCATACTTCTTTACTTCAAACATACATCATATATCCTTTGAAATAGGATGGAGACTATGTACAATTATTTAAGCGATTGCATCGTCATATAAACCGTTCATTCCCATTTATATGACTCTAATCATGCATTAGTACAGTGGTATACCATGTATAGGTCAGGGATTCTCTCCTGCCTTTAATAATCCACAGTGAACACTAGTCAGGTGTCACTTGTGGGATTGAGGACCTGACTAGGGTTCCTCGCTCAACATACATATTACTGAGGACTTGATTAGAGTCACTCAGCCATCAGAAATGCATAATCATTACGCAGTCCATAGTCTCAAAACATTTATTGTATACTTCTTCTTTTCAGAAAACACTTTAGTGTTTAAACCATTTTGGCTTTGAAATTCTCTTTTCATACAGGGCAGTCGACTGGCCTCATAGGGCAGTCGGCTGCTGCTTCATAGTTTTCTTTATCGAAATTATTTTCATTTAAAATTTCGATATTTTTCATTCCAAAAACACATGGGGCAGTCGACTGGTCCATATAGCAGTCGATTGGTTTTCAAACAGAATGCTTCTTAAGAAATAGCAGTCGACTGGTCATATAGCAGTCGACTGTTTTTGAAATAGAATGCTTCTGGAAATTTAGCAATCGACCGGTCTCATAGGGCAGTCGGCTGGTTTTCAAACAGAATGCATTTTAACAAATAGCAGTCAACTGGTCATATAGCAGTCGACTGGTTTGAAACAGAATGCTTACTAGGTAAATAGCAGTCGACTGGCTTACATTGCAGTCGATTGGTTTGAGTCGGTTTTCAAAAAACGGCGTTTTGGTTGTCTTTAGGCAGTCGACTTCCCTTTATGGCAGTCGGCTGCCCCTAGCCTAATTGGTACTAGGAGACAAGTCCGAAAAGGTCATTTTTCCTGCATAAAATAGTTGGTATTTCCTTTCCAAACCACATACACACATCATAAAACATGTGGACATAGCCGCCTCACGTCCGTTACATAAATTCCTTACCTTGATTCCTTCGGAAACGCGAAATCACTTGGCGCGTAACCCTAGCTTTCACTCCTTCAAATCTAAAATCATCATACCATATCAAACCTTAAATTAAACAACATACACATGTTACACCAACTCAAAACAACTCCAAATCAAGAACGAAATTGCAAGAATCATCTTCTTCTCTTACCTTCACTAGAGACCAAAATCTCAAATGTCGAAATCTCCTCCAATACTTGGAATCGATCCACCAAACTTTGGATATCTCTTGGTCTAGTGACAAGGATCGATTTTTGTTCTACGAACTTAATGAATTGATGGATGGATGAGGGGGTTTGTCAAGGTGACTATGGAATGGAAACTTGGAAGCTTGGATGGAACGAGAGGGAGAGGGCTGGAAGAGAGGCTGACGTTGGGGATAGCTGATGGGGATGATGAGTCATGCGAGATGCATTAAATGCATGCTCATCTCATTAATCATCTCAGCCCTTTCTTGACCCTTTGACCCTCATGTAATTATCCTTCTTCCATTAAAACATAAGCCACATGCATTTTAATTACCAAGTTAAAATTCTGATTTTCATTCTTTTCTTATACTCCAATTAATTTCCTAACATCAATATTATTTGGCTACTTGACTATCAATTTTCTTATTTCTTCCATACTCCATACATCATGCATACATCATTCATACATCAATTACACATCAACTTCATATTTATTTTATTACTTCAGTTTATAACACTTTACAATCATGGAGGAATACATGGAAATTGGGGATTTCACATAAGTTTTCTTTATCTTAATAACAAGTGATTTTAAATTCTAATAGAATCTTTCATTAATTTTTAAACTTTAATTTCTGTTAGCTTTAAATTGATATATATTTTGAAATAACAAAAATTTAAGTAAGCTTTAATGTTTTAACTCATATTGTAAATTTGTTTTATCACACATGATTTTCTCAAACCATTTAAAGTGATAATATCAAACATTAAGACCATGATTTAATGATACATACTTATTGGTCTTAATTCTTTATAAAATGTTTTGAATATTTTAGAAAATTACTTAATGAATTTTTGGACCATGTTTTCATCAGAGAAAGTCAAGAAAAACTCCCACAAAAATGCCAAAATGTTTTGGGTTGAATTAGGATCAAAGGCTATATCATTTCTAACCCAAATGTGCAGGAAATAGGCTTTTTGGAAGCATGGGATCGATCCCCTAAGGGAAAGGATCGATCCCCTCATGGCAGAATGACTCCCAACGGCAAAAAAGGTCCCTCAGCCCAGAATAATCAGTTCATGAATGAAGGGATCGATCCCCTATGGAAAGGGATCGATCCCTTTACCCGAAAATAGCTTGTAACGGCTAGTTTCTGTGAGACAACGGTCATATTCGAGTTTTGGCTCCACCCAACGGCTAGAATCCATCCAAGGGACTATAAATAGAGGCTTAGAAGCTAAAGGAAGCAAGAGGAACTACTCAGCAACTTCAATACTCATTTTCCTCAAATCCTCAAGCCTGAACAACAAATCAAGAGCTACAAAGTCTTCATCTTCCATCATTCACATATTTCTTGTATAGCTTAGCACAAATCTTGTATAGGCTTTTTCTTGTGCTTAATCTCTGTAATCACTTGCCTATCTAGAGGTCTTCTTTGATTACACAATTTGTAAACCAATTCATTCCTTGTAAAAGGGGAGGTTTCTCTTTAGCCTAAGAAAAAGAGGAAGGTTTCTCTTTAGCCTTAGAAAAAGAGGGAGGTTTCTCTTGAGCCTAGAAAAAGAGAGAGGTTTCTCTTGAGCCTGCAAAAAGAGGGAGTGTAACACAAATTCAAGTATAGTGAATTTGGGAAAAATCCTTGGGAGCGTCTCAAGGTAGAGGACGTAGGCAAGGTTGTCGAACCTCTATAAATCGCTTGCGTACATTTCTCTATCCTTACTCTCTTTACTTATTTACAATTATATTTGTGTTTATTGTATTGAATTTATATTGTATAATTGCCTAGCTTAAAGAACTTAGAAAACACTCAAATAGGCTAGAGAATTTAGAAGAATCGAAAAACGGGCTTAAGGTTAGCTAAGAACCGATTCACCCCCCCCTCAGTATAGCCTATAGAGCCAACAATTTCAAATACGTGACTTTAGAAATATAGTACATCTTAACTTGTGATCAATTTCCATATAGTTTTTTTTTTGGTCGAAATCTCCCAATATTCGAAGGCCATTTTGGACCCCAACCAATTCAGAATTGAGCTACTGTCGGACCCAATACGGGGGAGCTCTCTCAATACTGTTTTCTCCATTTACAAGACTCGAACTCGAGATCTTGCTTAAGAGGCACCGAGCTCTTTTCACTCGACCCAACAGATATTGGTATTTCTATATATTTCATATCTCACTAAACAACTAAGAAGATTTTCATTGCAGTTACAATATTAAGCTTAGCTTAAAAAAATAATACAAAAGATTAGTATGTTCCGAAGCAGGGAAAGATTCACGAATCAGCAAAATCATTTGCATGTTAACTAATATTAAGAGTTATAGAAGAAGATTATTTGAAGAGTAAGAGAACTGCACATTTTACAAACACAAGATTTGCATGCAATTACTAGGCACCACAATCCTCTATAGCAATCGAGTAAAAGCATGCTGCTGCACACACACACACACAAGATTTAATGTCTCATTTGTAGTCCTCGTCCTCTCCCAGTCAATAAACACACCAGGAAACCAAGGTTTTTATCAATTCCATTTTGTTTCATATTCTATGGGGAAGCAAATAAGTTTAGCATTTCTGGGTACATTCAAAAGGTAGTACTGCAGGAAACTACTCTGATTGACAACCTTAAACTCATCTTTTACGTAAAGAAGGGCCCCTGATATTACACCTACAGTTACCATTTCTGAACGAGAAATTTCTGAGAAAATAAGAAAACTGCAAACGAAAGTGGGGAAATAATAAACAGAACATGAAAAGCATGAATAAATAAAATAAAAGCAAGTCTCTTTTTTTTTCAGTTAAATTTCAGATACCACTATAAGAGATACACATAAGACAACGCAAAAGCCTTGACCATAATTAACAGTTTCTTTTACCAAAATTTGAAGGAAGATGCAACACACACCAACACCATGTGAGATTCCCTAATCATGGAGATATAATGTTGTACTTACTGAACACAAAAAATTTAAAAATAAAAATAAATTATACAAAGGTACCTTATGACTTGATGTGATCTAAGTTTCTCTACTGATGTTTGATACATAAAGACCCCAAGGTAGTTTAAGCAAAGATGCTATGAAGGTGATGGAGTATAGTGGTATACTGTTGGGAGGGCTTTACCGTTTACCACTTTCGGCCCGAACAGGATTAATCTCATATCGTAAAACGGATGAGAATACCTGTACTTGTACAAAAAAAAAGTATAGTTGTTGCAAAACTAAATATTGCAACCATAAAAAAAAAACTGTTGCCAAAAGCAATTACAACTAAATATATTCCATTGCTAAAAAAATATAGACAAAATATTAAATCGTTGCTAAAACAAAAATTTAATTAGTAATGATAAAAATTCGTTGCAATAAATAAATTTTTGCAATGGTTTATTATTCAATGAAAATCGTTGCATATAATTTTAGTAACGAAGTTTAACACAGCGACCTTGCAACAGGTAGAAGTCATTGCGAAAATGTTTTAACAATGATAAATTTACATTTTGCAATTGACTTTAAACGTTGCAAAATACCTATTTTCTAGTAGTTCCACTAAGCAAGATTTTGGTCCTAATGGGCAACCTGAGAGAAGGACCGATAACAAAAGTAGGCAGTTTTGTTGGTGATTTGTCGGTTCAGCTCTTTGGGTGAATAAGTCAATGCTGGCATCTCAGTTGGTTGGGCAGTCAAGCATCTCCTGAGACTGTCAAGGTATGGTCTTCAAACTTTCTCCACTAAACAAGACACGTAGTAAAGCTTTTCCTGCATTTGTGTTCATGGTCATCTTATATCACTAAATTTTTTCGTGTACATATTGAGAGGGCCACAATATACAGCTAGATATGAGGAACTTAACTTTAGTATGCTTTATTAATGTGGTTGTATTAAATCCTGCAATATGGGTAATATAATATAGAGGTTTAGCAATTTCTTTTTATTTCATAGATTAATTCATACATGTTTAATGCCATTAGATGAAAAAGCCTCACATGGAAAGGTTTTGCATGCCTTTTAATACTACAACATACATTTCAAAATGGATGATGCAACTTTGCATGCATGCATTTCTTTTCTTCTCTCTCAGCAAAAAATCCAAAAACAAAACAGAGAAGAAGTCTTACCTAGAAAAGGGAAGAAGAATTACAAACCACAAATTCTCTCAATTCACTCTTTGTCTCCCACTTTTGCTCAATACTGTAAATATTGCGAACCAAATCGATGGTTAATCAAAATATCAAGGCACATGCAAAATATACTCAAATGTTTCATTGTCACGATAAAGCAAACACCTTAAAGACATAAATTCCCAAACCCGAATGTTACAACAACCAACATCAAAATCCAACTTAATTAAACTCTCTTTTAATTATTAGTATTAGAAATCACACATCTTTCAGTCGGTGGCATGATTTTAACATAACTAACAACAACATTTACATAAATTTTGAAGAGTGAAATTGGATTTGGTTTGAAATATAAATTATGAGAATGAGATATAGACACTATATAAAAAAAATTAGTATAAGAGGAGATGGATTTAAAATCCACAAATTCATATTAATATTAAATTTTATAATTAAATAAAAGTTAATAATTTATAATTTAAAATTAGATACGTATGAAAAGCACAAACTACAGCAAATATATGTACATATTTTTACTTCATAAGCACATTCTATAAAAGTCCAGAAGCTAATAGAATCTGTGTTAAATTGTGTGTACAATAGCAGCCCTTCACTATAGATGAGATGATCTACCTATGTCATAGGGTATCCATACAAAAGAATACAACTCAATACATGATATCTCAGCACAACCATTCCATAACATATCAACAAGAATTTTTTTTGAACAGTAAAGAAATTTTATTAAATAATCAAAAGATACAACCATGCCTTAAAATTGGAGTTTCGTTTAACTCCCAATTTCATAAGGGAATTAGCACAAAAATTTGCCTCCCTACAGACAAGAATTTTAACATGATAATTTTCGTATTTTACACAATACGAACATGATTTGACATAACATAAATATGAAATGTAAAGACTAGTTATCCATCTTCTTTACTAAAAAATTTATAATTCGATTTTTTTAAAAATATAAAGTATTTGACCAATTGGTTCGAAACTTACCAAGAGACAAACAATGTCCCAACAAATTATATTCTTTGCTCATTGTTAAAATTGTCAATGAGTCAGGTAATGCTTTTCTTCTTTTATAACCTTATTAGTCATCATTTTTGGAGTCTGAGATTTGACAACTGACACCAATTGTTACTGTAGCCGGTAAAAAAAGAATAAGAGAAAGAAGTGAATAAAAAGTTAATGAACACAACTAAAAAGAAAACAACTTTATCTTGCTTTTGCTGGTCTTGGTCTTGGATTCCATTTGGTGGGTGCAACGTGCAAAAGAACTTCCTTGAAATTTCCACATAATGGAAAAGAAAGATTGTAACATCCCGTTACCACATTTTGTACGTATTTCTATACAACTTTACTGGTTGGGCTGTCTGCGATGCCATTAACATTCGACAATGATCGTGATAAATAATATCTTTTATTTATCAAATACTGAATATGAAAATTCTTTTCATTATTCCTTACATCTGACATCCCCTATTAACCTTTCTTTCACTAAGGTAGTACTGTATACATATGTCTGAAATGTAAAAGAGAAGAAACTGTACCTGTCATGTTTATTTAACATGTCTCAGCGCTTTAAACATAGCTATACCCATCTGAGAGCTAATCCCCTAATTCTGTGTCTTTTATCTGTAGAGTTAAAATAAAGGGGTGAGCGATTCATACGCTCAGTAAAGGAAACATATGCTGCTTTATAAAAACCAAAACAATTTACCACCAACCATTTGTTCTTTTCTTAACAATAAACCCAGTAGAAAAGACAATGAATATATAGCAAACGACTCTCTTAAAACACCATTCCACTCAATGGTTAAACCATTTACTTTAAAATGTAGTAAACAGTATATAAGAATTTAATAAATCTCATCAGTAAACAGAAATCAACAAGTGGAGACTAGGCATCATCATGCTATCATCGTTCCCCCTCCCCCTTGCGAGAACGGAATAATTATCCCAAAAAGGGATGTAATAGATCTATGGTCACAATCTCTAAGTGGTCCTCGGGTCCACTTGCCAAGTGACCTCGAGACCGCTGATGACTTGGCGGGTCCATCAGCCCTGTGACGCCCTGAGGTGCACTCCTTGGTCCATCGACCGAGCCACCGCCCCAGGCGGGTCACGCAACTACATGAATAACACTGCATGAACTCAGGGCCTAAAGTCTCAAAAATCACTTTTATATTTCATGAAAACCTTTAAGGGATTCTTTCACCCATATTATCATTTACTTAAATGATTTAATTCCCAAAAAGGTTTAGGCTTTCTGTTTACAAAACACCTTAAAAACATTCCAAATTCTCATTTTTTAAAACCTGCTCGCCCATGGTCAGCTCGCCCAACATGGCTCGCCCATGGAAGCTCGCCCAGTGCGGGAACTTGTGTTCGGCCGCCAACCTTGCTTTTAAAATCTGAAAGAAAACTGGCTCGCCCTTAGTGGCTCGCCCAATTGTCAATTCGCCCAAAAGGGTTTATATTTTTATTTTCAATTTTTCAAAGATATTAAAAAGCTTATTTTTCCTTAAGAAAATATCATCGAAATCTCTTCGCCATGGTCAGCTTGCCTATAATGGCTCGCCCATGGTCACTCGAAAGTGGGTGAACAAGTATTCGCCCGCCACTCTCTACATTTAAAACAAAACACTGGTTTGCCCATTTCGGCTCGCCATAGCTTTCTTAAGAAAAGGGGTCGCCCGCCCCAACACTATAAAGTTTGGCTCGCCCGCCAACACCAGTCCACCAAAATCTTATAAACGTTTGGCTCGCCCGCCATTTGTTAAAACATGGGTCTTCGCCCAAAAAACATTAAAGGCATCGTTCGCCCGCCAACTTCGCAGTTCGCCTAAAATAAACTTAGGGTCGGCTTTGTAGCTCGCCCAAATTAAAACAATTATCAAACCAATGCATGTCATAAAACAAAACAATTTCTCAATATTTTCACAATATTTACTCCACAGGACATGCATTCACTTCACACACATCTCCCTTACCTGGTTTAACGAAGCCTTGCTTCGCCTTACTTCCTGCTCGCCAATAGCCATTCCCAATTATTGGCTGCAAATAATTTATAAATTTTATTAATATTTTCATTTCATATCACTTGGCGAGATCGAGATAAATCAAATGACTACTTGCCCAACAGAGCTCGAACTAGTTCGCCCGACCGAGCTCGCCATTCACCAACTGGCTTACACGTGGGAGCTCACCCGCCAGAACTTGCCAGGTTTACATTAACTTAAAGGCGGGAGTTCGCCCACAATTCTACTCGCCCAATGCTTTATGCTTGTGAGTTCGCCATACGGCTTTCAACTCAGAGATGGGCTCGCCCGTCCCTTATAAGTTCGCCCATGAATATAATAAATTGGGCGACCTCGCCCATTCAACAACCACTATGGCGAGTTTATATTGCCTACTCGCCCATTGGCGATCACTAATTTCAACGAGGGCAATCACAGTAGTCGCCATTCCCGTCACTTATTCCATTATTTTCCTTGTTTTCATATTCTCTAAAGATCTAACTCAAAACAAGGTTGCCTCTATGTTTATTACTTTGTAAAACATAGAAATCTATCATCAAAACCCAATATAATCATAGAAATAAGGAAGCTCACCTTAACCATTTGCACTTCCAGCATAGATTGTTTTCTGTCTCATGTTGGCCTCCTTTTGCTTATTCCTTCAACTCATCAACTATGGAGGAAAGGTTTTATAAGCAGTTTATGTGTTTAGCCAACCTAAAAGTGAAGTTTTGTAAATCGGGCATGGTAGAAACGAGAGAAAATCAGAATATAACCATTGCAGTTGCATAGCTCTTGGGAGGAAGATGAAGTTTGCTAAATGGATTTCCGTCAAGCATTTCCTCTTATATAGCCATGCTAGCCAATCAGATTTCGTCACTTGGCCTTATCCCATCTTCTTGCATTTATTCCACGTCTTTCATGCATTTAAGGCATGAAGAAAACTGCAGCTCAAAGTGGCGTGGAAGTCTCCCTTTCACACACCTTTTTCTGCTTCTATTGACTTTGTTTTGCTTCTCAACCAATCAGGTTAATTCCTTACTGACTTCAACCTCTTCTCCATTAATTCTCTTCAACCATGTGACTTATAAGTCAATTTTGGCTGCCAAATGTCTGAATCTATTTACATTTTGTCTTTGCTAATTCCCGTTCGCCTCCTCATCGTGAGATATCAGCTCGCTAGCACAATTTGAGTTCGCCAAAGATATTTCAATTTGCCAACTCATCTGGAAATTACAAGATAATTTCCTTTTCTTGGCTATTACAAATATGTACGAAAATTGTCATACTGTTGGCGATAAACTTGTATTGTTCTACTCGTCACATTGCTATAATTTCCAACAATTTTTCACTCTTATTAACATTTTAATTTCCTCAATCTGTATGGGCGATCAGGAGCCCTAGAAACATTTGGGCGAACTCACCTGCTCGCCCTCGCCATCATAATTGGCTATTTTCATCTTGCTCGCCCATTGGCGAGCTGTCCACAGTAGTACTCGCCCATCGGGTATTTCACCGAAATTGCTTCTTTAGCAATTCAAGTGAAGAAACTTTTCATCCAAGTGGAAATCAATATTCATTATTTATTTAATTTCCATTATTAATTTATGAAATTAGACTCTACAGTAGGTAGAATCGGATCTTACAAAGATAAGCAGAATAATTAACAAAACAATTGTTGGATCCAGCAAATATGTTGGATGACCAAGACTTGGGGCTTCACTTTAGTATTCTATATTCATAACAACATACTTCCTATGGGAGTTAACGGGGCACTAGGACAAATGAGGTGGCTCAATGGAAGGTTAGGATTTTAAGGATGCATTTGGTAGAGTGGAATTTGAGAGAATGGATAGGAGTGATTGGAAAAGTGAAAAGAAAATTATTTTTATTATTGTCTGATAAAAAAAATGTAAGAAAAGAAAATAAGAAAATTGGTATTTTTTATCTTTATTTACGAAAGTAAATTCTAAATTATAAGGATTAGTGAAAAGAAAAAGAATCTAGGGAGTAGTTGCCTTTGGTGCTCTGCTTACAATGCTTCCACCATTAACACAATTGTAGTTTGATGTTTCATTTGTAGTCCTCGTCCTCTCTCGGACAATAAGTTTAGCATTTCAGAAGACATTTAGACTTTGCTTAGTAAGAAGGATGAAAAGATATGAGGATGGAAATTTGCTAATCTAATAATTAGATTTCATAACCACTTTTTTATTTTGTAACTTAACTATTAAATTAGTAAATTTTCTATTTTCACCCTTTTTCATCCTTCCTACCAAGCAAAGCCTTAAAAGGTGTTACCCGCAGGAAACTACTTTGATTGACCACTTCGAGCTCATCCTTTATGTAAAGAACTGCATTTACCATTTCCAAAAGGTAATTCAGAGAAAATGCAGACACTACTAAAAGTCATATTTTCTTCTGTTAAATTTCAGATACTGCTAAAAAGATGCTTGCAAGAGTAGTATTCTGTATTCACAACTTACAACTTACAAAACTATATATCAGACACTAAAGACAAAACCATCGGTATATCCAAATATCACTGAATTTCAAGTGTAGCACTGAAACTGTTTGTGATGCAACTAGCTGGCCTTTTTTTCTTAGAACATCTTGAATGACCCTACCCAATCCATCTCAATTAATTTGATAACTGAAGAATAACAAAAAACAAAATGGTCACTATTTCACTTCCATGGCATTGGTATTTTCCCAGTAGAGTTGCATACTGATTACTGAAGCGCCTGCTTTTTTTCTCCTTTTCTGTTTTTCGATCAATGTGATGGTGGATGTTATCGAATAATAAAAACAGCTACTTTAGCTGCTGTCTGTACTTACAACTTCAATAAATAAAATCCTGTCGTTTCGTGTAGGAAAAAATAAAGACAACCTAGCTAGTCTCTTTCATCAAATTTTGGTACCAAAATGCGAAGAATTTTTAAAGAGTATAAAAGCAGTGAGATTAAAAGTAAATATACAAATGAAAGAAAGACAAAAAAAGCTCAACATCATTGAAATGTATTGTATGGATTTCATCTCAAGGTATCTTGCAATCAACAACATCATCAAGCTGTGGTTTTAAAAGTTTTAACACAACAACTATATTCCTGTAATCCTTTTCAATGGGAAAAACTTTTATTGTCTGGCATGATGCCAGATGAATGAATCGAGAGGTAGTGTTTGATAAGACGTCTCACAAATGTTGTGTCCATCTGACCTGAATTTAAGGCAGCATATCAGAATTAAAAACAAATACTTATAATTGAAAATAGTATAAAACCTGCAAAAAATGTTCATGACGTAGAAGAGTGCTATCTTAGTAAAACTTGTTTGCATCATTGTTAGTGGTAAATTTCTCCCATAATCTAATAAAGCCCCCTCGTCTGGAATGATTTGATTTAATAATTATTCATAAGGGAGTTTTATTTGGCTATAAGTTGAATATAGTCTAAATCTTATTTATTTGGCACAAAGAGCAACAATCTATATCTTATTTATTTGATGCAAACTTTATAGGGAGTTTTAAAGTATAAAAGACAGGATATTTTTCACTTGAACCTGTGATGATGTTGATGTGTTTTTTATGTTTTGTGGTTAAACATGAACAGCTTACTGAGGTTCAAGGCAAGAGCAATATTGCATATACAAGGCACCTAGATTTCTTAACTGTAAACAATTTATGTTATTTCAGCTAATTGGACCTTTCCCATCTCTACAAGATCTTTAGCTTCTGAACAAACAGGAACTGAGTGCTTCCGTACAGGTTGGAGAATCAATTCTGATGTTTGAAAAGGTGTTGTAATGTTAAAATCATACTTGCAAGCAGCAACAGTTATTTCCACTTGTATATTTAGAACCCCATTCGTGTAAGCAGTTGATAAATTGGAAGATCTAGCTTGATTTAATCAGAAAATTCAAGAAAAAAAAATACAACTGCAGGGTAGATTACTCAGCATATTTAACATAATTAAGGGTGTAGGCTATACAAAGGTTGTGTAAGGTGGTTCAAGCTAGAATCACCTCAACTTTAAAGAGCTTAAAGAAGCAATTTGTCAAATAAGAAAAAGCAAACTGAAAGAACTCAATAATTACCGTTTGACATAGATTGCACAAGACAGAAACTTTATTCATTCGTAGTATTTCATCCTCTGGCAACTCAAACTACATAAGGAAAAGTCCAAAATCATTTTTTTTTTTTGCTAAGCCACAGATTATTATTAATACTTAGATAGGTTACACAAGAAGCAATGTAGCAGAATCAATTCAAGACAATAGCACACACAACAACAGCGATAAAACTCCCCAGCAAACTAAAACTTGAAACATAGCAAAATAACACTCTAGTATGAAGTACAATGCTTTACCAAAAATTATTTAGTGAAAGACAGTAACATCCTAGCATCTTGAAGTACAATGCCCAGAAAACAGAGATCCAGAAAAACCAGTAAAAATTACTGTTTCATATTAAAAAAAAAAAACCTCGGTAAAAATCACAATGACCTATCAGATTATCACCAGGCCTTGAAAGACTCCGGTCTGAAAACCCACCTTTGGCTAATGCATAAGTATATCCAGAGTCTCAATATCTATTTACAGCACCAATTAACTGCAAACATGGAGTCAGACTCAGTAATCATTGGACACCATTATATCCTCAAGAAATAACAAACACACCCGACACCATACTGATTGCTAACAATTTCGCAGTTTTTGAATCCAGAATTCCATGAGAGAAGAAAACAGAACAACCACATGAGAAGTAAAATTTCTCAGAACACCACACGCAGCCATTTCAAGCTAGCCACATAATAAAACCAAAATGCGTGACCTTAGCCACAAAGAACCTCATTAGGTTCCAAGTAAGTAGGCAGATTTGCCTTAACCTTACACAACAATTTTAGTTTTTTCTAGAAGCTATTGCAATAAGCTCAATCACACCAAACTAATTATGAGATACTACTTTTGTCATTTGATACCTTAATATCCAAAAAATATTTGCATTTTCACCATGACCACTAACACCTCCATATTAAGTTTTTGATTTCAAACTCCTCTTTTCTTATCAACCAAAATGACCACATAGCAGCAATACAACTAGCAAAAAACCATGATCTTTATAATCCAACATACTGGAATCCAAGGCATTACAAATAGAACAGCTTCAAGGAAGAAGAAAAGCAGACACCATTTTAAATTCCACCATAATATAAATCCACACCAAATCTGAAGCAACAAAGATCAATCGAACCGCATGTGACAAGCATTTCTTTCACCAAAGAGCACCAATGACATAGTCGTAGTGTATCAAATAACGAAAATCCTCTGCACCTAAAAAAAGATATATATATTCTGTCTAGGTTACCAAGCCACAATCTCACTTCTTATAAAAATGAAAACAAAAACCTAGAAAATCCAATAAGAAAAATCCACCTCCCTATGAGTACAAAACTTTTCATTCTCAGAATCTCTCTATGTATATATAGAATCCCATTTGTGTAAGCAGTTGATGAATTAGAAGATCTAGCTTGATTTCAGAAAGTTCAAGAAAAATATACAATTACAGTGTAGATTATTCAGCATATTTAACATAATTAAGGGAGGAAGTTTTACAAAGGTTGTGTAAGGTAAGGTGGTCAAAGCTAGAATCACTCCAACTTTAAACTAACAACCATATATCATCAAGTACAATTAAAAAAATAAAAAAGAAGAAGAACATAAAGAAGCAATTTGTCAAATATGAAAAAGCAAATTGAAAGAACTCAATAATTACCATTGGACATAGATTGCATCACAGAAGCTTTCTTCACTTGTAATCTTGCATCCTCTGGCAAAATCAAACTGCACAAGGAAAAGTCCAAAATCAAACTTTTTTTTTTGCTAAGCCAAAGATTATTATTGATACTTAGATGGGTTACACAAGATACAATACGGTAGAATCAGTTCAAGACAATAGCACACACACAGCAGCAATAAAACATCCTAGCAAACTAAAACTTGAAACATCCTGAAATAACACCCTAGCATCCTGAAGTACAATGCTTTACCAAAAAATTATTTAGTGAAAGTAACAGCCTAGCATCTTCAAGTAAAATGCCCAGAAAACAGAGATCCAGAAAACCCAGAAAAAATCACAATGACCGATCAGATTATCACCAGGCCCTGCCTTGAAACGGTTGGGTTGGGTTTCCTTCCCATGTGGAGCCCACTCAATAGTTCATTAAGGGCTTTATAGTCCTTGTACATGGGTTATGCTTTAAGGGTTTTTTAACCCCTTCATGAAGTGCCGGCAAGATACCTTTTGTGAGAAACAAAAGTGCGCAGCCAAAAAGAGAGAAAAAGAAAAAGGAGAAGTTTGTGGAAGCTAAAAGTTTGATCGAGTTGATCGAGGTCCATTTGTTGTCCGATTGAACTGAAATTTTGGCAGCACGTTCATGACATTGAGTTCTTCATATTGAACGGTGGAGATCAGGTTTCAAGCTTCCTATCTACAGTTTTGTAAAGGGTGTTGTTTTGTCATCTTTTGGTGAGATCTCTCCTATTTTTCTTTTCTCTTGTAAGATTGTTAACCAAGAATTATTGTTCTTGAGATATTGTGCTGGTATACCTCTAGTTTTAGCTAGAGAGAACTTTGTATTCCCATTGTTGTTGATAGTGGAGATTGTTTTGGTGCCCTTAGGGCCGTGGTTTTTACTCCTCGCCTTGAGGAGGTTTTCCACGTTAAATCGCTTGTGTCCTTGTGCTTGTGATTGTGGTTGTGGTGATTTATTTGTCTCTTGATATTATTTGGGATTGCTCTATTTGATAATTTCCTACTATGTTCACACAAGAGAGGGATAATTTGATTTTTCGCAGCATTACGTATCTGTCAGATAATTGTTTTATCGTGTTTTATCCCATCAAACTGGTATCAGAGCATTGTTTATTGTTTATTGTTGATTTAGGCCTTGTGTTAAGCATGGAAGTTAATACAAGTAGAATGGTTAATTTGAATGGTTCGAATTATCACATATGGAAAGGTAAAATGGAAGATTTGCTGTATGTGAAAGATTATTATTTACCTGTGTTTAGTACTGAAAAGCCTGATAATAAAACTGAGGCAGAAAGGAATTTATGCCATAGACAGGTGTGTGGGTATATTAGACAATGGGTAGATGATAATGTTTTGAACCATATCAGTGGAGAGACACACGCACGCACATTGTAGAACAAGCTGGAGCAGTTGTATGCTCGTAAAACTGGAAACAATAAATTGTTTTTGATCAAGCAGTTGATGAGTTTGAAATATCAGGATGGAACTTCTATGACAGATCACTTAAACACATATCAGGGGATTATTAATCAGTTGGCTGGTATGAATATCAAGTTTGAAGATGAAGTACAGGGCTTGTGGCTTCTTGGTACATTGCCGGACTCTTGGGAGACTTTTAGAACGTCGTTGTCAACTCAGCCCCAGATGGTGTCATCAGTATGGATTTGGCTAAGAACAGTCTTTTGAATGAAGAGATGAGAAGAGAAGTCACAGGGTTCTTCTTTACAGTCAGAAGTCTTAGTCACAACTAATAGGGGGAGGAGTAAGAGTAAAGGTCCGAAGAACAGAGGTAGAAGCAAGAGTAAGTCCAACAAGTTTGCTAATGTTGAGTGTTATCACTGCGGTCTAAAAGGACATATAAAGAAGTATTGTCGACAGCTAAAAAGAGAAAACAAAAAGGACAAGGGTAAGGAGAAGATAAATTCTGATGATAGTGATGTTGATAAAGTTGCCGCTATTACAGATGACTTCCTTATTCTTTGTGATGATGATGATGATGCTGTTAATCTTACTTGCCATGCGACCATTTGGGTAATTGACAGTGGTGCCTCAATTCATGCTACATCTCGAAGAGAGTATTTCTCATCTTACATATCTAATGATTTTGGGAGTGTTAGGATGAGTAATGATGGCTCTGCTAAAGCTATTGGTATAGGAGATGTGTGCTTGGAGACCAGTAATGGTACAACACTAGTTCTGAAAAGTGTGAAGCATATTCCTGATATCCGTATGAATTTGATTTCTACAGGGAAGCTTGATGATGAAGGTTTTTGTAGCACCTTTAGTGATGGTAAATGGAAGCTCACTAAAGGTTCTATGGTTATGGCTAGGGGCTCGAAGTGCTCCTCTTTGTATATGATGCAGGCCAAGATATGTGATTCCGCTATCAATGTTGTGGATAGTGATGGTGCAACTGAGTTGTGGCATAATCGGCTTAGTCATATGAGTGAAAAGGGTTTGACGATTTTGACCAAGAAAAATCTTCTTCCTGGAATGAAGACCGTGTCCTTGAATAGGTGCGCTCACTGTTTGGCAGGGAAGCAGACCAGAGTCTCCTTCAAGTCATCCCCTCCTACAAGAAAATCAGGTATTCTTGATTTAGTATATTCTGATGTTTGTGGACCTTTGAAAGTGAAAACACTTGGTGGTTCTCTTTATTTTGTGACTTTCATAGATGATCATTCAAGGAAGATATGGGTTTATACCTTGAAAACAAAAGATCAAGTGTTAGATGTGTTTAAACAATTTCATGCTTTAGTTGAAAGGCAAACAGGCTTAAAATTGAAATGCATTAGGACAGATAATGGGGGTGAGTATTCTGGACCTTTTGATGAGTACTGCAGGCAATATGGTATTCGACATCAAAGGACACCTCCGAAGACTCCTCAATTGAATGGGTTAGCTGAGAGGATGAATAGGACACTGGTAGAAAGGGTGAGATGTTTGCTTTCACAAGCGAAGTTGCCAAAGTCCTTTTGGGGTGAGGCTTTGAGTACTGTTGTTTATGTTTTGAATCTCACACCATGTGTTCCATTGAATTTTGATGTGCCTAATAAAGTTTGGTTTGGTAAAGATGTTTCCTATGATCACTTGCGCACTTTTGGTTGTAAAGCCTTTGTGCACATTCCTAAAGATGAGAGGTCTAAGCTTGATGCTAAGGCAAGACAGTGTGTGTTCCTTGGTTATGGCCAGGATGAGTTTGGCTACAAGTTTTATGATCCAGTGTCGAAGAAACTTGTAAGGAGCCGAGATGTTGTTTTCATGGAAGACCAAACCATTGAAGATATTCAGAAGTTTGAGACAATAGTTCCTCAAAGTAGCGATGATTTGATTGATTTAGATCCAGTTCCTCTGACGCATGTGCCAACAAAAGCTGAAGATGTTCAGAACAACCAACAGTATACAGATAATGTTGGTACCGGCTCTACACATGTTGATTTGGGTGAAAATGTTGATGAGCAGCCACCAGTTTCAAAGGTTACACCAGAGGTTTTATCAGATATTCCACTCAGGAGGTCTATTAGAGATAGACAACCTTCCACAAGATATTCTCCTAATGAGTATGTGTTACTGACTGACGGGGGAGAACCCGAATGCTATGAGGAGGCCATGGAAGATGAACACAAGAAAGAGTGAATTGATGCCATGCATGATGAGATGAAATCATTACATGAGAATAACACCTTTGAGCTAGTAAAGCTACCTAAGGGAAAGAAAGCTTTGAAGAACAGATGGGTATACAGAGTGAAGCAAGAAGAACATACTTCACAGCCACGTTACAAAGCCAGATTAGTTGTTAGGGGATTTAACCAGAAGCAAGGTATTGACTTTGATGAAATCGTTTCTCCAGTTGTTAAGATGTCATCCATTCGTGTTGTTCTGGGTTTAGCAGCTAGTCTTGATTTGGAGGTTGAGCAGATGGATGTCAAAACTGCTTTTCTCCATGGTGATGTGGATAAAGAAATTTACATGGAGTAGCTAGAGGGTTTCAAAGTTAAAGGCAAAGAAGATTATGTGTGTAAGCTAAACAAAAGCCTTTATGGGTTGAAGCAAGCACCGAGGCAGTGGTATAAGAAGTTTGAGTCTGTTATGGAAAAACAAGGCTACAGGAAAACTACCTCTGACCATTGTGTTTTTGTACAAAAATTCTCTGATGGTGACTTTATCATTTTATTGCTTTATGTGGATGATATGTTGATTGTTGGCAAGAATGCTTCAAGGATTGATTTGTTGAAGAAGCAGTTGAGCAGATACTTTGCTATGAAGGACTTAGGGCCAGCAAAACAGATTCTTGGGATTCGAATTTATCGAGATAGAGCAGCCAAGAAGTTGTATTTGTCACAGAAGCAATATATTGAAAAGGTGCTTGAGAGGTTCAACATGGATCAAGCTAAAGTGGTTAGTTCTCCTCTTGCTACTCACTTTAAGTTAAGTTCTAAACAGTGTCCTTCTACAGATAAGGAGGAGGAAGATATGAGAAGAGTTCTGTATGCTTCAGCAGTAGGAAGTTTGATGTATGCTATGGTGTGTACTAGGCCGGATATAGCTCATGCAGTTGGTGTTGTTAGTCATTTTCTGTCAAATCCAGGTAGAGAGCATTGGGATGCAGTGAAGTGGATTATGAGATATCTCAAAGGCACTTCCAACTTGAGTCTCACTTTTGGTAGTGGAAAACCAGTGCTTGTTGGCTACACTGATTCTGATATGGCAGGAGATGTGGATTCCCGAAAGTCCACTTCGGGTTATTTGATTACCTTTACAGGTGGTGCTGTATCTTGGCAGTCGAGGCTACAGAAATATGTAGCACTTTCTACTACAGAGGCAGAGTTTATTGCAGCAACGGAAGCTAGTAAGGAGTTGCTATGGATGAAAAAGTTCATGCAGGAGCTTGGTTTCAAGCAACAGAGGTATGTGGTATTTTGCGATAATCAAAGCGCAATTCACCTCGGTAAGAATTCCATTTTTCATGCAAGATCAAAGCACATTGATGTGAGGTATTATTGGTTAAGAGATGCTCTCAATGACAACTTGTTTGAACTTGAGAAGATTCAAACTGATCACAATGGCTCTGATATGTTAACTAAGGCACTACCGAAGGATAAGCTTGAAGTTTGTCGGTTGATCGCCGGGATGGCGGTTCCCTCCACATAGTCGGAAAGGGGGAGATTTGTTGGGTTGGGTTTCCTTCCCATGTGGAGCCCACTCAATAGTTCATTAAGGGCTTTATAGTCCTTGTACATGGGTTATGCTTTAAGGGTTTTTTAACCCCTTCATGAAGTGCCGGCAAGATACCTTTTGTGAGAAACAAAAGTGTGCAGCCAAAAAGAGAGAAAAAGAAAAAGGAGAAGTTTGTAGAAGCTGAAAGTTTGATTGAGTTGATCAAGGTCCATTTGTTGTCCGATTGAGCTGAAATTTTGGCAGCACGTTCATGACATTGAGTTCTTCATATTGAACAGTGGAGATCGGGTTTCAAGCTTCCTATCTACAGTTTTGTAAAGGGTGTTGGTTTGTCATCTTTTGGTGAGATCTCTCCTATTTTTCTTTTCTCTTATAAGATTGTTAACCAAGAATTATTGTTCTTGAGATATTGTGCTGGTATACCTCTAGTTTTAGCTAGAGAGAACTTTGTATTCCCATTGTTGTTGATAGTGGAGATTGTTTTGGTGCCCTTAGGGCCGTGGTTTTTACTCCTCGCCTTGAGGAGGTTTTCCACGTTAAATCGCTTGTGTCCTTGTGCTTGTGATTGTGGTTGTGGTGATTTATTTGTCTCTTGATATTATTTGGGATTGCTCTATTTGATAATTTCCTACTAGGTTCACACAAGAGAGGGATAATTTGATTTTTCGCTGCATTACGTATCTGTCAGATAATTGTTTTACCGTGTTTTATCCCATCAGAAACCCCACCTTTGGCTAACGCACAAGTATATTCAGAGCCTCAATATCCGTTTGTAGCACTGATTAACTACAAACATGGAGTCAAACTCAATAATCATTGGATGCCATTATATCCTCAAGAAATAACAGGCATATCCAACACCATGTTGATTGCTAACAATTTCGCAGTATTTGAATCCACAATTCCAGGAGAGAAGAAAACAGAACAACCACATGAGAAGTAAAATTTCTCAGAACACAACACACAGCCATTTCAAACTAGTCACGAGATAAAATCAAAATGCCTGATCTTTAGCCACAAAGAACCTCAACTTCCAAGTAAGGAGGCCATAATTTCTAGGGATTTGCCTTAACCTTAAACAACAATTTTAGTCTTTTCCAGAAGCTATTGCCATGAGCTTAATAACACCAAACTGATTATGAGATACTAGTTTTGTCATTTGATACCTTAATATCCAAAAAAATGTTTGTATTTTCACCAGGAAAGCTAACACCTCTATATTAAGTTTTTGATTTCAAACACCTCTTTTCTTATCAACCAAAATGACTACACAGCAGCAATACAACTAGGAAATCCCATGATCTTTACAATCCAACATACTGGAATCCAAGGCATTATAAATAGAACAGGTTCAAGGAGTAAAAAAGTAGACACCATTTTAAATTCCACCATACTATAAATCCACACCAAATCTGAAGCAACCAAGAAAAATCGATCCGCACGTGACAAGCATATTCTTCCACCAAAGAGCACCAATGGCATGGTCGTAGCATATCTAATAACGAAATTCCCCTGCACCTCAGGGCTTAGAAAAGATAGAAATTCTGTCTAGGATACTAAGCCATATCTCACTTCTTATAAAATGAAAACGAAAACCTAGAAAATCCAATAAGAAAATCCACCTTCCTATAAGTATAGAACTTTTGATTCTCAGAATCTCTCTATGTTTGATTCCTATATTAGCAATATTTGAACACTAAGAGACAACAGCAATTGCTTTAGTATCCTATTCAAGACCAAAACTGCCCATTGCCTTTACATACAAACACAGAAATCTCATATTATAACAAAACCAAAGGAATATATCTCCATGTCTAACATCTCAACTAAAAAGCTTGAAGTTCAAACTAACCTTAAGAAATAAACTTGCCCTTCACTCTTGCTATCAATTCCTTCAATCTCTCCACCACTAAATCATCTTGTTACGGTACAGATTATGGTTTTGTAATTAGCTATATGATGATGTAATAATGATGATGTCAGTAGGGTCTTATGACGTTAGCATGATTGTTCTGATGTCAGCCTATAAAAGGCCACATGATTGCTGAATGGAATATACCAGAAAGTTACAGACTCATTCTCTCTACTCACTTTCTTCTATTTCTTTTCTTCTCTTAAGCACTGAATGTGCATTTCCTTTCGACTCTTCATTAAATCAGTTAGCCTATATCATTTTGGCATCAAAGCCGTCGATCCTCCTTCATGGCGGACGGAATATCCACTAGGTTGCAGAAAGATTTTCAGTCTCATCAAAAGGAGCTAGAGCGTATCGAATCTAAGATGGATTTGAGTATCGATCAGCTACGAAAGTATATGGAGCATTTGGGATCCGACATGCGTAAAATTTTTGAAACTATGATGAGTAAGCTGGAGATGAAAGACAAAGGTAAAACGACGATAGGTATGGCTAAAGAGGAATCTCGATCTGAGGAATCGTTGAGTTGTGCTGGATCTCAGTCTATTCCGACAGTAGTGGTGACGGAGAAGAGATCTGACGCTGAGCAATTAGTTCCACGGGGATATCGATATCATAAACTCAATTGTCCTCATTTTGATGGTACTGATTTTGTTGGTTGGTTGCTTAAAGTGGATCAATATTTTGAAGCTGAAGCCGTAGCTGAAGATATGAAGGTTCACACAATCATGATGCATTTTGAAGGCCGCGCATTACAATGGCATTAGCATTTTGCTAGAATTCATGGTGGTTTGGCTACTTTGTAATGGAACAGTTATTTGAAGGAGATGAGGAAACGGTTTGGTAATTCAAAATTTTCAGATCCGATGTCTGATCTGGATTCTTTGAAACAAGAAGGTACTATTGAAGAATTTAATGATAAATTCCTCTCCTTATTGAATTACTTGCAGTTGTCTCCGGAGTATGCTCTTAGTATTTTCATTAGCAATCTTAAACCTGAAATTGCTAATACTGTGAGACTCTTTTTTCCTCGTGATTTGACTCATGCCTTAAACCTCGCCAAACAATTGGAACTCTTGTATTATCACCAGCCTCGAAAAATCTACTCCTCTTATAAACCTTTTCCACAAACATCCTCTTCATTTACTTTACCTCCTTATTCCTCTAAACCTTCCACTTTACCTCCTCTGTTGCCCATTCCAAATATTACAATGTTACCAGCCTCTCCAGTTACCACAAAGTCACTTCCTCCAGCCAGTTCTAAAAATGTTGTTACCAATTTAAATCCTACTACTACTAAATCCAGATTCCCTACTAGACAGGAAAGAGAGGAACGAAGGAAGAATGGCCTTTGTATGTGGTGTGGTTTGAAGTTTACATCAGACCATAAAATGTATGAAGTCTCAACTATATCATTTGTTTGTGGATTCTAATGCTGAGGTTCAAAAGGACATTGAGGAATTTTCTGACTGTGTTGAGCATATTGAAGATGTCGACGGTTTGCATGAGGGGGAGGATAATGCTGTTATTTCCTTACATGCTTTATTAGGCATAGAAGGGTATCAAACAATGCGAGTGTGTGGTAAGTTTAAGAATCAGCAGGTCATTATTTTGGTGGATACAGGTAGCACTCATAACTTTGTGGATGCTAAACTAGTAAAGAAGCTGGGCTGTACTTCTACATCAACGAGTGCTATTCATGTTACTGTGGCTAATGGAGAACAAGTGAAGGTAGCTGAGATGTGTCCAAGTCTCACTTGGGAGGTACAAGGATTGACGCAATCCACTGATTTTTTGATTATTCCTCTTAGTGGTTGTGATGTTGTGTTGGGTGTACAGTGGTTGATTACTTTGGGACCCATTGTTTGGGACTTTCAGCGGCTAACAATGCAATTCATGTGTAAGTGTCAGTGACGTGTTTGGAAGGGGCTTGCTACTGGTCAAGTGTTGTTTATGTCAAAGAAACAAGCTTCCAAACCTTTGCATTGTGCAACCCACGGACCTTTGACTTTGGTGTTAACTGGTTGTGGCTTACATTCCTTGGATCCTTCACCATCGCCGAACTATTCCAAGGTTGCTATACCTTTGGACTTGAAAGTGACGCGTTTGGTATTGCGGAAGTTGAAACTTTACACTGCAAAGTAAGTCTCTGCAAAGTGATTGCAGCGTTTGGTTTGCAACCTTACGCTGCAAAGTACTTTGCAGCCATTGGCTGCAAAGTGATTGTAGCCAATATTGCCTGCAAAGTACTTTGCAGCCAACACTGCAAAGTAATTTAGCCAAAAGTACCCCCGTTTTTTTCCTTCATCAATCTTTTCCACTCCATCAGCAGCCCAGGTTCTTTCACTATCTCTCTCGCCTCTGTCCCTCTTTCATCGAATTAGGGTTCCATTTTGTCGAGCTCGCCTCTGTCTCCTTCGAGCTGGCCTCTGTGTCCTTCATCTCACCTCTATCACCATCTCTCAGATCAATTTGCAAGTATAGCTGCAGTCCAAGGTACGTCAATGTCTCCCACATTAAACCTCAAAACCAATACCTTGCTTGGTTCATTCAGTGGTAATATAGAGTTGAAATAATTGTTTTGCATCACTGTTGATTTTCAGTGACTGATGATTTCTTTGGTTGCAGATGATTATGTTCTGGTTGAGAAGTTTTGCATCAAAAAATACAAATTTTCACATGGTGACGTGATAGTTTTTTGGTAATTGTTCTTATTGATGTTGCTCATATACTCTCGAGATTACTTGTTAAGGCAAATGCAGGCATCTCCTAGATGAAGCAACATTTCGGGTTTGCCTTTCATTCTTGGCTTTTGCATGTCAATATTGTATTTCACCATTGTTGAGTTAGGAATAAATAGTTATCTTCACCAAAGGAAACCAATATCAAGCTCTTGTTCATTGTTGAACTGAACTCTAGTGTATTTTCTCATGGCATTTTGCTCGTTAATATTTAAATCAGCGACACACTAGAGAATTTGATAGTATTAACAATCACTTGTCATGAGTTTATCTGGCATGACCTTGGAAATGCTTTTGTTGTTCCGTTAAAGAAATGATATATCGACTAAGATTTGGTCTTTTTTGTTGCTTTATATGCGTTTTGATGAAATACGGATTTCATGTTCCATACATGCAATGCCCTGTTTCCTCGATCAGTTCAAAGAATGTTCCTTTTTGTAACTAACTAAATAAAACTTGGTGAAGATTACATGTTGAACTCTTTATAGTTCTGTTACTATGAGCTTTACACTTGAAGGAACTATCTTTTGCAGGTCCCTTTGGGTTTGGTTAATAGAAGGGTCACCCACATTCTGTGGCCTCCACATAGAGTAGGCAACGTCGACAGAAAAGTTGCTCAAAACAGAGTTTTTCCTCCTAATTACATCTGAACCTCGTCTTGCATTGGACTGATTTACAATTTCCTTTTCCCTATTTTTAAGCAGTTGCCAAATGCCAAGGCAGAATTCTTTCATGCACAAGTAATACAAGTGTTTTTCCCATGCAATTTTTCTCATTCTGCTGATCTCTTGTTGGTATTTAACCCAAGTTGTTCATTCATTCCTAATTAACATCATTTCAGAATTCTCTGTAGTGTTAAAAAATTTTTGTACCATATTTTTTTTGTTGTTTGTAGTTGTCAAGCTGGTTAGATTTTGAGTAAGATCATATTCAAATTAGGTTTGAAGAACACATATTTACGAGGGGCCTTCCTTAAAGTTTAAGTACTTTGGGATATTTCCAATTTTCAATGCCATGTTAAATCATGCTTATCATTTTAGCCACAAAATTACTCATTAATTGTCTGGTGAGGACATTAAAAAATTGTATATAGTTGTTAAGGCATGTCTTTTAATCATATGTAAATTAAATCATTTTCATTTGAGATTTTATATAGTGATTTGTTTTGGTAGATTAATTATAATGAAATAATGCCATGCAACTAAATAAAATAAAAATTGTATTTGAGTATTCGAATAATTAATGCATGCTTTTTTTTATTCAAAATGTTGGATTTATTTTTTTTTTTGCTAATATAAAAAATAAATAAAATAAAATTTGCATTATTTCAACGTATTGAGATATATTTTTAAATTTAAATTTTGATTTTTTTCTATTTTTAAGGTTTTTTTTTATAATTTTTTTTAAAGTCGATCGTACTATTCATAATTATTTAAAATTAAAACTATTATTTATGTTTATTAAAACGATAAAGTTTAGCTCCTATGATGTGCATGCGAGACAAGTCAGTTCAAGAGGATTAAAATCCGAAATATTTTTTTTAAAAATAAATTATATAGATGTGTATTAAAAGATTACAAATGATGATCAATGTCAACAATTACAACTTTATATTCTTTACATTTTAATATGATAATTACATTTGTTATTATTTCCAATGTACAAATTTTTTTATACTTAAGGGTATTTTTGGAATTTGTAATTACATTACCAGCAAAGTGATTGCATACCAAACGCTGCAATGTTACTTTCCCTGCAACTTAAACAAAACTTTACACTGCATACCAAACGCTGCAATGTTACTTTCCTTGCAATCACTTTCCCAGCAATCACTCTCCCAGCAATCACTTTGCGCTGCAATCACTTTACTTGCAATGTACCAAACGCAACCGTACTGTTAGAACAGTATAGTGTATTGTTTGAGGTGCCTACAGGATTACCACTTGTGCGTTCTCATGACCATAAGATTCCATTGATTGATGAATCTAAAGTGGTTAAGTTGAAGCCTTATCGCTATCCTTCAGTTCAAAAGACTGAGGTTGAGAAAATGGTTGCTGAAATGTTGCATAATGGAGTTATTTGTGACAGTACTAGTCCTTTTGCTGCTCCTATAGTTTTGGTTAAAAAGAAAGATGGTTCTTGGCATATGTGTATCGATTATCGACAACTCAACAAGGTGACAATCAAGGATAGTTTTCTCATTCCTTTCGTTGAGGATCTCCTTGATGAGCTGGTGAAGGCAGTCTACTTTTCCAAGCTTGACTTAAGGTCAGGCTATCATCAAATTCGGATGCATGAGGCTGACATCCACAAGACAGCTTTCTGCACTCACGAAGGGCATTATGAATTTTTGGTTATGCCTTTCGGGCTTACCAATGCTCCCTCTACGTTTCAGAGTTTGATTAACAGTATTTTCAAGCCTCATCTTCGCAAGTTTGTTTTGGTTTTCTTTGATGATATTTTAGTATATTCTGAAACTTTGGAGTCCCATTTGGTCCACTTGCAAGAAGTTTTAAGCTTCTGTTGCAACATCAGTTGTTTGTGAAATATAGTAAATGTGATTTTGGTTCTCAAAAGGTGGAATATCTAGGCCATATTGTCAGTCACGGGACTGTTTCCATGGACCAACGCAAATTGCATTGTATGGTACAGTGGCCTCTCCCTTGAACAATGAAGGACTTACAGGGTTTCTTGGGTTTGACAGGCTATTATCGGCATTTTATTCGAGGATATGGTTCTATTGCCAAGCCATTAACTGATTTGCTTAAGAAGAATGCCATGGCTTGGACTCCTACTGCTGAGGATGCTTTCCATCAGCTTAAGCAGGCTATGGTCTCGGCACCAGTTCTTATTTTACCCAATCCTTCTCTTGAGTATACCATCGAATCTGTTGCTTCTAGCTTTAGTATTGGTGCAGTATTTAGTCAGTTAGGGTGACTTGTAGCATTTTTTTAGCAAAGCTTTGGGTCCTAAACACCAAGCTTTGTCTATATATGAGAAAGAAATGCTTGCTATTCTTGTTGCTGTTAAGAAATGATCTTCTTATCTCCTTGGTCGCCATTTTAAAATCAAGAATGATCACCAAAGCATAAAGTTTTTGTTTGATCAATAGTCTTGTACTCCAGCTCAACGTCAGTGGATTATCAAAATGATGGGCTTTGATTTTGAAGTCATCTATCGTAAGGGATCCTCCAATGTAGTGGTTGATGCTTTATCTAGAGTGCCACTAGGAGCTTTACATGCTTTGTCTACTTTACATACTGACCTGCTTACTAAAATTCAACATTCTTGGCTGATTGACTCCAAACTTTAGCAGCTTATTTCTCAGCTACAGCAAGATGCTTCTTTCAGTTCCAAGTATACATGGACCAATGATCAATTGCGACGTAATGGTCAACTTGTGGTGGGAGATGATCCTGTTTTGCACAAAGAACTTTTGGATTACTTTCATAGTTCTGCCATGGGTGGTCATTCGGGTATTCATGCCGCCATGGCTTGGATCTGTGGTTGTTTATATTGGAAGGGTCTTAAGAAGCATGTACGCCAATTTGTTCGAGAATGCCCTACTTGTCAGCAGTGTAACTATGACACTTCTACTTCTCCTGGACTGCTGCATCCTCTTCCTATACCAGACAAGGTTTGGACCGATGTGTCTATGGATTTTATTGAGGGTTTACCTAAGTCTGGAGGTAAGGAGGTTATTGTAGTGGTTGTTGATCGACTTAGCAAATATGCCCATTTTGTGGCATTGGTTCATCCTTTCACTGCCTTGACGGTGGCTCAGTCTTACTTGGATAATATTTTCAAACTTCATGGTGTAATCAATTCCATTGTCTCTGATCGAGATCATGTTTTTCTTAGTACCTTTTGGCGTGAGTTGTTCAAACACTCGGGTACCAAGGTAAAGTTCTCCACCTCTTACCATCCTCAAACGAATGGTCAAACTGAGGTCGTCAATCGTTGTGTTGAGACTTATTTGCATTGTATGGTTAGTGAACAGCCAAGGGAATGGGTTCGGTGGCTTCCATTGGCTAAGTGGTGGTATAATACTTCTTTTCACTCTTCAACTAATACCACACCATATGAATTCTCTATGGTCAACCTGCTCCTACGCACATGCCTTATCTGCCTGGTGAGTCTAAAGTGGCTGTTATTGACCGTAGTTTGTAGGCTAGGGAGGTAGCTATACAACTTCTGAAGTTTTACCTTTAAAAGGTTGTTACTCGCATGAAGCAAACTGCTGATAGGAAACGCAGAGATCGTAGTTTTGATGTTGGTGATTTTGTTTATGCTAAGCTTCAACCTTATCGTCAGAAGACCATTGTTAATCAATCTTGCCTTAAGCTGACTGCTAGATTTTTTGGCCCTTACCAGGTGTTACAGAGGATTGGCAAGGTCGTTTATCGCATTGCTTTACCTGATGGTGCTAAGGTCCATCCGGTCTTTCATGTTTCTCAGCTCAAGAAACATAATAGACCTCAACCAGCACACATTGCACTTCTTTCCTTTTTTGGCTGATGATGGGACTTTGGTGAAGGAGCCAATCTCTGTATTGGATCGTCGCATGGTGAAAAAAGGGAATAAGGCTATCACTGAGGTTTTAGTTCACTGGAGTAACTCTTTTCCAGAGGATGCCACTTGGGAGGAGTGGTCTGTTCTTCATGCTCGGTACTGTGAAATCCCCAAATCTCTATAAATTTTCCATACTTGTACAGTTTTCTAACATGGATTAATGGAATAAATGGGAATTTCTGAAATTATAAATGGTGTATGGGACATAAGAGGAATTAAGGAAATTGATGGTCAAATAGTCACATGGTCAAAGGATCAAGGCATTAATGGCTGAGGTGAGATGATGAATGGGATTAGCATGCATTAAATGAAAGCCATGACTCATTATCATCATCCCTATCACCCCACGGCAACACCCAATTCCCCATCCCTCTCGTTCCTTCCATTTTCCTCTAAGTGTCCAAGTTCTCACCTTGACAAACCACCATCTTATACCATCAATTCGTTAAGCTCCTAGAACAAAAAACGATCCTTGTCGATAGCTTAATCTATGCCCTTAATATGAAAGGTTGAATCCAAGAGATTGAAGAGATCTTGAAATCTTGAAAGTTGGTGAATGTCAAAGGTAAGAGAAGAAATGGTTTCGGTTAATTTTATTGAGGGTTTGGAGTTGTATGGAGTTGGTAGAATAGGTTTATTAAGGTTTAAATTGCCATGATGTTTACAGCTTGAAGAAGTGGAAAAAGGACAAGTGGAGATTGGCTACCAGGCTTGCGGATTAATCTCAATCGAGGTAAGGAATTTATGTAACGGACATAGGGAGACTATGTCCGCATGTTTTAATATACTTGAACTGCTTTGGGAAGAAGTACAGCTGGTTTAATTGCAGGAAAAAGGGTACCATTTGGGTCCTACTCCTAGTACCAATTAGGCTAGGAGCAGCCGACTGCCTTAAGTAGCAGTCGACTGCTTAGAGACAACCGAAGCGGAGATTTTAGAAAACTGAGATAAACCAGTCGACTGCTAGGTAAGCCAGTTGACTGCCATTTTCCAGAAATCCTTCTGTTTTAAACCAGTCGACTGCTATGGTAGACAATAGACTGCTTTTATTTGGAAAGCATTCTGTTTCAAAACCAGTCGACTGCCCAGGGGGCCAGTCGACTGCCAATTCTCGGGAAACATTCTATTTCAAAATCGGTCGACTGCTATTGGGACCAGTCGACTGCCCTATTTGTATTTTGAAAAATAAAATAATTGAATTTCAAAAAGGGAAAGAAATTCAATAAGGCAAAACGTGGTATAGCGGTCGATTGCCATATACGACCAGTTGACTGCTTATTTGAAAGAAAGGTTTTGAAAACCTATTTCAAGAAAAGATAATTGTATTTGTTTAAAACCTATATAAATGAGGTTTTGGAGATTATGAATCTCTTGAAAGAGCATGCACATTATTTGTTACCTGTACTTGACTGAGGAGCTCTAGTCCAACCCTCAGACTCGCAGTACGGCACCTGACTAGTGAAACTGTGGGCTATAGACGATGGCCATGAGTCTCTTATTTGATTCGGCTTTGGGGAGGATCCCTGACCCATACGTGGGTATGCCATTTATTTGATATCTCTCAGGATTATCCCTATCGGGATATATTTGTGGTATCCTCATGAGATTTATCTAGTGGATTATCCTTTGCGGGATATATTTGCTGTATCCATTATCTCTCTGGATTATCCTTAAAGGATATATTTGATGTATCCATGATGAGAATTATTTGGTGCATGATTCTGTTGGATATGAATTGTCTCCCATCTATTTGAAATTATTTACATTTGTCTAATTGGTTTCATGTGACTTGAGATCCGTGGAAATATTTGAAAGCATGATTTACTTGTATTCGATATTTGTGAAAGAAATATACGACATATGCTTTATAATGATTTTACATGACATTATAGAGCCAAGCAGGAAAACTGCATATAGTGATATAGTACGTCCTTTTACATAAGTTTCTTACTGAGCGTAAACTCACTCCTTTACGACCATTTTTCATACAGAGTATTTAAAGTAAATCCAGCTTCGGGGAGAGGAGCATAATTTGGGGTTTCGAGATATCTTCGAGGCGCGCTTCCTACTTATCCCTTGAAGGTATATTGAGTTGGCCGTACTTCGACTATTGTACAGTACAGTATGACATTTGTGTATACTTGGGGAACTAGGTTATGTAATTATTTGAGATCCTGGTGTGTGTGACACATGTTTTTAAATGAAAAATTTTATGCATGTGAAAATGGATATTGTACTATGACAAAAATGTCTAGAGCATTTACGTAAGGAAGATTGACATCGGATAGACTAGTCGATTTATTTGTTATTTGAAGTAAAAGTTAGTTG
This sequence comes from Heritiera fomes, assembly GCA_032173925.1. Lineage (NCBI taxonomy): Eukaryota > Viridiplantae > Streptophyta > Magnoliopsida > Malvales > Malvaceae > Heritiera > Heritiera fomes. The sequence continues at coordinate 32,240,070 of JAPDPM010000009.1, read as the reverse complement.
TTATTTGGTTAGTGACGAGGACGTCACAGATACCCTGACTTTGATCCTTGAGGCCAAGGATGTTTTTGAGAGGGGAGTATTGTCACGGTACAAATTATGTTTTTGTAATTAGCTATATGATGATATAATAATGATGATGTCAGTAGGGTCTTATGACGTTAGCATAATTGTTCTAATGTCAGCCTATAAAAGGCCACATGATTGTTGAATGAAATATACTAAAAAGTTACAGAACTCATTCTCTCTACTCACTTTCTTCTATTTCTTTTCTTCTCTTAAGCACTGAACGTGCATTTCCTCTGGGCTCTTCATTAAATCAGTTAGCCTCTATCACATCTTCACAATTAGCTGACAAACTCAACATTTTGCCCACTTTCCACAAGTCTTCAGCTGCTTTAGAAATGATCATATTCCTGTTTCTGAAATCACCATCTGCTGCCCATTCTTTATTTGTTTCTTCTTTTGTTTTTTTTTTTTGCCTTTTTGTTCCTTTTCCCTTTAATTTTGCTCAGAATACCTTCCGCTATATCCTCCAGAATTTTCACTCCTCTTATTCTTCTTTTGTAACGTGAATGATTTGACCGGGGCTCCGCCATTTGAGTTGGTCTCAAAAAAGGGCTCAAATTTTCCTCTTCAATTTCTTGCCCATCTCCAAAGGCCTCAACAACCAAATTCTGGATACTCTTATCTCCACTCCTGCCACCGGGCTCATTATTGTTGAAAGAGTCCAAATCTCTTCCCAGCCCATTACCTTTATCATCAGACAAAGCATTTATATCTGTGGTTATTACCTCCTCAGACAAATCCAAATTCTCGAAACCCAGCTTGTCATCAACATGGCTTCATTCAAAATTCTCTTCTGCGTTAATGGCTTGGTACATATTCATTTCACCGCAGTTATCAAGAAGCATGCAGCCATTGGATTCTGTTCTAGCGTCCTCTGCCCAACTATAGTTACCAACGTTCCTATGTTCTGTACTCTTGCTTAGCCACGGCTGATGAACTGTGATAACCACGAATTTTCTCATTTTTTGAACTAGGTATCTGTAAATTTAGTTCCTGATATTAATAGACAAGTTAAAATAAATAAATAAATTTATTAGGATATTGGAATATCTAGAGATCGTGGCGCTTAATCCATTGGTAAATTAGAGGTCCAATAATTGGAATTTAATTGGGTATAAAAAAAATTATATCTATATATAATATTATATGCATATATATATATATATGCAAATATATATGTACATATATGAACAATAATTATTAATTTAAATTAAAATATATATATTTGTAAATAATGAAATAGATAAATATATGTTTTAAGGATTATATATATAAATAATATATATAAATATGTTTTTAATATAGCGTAAGTATAAATTTTAACTACATAAAAATATATCTATATATATTGTATATGTTATGAAAATAAATATATAAATACATAATTGTTGATAAAAATTATGAGTAATATGTTTATATAAAAAAATTAAAAAAAAAAGAGAAAAGAAGAAACTAAAATAGTGGGCCATGTGTTAAATTTTAATTGGATAAAATAAAAATAAAGAGACCAAAATGAGGCTTTCTTCAACCCATCGGCAGCCCCCCTTAAACCGACTTTCTTCCTTTTTCCTTGCTACACGATTTCTGTTCTGTTTCTTCCTCACTTGTGCCTTACAAAATTCTATCTTCCCTTCATCTATGTATCTCGTCTCCTTCACAAAACATCCTCCTTATCCCAAGATCACCTTAAACTTGAGATTAGAGGGCTGAAAGGAAGAAATTGAATGGGTTTTTTGGAGGTCCAGAATCGGGGAAATGGGAATTAATCTGGGTTGCTGCTCTGTTCGGGTAACAAGGTAGGTGAGAAACGATGATACTTCTTTAACTCCTAACTTGGTTTTATGATTTATTTAGGCATGAATAACCTGTTTAGTACCTTAATTGAAACAAAATAAAATGTGGTGACAGATGTGGGTTTCGGTTATAGAAAGAATTGAGAAAATTGTGTTGATTTTAATATGTTTTGGATGTGGTTTAGTAGGTGATGATGAGTAGAATTGGATTTTTAATTTGAATAAATGATGAATTGAGTTTAAATTAAATTGGGAATTTATGATAAAGACTGCAAACAGCATGATGGCGTGAAACAGTGGCTGCTGTGTGAAAATGGATACTGATCAGTCATGGCAGTGGCTGAATAAAGATGAGTTAATCATAATGAATCTAAGATGTTCAATGATATTCCTAAATGAGTAAAAGAAAGGTATAAAATTTGAATTGATTGAAGATGGAGAAGCAATTAGGGGCTATCGGTTTTGCTGTAGAAAAAGAAATGTATAATATATATATATATATATATACACACACACACATATAGATTTATTAGATTATTAGTGGGATTTAATTTGAATAAAGAATAAAATTTTGTAAAAGTATAATTAATTAAGTGAATTAAATCTAGGCTTAGTGGGCTGTGGTGTATTTGGTTAACATGAATGTGAGTGTGTGACTATGGTGATAATGGCGTGAATGATGAAACAAATTAAAGAAATCATGGGCTGAATATGAAAGTGGGTGTTCGGCTATAGGGTGAGTAGGGTGATGATGATGAATTTTCAATGTATATGGGATGCTTCATGCATGCACAGAAGGGAGTGAATAAAAATTTCTAAGGTAGAATAGCAGGAAAATATATATATATATATATATATATATATAATGGGAATAAAGTTATAAGGAATTTTGGCCATGCTCAAAAAGATGGAATTTCATGTAAACTTTTATGAATTAATGGATTGGAAATAATGAGTTATTATATTATGTGTTGGCAATTAGTAGGAAATAAATTAAGTTAAATTACTTGTTGCAGTAAATAAAAATATGGAAGTACTTATGATATAAAGATTGGTGGGAATTTGTAAAATATTTATGATATAACTCCGCCTGTGTGAGTTAACGCAGCCGGTCCCAAGCCCGGGTAAAGGAGGAAGGTGGCGGTAGGTTTGGACAACCAGCCTTAAAAACTAGTCCAATCTCATGAAATGAACCAATATCAAAACGTCGTTGGGGCGTCCCCTACACAGCGACGCGCTGCATCGGAGCCCGGGTGTAGTGAAAAGTGGGCAAGGGTTGCTAGGTTGTCGCCCGGAAGTGACGCGCCACATCGACGCCTGGATGTGGTGTTAAATAGGCAAAGGTTCCCACACCACAATGGACGGGGGTGGGTAAAGAAGTTAGTCCATAACCATAAGCTTAGGTTAGGATCTTGGAATATAGGTACGCTTAGTGGTAAGTTAGGTGAGATTTGTGAGGTTATGAGTAGGAGGAGGGTTAACATCTTGTGTCTCCAAGAGACCAAATGGGTTGGGGAAAAGGCTAGAGAGATAACACCTTGGCAATATAAGCTTTGGTACACAGGGAAAGATAGAGACCGAAATGGAGTAGGTATCATTATAGATAAAGAGTACCATAAGGATGTTGTACAGATTAAGAGGCAAGGGGATAGGATTATTTTGGTTAAACTAGTTTTAGGAGAAGAGGTGTTGAATGTCATTAGCGTGTATGCACCCCAGATAGGACTTGATGATGTTAGTAAACGACAGTTTTGGGAGGATTTAGATAAGGTAGTACAAGAAGTACCCATAGGAGAAAACCTTTTTATTGGCGGTGATCTTAATGGACATGTAGGTACAAGTAGAGAGGGTTTTGAGAGAGTACATGGGGGTTTTAGTTATGGTGTAAGAAACGAGGGAGGAGATGCTATCTTAAATTTTGCTTTATCTTATGACCTAATCCTAGCAAATACATTGTTTAAGAAGAGAGATTCTCATCTTATAACCTTTAGAAGTGGACCAAGAGCAAGTCAGATAGATTTCTTTTTAACTAGGAGTAGGGATAGACATAGATGTTTGGATTGTAAGGTTATCCCAGGTGAGAGTGTTACCGCGCAACATAGACTCTTAGTTCTAGATATGAAGATAGATAGACGACATCGAAGGAACCAACAAAAAGGAATTGAACGGATTCGATGGTGGAAGCTAAAAGAAGATTGTCATACAACATGTAGAGATAGTTGGATTCAAAAAGAGGCTTGGACGACAGAAGAGAACCCAAATGTAATGTGGAATAAGATGGCAAACTGCATTCGGGAGGTAGGCAAAGAGACATTAGGAGTATCAAACGGAAGAGTGCCGACTGGAAAGGATGCAACATGGTGGACTGCAGTAGTAAAAGATGCTATAAAGACTAAGCGAGAGCGTTACAAGGCTTTAAAGAAGAACAATACAGAAGAGAGTTTTTCGGAGTATAAGGTAGCAAGAAAGGAGGCAAAGAAGGCTGTGGCAGAAGCTAAGACGAAGGTTGCGAAAGAGATTTACGACAAGTTGAATACAAAGGAGGGAGAGAAAAGGATATACAGATTGGCGCGAGCAAGAGAAAGGAGGAGTCGCGACCTAGGAGTCATGAAATGTATTAAGGATGAGCATCAAAGAACTCTTGTTAAAGATAATGACATTAAGGACAGGTGGCGAGATTATTTTAACAAATTATTTAATTACGGACAAAATAAAGTTTTGGATAATATTTCGGTGCCTCTTAAGGATTTAAATCGGTGCTTTATGCGTAGAATCCAAGAGACAGAGGTAAAAAAGGCACTAAAGATGATGAAGAATGAAAAAGCTGTTGGACCTGATGACATCCCAATTGAAGTTTGGAAATGCCTTGGAGATGTAGGAGTTAGGTGGTTGACAAATCTATTTAATAAGATTTGGCACACTAACAAAATGCCAGAGGAATGGAGGAAGAGTGTCTTAGTACCTTTATATAAGAACAAGGGAGATATTCAAAATTGCGCCAACTACCGAGGCATAAAATTGATGAGTCACACTATGAAACTATGGGAGAGAGTGATAGAACGGAGATTAAGAAAGAATGTAGAGATATCGGAGAATCAATTTGGTTTTATGTCGGGTCGATCAACTATGGAGGCAATATATTTGCTTAGACAACTTATGGAGCGCTTTTGAGTAATGGGTAAAGATCTTCATATGGTCTTTATAGATTTGGAGAAAGCATATGATAAAGTGCCTAGGGAGGTACTCTGGTGGTCCTTAATGAAGAAAAGAGTTCCTTTGAAATATATTAAACTAATTAAGGACATGTATAGAGGCGGAAGGACACATGTGAGGACAGGTAGAGGGCAAACAAGTGAGTTTCCTATCACGGTGGGATTACACCAAGGGTCAGCATTGAGTCCATTCTTGTTTGCGGTAGTTATGGACGAACTGACAAAATCCATCCAGGATAAGGTGCCTTGGTGTATGATGTTTGCAGATGATATTGTCCTATGTGCGGAAAGTAGAGCGGAGATCAATACAAAGTTGGAATTATAGAGACAAACGTTGGAATCAAAAGGATTTAAACTAAGCAGAGTGAAGACTAAATACATGGAGTGTAAATTCAGTTCTAACCGACTGGAAGAGCATGATGTAGTGAAGTTAGATGGGGTGGCGATATCTAAACGGGATCATTTTCGATACTTGGGATCAATAATACAGATGGATGGAGAGATTGATGGTGATGTGACCTATAGGATCCAGGCTGGATGGAGTAAGTGGAGAAGTGCTACAGGTGTGTTGTGCGATAAAGGAATTCCTACATGGTTGAAAGGCAAGTTTTATAGGACAGTTGTTAGACCAACATTGTTATATGGTAGTGAATGTTGGGCGACTAAGAGGCTACATACACAAAAGATGAGTGTAACAGAAATGAGAATGTTACGGTGGATATGTGGATATACAAGAAAGGATAGAATGAGAAATGATGATATTCGTAAGATGATTGGAGTGGTACCTATCGAAGACAAAATGTGTGAAAATCGTTTACGTTGGTTTGGACATGTAAGACGTAGACCTGTAGATGCTCCAGTTAGGAGAATAGAGGCTATGGATGTTGAGAGAAAGGTTAAAACTAGAGGAAGACCGAAAAAGACTTGGAAGGAAGTAGTTTGGAAAGACATGGAGGTTTTAGAATTAGATGAGCAAATGGCCTTGAATAGGAATCTATGGAGGCAAAGAATACATATGGATGATCTAACGTGATTTTAGATATTGGTTCATATAGCCTACCCCAATCTATTGGGATAAAGGCTCTGATGATGATGATGATGATGATACATGACATTTTAAATATAAATTGAAGTTATTAGGGACATGAGAATTGAAGGAGGAGTAGAATTAAATTGAAATCATATTTTGATATTGAATAGAAAATAAAATAAACTAATTATTAAGAATGATAAATAGAAAATAACAAAGGATGGAATATTTATTAGCGCCATGGTATAGCATTTTAAATATAATTTAGTATTATTGTGCAGTGTAAAGTATGAGGAATAAGAGGCGTAAATGAGGTTATCGGATTTATTCAACGCGGAAATAGAGTGACTTCGACTAGAGCGGAGGAGTGAATTTCCAATTCGGAGGATCGAGGAATATACTCGCTAAGGGTATAAGGTAAGTGGGTTAAATAAATCTTACTAGTATCATCTCGTAAGAGATGAAAGAACCCTCATTAAATAATTAATTAAATTTATATAGGATATTGGTTGGATATTACGGGTAAGACAAATAGAATAAGTATGGTAAGATTTTTAAATCGAACATAATGTGCCTGTGAAATGTGCTTATTTGAAAAGTGATTTTTGTTGTGAATGGTGTAATGTGTTATGTGTTATGGCTCTCTTATGATTACTGAACATGTTAACATATTGTTATGCTTTGAGTATGGACATGTGATTTGAGTACTAAATATACATATCGCTCCCGATGTTGAGTCAATGGACCCTAATCAGCACCTAGTTATATTTGTCGAAAGCTAGGAAAACTAAAGGCCCAATCGAGCAAAGACTCGAATTCCGAACCGTGGGAGCCACCTCTAGAGTCCTTCGGGAACTAAGTGCTACACGAGTTTCGATGTACTAAAGGCCCAACTGAGCAAAGACTCGAATTTCGAACCGTGGGAGCCACCTCTAGAGTCCTTCGAGAATTAAGTGCTACACGAGTTTCGATGTACTAAAGGCCCAACCGAGCAAAGACTCGAATTCTGAACCGTGGGAGCCACCTCTAGAGCCCTTCGGGAACTAAGTGCTACACGAGTTTTGATGTACTGAAGGCCCAACCGAGCAAAGACTCGAATTCCGAACCGTGGGAGCCATCTCTAGAGTCCTTCGGAAACTAAGTGCTACACGAGTTTTGATGTACTGAAGGCCCAACTGAGCAAAGACTCGAATTCCGAACCGTGGGAGCCACCTCTAGAGTCCTTCGGGAACTAAGTGCTACACGAGTTTCGATGTACTGAAGGCCCAACGGAGCAAAGACTCGATTTCTGTACCGTGTGAGCCACCTCTAGAGTCCTTCGGGAACTAAGTGCTACACGAGTTTTGATGTAAAGGTCAAACCGAGCAACGACTCGATTTATGTACCGTGTGAGCCACCTCTAGAGTCCTTCAGGAATTAAGTGCTACACGAGTTTTGATGTAAAGGCCAAACCGAGCAAAGACTCGATTTCTGTACCGTGTGAGCCACCTCTAGAGTCCTTCGGGAACTAAGTGCTACACGAGTCTTGATTTAAAGGCCAAACCGAGCAAAGACCCGACTTCTGTACCGTGTGAGCCACCTCTAGAATCCTTCGGGAACTAAGTACTACACGAGTTCCGACGAAATATGAGAAATCGTAGGATATTGTGACGAAAAGTAAGTGATTGTGATTCGTGAATGCGACGAATGTCGAAGGATGGAATAGATCTTATGCATATGACATATGATGTGTGTAATTATTGGATTATGTTTATATATGCCACTTGAACATGCGCTACTTGAATGTTCGTTTCTTTCGATTATTGGGTTATGTTTATATATGCCACTTGAACGTGTGCTACTTGAATGTTCGTTTCTTTCGATTATTGGATCATGTTTACATATGCCACTTGAACATATGCTACTTGAATGTTCGTTTTCTTCCACACGTAGTCATACTGATAAAAAGAATGATGCCTTGTGAATTTAAAAATGGAATGAAAGCATGAACAAGTTTATGACGTTTGTGTACATACGGAATGGTAATAAACCTTAGTATAATCCATACATGCTATCTTACAATAACTCAAGCATGTATGATCGTGTTTTACGATATGAGCCTAGTATGTACTTTTTTAAACTACTTACTGAGCCATGGATTTGCTCACCCCCTTAAATTTAAATATCTACAGATCTTACGAGTTGACAGCCGGCTCAGGCTTCGTATAGGCTTCTGGGAACTGTACTTAGTAGTGGTACTCGTTTGCGTTCTCCGAGCCTCGCTTTTGCATTTGTGAGGTATACGACTCGTATATCATTTTGATAGTCAAATGTACTTTAATTTCACAGTACTAAGAAAGTATATGGGATGTAGCTTTGGATCGCATTAGATGATTATATGAGTCTAAGTGAATATCGAGTCCGATCTGGGTTCTGATGTATATTTTAAATGATATATAAAGTGATAGATATGAACTTATTAATGGTTAAACTCTTGAAAAGCTTGAGACACTTGATTGTATGAACTGTGGAGAAACAACAACTAGCTATGTTATATGATTTTAAATGTGTCTTAATGCAGGGAATTTTTCCTGGAGAAATTGATAAAATACAAAGGGGAGGTTTTCGACCCGTTTCTTTTGAAATAGTAAATAAGGCTAAATTCATAAGAATCACTTGAGAAGGATGACATAGAACAAGAAATAATATTAATAGGACAAGATTTGATTTAGATACTGCACTAACACCGAATACAAACCGTAAGTAAAAAAAAGAAAAATTTGGTTTGTAATTTTTCAAAAGCGATAAATATATGTTAAGTGGATGTCATTGACTTTCGGATCGTGACATGAACTTCCAGCCGTCATCGTTTCATCCAGAAACACAGCCACTAGACAACTTCCGAGCGTACCTCAGCCGATTTCTTACTAATTTTGTATGAATTACAACCGCAATGGAACAAGGAAATAACATCCGATCCAACTTCTGTCACCTTTACTGGAAATGACTTTCCTCTGCACTCAATCTTCTAAGTCTGATTTAGGATAGCGCCCCTACTAAAGTCACTGAAATTAAGAGTTTTCCATCCAATTATATGAATTCACCCCACAAATCAGCAATGCTCTTGAAAGTGTTGTAGCTCCAGGCATGAAGTGATACTCCAAAGCATGTTAACAAAGTGGTTCTAAATTTTGTGGTCTACTGAATCAGACCATAACTCAATATCCACAAATCACTCTTTTAACCTTGTCCATCCTCCTCTTCCATAATTTCCATTGTCTCGTCCTCATCAAATTCAGTCAAAAATTGCCTCCTTGATAGTTTCTTTACGTGACTATAAAAACACCTTATATCCTGAAATTCTTCAAGAGTCTGTCTGCTTCATAATAGCATCTAGCTGTCCCGATCACACATTTCTCTGATTTATGCATGACTTACAGACCAATCTCTACACTGAAATATTTGGACTGCACTCGACCTTGTTTTCCTTTTTCTAAACTAACTTCATTAGCACCTCTATTTTTCAAAGGAATCACTTCCATTCCTTTTACCAATGCTTTCTTCTATGATTTTTTAGAACCAACCATTTCTGAAATGTCATCTATCCACTGCTCTCTTTGCACTTCCATATTCTTCAAATAGGACGACATGATATTTCTTCTCTCACAAACTCCTTTCTGGAATGATTACGTCCACTACTCTTCCTTGTCTCTGAAAAATCCCTTGAAGCCACCTCCAATGAGCCCTTGGTGGGATGTTATTCAGGGACACAGAGAACACTAACGAAAATGAGGCTAATTATATTCAGTATCTTCCATATATGGAAAACTGATCCCTATAATTTGTATAGTTTCTGTTTTTATTTGTTTACTATCACTTGTATTGTATCCTTGTACAACATGACTGAAAAAAGAATTACAGTGTTTACTTCAGCTAATTGGACCTTTCCCATCTCTACAAGATCTTTAGCTTCTGAACAAACAGGAACTGAGTGCTTCACTACAGGTTGGAGATTCAATATGCCTGACGTTTGAAAAGGTGTTGCAGTGTTATACTTGCAAGTAGCATGGTTATTCCCAGCTGTATATATAGAACCATTCGAGTAAGCAGTTGATAAATTAGAAAATTCAAGAAAAATATACAATTGCTGTGTAAATTATTCAGCATATTTAACATAATTAAGAGAAATATTTAAATCAAGTTTTAAAGCCGGAAAGGCACAGTCAGCCTTAACATGACAGATTAAAGAGCCAGCCAAAGAGACAAATGTGCAAAATGCACCTGCTAACACCGGTTGATAAGTTAGACATGTTCAAAGTTGTGTTATATAAATTTCCCCCATCCTCATGTATGTGACATGAATCTTGCAGACCAGAAGCTTCATGCATAGCACTTCGTCGTTTTGCTTTGACAGTGACCATATTAGAGGCCTCACTAATGGCTTCAACTTTGTACAAATCAAATGGAAGCTTCTTCTGTCTTTTAAAACAGTCAACAATGCAATCCCTCATGACAATTGGTATTTTCGTCCCCCTGAAAAGAGAAAGACTTGAAATGAGTCGAAAATGAATGGAACAACTCTAGAATAACCTTCATTGCCATCAAAGAAAAGATTTTATAAAACTCTCTCAAGTACATATTAAGACAAATTCAAAGTTGCTTCTAAAACGGCAGGCTATATTCATTTAATCATGCTCAAATAATAACAAGCACACATGAAACCTGCAACCAGAGCACATGGATCGTTTTCCATAAACTGTCAATTATTCTCAATTCTCAAAATGCCTATCTATGTTATAGCTGGGCTAACAATGCATAAGAACTAGATCAGCTCAGTATGGACATTTTCCTTCAAATTTGCATTAATTCCAGGCTTTAACAGTCAATTAGAATTCAGACTCTCATCATAGTTTGTCAGCCAACAAGCCCTTATCACAATGCAGGTTCATTGTCTCATCACACCAAAAAGAAGCCTATTTGTGCAAGCAGTCTTAAAATGTGCAGTAGACAAAACTAGAATATGACTTGATAAATTCATCAATAGCCCATCTCAATATATACATATCCTTTGGTTCCATTCCCTCCTTTTGAACACTTATCAAATTACCAAGTCACAATTCACAAACTCGTAATTAAGCTACACCATAAAAGAATACATACAGTAACTCTTGAACAAAATCTTCCAGTAACCAGAACAATGCAAAGGAATAAACAAACATACAATTGAAGATGAATGGAAATATACAGAATGCAAAAAAGACAAGTTCTATCCATGGGAACTGACTACTGCGGTGACTATTAGTGTCCATAATTCATGTAATTAAAAGAATAAGTCACAAACACAAACAGACTCAATAAAATCAACAACAAAAAATTGAAAAATAAAAGGCATCTCAGACTAGTAGAAAAACAACTCATTTAGGCTTGGAAAGCAAATATCAAGTAGCCATAAAGCCATAAAAAAATTCTTTTGAGCTAGATTTATATATCCCACATACCGAACATCCCAGAGTAAAAGAAAAATAATCATTTGTGATTTAATAACTAATACCCAAAGCGAAAGTGTATATATAGCGTATCCATACAAAAGAATACAACTCATTACCTGATATTTCAGTTTTGCAGATTTCTGAATGTCAGACCATAGAGTTTCTGAGCTACCATTCATACAAAAGAAGAAATATTCTTCCTTGCAGATGCTTTGCCCTCCCATCTGGCTTGTCCTTTAGATGTCTTGACTGAAGATTGATGACTTGCTTGCTCCTGCAAATATTTTGAACATAAATACAGACCTCAGGAACTCTATTCCAGTCTAGATTTACCATCATCGTAGAATACAAGTGCAAAATTTACAATAAGTTCCCGTACAAAATGGAATCTTTAGCTGACATGGATTTGGATCATTGGCACGCTAAACATTTTATACTATAAAGGTTCCTGAGGATAGCAGTTATTGAAATAACTCATGCCAAACAGCTGAGCCAAGGATTTGAGAACTCAAAGAAAGCGAGAACTGATTTTAAGTTCGATTCACATCAGCTACATTTAAATGGATGGATAGACTAAAGGGACACTACAAATATATAAAGGAATTTGAATTAAAAAAAAAGAACAAAATAACGATAAAAATTACCAGATTATCAAATAAAAATCATCATGAACCTTGTAATAATGAATAATTTCGGAAGACTAACAAATAATGAAATGAAACAGGTAAAAACTTTTTTTAGCATGCCAAAGAAAAAAAAATCAACAGCTAAAGAACCAAAAGGTATATTAGCCTCACCTAAATGTGCATCTTTAAGACCTTTGCCCTGTTTGCATATTTCAGGTTATTAAACTATCTGCTGGAGATATTGTAGCAACCATCACTGTCTTTCGGAGAATTACCACTTTAGACCACCATAAGTATCCTCAATAGTTTACTGCAAAATTACCAAAAGCTGCATAAGCAATGAGGGCTCAGGCAACTATAGCTAAAATAGCTACTAACATATACCTATAGCGGTATGGAACATAGGCAAGACCCTTTGTTTCTTGTTTCCACAAATTTTTGATGCAGTTTGCTAAAACAAGATGTGAATTATCAATGCTAGCTCAATCCATCAGCTTTTGGGCCCCACTGTTTGTTTCAGAAGCTCGTTCACTGCCACCAAGATCTAAAAGGGCAAGTTTTCCTCGCACGACTTAATTTTTAAATTTGTTTCTGTTTTCTTCTTACAGTAATCTCCAGAACTGCATGTGATCTAATAGGATGAAGACAACTTTGTATGAGATCATGCAAAAAGTTAGAATACATTGTGAGTGCTCCAACAAGACACACAACATTTTTTTAAGGAGTTCTATATATGATCTAGAACATTCAAAGGCAAGAACAAATATGAAAATAAGCAACATTAGAGAACATCCAAAATAATAGGAATAATAAATTTATAACAAAAGTGAGATTGAAACTAATGCTTAATCGCCTTGATGCATGAGGAGAAATCTCTACTGTACGAAAAAATAGCAAAAGCATCACTCATGCATGCAAAAGTATAAAAGGCTCCCATTCCCACCATAATCTGATCAGGTTTGGCACAAAAAATTAAAATGTAACAATTTAGACAAATAATAAAAATATAATACAAAAGATTCAGTATGTTTCCAAACAGAGAAAGATTCATAAATCAGCAAAATTATATGCATGTTAACTAATATTAAGAGTTATATAAGATGATTATTTGAGGAGTAAGAGAACTGCACATTTTACAAACACAAGATTTGCCTGCTATTTACCAGGCACCACAATCCTCTATCCCAATCGAGTAAAAGCATGCTGCTGCAAACAAGATATAGGGAGCAGCTCTGTTTAGAGCTCTGCTTACAATGCTTCCACCATTAACACAAAAAACAAACTTGCCCCTCATATTACACCTGCATTTACCAATTCCAAAATAGAAATTTCTGAGAAAAAAAGAAAACTGCAAACGGGGGAAGAAATAAACAGAACATGAAAGCATGAATGAATAAAATAAAAACAAGTCTTTTTTTTTTCTCAGTTACTTTTTAGATACTACCAAAAGAGATGCCCATAAGAAATGCAGAAGCCTTGAGCATAATTTAATTTCAGCATAGTGCGGGTCGCACCTAGTAAAGACAAAAGGGAGGATACAAGATTGGCCAGGATAATTACACATTTGTATCCAGTTAATAAATTACCAACATTTAAAAGTACTGAAGAATTGAATCCAAGGGTGACTTACCTATGCTTTGGACTTACACCTCCTCAAAAGAAATGAAATTCTTTCAGTCTTTGAGGCTCTGGTTCATTCTCCTCATCAGAGCTAAAACGTCTTTTGAGCCTAGCTCTCATTGTCGTAGTAGGGTCATCAAGGCCTTCCTCATTGTTAGCATCTTCCTCCATCAATGATCCTTCCAAATCTCTATTGTAGACATCACAATTCAAGGAGAGCCGATTTGGATCAATTGCAGAGTTGGATTCCAACATGGAAGCAACATATATGTTTTCTTCATCTTGGGTGAATGATGAAATGGCATGACAACTTGGTTTCAATGCCTCATTGGTTGGGTCCAATGCCTCTTCACCAACAGACCTGTAATATGTGCTGGATTCATCCTCTTCGTTATTACATCTTACAGCATCCACATACAATACATTGACACCACATTTTTGCACTTTGAAATACTTCGCCGCTGATTTTTGATTACTAGTTCTAACATAGAATTCAAACGAAGCCTCATCGGAATGATTGTTTCTGGATGCTTCTTCAATGATTCCACTTTTCAAACTCTTATAGAAAAGGATCACATGATTGGACTCAATGCGCATACCTTGAAACAAACTCCCTGGCCAATACCCTCTACGTGCCGTGCATTGATGACCACCGTACTTGGTTTTGAATCGGTATTTGCATTCGACTGTGAAATCTCGGTATTTGTGATGGTGCTCAAAATCAACCACAATGCATACAGCAAAGCCCAAGAATCTTTTATTAGAACAAGCTGGACTTAACTGGACATTTATTGAAGAATTTGTATTCCTATTCTTGAATGTCTCTGGAATTTCACTTCCAGGGAAACAAAAAATGAGACTTTTATCTAGATGGTGATAAGGACCTTCGAAAGATTCCGCTGCGAATTGCTCTGCTATGCATTGAATTCTGAGCTGTGCATTAGCCACAATGTTGTTGACTGCATCCCTATCCAGGTTGAAGCAATTATTGAACATAAAGCAAGTGTACAGAAATTTAATCTGACCTATCATATATTGAAATCGTTCCCATTTCAAAACACTTTCCAAAGATGTGCAGCCTCCTGCATATAAAAATCTTAAACATGGTGGAAGTTCCGGCAATGATTTAAGATACTTGCAACATGCTAAATCTAGAGAAATTAAATTAGGAAGTTGTGTGATAACCTTAGGAATTTCCACTATATCAGATCCACTTAGATCCAGTCCTTCCAATAAAATCAAATTGCAAAAGCTGCTTGGGACACTTAGCTTTCTACAATTGCCCAAATTAAGATCATATAAACATTCCAGAGTCTTTAAGATTTCAGGGAAACATTCTAAGTTTGAACAACCTTTGAGAGAAAGCATTTCAAGAGATTTTAACTCACAAATGATTGTTGGAAGGCTCTTAAGCTGTCTGCAGCCTCTCATACTCCAATCAGAAAGGCTTTTCAGCCTTGATATTGATAAAGGCACTTCTTCTATCGGAGTGTAGTCCAACTGTAACTTTCTTATGCCCTCTGGAACATTTGGAAACATTGTGATGTTTGGGCAATTAGAGAGGGAGATTTCTTTAAGGGCATCCAACTGAACAATCGTGCTTGGAAGATTATGAATTCGGCTGCCTCTCAAACCCAAAGAGGCTAGTTGATTGAGACATCCGATTGACTCAGGAATTTCTTCTATTACAGTGTGGTCTAATTCCAAACTTTTTATTTGCTGTGGGAGCTCAGGAAATTTCTTCAAATTGTAAAGCCAATCAGCATATATATCGCACTTAAGAGATTTCATATGAATCATGGACGGTAGTTCAACCAAGCTTTTGCATCCAGAAAATCTAAACCTTTCAATATTTATGGCTGTTGACAAATCTGTGATCTTAGTTAAATTCTCGCAATAGGAAAGATCAAGCACTCTTAAGTTCACAAGATCCTGTGCAATGAAAGTGAAAACAATATGAGATTAGTTTAAAACCTCTAAACTTAAAGGGTATATTACTAAAATGAAAATAAAATGTTAAAGAATACCTGCTTTCCATTCCAAAGTTGTTCAACTTTGCTATCAGGTAATCTTAACTCAACAAGCTTCTCCGGACGAAATTTTGAGGGCAAAGATTTCAGCATGCAATACTCCCAATGAAAGCACCTTAACTCATTAGGAAGAGATTCAAGACCTCGGTCCGAAGGAACCAATTTACCTCCCTTCCCATAGAATTTGATAATTCTAAGACAACGCATCCTTGCAAATGCACCTGGATGCAACTGGATTTCACCAATTTGAGACAGGTCTAGTAACATTCCCTGGATTGATTTAGTCCCCTGTGATAAACAACAAACAATAATTTACTGGAATACATCAAGCATTTATCAAGTAATGATGAGCAAGGAACAAAAAGTTAGTGCAGTTAGCTCTTACCTCACCATTCTCGAGCACTTTACGAATGTCACCTTGAGTCCATAGTCTACTACGTTCTTCAGGATATGGGGATTCTGCACGGACAACATTCCCACCCATTTCTTGTAGCAAATCATGCATTCCAAGCATGTTCTCTTTTGTAACATTTAAGAGGCATTTATCAATAAGGTTGGTAATTCCACAATGAGCAGAGTACTCATAACAACCGTCTAGTATTTTTGTTACATAATCTCTATCATACCCCTTAAAGAAGCATGCAATATCAAGAAACATATTCTTCTCTACTTCATCAAGCGCATCAAAGCTAATCTTTAGCACATTCTGAATTTTTAGATTGGGATATTGCTTTAGTCTATTCAATGCACTTTCCCAATATGCTATGCTCTGCCGATGAAGTGTAGAACCCAAGACTTTAAGAGCTATTGGAATGCCTTTAGCATATTTCAAAACACTATTTGATAGATCCTTAAAATCATCAACAAGGTGGTTTTGCTTGAAGGCAAACTGAGAAAAAAGCTGAAGAGAATCATTGTAACTCAATTCATTAACTTTATATATTCCATCAACTGATCCATTTATAAGGACTTGTTTATCTCTGGATGTTACAATGATTCTACTACCAAAACCAAAGTGGTCATGGCTAATAGCTAATATTTCTAACTGGTCAAAATCATTAACATCATCAAGGACAACAAGAACTCTCTTACGACAGAGCCTATCCTTAATGAATGTGGACCCTATCATAGGAGTACCTATATGGAGGTTTTCCTCATTTAATAATTTGGAAAGAAGATTATCCCGTAGAGTAATTGCTCCATGTCTTTGTGTCTCCTCTCTAACATTTGCCAAGAAGTGGCAACTTTCAAATTGAGCAGAGACTTCATCGTATACAACTTGAGCAAGAGTTGTTTTGCCTATACCACCCATTCCCCATATTCCAATAATGCGAACATCTTCCTCACCGATGCACAACATCGATTTAATTTGCTCCATATGAAGACCTATTCCAACAAGGCCTTTGTAATCATTTTTAGACAACCGAATCAGCTTCTTTACAATATCCTGAACAATATCCTCAATGACCAAGGGCTCAGGCCTACCCAAAAAAAAAAAAGCCAAAGGTAATGAAAACTATATGAACATACCTTCCGAAAGTGCCAAAGAAATATGAAAACAAATACTTACCTATCTCCTGTCAAGGACCACCCACTTAAGTAGCCAGCTTCAGTCAAAGCATGTCTCCACTCCTGAACCTTGTCTATTCTGGTTCTTTCATGTTCAACAAAAGCTTTTCCAAAACTCCCAGTTTGTTTCCGTATATCGGATGGGATAACATGGTAGAAAATGGGAACCACAAGCTGTCCCCGTGATTTCCTGCATTCCATTATCTTGGAGAGTTCTTCCAGGCACCATGATGAAGTAGCATAGTTTTGAGAAAAAACTATGGTTGAAATCATTGATTCTTCGATTGCTTGCAGCAGTGTGTGAGAAATCTCCTCTCCCCTTGGGAGTTCTTTGAAATCAGCATAAGCTCCAATCCCCTTTCTTCGAAAAGCTTCGTAGAGGTGATAGAGGAAGCTATTGCGTGTGTCTTCACCTCTAAAACTCAGAAAAACTTGATGCTTTGGGTGGCGGAAGAGAGCAGGAGCAGAAGAAGAGGAAGCCATAACAGAGAACAAGAAGGTTTTGTAAGGTAACTCTGTAACACAGTAACCAAATGTTAATGAGCACAGCTGAAACAAATACAAATTTATAGGTTGCTTTTGTAAGTCTTGGATTTCGTGTGGTGGTGGAGCAAATGAATTTCGTTGAAACTTTCACAAAATGGAAAAGAAAGATAAGCAACGCGGAAAGCAGAAGAATTTTTGGTTCATTAAAATGGAATATCCTGCTGTAATAT
Organism: Heritiera fomes; assembly: GCA_032173925.1. NCBI lineage: Eukaryota > Viridiplantae > Streptophyta > Magnoliopsida > Malvales > Malvaceae > Heritiera > Heritiera fomes. The sequence goes on along the minus strand of JAPDPM010000009.1, from coordinate 32,221,940 downwards.
TCCATTTCGTGGGTGCAAATGAACCTGGTTGAAATGTCCTCGTTAAGAAAAAGAAAGAGAAGCAACGCGGAATCCTACATCAAAGGAGTCAAGCAAAAGAATTATAACATGTTTGGCACATAGGATGAGAATAAAATAAAATAATATAAAATTATAGATAGAATAAGATTATATTATATCATTTTATTTTATGTTTGATGCATACAAGGATTAAGACTAGGATATGATTATATTTAATGTCTTTTATCATATTTGTTATGTGTAAAATTAAAAGTAGTATAAAATGAAAGTAACATAATTTTAAATTTATAATTTTTTTGTTATAAATATAGATAAAAAATTAAAAATTATCTATAATATTCTAATTAATTGTCAAATTTGTTAGATGATTTTGAATAAAAAATTACATTTAAAAATTTACGTTACGTTTTCAAAATAATTATTTTGTTAAAAAATGAATTTTTGTAAAAAAATTCTTTGTACTTTTTCACTTTTTTTCTTTCCTTTCCTTTCCTTTTTGTTTTTATTTCTTTTATATGATTTAAATTTAAAATATTTTTTGTTGTAAATTAAATATATTTATTTTTAGAACATTGAGTTTTTCTAGGAAATAAGTTTATTTTTTAATTACATTAATTTTTCCTAAAGACAATTATTAAATATTTTTCTTTATTTTTATGGTTTCTTTATTTTCTTTTTTTTTTGTGAATTAGAAGAAAATATAGAAAACAAAAGAAAAAGATAAAATACAAGTTAAATTTAATAATTTAAATTTTATAAATTAAAAAAATATATAATTTCTAATAATTTTATGGTTAATATATATTTTTCTTTCTTTTTTTTTGACAGAAAAAACTGGTTAAAAAATATATTTCATAATAATTTTTATGTTTGAGAATTTACTTTCTAAAAAATAATTTAAAAATTTTAATTATTTCCAAAAAATAATTTTAAAAAAATTTGTTCAAGAAAATATTATTTTATCAAGATTATTGTTTTTCTTAAATAAAAACAAGAAATAAAAAGAAGTAAAAAAATGAAAAGAAGGAAAAATTTTGGATTAATTAATTAATTAAACAAATATCTTTATTTTTTTTATTAAATGTTTAAGTTAATTTTTAAATACAAATTTTAAGAGTGAAATGAATAAAATATGAGTATTTATTTCTAATATCATGGGATTAGAAATAATCCTTACCTTTTGAAGAGAATTGAATCATCTTATACTAGGAAGATGACTAATCCTCCTTACAATTCAATCCTCCCTTTAATGTGTGCACCAAACATAAAATAGGATGATTATCATCATATCCTATCCATCATCCTATATACATGTATGTTGTTATATATATATATATATATATATATATATATATATATATATATATATATATATATATATAAGAAAACATGAGAACAAAGACAGCATAAGGGTTAAAGAAATCAATATTATGTTAAGTTTCATTTCCATATTTAAAAAAAGTGCGACAACAGTATGTCTAAACCTTTGATATCAGTAGCATAAAGACATCAAAGACATTAATGAATGATTATTATGATAAAGAATAAAATGGTAATAGATGTGAACAAGGAGTGTAAACATGATTAATAGCTACAGATGGAATGCAACTCAAGGCATTTAAGTGGATGGTCACTTTAATTATGCAACCATATATATATATATATATATATATATATATATATATATATATATATATAGCAGGTTATATCATTGGTTTATTCACATTGCTTTTGAGCATAGGTGGATTGTTACTTTAAGTCGGTTTATTACTTTAATATGGCAACTCAACTTAATATAATGGATTTAAGTGGATAATTACTTTAAATTGGTTTATTCACATTCCTTTTGAACATAGGAGGTTTGATATCAAGTGGACCGCACCAAAAGCTAAAGGGTCTTTTTTTTTTTTGATAAGCCAACAATTTTATTGTTGGGGTTTGCCTTGAATCCCACATCGAAAGTATAGGAGAAGTTATAAGGGTTATTCCCTTATAAATAAAGTGTTAGGCTTGGTTTGTAAAATATCCCAGAGAGTTATAAAGTTGAGCTATTATAAAAGGGTGTAGTTGGGCTTTTTGGGTAGTTGGGTTGGGTTTGTAAGGAGTTTGCAATTTTTCTCTTCTAAAAATTGCACAGTTGTAGTTGTTTGATTGTTTATTAAATTGGTTGGGTGGTTGTAGGCCAAATTGGTTGGGCCAAACCACATTAAAATTATTGTGTTTGTTTTTGCTTTCCTCTATTTTTATGGGTGTTTGGTTTGAAGGATATTTTTCCCAACAAGTGGTATCAGAGCTGAAGGTTCGTGATCCTGCGAAATGAGGAAAGCTATGGCTGAAGGTATATCTGGAGGTATGCCTAAGTTTGAGATTCCTTTATTTGATGGTAAAAGTAATTTTATGTTATAGCAAAGTACGATTCAGGATCTTCTAGTGCAACAAGGTCTAGATTTGGCATTAGAAGAAAATAAGCCAGATGGAATGTCTGATAAAGATTGGGTTAGAATTCAAAATAGGGCTGTGAGCACAATCAGATTGGCACTTGCTCCAGAGATTAAGTATACTGTATTGACTGAGACGACACCAACCGGATTGTGGAAGAAGCTGGGAGACATCTATGTGTCAAAATCGCTGACGAATAGATTGTGTTTGAAGATGGATTTGTATTCTCTGAAGATGGATGAAGGTACGAGTCTCCATGATCACTTAAATGAATTTAATAGATTAGTTTCACAATTATTAGCTATTGATTCTAAAGAGTTGAAAGAAGAAGAGAAGGCATTGCTGTTGTTGTCATCTTTGCCCAAATCCTATAGACCGTTAGTTCAGACTTTATTGGTAGGTAAAACTACTTTGACGTTGGATGATGTGATTGCTGTGCTGCGTGAGAATGAAAGATTTATGGGCAAAGAAGATTCTTCATCTGCCAGAGGTATACTAGCTGCTGTGGAAGATTCTACTCGAGGGAGGACTAATGAGAGACATGGTGGATCAAGAGGGAGATCAAGATCAAGATTCAGAGATTATAGTGAGGTGGAATGTTATTATTGTGGAGAGAAGGGTCATATTCAAGCACGTTGCAAGACATTAAGAGAGGATATGGCTGCATTCAAGAAGGCTCAACAAAAGAGTGATGATGGAAAGAAGAATGAGACATGTGTTGTTTTGACTGATTCGGATGATGATGTATTGGCAACTTGTTTAGATGGGCCTCATACTTATGAGAAAAGTTGGGTTTTAGATTCAGCTGCATCGATGCATATTTGCAATGATAAAGATCGGTTTGATGAATTGAAAGAGGTTGAAAGTTCAGGCAATATTGCGGTTGGGAATGATAATCGAGTGAAGATTGAAGGTATTGGGAGTGTTCAACTCAAGCTTCATGATGGTGGTGTCAAAACTCTTCGTAATGTGAGGTATGTACCCAGTTTTAGCTACAATTTGATTTCTTTGGGTGAGTTAGCTTCACGTGGGTACACATATGTTGGTAATAATGATTGGTGCAAAGTATACAAGAATGGTGGTTTAGTTTTGCAAGGAAAGAGGAATGAGAAACAACTATATTTGCTTGATGATGCAAAGGATAGAGTTGTTTCCAAGAGTAAGAAGATTCAGAGGCATGTTAGTTTTTCAGATGTTGTTGAGCAGTTTGGGGAGTTTGGGGATTCAAGTCAAGGGAGGATTTGTTGGGGTTTGCCTTGAATCCCACATCGAAAGTATAGGAGAAGTTATAAGGGTTATTCCCTTATAAATAAAGTGTTAGGCTTGGTTTGTAAAATATCCCAGAGAGTTATAAAGTTGAGCTATTATAAAAGGGTGTAGTTGGGCTCTTTGGGTAGTTGGGTTGGGTTTGTAAGGAGTTTGCAATTTTTCTCTTCTAAAAATTGCACAGTTGTAGTTGTTTGATTGTTTATTAAATTGGTTGGGTGGTTGTAGGCCAAATTGGTTGGGCCAAACCACATTAAAATTATTGTGTTTGTTTTTGCTTTCCTCTATTTTTGTGGGTGTTTGGTTTGAGGGATATTTTTCCCAACATTTATTTGCTATAGAAATTAAGTCATCCAGATGGATGAAGTATAAAGTTCAGCCAAGCCATAATAGGAATAAAAAAAACAGCATAAGAAGTGTAACAGCCGGGGAAAACAGGACACAAAAACATATAGATGAAAATAAGCAACCACCATGCCATGAAGATATCATTGCATCCAACATCTGCTTTAGCCAATCAGTCATACCATTAGCTTCCTCCTGAGGATCATTTAGTCATGCTTGAGGAGATATAATGATTTGTTTAGGAAAGTTTAAACTTCATGCCTTGAGGAATACTAGCTAAATAGAAAAGCGTGGAGTTGAACTTAGTATGCCTGGTTTTGAGTTTTTCAACCTGACCTTTTTATACTTTTGGTTCTCCTAGACCTACAGATTTGAAAGCAACTAATAAAAATAAAGTTCCATGGAAATGTTCTGAAGCCTTTTATTACCAGTGAGCAAGATGTTGGTCCTGAGGAGTAACCTGAGAGAAGGAACGATTACAGAAGCAAGAAGAGTGTGTTGGTGATCTGTCAGTTTTAGCTCTTAAAGCAAATCACTTAATGCTGGCACCTTGGTTGGGTAGTCTAGCATCTCTCATGGCTCTGTCAAGGTACGGTCTCCAAGCTTTCTTCACTAAGCAAGATACTTAGTAAAGCTTTTCTTTTGTTTATGTTCACGGTCATCTTATACTTCTAAAAATTTTCGTGTACATATTGAGAGGGCCACAATGATAGGAGAAACTTAACTTCAGTATGCTATATTAATGTGGTTGTATTAATACCTGAAATGTGGGTAATACAATATAGAGGTTTAACAAATTTTTGTTCTTTCATAGATTAATTACTGCGTGTTTTAATGCCATTAGAGGAAAAAGCCTCACTTGAAAAGGATTTACATGTATTTTAAAATAACAATATGCATTTCAAAATGGATCATGTAACTTTGGATGCATGCATTTCTTTTCTTCCCTCTCGCAGCAAACAATCTAGGAACAATACAGGGAAGAAGCAGCCTCACCTAGAAAGGAAGAGAAGAAGAATTGCAAACCACAAATTCCCCCAATTCACACTTTGTCTTCCTCTTTTGCTCAATACTGTAAAAATTACAAATGAAATCAATGGTTATTCTAATATCAAGGCACAAGCAAAATATAATCAAATGTTTCATTGTCACAATAAAGCAAACACCTTAATGACATAATTTTCCAAACCCGAGTGTTACAACAACCAACATCAATATCCAACTTAATTAAACTCTCTTTTAATTATCAATATTAGAAATCACACATCTTTCAATCGGTGCCATGATTTTAACATAACTAACAACAACATTTACATAAATTTTGAAGAGTGAAATTGGATTTGGTTTGAAATATAAATTATGAGGATGAGCTATAGACACAATATTAAAATTATTAGTATAAGAGAATATGGATTTAAAATCCACAAATTCATATTAATATTTAAATTTATAATAAAAAAAGTTTAAATTATAAATTTAAAATTAGATACGTATGAAAAGCACAACCTACAGCAAATATATGTAAATATTTTTACTTCATAAGCACATCCGGTAAAAGTCCAAAAGTTAATAGAATCGTTGTCAACTTTAAAAAAGCAAACATAAACATATAAAAGGTAGATCTCAAAGCATGTGTAAAGATTCTAAAGTATATCTCAATCAATAATTTTTTAAGTGACAAAAATAATCTCCCATTAGTATATTTATCCAAACTTATAATCAACAAATCATAACAAGAAATTTAAGAACATTATTGTCTAAAGTAATAATGAATTGAATCTAAGAGTGACTTACCTATTTCAATTTTGAGCCTAGGTATTGTCATCGTCTTCCATCATTGATCCTTCCAAATCTCTATTCTTGACATCACATCTGCTCTCTTCATCTTTTGTTAATGATGAACTGGCATGACAACTTTGTTCCAATGTCTCATTGGTCGAGTCCACTGGCTCTTCATCATCAGACCTGTAATTTATGTTGGATTCAACCTCTTTGTAATTAGATCTCAAAGCAACCACATAGAATGCTGTGACACCACATTTTTGCACTTTGATTTGCTTGTTATTCAATTCAACGTAGAACTCAAACGAGGCCTCATCAAAATGCTTGTTTCTGGATGCTTCAATGATTCCACTTTTAAAACCATCAAAAAAAAGGATCACATGATTGGACTCAAAGCATATGTGACGACCCAAATTGTTTGGCCAATACCAGGTGTATGCAAAACTGTGATGATCACCGCACTTGGTTTTTAATCGGTATTTGCATTTGACTCTGAAAGCTCTGCCGTCATGATGGTGCTCAAAATCAACCACAATGCATGGTAAAAAGCCCAAAAATCGTTTATTAGAACAAGCTGGACTCAACTGGATGGTTATTGAAGAATTTGTACTGCTATTCTTGAATGTCTCTGAAATTTCACTTCCAGGTAAACAAGAAAAGACACGCTTTGCATACGTTTTATGAGCACCTTTGTAAGATTCCACCAAGAATTCCTTTGCCATGCTTTGAATTCTGAGATGTGCATTAGCCAAAATGTTGTTGACTGCTTCCTTATCCAGGTTGAAGCAATTATTGAACAGAAACCAATTGCGTGTAAATGCAACCTTCTTGTATTGAAATTGTTCCCATTTCGACACTCTCTCTAGGGATGTGCAGCCTTGTGCATCTAAAAATCTTAAACATGGTGGAAGTTCCGGCAATGATTTAAGGCTCTTGCAAGATGTTAAATATAGATAAATTAAATTAGAAAGTTGTTTGATCCCCTCAGGAATTTCCACTATATCTGATCCACTTAGATGCAATTTTTTCAAAAAGACCAAATTGCAAAAACTGCTATGAACACTTAGGTTTCTATGATCACCCAACCCAAATGTATTCGAGAGAAGTAACACTTGTATGGCTGTTCCGCTCAAATCAAGATAGGTTAGACGTTTCATAGTCTTTGAAACTTCTGGGAAATACTTTAAGTTTGAACAGCCATTGAGATGAAGTCTTACAAGAGATTTTAACTTACAAATGCTGGTTGGAAGGCTCCTAAGCTTTGTGCTGCCTCTCATACTCAAATAGGCAAGGCTTTTAAGCCTTGAGATTGATGAAGGCACTTCTTCTATGGCTGTTCTGCTCAAATCAAGATGGTATAAACATCCCATAGTCTTCAAGATTTCTGGGAAATACTCGAAGTTTGAACAGCCTTGTAGATTAAGTTCTTCAAGAGATTTTAACTCACAGATGCTGGGTGGAAGGCTCTTAAGTTTTGTGCAACCTCTCATACTCAAAAAGGCAAGGTTTTTCAGCCTTGAGATTGATGAAGGAACTTCTTCTATTGGAGTGTTGTCCAAAAATAAGCGGTTTATGTTCTCCGGAACATTTGGAAACTTTGAGATGTTTGGGCAATCATAAAGGAAGATTTCTTTGAGGGCATCCAACTGAACAATAGTGCTTGGAAGATTACGAATTTGGTTGCTTCTCAAGTCCAATCTTTTTAAGTTTCTGGGAACTTCTGGTAATAGAATGATTGGACAAACTTCAAGGTAGAAACTTTCAAGAGATTCCAACTTACAAATATTCTTTGAAACAGCTTTAACCCTTGACTGAATCAATTGTAAATGCACAAGTTGGTTGAGACACCCGATTGACTCGGGAATTTCTTCTATCGCAGTATCATGTAAAGTCAACCGTTTTATATGCTGTGGGAACTCGGGAAATTTCTTCAAATTGTTACAATGGACAACATGTAGTTCGTGGTAAAGAGATTTCAAATGAATCATGGACGGGAGTTCAACCAAGCTTTTGCATCCACAAATTAATAGAGTTTCAACATTTATGGCTGCTGACAAATCTGGGATCTTGGTTAAATTCTCGCAATTGTAAAGATCAAGCACTCTTAGGTTCACAAGATTCTGTGCAATGAAAGTGAAAACAACATGAGCTTAGTTATAGGGTACTACAAAAATGAAAATAAAATGTTAAAGAATACCTGGTCTCCATTCCAAAGTTGTTTAACTTTGCTATTAGGTAATCTTAACTCAACAAGATTCTCTGGATTAAAATTTGAGGGCAAAGATTTTAGTATGCAGTGCTCCCAATGAAAATACCTTAGCTCATTAGGAAGAGATATAAGACCTCGGTGCGAAAGAACCCATTTACCTCCCTTCCCAAAGAATTTGATAATTCTAAGATTATGCATCCTTGCAAAAGCACATGGATGCAAATGGATCAACTGGACTTCATCAGTTTGAGACTGATCTAGTAATATTCCCTGGATTGATTTAGTCCCCTAAAATAAACAACAAAATATAATTTAGTGCGGCAAGCGTTTATCAAGCAATGATGAGCAAGAAACAAAAAGTTAGTGTAGTTAGCTCTTACCCTGCCATTCTTTAACACTCGACAAACGTCACTTGGAGTCCATAATCTACTATGTTCTTCAAGACTTTGGGATTCTGCACGGACAACGTTCCTACCCATTTCTTGTAGCAAATCATGCATGCCAAGCTTGTTCTCTTTTGTAAGATTTAAGAGGCATTTATCAATAAGGTTGGTAATTCCACAGTAAGCAGTGCGACCATAACAATGGTCTAGTATTTTTGTTACCGTATCTCTAGATTCTCTACCATACCAGTTAAAGAAGCATGCAATATCAAGAAATATATCCTTCTCTACTTCAAGGAGCCCATCAAAGCTAATCTTTACCACATTTTGAATTTTTGGATTGGGATATTGCTTTAGTCCATTCAATGCACTTTCCCAATATGCTTTACTCTTTTGATAGAGTGTAGAACCCAAGACCTTAAGAGCTATTGGAACGCCTTTAGCATATTCCAAAAAACTATTTGATAGATCCTTAAAATCATCAACAAGGTGGTTTTGCTTGAAAGCAAAAAGAGAAAAAAGCTGAAGAGAGTCATTGTAACTTAATTGCTTTAGCTCATATATTCCATCAACTGATCCATTTACAAGGACTTGTTTGTCTCTGGATGTTATAATGATTCTACTACCAAAACCAAAGTGGTCACGGTTAATGGCTAATATTTCTAATTGCTCTGAATCATTGACATCATCAAGAACAACAAGAACTTTCTTACAACAAAGTCTATCCTTAATGAATGTGGATCCTATTATAGGAGTACCTATATGGAGGTTTTCCTCGTTTAATAATTTGGAAAGAAGTTTATCCCGTAGAGTGATTGCACCATGTCTTTCCGACTGCTCTCTAACATTTGCCAAGAAGTAGCAACTTTCAAATTGAGCAGAGACTTCATCATATATAGCTTGAGCAAGAGTTGTTTTGCCTATACCACCCATTCCCCATATCCCAATAATGCAAACATCCTCCCTACCAAAGCACAACATCGATTTAATTTGCTCCATGGGAGGACCTATTCCAATGAGACCTTTGTAATCACTTTTAGACAACAGATTCAACTTGTTTAAAATATCATGAACAATTTCCTCAATGACTAAGGCCTCAGGCCTGCCCAATAAGCAAAAAATGGTATTAATTAAGCCGATGTAATGAACTAAGAAGAAAACTAACCAAAAATGCAAGAAGCTAAAGTAAGAAAAACTAACAAAAAAAAAATGCAAGAAGCTAAAGTAAGAAAAACAACTACTTACTTATCTCCTGTCAAGGACCACCCACTTAATTTGCCAGCTTCAGTCAAAGCATGTCTCCACCCCTGAACCTTGTCTATCCTGCTTCTTTCATGTTCAACAAAAGCTTTTCCAAAACTCCCAGTTTGGTTTCGTATGTCAGATGGGTCAACATGGTAGAAAATGGGAACCACAAGCAGTGCCCGTGAGTACCTGCATTCCATTATCTTGGAGAGTTCATCCAAGCACCATGATGAAATAGCATAGTTTTGAGAAAAAACTATTGTTGAAATCACTGATTCTTCTATTGCTTTCAGCAGTGAGTGAGAAATTTCCTCTCCCCTTGGGAGTTCTCTGAAATCAGCATAAGTTCCAATCCCTTTTCTTCGAAAAGCTTCATACAGGTGACAGAGGAAGTTATTGCGTGTGTCTTCACCTCTAAAACTCAGAAAAACTTGATGCTTTGGGCGGCGGAAGGGAGCAGGAGCAGAGGAAGACGAAGAGGAAGCCATAACAGAGAAAAAGAAGGTTTTGCAAGGTAACTCTGGAACACAGTAAGAAAAAGTTAATGAACACAGCGGAAAAGAATACAACTTTATCTTGCTTTTGTAAGTCTGGATTTCGTTTGGTGGGGTGGAAATGGACTTCGTTGAAAGTTTGGTTTTTTTTTTTGAAATAAGACTTCGTTGAAAGTTGAAACTTCTACAAAACGGAAAAGAAAGATAAGCAACGCGGAAAGCAAAAGAATTGTTGGTTCATTAAACTTGACTTTGACAGAACACTTGGCTCTTGTATCTTGCTGTAGTATTCCTTTTCGTGGAGCGCAAATGAACTTCGTTGAAATTTCCGCGTAAAGGAAGGTAAGGGTTTTAAGTCGAGAGAATGGAAAAATGAAAAGAAAATAATTCTTATTTGTTTGGTAAAAAAATTGTTATTTTTTTTATTCAAAAAAATAATTTTAAATTAAAAAAATTAGTGGAAAAAAATGTGAGTCAAATATCTATATTTATAAGATTGTTCATCATTTTTTAAATTTTATTTTATTATTTTAGTTTATTACTAATATAAAATTGCCCTACCTTGATCTGTCTATAATTTTTAATGTGAATTTCAATTCAAAGAATATTAAAAACTACAACTTGATTTTATTTAAATATAATTATAGAGAAATTACCTTAAATTGTTTGTAGAGTGTTGAGAGTTTATAATGGAATTAATAAAAAGATACATATCTTTTAAGATATATTAAGAAAAATCAATTAGAAAATATCAATGAAACTATCTAAAACATTCACATCAGTGTACACTAAATTAGCAGTGTAATTAACACCTAATCACTTTTTTTTTGTGTAAATTATAAATATTCTCATATGTTTTAACACCCCTCACTTTGGTTATTAGACAGAATAAAAAAAAAAAGCCTACAACGTGATAAATTACTGTTATCAATTAAGAATTTAAAGAGCCCTCCCCTCCTGTGAAATTGTGTAAAGTAATTTAAAGGATAATATGATTTAAAGCATATAAGCCGAAAACTTTTAACCAAAATCGTTATATTATCCCTAAAATTTAGGAAAAATATACAATTGCTTTGTAAATTGCTCAACATATTTAACACAATTAAGGAGGAACTTTTACAAAGGTTGTGTAAGATGGTCCAACCTAGAATCGTCCCAACTTTAAACTGACTACCATATGTCATCAAATACAATTAAAAAAAAGAGCTTACAGAAGCATTTTGTCAAATAAGAAAAAGCAAATTGATAGAACTTGTCATAACGTCTAGGTCCGTGAACCTAACCGCTAGACTTTAAAATTCTAGAAGTCGCCACCAACCATTCAAACTTAAGGTGTGATTGGTCACCTATTCATGTCTAAAGATAAGGCATGGTCTACATTCAAAGATTCTTAGACTCGGGAGTACGATTACGTGTGGGGAAAGATTAGCACCCCCACGACGCCCATCCAAGAATTATACCACTTAGTCTTAGGTTATCTTCTAAATTTGCTTAGGTTAATCTTTATTTTCGATATGCTTAATATTGAAAGATATTTCTAAGTATCCTCCATTAAGCTGGTGGGATAACTTAAAAACCCTTCTCACCTCAAGAGTATTCAAGTAGTTCTATGCGACTTGCTTGAAGAGGCTCCGTCGTCGGATGAATTTTAGTATTTTATGGAAATTTCCTAACTTGACTCCTCGACCCAAATTATTTTATTTTATTTTTATTATTTATTATTTTCTTGACTAATATCTCTATTTATTATTTATTGTTATATTTATCTTATGAATATAAATTATCTTTATTTTTTAGAAAATGAATATAAATTATTTTATCAAAAATTCCCTTAAAATCCTCCATTAAGCTGGTAGAATTTAAAAGAAATTCTCTTACCTAAAGATTTCCAAAGTATTACTTAAGCATAACCCTCTTCGAAATCTTATCATCGGAATAATCGATACTCACTTTCATGAATTATTGTTATCTGACTCTTATCATTATTATATTTTTATTTATCATATTCTTTTATTTATTATATTTTTACAAAATGTACATGAATTATTTTTTATTAAAAATTCCCTTTAGCTCCTTCCATTAAGCTGGTCAGACCATGAAGGAAATCCTCTTACCTAGAGATTCCAAAGTATTACTTAAGCGTAACCCTCTTTAGAATCTCATCATCGGAATAAATCATGTTCACCTTTAATATTTTTTATTTACTGAATCTTATCATTATTTTATTATTTTAACTTTGTGTTTTGTATTTATATTTATATATTTTTAATTACAATTTCCTGAGACCTTACCCAATAAATCGAGCATACAACATTAATTACATCCTAATTACTCATGCAAATCATACAAGTTAATTATATCAGTCATTAACATGCAAAATTAGTATTTTATAAACAATTTATTTAATCAAGTTACCATACAGAGTCATATCAATTAAATTTTATTATTAAATCAAATTGTTAAGTCATTAAATTAGTTAAAACGAAAACAAATGATTTAACACAAAATTATATTAAACATACACTTACCTGATATATACAAACCTTCCACATGCTTTTCCTTTTTCTAATCTTTCTTTCTTTGTTTTCCTTGGGATGTGGGTGAGACAAGCGAAGGAGATGGCGATGTATGGCAAGGAAACAGGAGCTGGAATCGTGGTGTGACAGGGATGATGGCAGCAGCAGCGCAGCAAGTCGAGAGGGATGCAGAACTGTAGCGGAACAAGAGGCTGTGCAAGCAGGAAGCGGACTAGATAGCAAAACAGAGGATGATACATGGAGACGATGATGATGTTCTGATCGGTGTTGAACGATGGTGCGGGGTAAGGAAGATAGAAGCTTGGTGATGATGATGGCTTAGTGATCCTCCCCCCAACAGTCAAGAGTGCTCACTTTTTTATAATAAAATATTTATTTGAGTCCTAATACAACTCTACCTATTTTATTAATTATCTCATATTTTTAACATTTTATCTATTTCTTATATTAATCCTAATCTAACTCTACCAAATTTAATATTAATCCAAATAATTATCCTAAAAAATCTAATTATCCTATCCTAAAATTAATTTTGTTATTTTTTCTTTGTCTTTTTTTATTTTTCCTAAAAACTATTTTAATTTTAATTTCCTAATTAATGTTAATTCTAGATATAAAAATTCTGATTTAAATTACTAAATTATTTAAAATACAATGTCACTTAACTCTACTAATTATTTTTCTACAAGTTAAGACCTCGGACAAAATACGGTGTCTACAGTTGCCCCTCTTTGTGTATTTGCTGTGAAACAGTAATTGCACAAAGACATAGACACCTATTTTGTCTGACTTCTCTCTTTTTTTAATTAATTTTTTTATTTTTTATTATTTTTTTTAAAAGCTCCCTCTAAACAGAAAGACAGTCAAACTTTAAATCTTGTCCAAAAGCTCCTCCTAAACAGGCAGGCAGTCAAACTTTAAAATCTTGTCTTAAAAAGCTCTGATTTTTTTTTTGAAAATTTTAGGAAACTCCTCTAAATTTTTCTTGTCAAAATTTGGAATCTTAGGAAACTCCTCTAAAATTCCTTTTCTTATTCAATTTTGAAATTTTGGGAAACCCCTCCAAAACTTCTTTTCCTTTTTAATTTTGAAATTTTAGGAAACCTCTCTAAAATTCTTATCTTATCAAAATATGAAATCTTGGGAAACCCCTCCAAGACTTCTTTCCTTGTTTAATTTTGAAATTTTAGGAAACCCCTCTAAAATTTCTTTACTTGTCAAATTTTGAATTTTAGGAAACCTCTCTAAAATTTCTTTCCTTGTCAAATTTTAAAATTTTGGGAAACCCCTCCAAAACTTTTTTTCTTGTCAAATTTTGAATTTTAGGAAACTCCTCTAAAACTCCTTTTCTTGTCAAAATATGAAATCTTGGGAAACCCCTCCAAAACTTCTTTTTTGTCCAATTTCAGAGATTTTATGCAATTTATCCTACTCAAGCAATTGCAATTTATCCTCTCCATGTAATGTCATTCATGCAATTTATCCTATTCATGTAATATCATTCATGCAATCTATTCTATTCATGTAATGTCATTCATGCAATTTATTCATGCAATGTTTTCTTTGAAAATCATTTTATCCTTAATTGTAGCAACAACAAGGTTCTTCTTCATCAATCTATCTCATGCATTCTTCTCTTTTCAATTGTCATCCTATCTTTATTTTTCCTTTTCTTTTCTCATTTTCTTTTTTCCATTTTCTTTCCCAATGAAGCTCTTGTCTTCGTGCCCTCTTTATCTCATCTGATCCCTTGTTTCTTCTCTTTACTATTCTCTCTATCTGGTTATTCATTTGCTCATTAAAATCTTTACTGAGACTTCACCATTCATTCTATCTTATTCATTGGTTTTTCTTGATTTCCAATTTCAATTCATCCATAAGTTTCCTTTTCTTTTATTTTCCTAAATAATATTGGAGTCTTTCACATATTTTGCCAAGCAAACATTCATTACCATTCTAATTTCAAGATCAATGCAACACAATTTCTCAATCCCTCAAGGTAAGGATATAGCAAAAGAATAATAGGTGAAAACAATAATAGTATTCAATACCTGAAAGTATTATAAGGGGTAGCCAAGCTTGAAGGAAAAAGGCTAGAAAGGAAAAGCTAGAATTATCATGTTAAGTTATAGGTAATAGTATCCAAATAACAAAAATTCAAATGATTTTGGTTAACGAATACAAAATTCCCTTCCAAATGTCTACTTTATCTGATCATGTTGAGTTTATCAAAACATCCTCTTACCCCAGTATCTTTGACATCTAGCTTTTCTCGTATCCAAGCCGCCTTTTCAGGTTTTCAACTTAGATGCACTCCATTGATCTAAACCGCCCTTTTTGGGTTTTCAATCTGAATCCTCCTTTCATTTTTTTCTCTTTTTTTTTCTTTTCTTCTTTTTTTCTTCTTTTTCATTTTCTTTTCTTTCTTTTTTTTATTCATTTCTCTTCATTTTCAACTTCATTGTCCTTGATGAAGCTTCTCTTATCTGTTCTCCGTTCTGATTCATGCCCCAACATCAAATATTTCTTCACCCAATTTAATGCTCACATGGATCCAAGAGAGTCTTTGGAATCCCATTTCTTCCATCTAGATGAAATCTTTTTGCTTATTTTGATCTGCTTGTCCTAATTTCATCCAAAGGATCATCATCTCATAGTGTAAGTGTGCCTTTATTCAACACATGATTCTTCAATAGGAGTACTCATATTTGATCAAAATGGACTTTTAAGGCACGTAATGTAGGCTCAGATGAGGGTTCATGAAAGAAAGGATAATATAGGCCCAAAATAAGTGTTTCAGGGTTTATTAAACCAAGAATCATTTTTCATGAATCATTTAGGCATTTTGACTTTTGCTCCATTCTAATTTGCTTTCTCTTTCTTTTTTATTCACATGTGACTAGGGTTTTCACTTTCTTGATTCAAACCCTCTTTCCTTCTTCATTCTCTTTTTCTTTTTTGTTCTTTTTTTTCATAAAAGGGTTTTTTTCTTTGCGCCACTGATCTTTCATCTTCTCTTCTCTTTGCCCCCCAGTGTGGTGGTGATTCTTGGTGGGTTATATCAAAAAGAATATAATAGGCTCAAAAGGGGTAATCAATAGATAATTTTACTCATGCTTGAAAGGTAGTGAAAGAAGGCCATTTCTCATCTCAACACAAGTACTCTCATTAAAGGTAATCTTTTGAACAAAGGTAAACTCATTAGAATTTCATGTAGAGATTCACCTTTACTTGTAAATATCTTCTTATTCTCTTCTTGCTTGAACAATCTTAGTAAACTGGAAATCCATCCAACCAAACAAAGTAGTTCTTTCAAAATTGAGTTTTATATTCATTGCCATCGTCATTATCATGTTCATTGTTTGGATACTTTTAAGCTTGGTAACAAAGTAGAGAATATGGGTATTGGTGTTTTGCATTAAAGAACAAGATTGGAATGAGGAATTAAGAAATATGCATCACACTAATCCTTTATTGAAAATGAAAATGAATGAAAGTTGGCCCAATACATAAAAGAAACTCTTAGTGCTTTTGGGCACAAGCACTCCTACATTATCTAAAAATTGAAAGATTCTAAGATGAATGAAATTAGAAACAACCATTATCTTCAAATTAAATGAATCAATCAATATCATCCACTTTCTTCCACAGTATTAACCGCTACCCTTTGTGTGATCTGACAGAGGATTATCATTCACATTTAGGTCATTATTTGCCCCAAAACTCAAAATTCCAGCTTTGACAAGTGCTTGGACTTTCCTCTTCAATCCCATACAATTCTCAATAGAGTGACCAACATTGTCATTATGATAAGCACACTTTGCATTAGGATCATACCACTTTGGGTAGGGAGGCTTCAAGGGCTCTACATAAACAGGAGCAATAAGGTGACCCCTTACCAACTGTGGGAACAGCTCTGTGTATGTCATTGGTATAGGGTCTATGGTGACATTTCGGCTAGCTCGAGTATTCTTTTGGTCATTAGCTGAAAAAGTATGGGCTTGTGAATGGGAAATGGGCTGGTAAGCATTTTGATGATGAGTTTGTGGGTGGGGTTGAGAATAAGCGTAAGTTACTGAAGGTGAATAAGGGGTATAGGAGCGACGTGAGTTACTAGAGACAGCTTGTGCATCTCCTTCCTTCTTCGAGAATCCACCCTTCCTACTATCATTCACTGGTGCTTCGATCTTGCCGCTCTTGATGGCATTCTCAATGGCTTCACCGATTAACACCATGTCTGCAAAGTTCTTAGTTACACTGCTAAGCATACGTTCATAGTAGGGTGCCTTGAGAGTGTTCAAAAAGAACATGGTGACTTCCTTTTCGGTTAAAGGAGGTTGAACTTGCGACGCCATATCTCTCCACCGTTGGGCATATTCTTTGAAGCTCTCATCCCTCTTCTTTTCCATACCTTGGAGAGATAAGCGATCAGGAGCTACATTGGACACATGTTTGTATTGAGCTATAAAAGCTCTCGCCAACTCAGACCAAGAAGAAACTTTGCTCCTTTCCAATTGGTTGTACCACTTAGCAGCTGACCCAGTCAAACTGTCTTGAAAAACATGAATTAATAGCTTGTCATCCCATGCATACACCGCCATCTTTCTACAGTATATGGTGAGATGATCCTTTGGGCACAATGTTCCATTGAATTTTTCAAATTCGGGTACCTTGAACTTTGGTGGAAGGACAACACCCGGTACCAAACACAACCTTTCAGCATCAATGGGTCTAAAATAGTCAACTCCTTCCATGGCACTTAGTCTTTCCTCTATCAAGCTCAACTGGGCTTTAGTACCACTATATTCTTCCTTATGCTTCAACTTTTCTAGCTTTGTGGGATCATCTAAATTTGGCACCTCCATTGGGTTTTGAACTTGTATATGTGGAGGTGTTGGAGCTTTGACAGTACTTCCTTCAGGAACAAAAATGGGGTTGTCTCGCATGCTTGGTTGAGCCTCTTGGATAGACTCCTCTTGATTACCCATCTTTTCCTTTCCTTTAATCATGACTTTTAGCAACTGAGTAATTTCACTTAATTGCCCCTTTATCTCTGTATTTTCCCTTTCCAACTTCTCTATCTTACTATTTTGATCCTCTTCCATCATGCGTGCTTGATACCTTGTATGATATTTATGGAGAGCGGACCGTCTAGTAGATTCAATCTTGACACCTTGAATGCCACAATTAAGTCGAAATTATTTTTCATGTGATGATATGTTTATGCACATACAAATGAATGAACTACATGGGATGCACTAAAGTCTTGCAATCTCTCCTAACAATTAAAAGAATGTTCCATGATAAGACCAATGTAAAGAACATGTTATGCAATGCAAAATCAAATGTAAAGATGCATGACTTAATGACATAAACAAACTCTTTTTTTTTTTTGAAAACTGGAAAGGAAAATAAAAAAACTATATTTTTTTTGAAATTTTAAAAAAAAAAACAGTGTACAAAAGAGGAAGTAAAACTTATTTCTTCATGTGTCCTATCTTGGGTCTGAGTCTATATTTCAATCTAGTATGGTTCCACACTAAGGCTGAGTCTTATGTTTTATTACATGCTAGGCTTGGGTAGTTTAAAGTTCTAAAAGTCCCCAAATTGCTCCTTACTGTCGTCCACACAAGACTAGTAAGGCACCCTATCCTCACCCATGACAGGCTACAAACGGAAAGGTTTAATTTGAGCGAGAGTATTTCATAGCCATTGCGGAGGTATTTACCTCACGAGGGCGTAGGTACTTTACTCTCTCCTAAGAAGGACGGAGCCCGGGTCGGGGGCTTATGAATGCAAGTGATGTGTGTGTTGAAGGAACAATGTTTCATTAAAATTTTCCAAATTATGATTTCCCAAGCAAATTCCAAGATAACCTAAAACCAAGTATTGGCCTAACTCTCTATGGTCCCCAGTGGAGTCGCCAAACTATAATAACGTCTAGGTCCGTGAACCTAACCGCTAGACTTTAAAATTCTAGGAGTCGCCACCAACCATTCAAACCTAAGGTGTGATTGGTCACCTATTCATGTCTAAAGATAAGGCATGGTCTACATTCAAAGATTCTTAAACTCGGGAGTACGATTACGTGTGGGGAAAGATTAGCACCCCCACGACGCCCATCCAAGAATGGTACCACTTAGTCTTAGGTTATCTTCTAAATTTGCTTAGATTAATCTTTATTTTCGATATGCTTAATATTGAAAGATATTTCTAAGTATCCTCCATTAAGCTGGTGGGATAACTTAAAAACCCTTCTCACCTCAAGAGTATTCAAGTAGTTCTATGCGACTTGCTTGAAGAGGCTCCGTCGTCGGATGAATTTTAGTATTTTATGGAAATTTCCTAACTTGACTCCTCGACCCAAATTATTTTATTTTATTTTTATTATTTATTATTTTCTATTATTTTCTTGACTAATATCTCTATTTATTATTTATTGTTATATTTATCTTATGAATATAAATTATCTTTATTTTTTAGAAAATGAATATAAATTATTTTATCAAAAATTCCCTTAAAATCCTCCATTAAGCTGGTAGAATTTAAAAGAAATTTTCTTACCTAAAGATTTCCAAAGTATTACTTAAGCATAACCCTCTTCGAAATCTTATTATCGGAATAATCGATACTCACTTTCATGAATTATTGTTATCTGACTCTTATCATTATTATATTTTTATTTATCATATTCTTTTATTTATTATATTTTTACAAAATGTACATGAATTATTTTTTATTAAAAATTCCCTTTAGCTCCTTCCATTAAGCTGGTCAGACCATGAAGGAAATCCTCTTACCTAGAGATTCCAAAGTATTACTTAAGCGTAACCCTCTTTAGAATCTCATCATCGGAATAAATCATGTTCACCTTTAATATTTTTTATTTACTGAATCTTATCATTATTTTATTATTTTAACTTTGTGTTTTGTATTTATATTTATATATTTTTAATTACAATTTCCTGAGACCTTACCCAATAAATCGAGCATACAACATTAATTACATCCTAATTACTCATGCAAATCATACAAGTTAATTATATCAGTCATTAACATGCAAAATTAGTATTTTATAAACAATTTATTTAATCAAGTTACCATACAGAGTCATATCAATTAAATTTTATTATTAAATCAAATTATTAAGTCATTAAATTAGTTAAAACGAAAACAAATGATTAAACACAAAATTATATTAAACATACACTTACCTGATATATACAAACCTTCCACATGCTTTTCCTTTTTCTAATCTTTCTTTCTTTGTTTTCCTTGGGATGTGGGTGAGACAAGCGAAGGAGATGGCGATGTATGGCAAGGAAACAGGAGCTGGAATCGTGGTGTGACAGGGATGATGGCAGCAGCAGCGCAGCAAGTCGAGAGGGATGCAGAACTGTAGCGGAACAAGAGGCTGTGCAAGCAGGAAGCGGACTAGATAGCAAAACAGAGGATGATACATGGAGACGATGATGATGTTCTGATCGGTGTTGAACGATGGTGCGGGGTAAGGAAGATAGAAGCTTGGTGATGATGATGGCTTAGTGATCCTCCCCCCAACAGTCAAGAGTGCTCACTTTTTTATAATAAAAAATTTATTTGAGTCCTAATACAACTCTACCTATTTTATTAATTATCTCCTATTTTTAACATTTTATCTATTTCTTATATTAATCCTAATCTAACTCTACCAAATTTAATATTAATCCAAATAATTATCCTAAAAAATCTAATTATCCTATCCTAAAATTAATTTTGTTATTTTTTTCTTTGTCTTTTTTTATTTTTCCTAAATACTATTTTAATTTTAATTTCCTAATTAATGTTAATTCTAGATCTAAAAATTCTGATTTAAATTACTAAATTATTTAAAATACAATGTCACTTAACTCTACTAATTATTTTTTACAAGTTAAGACCTCGGACAAAATACGGTGTCTACAGAACTCAATAATCACCATTTGAGTTCATGACAGGAACTTTCTACAATCGTAATCTTGTATCCTCCGGCAACTCAAACTACAGAAGGAAAAGCCCAAAATCAAGCAGATAGCATAAACTAATGTATGAATGAACAATACATTCGTAGAGGGAACAAGACCCAGACTGAAGGATGTGCTTACAGTAGCGTCCCTTCACTATAGATAAGATGATCCGTACAAAAACAAATACAACTCAATATCTGATATTTCATTTTTTTTTTTGTAAATTTCTAAATGCCAGACCATAGAGTTTCTGAGCTAACATTCATATAAAAAGAACTACTCTTCCTGCAGATGTGTCACCTTCCATCTGGCTTGTCCTCTCCATGTCTTGCCTGAAGATTGATGACTTTTTTGCTCCTGCAAATATTTTGAGCATAAATACAGACCACAGGAACTCTATTCCAGTCTAGATTTACAACCACCGTAGAATAAAAGTGCAAAATTTACAAGAAATTCCACTTAAGAGTGCAATTTTTAGCTTACATGGACTTGGATCATTGACACACTGAGCATTGTATACCATAAAGGTTCCTGAGAGTAGCAGTTATAGAAATATATCATGCCAACGATTTAAGAGCTTAAAGAAAGGGTGAGCTGATCTGAGAGGTATGGTTCACATAAGCTACATCTAAATCGATCGGGTAGATCAAAGGGACACTACTAATATATAAAGGAAGCTGAATTTTAAAATAAAATAAAGCAAAATATAATAATGGTCAAATAATGATAAAAATTACCTTATTAACAAATAAAAATCATCCTGAGCGTTATAATAATGAACAATTTAAGAAGACTAACAAATAACGAAATGAAACAGGTGAAAACTTCTTTCAGCAAAGAAAAGAAAAATAATCAACAGCTAAAGAACCAAAAGGTATATTCAGCCTCACCTGAATGTGCACCTTTAAGACCTTTCCCTGTCTGCATATTTCAGGGTATTCATAGTGTGAATATTTGACCATCTGCTGGATATGTTGTAGCAAACAATCACTGTCTGAGAATTACCACTCAGGCCATCTTTTAAGCATCCTGGTTAGTTTACTGCAAAATTACCAAAAGTTGCATAAGCAATGAGGGCACAGGCTAATATGGCTACAATAGCCACTAACATATACCTATTGCATATGGAACATAGGCAAGACCCTTCTTTTCTTGTTTCCCCAAAGTTTTGATGCAGTTCGCTAAAGCAAGAAGTAAATTATCAACGTTAGCTCCATCCCTCAGCTTATGGGCCGTGCTGTTTGTTTCAGAAACTCGTTTAGTGCCGCCAAGATCTACAAGGACAAGTTTTCCTCGCACGACTTGCTTTTTAAATTTGTTTCTGTGTTTACTTCACAGTAATCTCCAGAACTGCATGTGATATAATAGGATGAAGACAATCACGCAAAAAGTTAGAATACATTGTGAGTGCTCCAACAAAACAGAGAACATTTTGTTAAGATGTAATTTGCAATTTGAGTAGGCTGTCAGAAATTGCAGAAGAGATAATTAATTGAAGCTGCAGAAGCAGAGGGGTAACAGAAGCAGGGGACTTGTCGGTTTGCTTAATAGTTAAGGGAGTAGAATTAGAAGTAAAATAGGATTTGAACACTAAAAAAGTGTCCAGCTGCATCTAGAATTAATGTGCAGTAGCTCATTAGCTTTTGTTAATCGGTTTACAAGTTCTATAAATTAAGATCTCTCTGTATTCTGTTATCACAACATGAATAGAAAGAAAACCTTTGAGCAACATTAATCTGTCATTGTCTTCTACTCATTCTGAAAAATTCTCTGCATCCCAACACATTTTGTTTAAGGAGTTCTATATATGATCTAGAACATTCAAAAGTGAGAACAAATATGAAAATAAGCGACATTTGAGAAAATCCAAAATAAATAGGAATAATACATTTATAACAAAATTGAGATTGAAACTAATGCTCACTCACCTTGATGAATGATGAGAAATCTGTACCATAAGAAAACTTAGCAAAAGCATCACTTATGCGTGCAAAAGGATAATAGGCTCCCATTCCCAGCATAATCTGACCAAGTTTGGAGAAAAAAATGAAATTTAACAATTTAAACAATTAATAAAAAAATTTTATTGGTTGTGAAGAAGCTTGATAAAAGTGTAAAGTCTAAATATCTAATGCACACCTCCATACACCTCTATTGTTCACTAGTCTTGCTTTAGTCATGAATTTGTGTTCGTTTAGTCATAAAAAAATTTCTTCTGGGATGTCTTCCTTTTCTATCTCAATTTCTCTGCAAACAAAACAACAAAAGAGCTAAGTAAAAGAACTAAAATTTTATTTAAAAAAGTATTTTTCGTTTACTGATCCAATAAAGTTTTTTTTTTCCCTCATGAGTAGATCTCTCATAAATTAGGCTAGCTTGCCATTGCTTAATATCTGTCTTTGACATAATGACTTGGAGTAATTAAATTGGTTTCTGAAACTGTTTTTATGAATCTGATTGAAATTTTATTCAGATTTTTTTTTTAGCCAGAGTAGACTATTAAATTTGTAACATAACTAAGAAACTCGTATGATTGTATAAATATTAAGCAGTGGTGACAAGTATGATTTTAAATATAGGTCAGTCAATTCCCTGAATGCTTTCAGCAAAAAACAACATGATTGTTAGTTGCATTAGTGGTAGACCATGAAAGATCAAAGTCGTTAAAAAAAAAAAAATTCATTCAAAGCGAAGATCAATTTCATTGTACAGCAGTTAACACTTCAATAAAAAAGAAAGTAGCAATATATTTAGTTCTAAAAGAAAAAAAGTCCTTCTAAGTTAATAGTAAGAAAAATAAGGTACAAATTATACCACCCACGCATAATTTAACTATGAATAATCTATAAAATAACATAATAAAATTCTTCCGAAAACTTCAATATAAATGATTTTGTAGGCAATACAATCGAAAAAAAATGAAACAAACAAAGAGAAGTTCTGTATCAAGTATATATTTTTGCAACATATTTTCAGATAAAACCATCATCAAATAATCTTCAAATGCATGCAAGATTAAGAAAATATCTCATTAAATTTAAAGATAAAAGGAAGGATATAAGCAAAAAAATCAGAGTGCTCTCTGTCTATTTACGTAAATGTAGCCAATGAAATGATGTCCTGTGAAATCCCCAATTTCATGTAATTCTATCATATTTGTAAAGTATTACCATATGAAATGATTAAGTAAATATGAAATTTTAATGTATAAATGAGATATAGGACTAATGGCTGAGATGAGATGAGAAAAGAAATGAGTATCAGATTTTGTGGTGATTAAATGACATGTGGCATATGATTAGGATAGGAAGAATTAAATGTTAAATGGTCAAAGAGTCAAGGAGTAATGACTGACATGAGTTAATGGATAATGAAGCATTAAATGAAAAATTGCATAGTCATCACCATTCTCACCAACCTACGACAGCCATTAACTCTTCCTCTAAACCCAAGGGTTGTGGCTCAGTTGGCAACGCAGGCTGAGTTTGTGAGAAGAGCTCTCGGGTTCGACTCCCACTAAACACATCTTTGGGGAGGGATGAAGAGCCTTAACTGTGACTAAATCCCGAACAGGATTAATCTCAGACCGTTAAAACGGATGAGGATACCTGTGGTTTACACCAAAAAAACTCTTCCTCTAAGATTTTCCTAAGTTTTCTCCCATAATTACCTTGTAGAGCAACAAATTCCAGCCATCGAATCATTAAACCTTAGTAACGAAAATCGTTTTTTATAGTTAGCTTAAGCTATACCTAAAATTTGGAAAGTTGAATCCAAGTGGGTAAGGAGATCTATTGATGTCAAACTTGGTTATTGACAAAGGTAAGAGAAGAAGTTAGTTCTTTCAATTGTGTTTATGGTATGAAGTTGTATGATGTTGGTATAGTCTAATTATGATGTTAAAGTGAAAGAAAGCTAAAGGTTTGAATTATGATGTTTACATCTGTGAAGAAGTAAAGGAAAGGAATTGGTGTCACCAAGCGATTACGTGTTTCGAAGTGAATCGAGCTAAGGAATTTATGTAACGGACGTAGGGTGGCTATGTCCGCATGTTTTTAATTGTTTTGGAGAGAAGTAAAAGTTGATTTAAAGTGCAAGCGGTTAAATCTCGGGTTTTACTCCTATTACCAATTAGGCTAGAAGCAACCGACTGCCTTGAATGGGAGTCGACTGCCTTGAATGGGAGTCGACTGCCTAGAGACAACCAAAGTGAAGATTTTTGAAAACTGATGCAAACCAGTCAACTGCTATATAAGCCAGTCGACTGCTATGTAAGCCAGTTGACTGCTATTTCTCAGAAGGTATTTTGTTTCAAACCAGATGACTGCTATATGGGACAGTCGACTGCTTTTACTTAAAAAGCATTATGTTTCAAAACCAGCTAACTGCCTGGGGAGCCAGTCGACTGCCCTGTTTTCAAAAACATTCTATTTGCGAAAACAGTCGACCGCTAAGGAGCCAGTTGATTGCCTTTTTCTCGGAAGCATTCTGTTTCAAAATCAGTCGACTGCTATATGGAGACAGTCGACTGCCCTAGGTGCTTTTCGAAAACTAAAATATTTGAATTTCAAAAAGGAAAAGAAATTCAATAAAGCAAAATATGGTGTAGCAGCCGACTGCCCTAAAGACCAGTCGACTGCCCATTTGGAAAAGAGGTTTTGAAAACCTATTTCAAGAAAGTAAAATGACATTTGCTAAAGTTATATTAATAACGTTTTGGAGACTGTGAATCCTTTGATGATCATGCACATTATTTGTATTTGTATTTGTATCTATATTTGTGCTTGGCTGAGGAGCCTTAGTCTGGTCCTCAGACCCACAGTAAGGCACCTGACTAGTGAGCACTGTGGGCGATAGACAATGGCCACATGTCTCTTATTTGTATTCGACTTTGGGGAGGATCCCTGGCCCATGCGTGGATATGCCACTTATTTGATATCTCACGGGATTATCCCCTACGGGATGTATTTACTGTATCCTTATGAGAATTACTTGGTGCATGAATCTAATTGGAAGTTAATTGTCTCCCCCTTATTTGGAAAGATATGAAGTTATTTGTATTTGAAGTATTTGTATTTGTATATGAGAATTTACGTGAAAGTATTTGACTTATTTGATTTTATGAGTATAGGGTATTTGAAGAAATTATTTGATCTATGCTTTATAATGGTTTTACATGACATTATAGAGCCAAGCAGGAAAACTGCATATAGTGACATAGTACGCTCTTTTACATAATTTTCTTACTGAGCGTAAACTCATTCCTTTACAATTATTTTTCATACAGATTATTTGAAGTAGAATTCCGCTCCGGATAGAGGAGCTTCATTTTGGATCTTTTGATATACCTTCGAGACACGCTTCCCAATTATTCCTTGAAGGTATAATCCGTTGGCCGTGTACTTCGGCTATTGTACAGTACGCTATTAAATTGATGTATATAACGTCAGTTGGGATATAAGTTATGTAAGTTATTTGAGATCTTGATGTAGTTGACATTTGTATATATACAAATTAACTTTTATGTCAAATACAATATCATGCTATAAAGTATAAAGCATAAGAAGAAGGATGATATTGACGAACGAGCCTAATCAAGTGGTATTTGAAAAAGGAAAATTGTAGTTGATGTGTAATTGTTATTTGATTAAAAGTAGAGATTGCGGATCGTGACATGTCCTTTTAGTTGCAATCAACTTGTTAATTCATCTCCCGAAACAGTACCATACTATTTATGTTGTTATAATATATATGAATTATTAGAAAACATGAGAACAAAGAAGCACAAAAATTAAAGTAAATCAATATTATATTGAGTTTTATTTCCATATTTACAAAAAATGACAACAAGGTCTAAACCTTTGATATGGTATTATGATAAAGAATAAAATGATAATAATTAATAGATGCAAATAAGGAGAGTAAACATGATTAATAGATGCAGATGGAAGGCAACTCAGGGGATTTAAGTGGATGGTCACTTTAACCACGCAATGATATATAGCAGGTTATATCAATGGTTTATTTGCATTACTTTGGATTGTTACTTTAAGTTGGTTTCTTACTTTAATTTAGGGGATTTAAGTGGATAGTTATTTTAAATTGGTTTACTCGTATTCCTTTTGAACATAGGAGGTTTGATATCTAGTGGACTGCACCAAAAGCTTAAAGGTCATTTAGTGATGCCTGAGGAGATATAATGATTTCACATGGTTGTATTACTGTTAAATCTTCATCTATTTCTTTCGATTTGTTTACAAAATTTTAAACTTCTCATATGTTGAGGAATACTAGTTAAATATAAAAGAGTTCAATGAGAAGATCACTGTCCCATTTGTCGTTGAAAGAGTGGAGTTGGACTTAAAGTATGCATGGTATTGAGAGTTTCAACCTGACCCTTTTTATCTTTTGATTCTCCTAGACCTACTCATTCGAAAGCAACTGAAAAAATAAAATTCCATAGAAAGGTTCTGAAGATTATCAGTGAGCAAGACTTTGGTCGAGGGGCAACCTGAGAGAAGGACTGGTAACAAAAGTAGACAGTTTTGTTGGTGATTTGTTCCTCTTAGCTCTTAGAGTGAATAAGTTAATGCTGTCACCTTAGTTGGTTGGGCAGTCGAGCATCTCTCATGACTCTGTCAAGGAACGATCATCAAACTTTCTCCACTAGGGAAGATACTTGTAAAGCTTTTCTTGTGTTTGTGTTCAGGGTCATCGTATACTGCTAAAAATATTCACATACATATTGAGAGGCAACAATATACTTCTAGATATGAGGAACTTTAGTATGCTCTATTAATGTTGTTGTATTGATTCCTGTAATGTGGATAATAAAATATAGAGGTTTAACAAATTTTTGTTCTTTCATAGATTAATTCCCACATGTTTAGAATTTTTGCTTCACTTTCTTTCATTTTCATTTTTCTTGCTTGCATATTTATAGAGCTTGCGTAGTAAACTACTGACTGATTTCTTCCAAGCAAAAAGTCTTAATTTTCTGCTCATGTCCTAGTCAAGTGTTCATACTTTCTTAATCATAAATTTCAGCACATTCCTAAATTCAAAGATTTGCTGCAACAGATTCAAAGATTTGCTGCAATTTTACAGCACATTAGCGTTAGCAACGCCTAGCATTTCCAAATGAGAACATTTCAGGGAGAAAAAGAGAACTGCAAATCAAAGTGGGGAAATAATAAAAAGAGCATGAAAAGCATGGGTAAATAAAATAAAAACAATTCTTTATTTTTTTTTTCAAGTAAATTTCAGATGCTTCTAAATGTAGAGCACAGAATGTAGAACCTTGAGCATAATTTACAGTTCTCTTTTACCAAAATTAGAAGGAAGATAACACGCGCAATTGCAAGGGCAACTGCCATTCCATTTGCGGCACTATAGATTTTTGAGAAATGAACCTCCCCAATTTCTAGAATCACAAGGTCAATATCAGCAAAGATGGATCTGAGCTTCCACTGTTTTTTAGTTTCATTTCTACACCAGCTACGAGCCATTTCTGAGTCAGATTCAATGGTTAGATTTAATCTGCCTTTTCATCCCAATTTCGGGAATAATTTCAAACCATTCTTGACGGCATGAAGTTCAACAACATTGGAGTCCATTATACCTAAAGGGCCCCAAAAAAAAGCATGTATGTGGCTAATATAGTTACAGAGGACCCCTCCCCAACCAGCAGGGCCAGGTCTGCCTACCGTCAATCTGTCACCATTCATATTCATTTCC
The DNA here is from genome assembly GCA_032173925.1 of Heritiera fomes. Lineage (NCBI taxonomy): Eukaryota > Viridiplantae > Streptophyta > Magnoliopsida > Malvales > Malvaceae > Heritiera > Heritiera fomes. The sequence continues at coordinate 32,193,497 of JAPDPM010000009.1, read as the reverse complement.
CCTGGTTTTGGTGGTATCCAGGATACATTCTGTCTTGTACTTTTCTTGGTGGGGATGGGTGGACATGCTTTGGGGTTTGACCACCATAAAGAGTCGGATATATATGATGATGTTGTCATTAACAGCCTTAATCCATATAAGGGATCGAAGTTTCACTAGGAAGAGAATTTCCTTTGCTGTCCATTTCTTTGCTGTTGAATACAGCTTCATTCCCCACCAGCCAAAGCGACCAGAAGGCAGCTGAGACCGAAGCAAGCCAGCAGGACTTAAGCTTGCCAGATAGAGAAATATGAAAGCACCCTGGCGGAAATGAATCAGAAGAGATGGAAAACTTAAGCTGAAGTGCCATCGATGCAGGAAGCTGGACCAGAATGGGAATAAGTAGGAACAAAGGAAGAAAAAAAATCTGACCTGTATTTAAGGCAGCATGTCAGAATTGAAAACAAATACTTATAATTGTAAATAGTATAAAAATTTCTCAGGCAAAATCTGTTCATAATTTAGAAGAGTGCTCTCTTGATAAAACTTGTTTGCATCTTTATTAGTGTAGACTTTTTTCCATAATCTAAGGAAGCCTGATCATTTAGAAAGATTAGATTTTATAATTATTCCTATTAAGGGAGTTATATTTAGCTATATGTTTAATATAGCCTATATCTTATATATTTGGCACAAAGAACAACAATCTATATCTTAGTTATTTGATATAAACTTTATTGGGAGTTTTAAAGTATAAAAAACAGGACATTTTTCATTTGAATCTGTGATGATGTTGATGTGTTTTTTCTGTTTCTATAGCTGAACAACTTACTGAGATTCAAGGCAAGAGCTATAAATATACGAGGCACCTGCATTTTGTAACTATAAACAATTTGTGTTATCTACCATTAAAAAAAGAAAAGAAAAGGACATTTGCTTATATTTTGATTGATTTAAGCATAACAATTTTAGCTAAAAGAAAGAATAAGACTAAATATGCAAGAAAAAGTCATAGATAATAACCGAAAGACAAGAACAAAATAAACACACAGGTTAGAGCTAAAAGTAAACATCATAATTTAGTATAGAAGCTAAAAAGAAAAGGATCAAGCATTAGGATATAATAACATAATAACATTAGCATTAAACATGGGTAAAAAGGAAAAAGCAGAAAAAAAATTTTCAAATCAGACCGATTACTGATCTTACAATTAATAGCCCACACAGAGCTCTCTTTCCATGTTTTTTTTTTCTCTTTGCAATCAAACACATCTTGCACGAGGGTATTTTCTGTTTGTCTCCATTCATTCAGTAGACATAGTTTTGTCCAATTAAGGCTGTTGAAGAAGATAAATCAGCACTCTCGGCAAAAGCAATTGAGGATATGTGAAAAGCTGACATTTAAGAATTTTTAGAAGGAATGATCAAACTTACCTGTTTAAGTATTGAAAATGCTTCTGAAAACATCGTGTACGCTTCAGTAAGCACGGCCTAAGAGAAAGATTGAAACACAACAGTTTTTTCAAATTGTCATAATATTCTACAATCCACATAATTAAATCAATACAAATCAACCATAAACCTTATACAACACATGATACATCATTGTTTATAACTGAAAAAGAAAATACAGTGCTTACTTCAGCTATTTGGACCTTTCCCATCTCTACAAGATCTTTAGCTTTTGAACAAACAGGAACTAAGTGCTTCAGTACAAGGTGGAGATCCAATATATCTGATGTTTGAAAAGGTTGCAGTGCTAAAGTCATTTGTGAGCAGCATAGTTCTTCCCACCTGTATAAATAGAACCCCATCCATGTAAACAGTTGATAAATTAGAAGATCTAGCTTGATTTAATCAGAAATTTCAAGAAAAATACAATGCAGTTAAAATTACTTGGCGTATTTAACATAATTAAGGGTGGAAGTTTTACAAAGGTTGTGTGGTGATTCAAGCTATCCTAACTTTAAAGAGCTTAAAGAAGCAACTTGTCAAATAAGAAAAAACAAATTGAAAGAACTCAATAATTACCGTTTGACATAGATTGCACAAGATAGAAACTTTCTTCACTCGCAATATTGCATCCTTTGGCAACTCAGGCTACAGAAGGAAAAGTCCATAATCAAGTATATAGTATAAACTAATGTACAGATGTACAATACATTCATAGATGGAACAAAACCCAGACTGAAGTATCTTGTTTTCATGTGGCACTAATTGAAGGATGTGCTTACAATAGCATCCCTTCGCTACAGATGAGATGATCTACCTGGGTGTCATAGGGCACCCATAGAAGAGAATACAGCTCAATACCTGATATTTCAGTTTTGCAAATTTTTGAATGTCAGAGCTTAGAGTTTCTGAGCTAACAATAATATACAAAGAAATGTTCTTCCTTACAAATGCTTTGCCCTTCCATCTGGCTTGTCCTCTCGATGTCTTGCCTGAAGATTGAAGACTTGCTTGCTCCTGGAAATATTTTGAACATAAATACAGACCTCAGGAACTCAAGTCCAGTCTAGATTTACAATCAACCTAGAATACAAATGCAAAATTTACAAGAAGTTAAGGCTTGTAAACAACTTTTTCCTTTACAAATGGAATCTTTAGCTTACATGGATTTGGATCATTGACACACTAAACATTGTATGCTATAAAGGTTCCTGAGAGTGGCACTTATTGAAATATCTCATGCCAAGAAGCTGAGCCAACGAGTTGAGAGCTCAAAGAAAGGGTGAACTAAAGGGACACCACTAATATATAAAGGAGGCTAAATTTTAAAAGAAAATAAGCAAAATAAAATAGTGGTCAAATAATGATAAAAATTACCGTATTATCAAATAAAAATCATCACGAGAGTTATTGTAATGAATACTTTAAGAAGACTGACAAATAATGGAATGAAACAGGTGAAAACTTTTTCTAGCATAAAAAAGAAAAATAATCAACAGCTAAAGAACCAAAAGGTATATTCAGCCTAACCTGAACGTGCATATTTATGTCCTATGCCCTGTCTGCATATTTAAACGTATTCACAGTGTGATGATACTTGACCATCTGCTCGAGATATTGTAGCAACCTTCATTGTCTGAGAATTACCACTTCAGACCATCTTTAAGTATCCTCATTACTTTACAGCAAAATTACCAAAAGCTGCATAAGCAATGATGGTCAGGCTACTATAGGTACAACAGCCACAAACATATACCTATTGAGGTATCTAACATATGCAAGACCCTTCTTTTGTTGTTTCACCAAATTTTTGATGCGGTTCACTAAAGCAATAAGTGAATTATCAATGTTAGCTCCATCCTTCAGCTTTTGGCCCCTGCTGTTTTTTTCAGAAGCTTGTTCACTGCCACCAAGATCTATAAGGGCAAGTTTTCCTTGCATGGCTTGATTTTTAAAGTTGTTTCCCTGTTTTCTTCTCAAAGTAATCTGCAGAACTGCATGTGATCCAGTAGTATGAAGAGAATTTTATATGAGGTCGTGCAAAAAGTTAGAATACATTGTGAGTGCTCTAAGAAAAGTTAAAGGAGTTCTATATATGATTTAGAACATCCAAAATCGAGAACAAATATGAAAATAAGCAACACTAGAGAAAATCCAAAATAAATAGGAATAATACATTTATAGCAAAAGTGAGATTGAAACTAATGCTTACTCACCTTGATGCGTGATGAGAAATCTCTACTGTAAGAAAACTGAGCTAAAGCATCACTCATGCGTGCAAAAGTATAACAGGCTCCCATTCACCACCAAAATCTGATCAGATTTGGCAAAAAAAAAAAAGAAGAAAAAAATTGAAATCTAACAAATTCAAACAAATAATAATAAATCATTTGGTATTGAAGAAGCCTGATAAAAGCATAAAGTCTAAATTTCTAGTACACACCTCCATTATTCAATAGTCATGCTTTAATCATGAATTTGTGTTCATCTGTAACTGTGTCTTGAATTTCTTACAGTTTGGTTTTATCATACTATTTTGGGATATCTTTTTTTGATATCTTTTGGGATATCTTCCTTTTCTTTCTCAATTTCTTTACAACCAATGAAATGATGTCCTTTTACTTGCAATCAACTTGGGAATTCATCTCCTGAAGAAATATCATACTATTATGTTGTTATTAATATATATATATATATATATATATATATATGAAAATTAGAAAACTAAAGAACAAAGAAAGCACAACAATTAAAGTAAATCAATATTATATTGAGTTTTATTTCCAGATCTAAAAAAATATGACACAATGTCTAAGTCTTTGATATCAGTAGTGTAGAGACATCAAAGACATTATTGAATGATTATTATGATAAAGAACAAAATAATAATAGATACAAATAAGTAGAATAAACATGATTAAAGATGCAGATGGAAAGCAACTCGGGATATAAGTGGATAGTCACCGTAATTATGCAACGATATATCATTTTCTTTTCTTTCTCTCACAACAAACAATCTAGAAATAAAACAGAGAAAAAGAAACCTCACCTGGAAAGGGAAGGGAAGGGAAGAAAAATTGCAAACCACAAATTCTCCAATTCAATCTTTGTTTTTCTCTTTTGCTCGATACTGGAAATTGCAAACAGAATCAATGGTTATTCCAATATCAAGGTACATGAAAATATAATGAAATGTTCATTGTGATAATAAAGCAAACACCTTAAAGACATGATTTCGTAGACTGGAATGTTATATATTAGCTAAAGCACTTATGCAAAACGTAAGAAAAGAAAAATTACCAAGACGAAAATGCGAAGAAGAAAATAAAAAGATTATTAAAACAGCAATTTTAATCCGTAATTAATTAAACTCTCTTTTAACTCAAGAATCATAATCCCATATCACACATCTTGCCAAGGTATATGATCAGAGTGATCTGTCCTTTTATTTATATAGGATTCCAAGGATACAAATTACCAACATTTAAAAGTAACGAAGAAATGAATCTAAGGGTGACTTACCTATGCTCTGGAACTGTTGCCTGGACTTTAAGTAAGATCTGAAGGCAAGATACATTTGAGAACTTGCACCTCCTTAATAGAATGGATAGTATATAAGATCAGGCTCCGGTTCCTCCTGATCAGAGCTAAAACTTGGTTCCAACGTCTCATTGGTTGGGTCCACTGCCTCTTCACCGTCAGACGAGTAATTTGAGCTGGATTCAACCTCTCCGTCATCAGATCTCACTGTCAAGCTCTGTCATGGACTTTAAAACATAGCAAGGACATGTATATATTACCCTGGAAAACTCAAAAAAAAGGATTGAAGTTGTAGGCTTTGATCGAGGTTTGTGGGCTTGGCTGGTACCAGAAAAGCTTTGAGAATGGACCCCCATCCTACAACATTATAAACCTCGCCAATGTAAGATCAGAAAGCAAGATAACCCATCGACATGAAGTAATCTGTCCTTTTATGCATCCATGATTTCATGCATGCAATTGTCTAAATTAGCGGGGAATAATTACACATTTGTACCGTGTTAATAAAATACCAAGATTTAAAAGCAATGAAGAATTGAATCTAAGGGTGACTTACCCATGCTTTGGAATCGAGAATTTCTAATTATACTCTCCGTTTTGCTCTTTTTACTCTAACATATATACCCAAAAAAAAAGCATTACAAAACCCATTTTTTAGACTGTTTTAACTCTCTACCACATTTACCTTAAAAACAAAATCCCTTCGATTGAACCATCTTCTCGGAAGCTCTTCTTCTCCATCGTTCTCCATCGCAGGTAAAATCTGAAAATGTGGTTTGGGACAGATTGCACAAGGGCCCTGCAGGAGGAACCCTGCTTGCGCGCCCTCGCCCAGGTTCTCGCGCAGGTTGATTTGTATTCTGAGCGTCCAATAGATTGATTCTGTACCAGCAAATTATATTGTTCAGTCTTCCATATACGTTCTAGCTCTATAAAATTGGGTAGATTTAGTTGTTTTCTTTTTTGCGTTTAGAACCTCTCTTTGGAATTGCACCTCCTCAAATTTAATGACTGTATCTCGGTCTGAGGGTCTGGTTCTTCCTCCTCATTAGAGCCAAAACGTCATTTGAGCCTAGCTCTCATTGTAGTAGTTGTTGCAGCAAGTGACAAGAAAAGTTTTGACAAGAGAGAACAAAAACTTGGGAGAAGTACAACAAATTTATTCATAAATTACTAGAGTTTAAATAGGCATTACAGTAGCAGAATCATAATAACTAAGTCTTAAATAAATGCAACGTGCAGATATGGACTCGTATATGCAAATGCATGTTCAGTAGATAAACCAAAGGGAAAGTAAATTCCTAAATAATAGGACCAAATAAAAGTGCAGATAACAAACCCATGTTCTGCTTAACTACTTTCCTAAAGGCTAGGACACCTTGAAACAACAAAGGAAATAACGTGCAATTTTAACAGTAGTTGGGTCATCACCAAGGCCTTCCTCATCATTAGCATCTTCTTCCATCATTGATCCTTCCAAATCTCTATTATTGACATCACAATTCCAGGGGAGCCGATTTGCACCAAGTGCAGAGTTGGGTTCCAACATGGATGCATCACATCTGTTCTCTTCATCTTGGATGAAAGACGAATTGGCATCACAACATAGTTCCAATGTCTCATTGGTTGGGTCCACTGCCTCTTCACCATCAGACGAGTAATTTGTGCTGGATTCAACCTCTTCATCTTCACCATTAGACGGGTAATTTGAGCTGGATTCAACCTCTTCGTCATTAGATCCCACGGCATCCACGTACAATACATTGACACCACATTTTTGCACTTCTATTCGCTTCCATTTAGAATCTTCAGAATCAAAAGCTTCAATGGAGAAATCAAACGATGCCTCATCGAAATGGTTGTCTCTGGATGTTTCTACAATGCCACTTTGAAAAGCATCAAACAAAATGATCACATGATTGGACTCAATGCCTTTGCATTCATCCATCCACCAAGGGTGGTTAGACCCAATTCTGTGATGATCAACGCACTCAGTTTTTAATCGATATTTGTAATTGACACCTAAATTGCCTTCTTGATGGTGCTTAAAATCAACCACAATGCATAGAACAAAGCCCAAAAATCTTCTACTAGAACAAGCTGGACTCAACGGGACAGTTATTGAAGAGTTTGCACTCCTATTCTTGAATATCTCTGGAATTTCGCTTCCAGGAAAACAAGAAAAGACAGTTTTATCTTGGTTCTGATATCCACGATTGTAACGTTTCACATCAAATTCCTCTGCCACGTATTGAATTCTGAGCCGTGTACCATCCACAATATTGTTGACTGCATCCCGATCAAGGTTGAAGCAATTGTTGAACATAAAGAAATTTTCATCTAACTCCCCACGCAAAGATAAACAGCTTTCCGAATCCAGATTCGAAAATCCTGGTTTTGAACAAAATTTCGACACTCTTTCTAGAGATGTGCAGCCTTGTACAAATAAACATCTTAAACGGGGTGGAATTTCCGGCAATGATTTAAGGCTCTTGCAACATGACAAATATAGATAAATTAAATTGGAATGTTGTTTGATACCCCCAAGAATTTCCACTATATCTAATCCACTTAGATGCAATTCTTTCAAAAAGACCGAATTGCCCAACCCAAATATATTCCAGGGACGTAACACTTTTATGCTTGTTCTTTCCCAATAAAGACGAATTAGACTTTCCGTAGTCTCCAAGATTTCCGGAAAATATTCCAAATTTGAACAGCCATTGAGATTAAGTTTTTTAAGAGATGTGAACTTACAAATGCTTTTTGGAAGGCTCTTGAGCTTTGTGCAACCTTTCATTCTCCAATAGGCAAGGCTTTTAATCTCTGAGATTGATGAATGCACTTCTTCTATGGCTGTTCCGCTCAAATCAAGATAGCGTAAACATTCCATAGGCTCCAAGATTTCTGGGAAATATTCAAAGTTTGAACAACTATTGAGATTAAGATTTTCAAGAGATATGAACCTACAAATGCTTTTTGGAAGGCTCTTAAGCTTTGTGAAACCTTCCATAATCCAATGGGCAAGGCTTATAAGCCCTGAGATTGATGAAGGCACTTCTTCTATGGCTGATCTGCTCAAATAAAGGTCTTTAAGAGATGTTAACTCACAAATGCTGGTTGGAAGGCTCTTAAGCTTTCTGCAATCCTTCATACTCAAATAGACAAGGCTTTTCAGCCTTGAGATTGATGAAGACACTTCTTCTATTGCAGTTTTGTCCAAACATAACCATTTTATGTTCTCCGGAACATTTGGAAAATTTGTGATGTTTGGGCAATCAAAGAGGTTGATGCTTTTAAGGGCATCCAACTGAACAATCGTGCTACTCATATTCAAATAAGAAAGTTGATTGAGATGTCCGATCGACGAGGGCCTTTCTTCTATTTGGTTCCCATGCAATTCTGGGAGTAGGAAGATCGCGCAATCTTTAAGGTCAAACCATTCAAGAGATTCCAACTTATAGATATTCTTCGAAACAGCTTTAACCCTCGAGTGATTCAAAATTAAATGCTGAAGTTGGTTGAGATTACCAATTGAGTCAGGAATTTCTTCTATCACTGTGTTGTGTAAAATCAACCGTTTTATATGCTGTGGGAGCTCAGGAAATTTCTTCAAATTGTTACATTTATGCAGAATTAAGTGGCTGGAAAGATATTTCATATGAATCATGGACGGGAGTTCAACCAAGCTTTTGCATCCTTCAATTGACAGTGTTTCAATATTAATGGCTGCTGACAAATCTGGAATCCTGGTTAAATTCTTGCAATGCTCGAGATCAAGCACTCTTAAGTTCACAAGATTCTGTGCAATGAAGTTGAAAACAATATGAGATTAGTTTAAAGCCTCTAAGCTTATAGGGTATATTACTAAAATGAAAATAAAATGCTAAAGAATACCTGCTTTCCATTCCAAAGTTGTTCAACTTCGCTATTACTTAATCTTAACTCAACAAGCTTTTCCGGATGAAATTTTGGGGGCAAAGATTTCAGCATGCAGTACTCCCAATGAAAGCACCTTAACTCATTCGGAAGAGATTCAAGACCTAGGTCCGAAGGAACCAATTTACCTCCCTTCCCATGAAATTTGATAATTCTAAGACGACGCATCCTTGCAAATGCACTTGGGTGCAACTGGGTTTCACCAATTTGAGACTGGTCTAGTAACATTCCCTGGATTGATTCACTTCCCTGTGATAAACAACAAACAATAATTTATTGGAATGCATCAAACATTTATCAAGTAATGATGAGCAAGGAACAAAAAGTTAGTGCAGTTAGCTCTTACCTTGCCATTCTCGAGTACTTGACGAATGTCATCTTGAGTCCATAACCTACTACGTCCTTCAGGATCTGGGGATCCTGCACGGACAACATTCCTACCCATTTCTTGTAGCAAATCATGCATTCCAAGCATGTTCTTTTTTGTAACATTTAAGAGGCATTTATCAATCAGGTTGGTAATTCCACAATAAGCAGAGTACTCATAACAACCATCTAGTATTTTTGTTACATAATCTCTATCATACTCCTTAAAGAAGCATGCAATATCAAGAAACATATTCTTTTCTACTTCATCAAGCGCATCAAAGCTAATCTTTAGCACATTTTGAATTTTTGGATCAGGATATTGCTTGAGTTTTTTCAATTTACTTTCCCAATATGCTATGATCTGCCGATGAAGTGTAGAACCCAAGACCTTAAGAGCTATTGGAACGCCTTTAGCATATTCCAAAAAACTATTTGATAGATCCGTAAAACCGTCAACAGGGTGATTTTGCTTGAAGGCAAACAAAGAAAAAAGCTGAAGAGAGTCATTGTAACTTAATTCTTTAATCTCATGTATTCTATCAACTGATCCATTTATAAGGACTTGTTTGTCTCTAGATGTGACAATGATTCTACTACCAAAACCAAAGTAGACATGGCTAATGGCTAATTTTTCTAATTGATCAAAATCATTGACATCATCAAGGACAACAAGAACTCTCTTACGAGAGAGTCTATCCTTAATGAATGTGGATCCTATTGAAGGAGTACATATATGGAGATTATCCTCATTTAATAATTTGGAAAGAAGTTTAACCCGTAGAGTGATAACATCATGTCTTTCTGACTGCTCTCTAACATTTGCCAAGAAGTAGCAACTTTCAAATTGAGCAGAGAGTTCATCATATACAACTTGAGCAAGAGTTGTTTTGCCTATACCACCCATTCCCCATATTCCAATAATGCGAACACCTTGATCCCCACCAATGCTCAACAGTGATTTAATTTGCTCCATATGAGGACCTATTCCAATGAGGCCTTTGTAATCACGTTTAGACAACCGATTCATTTTGTTTAAAACATCATGAACAATTTCCTCAATGACTATGGGTTCAGGCCTGTCCAATAAGCAAAATTAATTAATTAATTAATTAATTAACTAATTAAGCCGAATGTAGTGAAAATTAACCAATAGTAAGAAAAACAGCTACTTACTTATCTCCTGTCAAGGTAAACCCACTTAAGTTGCCAGCTTCAGTCAAAGCATGTTTCCACTCTTGAACCTTGACTTTCTTGCTTCTTTCATGTTCAACAAAAGCTTTTCCAAAATCCCAGTTTGGTTTCGTATGTCGGATGGGCTAACATGGTAGAAAATGGGAACCACAAGCTGTGCCCGTGATCGCTTGCATTCCATTATCTTGGAGAGTTCTTCCAGACACCATGATGAAGTAGCATAATTTTGAGAAAAAACTATTGTTGAAATCATTGATTCTTCGATTGCTTGCAGCAGTGCGTGAGAAATCTCCTCTCCCCTTGGGAATTTTTTGAAATCAGCATAAGGTTCAACCCCTTTTCGTCGAAAGGCTTCATAGAGGTGATAGAGGAAGTTATTGCGAGTGTCTTCTCCTCTAAAACTCAAAAAAACTTCATGCTTTGGTTGACGGAAGGAAGCAGAAGTTGAAGCAGAATTAGAAGAAGAGGAAGCCATAACAGAGAACAAGAAGGTTTGTAACGTAAATCTGTTAGTCAAAAAAAGAAAAAGAAAGTGAATAACAAGGAAAACTAGTGCAACGGATAAAAAGAATACAACTTTATATTGCTTTTGTAATGCCTTAGATTCCGTGTGGTGGGGGGTGCTAATAAAGTTCGTTTAAATTTCCACGAAATGAAAAAAGAAAGAGAAGCCATGCGGAATCATGCGGTAGAGTGAAGCAAAAAACTGTTTCAGTATATAAAATTTGTATTCCCTCAATCATGTAATTATGTATGCTAGCACTTATAATATAATATATTATGTAATTATCTGGGTAATTAACTCTTTTTTTTTTGTTCAGTGAAGGAACACAATACTTAACAAAACTATGGTTATAATCATATCTAAGTGGGCGGTGACCTAATCTCATAATATACATTTAAATTGATATTAAAAATTGTAGTTTTGTGTTGGTAAATTTAGAGGGGCTATAACACTGGTACTTTTTAGATGGTCATTGTCAAAATAGTAACAGATGACAAATCATAAAATTTTACCTTACAATTAGACAGATAATTTTAAAAACAATACGGTGACAATGTAAAAAAAATATATATGAAGGTTATACTTGTCGTAACGTCCAGGTCCGTGAACCTAACCGCTAGACTTTAAAATTCTAGGAGTCGCCACCAACCATTCAAACCTAAGGTGTGATTGGTCACCTATTCAAACTAGGACAAGGTTTGGTCTACGTTCAAAGAATCTAGGGTTCGGGAGTACGGTTACGTGTAGGGAAGGATTAGCACCCCCACAACGCCCATCCTAAAATGGTACCAATTAATTTTGTGATATCTTTAATAATTTTCAACTAAATGGTTTTTAATCTTGTTAAATTCAAATATTTAAATATTGGACAATCTCTAAGAAACTCTCCATCATGCTGGTGGAATTTCTTAAATTTCATCCTCACCTCAAGAGTATCCAAGAAATCCCATTCGTCTTTCTTGGAGAGGCTCCGTCGTCGGATTTGTTAAATCGTTTATGAGATATCTTAATTTTATTTTCCATCTTTTATTCTTATTTTTTATCTTCTTTTTATTTCCTTTTTAATTATCCTTTATTTTTTATTTTATTTTTTTTATCTTTATTTTAATATTATTTATCTTTTGAAAATAAATGTCGATTATTCTTCTTGAAAATTTTCTTTAAATCTTCCATCATGCTGGCGAAATTTAAAGAAAACATCTCATCTAAGAATTTAAAAGTGTCAACCATTCGTGACACGTTATAATTCCATCATCGGGATAACCTCCACTTATTCTCAATTTACTGTTATACTTTTATTTTTTTGATCATTATTCCCTAATTTCTTATTAATATTTATGTTTATTTTATTTTTAATAGAGATTGATTATTAATATATATTTATATTTTTGAAATAAATATCGATTATTAATATTGAACACTTACCTTAAATCTTCCATCATGCTGGCAAAATCTAAGGTAAATATCCTCACCTAGGAATTTCCAAAATGTCAACCATTCGTGACACTCGGAATTCCATCATCGGAATAATTTTTTTTTATTTTTATTAAGTAGTTATAATTTTATAATAATTAAATATTTTACATATATATTTTAATATTGAACATCTTCCATGAATTTTCCATCATTCTGGCGAAACTCATGGAAAACATCCTCACCTAGAAAATCTGAAATGTCAACCATTCGTGACACTTCAGAATTCCATCATCGGAATAATCTCAACTTATTTCCATATTTTATGATTTTATTGTTTTTTCTAATTTTTGTTTTATCTATCTTATTTTATAAGCCATATTTTCTAAAATAAAATTCCTAACTCGATCATGTAAATCACACAATTCCATTATTTAATTAAATCCTTACGACACATGCAAGCCAAGTCAAGTTATCACAATATCATAATATTCTCATGCAAATATATCACATTATTCATACAAATTACATGCAAACTAAATTTAGTTCTACAAATATACAAATCATGCAAAATTATCAAATTATCCAGCAATCATGCAAACGTATTACATTATATACATACATGCAAATTACCAAATTATTGATCATACGAATTTAATTAAAAAGAGTCAAGTCATATCATAATATCTTGCTCATCAATCAATTATCATGCAAGGAATTATAAAATCTATGTATCAAGTTATTACATAAATAATAATTAATTACCAAGTTATATTATTACATTATTTAATTAAATATTGATCTATTAATTAATTAATGAACAAGATAAAAGACAAACCTGATGAAGCATCAGCTAATGTCCACCTCTTACTTACTTTCTTCTCTTTAATGTTCAAAGATTTATTCTTTTATTTTGGCTATATCTGCAGCGTGCACAATACCATGCAAATGGGTAACGGGTTATTGGTGCAGTCGACGTACGTGGTAGCTAATGTGGCTGGGACTTACTCCTCGCGGCAGAGAATGATGCGAGACTAAGCAATGGGGCTGCAAAGAATGACCTGACTCGTAATGAATGTAGCTGAATAGAACCCAACAGCAACCAATGCAAGCAAGACACGTGTAACAAAGCAGGATGCACTCAGCAATGAGCAAAACTGCAACAGCACAAATCGATGGTGATGAAGGACCGGGCGTGCAGTAAATATGGTGCAGTCGACAATGGTGATGCAAGCAGGGGCGTGCGAGGCAAAAAATGATGGAACAGCTTGGACGTGTTGGAATCGGCAGGGCAGTGATGAAATCGACCAAGCAGGCAACTATGGAGCAGCTGTTGCAGCACAGCAGGGGTGTCCAAGGTGGTTGAAAATGAAACAGCGGCTGTTGCAGGTGCAAGGCGACGACCTGGCAGATGAAGAAGAGTTGCAACCGATACTGTGGTGGCCTGATAACTTGCTGGAAGGGCAGCAACCTTCGGCTGGAAGTGCAGCGGACCAGGTTCACGATGGCAGTGCAACGCAGATGGAAGATGCAGGGAGGAAAAAAAAGCAAGCCAAGGTTTTCTGTGTTTTTTTTTTTTTTTAAAAGCAGTATCTCCTTTTTCTCTTTTTTTTTCCTAAACCCTAAGACATCCTTTTTATAACCATCAATCTAGTTAGAGTCCTATTAGACTTAGGTTAGATTAATATTTATCTTACTTTCTATTTATCCTAATTCTCTATCAAATCCTTATTCTAATTTAACTCTACTAGTCTAAATTTAATCTAATAATAACTCTTCCTAATTAATTAATTAATAAATAAATCCTAATTTATATAATTACCCTAAAAATCTAATTATTTAATCCTCATATTAATATTTTTTCTTTTCTTGTCTCTCCTCTTTTTTATTATTTATTTATTAATTTTTCCTAAATCCTAATTTCAGTGTTAATTCTAATCTATAAAGAAAAATCCTAATTTAATTTTAAATTAATTAATTATCCTAATCTAAAAATACTATGTCACCTAACTTAATTAATTAATTTTACAAGTTAAGATCCCGGACAAAATAAGGTGTCTACAGCTGCCCCTCTTTGTGCATTTGCTGTGAATAGTAATTGCACAAAGACATAGACACCTATTTCGTTTGACTTCTCCTTTTTTTTTTTTTAAATTTTTTTTAAAAAAAATTTTTTTTTATTTTTTTTATTTTTTTTTTATTTTTTCAAAACGCTCCCTCTAAACAGAAAGGCAGTCAAACTTTAAAATCTTGTCTAAAAGCTCCTCCTAAACAGGCAGGCAGTCAAACTTTAAAAATCTTGTCTAAAAGCTCCTCCTAAACAGGCAGGCAGTCAAACTTTAAAAATCTTGTCTAAAAGCTCCTCCTAAACAGGCAGGCAATCAAACTTTAAAATCTTGTCTAAAAAGCTCCTCCTAAACAGGCAGGCAGTCAAACTTTAAAAATCTTGTCTAAAAGCTCCTCCTAAACAGGCAGGCAGTCAAACTTTAAAAATCTTGTCTAAAAGCTCCTCCTAAACAGGCAGGCAGTCAAACTTTAAAATCTTGTCCAAAAGCTCCTCCTAAACAGGCAGGCAGTCAAACTTTAAAAATCTTGTATAAGAATTTGGATGAATCATGCCCGAAGGTCTTATAGATTGTACTCAAGGAACCTTGTCTGTAACTTTCCTCAGGCAATGCATCATGTGTGCAACCGTGCATGCATTCTTATTTATGCAGTTCATTCTATCATGCAATGTCATTCATGCAATGTCACTCACACAATCTATTATGTTCATGCAAATTTTTTTTTTTTGGCGAAAACATTTCAACTTTAACTGTGGCAATAACAAGGTTTTTCTTTCTCAGTCCATCTCATGCATTCTTCTTTTTTCATTTGTCATCTTGTCCTTATATCTCCTATTTCTTTCCTCATTTTCCTTCTTCCATTTTTTCTCTCCCAATGAAACTCTTATCTTTGTGCCCTCTTTAGGTCATTTATTTGCTCATTAAAATTTTTACTGAGACTTCATCATTCATTCTTCCTTATCCATTGATTTTTTCTTGATTTCTAATTTTCATTCATTCACAAGTTTTCCCTTTTCTTTCATTTTCCTAAATAATATAGGAGTCTAAGCAATCATTCATTATCATTCCAATTTCAAGATCAATGCAATACAATTTCTCAATCCCTCAAGGTAAGGATATAGCAAAGAAATGATAAATGAAATGGAGAGAGTGGTATTATTCAATATCTGGAAATATTACAAAAGGTAGCCAAGTGTGAAGTCAAAGCAAGGTTGGAAGAAAAACAAGGATTCTAGGATTATTTAACCAGGCTTTGGGCAAACATTCAAACAACTCTGATCGATTAATACAAAATTCTCATTCAAAAATCTCATTCTCTTCGAGTCATCCGACCATGTAAAGTCCTATCAAATCACATTAGTGCTTCTATGTCATGACCCTTTAATGCCTTTTCTCCTCATACCTAAGTCGCCTTTTCAGGTTTTCAACTTAGATATGTCTCCTTGATTCAAGCCGCCCTTTACGGGTTTTCAGTTCGAATTCACCCCCTATTGACTCAAACTGCCCTTTTGGGTTTTCAATTTGAGTCCTCCTTTTTCTTTATCTCTTTTTTTCTCTTTTTTTTTTTTATTTTTTTTATTTTTTTTTTATTTTTTTTTATTTTCTCTTTTTTTTTTTAGGCATAATACTTCTTCACAGCATCTGAATTTATTGGGTTTGGCAAATCATCTCCATCCATATCTACCAAAAGTAATGCCCCGCCAGAGAATGCCTTTTTCACAACATAAGGACCTTCCCAATTTGGAGCCCATTTTCCTCTATTGTCTGGTTGATTTGGGAGAATCTTCTTCAGGACCAATTCTCCTTCTCTGAATTTTCTTGGTCGAACCTTCTTATCATGCGCTTTCATCATTCTCCTTTGATATAGTTGGCCGTGACACAATGCTACCATTCTTTTTTCCTCAATGAAGTTGAGCTGCTCGTAACGATCTCTCACCCAATCAGCCTCTTCTAACTTTGTTTCCATCAGGACCCTTAAGGATGGAATTTCAACTTCAACAGGCAGCACAGCTTCCATTCCATATACCAGTGAAAATGGTGTTGCCCCAGTAGAAGTGCGAACAGATGTTCTATAAGCATGTAGGGCAAATGGCAACTTCTCATGCCAATCTCTATATGTCTCAACCATTTTTTCCACTATCCTCTTGATGTTTTTATTTGCTGCTTCTACTGCCCCATTCATCTTTGGACGATATGGCGCTGAATTATGATGCTTGATTTTGAACTGAGTACACACGTCTTCCATCATCTTGTTGTTCAAATTTCGAGCATTATCAGAGATAATTTTTTCTGGAAGCCCGTATCGACAAATTATCTCCCTCTTGATAAACTTGCAAACCACTGCTCGTGTTACAGTTGCATATGAAGCAGCTTCAACCCATTTGGTAAAGTAATCAATCATCACAAAAATGAACCTGTGCCCGTTCGAAGCCTTGGGAGTAATTGGTCCGATCACATCCATGCCCCACATTGAAAAAGGCCATGGAGGTGCTAACACATTTAGAGCATTTGGAGGTGCATGAATTTTATCAGCATAGATCTGGCACTTGTGGCATTTTCGAGCATAGTTAATACAATCTCTCTCCATAGTCAGCCAGTAGTAACCTGCTCTCATGATTTGTCGGGCCATCATGTGACCATTAGCGTGAGCTCCACAGACTCCATCATGCACTTCTTCAAGAATTTTAGTAGCTTCAGTTGAATTCACGCACCTTAACAGTACTTGATCTCGACCTCTTTTGTACAAAATTTCTCCATCTAAGAAGAATCCCATAGCCAATCTTCTTATAGTTCTTTTGTCATTTTCAGTAGCATGCTCAGGATACTGCTGATTTTTTATGTATTGCAGAATATCGTGATACCAAGGCTTCCCATCTACTTCCTCTTCAACACTCAAGCAGTGTGCTGGGGAACTCTTCACTTCCATCCTAATTGGTTGGATCTCTGCGTTTGCATCCAACTTGAACATTGCTGCTAGGGTGGCTAAAGCATCAGCTATCTGATTTTCTTCTCGTGGCAAATGTTCGAACTGGATATTTTCAAAATAATCAATCAACTCAACGATATACTTTCGGTACTGGATTAATTTTGGATCTCTAGTTTCCCATTCTCCTTTTAACTGATAAATTACCAGAGCTGAATCACCATACACCTCAAGTATCTTGACTTTTCTTTCTACGGCCGCCTGCAGACCCATGACACATGCCTCATACTCAGCTACATTGTTCGTGCAATTGAAATCCAATTTAGCAGTAATTGGATAATAACTACCTTCAGGAGATATGAGAATCACTCCTACCCCGTGCCCCAGAGCATTCGACGCCCCATCAAAACACATCTTCCATGGTCTTTTCTCACATTTTTCTTCTACAAACATCAAATCTTCATCTGGGAACTCCATCTTCATTGGTTCATAACCATTCGTATTGCGATCAGCGATAAATTCTGCAATTGCACTCCCTTTGATGGCTTTTTGGGCCACATATGTGATATCATATTCGGAAAGCATTACTTGCCACCTTGCGATCCTTCCAGACAATGCAGGCTTTTCAAAGATGTACCTGAGAGGATCCAATTTTGTGATTAACCAGGTGGTATGATACAACATGTACTGTCTGAGTCTATGAGCCGTCCAAGCCAACGCGCAACACATTCTTTCTAACTCGGTATATTTAGACTCATAATCTGTGAATTTTTTGCTCAGATAGTAAATTGCATATTCTTTCTTCCCAGATTCATCTCTTTGCCCCAACACACATCCCATTGACTTCTCGTAGACTATCAAATACAAAATCAAAGGTCTTCCAGTTACTGGTGGTACCAACACAGGAGGGTTCGACAAATATTCTTTGATTTTGTTGAAGGCTTCCTGACATTCTTCATTCCATTCCCCGGGATTTCTCTTACGAAGCAACTTGAATATTGGATCACATTTGAGGGTGAGTTGAGAAATGAAACGAGAGATATAGTTTAATCTACCCAAAAATCCTCTAACTTCCTTTTGGGTACGTGGAGGAGTCAGGTCTTGAATAGCTTGTATCTTATCTGGATCCACTTCTATCCCATTTTCACTGATCATAAAGCCCAATAGCTTTCCAGATTTAACCCCGAATGTGCACTTAGCCGGATTCAGCTTCAATTGATACTTCCTCAATCTATCAAATAGTTTTCTGAGACTAGTGACATGATTCTCTCCTTTACGCGATTTTGCAATCATATCGTCTACATAGACCTCTATCTCTTTATGCATCATGTCATGGAAGAGAGTCACCATTGCTCTTTGATATGTAGCTCCAGCGTTCTTCAGCCCAAAAGGCATAACTTTGTAACAAAAGGTCCCCCACATTGTCACAAATGTGGTTTTCTCCATGTCTTCGCGAGCCATTTTTATTTGATTATAGCCCGAAAATCCATCCATGAATGAAAATGTGGAGTATTTGGCAGTATTGTCCACAAGTGTATCAATGTGGGGTAAAGGAAAATTATCCTTAGGACTAGCTTTGTTCAAGTCTCTATAATCCACACACATTCGTACTTTCCCCCCTTTCTTCGGAACTGGAACTATATTGGCTACCCATTCAGGGTACCTGGCCACCTCCAAGAAACCAGCATCAAATTGCTTCTTAACTTCATCTCTAATCTTCAATAACATATCAGGCTTCATGCGCCTTAACTTCTGCTGTACAGGCTTACACTCAGGCTTCAATGGCAACTTGTGCTCCACAATTCTAGTATCGAGTCCAGGCATATCTTGATAGGACCAAGCGAACACATCTACATATTCATGAAGTAGCTCCTTCAATTCCTCCCTTTCGTTGGATGGCAAGAAAGTTCCTATCTTCACCTCCTTTTTATTCTCATCATCTCCCAAACTTATTATTTCTGTTTCTTCTTGATAGGGTTCGATGGGTTTCTTTTCATGATCCACCAATCTTAGTAACTCAGAAGGCACGATATAATCTTCAAGGTTCTCTTCATGATCAGATTCATTAAATTGAACAGGATTCTCAAAATTAAATTCTGAATTAATGTCATTGTTATCATCATTTTCATTGTCTGGATCCCTGAAAATTGGTAAAAATGAAGAATATGGGTAATTGTGTCTTGGGAAGAAATGAGATTTGTACTTGAGGAATTGAAGGAAATGCATTTTATTAATCTCTTTATTGAAGTGAAAATCAATGAAAGTTGGCCCAATACATGAAAGAAAATCTCAGTGCTCTTTGGGCATAAGCACCCCTACATTATTTAAGAAACTGGATGATCCTAAGAAAACCTAGAACAAATGAAAATAAGAAAATAAAGAAAATCCATTACTCTTGGGTGGCATAGACAACTGGCATCTCATAAACAGTCCAATTTCCTAGCTCTGCGTTTGAAGGGTACACGAACCGATTAACGTCAAACCTTCCACTTCCTTCTTTATCAACCACGGAGACAGACAAATTTGCAAAAACCTTCAACAATCCATTTTCAGTCACCATCATTGGATCTGGATGAATATACCCTGCTGAGTGAAATGAATCATATAAGTGTGGTATGATTGATCTCTTGGACTCAAAATCACGACCATGCAAACGAGCAATTCTCTTTTCTTTCTTCTCAGTCATCATCTTCATTTTTTCCATCCTTGTCGGTCTGTACCCTAACCCAAATCTGTCCTTGTTTTCGATGATCTCTAGTGGCTCCAACATTCCCTGCAGGTTTCTGCCCAACCCAGAACCAGGGCACCATCCTTTCCACAATATTTGCTTTACGACCATACCAGTGGTATTTGACAAGCGAGGAGTATACAGACTTGACCCTTCACCCACATATAGAGCATTTGCCACCTCAAAGGATCTGTATGAGCATTCCACAGCTTCGTCTCCAATGTCCACATAAGGCGTAGTGGAAGTTTGAGCTACCATCATGTCTTCTTCTCCTGAGATAATAATTATTTGGCCGTCCACCACAAATTTGAGCTTTTGGTGAAGAGAGGAAGGGACCGCTCCTGCCATATGAATCCATTGCCTTCCCAAAAGGCAACTATAAGATGGTGTAATGTCCATCACCTGGAATTGTATATTAAAGGTACATGGACCGATCTGCATTGGAAGCTCTATGTCTCCCATAACTTCTCTACGAGCTCCATCAAATGCCTTTACCACCATATTACTTGGCTTCATGTAAGATTCATCTATCGGCATCCTTGTCAAAGTAATCATCGGCATGATATTGATAGATGAGCCATTATCAATCAACACCCTACCAATTGTGATGCCTCTGCACTTTGCACTTATATGAAGAGCTTTAGTACTTCCTCTTCCTTCAGCTGGAATTTCATCGTCACTAAAGGATATGAAATTATCTACCACCAAATTGCTCACTAGATGGTCTATCTTTTCTACAGATACATCGTGCACCACATAAGCTTGGTTCAACACCTTCAACAATGCCTTCCTATGAGGTTCAGAGTTCAAGAGCAAAGACAATAATGAAATTCGAGCCGGCATCTTGTTTAATTGTTCTACCACACTGTACTCACTATGCTTAATGAGTCTCAAGAATTCACAAGCATCTTCGTCTGTTACCGGCCTTTGTCTATTCTCCTCAGGATCTGGGACTGGTGCCACTTCTTCTTCTCCCACTTTGGCCTTCTCTTTTCTTGCCTGTTGTAGCATCTCAGGGGTATAGCAACGTCCGCTACGTATCATCCCCCCAACTCCAGCTATATTGGCGGAATCAGGACTATCCACCATTAGTTCAACATTTGCTCCGTCTTTGATTATTGCATCATACCCATACCTCCAAGGTACGGCTTTGTCACTCTTGTATGGGAATGGAGTTGGCACCTCTATCACCACCTTAGGCCCTTGAACTGATGGCGTAGGTTTCTCTTCATAAAGCACTTTCAATGGTTTTAAAAAAAACTCCTTATCAGTGGCATGAACTCCTTCAACTTGAACTTCTTCATAGAACTCCACGCAAGATTCATCCATTAGTTGTTGCAACTTCCTTCTAAAATCCTTGCAATAATGAACAGAGTGCCCTATTGCTCCACAATGGTATTTGCATGTCATTTTTCTATCATATTGCCCTTTATAAGAGCCTGC
Source organism: Heritiera fomes (assembly GCA_032173925.1). Classification (NCBI taxonomy): domain Eukaryota; kingdom Viridiplantae; phylum Streptophyta; class Magnoliopsida; order Malvales; family Malvaceae; genus Heritiera; species Heritiera fomes. The sequence continues at coordinate 32,171,949 of JAPDPM010000009.1, read as the reverse complement.
GACAAACATCACTGGTTGTAATAAGTCAGATTCCACCAGAACCTCAAACACCTTTTCTAATGGAGTTTTTATTTCGGCAACAGTCCTCTTGATTGTACCTCTCCTTGGGTCCTCAACCGCATTTACCGTTGTCCCAGCATGATCGGGCAATGGGTTTGCATTAACATCTGGCTCCCCTTTCTTCCCAAAACTTAAAAGTCCAGCTTTGATGAGTGATTGGACTTTCACCTTCAAGCCCATACAATTCTCGATAGAGTGACCAATATTACCATTATGATAGGCACATTTTGCATTGGGTTCATACCATTTTGGGTAAGGAGGTTTCAGAGGTTCTATATAAATAGGGGCAATGAGATGACCCTCCACCAACTTCGGGAATAGCTCAGCGTATGTCATGGGTATAGGGTCTATGGCAATATTTCGGCTAAGTCGGGTGTACCTTTGGTCATTAGGTGGGAAAGTGGGGTTTGTTGAAGTTGTAGGAGTTTGTCGATGGAAAACAGGTTGATAGGTGTTTTGGGGATGAGTTTGTGGGTAAGACTGAGAATAGGTGTAGTTTACTGAAGGTGGGTGAGGGGTATAAGGGTGGCGCGAATTGTTTTGGACGGCTTGTGCATCCCCTTCCTTCTTCTTCAAGAATCCACCCTTCCTACTATCATTCACAGGTGCTTCGATCTTACCGCTCTTGATGGCGTTCTCAATAGCTTCACCTGTTAGCACCATATCTGCAAAGTTCTTAGTTACGCTGCTAAGCATACGCTCATAGTAAGGTGCCTTGAGAGTATTCAAAAAGAACATAGTGACTTCCTTTTCAGTTAAAGGAGGTTGAACTTGTGATGCCATGTCCCTCCATCGTTGGGCATATTCCTTGAAGCTCTCATCTTTCTTCTTTTCCATTCCTTGGAGAGACAAGCGATCAGGGGCTACATCAGACACATGTTTGTATTGAGCTATAAAAGCCCTTGCCAATTCCGACCAAGAGGGAACTTTGCTTCTTTCTAATTGGTTATACCACTTAGCAGCTGACCCAGTCAAGCTATCTTGGAATACATGAATCAATAGCTTGTCGTCCCATGCATATGCCGCCATCTTTCTACAGTACATGGTGAGATGATCTTTTGGGCACGATGTTCCATTGAATTTTTCAAATTCAGGTACTTTGAATTTTGGTGGAAGCACGACACCAGGTACCAGACACAACCTTTCAGCATCAACAGGTCCAAAATAGTCAACTCCTTCAACGGCACTTAGTCTTTCCTCTATCAAGCTCAGCTGAGCTTTTGTACCACTATATTCTTCTTTATGCTTCAACTCTGTGGGATCATCTAAATTTGGTACCTCCACTGGGTTTTGAACTTGTATCTGTAGAGGTGTGGGAGCTTTGACAGTACTTCCTTCAGGCGCAAAAATAGGGTTGTCTCGCATGCTTTGTTGAGGCTCTTGGATAGACTCCTCCTGATTACCCATCTTCTCCTTTCCTTTAATCATGGCTTTTAGTAATTGGGTAATCTCGCTCAATTGCCCCTTTATCTCTGCATTTTCCCTTTCCAACTTCTCTATTCTGTTATTTTGATCTTCTTCCATTATACGAGCTTGGTACCTTGTGTGGTATTTACGGAGGGCAGACCGTCTAGTAGATTCAATTTTGACACCTTGAATGCCACAATTAAGTTGAAATTATTTTCAAAAGAAAATGTGTAAGGACTTAAAAGAATTCAAATATGTATTTTATTGATGGATGGAATTTTACAACCTAAATGCATAAAGAAAAAAACTTGTCTCATAACAATCATTTAGCAAAACCAAAATCCTAAGACATCCATGAAGAAATCTAATGGTGCCACATGAGTCTTCTAACTGCACTATAATGGCCCTCTATCTCTTCCAACAATTGTAGCATCCTCCCTCCATGCTCGGTTATTGGGTTAACTCCAGGCTTCACCTCCCTTATTTCATCTTCGATTTGTTGGGCCCTATGAGCCACCCAATTAATCTGATGAAACATTGTCCATAGGAGTTGTGAGTCTTTCTTGAAGATTTTCCATTCATCTACTAAGGTTTGCATATTTTGGGCCACTTTTTGTTGATCTTTTTGGGCTTGATCGAGAACTCCTTGTAGTCGAATTTTCCATCGTATTATCTCCTTTTGAGCTTCATCAAGCTCATTTTCCTTCTTTTGTGCTTTCTCCTTGAGTCGTGCAATTTCTTCCTGGTTCTTCTGAGCTTCTTCCTGGTTCTTCTGAGCTTCTTCCTTTAGTCGTTTGTTTTCTTCCATCAGACGACTATTCTCAGACCTCGCGAGCTTTTTCTTCAAGTGACTAATCTCATCCACCAACTTGTTCTTCTCTTGATGGACTTTTGAATATGCGTAATCTCTCTTTCCTATCCTCTCATCGGTCTCATGCTTGAACTTCTTGTATTCTTGTTCTAATCCCCTCTTCTCTTCTTCCAACTTCCTTTTTGCGATCTCTAGGCCAATCATGGGATCTTGGACAATATGCTTCTGGGGAAGTTCTTCATCTTTTTCAGGTGGTACCTTAATATCCTTGGCTCGCCTTGCATGCCAAACAGAATATTCAGGAGTGACATTATTAGTATACCTCCCTGGATCAACCCTAATAGCTTGCTTCCAATCTTTGACAATCTCTACTATCTTCCTCTGTGCCCCTACTTCAGTGTGAGCAAACTCTAACTGATTGAGTCCATGCGTTGCTGGGATGAATTGTTCACTTCCAACCTGTCTTCGTACCATTGCTGGAGCATAACTAACAGCACCCCATATCCCTAAAAGAGGAACCCAAAGGTGGTTACCACACTTATATAATACTGATTCATGAGCCATCCATGGTGCTCTCCAAACAACTTCTTGGTGTCGAAGCTTGCGCAAGAATGTAATCCAACTGTCCTTTGATCTGGGCTCCGGCCATTTGCTTGCACAAAATTCTTTGATAGGGAGTCTGGAGCCAACAAATACTTCTCGAAAATTGGGTTCTTCACATTTAAAATGGCTCTTCATCCAAATGTAGAGTAGTTGTAAGCACCCTTGAAAGCTTCCTTCCCCACTTCTCCTACAATAATTTAATGATCGAATGGTTTCAGTTAAGATGGCGGGGACTGGGTTAATATCATGTTCCATTTGGTCCACAAGATCTACCACAGCTATTTCCACATATCCTAAGATTTTTGGGAATATAATCAACCCATAGAAAGCTAAGGCCATAGCTCTTACTCCTTGGACATCTTCATGGTGCTCTATGATAAAGTTCTGCAGGAAATTCCAAGGGATACAAGTACTTTCTCCCTTCAATTTTACAAGGGCATCAACTTGTGTGACATTGAGGTCTAACAATTTGGCCAACTTCTTTCGGTAACCTGTTTTATTCTTAACATAGATCTTGTCTTGATTGGAAGGTTTCAATTGGAGTAAGGCCGAATACTCCTCAATAGTTGGCGCCATATCTACTTCATTAAACACAAAGCACCTATACGATGGATCCCAAAATTGAATCATGGCTCTAATTAGGTTATGATCAACAGCCACTGGGAGGAGCAATGCTAAACACCCATACTTTCGATGGAAAGCCTCTTGTCTTGTTTTACTCCATTGTCTCCAAATACCAGCCAACTCAGCAATATCATTTGATTTGATAGTCAAATGTACCCTCTCTGGGAGGGTTGAGACATAGCCTTCAGTTAAGCAATCACCATTTCTGCGTTGGGCTTCCTCTGACTTAACCTTCAAATTGTAAGGAGAGATGTATTTAGGCTCTTCGACTAGCACTTGACTTCCCATGGATGAGGTATCAGTTTTGCCAAACAACTGTTATGAGACAAGTGAATGTATGAGTATGACTTTAATGAAACATTTCATAATTTCCTCATCTCCCTTTTTTTTTTCATGAACATATTTATGCCTTAGCCCTTTCATAAGATATTTAAGACTGTTCCTTCGTGTGCCCTAATGCATTGGCATGGTTCTATCCATAATCAGGCTTCTTAGGTCTTACTATATGCTAGGTTTTGGTACTTCAAGGTTCTAAAGGTTCCCAAATTGTTCCTCACTGTCGTCCACACAAGACTAGTAAGGCACCCAATCCTCACCCATCATAGGCTACAAACGGAAAGGTTCAATTTGAGTGGAAGTATTTCGCTAGCCATTGCGGAGGTTACCACCTCACGAGAGCGTAGTTACTATACTTCCTCTTAAAAGGACGGAGCCCGGGTAGAAGGCTCATGCATGCTCATGCAAGTGATGTGTGTGTGTGAAGGAACAAGACTCCATTTTAAATGCCCCTCAATAAAGATAGCATAACAAGCAATATATACAACATAGCAAAAAAAACATTTAATCAAAAACTCAAGATAATCACAAAATTTTCTATTGGCCTGACTCTCTAAAAGTCCCCAGTGGAGTCGCCAAACTGTCGTAACGTCCAGGTCCGTGAACCTAACCGCTAGACTTTAAAATTCTAGGAGTCGCCACCAACCATTCAAACCTAAGGTGTGATTGGTCACCTATTCAAACTAGGACAAGGTTTGGTCTACGTTCAAAGAATCTAGGGTTCGGGAGTACGGTTACGTGTAGGGAAGGATTAGCACCCCCACAACGCCCATCCTAAAATGGTACCAATTAATTTTGTGATATCTTTAATAATTTTCAACTAAATGGTTTTTAATCTTGTTAAATTCAAATATTTAAATATTGGACAATCTCTAAGAAACTCTCCATCATGCTGGTGGAATTTCTTAAATTTCATCCTCACCTCAAGAGTATCCAAGAAATCCCATTCGTCTTTCTTGGAGAGGCTCCGTCGTCGGATTTGTTAAATCGTTTATGAGATATCTTAATTTTATTTTCCATCTTTTATTCTTATTTTTTATCTTCTTTTTATTTCCTTTTTAATTATCCTTTATTTTTTATTTTATTTTTTTATCTTTATTTTAATATTATTTATCTTTTGAAAATAAATGTCGATTATTCTTCTTGAAAATTTTCTTTAAATCTTCCATCATGCTGGCGAAATTTAAAGAAAACATCTCATCTAAGAATTTAAAAGTGTCAACCATTCGTGACACGTTATAATTCCATCATCGGGATAACCTCCACTTATTCTCAATTTACTGTTATACTTTTATTTTTTTGATCATTATTCCCTAATTTCTTATTAATATTTATGTTTATTTTATTTTTAATAGAGATTGATTATTAATATATATTTATATTTTTGAAATAAATATCGATTATTAATATTGAACACTTACCTTAAATCTTCCATCATGCTGGCAAAATCTAAGGTAAATATCCTCACCTAGGAATTTCCAAAATGTCAACCATTCGTGACACTCGGAATTCCATCATCGGAATAATTTTTTTTTATTTTTATTAAGTAGTTATAATTTTATAATAATTAAATATTTTACATATATATTTTAATATTGAACATCTTCCATGAATTTTCCATCATTCTGGCGAAACTCATGGAAAACATCCTCACCTAGAAAATCTGAAATGTCAACCATTCGTGACACTTCAGAATTCCATCATCGGAATAATCTCAACTTATTTCCATATTTTATGATTTTATTGTTTTTTCTAATTTTTGTTTTATCTATCTTATTTTATAAGCCATATTTTCTAAAATAAAATTCCTAACTCGATCATGTAAATCACACAATTCCATTATTTAATTAAATCCTTACGACACATGCAAGCCAAGTCAAGTTATCACAATATCATAATATTCTCATGCAAATATATCACATTATTCATACAAATTACATGCAAACTAAATTTAGTTCTACAAATATACAAATCATGCAAAATTATCAAATTATCCAGCAATCATGCAAACGTATTACATTATATACATACATGCAAATTACCAAATTATTGATCATACGAATTTAATTAAAAAGAGTCAAGTCATATCATAATATCTTGCTCATCAATCAATTATCATGCAAGGAATTATAAAATCTATGTATCAAGTTATTACATAAATAATAATTAATTACCAAGTTATATTATTACATTATTTAATTAAATATTGATCTATTAATTAATTAATGAACAAGATAAAAGACAAACCTGATGAAGCATCAGCTAATGTCCACCTCTTACTTACTTTCTTCTCTTTAATGTTCAAAGATTTATTCTTTTATTTTGGCTATATCTGCAGCGTGCACAATACCATGCAAATGGGTAACGGGTTATTGGTGCAGTCGACGTACGTGGTAGCTAATGTGGCTGGGACTTACTCCTCGCGGCAGAGAATGATGCGAGACTAAGCAATGGGGCTGCAAAGAATGACCTGACTCGTAATGAATGTAGCTGAATAGAACCCAACAGCAACCAATGCAAGCAAGACACGTGTAACAAAGCAGGATGCACTCAGCAATGAGCAAAACTGCAACAGCACAAATCGATGGTGATGAAGGACCGGGCGTGCAGTAAATATGGTGCAGTCGACAATGGTGATGCAAGCAGGGGCGTGCGAGGCAAAAAATGATGGAACAGCTTGGACGTGTTGGAATCGGCAGGGCAGTGATGAAATCGACCAAGCAGGCAACTATGGAGCAGCTGTTGCAGCACAGCAGGGGTGTCCAAGGTGGTTGAAAATGAAACAGCGGCTGTTGCAGGTGCAAGGCGACGACCTGGCAGATGAAGAAGAGTTGCAACCGATACTGTGGTGGCCTGATAACTTGCTGGAAGGGCAGCAACCTTCGGCTGGAAGTGCAGCGGACCAGGTTCACGATGGCAGTGCAACGCAGATGGAAGATGCAGGGAGGAAAAAAAAGCAAGCCAAGGTTTTCTGTGTTTTTTTTTTTTTTTAAAAGCAGTATCTCCTTTTTCTCTTTTTTTTTCCTAAACCCTAAGACATCCTTTTTATAACCATCAATCTAGTTAGAGTCCTATTAGACTTAGGTTAGATTAATATTTATCTTACTTTCTATTTATCCTAATTCTCTATCAAATCCTTATTCTAATTTAACTCTACTAGTCTAAATTTAATCTAATAATAACTCTTCCTAATTAATTAATTAATAAATAAATCCTAATTTATATAATTACCCTAAAAATCTAATTATTTAATCCTCATATTAATATTTTTTCTTTTCTTGTCTCTCCTCTTTTTTATTATTTATTTATTAATTTTTCCTAAATCCTAATTTCAGTGTTAATTCTAATCTATAAAGAAAAATCCTAATTTAATTTTAAATTAATTAATTATCCTAATCTAAAAATACTATGTCACCTAACTTAATTAATTAATTTTACAAGTTAAGATCCCGGACAAAATAAGGTGTCTACAATACTGATTAAAATTTGATAAAATTTGTATGAATTTCACCAAAATTTTTTTAAAAAAAATTATGTTTAAAGTGTCAAGAAGAATTTTAACACAATAATTTTCATATTTTACATAATACGAACAAGAGTTGATAAAATACAATTATAAAATATATATAATGAATTATCGGTCTACTTACAATTTGAAATTTTCCTTGTTTGTGTTATAAAGAAAAATTGAACTAAATAATAACATATTGAGGTGAATTTTTTTTTAATAAGTAACTTATAAATTATGATGCATTTGGAGTATTTAAATAATATATCTATACAATGTTATGTAGATTGTCCATAATTTAAAATGTTTGACTTAACATAAATTATGGAGAAATTATCTTACATCATTATTAGAGCTTTTTAAATTCCTTAAGGGTGTGTTTGGATGAGGGATTTCAAGGAGGGAATTCATTTCAATAAGGATATTTAAAAGTCTAAAATCTAAATTTCTTGTTTGGCAAAATTTTTTGAAGAATTTTAAAATTTAGGAGGGATTTCAAAAGAGAATTTGAGCATCTCAAATTCCCTCTTGAAAATCCACCTAAAGAGGTGGTTTTTTAAAACTCCCCCCACTCTTCTTTCCTTCATTAGACATGCCCCACTATTAAATATAAAGTTAAAAATAAAAACATATTATTTTATTTAAATATAATATATATTTTTATTTTTTTATATTATTAATAACATCTATATATTTTTACAAATTTAATGATATCCATATTGCATATTTTATTTGATTTTTTTCTTTTTTTAATATATAATATTATTATTTTTCTTTTATAATTAATTTTTATTTAATCAAATTCTAATATTCAAAAAATCTTTTTAAATATTATTGACCCAAACAAGTTAATTAAAAATGCTAGTATCTTAAAATAAGATATTTTGAAATATTTTTATTTTAAAATGCCTCAAAATTTTCAAATTCTTCATCCAAACGCAACCTAACAGAAATTATCTTAAATTTTTGGTAGAGCCTTTTAAATGGGGAACGATTCAGAAATTAGCAAAATAATTTGCATGTTAAGTAATATTAAGAGTTATAGAAGATGACTATTTGAAGAGTCATGAGAAGTCCAAGCCCTCCAAAAGCCCCCAACAACTCGCATTCTGCATATTTACAGACACAAGATTTGCTTTGGTGCTCTGCTTACAATGGTTCCACCATTAATAAAATTTTAGTTTAATGTTTCAAATGTAGTCCTCTCCCAGTCAATAAGTTTAGCATTTCAGAACACATTTAAAAGGTGGTACCTGCAGGAAACTTACTCTGATTGACCTCCTCAAACTCATCTACAATTATCTTTTCCAAATGAGAATATTTCAGAGAAAAAAAGAGAACTGCAAACCAAAGTGGGGAAATAATAAAAGGAGCATGAAAAGCATGGATAAATAAAATAAAAACAAGTCTTCTTTATTTTTTTTCAGTTAAATTTCAGATACTTCTAAATGCAGAGAACAGAATGTTTCTTCTACCAAAATTCGAAGGAAGTTATCATTCACGTCCATATCATACAAGATTCCCTAGTCCAATGAGAGATTATGCTATACCTAGTGAACACAAAAAATTAAAGATAAAGAGTAAAATATATATAAATATACCCTGTGATTTGACGCGATTTAAGTTTGTCTTTAATGTTTAAATTTTGACAAATAATCATCTTAAGGTGATCTTCCTATCACCACTCCTTCAACAGTGTTACGTTTAGATATTCTGAACTTCAAAGACTTCAGACCCTTGGAACTTCCTTTATTCTGTCCATTTTCATTTCCATTTCTTTGCAATTTCCCCATCTTCATTTTCATTTCCATTTCTTCGCACGATACGATACACAATTTGACACAATATAATACCCAAGAGCACGTAGATTAACTGGTAGGGGGTTGTTCTAGCTTAACCAGAGGTCTCGAGTTCGAGTCCCTGAGTATGCAGCTGTGTTAAAACTCTTGAAGGAGAGCTTTGCCGCCCTTTGGGTCCTGCTAGGCTCGAATCCGGATTAGTCCTATACCAAAGGTATGGGTATACCGGATGGTCTAGACCAAAAAAAAAATTGTAATAATAATTAATATTTTATTAAATATCTTATTAATAATTAATTAATATTTAATAATTAATCTAAATCATATATCATCGATAATTGATAATTATTTTTTTAGAATTAATTATTTATGTAATTATAATTAATATTATAATAATTTATAATTATTTTAATAAAAGGGTAAATTGATCTTTTAAACTTATTCCTATCATATTCCATGAGTTAACCAAATACATTAATATTATTTCCTACTATATTCTATTCAAATAAACCAAACATCATAAAATATATTCCCCATATTCTTTTTATTTTCTATCCTCACATAATTTCTTTTCTATTTCTTTTTTATTTTATTTCGTGAATCAAACGGCCTGTTAGGGCTTCACTCCAGCATTTAATATTCATAAAAACATACTTCCTATGGGAGTTAACGGGGCACTAGGACAAATGAGGTCGCTCAATGGAAGGTATGGATTTTAAGGATGCTTTTGGTAGAGTGGAATTTGAGAGAATGGATAGGAGTGATCCGAATTCGTTTCCATGGCGTTGGTATTTTCCCAGAAACTTCCACAAAGTGAAAAAGAAAGGTAAGCAATGCAGAATCGTACATTAAAGGAGTCAAACAAAATAATTAAATGCACTGGCCAAGACTTGCTGGAGCCTGGTTTTCATAACAAGACATTTCCTATGAAAGTTATGGACAAGTGACAAGAAAATTATTTTTATTTTTGTTTGGTAAAGAAATTAAAATATGTCTTGAATGATGCAACCAGCTGGCCATTTTTTCTTAGAAAATCTTGAATGGCCCCACCCAATCCATCTTAATTAAATTGATAATTGAAGAACAAAAAAAAGAAAAAAGATGGTCATTAATTCATTTCCATGGCGTTGGTATTTTCCCAGAAACTTCCACAAAGTGAAAAAGAAAGTTAAGCCGCGCAGAACCGTACATTAAAGGAGTCAAACAAAATAATTAAATGCCCAGCATTAATTCTAAGCAAATGTATTGGCTGACCAAGACTTGCTGGAGCCTAGTTTTCATAACAAGACATTTCCTATGAAAGTTGACGGACAAGTGAAAAGAAAATTATTCTTATTATTGTTTGGTAAAGAAATTAAAACATTTCTTGAATGATGCAACTAGCTGGCCATTTTTTCTTAGATTAATTCATTTCCATGGCGTTGTTATTTTCCCATAAACTTCCACAAAGTGAAAAAGAAAGGTAAGCAACGCAGAATCGTTCATTAAAGGAGTCAAACAAAATAATTAAATGCCCAGATTGATTCTAGCAAATGTATTGGCTGACCAAGACTTGCCTGAGCCTAGTATTCATAACAAGACATTTCCTATGGGAGTTGATGGACAAGTGACAAGAAAATTATTCTTATTATTGTTTGGTAAAGAAATTAAAAAATGTATTGAATGATGCAACCAGCTGGCCATTTTTTCTTATAAAATCTTGAATGGCCCCACCCAATCCATCTTAATTAATTTGATAATTGAAGAACCAAAAAAAAAAATGGTCACTAATTCATTTCCATGGCGTTGGTATTTTCCCAGGAACTTCCGCAAAGTTAAAAACATATATAACATTTTCATCAAAAAAAAAAAACATATATAACATTCATTTATATATTCAGTGTTCAATAATAATTCAAAAAATACCTCATTATCATTAGTGATTGGAACTCCAAACCTCTCAACTGTGTTTAACGGGTTCTGCTTCTGCATCAGCCCTAGGCTGAACATTCTCTTGACAATGTATATCAGTTTTAATTTACAGTTTACAGTATTTGAAAAGCAAAAATACAGGTTAATTGGACCCAACGTCTAAAATCACAGGTTTAAAAATAGTTTAAATATGTGTACACATTTATAGAAGTTAGAACTTAAAAGAGTTTGAATATGTGTCACCGTGTTTAAACAATTTTAAATAGATTTGAAGAATTAAAAAAAAAAACAGATTTAGAAAAAGACATCCAGTAATTGCAGAAAAAATATTAAGGAAAAAAAAGGAGGAAGATGATGATGTGGTTTAGAATACTTTATTTAGGGAAATAAGTTTAAAACTAGTTCTATTAAAGAATAAAGATTTTTAAAATACGTCATAGTGATAAAAAAATTGCCACTTCAAGCTCATCTTTTATGTAAAGAAGGGTCTCTGATATTCCACCTGCATTTACCATTTGCAAGAGGGAATTCAGAGAAAATGAAGACACTACTAAAAGTCATATTTTCTTCTGTTAAATTTCAGATACTGCTAAAGAGAGATGCTTGCAAGAGTAGTATTCCATATTCACAACTTACAACCAACAAAACTATATATTAGAAACTAAGGTCATGTTTGGTGCACACATTAAGGAAAGGATTAGATTACAAAAAGGATTAGTCATCATTCTAATATAGGATAACTCAATCCTCTCCAAAAAGTGAGGATTATTCCTAATCCCATAAGATTATAAATAAATACTCTTATTTTATTATTTTATCCTTAACATTTATTTTTAAAAATTAAATTAAACATTTAATAAAATAGTAAGGATCTTTAATTAGTTAATATAAATAGTAAAGATCTTTAACTAGTTAATATAATTTTTTTCCCTTTTTCTCATTTTTCCTTCTTTTTCTTTCTTTTTTTTTCTTGTTTTTGATTAAAGAAAAACTATAATTTTGATAAAACAATATTTTCTTATACACATTTTTTAAATTATTTTTTAGAAAATAAATTTTCCAACATAAAAATTATTATAAAATATATTTTTTAACTAGTTTTTTCTAGCACTGTCAAAACGGGCCGGCCTGGACTGACCCTAACGGGTCAGGGCCTAAATGGGTCGGGCCAAAAAGCCCTTTTAGTTAAATAGGCCTAAAAATGCAAGCTCATATCCGGTCCTAAGGGCTAACGGGCCTAAATGGACCGGCCCATATAGGAAATTAAAAAAATTAAATTTCATATTAAAATCCTATTTTTAGTAAATAAACAAAGTAAAATTTGAAATAAATATTAAACAAACATAAAATAAATTCACATCAAATCCATCAAGTCTTCAATATCATTTGAACATTACATATTAATAGTTTAACAAGCATAATATAAATTGTTTTAACAAACTTAGATACTGAAAAACATGTCTCAACCATATATAAAATAAAAAACATGATAAATAGATCCATGTTCATCTATCTCCTCTATAGTGTCAATCACATTCAATAAATTCTTTTTCAACTTTGTCATTTACAAATATAAATAAAGAACAATATAAGAACTCACAATTATTAAACTTATGAATTGATTAAAAATTGTCAACTAATTAATAACATTACTTTCAAAACCAAGAATCCAATTTCAGATGCAAAAGAAAGTTTTCACGTTCTCATGATTTATAGAATTTCAATACTTACTTAAAACACAAAAACCAATACTAAAAAAACTCTCTAATGCTATTGTTGTTATTGGAATACTCAAAATATCATAAGCTATACTTGCAAGCTTTGGAAATCTTGGCTTATGATCTTTCTACCATTGCAACACATTTAAATTTTCAATCATGTGACACATAATCTTTAGCTCTTCCAAATAAAGATCTAATTGAAATTTTGGTTTTTCCACTTGAATAGTTTCAAATCTTTTGAAAGCCTATATCCTTGGACATTTCAAAATAAATTAATTGTCATTACAAAAGAGAATTTAAAATAAAGTATATACTTAAAAAACAAAAATGAACTTACATCACTTAAAGCAAATGTACTCTTCCCCTTCCAGCTAGTATGTGTAAGAGGTTGTGAGTCATTAAGTTGGTTTGGAGTAAATTAGTAATACTAAATAGTATTAATTTTATATATTTTACTTTGATTAAAATGTTAAACATATAGATAATTAAAATAAAAATATAATTTTAATATAATTAAAAATATTAAAAAAATTAAACGAGCCGAACCATTTAGGCCTGGGCTAAATCCATTTAGGCCCGGGCCTAAATGGGCTAGGCCAAAAAAACTCTCTTTGTTAAATGAGCTACAAAAATGAAGCTCAAGCCCTGAATAAATGGGTCAGGCCGAGCCGGCCCTACGAGCCTTGACCCATTTTGACAGTGCTAGTTTTTTCTTACATTTAAATTTTTATTTTTTCTTTCTTAATTTTTTTTTCTTTTTGCCTAAAAAAATGAAAGAAAAATGACTATTAACCATAAATTATTAGAAATTATATATTTTTTAATTCATCAAAATTGAATTGTTAAATTTTACTTGTATTTTTCTTTTTTTTTTGTTTTCTATATTTCTTTATAATTGACAAAAAAAAAAGAAAGAAGATAAAGAAACCATTAAAATAAAGAAAAATATTTAAGAACAGTCTTTTGAAAAATTTAATGTAATTAAAAAATAAACGTATTTTCAAGAAAAACTCAATTTGCTAAAAAAATATATTTAATTTACAATAAAAAATTATTTTAAATTTAAATCATATAAAAGAAATAAAAACAAAAAGGAAAAAATTGAAAAAAATACAGAAAATGCTTTTTAAAAAATTCATTTCTTAACAAAATAATTTTTTTGAAAAAGTAATATAAATTGGAAGTAATTTTTTTAATTAAAAAATCAGCTAATAAATTAGACTATTAATTATAGTATTATAAATAATATTTAAAATTTTAATTTATATTTATATTTATAACAAAAAATTATAAATTTAAATCGTGTTACTTTAAAAAAGAATACTTAAAAAAACATTTTATACTATTTTTAATTTTACACATAACAAATATTGTGAAAGACATAAAAAATCATCATATCATATTCTTAATCTTTGTACACACCAAACATAAGATAGAATGATATAATCTAATCTTATCATATCGATAATTTTATATTATTTTATCCTATCATCATCCTATGCACCAAACATGATCTTAAAACTTAGCACTAAAGACAAAACCTTCGGTATCTCCAAAGATCACTGAATTTCACGTGTAGCACTCGAACTGTTTGTGATCAATGATGCAACTAGCTGGCCTTTTCTGCTCAGAACATCTTGAATGACCCAGTCCATCTCAATTGATTTGATAATTGAAGAACAACAAAAACAAAGATGGTCATTAATTCACTTCTATGGCATTGGTATTTTCCCAGGAACTTCCACAAAGTGAAAAAGATAGGTAAGCAACGCGGAATCGTACATTAAAGGAGCCAAACAAAATAATTAAATGCCTAGGATTAATTCTAGAAAATGTATTGGCTGACCAAGACTTAAGGCTTGAGCCCAGCATTCATAACAAGACATTTCCTATGGGAGTTAAATTATTCTTAATTCTTATTATAAGAAGAAATATTCTTCCTTGCAGATGCTTTGCCGTTTCCATCGGGCTTGTCCTCTCGATGTCCTGCCTGAAGATTGAAGACTTGCTTGCTCCTCCAAATATTTTGAACATAAATACAAACCTCAGGAACTCTATTCTAGTCTAGATTAACACCACCCTAGAAAACAAGTGCAAAATTTACAAGTTAAGGCTTGTAAACGACTATTTCCCCTTATAGATGGAATCTTTAGCTTACATGGATTTGGATCATTGACACACTAAACATTGTATATTATAAAGGTTCCTGACAGTAGCAGTTATTGAAATATCTCATGCTAAAAAGCTGAGCCAATGATTCGAGAGCTCAAAGAAAGGGTGAACTGATCTGAGAGGTATGATTCACATCAGCTACATTTAAATTGATGAGGTAGACTAAAGGGACACTAGTAATATATGAAGGAAGCTGAATTTTAAAAGAAAATAAAGAAAAATATAATAATGGTCAAATAATGATAAAAATCACCGTATTATCAAATAAAAATCATCATGAGATTTATGATAATGAGTACTTTGGGAACAATAACAAATAATGGAATGAAACAGGTGGAAACTTCTTCCAGCATAAAAAAGAAAAATAATCAACAGGTAAAGAACCAAAAGTTGTACTCAGCCTCACCTGAATGTGCGTCTTTATGTCCTGTGCCCTGTCAGCATATTTCAGAGTATTCACAGCGTGATGATATTATCGGCTGCAGATATTGTAGCAACCATCACCGTCTGAGAATTACCACTAAGACCATCTTTAAGTATCCACTTTTGTTTACTGCAAAATTGCCAAGAGCTGCATAAGCAATGAGGGCTTAAGCTATTATAGCTACAACAGCCACTAAAATATATCTATTGCAGCATGGAACATAGGCAAGACCCTTCTTTTGTTGTTTCCCCAAAGTTTTGATGCAGTTCGCTAAAGCGAGAAGTTAATTATCAATGTTAGCTCTATCCCTCAGCTTTTGGATTGCACTGTTTGTTTCAGAAGCTCAATCACTGCCACCTGGACCTACAAGGGCAAGTTTTCCTCCCACGATTTTATTTTTACATTTGTTTCTCTGTTTCCTTCTCACAGTAATCTCCAGAACTACACATGATCAAATAGGATGAAGACAACTTTACATGAGATCATGCACAAAATCAGAATACATTGTGAATTTGTGAGTGCTCCAACAAAACACAGAACATTTTTTTAAGGAGTTCTATATACTATCTAGAACATTATAAAGCAAGAACAAATATGAAAATAAGCAACATTAGAGAAAATCTAAAATAAATAGGAATAATACATTTATAACAGTGAGATTGAAACTAATGCTTACCTTGATGCATGATGAGAAATCTCTAGCATAAGAAAACTTAGCAAAAGCATCACTCATGCGTGCAAAAGTATAATGGGCTCCCATTCCACACAACAATCTGATCAAGTTTGGAAAAAAAATTGAAATTAACAATTTAAACAAATAATTAAAAAAAATATTGGTTGTGATGAAGCTTGATAAATGTGTAAAGTCCAAATGTCTAGTACATACCCCCATACACCACTATTGTTCTGTAGTCAAGCTTTAGTCATGAATTTGTGTTTGTTTGCAACTGCATGCCTTGAAGTACATTTCTTTTGGGATATCTTCCTTTTTTCTCTCTCAATTTCTCTACAAATAAACAACAATAGAGCTAAGGAAAAAAAAACTATTTTTCATTTACTGGTTCAATGAAGTATTTTTTTCCCTCATGAGTATATCTCCCATATATTAGGCCTGTTTGCCATTGCTTAATATCTATCTTTGACATAATGACTTTGAGTGATTAAATTGGTTTCTGAAAGGATTTTTATGAATCTGATTGAAGTTCTATTCAGATTTTTTTTTATCATCCAGACTACTCAAATTTGTAACATAACTAAGAAACTCATATGATTGTGTAAATATCGGGCAGTCGAGAAAAGTATGATTCTGAAGCAACAGAAGACAAATTATATTGGTGAGAAATAAAGGTCAGTCGATTCCCTGAATGGTAACCAGCAAAAACAACATTAATGTTAATTGCTTTAGTGGTAGACCATGAAAGATCAAAGTCGTTAGAAATATAAAAACAAATTCATTCAAAGTGAAGGAAGCACAATATTCAACTTCACTGTACAGCAGTTACCAATTCAATAAAATGAGAATAGTAGTATATTTAGTTCTAAAGGAAAAAATGTCTTTCTAAGTTAATAGTAAGAAAATTAAAGTAAAAATTATAAGGTTACCACCCACGCATAATTCAACTATGAATTATCTAGAAAATAACATATTAAAACTCTTCAAAAAACTCTAAAATAAATGATTTTGTAAGCAATACAAATCTTAAAAAAAAAAGAAATAAAGAAAGAGTAAGTTTGGCATTAAGTATTAATTTTTTTGACATATTTTCAGATAAAACCATCATTAAATAAGCCTCAAATGCATGCAAGATTAACAAAAAAATATATTATTAAATTTAAAGATAAAAGTAAGGATATAAGCGAAAACATAAACTGCACTCTCTCTGTTTAAATACATGTAGCCACTGAGACAATTTTCCTTTAGTTGCAATCAACTTGGAAATTCATCTCCTGAAACGGTACCATACTATTTATGTTGTTATTAATATATATATATATATATATATATATATATATATGAAATATTAGAAAACATGAGGACAAAGAAAGCACAAAAATTCAAGTAAATCAATATTAGATTGTGTTTTATTATCATATTAAAAAAATCGCAACAATGTCTAAACCTTTGATAATTGATATCAGTGGCATAAAGACATCAAAGACCTTAATGATTATAATGATAAAGAATAAGATGATAATAATTAATAGATGCAAAAAAGGAGGGTAAATGTAACCCAAAAAAAAAGGAGGGTAAATATAATTAATAGATGCAGATGGAAAGCAACTCAGGGAATTTAAGTGGGTAGCCACTATAATCATGTAACAATATATTGCAGGTTATATCATTGGTTTCACATTCCTTCTGAACATGGGAGGCTTAATATAAAGCAGGTCGCACCGAAAGCTAAAGGGTCATTTAGTGATGCTAGAGGAGATATAATGATTTCACATGATTGTATTGCTGTTAATTCTTCATCTATTGCATTTGATTTGTTTACAAAAGTCTAAACTTCATAAGTAGAGGACTACTAGCTGAATAGAAAAGATTTCAATGAGAAGACCACTGTTTGGACTTAAGTATGCATGGTTTTGAGCTTTTCAACCTGACCTTTTCATTCTTTTGATTCTGCTAGACCTACACATTTGAAAGCAACCGAAAATTCAAAAATTTCATGGAAAGATTCTGAAGCCTTTTATTACCAGCGAGCAAGATTTTAGTTCCAGGGGCAGCCTTAGAGAAGGGCAGATAACAGAAGAGACAGTTTTGTTGGTGATTTGTCGGTCTCAAGTCTTAGAGTTAATCAATTAATGCTGGCACCTTGGATGGGCAGTCAAGCATCTCTGAGACTTTGTCCAGCTATGGTCTTCAAACTTTCTCCACTAAGCAAGATACATAGTAAAGCTTTTCTTGTGATTGTGTTCAGGGTCTTTTTATACTGCTAAAAGTTTTCGTTGACATATTGAGAGGGCCACAATATACTGTTAGATACGAGGAACCAACTTCAGTATTCTCTATTAATGTGGTTTTACTTGAATTAATTCATGCAATGTGGGTAATACAATACAGAGGTTTAACATTTTTTTGTTCTTTCATAGATTAATTCCTACGTGTTTTAATGCCATTAGAGGAAAAAGCATCACCTGGAAAGGTTTTACATGCATTTTAAAATGACAACATGCATTTCAAAATGAATCATGTAACGTTGGATGCATGCATTTCTTTTCTTCTCTCTTACAGCAAACAATCTAGAAATAAAACAGAGAAGAAACAGGCTCACCTAGAAAATGAAAGGAAGAAGAATTGCAGACCACACTCTGCCTTCCTCTGTTGCTCAATACTGTAAAAATTGCAAACGGAATCAATGGTTATTTTAATATCAAGTCACATGCAAAATATAATCAATTGTTTCATTGTCACAATAAAGCAAACATCTTAAAGACATTTTCCCAAATACAAATGTTTCACAGCAGCAAAAACACTTGAATTTCAAAACCAATCAACATGAAAATCTGAACATTAATCAAACTCTCTTTTAATTATTAGAATCAGAAATCACACATCTTGCAGTCCGTGGCGTGATTTTAACATAACTAACAACAATATTTACGTAAATCTCTATTGTTGACATCTCATCTGCTCTCTTCATCTTGGGTTAATGACGAATTGGCATGAGAACTTGGTTCCAATTTCTCATTAGTTGGGTCCACTGCCTCTTCACCATCAGACCTTTAACTTGAGTTGGATTCAACCTCCATGCACATAGAATACACTGACACCACATTTTTGTACTTTGATTTGCTCTTTATTCAATTCAACGTAGAAGTCAAACGAGGCCTCGTCAAAATGCTTGTTTCTGGATGCTTCAATGATTCCACTTTTAAAACCATCAAACAAAAGATCACATGATTGGACTCAAAGCGTATGTGATGACCCAAATTGTTTGGCCAATACCAGGTATATGCAAAATTGTGATGATCAGCGCATTTGGTTTTTAATCGGTATTTGCATTTGACTCTGAAAGCTTTGCCGTCATGATGGTGCTCAAAATCAACCACAATGAATAGAACAGAGCCCATGAATCTTTTTTAGAACAAGCTGGACTCAACTTGACAGTTATTGAAGAATTGCTACACCTATTCTTGAATGTCTCTGAAATCTCACTGCCAGGTAAACAAAGAAAGACACTTTTTCCAAAAGCTTGATGAGCACCTTTCTAAAATTCCACCAAGAATTCCTTTACCATGCATTGAATTCTGGGATGTGCATTAGCCAAAATGTTGTTGACTGCTTCCCGATCCAGGTTGAAGCAACTATTGAACATAAACCAATTGCCTATATGTGCAACCTTCATACATTGAAATTGTTCCCATTTCGAAACTCTCTCTAAAGATGTGCAGCCTTGTGCATCTAAAAAACTTAAACATGGTGGAAGTTCCAGCAATGATTTAAGGCTCTTGCAAGATCTTAAATCTAGAAAAATTAAATTAGGAAGTTGTTTGATAGTCTTAGGAATTTTCACTATATTTGATCCACTTAGACGCAATTGTTGCAAACAGACCAAATTGCAAAAGCTGCTAGGGACGCTTAGGTTTCTACTCTCGCCCAACCCAAATATATTTGAGTGAAGCAACAATTTTTTGGCTGTTCCACTCAAATTTAGAAAGGTTAAACATTTCATAGTCCTTTAAGATTTCTGGGAAATACTCAAAGTTTGAACAGCCATTGAGATAAAGTCTTGCAAGAGATTTTAACTTACAAGTGCTGGTTGGAAGGCTCTTAAGCTTTGTGCTGCCTCTCATACTCAAACAACCAAGGCATTTAAGCCTTGAGATTGATGAAGGCACTTCTTCTATGGCTGTTCCGCTCAAATCAAGATGGTATAAACATGCCATAGTCTTTAAGATTTCTGGGAAATACTCTAAGTTTGAACAACCTTCTAGATCGAGTTCTTCAAGAGATTTTAACTCACAAATGCTGGGTGGAAGGCTCTTAGGCTTTCTGCAGCCTCTCGTACTCAAATAGGCAAGGCTTTTCGGCCTTGAGATTGATGAAGGCACTTCTTGTATTAGAGTGTTGTCCAAAAATAAGCGTTTTATGCTCTCCGAAACATTTGGGAACTTTGAGATGTTTGGGTAATCACAGAGGAAGATTTCCTCAAGGGCATCCAACTGAACAATAGTGCTTGGAAGATTATGAATTCGACTGCTGCTCAAGTCCTAACTTTTTAAGTTTGGGGGGACTTCTGGAAATAGAACGATTGGGCAAACCTCAAGAAACAAACTCTCAAGAGATTCCAACATACAGATATTCTTTGATATAGCTTTAACCCTTAACTGAATCAAATTTAAATGCACCAGTTGGTGGAGATACCCGATTGACTCGGGAATTTCTTCTATCGCAGTGTAATGTCCAGTCAACCATTTTATATGCTGTGGGAGCTCAGGTAAATTTCTTCAAATTGTTACAATGTACAACATGTAGGTCGTCGTAAAGAGATTTCAAATGAATCATAGACAGGAGTTGAACCAAGCTTTTGCATCCACAAATTAACACTGTTTCAATATTTATGGTTGCTGACAAATCTGGGATCCTGTTTAAATTCCCGTACGTAATAGGAAAGATCAAGCACTCTTAAGTTCACAAGATTCTATACAATGAAAGTGAAAACAACATGAGATTAATTTAAAGCCTATAAACTTATAGGCTCCTGCAAACATGAAATAAAATGTTAAAGAATACTTGGTCTCCAATCCAAAGTTTTTTAACTTTGCTATTAGGTAATCTTAACTCAACAAGATTCTCCAAACTAAAATTTGAGGGCAAAGATTTCAGTATGCAGTACTCCCAACGAAAATAACTTAGCTCATTAGGAAGAGATACAAGAACTCGGTGCAAAAGAAACCATTTACTTCCCTTCCTATAGAATTTGATAATTCCAAGATTATGCATCCTTGCAAAAGCAAGTGGATGCAACTGGATCAACTGGGCTTCATCGATTTGAGACTAGTCAAGTAATATTCCTTGGATTGATTTTGTCCCCTATAATAAAGAACAAAATATAATTTAATGGAATGCGGCAAGCATTTATAAAGTAATGATGAGCAAGAAACAAAAAGTTAGTGTAGTTAGCTCTTACCCTGCCATTCTTCTGCACTCGACAAACGCCAGTTGGAGTCCATAATCTAGTACGTTCTTCAAGATTTTGGGATTCTGCACGGACAACATTCCTACCCATTTATTGTAGCAAATCATGCATGCCAAGCTTGTTCTTTTTTTGTAAGATTTAAGAGGCATTTATGTAACATCCCAAATTCACAGTATAATATCATATTAACTTAGAAATCACACTTACTTACCGGTTGAGCTGTCTGTAATGCTTAACAACTCCTAACACTTTAATAAGAATTAGTACTTTTATTCCTCGTACTAATATAGAAATATGAATTGTTACATTATTTCCTTAAGATGAATATACATTCCCTTCTATTTAATGTAGTACCGCACAATTTCACTGAATATATAAAAGAAAATATAGTACCTTTGATACAAATCTCTGGAAGGTAATTCTCTTAGTCTGAAATCAATAATCTGTGGAGTGGAAAAATAAGAAGTGAGCGACAATGTGCTCAGTAAGGAAAGTGTATGCTGCTTATACAAATAAAACTATATCCCTCCAAATACGTTTATTTTTCTTAACAATAAACCCAGTAAGAAAACAATGGATATAGTAAACAATAAACAGGATTCAATAGATCCTTTCAGTAAACAGAATATCAATAAGTTGAGACTAGGCAATAAACAAATCATGCTCTCATTGTTCCCCCAGGAACACAAGTCGTCTGCTTTTGGGGTGCACCCGTAGGCCATCGCCCCTCACGGCTATCTCGGCTAGATCTATGGCCATAATCTATAGGTGGTCCTCGGGTACACTTGCCAAGTGACATCGAGACCGCTGATGACTTGGAGGGACTTGGCGGGTCAATCAGCCTTGTGACACCCTAGGATGCACCCGTTGGTTTATCGACCCGAGCAATCGTCCCAGGCGTGTCACTCAATTACGTGAATAGTAATGCATGAACTCGGGACCTAAAGTCTCCAAATCATTTTATATCTCATAACTAACCTTTAAGGAATATTTTATAATTTCATCATTTTCTCAAAATGATTTGCTTTCAAAAAAGGTTTTATATTTTCTGTTTACAAAAAGCAATAAAACAGCCAATTCTCTTCTTTGGTTTTCGTATGATAAAACACATTTAAAACCTGCTCGCCCATGGTCAGCTCGCCCATGGCCAGCTCGCCCAACACGGTGAACTAGTGTTCGTCCGCCAACATTAGCTTTTAAAAACAAATTAAACTGGCTCGCCCATAGCAACTCGCCCATAGTCAACTCGCCTATGGTCAACTCGCTCCTTCCGGCTTACCCATGGCCAGTTCGCCCACTATGGCTTGTCTATGGCCAGTTTGCCCATTGTCACAAAAAGGGATCGCCTATTTTTTTGGCTTGCCCGGCATTTTATTAAAACATGGGTCGCCTATAATTGGCTCGCCTAAAACATCATAAAGGAGTCGGCTTTATAGCTCGCCCAGAGTTTTTTAAAACAGGGTCGCCCGCCCAAAACATTACAAAAGGGTTCGCCCACTTTGGCTCGCCCGGGATTTTCTTAACAAAGGGGTTGCCCTCCCCAAAACATTATAACAGGGGTCGCCTTCCCTTTCACACTTCAACCAATAAGGTTTCTTTTATACAAGAACATCATTTTATTTCTTTTGCATTCTTTTCAACCGAATGCTTTCTATGCATCTCTTAAATACTCAATCCTAATTCATATACACCATATTATAAATAAAAATTCCATAATGTAAAGTGAGATTTCATATTCAACATTGATTTAATCCCACTAAATAATTTAATTCTGTTATCCATCATTTATAATAGGCTAATACAGTATAATAAAATCGGGTCTCACAATTTATCAATAAGGATGGTAATTCCATAACAAACAGTGGTCCTCAACAAGTAGTGCGACCATAACAGTTGTCTAGTATTTTTGTTACCCTATCTCTAAATTCTCTACCATACCAGTTAAAAAAGCATGCAATATCAAGAAATATATTCTTCTCTACTTCAAGCAGCCTATCAAAGCTAATCATTAGCACATTTTGAATTTTTGGATTGCGATATTGCTTTAGTCCATTCAATACACTTTCCTAATATGCTTTACTCTTCTAATAAAGTGTAGAACCCAAGACCTTAAGAGCTATTGGAACGCCTTTAGCATATTCCAAAAAACTATTTGATAAATCCTTAAAATCATCAACAAGATGATTTTGCTTAAAGGCAAACGGAGAAAAAAGCTGAAGAGAGCCATCATAACTTAATTCCTTTAGCTGATATATTCCATCAACTAATTCATTTACAAAGACTTGTTTGTCTCTGGATGTTACAATGATTTTACTACCAAAACCAAAGTGGTCATGGTTAATGGCCAATATTTCTAATTGCTCTAAATCATTGACATCATCAAGAACAGCAAGAACTCTCTAACAACAAAGTCTATCCCTAATGAATGTGGATCCTACCATAGAAGTACCTATAAGGAGGTTCTCCTCATTTAATAATTTGGAAAGAAGTTTATCCCATAGAGTGATTGCTGTAAGGCCCCAGCCCATCCACCGTCCGCCATTACATTGTAAGGAATCGATCCAGTCACACAGCAAGGTCGCCCCTTACATCTTGAGAGTGGTGATCGCCAACACTCATCAACGTATTGTCCGCTTTGACGGTCGCCCACCTCACGACTTTATTCCCCATTGGGACGCGTCCATTCAAGTTCAAACCCATGACCTCACAAGTACATGGATTCTACAAAGTAAGATGTTTGTAGAATCCATGTACTTGTGAGGTCATGGGTTCGAACTTGAATGGAAGCATCCCAGTGAGGAATAAAGTCGTGAGGTGGGCGACCGTCAAAGCTGACAATACGTTTATGAGTGTTGGCGATCGCCACTCTTAAGATGTAAGGGGCGACCTTGCTGTGTGACTGGGTCGGTTCCTTACAATGTAATGGCGGACGGCGGATAGGCCGGGGCCTTACAATTGCACCATGCCTTTTCAACTGCTCTGTGACGTCCGCGCCACTATATCTTATCATTTAACATTTTCCTCTTATCACTTAAACTTGATTAGACTCGCTTGTCAATGTCAGTCCTTTTTCTTATTCTTAAGCTAACATCTAATAGCTTAATCAAATTAATTTACTTTCATTTAACAGAGTAATGATATATATAAATATCATTTCATACCACAGGATCTTACACATCTTACTTAACTTACATCCCCGACATATTACATACATTATTGTAAACTTGTACTGTACAATAGCTGAATTTCAATACACTTTTCATGATTTCATAAGTATACCTTCAATACTAATTGGGAAGCGTCTCTCGAAGATAAACTTTCAAGATCCACTCGTAGGCTCTTCTATCGAGAGCGAGGGATTACTTCAGATAGTCTGTATGAAAAATGTTCGTAAAAGGAAGAGTTTACGCTCAGTAAGAAAAATATGTAAAAGAGCGTACTATGCCTCTATATGCAGTTTTCCTTCTTGGCTCTATAATGTCATGTAAAATCATTATAAAGCATAATCGTATACTTTCATTTATTATAGAAAGTTCATCATAATAGCATATGCTTATACTTCAAGCAAATCGAGTAAAACAAATAAATCATGTACTTCTTTAAATTAGCATATGCAAGCATACTTCATATACTTTCTTAAAACATACATCGTCGACTTCTTTTAAATCCTCATGTGAAAACATACGTCATGTACTTCATTCAAAACATACTTTCTATACTTCTTTCAAAACATACTTCATATACTTATTTTGCATCATTATATGCAAGTAAATCAAATACTTACAATTTCTTTATTCTTTTGAAATCGCATATTCATATAGCTTTTAAATAACATAAAAACTATTTATACTTTAATGGAGTTATGCACTGCATCACCATCATCATTGGCGTACCCCGTAGGGCCATGATTTCTCCCTTAGCCGAACATGTAATATAGACAAATTTGGCCAACTGTTGGGGGCTACAGTAACACTAGTCAGGTGTCCTTCTGTAGCGACTGAGGCCTGACTTATGGTTCCTCAGCCAAACATACATCATTTCGGGACTTGATCAGAGCCCCTACTATAAGCATAAAAGTGCATAATCTCAAAACATATGCCATATAGCTTTTTGCCATGACATTTCATACTTTCTTGAAATAGGTTTGAAAACCTCTTTTCGAAACAGGGCAGTCGACTGGCCTCATAGGGCAGTCGACTGCCCTTTGCTGCTTCATAAATTCATTTATCGAAATTCTTTTCTTTTAAAATTTCGATATTTTGAAATTCTGAAAACATATAGGGCAGTCGACTGGTTCATATAGCAGTCGGCTGGTTTTCAAATAGAATGTTTTTCGGGAAATAGCAGTCGACTGGTCATATAGGAGTCGACTGGTTTTGAAACAGAATGCTTTTTAGCAATTAGCAGTCGACTAGTTTGAAACAGAATGCTTACTGGGTAAATAGCAGTCGACTGGCATGTATAGCAGTCGGCTAGTTTTTCTCGGTTTTCAAAAAACTACGCTTTGGTTGTCTTTAGGCAGTCGGCTGCTATTTAAGGTAGTCGGCTGCTCCTAGCCTAATTGGCACTAGGAGACAAGTCCAAAAATGCACTTTTCCTGCAAAGAAACAGCTGGTACTTCTCCTCCAAAACAGTTCAATATGCATCAAAACATGCAGACATAGCCGCCTTACGTCCGTTAAATAAATTCCTTACCTCGATTGCCAATAACCCTCAAGCTTGGTCGCACCAACCTTAGCTTTTTGATTTACTTCTTCAAAGCTGTAACATCATATCAAATTAAACCTTTAAACAATCGTCATACACATGCTATACCAACTCAACTCAACTCCAAACCATGAATAAAATCAACTAAAACCACTTCCATTTTTACCTTTATAAATCACCAAATTTCAGGATTTCTGATCTCCTCAATTACTTGGATTCAATCCACTGAACTTCAGACATAGCTTCGTCTAGTGATTGTGATTGTTTTTCGTCTAACAAGCTTAACGATTTGGTTTCTAAACAAAGGTGTTTGTCAAGGCAGATATGGAGGGAGACTTGGAAGCTTGGAGAAGTGGAGAGAACGAGAGTAAGAGGGCTGGAAAGGGTTGCTGCCGTAGGGGTGATGGCTGAAGGGTGACTCATGCAACCTCATTTAATGCTTCCCTATCCCATAATCATTTCATCTGAGCCCTTACCTTTTTGACTATGCTTTTGACTCTTCTTTGACCATTTAATTCCTTTTTCTTCCATTCTCATATCAGCCACACATAATCATTTAATTATGAAAATCTGATATTTATTTATCATCCAATTAAATCAATTCATCTTAACCTTTGACCATCATTATTTGACCATTCATTTAATTGGTCTCCTTTCTTGCATATAACACTTGTCTTTACTTATACTAAATTTTCTGATCTTAATTCTTTCCTCGTACTTCAATTATTCTTATAACACCCATTTAATTTCTTGACTATTTGACTTTCCATTTCATCACTTCTTCCATGTTCCATACATCATTCATACTTAAAACTTCATAATTCTCATATTTATTTACTTCATTTAAGCCGAATTACTTTACAATCATAGGGGATTCACATGAAATTGGGGATTTCACATGCTCTCTAACATTTGCCAAGAAGTAGCAACTTTCAAATTGAGCAAAGACTTAATCATATATAGCTTGAGCAAGATTTGTTTTGCCTATACCACCCATTCCCCATATCCCAATAATGAAAACATCCTCCCTACCAATGCACAACATTGATTTAATTAGCTCTATAAGAGGACCTATTCCAATGAGGCCTTTGTAATCACTTTTAGACAACTGATTCAACTTGTTTAAAATATCATAAACAATTTCCTCAATGACTAAGGCCTCATGTGGCATGTGTGTGGCTCTGTGTGTGTATATATATGGATTTATATATAATACACTGACAAGTATATAGTTTCTATACATTGTCAATGAATAAGGATTTGACACATCATCAATAAACCCTTACGAGAAAATTGAAAAAATTTATTTGTATTTATTTTTAAGGGCTTGACATCTTTTTAATTTACATATTGATGATGTGTCAATCCCTAATACACTGATAGTGTATAAAGACTATACATTGTCAGTGCATCAGATATAAACCCCATATATATGGGATAATTATTACATGCACTGTCGATGGAGTGTTTTTTTACTTTACAAGTAGTGTTAAAATCGTAACACATGTCCTATAAAGATATTAAAAACATAAAAAATAATTAAAATAGGACATGTGTGTCATGATCCTAATTTCGTTTGTGGAGTAAAAAAACTCCACCAACGATGTATGTAATAATTATCCATATATATATATATATATGTATATATACATATATTGAATTTCTACAATTCTACTCACTGTTGCAGTAATTTTTTTCATCTTTGTTTCATGTGGTTTTACTCAACAGATTCTAAATTTCGAAGCTTATCCAACTTAGGGTGGTTCAGATTCAATTAAGTGCAGGATCCTTTTGTTTGTCATTGTGAAGCTCTGTCATGGATTTTAAATATCAAGCAAGGACATGTATATATTACGTAGAAAACTCCAAAAAAATGGATTGAAGTTGTAGGCTTTGATTGAAGTTTGTGGGCTTGTCTCGTACCAAAAAAGCTTGGAGAATGGATCCCCATCCTCAAACATTATAAACCTTGCCAATGCATGATCAGAAAGCAAGATAACCCATCTATATGAGGTGATTTGTTCTTTTATGCATCAATGATTTCATGCATTCAATTGTTTAAATTAGCCGGGAGTAATCACACCTTTGTACCATGTTAATAAATTACCAACATTTAAAAGCAATGAAGAACTGAATCTAAGGGTGACTTACCAATGCTTTGGAATTGCACATCCTCAAATTTAATGACTGTGTCTAGGTCTTTGAGGGTCTGGTTCTTCCTCCTCATCAGAGCCAAAACGTCTTTTGAGCCTAGCTCTCGTTGTAGTAGTTGGGTCATCATCAAGGCCTTCCTCATCATTAGCCTCTTCTTCCATCATTGATCGTTCCAAATCTCTATTGTTGACATCACATTTCAAGAAAGTCGATTTGGACTGAGTGCAGAGTTGGGTTCCGACATGCAAGCATCACATCTGTTCTCTTCATCTTGGATGAATGACCAATTGGAATCACAACTTGGTTCCAATGTCTTATTGGTTGGGTCCACTGCCTCTTCATCATTGGACCGGTAATTTGTGCTGGATTCAACCTCCGCCAAATCCACGTACAATACATTGACACCACACTTTTGCACTTTTATTTGCTCTTCATTATATTCAATATCAAAAACTTTAACATAGAAATCAAACAAGGCCTCATCAAAATCCTTGTCTCTGGATGTTTCAAAAATTCCACTTTGATAAGCATGAAACAAAACGATCACATGATTGGACTCAGTACCTTTGAATTCCTCCATACTTGGCCAAGGGCAGTTAGATCCAAATTTGAAATGATCACAGCTATCGTTTTTTAATCGAAATTTGTAATCGACTCTTAATGTGCCTTCTTGATGGTGCTTCAAATCAACCACAATGCATAGAAC
The DNA here is from genome assembly GCA_032173925.1 of Heritiera fomes. Classification (NCBI taxonomy): domain Eukaryota; kingdom Viridiplantae; phylum Streptophyta; class Magnoliopsida; order Malvales; family Malvaceae; genus Heritiera; species Heritiera fomes. The sequence goes on along the minus strand of JAPDPM010000009.1, from coordinate 32,142,863 downwards.
AAAGCCCAAGAATCTTTTACTAGAAAAAGTTGGACTCAACTGGACAGTTATTGAAGAGTTTGTACTCCTATTCTTGAATATCTCTGGAATTTCACTTCCAGGAAAACAAGAAAAGACACTTTTATCATAGTCCATATGTCCATGACTGTAACGTTCCACATCAAATTCTTCTGCCATGCATTGAATTCTGAGCTGTGTACTAGCCACAATATTGTTGAGTGCATCCCCATCAAGGTTGAAGCAATTGTTGAACATAAAGAAATTTGCATCTAAATCCTCATACCAACATCTCCCGCTTTCAAAATCCCATTTTGAAAATCCTGGTTTTATTTTTTTCGAACAAAATTTCGAAACTCTTTCTAAAGATGTGCAGCCTGGTGCAATTAAATATCTTAAACAAGGTGGAAGTTTCGGCAATGATTTAAGGCTCTTGCAACATGTTAAATATAGGTAAATTAAATTTGAATGTTGTTTGATACCCTCTGGAATTTCCACTATATCTGATCCACTTAGATGCAATTGTTTCAAAAAGACCAAATTGCCCAACCCAAATATATTCCAGGGAAGTAACACTTTTATGGCTGTTCTTCTCAAATCAAGATAGAATAAACATCCCATTGTCTGTAAGATTTCTGGGAAATACTCTAAGTTTGAACAGCCATTGAGATTAAGTGTTTTAAGAGATTTGAACTTACAAATGCTTTTTGGAAGGCTCTTAAGCTTTGTGCAACCTTCCATGCTCCAATGGGCAAGGCTTTTAAGGTCTGAGATTGATGAAGGCACTTCTTCGATGGCTGTTCTGCTTAAATGAAGTTCTTCGAGAGATTTTAACTCACAAATGCTGGTTGGAATGCTCTTAAGCTTTTTGCAGTCATTCATACTCAAATAGGCAAGGCTTTTCAACCTTGAGATTGATGAAGGCACTTCTGTTATTGCAGTGTTGTCCAAAGTTAACCTTTCTAAGTTCTTTGGAACATTTGGAAACTCTGTGATGTTTGGGCAATCAGAGAGGATGATGTCTTTAAGGGCATCCAACTGAACAATCGTGCTTGGAAGATTATGAATTTGGCTGCCACTCATATCCAAAAATGCAAGTTGATTGAGACATCTGATTGACGAGGGCCTTTCTTCTGTTTGGTTCCCACGCAATTCTGGAAACAGGAAGATTGGGCAATCTTCAAGTTCAAAATATTTAAGAGATTCCAACTTATAGATATTCTTCGAAACAGCTTTAACCCTTGAGTGATTCAAAGCTAAATGCACAAGTTGGCCGAGATTACAGATTGAGTCGGGAATTTCTTCTAGCGCCGTGTTGCATAAAATCAACAATTCTATATGCTGTGGGAGCTCAGGAAATTTCCTCAAATTGTTACAATCATTAATTAGTAGGTCGTAGGGAAGATATTTCATATGAATCATGGACGGGAGTTCAACCAAGCTTTTGCATCCTTCAATTGACAGTGTTTTAATATTAATGGCTGCTGACAAATCTGGAATCCTGATTAAATTCTTGCAATGCTTGAGATCAAGCACTCTTAAGTTCACAAGATTCTATGCAATGAAGTTGAAAACAATATGAGATTAGTTTAAAGCCTTTAAGCTTATAGGGTATATTACTAAAATGAAAATAAAATGTTAAAGATTACCTGTTTTCCATACCAGAGTTGTTCAACTTTGCTATTACTTAATCTTAACTCAACAAGCTTCTCCGGACGAAATTTCGATGGCAAAGATTTCAGCATGCAGTACTCCCAATGAAAGTACCTTAACTCATTAGGAAGAGATTCAAGACCTGGGTCCAAAGGAACCAATTTACCTCCCTCCCCATAGAATTTGATAATTCTAAGATGATGCATCATTACAAATGCACTTGGATGCAACTGGATTTCACCAATTTGAGTCTGGTCTAGTAACATTCCTTGGATTGATTTTGTCCCCTATGATAAACAACAAAGAATAATTTACTGGAATGCATCAAGCATTTATATCAAGTAACGATGAGCAAGGAACAAAAAGTTAGTGCAGTTAGCTCTTACCCCGCCATTCTCGAGCACTTGACGAACGTCATCTTGAGTCCATAATCTACTGCGTTCTTCAGGATATGGGGATTGTGCAAGGACGACATTCCTACCCATTTCTCGTATCAAATCATGCATGCCAAGATTGTCATTTAAGAGGCATTTATCAATTAGGTTGGTAATTCCACAAAGAGCAATGGAACCACAACAACCTTCTAGTATTTTTGTCACATAATCTCTATCATAACCCTTAAAGAAGCATGCAATATCAAGAAATATATTCTTCTCTGGTTCTTGAAGCCCATCAAAGCTAATCTTTAGCACATTTTGAATCTTTGGATTGGGATATTGCTTTAGTCCATTCAATGCACTTTTCCAATATGCTATGCTCTTCTGATAAAGTGTAGAGGCCAGGACCTTAATAGCTATTGGAACACCCTTAGTATATTTCAAAAAACTATTTGATAGATCCTTAAAGTCGTGAACAGGGTGGTTTTGCTTGAAGGCAAACAGAGAAAAAAGCTTAAGAGAGTCATTGTAACTTAATTCCTTAACTTCATATATTCCATCAACTGATCCATTTGTAAGGACTTGTTTGTCTCTAGATGTAACAATGATTCTACTACCGAAACCAAAGTGGTCAGGGCTAATCCCTAATATTTCTAATTGCTCCAAATCATTGACATCATCAAGGACAACAAGAACTCTCTTACGACAGAGTCTATCCTTAATGAATGTAGATCCTATTAAAGGAGTACATATATGGAGGTTATCCTCATTTAATAATTTAGAAAGAAATTTATCTCGTAGAGCGATAATATCACATCTTTCTGACTGTTCTCTAACGTTTGCCAAGAAGTAGCAACTTTCAAATTGAGTAGAGACTTCATCATATACAACTTGAGCAAGAGTTGTTTTGCCTATACCACCCATTCCCCATATTCCAATAATGCGCACACCTTGATCCCCACCAATGCACAACAGCGATTTAATTTGCTCCATAGGAGGATCTATTCCAATGAGGCCTTTGTAATCACGTTTAGACAATCGATTCAACTTGTTTAAAACATCATGAACAATTTCCTCAATGACTATGGGTTCAGGCCTGCCCAATAAGCAAAAAAATAAATTAATTAATTAAGTTGAATGTAGTGAAAATTAAAAAGAAAATTAACCAATAGTAAGAAAAACAAATACTTACTTATCTCCGGTTAAGGACCACCCGCTTAAGTTGCCAACTTCAGTCAAAGCATGTCTCCACCCCTGAACCTTGTCTATTCTGTTTCCTTCATGGTCAACAAAAGCTTTTCCAAAACTCCCAGTTTGTTTCCGTATATCGAATGGGTTAACATGGTAGAAAACGGGAACCACAAGCTGTCCCCGTGAATCCCTACATTCCATTATCTTGGAGAGTTCTTCCAGGCACCAAGTTGAAGCAGCATAGTTTTGAGAAAAAACTATGGTTGAAATCATTGATTCTTCGATTGCTTGCAGTGCGCGAGAAATCTCTTCTCCCCTTGGGAGCTCTTTGAAATCAGCATAAGCTTCAATCCCCTTTCTTCGAAAAGCTTCATAGAGGTGATAGAGGAAGTTATTGCGTGTGTCTTCACCTCTAAAACTCAGAAAAACTTGATGCTTAGGGTGGCGGAAGAGATTAGGAGCAGAGGAAGAGGAAGCCATAAAAGATAACAAGAAGATTTTGTAAGGTAACTCCGTAACACAGTAAAAATGTTATTGAACACAGCCGCAAAGAATACAACTTCATCTTGCTTTTGTAAATCTAGATTTCGTTTGGTGGGGTGGATGAAATTCGTTGAAACTTCCACAAAATGGAAAAGAAAGATAAGCAACGCGGAATCCTACATCAAAGGAGTCAAGCAAAAGAATTAAATGCCTAGGACTAATTCTATCAAATGTATTCTTGACCAAGACTTAGGGTATTCATAACATGTTTCAATGAGTTAATGAGGCATCTAGATTCAAGACAAATGAGGATTTTAAGGATGTATTTGGTAGAACGTAAAGTCGAGAGGATGGGTAAAAGTGAACGGAAAAAAATGAGAATAAAATTATTTTTATTATTGTTTGGTAAAAAAATTAGAAAAATTGTTATTTTTTATTTTTTATTCACAAAAACAAATTCTAAATTAGAAAGATTACTAGAAAGAAAAAAAAAGTGAATCAAATGTGTATATTTATAAGATTGTTCATCATTTTTTAAAATTTTATTTTATTATCTTAATTTACTGTTGATATAATTGTAAATTTTATTCGGATTTTATCCAAATTTTAAATAGACTTGTTAATTTTGTTAATTTACTAATGGTATAAGAAAAATTATCATGTTAAAATTTATATCAGTACGTCAAACACAAAATAATTTTTAGCTTATGCCGAATTCATATATAGTTTTACCAAAACTTTAGTTTGTTTCATTTTCATATTATCTAAACTTATCAGGTCTAATTCCTCACCTACTTTATAATACTTTTTTAGAATTCACATTGCCCCTCCTTGACCCCGTCCTATAATTTTTAACTTGGATTTCAATTCAAAAAATATTAAAACCTCATACTTGATTTTATTTTAATATAGATTATAGAGAAATTACTTTAAATCGTTAGTAGAGTTCTAGAGTTTATTAATGGAATTAATAAAATTATATTTATCTTCTAAGACATTAAGAAAAATCAATTAAAAAATATCAACGAAATTACCTAAAACATTCACTCAGTATATACTCGATTAGTACCGTAATTAACACCTAATTAATCACTTTGGTTATTAGAGAAAATACCCAAAAAAAAATCATAAGCCAACAACGTGACAAAATTGCTATTATTAATTAAGAATTTAAACACTCCCTGGTGTTAAATTGTGTACAGTAATTTTAAGGATACTATGATTTAAAGCATATAAGCTGAAAACTTGTAACCAAAATCGTTATATTATCCCTAAAATCTTTAATCTCTATTAATTAAAGATTAACTTAATTGGTAAGTTTTCTTTATCTTGTTAACAAGGGATTTTAAATTTGAATATAATCTTTCATTAATTTTTAAACTTTATATAGAGGACCCCATTTTGTGTAAGCAGTTGATAAATTAGAAGTTCTAGCTTGATTTTATCAGAAAATTCAAGAAAAATATACAATTGCAGTGTAAATTGCTCAGCATATTTAACATAATTAAGGGTGCAAGTTTTGCAAAGGTTGTGTAAGGTGGTCCAAACTGGAATCACCCCCAACTTTAAACTGACAACCATATGGCATAAATACAATTTAAAAAAAAAAAGAGCATAAAGAAGCAATTTGTCAAATAAAAAATGCAAATTGAAAGAACTTCAATAATTAGCGTTTGACATAGATGGTGCAAGACAGAAAGTCTCTTCACTCATAATCTTGTATCCTCTGGCAACTCAAACTACAGAAGGAAAAGTCCAAAATCAAGCATATAGCATAAAAGAAATATTCTTCCTGCAGATGCTTTACCTTCCATCTGGCTTGTCCTCTTGATGTCTTGTCTGAAGATTGATGACTTGCTTGCTCCTGCAAACATTTTGAGCACAAATAAATTTACAAGAAATTTCACTTAAGAATGGAATTTTTAGATTCCATGGACTTGGATCATTGACACATCGAACATTGTATACTGTAAAGGTTCCTGAGAGTAGCAGTTATAGAAATATCTCATGCCAACGGTTTGAGAGCTCAAAGAAAGGGTGAACTGATCTAAGAGGTATGATTCACATCAGCAACATTTAAATCGATGGGGTAGACTAAAGGGACACTACTAATATATAAAGGAAGCTGAGTTTTAATAGAAAATAAGAGCAAAATAAAATAATGGTCAAATAATGATATACCGTATTATCAAATAAAAGTCATCTTGAGCGTTATAACAATGAACAATTCAAGAAGACTAACAAATAATGAAATGAAACAGGTGAAAAATTGTTTTAGCAAAAAAAAAAAATCGTCAACAGCTAAAGAACCAAAAGGTATATTCAGCCTCACCCAAATGTGCATCTTTAAGACCTTTCCTACTCTGCATATTTCAGGGTATTCATAGTATGAATATTGTAGCAAACAATCACTGTCTAAGAATTGCCACTCAGACCATCTTTAAGGATCCTGGTTAGTTTACTGCAAAATTACCAAAAGCTGCATAAGCAATGAGGGCACAGGCTACTACTATAGCTACAATAACCACTAACATATACCTATTGTAGCACGGAACATAGGCAAGACCCTTTGTTTCATGTTTTCCCAAATTTGTTATCCAGTTCACTAAAGCAAGAAGTGAATTATCAATGATAGCTCAATCCATCAGCTTTTGGTCCCCACTGTTTCTTTCAGAAGCTCGTTCACTGCCACCAAGATCTACAAGGGCAACTTTTCCTCAAACGACTTGATTTTTAGATTTGTTTCTCTGTTTTCTTCTTACAGTAATCTCCAGAACTGCATGTGATCTAATAGGATGGAGACAACTTTGTATGAGATCATGCAAAAAGTGAGAATACATTGTGAGTGCTCCAACTGTAACATCCCAATTATTGAAAATCCGTACTAACTTTTTCCTTTTCCTTACAGTTGGTTAGGCTATGCTTAGTGTCTCAGATTTATTCTTAAGCTAAATTTACATTAGCTAAATCAATATCTTATAATCACTTTGGTCTCAGTTCAAATTTTCTGACTAAGCATGCAATCACATTTTAAAATTATATTACTTAACAAAATTTATATCCTTCAAAGTTGCATGCATCATTACATACCATAAATGTACTATGTATTTCCTTTAATTACATCCTCATACTATAAAAGTACTATAGTATAAGTCTGTATATAACATGGATAACTATACATTATATACCTTAAAAGGTGGTACAAAAACCTCGAAGGACATGTCAGAACCCCTCACACAGAATCGTCTATTGGAAATAATCTAAGAAGGAGAAGAGAGGGTGAGCTTATAAAGCCCAGTAAGAAATACACATAAAGAGATAGATACTTAAGCTATATGCAAGTATCTAAAAATGCTTAATAAGTTCTAAAACGTAAGGGATATTTCTAAAACAAAGAATCGGAAGAATTTCCTCTACAACTTGTTAGGGGTTTAGGGATGAGTTAGGAAGGATGCTTTAAAACACTTCACTTGTCCCTTTTTCCTAACACCTAAGCCATAGAGAAGTCGAAAAATTTCATCAAAAATGGAATTCATGTATTCTGAAAATCAGATGTGAACCAAAATAGTATAACAGAAATTCAATTAATAAAGCCATGCTGTGCAGATATGTAAAAGAGTCAACTTCAAAATTTATACCATAATTCAAATCATATAAATCCGTATCAAAACATTTCAGATTCAGAGTTCAGATATCAGAAGTTCAGAAATCATACAGAATTCAGAAAGCCATTTCAAATTTTAGAGTTCAAATATCAAAAGTTCATAAATCATACAAAAATCATAAAATAACTGAAAGTGGAGACTTGGCAATAACTCAGTATACATCAAGCAGCAAAGATATCTCATTAGGATAATAACAGATAGACATATGACCATACTTCGAGTGGTCTACAATGAACACTGATCAAGTGTCATCTGTAATTGCTACGGATTGGATCAAATTACACAACAATAAAGCACACAGAATACATATCAGATAAGATACAGTATGCCCCAAAGGTCACACTACGGCCAGATACTATAAGCCTCGAAGGTCACACTATAACCAAATACTGTAGGTCCCGAAGGTCACACTACAACCAGATACTACCGGATCCAAAATATATAGTAGTCCAGATACCGCAAGATGATGGTTAGCCAGTGTCTCAAAACATAAGGTTTCATAATTCAAAATTCAAATCAGTAAGTCAAATTATACAATTATTCATAGGAGTTCATTGTAAGACCTGATTCTAGACCCGAATTTCATAAAATTGATAATGGAAATTAAATAAATAATGAATATTGATTTCCATTTTGGTGAAAAGCTCCTTAACTTGAGATGTAAAAGGAGCAATTTTGGTGAAACACTATGGGCGAGTACTACAATGGAAGAGCTCGCCAATGGGCGAACAAGGGTGATCGCCAATGGAGGATGACTAGATGTATCTAATGGCCATACTGGCGAATAGGTGAGTTCGCCAACGTGTGGCGTGAATCAGAGCAAAGTTGGCAAGTTGAGCCATACCTGGTGATCGCACGAATGGGGCGAGGACTTGTGATCGCCCATATGGATTGAGTGAGTTATATGATAGCAAGTGGGCGAGTAGAGCAATATATGGTGATCGCCAACAATGTAACAATTGCTAAAATCGCCAAACCTCTATGTGATCGCCAAGTAAAGGAAATCAGCTTATAAATCACCAAATATTGTTGGCAAACTGAAATTGAAATAGAATGGGCAAGCTGAGGTCTCAAGTTGAATAGGCGAACTGGAACTGAAATCAGCACGTAACCATTGCAGCCAAAATTGACTTTGTAAGTCATACGGTTGAAAACAATTAATAGAGAGGATGTTAAAGTCAATAAGGAATTTATCCTTATTGGTTGAGAAATAAAACAAAGTTAATAGCAGAAGAAAAAGGCGTGTGGAAGGGAGACTTTCACGTCACCTTGAACTGCAGTTTTTCTTCATACATTAAAGGAATGAAAGACGTGAAATGATGGAAGAAATAGGATAAGGGACAGGTGGTAGATTTTGATTTGGAAAGCATGGCTATATATATATATATATATATATATATATATATGAAGATTAAATGGAAAACCGATGCTATGTTGCTGCAAATTCATATTCGGTTCCTTCCATTTCCACCATGCTTGATTTACTAAACTTCACCCTTAAGTCGGCTAAACAAGTAAACCAGCTTGCAAAACCTTTCCTCCATTGTTAATGAGCTAAAGGAATAAGAAAAGTAAGGCCAACGTGAAACAGAAAATGTTCTGTTCTGGAGGTGCAGTTGGTTAAGGTGAGTTTCCATATTCTACGGTTATTTTGGTATTTGATGATATAGTTCGATGTTTTACAAAGTAATGAACATAGAAATAGCCTTGTTTTAGTTAAATCTTGCTAGAATATACCAGAAACTAGAACAAGGTATAGTCTGAAAAATAATTGAGCATGAACAAAGAAAGAAATGGAAATATTTTACCCCCTGTAACTCAAATTGACAATTACGCTTCCTTGTTCCCTTTCCCAAGTGACGGAATACGAATCTATTTGACTTATATGTTCCATACCGTTCACATGCAAGTCACACTCTAGGCTTTCTTTCGAGAACACCAACTTCGGATGATCTAATCACAATAACAAAACCTAAGTCTCTTCCAATCTTCCTAGCCCATGTGATCAAAGCATTTCGACTATTGAAAACCTGAACAAAATAAATTTAATAATTAGTTTTTTTAATGTATTTGTATTAAAACATTATATTAATTTTAAAGATACTTACCTTGTTAGTAGAAAATGCATGAGTACAGTCATATATTCCTTTATCCGCACTATTGGATTCTTCATTGTATGCTAGTATTGTTTTGTTACTCTGCAAATATTAAACAATAATTAATTATAATTATTACAATAAAGTATATAATAAATTAATTAATTAATTTTATTTATTAAAATAAAATTGATAAATATTAGCCATTAGTGCAAGCTTGCTTGCGCAGAAGGCTCAAGTCCGCACAAGCTAGCATATCAATGTAAGCAAGCTTGCGCGGAAGTGGCATATCCGCGCAAACAAGCTTGCGCAAATATTTGTTTGCAGTGCAAATGAATTTGCACTAGTAGCTAGTTCTAGTGCAAAATTGGCGAAATCGAGAAAAAAATACAAAATCTTACCTCCTCTTCTTCACCAATGCTTTCATACTCTTTGTAGCTATCTGTGAAATCCTCAATTTTCTGTAATTTTCCCATACTTGTAAGTTTTCCAACTTGGATTAATGGAAGAAATATGAATTTTCTGATATATAAATGATGCATGGGTCATAAAGGGAATTAAGGCAATTGATGGTCAAACAATCAATGGTCAAAAGGGTCAATGGATGGTCAATGGCTAAGAAGAGATGATGAGGAGATTAGAATGCATTTAATGCATTAAATGAAGCTTAATGACTCACCATCATCTTCTCCCACACGGCAGCTTCCTTCCCCATCCCTCTCGTTGCTTCCATTTTTCTCTTAAGTGTCCAAGTTTCTCACCTTGACAAACCCCCTCATCTAACCATCGATTCATCTAGCTCGTTGAATGAAAAACGATCCTTATCGATAGCCTAACCTATGCCTTTAATATGAAAGGTTGAACCCAAGTAAGTAAGGAGATCTAGAAATCCAAAGATTTGGTGAATTGCAAAGGTAAGGGAGTTAGATGGTTTTATGTTGATATTTTGATGGTTAGGGATTGTATGAAGTGGATATAGTAGATTTATTGAGGTTTAAATTGTCATGATGTTTACAGCTTGAAGAAGTGAGAAAGGACAAGTGTAGATTGGCTACCAAGCTTGTGGATTTATCTCAATTGAGGTAAGGAATTTATGTAACGGACGTAAGGCGGCTATATCCGCATGCTTTAATGTGATTTTGATGGTTTTGGAGAGAAGCATCAGTTGTATCTTGCAGGAAAAATGACATTTTTGGACTTGTCTCCTAATACCAATTAGGTTAGGAGCAGCCGACTGCCTTAATTAGCAGCCGACTGCCTAGAGACATCCAAAAAGCCGTTTTTCAAAAATCGACTCAAACCAGTCGACTACTATGTAAGCCAGTCGACTGTTTGTATTCATTTATTAATTTTAACAAATAGTAACGTATAAATATGTGATTTGTTTATTTATGCTTCCAAACAAATTTATTTAAAACTTATTCATTGAATAAATTATTTAGTATTTGGTTGGAGTTTGATAAAAATAAATCTTTATATTACGTAATTACTCATAGGATATTTAAATGAATTTATTTATGATATATTGATAGCGTATAATCATTATATACTATCAATGCATAAGAGGTTAACACTTCATCAATAAATCTTTTGAAAAAATTTTATTTGTATTTATTTTTAAGGACTTAATATTTTTTTAGTTTGCTTATTGATAAAGTATCAACTTATGATATATTCATAGTGTATAGAAATCCTATACTATTAATGTATCATTTATAAACTCTATATTAATATGTAATTATTAAAATTACATGTTTTTATAAGATTTTTTTAATTTGGAATCATATATATTATTATTAGAGTGAATACAATTTATTTGTATAGTTATTTTATTATAATTCGCAAACATGTTCTTTTAATGTTCATGAATACGTATATGTGAACATGTTTGTTTTTTTTTTAGAGAAGGAACACACCACTAACACCAAAACACATTGGTTTGGGGAACATGTTTGTTTAATTTTCAATAATACGTGTTCGTGAATATGTTCGATAATGTTCATGCACGAACTTAGCAAACATGTGCTAGTTATAAATAGTATTAAAAAAATAAACAAACGAACATGAAAATAATGATGTCCATCTATGTTCGACTTGCTTATACCCTATCCAAAAATTTTAGAATCCTTTTAATATAATACATATTAAATAAATTTTAATTAACACCACACCTTTGGAGAGAGTGATGAACCTTAACTGTGACGAAACTACAAATATAATTAATCTCATACTGTTAAAAAAATTATGATACCTATGGTTTACACTAAAAAATTTTAATTAACACCTCAAATTATAAATTTTATTTGCTATTTTTTAGTTTAATTTTAGAGTTTATATATGATGCACTGACAGTGTATAACTTCCATGCGTTGTCAGTTAACCATAATATGACACCTCATATGCAGGTTTATAAAAATAAATATTAATAAAGTTTTTAAATTTATTTTTAAAAGCCTATATACTTTTAAACTTTACTCATCAATGAAATGTCGTTCTATAGTTGACAACAATGTATAGAAGCTAATTCAAGAGATTAAAATCAAATTACTATTAAAAAAAAGCTTATCACAAATATTAAATCATAATCTTTTAAATTTTTATAAAACAAACCAACTGTCCGTTTAACTTTAACGTTAAATTTTGTTTGTTGATCATTGTTTAAGAGATTAATGATGCATTAATTAATTCAGATTCATTTTTTAAAAATTTTATTTCTTGAAAAACTTGTTAAATATTTTAAACAAAGTTACTCCTCTGATGCATTTTATTTTTTTATTTTTTATTTATGAATTGATAAAATTTATAATTTAAACGAACATGTATCAATTACAAGTAGTATTAAAAATATCAATGAATATAACCTTTTATCATTTCTAGGCATTCACCTTGGTTGTACAGTGAATTAGCAGCGCAATTATGCGTAAGTCCGCAATGTCACAATCATAGTTAAGCCGACTGTGAACTTGCTTTGTAATATATGTGATTAAAACCACCTGATCACTTTTGATTATTAGGGGAAAAAAAAAGCCAACAACATGGTAAATTTCTATCATTAATTAAAAATTCAAAATAATACCTCATACTATAACTTACAAACTAAATAATAATTCCCAACAATCTTACATCATACCTTTTTTTTTTCATAGAAAGTAAAGGAGAATGAAATGGAACATTCGAACTTGAACCTAATTTCTCGTAAGAAAAAGTAATAATCGTTAAGTCAAATTTTGATTATTAATCCCACATTGTAACTTAATATAAAGTCGAACAACTTATTTTTGAGCATTTTCATTGCTTTTTTTTGTCGAAATTCTCTGGTATTTGAAGATCATTTTGAGTTTTGAATAATCTAGAGTCGAGTTACGCTCAGATCCAAAAGCGAGAGGAGCTCTTCCAATATTATTTTTTCCATTCACAAAACTCAAATTCAAGATCTTATTTAATAGGCATCGAATTCCTTTCACTCAGTCCAACAAATATTGGTGAGCATTTCCATTGCTATTACCTTATTAAGCTAAGCATAAATTGTAGTTTTGTGTAGGCAAATTTAGGGTGATAAACATTGTGTCTCAATCCTATCTCGATTGTTTTCTACCCATCTTCCCAATTTCGCCTTCAATTTAGGAATTGGGCATAGGTTTAAGGTTTGGGCTTCTCTCCACCTTTCTTTCTTTCGTTCTTTTATATTTATATATATATATATATATATATATATATATATATATATATATAAGTACAATTTCGAAAACAAATGATTGATTTCTGTACAAAATAAAAAAAAATGATAGATTCGGTCAGTCAAACGTTTTAGTTGAGAGATATATGTCTAAATTTATGAAAAAATTTGTGAATAATATTTTATATGTAAAATTATATATATCTATATCAATATCAGCTTAAAATTGGTCGGAAAATATTTAAATTCAAATAAAATTTGAAAAAAAAATACCAGTTTGCGTTATAAAAAATTAAACTTAATAGTAAGATACTGAGGTAAATTTTGTTAATCAATTACTTATAAGTTATAATGCATTTAGCTAATTTAAATAAAAGCCGAAATTCTTTATAATTTTTTATGCCAACAATTTTTTGATTAAGTGATTAAAGATAAATTGTGGTATCTTATAAGATTTGGTTACGAATTTAAGCAACCCCACTCTATTCCTAATTACTATAACTATGGTTTTTTAGGCAAGATATACTACTAATATGATATTAATTACAATAAACTTAGCTAGTCAACTAAATTAAAAAGATTAATTTCAACAATATCATGTTGTGGGTATTGTCCATAATTTGAAATTTACCAAAACAAATTTAAGTGATCCAGGACCGAGTAGAGTGCTTTCGAGGTCATTCATCTTTAGTGTGAATAATTATTTTTGCTACGTGCCTACCGTTATTTTGATTGTAAATGTGAAGATTATTATTTTTTTATGAAAAAAATGAAGATTATTTCACAATTTGCTTCTTTCAAAATATAAATAAATGTGATTTTAAACATTCATTCAAATAATCATAAATTTATTTTTAAAGTAGGAAAGTTTTATAAATTTGAAATTTGAGTTTTAATATATATATTTCAAATAAAAGAATTTTTGTACAAAAAATAATAAATATTTGTATCAATAATCAATGTTCATAAAAAATTATCTTATATACTATCAATTGAGTTTTTAAACTCTACACACAAAGTTAGCAAAATGGCACATGTCCCTTAGTGTATATTAAAAAGTAAAAACTTAACTAAAAATAGTGAGATATGTGTTAATATTTTAACTTTATTTGTGGAGTTAAGATTTTTTTATTGTTAAGTGTATAAAAATTAAAAAACTTCCCCAGTGTTTATTTATATCCTTTGTTAAAAAATATTGTTATCTCATGCGCGATCAATGAAGTTCACAAACTTGACAAAATATATAAATATAATCTTTCTTAATTTAAATATATATTTTCTTATCCTATTTTTACGTACATTAGTAGTTCTTATATACTATACATATATATTTATTTGTACTTGCTGTCCATATATTTATATTGTTCCTATACTCATGTATATTACATTTATTTTAATGTATTTGTATTATTTATTTCATTAAATGAATATATTGTTATATTTACTTATTTGTTCCTTTAATTATCTCTACATAGATTTCGTAAGTGTATTCATCTAATTTATTAATTTTCTTCGCAATTGTGTAAAATTTTTAATTTATTTTCCTCATATGAATTAATAAATATATATATCCTGAACTTATTTATACAATTCTAAATTTCACAAAGATATTAATAATTTATTGTTAAATTTACTAAACTTAAAACTTCATTCTCATTACTTAAATAATAATAATTACTGAGTACATCTCCGTACTTAACTTATCCTATGTTTTTTATTTATATACTATCATGGTACAGAAATTTGCAGTCCTCACATAAAAATATAATACAAAAGATTCAGTATGTTTGCAAACAGGGAAATATTCACAAATTAGCCAAATCATTTGCCCGTTAAGCAATATTAAGAGTTATAGAAGATGACTTGTTGAAGAGTCAAGAGAACTCCAAGCCCTCCAAAACCCCAACCACTCGCCTTCTGCATATTTTACAAACGCAAGATTTGCCTGCTATTACATGCCGCTGCACGCACAAGATCTATGGAGCAGTTGTCTTTGTTGCTCTGCTTACAATACTTCCACCATTAACACAATTTTAACTGAACGTTTCATACGTAGTCTTGGTCCTCTCCCAGTGATCAGTCAATAGTATACTCAATAAACAAACCAAAAGGCCAAGATTATGATCAATTCCATTGTGTTTCATATTGCTCCATTGGGAAGCAAATAAGTTTAGCATTTTCAGTACACGTTTAAAAGCTGGTACCTGCAGGAAACTACTCTGATTGACCACCTCAAGCTCATATTTTATAAAGAAGGGTCCCTGATATTACACCTGCAGTTACCATTTTCAAATGGGAACATTTCAGAGAAAATGCAGATGCTACTAAAAGTCGTATATATAAAAGAGATGCAGGTCAGACAATGCAGAGCCTTCAGCATAATTAACCGTTTGCCTTTACCAAAATCTGAAGGAAGATATCACACACGCCCACACCATGTGAGATTCCGTATTCCATGGAGATATAATGTTGTACTTACTGAACACAAAAAAGGGTATATTATATAAATATACTTGGTAAAGCTTTTGTTGCTATGTGGGTAATACAATAAAAAGGCTTAACAAATTTTTGTTCTTTGATAAAATAATTCCTGCACGTTTTAATGGCATTAGACTAGAGCAAAAAGCCTCAGCTGGAAAGGCTCTGCATGCATTTCAAACTGGATCATGTAACTTTGCATGCATGCATGTCTTTTCATCTCTCTCGCAGCAAACAATCCGTACTTAATTAAACACTCTTTTAACTCAAGAACCATAATCTTGTATCACACATCTTAATTTCAGTCGATGACATGATTTTAACCCTTATATTACACATGCAGGTATACTGTATTTCTATTATCTGTTACAGTAATTATTTGTCATCTTTGTTTCATGTTGTTTACACTACAGATTCTAAGCTTCAAAGCTGATCCAACTCAGGGTAAAGAATCCAGCACATAGAAGACCTAAAGTGATTCAGGTTCAACTAAGTGGACCCTTTTGTTCGTCACTGTCAAGCTGTGTCATGGATTTAAAACATCCAGGAAGGACAGCTATATATTACCCTGGAAAACCCCAAAAGTACAGATTGAAGTTGTAGGCTTTGATTGAAGTTTGTGGGCATTGGCTGGTAAAAGAAAAGGTATGATCAGAGAGCAAGATAACCTATCTCTATGATGTGATCTGTCCTTTTATATATCTATGATTCCATGCATGCAAATGTCATAATTGGCCGGGAATAATTACACATTTGCATCCCCTTAATAAATTACCAACATTTAAAAGTAATGAAGAATTGAGTCTAAAGGTTGAGTTACCTGTGCTTTGGAACTGTATTAACTGGACTTTAAATAAGACCAGCAAGCAAGATATATTTGAGAACTTGCACCTCCTCAAAACAAATGAAAGTATTTCAGTCTTCCAGGCTCTGGTTCTTCCTTCCCATCAGAGCTAAAACTTCTTTTGAGCCTAGGTCTCATTGTAGTAACAGGGTCACCAAGGCCTTCCTCATCATTAGTATCTTCTTCCATCATAGAACCTTCGAAATCTCTGTTGTTGATATCACAATTCGAGGAGAGACAATTTGGATCAATTGCAGAGTTTGGTTCCAATATGGAAACATCACATCTTTTCTCTTCATCTTGGATGAATGAAAAATTGGCATGACAACTTGGTTCCAATGTCTCATTGGTTATGTCCACTGCCTCTTCACCATCAGACCTGTAATTTGTGTTGGATTCAAACTCTTTGTCATTAGATCTCACGGCATCCACATAGAATTCATTGACACCACAATTTTGCACTTTGATATGCGCATTTTTCCATTCAAAATCAGTAGCTTCAACACAGAATTCAAACGAAGCCTCATCAAAATGCTTGTTTCTGGATGCTTCAATATTCCACTTTCAAAACCATCAAACAAAAGGATCACATGATTGGACTCAAAGCGTATCTGTTGAACCAAATGGTCTGGCCAAGACCAGCTATATGCAAAATTGTGATGATCACCGCACTTGGTTTTTAAATGGTATTTGCATTCGACTCTGAAACTTCTGCAGTCATGAATATGCTCAAAATCAACCACAATGCAGAGAACAAAGCCCAAGAATCTTTTATTAGAGCTTGCTGGACGCAACTGGACAGTTATTGAAGAATTTGTACTCCTATTCTTGAATGTCTCTGAAATTTCACTTCCAGGTAAACAAGAAAAGACACTTTTATCATTGGCATGATCAGCACCTTCATAAGATTCCACAGCAAATTCCTCTGCCATGCATTGAATTCTGAGCTGTGCATTACCCACAATGTTGTTGACTGCATCTTGATCCAAGTTGAAGCAATTATTGAACATAAAGCAATTGCAATCTAGAGGATACTGATACTAACATCTCTGAGCTTTCATATATTGAAATTGCTCCCCTTTCGAAATTCTCTCTAAAGATGTGCAGCCTTCAGCATCTAAAAATCGTAAACATGGTGGAGGTTCTGGCAATCATTGAAGGCTCTTGCAAGATATTAAATATAGACATATTAAGTTAGAAAGTTGTTTGATATTCTTGGGAATTTCCACTATATACGATCCACTTAGATGCAGTTCTTTCAAAAAGACCAAATTGCAAAAGCTACTAGGGACACTGAGGTTTTTACTATCACCCAACCCAAATATATTCGAAGAAAGTAACCCTTTTATGGCTGTTTCGCTCAAATCAAGATCGATTAAACATTGCATAATCTTTAAGATTTCTGGGAAATACTCTAAGTTTGAACAGCCATTGAGATCAAGTCTTCCTAGAGATTTTAACTTACAAATGCTGGTTGAAAGCACCAATAATACACTCTGGAGAGTGTATCAAGAAGTTTACTTTTGAGAAAAAGTGACGAACCCCTGTTTTACACCTTATAGCAAGTGTGGCTCCTTGAGAAAAGATGAGAGAAAGAAATTTAATTTAGGTTTTCCTGATACCCTTTTGTATTGCCACGAATAAGTACTTATATGAGTTCTTAAACAAACCTCAACCAATCATATTAAGTCTAAAAAACAACTAAGCAATAAATAAAAGAATGACTCATTATAAGCCCTCAAACCACAAATCCCTCAAGTCTCGTTGATCTCTTCTTGTTCCTAGTTGATCGACGAACCGGTACTGAATTTGAAGTTGCAACAGCTTGGTCATCAATAGCAAGCTCTCCATTATCATCCACCAGGAACCCATCACCTCCCTCTGCCAACGTATCATTCCCCACCTCATCAAGCACCGTCTTGTCCTCAAGGCGCAACTGCGGATATACTTTCTGCAATTCAGCAATGGATTCCCAGGAAGCCTCATCTGGTGGACTATCATCCCATTGCACCAAGGCTTGTGGAACTATCTGGCCATCACATAAAATAGACCTGGTGTCGCAAATAACTAATGGAGAAGAAACTGGTTTATTGTCAATACTTGCAGCTGGCAAGGGAAACACAGGAACAGTGGAACTGCCATGAAATGGTTTTAAAAGCGATACGTGAAACACCGGATGAACACGAGATTCCAGTGGAAGTTCCAACTTATAGGCAACCGGACCAATTTTCTCCAAGACACGAAAAGGCCCATAATAACGTTTCGCCAATTTATTAAAAGCACGACGAGCAACTGACACTTGACGATAAGGCTGTAACTTGACCAAAGCAAGATCACCAATCTGAAATTCAAGTTCACATCGTTTTCGATCTGCTTTTTGTTTCATGCGCAATTGGGTCGCCTCTAAGTTGGCCTTAAGATCACGTAGCAACTGGTCCCTATCATTCAACAGATCATCCAAAGATGCAATGTTAGTAGAATGAGCAGAATATGTAGGTATCAAATTTGGAAGTCGTCCATAAAGAGCCTGGAATGGAGACATGCCGATACTACTATTATAAGATGTGTTATGGCAATATTCAGCCCAATGAAGATATGAATACCACACTGTAGGACGCTCATGAGTGAAGGAACGTAAATATTGTTCCAAATTCCGATTAACCACCTCAGATTGGCCATCCGTTTGAGGATGATAGGCACTACTATAACTAAGAGTGGTACCGCTGAGTTCAAAAAGTTTCCTCCAAAATTCGCTCAAAAAAATTGTATCACGGTCAGAAACAATATTGGATGGAAAGCCATGTAACTTGATAACAATATGGGTGAATAACTCTGTCGCCTTAGAAGCAGTAAAAGAAGTTGGCAAAGCACCAAAATGAGCAAATTTTGAAAGACGGTCCACCACCACCATTATAACTGTATATCCCCGCGACAAAGGCAAAGAAACAATAAAATCCATGGTAACCATGCTCCATACTTGATCAAGAATTGGTAATGGTTGGAGATATCCCGCTGGTGCTTGCGTAGAACACTTAATTTGTTGACAGACAAGGCAAGAGGAAACATATTGCTCTACGTCTTTACGCATACCATGCCAAAAGAATTGAGAGGATAAACTGACCAAAGTCCGTTTAATACCCATGTGACCCGCCAAGGGAGTAGAATGAAATTCCTTCAATAAAACCATTTTCAAAGTTGAAGTAGCTCCTAAATAATAACGACCTTGGTAAAGAAGAATACCATCTCTAACAGAAAATGCCCTTGGAGCCGAACCATCGTGCACCTGAGAATGAAGTTTTTGTAATTCGGGAAGTGTAGAATTTTCCCTTTTCAAATCAGTCAAAAACATGGGTATAGGGCTACTGGAAAAAACCGAGAAGCTCACGACATCACCACCCTCAAATTGCCGAGACAAAGCATCCGCTGCTAGGTTTGATTTTCCACACTTATATTCAATGGAAAAATCGAATCCCAACAATTTTCGTATGTAATATTGTTGATTCGGGTTGTGAATGGCTTGCTGTAATAGTTCCTTCAAACTTTTATGGTCAGTACGTACAATGAAAGTACTACCAATTAAATATTGTCGCCACTTGTAGACTGCTTCAACAATAGCATGCAGTTCCTTTTGGTAAGTAGAAGAAGCTTGCAAACGAGGACCAATTTTCTTACTAAAGAAAGCAATTGGATGGCCATCTTGCATTAACACCGCCCCAACCCCAGTGGAAGATGCATCTGTCTCAATTACAAATGGTTTGCCAAAATCAGGTAAGCGAAGTACAGGCGCAACAGACATTGCCTTCTTCAAATTGTGAAATGCCGAATCCGCCTCAGGGGACCAATAAAAATTGTCTCTTCGAAGCAAATCTGTAAGAGGGGTGGCAATATGGGCATAATTCTTTACATAACGCCGGTAATACCCTGTCAATCCGAGAAACCCATGAAGTTGCTTAACGGTTGTGGGTCTTGGCCAAGAGACCATGGCCTCCACTTTCTTTGGATCAGCATGAACACCATTAGAATCCACCAAATGACCCAAGTACTCGATTGTATGTTGACAAAAAGAACATTTTGAAAGTTTCACAAAAAAACTATTAGTTGCCAGGCATTGTAAAACCAATTCCAAACGGTGAACATGAGTATCTTCTGAGGGACTATAAATTAATATGTCATCAAAAAAAACGACAACAAACTTACGTAAATAAGGAGCAAATATATTGTTCATAACGGCCTGGAAGGTTGATGGAGCATTGGTGAGTCCAAAAGGCATAACCAGGAACTCATAATGTCCCTCATGATTTCTGAAAGCAGTTTTACAGACATCCCGAGGATGAACACGTATCTGATGATACCCTGCCCTCAAGTCTAATTTCGTGAAAAGAACAGCACCACTGAGCTCATCAAACAATTCATCAATAGTTGGAATTGGAAACTTATCTTTCATCGTCGCATCATTTAGCTTACGATAATCAACACAGAATCGAAACGATCCATCCTTCTTTTTCACCAATAAGACCGGCGATGAGAAAGGACTCCTGCTAGGACGGATAATGCCCTGGTTCAACATTTCATTAACTAACCTCTCCATCTCCCCTTTTTGGAAATAGGGATAACGATAAGGTCTGACATTTATGGGCTGCGTCTTAGGGGCTAGGTGAATCTGATGGACATAGTTTCGAAAGGGAGGTAACCCAGTAGGAACCCCAAAGACCTCCACATATTTCTGTAGAACGTTCAACATAGATTCCGGTAGATTTGGAGGCCACTCAGGCTGTTTCGTAGTAGAAATAACCTTGCCCTCCAACTCATCTGACACCGTAGCTTCAAATACTTCAAACAACCCCTGCACTGCCTCATGGCAAAGCAATGACTGCAATTGAGAAAATGTAATTGACTTAGGAATACAATCATCACCACGCAGTACCACTTGGCGTCCTTGCCACATAAATTCCATAGATGGTATAGAAAAATTTTGCGCTACCGTCCCAAGTTCCTGTAACCACTGAACCCCTAACACTATATCCGGTCCTTTGATAGGTAAAACAAAGAAATCAATTGAGAAATCCACTTCTTGCAAAGATAGAGAAACATCCGGACATTTACACATACATAAAAGGAAGTCACCACTACCAATATAGACCCGAAAAGCTGACATAGGTAATGTATTCAGTCGAAGCTCCTCCACCAACGTAGGAGTAATAAAGTTGTGGGTACTCCCACTGTCAATTAATATATGCACCAATTTTCCAGCCAAAGTTCCCATCAAGCGAAGTGAACGCGGACTCCCGGGACCCGAAAGTGCATTTAAACTTGAAACATCAGCCAAAACAAGTGTGTCGTCAACAGGCTGCGAATCATCACAATCATCATCTTCCACTGCCAAAATCATATAGCTACGATTTGGACATTTATGGTTTCTGGACCATAATTGGTCACAGTTAAAACATAGGCCCTTGGCCCTTCGTTCCTCTTGCTCTTTTGTTGAAAGCTTACGGAAAGGGATGGAATTTGGTGTAGTTGTGGTTGTAGCCGATTGTAAAGGTTTAGGCATGGATAGAGTGGACCCCGCAGCCACAAAAGTTGGCTTGGGTAACATCGCAGTAGACAAAGTTGTTGAAGGTTTATTGGCGTCATGCACTGTACTAGGCGTCGAGTGAGAAAAATTTGGCCGAGAGTTCCAACGTGTAGCTGGCTGCACCATAGTTGAATAATTGCATAATCGCGATTCATGCATCTTTGCCATCGTGAAGGCCTCCAATAAGGACGCAGGTCTACTTATAAGAAGTTCCTGTTTTAGTAACGGTTTCAAGCCCCCAATAAACATGGAAATTAACAAATCGTGTGAAATCCCAGTAACTCTATTCAACAGTCGAACAAATTCGGCTTGATAATCAGCAACCGAATTTTTCTGTGTTAACTTAGACAATTCCGCCTGAAAGTCTTCATACTTGGAAGGACCAAAATTCAGCTTAACTTGATCCACAAATTCAATCCAAGAACCCAGTAAATTATTAGAGCACATCATTTGAAACCAATCACTGGCGTCCTTTTCCAAACCAATAGAAACAATTTGTAAACGTTGATGATCATCATTGATTCCCTGATAACGAAAAAATCTCTCCACCCTGAAAATCCATTCAAAAGGATTAGAACCGTCAAATTTTGGCATCTCAATTTTCAGAGACCCTAGTTTTGGAGTAGCAGTCATCGTTTGAGGTAAATGAGACGCTACAGCAACTGGATTTGTTTGGAGAACCGGAGCTGGCTGCAAACCCGCGTGTACTGAGGAAGAAGAACCTGTCAATTGCAATTTGTCGGTGATACCCTGAAGTAAAGCCTTGACTTCACCTATCTGATTATTGATTTTGACATCCAACGAAGCATAGGACTGTCTATTCTGAAAAGATTGTGCCACCAATTCCTTGCGAATCTCATCCACCGCTTCTTGATTTTGGTGAACCACTTGGGTCAAATTGTAAAGGACTGGTTGTTTAGAATCACCATCTTCAGCCATGAGAAAAGAAAAAATTGAAAGACAAAGAACAACAAAAATCAATGAAAGCACCAATAATACACTCTGGAGAGTGTATCAAGAAGTTTACTTTTGAGAAAAAGTGACGAACCCCTGTTTTACACCTTATAGCAAGTGTGGCTCCTTGAGAAAAGATGAGAGAAAGAAATTTAATTTAGGTTTTCCTGATACCCTTTTGTATTGCCACGAATAAGTACTTATATGAGTTCTTAAACAAACCTCAACCAATCATATTAAGTCTAAAAAACAACTAAGCAATAAATAAAAGAATGACTCATTATAAGCCCTCAAACCACAAATCCCTCAAGTCTCGTTGATCTCTTCTTGTTCCTAGTTGATCGACGAACCGGTACTTAATTTGAAGTTGCAACAGCTTGGTCATCAATAGCAAGCTCTCCATTATCATCCACCAGGAACCCATCACCTCCCTCTGCCAACGTATCAGGCTCTTAAGCTTTGTGCAGCTTCTCATACTCAAATAGGAAAGGCTTTTCAGCCTTGAGATTGATGAAGGCACTTCTTCTATTGGAGTGTTGTCCAAAATTAAGATTTCTACATTCCCCGGAACATTGGGAAACATGGTGATGTTTGGGCAATCAGAGAGGAAGATTTCTTTAAGGGCATCCAATTGAACAATAGTGCTTGGAAGATTATGAATTCGGCTGCCTCTCATATCCAAATGGGCAAGCTGATCGAGACATCCAATTGACGAGGGTACTTCTTCTATTTTATTCCTAATGAAGTACAATCTTTTCAAGTTTCTGGGAACTTCTGGGAATAGGACGATCGGGCAATAGTCAAGATAGAAACTTTCAAGAGATTCCAACTTACAAATACTCCTTGAAACAACTTTAACCCCTAAGTGAATCAAACTGAAACACACAAGTTGGTAGAGATACCCTATTGACTCGAGAATCTCTTCTATCGCAGTGTCTTGAAAAATCAACCATTCCATATGCTGTGGGAGCTCAGGAAATTTCTTCAAATTGTTACAACTTTTAAGATATAGCTCCTGGTAAAGAGATTTCAAATGAATCATGGACGGGAGTTCAACCAAGCTTTTGCATCCATCAATTAATAGTGTTTCAATATTTATGGCTGCTGACAAATCTGGGATCCTGGTTAAATTCTCGCAATATTGAAGATCAAGCATTCTTAAGTTCACAAGATTCTGTGCAATGAAAGTGAAAACCATATGAGCTTATTTAAAGCCTCTAAACTTATACAGTATTACAAAAATTAAAATAAAATGTTAAAGAATACCTGCTCTCCATTCCAAAGTTGTTTAACATTGCTACGACGTAATATTAACTCAACAAGATTCTCCGGCCTAAATTTTGAGGGCAAAGATTTCAGTATGCAATTCTCCCAATGAAGATACCTTAACTTACTAGGAAGAGATACAGGACCTTGGTGCAAAATAACCCATTTACCTCCCTTCCCATAAAATTTGATAATTCTAAGATTACGCATCTTTGCAAATGCACGTGGATGCAACTGGATCATCTTTGCAAATGCACGTGGATGCAACTGGACTTTATCAAGTCGAGAGTGGTCTAGTAATATTCCCTGGATTGATTTAGTCCCTGCAATGAACAACAAACAATAATTTGTTGGAATGCATCAAGTATTTATCAAGAAATGAACTACTGATGAGCAAGAAACAAAAAGTTAGTGCAGTTAGCTCTTACCCAGCTGCCATTCTTGAGCAATCCACAAACGTCACTTGGAGTCCATAATCTACTATGCTCTTCAGACCTTTGGGATTCTGCACGGACAACAGTCCTACCCATTTCTTGTAGCAAATCATGCATGCCAAGCTCGTTCCATTTTGTAACATTTAAGAGGCATTTATCAATAAGGTTGGTAATTCCACAATGAGCAGTGCAGCCATAACAACCATCTAATATTTTTGTTACCCTATCTCTATCATGCCCCTTAAAGAAGCATGCAATATCAAGAAATATATTCCTCTCTACTTCATCAAGCCCATCAAGCTAATCTTTAACACATTTTGAATTTTCAGATTGGAATATTGCTTCAGTTTATTCAATGCACTTTCCCAATATGCCATGCTCTGCCGATAAAGTGTAGAACCCAAGACTTTAAGAGCTATCGGAACGCCTTTGGCATATTTCAAAAAACTATTTGATAGATCCATAAAATCATCAACAATATGGTTTTCCTTGAAGGCAAACAAAGAAAAATGCTTAAGAGAGTCATTGTAACTTAATTCCTTAACCTCATATATTCCATCAACTGATCCATTTACAAGGACTTGTTTGTCTCTATGTTACAATGATTCTACTGCCCAAACCAAAGTGGTCATGACTAATCGCTAAGATTTCCAACTGCTCCAAATCATTGACATCATCAAGGACAACAAAAACTCTCTTACGACAGAGTCTATCCTTAATGAATGTGGATCCTATCATAGGATTGCCTATATGGAGGTTTTCCTCGTTTAATAATTTGGAAAGAAGTTTATCCCGTAGTTCGATAGCACCATGTCTTTCTGTCTCCTCCCTAACATTTGCCAAGAAGTAGCAACTTTCAAATTGACCAGAGACTTCATCGTATATAGCCTGAGCAAGAGTTGTTTTGCCTATGCCAGCCATGCCCCATATCCCAACAATGAGAACATCTTCCCCACCAATGCACAATAGCGACTTAATTTGCTCCATATGAGGACCGATTCCAATGAGACTTTTGTAATCACTTTTAGACAACCGATTCAACTTGTTTAGAACATCATGAACAATTTCCTCAATGACTATGGGCTCAGGCAGTGGCGTAGCCACGTACAATTGACCTCACTGAATTTTAGTCAAATTATATTTATACATGTAGAAAATATCAAAATTTTTATTTTTTATATTGAAGCCAATAAATTTCATAAAAATATAAAGTAAATGATCAAAAATAAAAATTTTATTTATTTTTATAATGATCATATTAATATTTAGGTTGCAAAGAAAATTTTAAAAAATTTTTATATTTTGGTAAAATTATAAATGTTAGTTTTTGGTACATTCATAATGAAAAGCTAGAGTAAGGAAAACAACTGCTTACTTATCTCCTGCCAATGTCCACCCACTTAAGTTGCCAGCTTCAGTCAAAGCATGTCTCCACCTCTGAACCTTGTCTGCCTTCCTTCTTTCGTGTTCAACAAAAGCTTTTCCAAAACTCCCAGTTTGGTTTCGTATGTCGGATGGGTTAACATGGTAGAAAATGGGAACCACAAGTAGTCCCCGTGAATGCCTGCATTCCATTATCTTGGAGAGTTCTTCCAAGCACCATGACGAAGTAGCATAGTTTTGGAAATTCTTCGATTCTTCCAACAGAGTGTGAGAAATTTCCTCTCCCCTCGGGAGTTCTTTGAAATCAGCATAAGTTCCAACCCCTTTCCTTCGAAAAGCTTCATACAAGTGATAGAGGAAGTTATTGCGTGTGTCTTCACCTCTAAAACTCAGAAAAACTTGATGCTTCGGTTGGCGGAAGGAAGCAGAAGCAGAAGAAGAGGAAGCCATAACAGAGAGCGAAAAGGTTTTCGGAATGAAACTCTGTACTATAACTAAGGAAAAGAAAAAGAAGCGAATAAAAAGTTAAAGAACGCAAGTTCCTCTTTGCTTGTGCAGTGTCTTGGATTCCATGTGGTGGGGTTCAATGAGAATGGACTCTGTTTGAAAACTCTACAAAATGACGAAGAGAGAGAAGCAACGCGGATTCGCACCGAAGCGCAGCAAAGGAGTAAAGCAAAAGACGCTTCAGTACCGTCAATCTGTCAATCATGTAAACCGACACTGCATTGATTTCTAAATCCAAAAAGTTGAGTTTTTTAAGATAAATATTAAGAAATATTTCTATGAACAATAGTAATTTTTAATTTTTTTCAGAGAGTTTTTTTAATTAAATATTACAATTAGTATTCAAAGAATGGATTGAAAGTTCAGCGTTTTTGTAAGGTGCGGGATTTTTATAAATTTAAAATTAAAAGTTCAGCGTTTGTTGCTGTAAATGATAACGAGAGTTTGAGAGAATGTTAATTAAAAAATAGCGGTATAAGTGAGCAAAATATTTTATTAATAAAAATAATTTGAGAAGATATTCGATTTTTATTTATTTACATTCATTTATTAATTTTAACAGAGAATTTCTATATATACCACATTTTTACTCTTTCTATCTTATTCTCTTCGTTAGATCACTGTTTATAGCTCATAAAATGGGGTATGAATAGTAAAAATAGGAGTATATTTAAAATTTTCTTTTTAGCAAATGATTATGTACAAATATATAATTTGTTTGTTTTTGTTCGTGAATAAATTTACTTAAAATTTGTTTATTTAATAAATTATTTAATATTCGGTTGCAGTTTAATAAATATAAATCTTTGAATTATGAAATTACTCATAGTTATTTTAATAGATTTATATATGATGTACTAACAGTGTATAGTTACTATACACTATCAATACGTCAGAAGTTGATACTTCATCAATAAGCCCTTATGAGCAAATTTAAAAGATTTTTTCTTTTTTTTTAAGGACTTAATATTTTTTTAGTTTGCTTATCGATGAGGTGTCAACTTATGATGTATCGATGTGCATAGAAACCATACACTGTCAGTGTATTATAAATAAACCCTATTTTAATATGTAATTAATAAAATTACATGTTTTTATAAGATTTTTTTAATTTGGCATTATATATATTATTATTAGAGTGAATACAATTTATTTGCACAATTTTTTTTTACTATTTTTCACAAACATGTTCTTTTAATGTTCATAAACACATATATGTGAACATGTTTGTTTAATATTTAACAATACGTGTTCGTGAATAGTAACATCTCAAATCCACAGTATAACATAATATTTACTTATAATTTACACTTACTTACCGGTTGGGCTGTCTGTGATGCTTAACAACTCTCATCACTTTAATTATAATTAGTACTCTTATTCCTCGTAAATCATATAGAAATATGAATTATTAAATTATTTCCTTAAGATGTATATACATTCCCTTCTATTTAAAGTAGTACTGTAAAATTTTACTGAATATATAAAAGAATACAACATACCTTCGATGTCAAATCTCTGGAAGGTAATTCTTTTAGTCCAAAATCAATAATCTGTGGAGTGGAAAATAAGGAGTGAGCGACAACATGCTCAGTAATGAAGGTGTATGCTGCTTTATAAAAACTATATCCCCAAAACGTCTTATTTGTCCTAACAATCAAACCCATTAGGAAAACAATGGATATAGTTAACATTAAACAGGATTCAATAGATTCTTTCAGTAAACAGAAATCAATAAGTTGAGACTAGGCAATAAACAAATCATGCTCTCATTGTTCCCCCAAGAACACAAGTCGTCCGCTTTTGAGGTGCACCCGTAGGCCATCGCCCCTCATGGCTATCTCTGCTAGATCTATGGCCATAATCTATAGGTGGTCCTCGGGTCCACTTGCCAAGTGACCTCGAGACCGCTGATGACTTGGCGGGTCCATCAGCCTTGTGACGCCCTGGGGTGCATCCGTGGGTCCATCGACCCGAACCATCGCCCCAGGCGGGTCACTCTGTTACATAAATAGTAATGCATGAACGCAGGGCCTAAAATCTCAAAATCATATTTATAGCTCAAAATACCTTTAAAGAAACACATTTATGAATTTAAATCATTTAAATAAATAATAATTCCAAAAAGGTATTATTCTCATTTTCTTAGAGAATGCAAATTGAAATCTGTTCGCCCATGGTCAGCTCGCCCATTCTAGCTCGCCCATGGTCAACTCGCCAATGCGGTGAACTAGTGTTCGCCCGCCAACTTTAGCCTTTTAAAAACAAGTAAATTGGCTCGCCTGAAACGGCTCGCCCATTATGGTATTGCCCATGGTCAACTCGCCCAAGGTGGCACTCCCATGGTCAACTCGCCCATTTTCATGAAAACCTGGGTCGCTCGCCCAAAAGAACATAAAAGGGTTCGCCCACATTGGCTCGCCCGAATTTTATTAAAACAGGGATCGCCCGCCTCAAAACAACATTAAAAGGGTTCGTCTACTTTGGCTTTCCCGGATCTCTATTTAAAACAGGGTCACTCGCCCAAGATACCATAAAAATGTTCTTCGCCTAAAAATCATAAAAGGTATGGCTCGCCCGCCCTTGCCAGTTCGCCCAACAAACCATATAGGGGTCAACTATCTTTATAGCTCGCCCAAGCCAAAATAATTTTCAACCAATGCATGTCATAAAACAAAACAATTTCTCAATAATTTCTATAAAATTTAACTCCACAGAACATGCATTCACTTCACACACATCTCCCTTACCTGGTCTTACGAAGCTTAGCTTCCCGCTCGCACTTGTCAATCCTCAATTCCCAGCTACAAAATAAATTATGAAAATCATTAATATTTTCTTTCAAATATTTGCGACATTTAGGCGAGATTTGAGACTAATCTGCAGCTCGCCATTCGCCCACCATAGCTCGCCAGTTGTTAATAGGCTTACACGTGGAAGCTCGCCCAACATTACTCGTCGTTCAAATATTGCTTTATTAATGGGAGTTCGCCTAACGTTCTTGCCATTCATATTGGCTTATTTGTTGGGGCTCGCCCAACCTTCGACTCGCCATGCCTTTGCATGTGAGTTCGCCATACACGGCTCTTCAGTGATGAGCGACTCACCCACCTGGACAAGTACTTTCAACTTGGCGAGTTCTTTATTTCCTACTCGCCTCATTGGCGATCACTAACATTCCACATGGGCGATCACAGTAGTCGCCATTCTCGCTTTTTTGACGATCATCAATTTCATTCATTTTGGGCTATCATAGCCCTCGCCCATTCGGGAATTATTTTGATTATCCATAAGATGTTGGCGAACATTGTATCGCCGATTCATACATTTTTATTAAGCTCGCCTCATCCTTTTGGTGAGTACTCCTTGCTCGCCTATTTGGCAAGCTGTTAGATAATTCCGTTCGCCCATCGTGTTTCTTATATATGCTAACAAGATTTAGCTAAAAACAAGGCTATATCTATGTTTATTACATTGTAAAACATAGAAATCTACCATTGAATATCAAGAGAACCATAGAAATATGGAACTCACCTTAACTAAATTGCACTTCCAGAAACAGATTGCTTTCTGTCTCACTTAGCTTTACTTTACTTATTCCTCAGCTCTTCAACGATGGAGCAAAGGTTTGGCTAACTAAAAGATGAAGTTTCATGGCTCATATATGAGAGAAACGGAAGAACTAATTGTGAGTTTGCAGTGAAAACACAGTATAGACGAGAAGGTTGTTTAAGAAGATGAAGTTTGTTTTCATCGGTTTTTTCCTCATGAAGTCTTCTTATATAATCCTACTAATCCAACCAAAACTCACAATCTATTCCTTATCCTGTTTTCTTTCATCATTTCACGTCTTTCATATATTAAAAACCAAAGAAAACTGCAGCAAAAAGGAAAGGTGGTGAAGTCCTTACTACAATCCGTTTTTGACTAACTGCACTTTGCTATTTATTGTCTAGCCCAATTTGTCAGGAGAAGCAAAGTGGCGTGAAGTCCACTATAGCCCCTTTCCTTGACTTTTCTCTCTTCTTTCTTTATAACTCTCAGCCAATTAAATAACACATGTACACTAGTAAATTCTATTTTCAATTCATGTACACCACATTATAAATCATAACTTAAAATGAAAAGTGAAAATTCACATTCAATATTTTCTTTAATTTTACTAAAAGAATTTATTTCCACTATCAATTATGTACAAATATGGTATATAGTATAATAAAATTCGGGTCTTACATGAATATATTCGTTAATGTTCATGAACGAACTTAGCAAACACATGCCAGTTACAAATAATATTAAAAAAAATAAACAAAAAAACATGAAAATAATAATATTCGTTTATGTTCAATTCGCTTATATCCTATCCAAAGATTTTAGAATCCTTTTAATATAATATAATGTAATGTAATATAATATAATAGTAAATAAATTTTAATTAACACCTCAAATTATAAATTTTGTTTGCTAATTTTTAGTTTAATTTTACAGTTTACATATAATGCACTGATAATGTATAACTTTCATATATTATTAGTTAACAGTAAGATGATACTTCATATGCAAATCTTTAAAAATAAATATTAATAAAATTTTTAAATTTATTTTTAAGAGCATATATACTGTTAAACTCTTTTATTAATAAGATATTGTTCTATGGTTGACTGATAGTATATAAAATTTATACATTATCAGTGCATTATATATAATCTTTTAATTTTACGCATTTAATTTAACATGTTAAAATCAAATTACTATTTATCTATTAATCTTACCCATTAATCAAACTAACTTTCCATTTAACATTTTCAACAAAACGTTAAATTTTGTTGATCATTGATGAAGAGATTAATGAGGCATTTAATTCAGATTCATTTTTTTAAAATTTTCTTTCTTGAAAAACTTGTTAAATATTTTAAACAAATTTACTTATTTGATGCATTTTATTTTTTTATATTTTATTTATGAATTGATAAAATTTATAATTTAAACAACCCGTACCAATTACAAGAAGTAATAAAAATATCAATGAATATATCCTTTTATGATTTCTAGGCATTCACCTTGGTTGTACAGTGAATTAGCAGCGCAATTATGCGTAAGTCCGCAATGTCACAGTCATTGTTAAGCCGAGCGTGAACTTGCTTTGTAATATATGTGATTAAAACCACCGATCACTTTGATTAATAGGGAAAAAAAAAGCCAACAACATGGTAAATTTCTATCATTAGTTAAAAATTCAAAATAATACCTCATACTGTAACTTACCATCTAAATAATAATTCCTAACACTCTTACGTTATATTTTTTTTTATTCATAAAAAGTAAAGAAGAATGAAAAATTGAACATTTGAACTTGAACCTAATTTTCCGTGAGAAAAAGTAAAATTATTAAGTCAAATTTTGATTATTAATCTCACATTATACCTTAATTTAAAGCCGAACAACTTATTTTTGAGCATGTTTATTGCTTTTTTTCATTAAAACTCTTTGATATTCGAAAGTTATTTTGAGTTTTGATTAATTTAGAGTCGAGCGATAGGTTAGACTCAAAATGAGATGAACTCTCTCAATGTTATTTTCTCTATTAACGACACTCAAGTTCAAGACTTTGTTTAATAGATACCAAACTCTTTTCACTCGGCCACAGACATTGGTGAGCATTTTCCTTGCTATTACCTTATTAAGCTAAGCTTAAATTGTAGTTTTGTATGGCCAGATTTAGGGTGATTAACATTCTGTGTCGGCAGGTCCTGGTATTCTTTGTTTCCAGTTTCAACCTTGCAATCTATGTTCACTTTACATTCTCACTTTGAAAGCATGATGCCAACTACGTACCAAATGGTCCAACTCTCGACTTCCCAATCAACTCTTTACCCACGCGGCCACGCCTCCCCCCACTACGTTTTGCTCTTTCTCTTTATGGGTTTTTCCTCACTATTTTCAATCCTATCTCGATTGTTTTCAACCCAACCTCCCAATTTCGCCTTCAATTTAGGAATTAAGCAATAGTTTAAGGTTTGGGCTTCTCTCCACCTTTCTTTCGTTCGTTCCTTTTCTCTTTATTTAAGTACAATTTCGAAAATAAAATGATTGATTTCTATACAAAAAAAAATGATAGATTCGGTCAGTCAAACGCTTTAGTTGAGAGATATATGTCTAATTTATGAAAAAAAAAATTGTGAATAATATCTTAAATGTAAAATTATATATATCTATATCAATATAAGCTTAAAATTGGTTGAAAAATATTTAAATTCATATAAAATTTGAAATTATCTCAGTTTGTGTTATAAAAAATTTAAACTAAATAGTAAGATACTGAGGTAAATTTTGTTAATCAATTACTTATGTTTTATAATGCATTTAGCTAATTTAAATAAAACCTATAATTCTTTATAATTTTTTATGTCACTAATTTTTTGATCTAGTATTTAAAGATAAATTGTGATATCTTATAAAATTTGGTTACGAATCTGAACAACCCTATATTATTCTCAATTATTTAACAATTGCGGTTTTTTAGGCAAGATATACTACGAATATGATATTAATTACAATAAACTTAGCTAGTCAACTAAATTAAAAAGATTACATTTTTTTATTACATTTTTTTTTCTGTAAATCACATGTATCTTCATCCGTTTTAACGGTCTGAGGCTAATTTTGTTTAAGATTTAGTTACAGTTAAAACTTTTCACTCCTCTCCAAAGGTATGTTTAGTAGGAGTTGAACTTGAAAACTCTTCCCACAAACTTAGCATGTGTTGCCAATTGAGTTATAATGCATGGATAAAAAGATTACTTTCAACAATATCATGTTGTAGGTATTGTCCATAATTTAAAATTTACATTTTTTACCAAAGCAAATTTAAGTGATC
Source organism: Heritiera fomes (assembly GCA_032173925.1). Classification (NCBI taxonomy): domain Eukaryota; kingdom Viridiplantae; phylum Streptophyta; class Magnoliopsida; order Malvales; family Malvaceae; genus Heritiera; species Heritiera fomes. The sequence continues at coordinate 32,109,407 of JAPDPM010000009.1, read as the reverse complement.
CACGATCAAGTAGAGTGCTTGCGAGGTCATTCATCTTTAGTGTGCGTAATTATTTTTGCTATGTACCTACCGTTATTTTGATTGTAAATGTGAAGATTATTATTTTTTTTTATGAAAAATGTGAAGATTATTTCACAATTCGCTTCCTTCAAAATATAAATAAATGTGACTTTAAACATTCATTCAAATAATCATAAATTTATTTTTAAAGTAGGAAAATTTTATAAATCTGAATTTGAGTTTTAACATATATTTTTTTTAGATAAAAGAATTTTATTATACTAAAAACAACAAATATTTGCATCAATAATAAATGTTTATGAGAAATTATCTTATATACTATCAATTGAGGTTTTAAACTCTACACCTAAGGTTAACAGCATGGCACATGTCCTTTAGTGTATATTAAAAAGTAAAAAACTTAACTAAAAAAAGTGAGATATGTATTAATATTTAACTTTGCTTGTGGAGTTATATTTTTTTTATTGTCACTACAGCAGAATGGACTTTTAGCGGCGTTTTTTTTATCTTTTAGCGGCGTTTATAAATGCCGCTAATCTATTGTGGCATTGTCAGATAACGCCACAAAAACCGCCGGCTTTGTTAGTGTCGCGAAAAATAGCGGCGTTTTCTAAAAAAGTGCCGCTAAGTTCGTGGCAATTTTTTGCATATTAGCGGCATTTTTGTTGCCGCAATTTAGCGGCGTTTTATGGCATAAACGCCGCAAATTTTGCGGCGTTTTAGGCAAAAAACGCCGCTAAGTTAGGCTTTTTCTTTTTTTATCTTAATTATTCGATTAATTTGCTTGCGGCGTTTTAGGGCAAAAACGCCGCTAAGTTAGGCTTTTTCTTTTTTTTTTTAATTTTAATTAGTCGATTAATTTGCTTCATACCTCTGCTTAGCCGACCCAACCTCACCAACACAATACTGCCGACCTCACCAACACAATACTATAAAATAAGTGTTTATAGTATTTACATTAAAAACAAAAAGGAATGATGAAACAATATTACATTAAGACATGAATAATATAAAATAAATGTAATGAAAAATATATTTATACATCTCCTACTTGATATAAAAATAAATCTCTCAACATTTAATTAAAAAAAACATATATAAGAAAAAAGAAAGAAAGAACAAAGATTAAGATTACAGAATTCTTAAGCTCTTACATCCAAAAGTTATCCTTTCTTTCTTTAATAAGTTCCCTTACAACATTCAAGGCATTTCTTGCTTCTGTCTGGAACTCCATCACTAAACGAAACAACATTCCTGCAGCACAAAGTTTCAGGAATGTAAAACCACAATGAAAACAACAGAAACTGTTTTAGATAAATGGCAAAGCAAAAGAAACTGTTTTTCATAGCCAGCACTTATATGTTAACAAAAAGAATCATACTTTGTTTTCAGTCAAATTCCCTATCTTGGACATAAAACCACAATGAACAGCTGAATTTGATAAATAAAAGCTTAAAGAAGAGAAATCAAGGATTGTTTCAACAACCATGGTTAGAACTTAAACATGGGTAATTAACAAACCAGAATTTTCTAGTCTTTGCTTTCTTCATAATTCCTGTAACCAAAGATCAAGTCCAAACTAGAACAATATTAACATTTCTAGAAGAAACAAAGCTTAGTTTCCTCACTCAAGCCAAAAAACAAAGTCTTAGTAGAGCAATTCAAAGCACAAATGTGTAAATATGCTAAAACTTTACAAGTAGAGAACCCTAACCTTAAAATTCACTGAACAAAAAGAGCATCCAAACAAAGTTCAAAGGCTGTCTGCCCGGCTCTGCAGTGCACATGCAGCAAAACACACACAGCATTATCAGATTAATGAATCATGGATACATACCAAGACACAAATCACAATATATGCATAGAAGCTATTGTCCAACTAACCACCCATAAAAACAAAAGCTTTCTCCAACAAATTTTGCTAACCCTCTTGGAACCAATATACTGGTAGTAGTAATGTTGGATCTTGAAGCTATAGCTTGAAACTTTATCCAGCAAACCCAGCAAACTCAAATTGACACCATAGATCACTATTCTATGGAGAACCTAACACCTTAAAGTAAAAAAATGGTAGTTCAGACTTTTTTTTTTTGGCCAGGACAGTGATAACGTAATAATTAATCTTAAACCAATCAATAAATGGCTTTAAATCATTGTCATTCGACTGTTGAATACATAACCATCCAAGAACAAGAAATCAAACTCACAGTTCAATGTCATGGAGAATGAAGGAGCCCTAACTGATTCATCTAACATACTAGTAATAACTAACCAAGACATATAATATCAGAAAACAACACAACAGAAACTTAAGAAAATTAGTTACCAATGACCAACCTTAGAAGCAGTGTACCCAGCTGCTAAAGCAAGCACAGAATTCACAGCAATATAAAGCCCTGGAACATTAAACGTCTCAAACATAATTTCACCTGTATATTCTCGATTCTCAGGAGCAGTAATGGGATTAATAGTAGTATTTAGAAGTCTATCAAAAAAAAATAGTAGTATTTAGAAGTATATTTAATGAGAGTTAAATCTGAAAATTTTTTGTACAAATTTAACTTGCATGGATAATTAAACCAAAACCTATGAATAAAAAAAAATCCAACTCTGGCCATGGCTTTCTTTTGAAATAGATAGAAAATAAAACTTTGGTTTCCTGTCACCCTAGGATCACAGTTGAGGATCACAGCCAGGTTCATCACTGTCAGATGAATAAAGCACAAGTTCAGCAGAGGTCACATCAGATGACCCACCTTCCTGGCAAACATTCCCAAAAATCCAGATAATAGCCTAGTTTCTTCATCAATTGGTTGTCCAATATTATTTCCACTCACAAGTATCCTATCTTGTGGAGGTAGTGTCCATAATTCCCTTAATGTTGTCCGACCTCTTACTCTATGTTGGCCATCTCTACCAACTATACAAATATAAACTCCAATTTAGCAACATTCATCAAAACAAAAGTCAATTTAAATATAAATATATTAAAAATACCTGTATTCACATTAGTTGCAGAACTAGGCTGGATACCATCATCTTCTATACATGTGTCAACTGTAGGGGGTGCATTTGTCTCAGCTGTAGGTTGTAACTCATCAATATTTCGAATATTGATGCCTGCTAGTTTACTTCTGGGCATTTTAACTTATCTGCATCATAATAGGAAAGATTAAATTCCATATTTTTAGCTATGAGATTTGGATTTAAAAATTGAAGTTAAATGCAAAAAGCAGTAAAGTAGTAAAGATTAAATTCCAGATTTTCAGTTCACCAGCAAAAACAAAAAAAAAATCAATACTTCCAATTATTCTCATGCATACTAGCTACATGCATATTTTATCATTCAATCATGAAACTATATACTGACTTCCTTTTTTCGATATATTTCTGAGAGATTTTGGTCTTACGATGTTCAGTTACAGTCATTGGATGCAGAACAATCAAGAAGACGTACATGCAAACACAGAAAAGCAATGAGGAAAGTGTTGAATCTTCGAAATTAAAAAGCAAGAGATGAGACTTTTTGTAGTACGGGATTTTTTTTTGCTTCATACATACCTCAAATATGCTAGTAAATCATGAAGACATATCTTTGCTTCATACATACATATATCATTTACAAGGTACAGTAAATAATTAAATGAACATATCATGATCCAACAATAACGATCACAGAAAATCTGCTCTGTATGATTCATCTTTGTAGGAAAATGGCAGCTCCTACCAAGCCAAACCATAAAGTCAAAGCTACCCAAAATGCCCGGTTCTTCTCCAGTCCAACAGGAGGTCGCCACACCAGAAAATCCCCCAGAAAGTCTCTGGGGGAGGGAAGCTGATTGGTAGTCGACATTTAATTAACTTGAAGTCATTAAATTTTAAGATAAAAAATGGCTGAATGCTCAAATAAGGATCTAAAGTTTTCGGAAATATTCGATTCAGGATCTAAACTTTTATTTTGCTCAATTCAGGATAAAACGTTTTCGATTTTGCTCAAATAAGGATTTTTTAACGCGCGTGAGTTACACGCGCCGTTAAAATAATAACGGCGTTTATAAAAGCCACGTGGCAGCATGTGGTTGGGCCACGTGGTAGAAGTGGACACGTGGCAGCATAAGAGTGGGACACGTGGCAGTGACATATAATTAATTTTCTTTTAATAGGTAAAAAATACATGGACACGTGGCAGCGTATTAGTGGGACACGTAGCAAGATTGACACGTGGTAGCGTGTGAGTGGGACACGTGGCAGTGACTTATAATCATTAGTGGGACACGTGGCAAAGTTTAGATCCTGAATTGAACATTTCCGAAAACGTTAGATCCTTATTTGAGCATTCAGCCAAATTTTTTTGTTATAAATATTAATAAAAAATTAAAAATTTAAATATTATTTATAATATTATAATTAGTAGTTAATTTTGTTAGTTGATTTTTTAATAAAAAATAACTTTTAAAAATTTATATTACATTTTCAAAAAAAATTGTTAAAAAATAAATTTTTATAAAAAATATTTCTGTATTTTTTTCACTTTGTTTTTCTTTTCTTTCCTTTTTGTTTTTATTTCTTTTATATGATTTAAATTTAAAATAATTTTTTATTTTAAATTAAATATATTTCTTTTTAGAAAATTGAGATTTTTTAGGAAATACGTTTATTTTTTTAATTACATTAATTTTTCTAAAAAGACAATTCTTACATATTTTTCTTTATTTTTATAGTTTCTTTATCTTCCTTCTTTTTTTGTCAATTAGAAGAAAATATAGAAAACAAAAAAAGAAGAAAAATAAAAATTAAATTTAGTAATTTAAAATTTATTCTTTAAAAAATATATAATTTCTAATAATTTTATGGCTAATAGTTTTTTTCCTTTTTTTATGGTAAAAACGAAAAAAATCAAGAAATAAAAAATAATAATTATACTAGTTAAAAAAAGTTTTATAATAATTTTTATGTTTGAGAATTTATTTTTTAAAACAAAATTTAAAAATTTTAATTATTTCAAAAAATAATTTTAAAAAATTTATTCAAGAAAATATTATTTTATGAAAATATATAGTTTTTTTAATAGAAAAAAAAAAGTTAAAAATGCGTGGACACGTGGCAGCGTGTGAGTGAGACACGTGGCAACATGTGAGTGAGACACGTGGCAACATAAGAGTGAGACACGTGGCAGTGATTTTATAATTATTTTCTTTTAATAAGTAAAAATAAAAAGGACACGTGGCGGCGTGTGAGTGTGACACGTGGCGGCGTGTGAGTGTGACACGTGGAAATAATTATCCTTTTATCGTCAGCCACTCTCTTTAACGGCGCGTGTAACTCACGCGCGTTAAAAAATCCTGAATTGAGCAAAATCGAAAACGTTTTATCCTGAATTGAGCAAAATAAAAGTTTAGATCCTGAATCGAATATTTCCGAAAACTTTAGATCCTTATTTGAGCATTCAGCCATAAAAAATTAATCTCCATTCACTAATAAAGAAAAAGAAAAAAAAAGGTCTTTCAGCTTGTGGCAATTGAAATTTAACCAAGTCTGTGGCAATTCAAGTTGCAATTTATAGAAAGTCTTTCAGCTTCCATAGGAATTCACACACATCCATCATGGTTCATAAATGTCTTCATCATCTTCACGGACCCACTGAGCATCAGGGATACTTTCATCCAAATTTTGATCGATAAAAGGCAAACATTCAATTTGGGGTTCAACTTCATCTATGGATTTTTCACCTATATCAAACAAGTCTCTAGGTGTATTATGAAGAACAACTAACCAACCCGCATCTTTGGGATCCTCAGAATAAAAGACTTGTTTCACTTGAGAAGAAAAAACATATGGCTCATCAACGACTTGTTGTCCAGTGTGGATTAATCTAGAAAAATTCACCATTGTAAATCCAAAATGATCTTTCTTAATACCTCTAGCACTAGTCACATCAGCCCAATCACATCGAAATAAGACAATCTTCCACTTGCCATAATAATCCAACTCAATGATATCATTAATAATGCCATAGTAATCGACATTTCCTTCCAAAGGGTTAGTGTCTCTAGCACTAGCATAACTAGTAGTTGAAGAAGTAACAACAACTCCACTATTTTGTGATCTCCTATATCTCTCACGAGATTTAGTGTGAAATCGAAATCCATTTATGATAAAACCCTGGTATCTTTTCACAATCTTGTTCGGGCCTTGTGAAAGTATCTTAACTTCTTCACTAATATCTTTGTCACTCCAAACCTACAAATATTGAATGAAATATATTTTGTTAATTATATGCATACCCTATACATCGACACTAAGTACGAAAGTTGCATTACTTACAATTTGGCCTAACCATTCATGGAAATTCTCCATGAATAACTTATCAAGCTCGCGAGGGTTCAATCGTCGAGAATGAGCACGAGCACGAGCACGAGCACGAGCACGAGCTTTCAAGTTGTTTCTAAATGATCTATACGCATTAACATGATGTATTAAAATAAAAAAAATAACAATTATATCTTAAATAATGAACATTAACTTACGTGCGTAATGATTCAATTGACTCGTGATGGAGAAGCACATATCGATGTGCTTGTGCCCAAGATTTATCATCCAAGTCCACCACTTCAACTTTACCTATTGGTTGTCCAAAACTTCCAAACATATATGTGTGAGCAAAGTCACTATAAGGGAGCCCAAAATTCCTCGATGGGCGATTAAATCTTGTTTCAACATCTTCCAAGTATCTTGAACAAAATGTCATACACTCCTCAGCCAAATATCCTTCAGCGATGGAACCTTCCGGATATCGTTTGTTTCGACAATAAGATTTTAATCTCCCCAAAAACCTAAGGATTAAGAAAATGTTATATATAACTCGTACGATAAAAAGAATGATAAATGCAAACTTTTTAAGCCATTAATACCTCTCAATTGGATACATCCATCGATAATGCACCGGTCCACCAACTTTTGTTTCATATGGAAGGTGAATAACGAGATGCACCATTATAGTGAAGAAGTTAGGAGGAAATATTTTTTCCAGATGGCATAAAGTTGTCGCTGCTCGATCTTGAAGTTTTTCAAGCTCCTCTACTCTAAGAACTTTGCCGCAAATAGCTTTGAATATGTTACTTTAACAAAATCTGGAAACTTGGAATTAAATGATTTCCATGCCAAAGAATCAGCAGGATGCCTCAAGAAGCCATCATTTGTCCGCCCCTCATGATGCCATCTCATAGAATCTGATGTTTTGGAAGACGTGAAAAGTCTTTGAAGTCTTGGTATTAAAGGAAAATACCGCAAGACCTTTGCAGGTTTCTTTTTCAAATGTAACTCACCATCATCCTCATTCAAGCCATCTTCGAGGCTTGTGTCTAACCAACGAGAATTGCCACACACATAACAAGATTGGTGATTTTTTTTGTCGCCCCAATACAACATGCAATCGTTCGAACAACTATGAATTTTCTCATATCCAAGACCTAAATCCTTGATCATCTTCTTACAATCCTTACAAGATTCAGGGATTTTAGCAAAAGGAAACATTTCTTTCATAAACTCTAACAATAAGGTTAAAGAGTTTCCTGTCCACCCACACATGCATTTCAAGTGAAAAATACGCACATAAAAAGACAACCTTGAATGCTTTGATCCCTCATAAAGTTCTTCATTCATATCCTCAAGCAACTTATAAAACTTTGATGCTTCTCCACTAGGTTCTTGGTCACCAAGACCTCTACCATGTTCACCAAAATCATTCATTTCACCAAAATCATTCGTTTCACCAAAATCACTTTGAGGTGACAAATTTTGGATGTTAAAAGCATCCCGCAACATGCCTTCCATGTTATCTTGTCTTATAGGAAGATTACGTTGAATTTGGGAAGTTGCACTAGGAGCAAATCTTGATGATGACCTAGAAGGAGTAGCCTCTCCGTGAAAATACCAATTAATGTATCCCGGGAGAAATCCTATACAGATTAAATGTTCGAACACAATTTCATGCATATGCCAAGAGATATTACCACACTTCAAACACGGACATAGTATCATATCATCCTCACTTGCATTCTTAAATGCAAAATTAAGAAATCCTTCTACTCCCTCTTGGTACTCTTGACTTAACCTCGACTTTTGCATCCAACTCTTATCCATTTATAACTTGCTACATTATACACCAATAAAAATAAATTAGATGTCTATACACTATACACCAATAGCATTTATTTTTGCTATAGATTAGGAGTGTAAAATCAAGAAATGAAAGTGGGATAAGGTGATGGACATGTGTCTCATTCATTGTCACCAGTCAGAATATGAATATTACCAGAGAGAAAAGATAGAAATTTATAGAAACAAATGCCTTATAATGTGGCAGGTGCGACCTGTGGTTGAAACGGGATATGAGAATCTGCTACTTGTGAGGTTATTGCTGGAGAGTAGAGTACCTTCTATTCGGAAATCTTCAGTGGGTGTAGATATATGCCCATAACTCCGTATTGAACCTATCTTTTAGATTTCTTTCTATAATATTGGTCTGGACCTAAAGTCCGTGTTTGAATTTGCAAGGTTGCAGAGGGACTAACTGTTGAAGAAATCTTAGAAAACTGGTCAAAAATAAAACCAGTAATCCTACAAGTCAATTCTTCCTTCATTGTTTATCCTACAAGTCAATTCTTCCTTCACCTTTTAATAAATGTTTTGGTTGTTGACCACCTTGACTGTTCTTTTTCTTCCTTCACCCCTGAAAGGATATATGGCTTGGGAACTGGGTTAGTATTATCTGATTAGCATTGGGGATAGCAACATCACTGTTTGCTGTTTCAAAATTTTGCTGCTGCTTTTCTTGCAATACTAAGGGTCTTTGAATATTTTACCAGGCCCAAGGTGAAAGTACTGAAGCAACTTCAACGGAGACCAGAACACCAGGGGATGAAACTACAGTATGTTCATTGGTTGCTGGTTATAATGATATCAATATCTCCATTATGGAGTACTAAATTGCTATATTTTACCTCTGCTTTTTACTGCTTAATTGGTTTCAAAATTACTAAAACCATTCCACTTACATTTTACTAGCTTTGTGGAAGATCGGCTTGCAACCCTGAAGAACGTCATTAAAGAGCCAGAATTAGATGGATGGAACTTGTATCTAGGTATCATTATTATCATTCAAGTTTTGAGTTTTTAGTCGATGACTATTTGGGGCTGGGATGAGGGAAAAATATGGCTTATTTTTCGAGGGTGTTTCTGTTGTTTCTTTTCCAAAGTATTATAAATCTCAGGTGGTTGCTAAGATTGATTATTTGAATAGGTGACTGGGGATATAACACCCACAAAGAGAGAGAAGAAGCAGCTAGCATTCCCAGAATTCAGCTACTCCAGCTCTCTGAGTTCAGAAAGAAGCTCAAATAGCCATGGGCTTCACCATCTTGTTTTCTGTCCAATATTATTAATGTCCAATTGATTTATTTGTGCGGATGACACTACAAGTAATAACTGACTAGGTTAAGAAAAGTTCCCCATCTCCTTTTCATGGAACTCTGAAACTTGTTTCTGAAAATTCTCAGATATTTTTGTCTTATTCAATAAATATACTTTTGAACGTAACAATAAGAGAAATTATATAATTATTTCAAAATCATCAATATACTAATGGACATGGCAAATTAAGTAAATCAGGTAAACCCTAATTCTTCCAAATTAAATATCCATGAAAAAGAATATCAAAAATTAACACTTTCCATCGAATACAAATATCCAGTTGCAATGACATGGCATGAATTGCAAAAACATGCTTAACTTAGAACCAAACAGAAAACGAAATTGAAAACAAAAAAAGGATCAATCTGAAATAATAGCAATAAATCGAAATACCTTGGAGGTACTTGAGCTGCTCCCTTAAACGAGCCCAAAAGAGAAAGCAAATGCATGAGCTACCTATTAAATAAACAACAATTTACATAAGTAAAAAATAAAAAAAATGATTAGATGATTTTCCCGTGAGAAGGAAATTGAGAGACAGTAACTTACGAGTGCCTGAGAGACAGAGCTTCACAGATCGGGACAATGGGGAAAAATGGAGAAACGTGAGAGAATCAGGGCAATCGGGGCAATGGGCACAGTTTCACAGATTCACAAATCGCACAAAATGGGAGAGAATGGCGGGTAAAGAGATTCAGAGCATAGCATCGATGCATTTCATTTCTAAGAAAAATAGGTTTGTGAAGGCCGGGAAAATGGGTGGCGGGTAAAGAGAACATAGTGGCGTTTTGTATAAAAATCGCCGCTATGTGATATAAATTAACAAAATAAAAACAAATATTTTTAAAAAAATTTGTTAAATATTGTTTATTTTATAATATAGTGGCGTTTCTTTATGAAAAACGCCGGTATCTTATCACCTTAGCGGCGTTTAAGTATATAAACGCCGCTATTTGCAAAACTTTGCGGCGTTTCTAATTGAAAAACGCCGTGAGGCAAAAAAACACGGCATTTAGCGGCGTTTTGAACAGAAACGCCGCTACATAAATGCCACTATATCTCCATTTTGCTGTAGTGTGTTAGTGTATAAAAATTAAAAAACTATCCCAATGTTTATTTATATCCTTTGTTAAAAAATATTATTATCTCATGCGCTAGTAATGAAGTTCACAAACTTTACAAGCAAACACGTTATGTGTCTTTTTAAAAATTTTGATTTTTTGATTTTTTTTCTATGTTTAAAAGAACATATAGCACATAAACTTGTGGAACTTTGGAATAATAATTTTAAAAAATAATTCAATTTAAATAAATTATTGGCCAATTGGTTCTAAACTTACGAGGGACAAACACTGTCCAAAAGGTTATGGATGATATAGTATTAAAATAATCAATAGTTTCCCTCTAAAAAACTGGTAAATATATTCTTTGCTTCTTGTTAAAATTATCCATGCGTTCGGCAATGCTTTTCTTCCTTTGTATCCTTTCTAGTCATTATTTTTGGGGTTTAAGATTGGACATAAGTTGCTATTTTAGTTATAATTTTTTTTTAGATTACAATATATTTCATGCATCTAACTTATTTAAATTCATATATAAAATTAATAATATTTAAAAAATATAAAATAATTTATTATTTGTATTTAAATAAATTATTTGTATTTATTTTTAAATTTTAAATGCTTATATTTTCATCTTTAGACAACATAAATGTAATCAAACTAAGTCGATATGATTCAAAGTTATATTTAAATTCAATTCAACTTAAGTACTTAAAATTTGAAATTTGAATAGAGTTAAAATTTGAATTTAATTTGATAGAATATTCGAACCAATCGAATTCGGTTCGATAAGTTTGATTTTTTCATTTTTTTTTTGTGTAAAATATGAAATGTCTCTATATTATATTAGATGCAAGACTAATCTTTACTCGCACTTTATGATTGACATTAGCTCAATTTTGTGGTTTTTAAATAATATATTATAAGAGTAAAATAATAAATTAATAATTAAATATTAAAAATATATATTAAAAATTAATTAACTCAAATTTGACTTAAATATTATATTCGAATAGTTTGAATTAAAATTTTATATCAACTTCAAATAATTATCAAATTAAATTTTAATAACTTATTAATAATTTGACTTATCTATATCCTTAGACGATTAGAGCAGCTACAGAGAGTTATAGTCTCACAGTTATTATGTCTTTTGATATCATTAAGACAACTCATGCTAATTTTAATTGAACACAACATTTTTTTAGTAGTGATTAAACCTCTATAACTATCATTTAAAGTAATCTCCTGATTTTACTATTCATTTGAGTCGCCAATTTTGCATTAAATGTTGAATAATTATTGGCTCTAAAAAATGTGGCCATATCATTAGAAAAAAAAGTTTTTTTTAAACCTTAAATTTTTTTAGCTTTAATTTTAAATTTCTGAAGTATTCATATTAAACATTAAATTTTGTTACATGTCACTTGCTTATTGGTGCAATTTTTTTAGCGTCATTAAATTTTTTAATTTTTAAACTTTTTTAGTTGAGTGTAATAATAAATTTTTTTACATTATCAATTTATTTTAAATTTAGATTTATTATTTTTACAATAATTTGGTAATCCGAAAAGTTTATCAATTATATATAAAAATAATGTCAAAGGATTGTTTAGCTATCACATAATAAGTTTTTAGTTGCTCCTTGGCATTTTTTTAAAAATATCTTTATTAATATTTATTAATCATTATAATAATTTTCAAAAATATCAAAACAATCTCTAAAGAAATTGTTATCAGACATATAGTAAATATTTAATAATTAAATAATACTTGCAAATACATGTAAGTTACATTTTTTTAAAAAAAAATCCGTACAAATGACAGTTGCAACTTGTGTTTTTATAATTTTAAAATGATTAAATTTTATATATTTAATTTTGATAGTTAATAAAATATAAATATTCTTTTTTTCGATAAACATAGACATAAATATAAATATTCTTAATATTACATATATTAAAAACAAAATTTTTAAAATGTTAAAGTAAATAATTATTTATTATTATTTAAATTATATTAAAAAATACAAACTATATATACTGATATTTTTATTCGAAAATATATATATTGATATGTATATTTTGTTATTATGTTACCATTAATTTTCTGTTGCGGGCTCAATGCTTGTACAAATTAAGACGGCAAATGTATCAGTTCACCACAGTTGTCTTCCTTTTCACTCTTTCAGTTTTTGTCAACCCTAACAATCAATATATAAAAAATAATAATTATAATTGAAAAGTTGTTCAGTTGCTCTTCCTTTATACCTAATTCCATTAAAACTTTCTTACCAAAATTTCCTTCTCGTGTTCTTACCTACGCCTTTCCTTCTTCTCTCTGCATCCACATAAGACCTTGTGGTCTTGGGTTGTCGGCATGGAGTCGGAGGACGACATGATTGACGACTCGGTTTCGATGGAAGACGATTTTTTCAGCGGCGGTTTCAGCGATTATTACTACGACCCAAACGAGAACGACAATAATTATTACTCTGACTACGACGATGATTACGGCTTACTTGAAGACGACGAAGACGATGATCAAGCTGCCGTCATTTCTCGTCGCCCCCAGGTCATTTTACTCAATTCCAGAAAGAAAAAGAAAAGCTTTCCTTTCGGTAATCAGCTTAGGAAGAATAAAATGTAGAATCTTTTTAATTCGGTTAACTTTAGAGTGTGTCATTGAATTTGAAAATTTCATGAAATTTAAGGATTGTGTAATTTTTTGAATTAGAAAGACAATTTAGGCAAAACGAGAAAAGAAAGATAGAATTTATGGTGAAATTTGTTGAGAACAGTCAGGCGGCAACACCTGATTAAAAGTAGAAAGAATAATGATAATTCAAGGTAATATTTGGAAATTTATACCCTTTTGCTAATTAGATCAGTGGTAGAATGATAAAAAGGAATTTTGTGTTGCTGATCATGGATAGAACGGGTAGAGCATTCTCTTACTGAAGCTAAAAAAACGCTTAAACAGAAATTTTATTCTAAAAAAAATAGAAACAGAAAACCCTAAAAAAAAAGAGGCTTAAACAGAAAATTTATTGAAAAAATTGAAAAGTTAAACCTTAGCCTATTCCAACATGGAAAAAAAAAAAAAAGAGAAATGGGAATATATGACTCTTACTGAAGCTGGAAAGACTTTAGCAGCAACAAGAAAATTTTCTGCTTTTCCACTAGTACAAGATACAGTATATTCTCTTACCAATAAACTGGAGAATGTTGCTGCTAAATAGATTTAACATATTATTGCAGTATATGGACATACATACACAAAATAAGAATAAGATAGAGAATTGAAAAGCAACTTCCATGAGATAATATTTGGTGAAAAGAAAAAGGAATGGGGAAAAGAGGGAGGAGGTGGATAGCTGAAAAACGGAGACTGAAGACTGAAGAGAGAGAGGCAGATAGATGGGAGAAAGGAAAAGTGGACAACGGCTGAAGAATAATAATTGAAACCCTAAGTCCCTAATCTTATAGCATAATGAAATTAATATTGTTACTATATATAAGTATCTATCGGGTATGGCTATTGGGATAAAGGCTCTGATGATGATGATGATGATGATGATGATGATATAAGTATCTATCGGGTATGGCCATGGGGTGGGTGCTATATTACCTGTTCTCTTCCCTATACTTGATGGTATGTCAAAATCATACCCATCCCTGTCTCCATTCCTGAAATTTGATATCCATATTTGTTCCTGTGTGGGTAAAAAATCAGATACCCATCAAGTTTGGGTAAAATCGACATCCTTATCATCAACTATTTTCAGGCTTGAGGATTATTTGAATGATTTGATAGTTACCTTCATTAAAGAGGGCAATGATTGGATTAAGGGGTTGACAATTCGGATGTTTTTATTGATTTTTAGTTTGTCTTTCATTGATTTGGAGTTTAGATAGGTCATTAAGGTAGTACCTGATTACATCTTGGTTTTAATATAGTGATCAAATAGTTTTGAGGTTTAATTTTGGGTTTGTGTTGTTAATGATGAGTAGAACAGAAAGTGGGCACTTGTTACTTGCTCTCCATGTTCTTTCTAGTCAATAGTAGAATTTCCAGGATTCAAGTATTCAAAGTTTGGAAAATGAAAAATATTATGCATTGCATTTGATACAAGTATTTCCTGCTCTACTACGATTATTAACATGTCTTTTTTTTTTCCCCTATTTCAGCTAGGTTACACTATTTTGAAGAAAGCAGATATAAAACAACGACAAGAGGATGATATATCTAAAGTTTCTACTGTTCTTTCAATATCAAGAGTTTATGCAACCATTTTGCTCCGTCATTTTAATTGGTAATATGTTTGTTCTCCATTCTTCTGTCCTTTTCTTGTATTGATGTTACTATTCCATTAGTCACATGTTTTTGCTGGTATGGTTCTCAAGTTTGTGTATGTCTTCTGTTTTGAGTCTTGGTTTATGTGCACCATTTTTAGCATCCTTTTTTCTCTATAAAACATAGCAAGTGAGCCATTCTGCTTGCATTGAAAGGAGGGCGTGGGCGCGTGGCCGTTCTAGTATGCTACAATTTTCATGTTTTAGTCTGTTTGTATTGTTAGTTTTACGAAACTTGTTTTCCTGAACATGTTTGGCATGGCAGGAGTGTCAGTAAAGTGCATGATGAATGGTTTGCTGATGAAGAAGGAGTACGACAAACTGTTGGATTGCTGGAGAGACCAGTTGTTCGGGTATCCAATGCTAGAGAAGTAAGTTCTATAGATTGTTGGCTTTGCTTATTCTTTTAGAGACTTGTTCTTCTCTAATTATTTGTCTTTTTGAATTACTAACCTATGACACATCTTGTTGTTTCCCGACCAGCTTACTTGTGGGATTTGTTTTGAATCTTACCCACGTGACAATATTACTTCAGCTGCTTGTGGTCACCCTTTTTGCAGGGCTTGCTGGCAAGGTATCTCTCATATGCTTCTTCTAATAGGCTAATTTATCTAAATAATGGTTGCATGCAATGTTTTTTTTCCCATTCTTTAAGGTTTCTGATGGAATATTGCCTTTATAACGTACCACCATTTGGCTTTGGTTATCAAGGTTTCGGGTTTCATATATTAGGTGGATAATATATACTATATTATGTGTACTTTATTATTGTAAGTACTCCAGCCTTATCTTATCTAATGCTTTTTGATTCAAAAACTTTGCTTATACTTTTTGTTGCCATATGTGGTTAAATATGGTAGGCTACATTTCCACAACCATTAATGATGGTCCAGGATGTTTATCACTGAGATGTCCCGATCCATCTTGTAATGCTGCTGTTGGCCAAGATATGATTGATAAATTGGCAACTTGTGAAGAAAAAGAAAAGTATTCTCGGTATCTACTTAGGTCTTATATTGAAGACAACAGGAAGGTATATTTTTTTAACCGACATATACTATTACAATACAATGGATGACTTCTTTCCTCAGCCCCCCCTCTTCCCCCTTAAAACAAAAATCGCCATCAAGAATTCAAACTTCTGGGTTTGCTGATGACTGGACTATTGAAAGTCTGGTGAGACTCTTCTCAATGAATGTATGCATGCATGTGTTCCTTTTTATTTAGCATTTGTGCTTGCAAATGCATAAATGGGCATGAATTGCTGGTTCCCTTAGTTTTAATGGGATATCTCTTTGGCTTAAAGTTCTTACATTTCTTTTCCTTGTTTCTTTTTTTCTTTTTCATTGTTAGACAAAATGGTGTCCTGCTCCTGGATGTGAATATGCTGTTGCTTTTGCCATCGGCAGTGGAAATTATGATGTCTCCTGCATCTGCTCTCATAGCTTCTGTTGGAATGTAAGTTTCTTCTGATTCTTTGTATTTTATTAGATAAGTTTCTTCTGATTCTTTGTATTTTATTAGATTGGATTTCACGGGCATTACTCTCTTCTGGATGTCTAAGTTCTACCAAATCTTGGTTGTAGTGCATCGAAGAAGTTCATCGTCCCGTTGACTGTAGGACTGTGGCAAAGTGGATTGTAAAGAATAGTGCAGAGTCAGAAAACATGAATTGGTAAAGATACATTTTACATCTAGAAGAAGCATTCTGCTAGATTTATGATTGCTGGATTTGTATTGTGTAATCTGAATTTAGGATGAAGTCCTACAACTGTTTTTTAGTGGTGTGACATGTGGAGAAATGAAAAAGGTTCCATAATAAACCTCTTTTCTGTTTTTGCAATTTGACTTTCCTTATTCTTGCATTCTTCCATGATCCCTTATTTTCTTAAAAGACGGAGAAAGGGAGCTGGAGGAGGTATTTGAACTGGGTTATGGTGCATGAATTGGTTTGGAAATAGTGAAACTAAGTTCATTTACTTTGCTGATGCACATACTAAATGATACATTATTAACTTTTGCATAACTGAGTGCTAACTTATTTAGTAGCCAGTGCTTATTTTTTATTCTATTCCACATATTAGCTCCTTCATTCATTTAAATTGTCTGCTCTCTTGCAGCTTTGATAGAAATGGTGGAAAAGCTTGCTATCTTGTTTACCATTTTTGTTATGCTATTTACAGGATACTAGCTAATTCCAAGCCTTGTCCCAAATGCAAGCGGCCAATTGAAAAGAACCAAGGGTGTATGCACATGACATGCACACCACCTTGTAAATTTGAGTTTTGCTGGTAAGCTTTAAATTCTTTGTTGGTCCTAGGAAAAAAAAAAGAGACTGCCTTATATGAGACATTTTTGGACGGTCTACCTAGAGTTCATAGTGGTATAGGATTAGAGCTACGGATTTCAAGGCTTATGGCTATAGTAGGATAAGAGCTAGGATTCAGGGTTTGGTTCAATTGTAAGTCTCAAAAGAATATTGAATTGAGGGGAAAGATAACTAGATATTCTAGTTAGTGATCTGTGAATGGTAAACCAAGATATTGTAACAAAGAAAAACAAGAAGGGGGAGGGAGAAAGAGGGAAGATTACAAAAGTATCTTATGTACCCTTGCCATTATAATATCTATTCTCGTAATTCTGTGATTAAAAAGCTTACATTAATTTCTATTGTTATAACATCATTGATTAAGAGCCCACTAAAATGCAAAGATTAACAAAGAATCCAAGGCTACCCCTAAATTTACTAGGACTAGGATTCGTAATAGGAAATTAACTAGTAAAAAAGTAACTAAACAAACTTGGACTTGGAGAAAAGAAGACTAAAGTCCTAGAATAATTTGAAATTCTCCAAGTAACATAACTAAATTAACCCTGGGGTTCATTATTTGCTGAAATTATGATTCTGTCCCTGAAAAATAATGCGAAGATTAACAAAGAATCAAAGGCTACCCCTAAATTTACTAGGACTAGGATTCATAATAGGGAATTAACTAGTAAACAAAGTAACTAAATAAGCTTGGCCTTGGAGAAAAAAGATAAACCCCTAGAATAATTTGAAATTCTCCAAGTAACATAACTTAATTAACCCTGGGGTTCATTATTTGCTAAAATTATGATTCTGTCCCTGAAAATTAATCTACTCAATTCATGATAGATAATCCTAATTTCCTTAAAGCAAATTACAGAAAATTTGGGAATGAATTGAGGTCTTCGGCTGCTGTATCTCTCTTTGTATAACATTTTTAACCTTTCTGTGATTTCAATTATATGTAAATGCAGGTTGTGCCTTGGTGCATGGGCAGAACATGGTGAGAGAACCGGTGGTTTCTATGCTTGTAATCGTTATGAAGCAGCTAAGCAAGAGGGAGTGGTGTGTAGACTAGTAATGCCTTTTTTAGTCATTGTCTTTTTAATATCTCTTGAGTAATGGTTGAGCTTGTGACCCATGATTCATATTATTGCTTGCAGTATGATGAGGCTGAAAGAAGGCGAGAAATGGCAAAGAACTCCTTGGAGAAATACACTCATTATTATGAACGCTGGGCAAGCAATCAATTGGTATGCAGATGTTGCTTTGAAGTCTTACCCTTTTTGCTTGATTTGCCGTAGCATAAATCCTGAATAGATTTTCTTCTTTTTTAGTATTTTTCCTAAACCAGAACCTGTATACCGGATATTATCTGCTTCTTGATTAGTGCTACTGATTCAAAATTTAAATGTTTCCCGTCAAACATGAACCTTACATGAACCTTGTTGTGCATTTGTATTAAACAGTGCTATTTGACATGTCAAGGATTTCTAAAGTTACTTTTATATGAGCTAACAACTATAAATATTATATGTAAAATATAAAAGGAGAGCGCAGGAGATGGGGAGGAGATAGTGAGGAAAGAAAACAATGTGAATGGCCAAGCCCCTTTACAGGAATGCTAGGCATTTGGTATCCTATGTATAAAGAAAGAATTCATTATCTGGTTATCATTTCACGTGAAGTGGCACCCTTTGAGACTTTTGCTATTGGATGTGCCACTAAATGCTTAACCTTTGAAATTGCACTTGGAATACAGGATCCCGTCTTCTATATCTGACTGTAGTAACTAGCAAGTAGTAACAACATTCTATTGGCTAGAATCTGGGGAGAAAGTTATAGCTTTACTGGCATACAATGAGTTGGCTTTGTAAATGTTATTCTGATTTTTATATGCTTCTGTGATGGTTCCATCTTAGCCTTTTCTTTTGTTTCCTTTTTCTTGATTATATTGGTAAAATTTTGAATTTTGCTGTTGATAATAAATTTGCTAACCTGAATGTTCCTTTTTGCAGTCAAGACAAAAGGCTCTTGCAGATTTAAATCAGATGCAAACTGTGCATGTAAGTTCTTACCTTTCTTTTTAATTTTGGGATGAGCATCTAGGTATTCCTTTTTTCCCTTTTGTTAGTAGCTTTACTTTTGCCTGGTTCTGCATCTTCATTTTTTTTGGCTCAGGTAGTTGGTTCTCTTGTCATTTATATTGGCATCTGATTTCTGTTTTAAGTGAAGATTAAAACTTAATTCTCAACAAAACTAGCTCTTTAAAATGATATTATGGAGTTTTGAGTTCAGAATGAAGCTGCTTTTCTGACTTTTTCTTAGGTTTAGCTTATGTTTCAAATTATTGGTTAGAACGGTTTATCATAGGAATTATGTGTTATAGTAAACTGTGAGTTATCTATCGATGTTAATGCATCTGTAATATTTTTTATTGAAATTATGGGTTATACTAAACTCTGAGGTATCATTCAATGTTAATGCACCTGTATTATTGAAGTGGATTCCAGCATGGTTGGTTGCGCTTGTAAGTTCTGCAGTGGATTCAGTTTGTGTTAGAAAGTAGCTTAAACTGTTTTAGCTTAACTACAGGTCTCGAGTTCGAGTTTTGGGTACACAGCTGTGTTAAAACTCTTGAGCGAGAGCTTTGCCGCCTTTTGGGTTCTGCCTAGCTCGAATCTGGATTAGTCCTATACCAGAACGGTGTGGGGATACCGGATGGTTTTGACCAAAAAAAAAAATGAAAGTAGCTTTAAGATGTTTAGTGGTGTCATTCAAATTGATAGTGACCTCATAGCTACATTAGGACCTACCTGTCGCTCTTTTTATTTTTCTCTTTTATTTATTTATTTATTTAGTTGTTTCTGAGAAAATTCCTTAAATTTTGCCAGCTTGAGAAGCTTAGTGACTTGCAATGCACGCCTGAGTCTCAGCTTAAGTTTATAATAGAGGCATGGCTACAGGTAAATCATTGTCATCTGAAAGCCATTTGTTTCACTTTTTCTGATAAATATTTAATTCATGTTTCTGCAATACCTGAAATGTTGCAGATAGTTGAATGTAGACGAGTTCTCAAATGGACTTATGCATATGGGTATTACCTTCCTGAGCATGAACATGCTAAAAGACATTTTTTCGAGTACTTGCAAGGTATATCCATATATTCAAAAATGCTTGGAGGAAGTACAGATGTATTAAAATTTTTTTTTTTCAAAATGGACCATTAATAATATGACCAACTTTGCATTTTGTTTAGGGGAGGCGGAGTCTGGTTTGGAAAGGCTTCATCAGTGTGCTGAGAAGGAATTAAATAAGTTTATCACTTCTGATGGACCATCAAAGGAGTTTGATGACTTTCGTGCAAAGTTAGCTGGGCTAACTAGGTATGTTTATATTTACTTTTGAATGAATGACTTGCTGTTTACATTAATAAAACTCTTGGGCAATCTCACTCTCATTTTCTCATCTTGATGCTGTGGGGGGTAAAAAAAAGAAACCTATCTTAACTACATTGGAAGGGACTTGGGGTAATTTTGCTCGTTATATATTTCTCTATCACTCTCTTTCAAGTTTTCCCCTTGTTCATCTGTCTTTACCTTTTTCCAATTGTTCATCTCCTTTATACCTTTCTCGACATGTGCAAACTTCATTCTTGTACTTTTAATCGTAATTAGTCAAAAATGTTTAATGAGAGGGGCAGGATCTGAATAACTGGATTGCCTTTTCTGATTCATTGTCTGGTACATTTCTCTATTACAGTGTGACAAAAAATTACTTTGAGAATTTGGTTAGAGCGCTTGAGAATGGCCTAGCAGATGTGGACTCCCAGGCTGCTGCAGCCTGCAGTAGGACAACAAGCTCGAAAAACACGGGAGGGACTAGTAAGGGGAGAGGGGGCAGGGGAAAAGGGAATTCTAAAGCTGGTGGCTCCAGCAAAAATGTAGATGATACAAGTAATTAGTCTTGTAACTGCTGTGCGTTCTAGTCTCTGGGTTCCATAAATCATTGGTGGGTGAAAATACCAGTCCTTTATTTCTTTGGGGAGCCTTACCTTATTTTGGGCGTGTCCTTTTGCTGTATATATATGTACGAATATACATAGTACACTATATATATTATCATGTACATATAACCTGCCAACTTGCCTTTGTTACTGAATATGGTTTATTATTACATGTTTATCGGCTTTGAATGCGAATATGATCATTAGGGCAAGTTAAATAGAACAGTCGGTATATAGCTTGAATGATGAAATGATATATTACCTTGTTTCTTGTTCATCTTTCTACTGGATCTGTTGATAAGACTATGGGATGTGTGTGACGCTGGGTTCAAAACCATGAATAGTCTTTGTAAATATGGTAAGAATTGCAGATTTGAAGTGTTGTACGATGAAACTTGGATGACAAAAAAAAAATCAGAACGTCAGTATTTGAAAATGAAGAGGAATACATTCAAGGGTACTTTTTCCTTATATGACAATTTGAAGTTTTGTTTGGCAAGAAAGGAAAATTATCTTATTCGATTACTAGTTTACATTGTAGAAAAAATGGTATCAAATCCACAGGTTGATGACTATTGACTGGTAGGTTTGTCTCACTGGTTTCACGGACCGTTTGTGTTGTGATTTAAATCCAATCTGAGGTTAATATTTGTCTCACTTGAGGTTTGAAATACAAGCCATGCAGGGTTCCTTTCAATTGTCCATATAGGATTCGCAAAATTTGGAAAATAAATTTTGAAGCTGATGGTTTTTTTTTAGTACAATGGAGCCGGGTTTTGAACTTCAAATTTGTAGAATTTTTACTCTTTATAAAATCAATTTTTTAAAATTATGACCTTAACGAATAGCATTGTCTGGGTTAATGCTGCAATCCCGTCTTTTTACGGTTTGTTATATTAAGAATCACTTTGAGCTTATAACATGACAAAATTTGAGTATCCAAATAGCCGTTTGCAACATTATAAGTCAATTTAGATTAAAGAAAGTTGGCCTTCAAACAATTTACAGATGAACATATCAATGAAAAATTCAGCACTTAGCTTTCCTTTTATCAAAACAGAACCTTCTTTCGTTAACAAATGTAGCTTAATCTTTGTGGTACAACTCTATTAACCATGTAAACACCTAGACAGATTTCTTTTTTGTAAAACTTGGACATATTGGAAATTTCCCATTTCCTCATTGGAATATCTAAAACACAACAATACTCTTTCACTTTGTGGGAAAAAGAAAATTTACTTTATTCTCTCAGTTTGAGATACCACAGCCCGGAAAAGTTTCTTCATTTTAGCTGGCCAGATTGTTTTAATATTTTAAAGCTCACTGCATTCAGCAAAGCTCTAGAATATTGGCGAGAACCCATTTTCCAGTCCATCCCTGTTAGCATCATTGCCTTGAACTCTGAGTAACTGATTCGACCATCCTGCAGAAACCAAGACAATGGAACAAAATGGAAGTTATGAAATCATAACTTTCCCAACGATATATCAAAGCTTAAGCTTACCTTATCCTGGTCGACATCGTGCATGATGTCCTTGATCAGCTGTTCATTATTGGGACCAAGGTTGTCATGGAGTAAGGCTTCTTGTAATTCTTCCACTTCGATGTAACCACTTTGGTTCTTGTCAAAGTAACGAAATGCTTGAGAGAGATGCTCGTCGTTGCCAATCCTTTTCAGGTGAACTGCCATTGTCACAAACTCCTCACGGCTGAGTGTTCCATTTCCATCAATGTCCGCCTTTAGGATAAACAAGCAGAGAAACAATTTCAGACATGGCAGTGATTTGATAATAAAGCAAATGTCCTTGGTAAACGAACATATGCTTGTAGTACACCAGAATTCTGATAACCAAAGGAAAATTGGAACCAAAGGCATCCAATTCTAAGCAAACACTTGAAAGAAAAGAGATTTGAAATGAATTGAACTTACTGCATCCATTAACATCTTCACATCAGGATCAGCAACAGAATGTCCAATTTTCTGCAGCCCATCTCTGAGCTCCTCGAACGACAAGTCTCCATTTTTGTCAGTGTCCATCATATGGAACATCTCCATAATTGAATCGATTTGTTCATTTGGCAAGTTGTCTGCTACCACCTGGAACGATAGAGACGAGAACATTTTCTCAGAGCCTGGAATAAAGCTAGATTAAACACAGGAAAGCAAAGAAAAGGGCTTCAAACGCTTACCCTCAGAACTTTCTTCTTGAACTTATTCATCAAGGAAAACTGCTTAATCCTTATTCTCACATTTTCTCCTAGATTAATATTTGGAGCATGTTCGAAGTTTTGTATCCAGGGATGTTCTTCATATAAGACAGAAGAAAAATTATTATATGTAGTTTATTCATCCAATAGTTAACAAAGAGATCAGCCTGTTCTTTGTAAAAATCAATATATGAAACTGTTATTGTGAATGCATTTGGGGGAAAGAAATGCAGCAGAGGAGATATTAATGCAAATGCAGGTCCGGGAAACCTGTCAATTTCAAATGCTGCAATGGGGTGATCAAGTTGCATTCAAGAGTTGCTACTTTCTAGGTTAATTGGATGAATAAAGAAAAGTTCAACCCAGTGCATAAGATTCCCAAATTGTAGGATCTGGAGAAGGTAATATAAATGCAGCTACAGCCTTCCCTTTGCATTAACAGAGAATCTGTTGCCTCTTAAAATTGTGATCTCTACATCACAAAGAAACAACCTTTACTGTTGCACAGAATTTTGGATGAATAATTAAGAAAAATTTCTCTATGTTAAATATCATCATCAGCCAAAGGGTCTTTTCAATAGGTAAAAGAAGTGTTGATTTGTACTCAAAAACACTTACCAAGGACCTCTTGGACCGTCATCCGACTGTATGGATTTGGATCAAGCATGCTGTTCATAAGATCCTTTGCTTCACCAGAAACCTTTGGCCAAGGATCCCTTTCAAAGTCTATGCTACCTCTTATAATTGCATGTGCAATTCCTTCCTCAGTGTCTGCACTAGTCATAGCCAAGATATCTTTTAGAAGGCATCAAACGCATGCTTTTTTGCACAAGAAACTGTAGAAATGGAGTTGGGAATTTGAGGAAACAACCAAATAAAAACTGCAATTAGTGGAAAAGGAATCAATATACCTGCCCAGAAGGGAGGAACTCCACAAAGCAAGATATACAGGATAATACCTGTACTCCATATATCAATTTCCTTCCCATAATTTCTTCTTAAAACTTCCGGAGCCATGTAATAAGGACTTCCAACGATGTCACTGAAACGCTGACCTGCCATGGATAAAAAAACATCATGCTTAAGCCTATGTCTACAACTACACTAATTAAGCCTTTTCTCGCTAGGAGAATGTCTGCTATATGTGTCATGTTGTCACTGTATCGTGTTTAAAACCATATGTATGATCAGTCAGCATGATCGGGCTATGCTAAAATGGCGTAATTCAAGGTAATTATATATAGTCTGCTAGAGAGTCATTTAAGAAGATAGAAGGTTTATATAAGATTACCAGGTTCATAGAATATGGAGAGGCCAAAATCAATTGCTTTTATTGGGGCAGTTTCACTTCCGTCTGCCAACAGGAAATTCTCAGGTTTTAAATCCCTGTGTATCACTCCATGTTCATGGCAGACCTGCAACAAATATATAATAGATTATATATATATAATCTATTGCATATTTCTATGAAATTCTCTATGAAGACTTAATATGTAATTAAAAATTTAAGGTAGGTATTTCTTATTTTAATGTTTGTTCATTCTAATAAAAAATGATTTTACATTCTATAGTTTTGCTTGTTAATGACTTTAAGAACTAAAAACCAGCCTTTTCAAGCTAAAACCAACAAATTAATAGATAATTGAGACTTTAAATCTACATTATTTCAGTAAATGCAAATTAATTTGTTAGCCAAAGAAGGGCCAAATATATATATATATATTAAACAAATTAATAGATAAAATTCCCACGCACATTCATTATTAAATATTCAATAATTTACATCAAACTTTTTATTTTTAATAAAAAGAATATATTCATTAGCTATTTCTTTTCCAAAACCTAACAATAAGCGAAAAAGAAAAATCTTGTCATTTGAAATTATACATTGTACATATGTAATTAATGTATAATGTTGGCATGATTGCTTAAAAATGAGATATACCATTTAGGCTGAGGATCTTTGTTGTTCAATTTGTGACTAAATTTCAACAATAAAGGGATAAATTAAGAGGAAAATAAAGAATTAAGGGATTGATTCATTACCTTTACAATCTCCAAAATGGTTTTGATAACGGTGGCAGCAGCTCGTTCTGTAAAATGACCTTTAGCGACGATTCTATCAAAAAGTTCACCTCCATGGCAAAGCTCCATAACAAGATAAACAGCTTCCTCATCCTCGAAGGCTTCCCTAAAGCTAACAATATTCGGATGCTTCGGCAAATGCTTCATGATCTCAACCTCCCTCCTTACATCTTCGACATCAATTTCCGTTCTCAGCTTTGCTTTCGATATCATTTTACATGCATAAGCTTTTCCGGTTTCTAAATCAAAACATTGATGTGTGATCCCAAATTCACCCCTTCCTAATTCTTTTCCCAACTCGTATTTTTTTGAAATATCATATCCTGACGGATCTTTCAAAACCCTACTACTACTTGCACATAAACTTATAGATTTTCCTACTCCCTTGCATTTGGAACGTGGATGTTTGGATTTTAGTTTCGATTTGTAACCGTAAAAATATTTCTTTGATACACCTACTAACTTCGTTGGTGCTGATATGCAACTTCCCATGGGATGGCAACGACAAGGACGATGATGATCAAGTCAATTAGGGTTGATTTGATTTGCTGTTTTGAATCATAAACATCCCATGGGAAGAAGGAAAACTTTTTTATTTTTATTTTCAGGACTAGAGAAGAAAAAAAAATGTAAGCCCTAGCAAATTAGAATGAGGAAAAAAAAAAGACTAAATTTGGCTTATTAGAGGAGTTGAAGCAGTCTGTGAAGAAAGCTATTGGTTTTTGTTAGATTTGTCCCGCCATTTTCTTAGGACAGTTCGAATACCGTTGTTCATTATAGTTATAAATACAGTCAAATTTTGGGATTTTAATGCATTATGCTCAAAACTAGGGATTTTTTTTTTCAAATTTTTTTTCTAGATATATACCTTTGATTGATGCCAAGCCAACATGATGTAATAATGAATGCATGCATTCTTTATATAAAAATTAAGTTGAAATATGTTATCTTTAAATTGATATATATTTTGAAATGATAAAAATTTAAATGAGTTTAAATTAGATTTTAGAAAATAAATTTGTTTTTGAAAATCGAGTACTTATCAAACCAAAGATTACTTTTGATTGTTATCTTACATGCTTAATTTGAAAAATCAAGTCCAATTGATTTTAATAGGAAACATTTTACTTGAACTTAACTTATTTGTTATTTTAGAAAGAATAATATTTTGCAATATCATTAAGAGACAAATATGTATGATCTTGAACTTGAATGTTAAATATTGTTAATACATGTTTTTTTCATCTTAAAATTGCATTGGTGAAGTAATTGCATGCTTAAATTACTCAAAATTGCATGTTTCATGACCAGGGTATCGATATCTTTGCTAAAAGTATCAATACTTATAAGGCAAAGTATTGATTCCGCCATTGTTATCCTAAAACAAAAAATCACCCCTTGTTTTAGGTATCGATACCCTTGGTAAAGGTATCGATACCGCTTACCTAGAATGCTTAACAATCATATTTTCAATCTTTCAACAATTAGTTCCTCTCGAAATGATCTCCGACGACTTCAAACTCTAGTCTACATATAAGGGGTCTTCCAATGCATCAAAGAAGAATAGATACGTAGGACTTCATCTCCAAGTGGATTGAATAATTTCTTCCACCAAAATCAAGAGTGTTCAAGGGTTTAGAATTTATTTTTCCTATCTATTGTACCCAATAGTGTATTCATTCTTCAATTGTATCTCAGGAGCTTAAGTTAGCAAACACCTGACCTCAGAAGAGGTCTTAGAATTTACAACTTGTAATTGATCAAGATGTGGGGTATCCTTTTGAGTTTTGAATCATTTTGTGAGTTTTGCAGAAACTCATGTTGTAAAGGTTTTTATATTTAACCTTGGAAAAAGATAAGGAGGTTATACCTTAACATATGAAAAGGTAATAAAGGTTTTTGTCTTGAGCTTTTGAAAAAGTTAGTGAGTGTCCTGGCTATACCTCGGATTAAGAAATTAGATGCAATCTGAAATTGTCTAGAAAGTACCCTGTTGGAATGCAATTGATTAACATCCAACTGCAGAGAACCAAAATGGCCGGACTTGATTTAAAACTGAATCACTTACGCTTTATTTTTAGCCTTACATTAATTAAAGAGTTGCATGTTGGATCTTATTTTGAGAGCCATCCCAATCCACCAAAGCCTCCAGCCTTCCCAGTTTTATGTTTAATTTTTAATCATAAAGCTCCACGATCCCAATGGAGGAGAATTCCACGTCTGCATTTCCTTCAAGACAGCCAATACCGAAATGCCACCTAGCTTTACCATGACCTGTCGTTGAAAATATATTAACCAAGCAATAAGTCAATATTTTGGGAACACCTAACCTTCCTGGGGGAAACAATGCACCTGAATAAGTTCCCTACTGCCATGTATATAGCAGCCTCCCTCATGTTTGACTTGATCTTGCACTGGACAGTAGGATCCATTAATAAAATCTCAACCAATGCTAGTCATAGGGCATCTCTACTGCGAAACATAAATCACGTTTTAAGGGCATTTTCTTTCAGATCATCAATTGTAGATAATTATATAATAATATGCAACCAGATTGTGTAACAAGAATATTCCATACTCTCCCATGGTCTTTCCAACACGGCAACACAGTATTGTAGGAAATGTTGGCTAACTACAATAGCTTACAAGTATATATTCATTCAGCCAGGATATAGACAAATCAAACAAAATGAGCGAAAGAAGCACCACTGCTCCTCACATTGGAAACCATGTCTGTTCTACATTCTTTCTTTCCTGGCTTAGGGATTCAAGACTATAACAGCATAGTCTTACTTTGACAAGCATTAGACTTGATAACATACCAGAAAACCTTAAGAAGGAAACTGTTAATACTGTACTAGAAGACCACCTAATTTTGAAATTCGATACATGGTTTTTCTCCACTTCACTCAAATAAGAGCAAAAAGAAGTAATTGTAAATGAACATGCAAGACTGAAAGGAAAGAGTTTATAACTCGTATACAGTTCAATGTACTTTTTTCCATTTGGTCATGAGTTCAATATACTGTGAATATAGAAGAAGAAATCAAGCAGCAAAAAATGACAAACCATGCATATGCACATCAAAGAAGCTCAGCATGGCTAAAGTTTGGAGCATTGAATCTAGATGTGTCAAATCATCAATAATCATGTCCTATGATAATCAACTTCTACCGCACAGATTAATAGCTTATCATCCATTACCAGCTTATCAATGCAATATAATTAATAAAATAAAAAAAGGATAACAACTCAAGCATGAATATTATGTTGCATATGACCCTGGTCTCTTATTCCACAAGAAACTGCTATCTCATGCAAATCCCCAGCTTCGTATGTGTAAGATGTACGATTTAAAATCATGTGTGCATGAGAGCATCCAGATTATGTCCATGTGTATTTTGGGTCTGTGTTTCTCTGCTGTGTCTGAAATGATTAAGACAATTTCCTGGTCAAATTGAATTTCTGATTCTTTAACAGTGGTGAAAATGGACAAAGCATTTATGTGAAGAAGACACTCAGATGAGTAAGGCAAACATCAAATCCAACCACATAACCACCTGCAGCAAAGAGCTGGGCAGTAAAAGGGCACAGGATCTGCCGCACTGTTTCCTCATGGTCTTCCATTTAAACAACTGATAAAGTAAAACTCTTTTCATGCCATGTTAAACAAACTGTATAATGCCATAATATCACTATTTATATTCAAGAAAATATTGGTGCTATTTGATGACCATCACAGGTCATGTTCTCTTTAGTTGAACAGGACAAAAAATTTAATCAAGAATCAAGATAAGTAAACATTAAAAAGGAGTGCTTTAATCCAATGGGCAAAAACAAATGAAAGTAAGAATAGTCTTCCATTTGTTTTGCGGATATAAAAGTTGATCTTTAAGTTTATACAATGAAGCAACAAATGCAAAAGCATTCATATCCAACATGAAGAGTCTTTACACATAAAGCATTAGCAAACCTGTGGACAGCCGACCGAACTCAGAGCCACCATGCATTCAACCATCAATCAATAAATGTCTCTCCAAATCCATTCTGATAATTACTGCTTCAGTTCAAGTTCAGTATCGCAGATAATAAACAAAAATGCTAAGTCTTGTTAGAAACTGGAGTAGTTGTATCACTTCACAGAGGAAAATGTGTACTGTCAGTATGGCCCGTGGGAGCACCTGAGGTGCAGGCATGGTTGCTTGCATATTTTAATGAATTTCCAGGCAAGCCTGAGAATAGAAACCAAGGTGATGAAAGGATAGAAAAAAAAAAACACAAAAAAAAAATCAAAGTTAAAGACAGCTAATTTAATCCCTTCTCTGCCAGAGTTCTCAAAAAGAGAGTATATGTATGGGATCTTTGTGATGGTAAGTATCATGTTATTTCTGACACTGCTGTGTAAACATTCGACAAGCTTACATAAACTCTCCTATACAGCACATGTTCCCCCATTCAAGTACACATAATCTATAATTCTTGAGAAGCAAACTGGAGGTCCAACCTAGCTGACAAGAAGACGAAAAAAGCATATAGCAATCCCTTACCTAAGAATTTGTAACTGTCTAAATTCTAGTTCAAATTAACATCTGTAAAATGGACAACAGATGAAAGATATGAGACCACTCATCTAGCACGGTCAAAGTAGAGCTACAAATCTCACTTACCAAATGCACCACATTCTTGACTCAGAAAAGGAAGTGAACACAGAGTGGCACAAAAAAGATAGGATGGTCAACTAGGCTCGTTTACAACAGCAGTGCAACATCGCTCATGATGGTGAACACATTTTGTTCACATTGGCAAGGTGTGGAACATCTCAAGAACCAACTCTGGGCCCTTCCAAACAAATTCGAAAGCCTTAAATAATTAACCATTAAAGCAGAAGAGACCTATGAAGGACAAAGATGAGGAGCTTCTGTAGCTCTCTTATCTATATAACAAACAGAACAAAGGGAGCCACTCAGTTATCTATAACAACCTAGCTCTTCCATTTCCTTCATAATTGTCCATAATGTAACTCTAATCTCTTCTGAATCCATATGAGATTGATCTCCTGTGAGAAACAAATGAACTTTGTCTGTAATTACCACCCAACTACACCCAGGGCTCTTCTTTATCCCTTTTGATTTCTTGTACATTCTTACTTTGTCTCCATCTTTCTTCTTTCCCAGGAGAGTATATAAATTCGACAAAACAACATAAGGAGTTGCACTATCAGGCTCCAATTTAATCAGCTGCTGAGCTGCAAGCTTTGCAAGATCAAGACGGAAATGAGTTGAACTTGCACCCAGTAGAGCTCCCCAAACTCCAGTATGAGGCTCAAATGGCATTGAATAAATTAAATCAACTGCTTCATCAAACAATCCGGCTCGGCCAAGGAGATCAACCATGCATGAATAGTGATCAGGCCCTGGTTCTATGTTATATAAGGATTTCATCTGTTTAAAGTGTTCCCATCCTACTTCTACAAGTCCAACATGGGTGCATGCAGACAAAACAGCAAGAAAGGTAATCCGATTTGGCTCCTGGCCTTCACTCTGCATTTTCTTGAACAATTTAAGAGCTTCTTCACCAAACCCATTTTGAGCAAAGCCAGTAATCATTGAATTAAAAGAAACAATATTCGGTTCTTTAATACTCATAAAGACTTGACAGGCATCAGCCACATTTCCACATTTTGAATACATTGAGACAAGTGAATTTTGAATTGACAGATCAAGTTCCAGATGCATCTTTATTGCTAGTGCATGGATCTGCTGCCCTTGGTTTAGTATAGCTGAGTTGGCTGAAGCACTCAACAAACTGCTTAATGTAAGAGCATTTGGCTTTATTGATTTCTGAAGCATTTCAATAAACCAGTGAAAAGCCTCCTCATACATCTCATTACTCACAAACCCAGATATTACTACAGTCCAAGCAACATTGTCTTTCTCAGGCATCATTCTAAACAACTCCACAGCTTTATCAGTTTGTCCTTTACCAGAAAACCCCATAATCATGGTAGTCCAAGAAACTACATCCTTCCTAGGCATCTTTTCAAAAAGTTCATAAGCTTCCTCAATTTCATTCTCTTGAACATAACCCATGATCAAAGAATTCCAAGAAACCAAATCTTTCTTTGTCATCAAATCGAATACCATATTAGCAGCATCAATACAACCAAATCTACAATACATAGTAATAAGAGAATTCCCTAGAAAAACACAAAATTCAAATCCCAACCTTAGCACCAATCCATGCATTTGAATTCCTTCTCTACACCTATCAAAATGTCCACAAGCTTCAAATATGATAGCCAAAGTAGTAGAATTAACGAAAATTCCTTTTTCTTTTCTCATATTCAAAAACAAAACAAAACCATCAGCTAAATATCCCATTTTCAAGTACCCATTAATCATTGTTGTCCAAGTAACCACATTTCTCTCCAACATCTTGTCAAACAACTTTCTAGCCTCAACAATTCTCCCGCTCTTGCAATACCCATCAACCATTAGGCTCCAAGAAACAACATCTCTCTGAAACATACCTTCGAAAATGCCAGCTGCCTCATCCAATCTCCCAACTTTCAAATACCCTTTTATCAATACATTTGAACAAACCGGTTCCCGCCATTGCTCGGGGGTATTTTGGTAAATATTCAACGCTTTATTAAACATTCCCTTACTAACGAACCCTGTAATCATCGTGGCGTAACTCACAGCATCTCGTTCAGACATGCTGCAGAAAAGCTTGTAGGCTTCATCTACCATACAGCCATTCTTATTATAAGCCGTAATCATCGCATTATATGAAGAAGTTGTTCTTTCCGACATTTTATCGAACATTTCTCGGGCTTTTGAAATTTTCCCATTTTGTGCATATGCAGTCAACATGGCAGTCCAAGATACAGTGTTTTTGAATGGCATGCGACTGAAAATTGATTCAGCTTCTTTGATATTACCATTTCTGCCATTTTGAGTGATCTGGGTATTGCAATAAACAAGGAATTTTGTAGCTTTCTTGCGGGTTTTTGCAGAGTCAAGGACAATGTTGTTCTTTGTTGTGGTGTGGAGCGAAGATATAGAAATTTTGATGGGAAAAAAGAGGAGGTTATAGAAAATTGAAGCTTTTGATTTTCTTAGCATTGTTAAGAAATGGAGTCCATGATTGAAGATGAATT
Source organism: Heritiera fomes (assembly GCA_032173925.1). Classification (NCBI taxonomy): domain Eukaryota; kingdom Viridiplantae; phylum Streptophyta; class Magnoliopsida; order Malvales; family Malvaceae; genus Heritiera; species Heritiera fomes. The sequence goes on along the minus strand of JAPDPM010000009.1, from coordinate 32,076,730 downwards.
TAAAAGTTCAGAAAAATTTAAAGAAACCAAGTTACATATGATTCGAAGAAAGCATAGGGGTAGAAGTCCGGAAACAAATATGGGAGAGAGAGGCAAAGATATGTGGGCCAAAAATAAAAGCAGAGGAGAAGAAAAAAAAAGAAGAAAGGGAGAAAGCTGAGATCCTTTTGTTGCAGAAATTTTAAAGGTTTGTTGTTTGGCTGGCAACAGATGGAGAAGGGAACCATCTACCAATGTACTGACTTCTTTTGCTCTTTCTGTAAAAGAAAGAAGGGTTAACGAGGAGTATATAATGGAAGCCTGCTTCCCAATTCAAGGTTTGTCCCGAGAACCTTATAAAGTCTCAAAATCTAATTCTTATCACTAATCCAAGTATCCAATGTCTCATTGGCCTATCACTAAAGTTAAAACACAACCCAAAAATTGGCTCTCAATGATACGAGATTTCACAGGGCTTTTGATTAGCGAGGATTTGATAAATTTTGTATTTTAATCTTCATCAAGTCAAACTCTCTTGCACCAACGCCAATCATGCAAGACAAACAGGACTAATTTTATACCCAAACCCAATGATATTGGGCAAACTCTCTTGCACCAACGCCAATCATGCAAGACAAACAGGACTAATTTTATACCTAAACCCAATGATATTGGGCACAAACACAATGCTAAAGGCACTAAAACCACTAGTTTACCAATGCAAAGTCTATATTAGGCAATAAATGCAATTAAACGTTTTGCCCTTTTTAGCTCTATCAATTGATTTCACCATTTATCACTCACCATCTACAAAAACATTCCACTTCTCATCATCTCATGCTTTTTAGGGTTTATTATCTTTCTTTTCATACCAGCTTCTAATATTTTATTTTATGTTTCTAATTTCTTCAGTGCCTCAAAAGTAACAGGTGATGCCTATTTTTTCTCCTACTACTTTATTTGGCACTTTAATAAATAGTTTAATTTTACTAACTAGTTATGCCTTTGCTTGTGATCATTTTCTTCTAATAGTAGGAAGCTTCTCTGTTGAAATATTCTAGTGTTTCATGATTTCTTTGTGGCTCTGGTCTTTGCTCTCTCCAATGCTTTGAAATTTTCTTCCCATTTTGCTTGCATTCCTTGGAACATTGACTAACTCTACCATACAACTATGATGGCTATTCTATTCTATTTTAAACATCAATATCAATGTTAAGTAAAGCCTTCTAATCTCCTCTATCTTTTAAATTTATAAACATTTTTTTTGGTCAAGAAATTTATAAACATTTCAATTTCATACATTAAAATTGACAATTACTTGTAAATTTATATAGTTAGTTCTTTGTTTGTCATGCCTTAAAAGTCTTGTTTAATCTGCTTGGAATTCTTAATGGTTGCCGGTCACAGCAGGCTCCTTGGAACTCACCTCATCACTATTATTAATACATATATCTTTTGTTTTATTGATGGTTACACATTTAATTTCCTTTCTATGGCTTTTGCTCAACAGTGCTCAATTGTTCATTAATGGAAATTTTGACAGAATGGGACTGAGAGGAAGACATTCTGATATTGTAAAGAGAGTCACTGGTACTTCAATGAAGAACCATGGTGTTTTTCAAAGAGAAGATGAGCTTCCTCTACAAATATCAGCTTGCTGTCGAGCTGAATCCATTAGATCACATATTAAAGGGTTTGGTCCAATCTGTAGAGCCCGGAAGAAGATTGGTTCTGTTTCTCCTCCATTATCAATAGAAGAAGATGTTGATCTTGACAAGCAACCTGGTAATGGAAATTTCATATCTGCTGATGATGACTCCATGTGGTTGTCTTCAGGTTGTGCATCACCTTCAGCTTTTTTCAGAGAGCATGAATTGTCGAGTTCCTTTCATCTTGTTGCTGATGAATGGTTAGTTTCATGGCTGTCAACGTTAGCTGATTCATATGTTTCTTTGAGTAAAGGAGACTCCATTTCTAACAGCTGTAACTCAAAACCTGAAGAACGTAAATTAATACTTCAGGAAGCACTGGAGGCTGAAGGAATCATGTCTTCTTGCGGGCACTGCAGTGATAAATCCACAAGTGAGAGCAATTATTCGATGCCCCTCAGCACCAATCTTGACTCTTCTTCTCAGGTATTAGACATGGATAAAACAAGTTTCATGGTCTCTTCATTGAATCTTGATGAGGATGGCTCCCAATGGATGTCGAATACAGAATCAGAGCTGGATGATTTCCTTACATGTTTCCCTAGTCCATCTTGCAAAAGAATTTGGGGTTCTGAGGCTAAATCTAGCATCTCTACTGCCATTAACATGGAGGATGAAGTAACAGAATCTACTCTGTCATTGAAGCAGACTTCTGAAGCAGAAAATATGGAAGATTTCTGTGCTGATTGGCCACTTTTCTGGCCATTTGACAGGAAAATTGATTGGAATTCTAAGGAAACTTGGAAGAACTTCTCGATGTCTCCTCGGAAGGACATAATAAAGGTTACAACTCCTGAGCTGAAAAATAGTACCAGGAATTTTCCAAACAGGTGTAGGAAGAAACTGGTTTCAAATTCAGAATCAACAGCATCAAAAATCTTAGAAATGAAGCAAGGAAGCAAAGGTTACAACAACAGCAACAACAGTGGGAGAGTCAGAAGGGGCAATGTTAGGCCTTCAAGGTTGAGAGAATCAACCAAAGATTCTGCAAAAATAGTATCTTTAGACATTGACAATCAAATTCTGCCATTAAAAATTGGAGAAGTTCCCAATACAAAATCAGTTTTAACAAGCAGAAACTTTTGGGAGGATGATTTTGCATCAAATGAAGAAGTCCCAATTGAGACAGTACTAGGCCTTGGCGAGTTTGATGGCCATGAGGGCATTGATTCAGAATCCAACGAAGGCATTTTTTTGCTTGACGAGGCTCTATGAGACAAAAGATGCAGGAATCAAGCCATGGATTCCAAGCAAAACACAGGTCGCTTGAGTTTGCACTTCTTAGGAATGTTCATATCAGCATATAGATTTTACTTTTCCAAATTAGATAAGCCTACATAGTAAAGTAAAAGCAAAGCATGGAGTCCAATGCCACGGGAGTAGTTTTGGACCATCATATGTTCTTCAACTTGGAGCAGAATCTTCGCAGGCTGGTTTCTGGTTTTGCACAAATCTGCAACTCTGCCAACAATTGAAAGTCCCAAATCCATTTCATTCCCACGGCCGAACAATTTGATCAATAGAAAATAATGTTCTCTGCTTTTCTGAATGAACTAAATTTTTCTCTTTGTCATGAAATTTTCACTTTGTAACATACTTTTTTCAGAACCATATGTTGTTGCACAAAACAACAATAAAAGTATACTGACGTCGATCTTCGTACTAAGTCTCCACGTGTCTCCAAGAAGCTTCTGTAAAACAATGAAAGTCAGAGAGACGCAGGGGTGGTTCCCTGCGTAGACACTCCGATGCTTAAGTCAGTAGAAAATTCTTCAATCTTGAGAAGCGTAAAAGCCAGTCGTCAAAAATTAGAGAGTAAAATCATACCTGGGGCCTATTTATAGGCCAATATTACAGGAGGATAAGTCTGTATTCTGTTAAGAATTTGTGTCTCAATACAACACAAGCTCTTTAGGATCCAGAGGAGTCCGAGGTCTATCGTCAGCGATAGGTTAAACCATCCGGCACGTTTGTGGCGCCAGGGGTCTGTCGCCGAGCCACGTGTCGCGTTCACAACTGTGGCGACAGGCTAAGGAGTCTGTCGCCCGCGACAAGTTAGTGTACGTGACACGTGTCGCGTTCACAACTGTGGCGACAGGTTCAAGAGTCTGTCGCCCGCGACAGGTTTGTGGCACGTGCCGACTCCAAGCGATAGGCTATGGAACCTGTCGCAACGACAGGTTCGTGCCACGTGTCGACATTCGAATATAGGCGATAGACTTTTACGTCTGTCGCCAGCGACAGGTGTCTCGCGGCTTTGCCTTCTGTCGCCGAAGGCCACGTGGCCTGGTGGTTTTCTGCCACGTGGAGGTCTCTGACAACATTGGGCTTGGCCCAATATAGATAAACTTTGTCATATCAAGTGCTCCCCACTCTCTTGTTGCATTTATGCCATCAAGAGAGTATAAATATGTGTCTTTGGGCCTTAGCCCACTCTGAATAGTTCTCTTTGTTGTTTGTAATTTCTTGTATTTTTTGCAGGTGAAAAGAGCTCTGTTCTGCGACAGGTGTGATCTGGCGCGACGTTTAGCCTTCTCTGTCGCGGCTTTTGGCATTCCCTGTCGCGGCTATATAAACCCCTGGAACCGGACGAGAGAGTGCATGAGAAACCTCTGAGCAGCCACCTGTCGCCCATTTTTCTACTCTCTCGCGAAAAGAGTCTGTCGCCGAATAGTCTTTTAGCTCTCACCCGGAGTCTCTCGCTTACATCGTGACAGTAAGTACATCTGTCGCCGAATTTATTTAATAGATTTTGGTCTCCCGCAGGTCTCTCGCTTGGTACGTCTGTCGCCCTTTAGGTCTGTCGCCGTTAGGTCTGTCGTCTTTAGGTCTGCCGCCTTTAGGTCTGTCGCCTTTAGGTCTGCCGCCTTTAGGTCTGTCGCCTTTTGGTTTGCCGCCTTTAGGTCTGTCGCAAGAAGGGGTCTGCCTTGAGTTATTCCTTTCACCATGTCTTCACAACGTCAAGGCAAAACGCTTGTGAAAGGTGGCGTTCTGTGCTCTTTGACAAGTGCCGACTTAGAGGATATTAGGGTGCGTTTCCCTCTTCCCTCGGGTTATGGCTATAGACTTCCAGTGCAAGGGGAGGTAACGCCCAACTCGGTTAGAAATGGTGTGGCCGTCCATAAAGCTTCTTTGTCTTTTGGTTTTCGCTTCCCTCTTCCGGAGTTTGGCGAAGCGTTTCTTAGATACAAAGACATCGTCCCGTGTCAACTCCACCCCCATGCGTGGGCTCAATTGGTAGCGTTTTCCATAGTGTGTCACCAACTAGGTATTATCCCATCGGTTCCTCTCTTAAGCGCCTTTTTTAGAGTTCGTAGGTTGAAAGGGTTGATAACGTTTTCCTTTCAACGGTTAACGGTCAACGAGTTTCCTAATAACAAGATTTTTTCGGATCTCCCCAATAAACTGAGCGGTTTTGAGAGCGAGTGGATCGTTGTTGAGATTCCCAGTAACCTACGGATTCGCTGTAGATGGAACTGTGATACCTCTGACCACTCCCAGCGCTCGGACAGGTTCAAAGTAGAAATTTTAAGAGAACAATTTGGCGAGTCTATTCAGCGAATCTGTTCTACTGGGGAACGCAATTTATTCTCTCTTCTAACCCCGAAGAACATTGCCGCTGCCGGCTGGGGCGTAAGCAGGACCGTTCTTGGAGCTTCTGCTGCCCCGTCTAACCTGTCCACAACTCCTCGTTTATCCGATGCTGGCCCTAGTCAGTCATCCCCAGTCTTAGTAGCCGAAGCACCTACCCCTGTGGGCCGCCTTGTAGATGAGTCCTCTTCAGATTCGGAGGACGGGACCATTGAGGCTGCGGGTACTAGTGGTTATTCAGGGGATGGCCCTGAGTGGGCTCAGGCTAACGCCTTTGGGAGTCCTTTCGTTGATTTTCCGTTGGATTCGAATATGGATATCTTAGAGGATTTTGGTGGTTTTCTAGGTTTTCCATCTTTTTTTTTATTTCTGTTGTGGTGTTTTGCTCAGTCGGCTAATCCTTTCTTTATATATTGTGTAGGCATGAACTTCCGAGATTTGATGCGTAGGAGGGAAGCTAGTGATGCTGCCGCTCGAGCGGCTCCTCCTTCTCAGTCGCAGGTTAGACCCCCATCTGGGTCAGCGCGTGCTCCTACTCCTCCTCCACCTTCTATTGGCGAATCCAGCCGCCCTACACAAGAGGCCGGGAGAAACAAACGGAAGAGGCCTTCTGTCCCTGATCGGGGTTCAGGCGATCGCGAGAGCTCCGAGTCCCAAAGGAGTGATCCAGTCCCTCAAGAAGGTGGCTCTCGTGTTGCTGAGGGTAGGCCGGCTCCCCGCCAGCCAAGGCGAAAATACAGGAAGAGGCTGATTGTTGAAGCCTCGATGCCTACAAGACCAGTCTTACCCAAGGTGGTAGACCCTACTGTGAGGCGTTATGTGATTGATAGCGGGGTCGTCGTTAGTGGGGACGATTTTCAGACCTATCCCGGAGTGAATGATAACGACAGCATCGAGGATGCCAGGATAGCATCTCGTTTGGCTTGGAGCACCATTCTTCCTCGTGACGAGGCTGAGCTGTTTACAAACATCCCAGAGGCGGAGGATAATTCTGATTATCTTGCTATGAAGGTAAGAGTTTGGTAACTAATTTCCCCGTCTAAACTTTTTTCGTTAAAAGATCTGTTGAGTTACTTGTGTTTTTTGTCTTATCAGTCAGCTCAACAAATTGCGGCCGTCAATGCTCGGCACAGGGCTCTCAGGGAGCAAGCTGATAAAGAGATTCGCGAGCTTCGGGATCAGAAGATGGAGCTTTCAAACGAGGTTAACCAGCTTCGTCCTTATGTCAACAGGGTGGAGGAGCTAAACAAAAGGAGCGCTGATCTTGAAAGAAAAAATGCGGATCTCGAGCGAAAGCTCCGAGAAGAGCAGGCGAAGGTGTCTTCCCTTCAAGGGTACCAAGAGGCTTATAATAAGGCCGTCGATGACCGGGGAGCCATGGAGAGACAACGAGATGAGGCTATTGAGGAGATGCACAATGTGCTAGATCGTCAAAGAGAAGCTCGAATTGAGGCCGTTCGTGAATACCGCTTGTCCCAGCATTGTTTTGACAAGAAAGCGGCTTTCTCGACGGGGTTCATTAAATATGGTTTCTATTTGGCTCGCTCTTGGTTGGAGAGGCATCGACCCAATGAGGCTTTTCCTGAATTGCTATTCACCGAGGAGGCTAAGTACTACGATGCTCCTTCTTGGACCAAGTATGAGCCCGACGCACAAAGTCCAGAGGCCTATTTAGCGGAAGGGGCTGTAGATAATCTAGACAACCTTGAGGGTCCGTGGCCCCCTCGACAGCCACTACACATGCCTGAGTCTTCCGAGACACTTGGTCGATCTGAGCCTCTGGCAGTGTGTGACGTCTCTGAGCCTATCGAGACAGGCGATCAGCCCGAGTCTATAGAGGCACTGATGGGGCTGGACAGCGACGAGCTCCAGATTTCAGATTCTGCTGCTGCTGATCCCGTGCCAGACTCTGCGGCCTTGGTTGAGCCTTCGAGTGGGCTTTCAAGTGACATTCCTGTTTCCGGGGTGGCTCCCTCGTCTTCCCGGGATCCTGGTTCTTTGACTCCTCCAGTTCCTGAGCCTCAAGCTTCTCGAGATGCTAGCGCCGATGCAGCGCCTTCCCAGTTGGCTGATCCGGTCATCGCCGTAGATTAGAGTTTTATAGTTTTTGTTTTGTTTGTTAATTCCGATGTATAGGTTCATTTTGAATGAAAAGTACTGTTTTCATTTTGTAGCTCTTTCTCTTTTTCTATGAATGCTTTTCTTTCGTGACTTGTTGTATCGTGAGATTCTAACGAGCAGGATTATATATTGAGCAATCATAAGCTATACGGAGCAGCATTAAAGCGTAAATAATAAAATCGTCAATAATAAAATCCTTATTTAAAGCATTATAGATATCAATCCACCGCGAATTCAATAATCATACAAAGAGCGACAGTAAAAGCGTTTAGAGATATCAATCGATCACAAAATCTAAAGAACACCATTAAAGCATTATAGATATCGATCAATTGTGGATTCTCGACATAAGGCGTACCTTTATATCATGTTGCTCCCCGAGTTCAACTTTGAAATAGCGTTTATTTCTGTTCAAAGATGAACTTTCCTCGAGCGTTGTACCCGTCTTGCGCCTTTTTCGCTTAGGGATTTTTTTTTTTATTTTTGCTCGTCTCGCGCATTTTTCGCTTAGGGACTTTTGGTTTGCCCATCTCGCGCACTTTTCGCTTAGGGACTTTTGATTTGCCCGTCTCGCGCATTTTTCGCTTAGGGACTTTTGTTTTGCCCGTCTCGCGCATTTTTCGCTTAGGGACTTTTGGTTTGCCCATCTCGCGCACTTTTCACTTAGGGACTTTTAATTTGCCCGTCTCGCGCATTTTTCGCTTAGGGACTTTTTGTTTGCCCATCTCGCGCATTTTTCGCTTAGGGACTTTTGATTTGCCCGTATCGCGCATTTTTCGCTTAGGGACTTTTTGTTTGCCCATCTCGCGCATTTTTCGCTTAGGGACTTTTTGTTTGCCCATCTAGCGCATTTTTCGCTTAGGGACTTTTTGTTTGCCCATCTCGCGCATTTTTCGCTTAGGGACTTTTTGTTTGCCCATCTCGCGCATTTTTCGCTTAGGGACTTTTAGTTTGCCAGCTTCTGCTTCATTTCAATTCCTGCCATACACAATTTGTTCTCGAACATTGCATTAGAGGATATATGTAGAAAATGAATAGCTGGCTTTTATTCATGAATCAAGACAATAATATCTGTAAAGTAACTAAGCAACAGATGGAAAAGTAAAGATATAAATAATGGATAATCAGAGAAGAGAGAAAAATAGTACAATGTTCACTGCCAGTACAGCTTAAGATGGTTAGCATTCCAAGTTTTCGAGATTTTCTTTCCTTGCAAGGTTTCCAAGGTGCATGTGCTAGGTCCGACCATCCTTCTGATTCTGTATGGTCCTTCCCAATTGGCGCGTAGCTTTCCATCCTCCTTGTGGACGTTTGTAATTGCCGACTTTCTTAATACCAGGTCTCCCTCTTGTAATTCTCTGTTCTTTACCCGTGCATTGTAGTAAGTGGCTACCCTTTGTTGGTAAGCAGCCAGCCTCATTTTTGCCTTGTCTCTCAGTTCGTTTATCAGATCTAGATTCTCCCTTAGTCCCTGGGAATTAAGTTCCTCAATGTAAGGGACCAATCTGGGTGACTTAGCTCCAACTTCCACCGGAATGAGGGCCTCAGTTCCGTACACCAAATTGAACGGTGTTTCCCCTGTCGATACTTTACTTGTCATCCTGTAGGCCCATAGGACACTTGGGAGCTCATCCACCCATGCTCCTTTTGCCTTATCTAGTCTGGTCTTCAACCTGTGCAGTATAGTTCGATTACTCACCTCTGCCTGCCCATTGGCCTGTGGGTAAGATACAGAAGGTATTCTCAAGAGAATATTCAGGCCTTTACAGAAATCCCGGAAAGCATCACAGTCGAACTGCTTCCCATGGTCTGCATTTATCACACGAGGGATTCCGAATCGACAAATTATGTCTTTCCACACCATTGCTTCCACCTTCTTTTCAGAAATTGTGGCCAAAGGCTCAGCCTCTATCCACTTCGTGAAGTAATCCGTGGCCACAAGTAAGTACTTCCTTTGTCCTGAGCCTAGGGGAAAAGGTCCCAGAATATCCAGTCCCCACTGTGCAAATGGAGTTGGTTGGAGAGTGCTCTGGAGGGCCGAAACCGGCGCAGTCGTTATGGGAGCGAATTTCTGACACTTGTCGCATTTTTTCACTTTTTCGGCGGCATCCTTCCTCAATGTAGGCCAATAAAACCCCGCACGCAATACTTTTGAAGCCAATGCACGAGCCCCTAAGTGTTCTCCGCATATTCCCTCATGGACCTCAGCTAGGGTGTAATCAGCTTGTTGGGGTCCTAGACATTTTAGTAAAGGCATTGTGAACCCTCGTTTATAGAGTTCCCCATTTACTACTGTGAACCTGGCACTTTTTAATTTCAACCTTCGAGCTTCGTCTCTATTAGTTGGAAGTGTGTTCTCCAATATGTAGTCTTTGATCGGGACTCTCCAATCATCCCCGTTCTCGATATCGTACACACCTTCTTCTTCGATACTAGGCTTAGCGAGAGATTCCACTTTGACCAGACCTCCCTTAACTCCTCTAGAATAAGCCAGCTTCGAAAGAGCATCTGCATGTATGTTTTCTGACCGATTTATCTGAGTTAATTGGAAGTGTTCAAATGACTGTGCTAATAATTGCACCTTTTGTAGATAAGGGATTAAAGCGGGTTCTCGTGCCTCATATTCACCCGAGAACTGGTTCACCACCAACTGTGAGTCACTATAGGCCATTAAGTTGCTGACTCCTAATTTTTCAGCAAGTTTCATCCCAGCTATCAAGGCCTCGTACTCGGCTGTATTATTCGAACTCGGAAAGTCGAAACGTAGGGAATACTCATAGGTTTCCCCTTCGGGTGAAGTTAGCACAATTCCAGCCCCACTGCCATCCATGTTACGAGCTCCATCCACAAACAATTTCCACCAGACTAAGTCTGTTTCATCACGGACTTCCCGGCCAGTACATTCTACAATAAAATCTGCCAACGCCTGCCCTTTTATAGCTTGGCGAGGCTGAAAGTGTATGTCATACTCACTTAATTCAACATCCCATTTAATCAGACGTCCGGAGTGATCTGGTTTCTGCAATATTTGTCTCAACGGCTGATCCGTTAAAATGGTCACCGAGTGAGCTTGAAAGTAAGGTCGTAATTTCCGAGTGGCCATCACCAAGGACAAAACTATTCTTTCCACTAAGGGGTATCTTGTTTCGGCATCTAGCAGGACTTTGCTTACATAATAGATTGGGCAGTCCTTGTCCCCTTCCTTTCTCAACAGGACTGCACTTACGGCTTTCTCTCCTACACCAAGGTACATGAGGAGATGATCACCGGGCTGTGGCCGAGATAGTAGAGGCAATTCTTTCAAGTAGTCTTTCAGTCTTTCAAAGGCGTCATTACATTCTTCTGTCCACTTGAAGTCTTTTCCGGCCTTTATCGCTTTAAAGAATGGTAGACTCCTTTCTGCTGATTTGGACAAGAAGTGATTCAAGGCCGCTATCCTCCCTGTCAACCTTTGAACTTCTCGCACAGTGTTGGGTGGCCTCATGTCCAAAATGGCTTGAACTTTCTCGGGATTAGCCTCTATCCCTCGATTTGTAATCATGAATCCTAAGAATTTCCCAGATCTCACCCCGAATGAGCATTTATTGGGATTCAACTTCATCTTGTATTCTCGCAACACACTGAACACTTTTGTCATTTTCTCAGCATGAGATTCTCCCTGTCGGCTTTTGATGATCATGTCGTCAACATAAGCTTCCATGGTGTTGCCCAACAAGTCTTGGAACACCTTATTTACCATGCGCTGGTAGGTCGCTCCTGCATTTTTCAGGCCGAATGGCATTACTCGATAGCAATATGTTCCACTATCGATAATGAACGAAGTTTTCTCCTCATCATCGGGATGCATCATAATTTGGTGGTATCCCGAAAAAGCATCCAAGAAGCTAAGAAATTCGTACCCACAGGTTTCATCTACCAACCTGTCAATCCGAGGTAGTGGATACGAATCCTTTGGGCAAGCTTTATTCAGATCCGTGAAGTCCACACACATCCTCCATTTCCCGTTGGCTTTCTTTACCATTACAACATTAGCCAACCATTCCGGGTAATTGACTTCTCTGATGAACCCTGCTTGCAACAACTTCGAAATTTCTTCATTTATTGCAAGTTGTCTTTCTGGAGCGAAATTCCTCTTCTTTTGTTTTATCGGCCTCGCTCCTGAGATTACGTTCAACCGATGGCAGACAATTCCAGGATCAATTCCGGGCATATCGGCTGTAGTCCATGCGAACACGTCGCAATTCTCTTTCAAGCATCGGACGATTTCTTCTTTCATTTTTTCAGGCAACTAACTCCCCACATATACTACCTTCTTCTCATCTTCTTCATCTAATCGGATCGCCTCCATCTCCTCGTCAGGTTTTGGTTTAGGCGGTTCTTCGATCGTAAGGGTTTCCTTTCTCTGAATTCCCTTACATGTAGTAGACGCGACATTGCATGTTCTGGCTTTCCTTTGATCTCCCCTTACTTGTCCAACACCGCGGGGAGTAGGAAACTTCATCAGCAAATAGCAGGGATGGACCACTGCCCTCATGTCATTTAATAATGGCCGTCCGAGGATCATATTGTAGGCTGTAGAGGTTGATCTCACAACCATGAACAATGCTTGTCTGATGACATCTTTTGGGCTCTCCCCTAATGTAACAGGTAGCTGAATGGCACCTGCTACCTTTACCTTTTCACCGGAAAAACCGTATAAGGGTGCGGGCACTGGTTTTAACCTGTCCTCCGATATGTTCATCTTCTCAAAGCAGTTCCAGTATATTAAGTTCACCGAACTCCCATTATCGACCAAGATTCGACCCACCGGATGCTTTGCCACCACTGCTGAGATCACCATCGAGTCATCATGAGGAACCACTATGTCCCCCCTATCGGTTGGTGTAAAAATGATGGGCTCCTCATCTTGTTTCTCCTCCATCACAGAGTTAATTTGGTGGGCCTGTCGGGCATAAGTTTTCCGAGACGAGGAAGATGCACCAGCTAATGATTTACCTCCGGATATCACGTTAATAGCTGGTCCTGTGGGCTCATTATCTTCCTCTCGATTTCTTCTTTCAATCCTTCCATCATTACCTCTCCTTTCTCCTTCATTACGTCTCACAGGTCCCCTGTTTTGACCCCTTTTATCTCTGAAGTTGTTTCCTCGGTTCTGCGCGGGTTGGTTGTTTCTATCACTCCTCCATACGAAACGGTTTATTTTTCCTTCCCGTGCTAGTTTTTCTAGCTGATTCATCAACTCCCTACATTTTTCGGTCGTGTGCCCATGCGTTGAGTGGTAATCGCAATACGATCTCAAATCACGGCCCAGATTACCTGACGCCTTCTTCGGAGTCTGTATAAGACCTGTTCCTTCAATGGCTGCTAACACTGAAGCCCGAGATTCAGTGAGTGGGGTGTAGGAAGTGTATTTCAGTGCAGGGGGTTTCTCAAACTTTCTCGGTTGGCTGGAAGATGCTTCAGTGACCTCTCTTCCTCGTTTCCTTCCCTCTTTGGGTTCTCCTATTGCTACCATTTTCATTACTTCCTCCTGGGTTACATACTTATGTGCACGGGAAAGCAGATCTGAAATTGTAGTTGGCTGGTCTAGGGACAGGGATTCTTGCAACTTCTCAGACCTTGTTCCTTGTAGCATGGCTGCTACGGCTATACCAACTTGCAGATCTCGCACCTCTAAAGTAGCATCTCTAAACCGATCTACATAACTTTTCAATGACTCCTTAGCCCCTTGCTTAATAGTGAGCAAGTAGGTCGGTTCCTTCCTTCTCTGACTGTTCACCGCAAACGCTTTGAGAAACTCACTTCTGAGCTGGTCAAAAGAGATTATGGACCCTTCAGGCAGGTTATTAAACCACTTCATCGCATGTCCGGACAGAGTTAGGGAGAAGGCCCTGCACATTATTTCGTCTTCCCATCCATGCAGCAACATTAAGGCCTCGTAGTTTTGCATATGGTCGTAGGGGTCCATCTTTCCGGTGTATGCGGCCATCTGCGGCATTTTGAACTTTGGGGGCAGAGGTTTTTGCATGATGGCCGTGCAGAATGGTACTCTTCTCCTCTGGCTCTCTTCTGCAGACACTAACTTCTTTTCTTCCAGCACTTGTTCTATCATTTTTTTCATGTCCATCAGAGGAGCAAGATGACTTCTAGCATGAGACGAGTCCGGTATGTCTTCAACTACTTCCTTGCCCTTTGCTTGAGGTGTGTTTGTTCGTACCATCTGTGTGCACCAAGTGGGGTCAAACTCCGAATCGGCAACCCAAGTGCTTTGATCTCTAGCACCGTTCTTTCCAGCACCTCCAATACCATGGTCTACATTAGTAGCATCCAAATTCGACAAGTCATGATAGTGGGCGGTAGACCCTGTCGCCCTCCTGTCGCCCAGACACCTGCCGCCCTACATGTGGGGCCTGTCGCCTAACGCCTGTCGCAGGGTCTAGGCCTGTCGCAACTTCCGTCTCTCGCTGGGTTCCGACGACGGGCCTCATATTCCCCTGTCCGCCTGTCGCAGCCCTTTGAATATCATTCTCTTCCTCGGGGGGAGCCTCTTCCTGGCGATAGGGTCCTGTCGCTGCATCATCCTCCTGTCGCCCAAACGCCTGCGGCCGGACCCCTTGATTTGCTCCTCCTACCAAGTTCTGTACGGCAGGCGGCAGATTCAATGTCGGGAGAATCCCTTGGAACAAATCCACCATGGCTCTCAGCGCCTGGGAAGTCTCTTCGCTCTGTCGCCTCAGAGCTTCGAATTCTGCCGCCGACACTGTAATTCTTTCTTCATCCCTGTTCACCTGGTTCCTCTGACGGATCTGTTGTTCAGGGGAACTCACGGAGTTTTCCTCACTCCCAGTCCTAGCATTTGTTGATCTCGTTCTCACAATCTTAGAAAATCTTGGTTGGCTTTTTACACGCTTCCCACAGTCGGCGCCAATTGTTGTTGCACAAAACAACAATAAAAGTATACTGACGTCGATCTTCGTACTAAGTCTCCACGTGTCTCCAAGAAGCTTCTGTAAAACAATGAAAGTCAGAGAGACGCAGGGGTGGTTCCCTGCGTAGACACTCCGATGCTTAAGTCAGTAGAAAATTCTTCAATCTTGAGAAGCGTAAAAGCCAGTCGTCAAAAATTAGAGAGTAAAATCATACCTGGGGCCTATTTATAGGCCAATATTACAGGAGGATAAGTCTGTATTCTGTTAAGAATTTGTGTCCCAATACAACACAAGCTCTTTAGGATCCAGAGGAGTCCGAGGTCTATCGTCAGCGATAGGTTAAACCATCCGGCACGTTTGTGGCGCCAGGGGTCTGTCACCGAGCCACGTGTCGCGTTCACAACTGTGGCGACAGGCTAAGGAGTCTGTCGCCCGCGACAGGTTAGTGTACGTGACACGTGTCGCGTTCACAACTGTGGCGACAGGTTCAAGAGTCTGTCGCCCGCGACAGGTTCGTGGCACGTGCCGACTCCAAGCGATAGGCTATGGAACCTGTCGCAACGACAGGTTCGTGCCACGTGTCGACATTCAAATATAGGCGATAGACTTTTACGTCTGTCGCCAGCGACAGGTGTCTCGCGGCTTTGCCTTCTGTCGCCGAAGGCCACGTGGCCCGGTGGTTTTCTGCCACGTGGAGGTCTCTGACAACATTGGGCTTGGCCCAATATAGATAAACTTTGTCATATCACCATATATAAGTATTTAGGTGGCATGTCTATCCAAGCTGATTTTAATGCCTAGAAAATGTGAAAAAAAGAATTTGTATTTTTGAGCTTTCTCTAGCATGTATTGAAAAGAGAGATAAGATACCCAATACCTTGTATACTGATAAATCCCCAACTGCATGCTTGAGAGCATAAGGAATAAATACAAAATCTCTTAAGACTAGAGGGAAAGGAAGTCTAAAGCCAGCTTCATGGTTATTATTTGCAGTAAAACACTGTTGCTGATTGTTTTGAGTATTTTTGATTTCATATAATTTGTGTAATGAAATTAAATAAGTGCATAGTAGATTAATATTTTTGTATTAAATTATTTGTTAATTATTTATATACAACCAAGAAAAGACCACTATCTAAAATAAAAGAAATAATCTAATTAATGGAGGGAAGCACTAGCTCTTCTCTTAACCTTAGTCTAATATCATAGGTCATATTGCGATCATAAACATAGTATAATATCACTTATTAAATTGCATTTGAAAAACCATAGTCTATTGTACCCAAGAAAAGACTATTCTAGAAAATAGTGGAATAGCCAAGAATTTGTATTAGTGGCCAATATTGTAATTTATTTTTTTAATATTTTTGTGGGTTTATATATAATGTAATGATAGTTTATAATTTTTATATATTGTCAATTAATCAAAAGTTGACACTTCATTAATAAACAAACTGAAATAATGTCAAGCTCTTAAAAATAAATACAAATATTTTTTTCAATTTGCTCATAGAGGTTTGACATTTTTTTCAGTTTGTTCATTAATATATCAACTTCTAGTGTATTGACAGTGTATAGAGGTTATACACTGTTAATATACATGATCAATGTATCATATATAAACAGTTTTTTATGAGTTTACATATGATTCACTAATAATGTATTGTTTCTATACATTGTCAATATGAGTTAATCATAGAATTACACCTCATTAATGAGCAAAACTTAAAAAAATGCATAGACACTTTAAAATAGATTTAAAACTTTATTAGTATTTATTTTTAAGGACCTACATATGAAATATTATCATGATTGACTAACAGTGCATACATAAGCTCTTTTTTTATTACCTAATACAACAATAAAAAATTAAATGAAGTAAAAATATTCAAAAATATAAAATATTTTTTAAATAAATATATTTTCTTATAATTTATCTCAATGGTGGTGCTATATAAAACTTGTTCTTTTTTTTCATGACAATAAAAATATTATAAGATAATGAAAATACATAGATGATGTAAATTTTCGTTTTTGTAATGAGATTACATTTATACTATTAAATAACTAATTACGTATAAAATAATTATTGCATCAAAAGCAACAAATCAATATTTTATTTTTATATATTGAATCTAACTCACATATAATATGTATTATAGATATAATTGAGGAGAAAAACTATAGCCCAAACATATGATCTGTTGATCAAAACAAAAGAGAGAATTTCTATAAGAAACTAATGACAAATCAAAATTAAAATAAGAATAAAAATAAGTTAGTAAAAAATAATAGAAGCACTTCTATTATTTTTTACTAACTTATTTTAGTCTTATTTTAATTTTGATTTGTCATTGTGTGTGATATGTGTTGTGTGTGAATAAAGCATTTACTTTCTTGCATATGTGTGTTGCATATGTGTGAGTTTTTCACTATCCTACATCGCTTGTATTGTGTGTGGTGTGTGTTTATAAGAAATTCCACGCTTAACAAAATTGTCATGGTTTTGTGAAGTGGTATATTCTTTTACTGGACAAAAAAAAAATAGTAGAAGCACTTACTAATTGCTAAAGAATTTTTAAATTTCACGAGCTAAATTTGTACTTGTAATAAAAAAATTATTAAACTTTTAAAATTAAAATTATAAAAATGAAGATAAAATTTATTTTTGACCCATTTCTTAATTAATTTTAACAAATTTTAAGGGTGTCAATATGATACAAACACTTAATTTTTTATACTAAATATAGATATAATGTATTTTTCAATGGGTTGGGGTCAATTGACCCACTCAACTCTATGTAGCTACGCTAGTGTTTAGAATAAATTAAAGATAGAAAAACGTATTATTTATCTTAGACTATTCTTTTTAATAATCTATTCGTTTTTTTGCTAATAGTAAAGATGAAGGTGGCAAGCAGAAAGTTGACCAGAAGAAGGCGACAAGTGTCTTTGAGGTGGCTAGCGAGCATAATGGGAAGGTTGTGAACTACCAACATATATTCCGAGTGAGTAAAGAAGACATATGGTCACGTATTTTGTGCAAGATGGCAAGTAAGAAGGTAGCGAGCAAGATTGAAGGCTACTAAAGTGCAAGTAGGATGTTTTCAATTATATATTTTTTTTTTCAGTTCAATTTATGCACCTAGTGTCGACACTCCATCAATTTTTCCTCTTGATTGATTTTGACTTCTAGGACAATGAAGGAATTTCAAACATTATTCACCTTCAAACTGAAAATGACCAGATGCTATGGGTGACAAGACATTATGGGTGATCAGACATTACAGTGACCATCATTATGGGTGATCAAGCATCGCACTTTATTCTTTATGCCCCAAAATTTTTATTTTTATTTTAAGAAAAAAATGCCTTTAAATTTTAAGACAAAAATACCCTAAAATAATCCCTAAGAATGTAAGTGAGTAGGCAATGAGAAGGTGGGTAACTGAGAATGGTAAATAGGCGAGGCAAGAAGTTGTAAGAAAAAAGGTAGGTGATTGAACAATGAGAGTTGGTGAGGTAGGAAGTAGGCGAGGAGTATTGAGGCGACCAGACATTATGGAGACCAGTTTCATGGGTGATGAAATGTTATTGCGTTACATACAACCAACGTGCATTCTATATGAGCTAAAGTATGGTTAGGTATTGAGGAAAGTGACGAACAAGATTCAAGGCTTCTGAAGGGCATTCACTTTAAGGTTTAAGACCTTTGAAAGGTAAGCATGATTTTTTTTTATTTTCTAATTTTTTCCAAAAACATTAAAAAAAAAATGTTGTCTACTAGCATACATTGCATGCGACTAAAAAATGTGATCGCATATTTGAGAGAAATGGTTAGCATAAAGATTGTGAGCAGGGCATAGAAGAAATTTCAAACTTTGTTTAACTGGGAAAGTAGGTGAGTAGACAAGGAGAAGGTGGTGAGTAAGCATGGAAAATGGGTGAGGCAAGAAGTAGACGAGGGGAATGTGACAAGTGTCTTTAGAGGTGACCAATGAACATAATAAAAAGGTTGTGGCTACCGGTGTGCATTCCAAAGTGAGTGAACAAGGCATAACCCTGTAAAAATGGGTTGACCCGGCTTTGCTATATGAGCCGGATCAAAAAAATTCTTCTTGTTAAATTGATTTAAAAATGTAAGCTTACCTTAAGAGTTAATGGCTTAAATGGGTAGGTCCGTATATTAAGGAAAAAAATTAAAATTTATATTAACATCTCATTTTTAAGTAAATAAACAAAATAAAATTTTGAAATAAATATTAAACAAACATCAAATAAATTCATATCAAATCATAATATCAAGTCTTTAATATCATTTTAGCATTACTTATTAATTGACTAACAAGCATAATATAAATTATTTTAACAAACTTAGAGACTAGAAATATAATATTTTTGAACAATATTAATTAAAACTAAAAAACATGATAAATAGATCCATGTTCATCTCCTCCATCAGTGTCAATCACATTCAACTAACTGAGTTTTAACTTCGTCATCTACAAGCATAAGTAAAAAACAATATAAGAAATCACAATAATTAAACTTATGAATTGATTAAAAATTGTTAACTAATTAAGGAATAATAGCCAAATAAGCCCTCGACCTTAAGCCCAAAATAGAATTAAGCCCTCAACGTTTTATTTCGTGGCAATCAGTCCATAAACTTTTATTTTAATGGAAAAAAACCCTCAACCTTCTTAAATTATGCAATTAAGTCCAAATTTGTTAAATGACACTAACTGCCGTTAGTGAAAGCTGACGTGGATAGCTTACTTGGCTGCCACGTGGCATGCCACATGTGCAATACTAACGACAGTTAGTGTCATTTAACAGATTTGGACTTAATTGCATAATTTTAGAAGGTTGAGGGTTTATTTCCACTGAAATAAAAGTTTATGGACTGATTTTCACGAAATAAAAGGTGGAGGGCTTAATTCCATTTTGGACCCAAGATCGAAGGCTTATTTGGCTATTTTGCCACTAATTAATAACATTACCTTTAAAACAAAAAAAATCCAATTTCATGTGCAAAGAGAGTTTTTACGTTTTCATGATTTAAAAAATTTTAATACTTATTTAAAGTACGAGAATCAATACTAAGTAGTGTGTGTGTCCCTGTATGTATGTAGAAATAATGTTATTGCTATCCCTATATGTATGTAAAAATAATAGATAAAGAGAATTGAAAAAGAAAGGCAAACTTACAAAGTAGAGTGTGCATGTAATGTGTATGCAAGTTTAATAAATAAAGAAACTAGAATTGAAAAATAAAAAAATTGAAAAAGAAAGCTCATTTACTTTTAAAAAAAAAGCCCATGTAGTGTTTTGCATGCAGAGATATAAAAATAAATAATTTAGTAAGAGTAAATAGAATTAATTTTTATATATTTTAAATTGATTAAAGATGTTAAATATTAAATAATGAAAATAAAAATAAAATTTCAATATACTTAAAAATTTAAAAATATTAAAAACTTAAACAGATCAATACATTTAAGTTCAAACGTAAATGGGTCTAATTAAAAACTTTTCCTAAATGAACTACAAAATTAAGATCCAACCTACTAATAAATGGATCAAATTGAGCTTCTCTAACGGGCCTTAACCCATTTTGATAATGTTAACAAAACGTGTGATCACGTATTTTGAGAACGATGGTGAGCAGGAAGATAGCAAGCAAAATTTAATGTTGTCGAAGCACGAGCAAAATTTTATTTAATTTTTTCATTTTTTAAAAAAAATTTTAAAAAATATTTTGTCACGTATTTATATAAAAGATTGCGAGCAGGAGATGATGAGTACGGTTAGGGCTGTTCAAGTGCAGGCAGGATTTTTTAATTTAAAAGAACAAAAAAGTTTATGAGTTACTGGCCTGCATTAGACGAACTAAAAGATGTGGTCAACTATATGAGAAAGGTAACGAGCAAGAATGTAACAAGCATAATTAAACCTACTTAAATACGAGTACGAATTTAAGAAAACCAAAAAAACAAAAGTTGTGGGCTACCAGTGTAGATCCTAGGCAAGTAAAAAAACCATTTTCACATATTAAGATGGTGGCAGGCAAGATTAAGACTGCTGAAGTATGAGCAACATTAAAAAAAAAATAAAAAGCTGTGGACGACCCACACGCATTCTATGCTAGTGAAAAAAAAAACATATGATCACGTAATTGAGAAAGGTGGCGAGCAAGATAGAGAAAGAATTCAGAGGCACCACAAGAGAATGCATAATAGGCGACCAAAGTGCACTCCCAACGAGCCAGAAATGTGGTCTAGTATTGACCAAGGTGGCGACTAGGATTTAAGACTACCGAAGGGCATTCACTCCACGCTTTAAGACTACAGGATGACGAGTAGGATTTAAGAAAACTGAATCATCGAGTAGGCACTATAAATTTTAAGACTACTGAAGAATGAGCAGGATTGAAGACTACTAAATGACATTTCGACGGCAGGCCTCCACCTAGTAAATAGTAATTTATGATATACCCAGAGATTTATATTAACTCGCACTTATGGTTATAATTTTCAATGTACCTAAGATCTTAAGACCTAATTAACCCTTCCTATTATGTGAGTGTAGGCCGAAGCCGGGGGCCTTTGTTTTCGTATTTTGACTCGCTTTGAAGAGTGATTGCTTGAAGTTTCATGAGCTGACACTAAATTTGTCAAGATTGGAGGAATTATGATAAGACTTTATTGTATGGTTCTGTTGCAGACGCAGAGCACGAGTTGAGGATGAATTCGTTGAATTCAATTGCTTTCCAGCGGCTGATCCTCGAGTTGAATCGTCTACCCTTTCGATTGGTGACGGCGTTAGCGTTACTCTTTGCAGGTGTCTCTGTTAGCAAACCTCAAGTCAACATTAAGGTCTCTTCTTCAATGGTGGTTGGATTGAAATCAATCAAGTTTGGAAAGTTTTATTGTTACTTTGAAAAATTTTAAGTCTAATTTCAATCTTGTCTGCCTATAAATTTTAATTTATTTAATTGAAATTAAATAACAATACATTATTGATTAATAGAATAATATTTTCGAATCCATCATGTAGCTTTACTTGGTCAGAAATTTACTTTTTATGATTAAAAAACAATTAATTTTAGAATTGGATAGTTAAAGTTAGATCTATCAAAGGATCAAGTAATTCGTTATAATTTGAAAGTTGGTTCAATATTTTAGTAGGTTTGAATAAAATATTAAATTTAATAAACAAAGTTGAACAAAAAAGTAAGCCTAATGAATTTTCGGGCCAAACTCGAACTTTACTAATTGAGACTTAGGCTTGGCCTGATTGGAAAATAATAAATATTATTATTTTTATTTATTTTACTAAGTATAATGTAATTAAATGTATATAAAATATTATTGATTAATAAACATTATATATTTATACTTAATATGAAAATTAATATGTAAAGTCTGGCAATTCAAATTAAACATTAAAGGGAATAAAAAAATTAAAAAAAATAACAAAGAAACAAAAAATTAAAATGAAAAATAAAAAAAAGGCAAAAAAATCAGACTAGGTTCAAGTCTATATAATAAATTTAAAAAAAAGACTTGAACTTAAAATCAAACTCGAATAAATAGACCAGATCGGGCTTAAATTTGTATGTAGTCCTTCAATATATGGTTTAGAATCGATTTGATCATTAATGGCTTTAGTTAAAAATTAATTTAAAAAAAACAATATGTGAAATTTTAGTTTTAATCATATGAAAAGGAAAAAAATGACATCATTTAATATGAAGACTAATAATGGAGGATGGTTGATGAATCAATTCACAAATCTTTTTTTGAAAAGTTTGTCAAGTTCATTTATGAGATAAAATAAACTAGTATATTCTAAGACGATTCCTTCCGCATCTTGAAAATATTAAAGGTTTAAATTTTTTTTTCCTGTTCATAATGAAGTATAAGAAGAGAAAGAAGTTCGAACATTATATTTAATCTTTTTTAAAAAAAGATAACATTCACTTTACTAAACATTAATTATTTTTTTAAGGTTTATACTTACTATAGTTTTAAAGCATAAGAATATAATCTCATATTGTAACCCATCAATTAATGTAGAAGATAAATGTTAGGACTTAGGAGCATTTAATTGAAGTAGTTAATCGTTTTCAGAAGCATTAAATTAGCATAATTAAATGATTAGGAAAATATTAACAGGTGTTTACTTGTATATTGTTTAATAGTCCGTTTGGATTTTAGCTATGGAATTTCCTATATACGACAAAAACAAAACAGGCCACAGGTGCATTTGGAATTCACTTGCAATACGTTCTGAATGAAACCTCCTCCCCGTAGGGGACCGCAAAGAGAAGGGTCTAGTCGATTAACGGAACCTTTTAAATAGTTATTGTTTTATTTTTTTGTTAAATTTTTTAATTTATTTATAATAACTTTTAACTATATATTTTATTTTTTAAAATAGTTACATATAATTTTAATATATTTAATGATAAAAATATTAATTGATATAAAATAATTTTATTAATTTTTAATTTATTATCAAAATTATTTTTTATGTTAAATTTTTTAAAAACATAAAATATATTATAAATTTCATTATATATAAATTTTAATATAATATTTTTAAAGATCATTTTATCATTTCATCACACTCACTTCAATACAATCGCTAAAATTTCATCCAAACACATATTATTTTTTTTGAAAAGATACATCTCATTCAAAGTTACAATCATAATCAGATATTACATTCGATGAACAGATAACTTGATGAACTGGTAAATACAATAATAATATTTAACCAACTAAACAAATCTCGTATTTAATGAGACTCAAATTTGAGACCTCAAAATCTCAAAGTTTCCTCTTTACCATCAAACAAAGGCCACATCGGCATCCAAACACGTATTATTGTCATACCGTCCAATCTCACGGCTACTAATATGATCGTCACAATTTTTTCCAATGTCACCGAAAGTAACACTCCGATTAATTCAAACAAGCCCTAAGCAACGGACAAAACACTTGGAAACAAAAACAAAAAGCAACGGACAAAACATTGACGATGGCGCCTTCACTAGTTAAAAAAAATACGGGGGTACAACATGAATTTAACTGTTACCGTGAACATAGTCTAAAAATCGAAGCTTCTGTCCTCCTACCTCTCTCTCCTCTGTAAGCGGAATATTTTTTTTCTTCTTTTTGACTTTCCAATATGACGATCAATCTCTTCACTTAGAAATTATAAAACTTTGATCTTTACTTGTAGTATAAAAGAAAAGAAATTCCATTTTTTTTTCTCAAACAATCATATTTTGTGTTAAACAATTGTTTGCTGATCATTTCTCCTTCTTGGGTAAGGTTTTCTTTTTTCCACTCTTTTTTTTATGGTTTTTGGCTTCTGGGTTTTTGTTGTCTAATATAATTTTGATGTGGGTTGGTTTTAATTTTCTGAAATTTTCATGTTCTTAGAATGTTTTTTGGGAATTTGGTTATGCTCTTTTCTGGTTGTATTTTGTTAGAATGTTATGAACATTTCATTTTTATTATGTTTAATTAAGTTGACGTTGGTGAAAATCAGGGTTTGGTATCATCTTGACTTTCTTTAGTTTCCATAATATTAGCCTTTTCTTGAATTATGTATCAACTTTCTTCATGGTTTTTATTTCTTGAAGAGGTTAAACATTTGGGTTTCTTTTGTAGCTTCAGAATTGCCTCTAACATTAATGTTTCAAATTACCTATAAAAAGAATGAAGCATGAAGGTTTTTTTTTTTTACTGAATAACAATTTTGATGCAGTCAGTTTTTGAGTATCTGCTTTTCTTTTTAGTGTAAATTTGTTGAATTCGTTGTCTTGTATTGCTAGAACATTTGGATGCCCGTAATCCCCTGGAAGTTAAAGAACTTCATGGTTTTTTGTGTAGGACTTTTGGCTCTTTTTGTTGTACTTGTAAAAATGGTCTTACCTTACCAGTATTTCCTTCCCTTTTTCTTTCCGTTTTTGGGATTTAAGTTGAATTATGGGCTTTGAATGCCATTGTATGATATGTTTGATAAAATTAAAAAAGAAAAAAGCTGCTGTCATTGGTTGCTTTTTTTTTTTGGTTATTGGTTTGTGTATTTCTTTTCCAGGAGATTGCATTACTGCAACACTCTTATGATGTTTCTGTAGGATTCAAATCAGCTCACATATTATTTTTAGTTTAATTACATGGATTTTCTTTGATGCTTCGTGCTGTAGTTTGTTGTTTTGTAGCTAAAACCAGCCTGGTTTTACTCTCATGTAATTTTGTTAGATATCAGTTATAATGTAGTGAGATTGTCTTGTCCAACTATGACTGAAATGTTCTCATGATGGATTAAGCATATATGCCTTATTGCCCTTTATTTGTTTTCATAGTGTCTTTGATCTATTTTCAAAAGGGTTCTATTTGCTGTTAGTAAATATTGCCTCAACAAATGATCTGCATAATAATGGAAATGTTGTGCTATCTTTAGGTTCTTCTTTCTTAATAGCTGTTTCCCAGTATCGGACCAGGATGCGTACTCCATCACTGCTTGCACAATGCTTGCCAGGCCTGGTGCCTCAATACCGAGGAAGCCATAGCATGTCCAGTGTATCGGAGAGAGATTTCCATCTCCCTTCGCCGGCTGTTGAGATTCTCCCTTCAAAGGTGTATTTCATCTCCCTATCAAGAACTAGCTGTGAAATTTAAATTTGTTACTCAAGATACAAATGGTTGACTCTCATACAAATCAGTTGGTTTATTATTTGAGTGCTTGGGAAACAATTAAATTTGCATTCAGAGTTAAGGCATTCTGCTATTGTGCAGACATTTCACCCTTATAAGTATGCTGGGGACAATGTGGACTTGCAAGGGCTCAATGTGTTCAAGGTATGTTGACTTCTCATTGCATTGCTTTATTAGGGAATTTTCCTTATATTTTCTTTCTCACTATTATAATTTTTTGTTAGACTTCACCCTCTTTCATTCCTCTTTCGCTTCATATGGATAGGCTAACTACTGGAAGATTTGAGAAGAAAGGAAGGCTGGCTATACTATAAAAAGCTATTTATTTTGTTAGGAATAAAGAAAAAAAATGAAAACTTTTGAAATATTTCTTTTTCATTAACTAAAGAATATTTACAAGTGTGAACCTTAGCTGTATGCATGACACAAGTGAGTTGGACTCTAGTGAAGAATATAGAAACTTCTCTAGGCCTTTCACTAGTAGTGCTATTTTAAAAACAAAGCTATGAATTATGATGTGCATTCTGTTGCCTTTTAAATTTTTTACAGGCAAGAGTTAGTGTCGCTGATATTAGTGGTTTCACCAGTTCCGAACTGTTTTCCTCGAAACCTGATGGTAGGTGTGTTAGTTATGCGTTAATTTTTAATGGATGGTGCATTTTGTTTGTAAGAGTTATGTTTATTATTACAAAGTATTGATTAGTTGCAACTGACAGCTATAAAAATTTGTTTTGAAGGGTTTCTGAGATCTTGGGACAGCTCTACTGATCTTGTTAATGTCCTTAAGCATGAGATTCGCGATGGACAATTGAGCTTTAGAGGGAAAAGGGTGCTTGAGGTAATTTAATCATTGAAATATCTGAAAACATTAGCCATCACATCATGTAGTATTTATTTTCGTATCTTTGAGTTTATTTTTAAATATTAAACATGATACATCAGTGTTTTCCTTTTCTCTATAAAAAAAATGTGTTTTACATCCATTTGATGAACAGGTATAGTTAATATGTTTGGTAAGTTTACTCTTTAAGGAGATAACAGTTTGGCTGTTATGTTCAGCTTGAACTAAGCAACCTTTCTATACACTTGGATATCTTTGTTCTTTACCATTTTTAAGGCAACTTCAAACTTGATTTCCAGTTTTAGAGTGGTTCTCATTTTTATATCTGGAATAATATCGTAGGAGTTTAGGAATTAATTTGTCTGTTCTGTATATAGAATGATAGCTAACCATCCTATTGTACAATTCTTACAGTTGGGTTGTGGCTATGGACTTCCTGGGATTTTTGCTTGTCTGAAGGTATACTCCCTTATTTTTTGTTAGATTGTTCCTCTCCTATGTGATGTCTGTCTTTCTTTTATCTGTACTAATTCAATTAGATATTAACTCTATACTATTAATAGATTGGGAATTTTATATATATATATAATATTTGTGTATATATATACATACATACATAGATATATATATATATATATATAT
Source organism: Heritiera fomes (assembly GCA_032173925.1). Lineage (NCBI taxonomy): Eukaryota > Viridiplantae > Streptophyta > Magnoliopsida > Malvales > Malvaceae > Heritiera > Heritiera fomes. The sequence goes on along the minus strand of JAPDPM010000009.1, from coordinate 32,050,182 downwards.
ATTAAAGGGGTGGTTAGAGGGGTATCCGGCAAATGGGAGTAAATGACATATTGTATGCTGGAAAATAGTCAAAGAGCAACTTTTTTTTTTTTATCAAAGATCTACTTACACTCCATTTTATTCATTTTTTGGTACAGGGTGCTTGTACGGTGCATTTTCAAGACCTCAGTGCAGAAACTATTAGATGCACTACCATACCAAGTGTTCTTGCATACCTTGAGCAAGCTCGGGACTGGCAGAGTCGACAACCGGAGAGTCCTTTGACTCCATCCCGACAAACTCTTGCCCCAACAGTGCACTTCTATGCTGGGGATTGGGAAGAACTTCCCACTGTTTTGTCTGTTGTTCAGAAAGATGTGTCTGAAGTGACTATAGGCATGAGCTTGAGCTTCTCCGAAGAGGATTTCATGGATGGATGCAGTAGCCAAGATGGTAGCATCATAGCACAAGAAATTTCCTCAAGGAGGTCAAGAAAGCTTTCAGGAAGCCGTGCATGGGAAAGAGCTAGTGAGACAGATCAGGGAGAAGGTGGTTATGATGTTATTTTGCTGACAGAAATTCCATACTCAGTTTCCTCTTTGAAGAAGTTATATGCGCTAATTAAGAAGGTTAGTTTCTATTTCACATTTCTTCTTAGCATGCCATTTTCTTTTAGCTGGATGCACTTTGAAATTCAGTTTTGGTTTTCCTATTCTTATTTTCTCTGCTTTTCAACATAATTTATTATTTCTACCACTCATTATGCACAACCAGTGTTTGCGACCTCCTTATGGAGTAGTGTACTTGGCGACGAAGAAGAACTATGTCGGCTTTAACAATGCAGCGCGTCATCTAAGAAGTCTTGTCGATGAAGAAGGCATCTTTGGAGCTCATTTAATTAAAGAGGCAGCTGACCGGGATATTTGGAAGTTCTTTGCCAAGTGAAACAAGGTTCAGAACTATGCAAATATGCCTGCTGAACCGGTTACAAATCCTGTCTTCTCTTTTTCTGTCCAGTTGGTATAATACATATCAGAAATTGTTTCAATTCTTTTGGTAGTAATAATGTAATTGGGATCAGAGAAGAATTAGTGAAGGCTAATTTGGCTACCACTATGTCTCTTGTATTCTTTTTTTTAATTATTATCATTACATTCTTTTTTTTTTCCATTATATTGTTCCATTTTAGCTGTAAATCAAACAGTTAGGTAATTCAAAGTCTTAAGATTTAATGTTCTTTCTAATATATCTATATATATATATTTCTAGTTTTCTGTAAACAGCTTGATAAGAATAGTATTCCCTTTTTTTAGTCTCTAATTCTCTTCTCTTTTAGGGAATGTGAAGGTGGAAGCTTGCTTTTTGCATGCTTGCCTAATTGTGAGACAATGGGTGGAAAAGGAAGGAAAGAGAGATGGAGAACATGTTGGTGTGTTCAAACTCAAAGTTGGGTAGGAATAAAATAAGTGGAGAGAACACAAAAATCAATTAAGAGGGTGTTATATATATGTGTGTGTGTGTATTTTAAATCATATTATAACTTAAAAGAAATTATTTTAAGTAGATATAAATTATTTTAAATGAACATAACATAGATGATGGATCACGTATTTATTATTAATACATTTATTAATGATTTATTTTATACACTTGATCTTAAATCATTTGATATTAGATGAATTGATGATATATATAATAGGAACAAGAGATTTGGACTTTGAGTTAAGATCGTAATTTTGAGATTTATATTAAAATTATTTTAAATGATAATAATAATAATAATAATAATAATAATAATAATAATAATAATTTATAAAATTATATTTAAATTAAAAAATATATATAATTTGTTTTAAATCATATTATAAGTTTATAACTTATAAATAACTATTTTAAGTAGACATAAATTATTTTAAATAAACATATACTACTATTAACTATAAATTTATTTAAAAATTTGTAGTAATGTTTTAACAATTAATTTTAAAATTAATAAAATATAATTTAATTAAAATTAAAAAACTATTTAAAGTCTAAAATTTACTTAAAAACGTAAACCTAATTTCAATAATTCAATTTCCATCAAATACTACTGTTCTTTTGACTTATCGAAGTCTCTCTACTCTCTTATCTCTGTCTCTCACTCTTTCACTCACGAGCACGACTCACACCTGTAATTCTGTTCAAATCTCATTTTTTCTCAGGTCAGTTTCCATCCCACTTTTTCTTTTAAAATGTTTTGCAGAATCAATGGGTTTTGGTTGCTTAGGAAGTAGAAAATTCAGGGAAACAAATCGGAAAGAAATATTCCATATTTTAGATGAAATTTTGCATAGCATAATATATAAATTACTTTGATGAACTAATATTCATTAATTTCTTTTTTTTTCTTTGATTTGTTTTATATACTAGAATGAGTCGATTACAAGGACCTAATTCGCTGAAAAGGAAACGACCGGGCCCAACTTCCGATTCTCTAACACAACATGAACGAACTGTTCATGATGTAATCCTAAGTAAACAAGACATGGGAATCTCCCAACGAGACATGAAACGAGAAATTAACCTTCCCGACAACCTAGTTACCAAATGTCTTAAGTCACTTATGTCCAAGAATCTCATAAAAGAAGTGAAAAACATCCAAAGCCGCGGGAGGAAGCATTTTATCTCTGCGGAGTTTGAGCCTTCAACTGAAATAACCGGTGGGGCATGGTATGTTGAAGGTAGTCTTGATACGGAGTATATAAATGTTTTGAAAGAGCAGTGTTGGAGGAGGATTTATAGTTTGAAGGTTGCTACATTGGAAGGGGTTACGGATGCTATTAACAGGAGTAATGTTTCGCAAATTGAGTTGTCGAAACAGCAGGTTGAAGAGATTGTCAAGGCTTTGGTTTTGGATAATGAGGTTATGGAAGTGAAAAGTAGTGGAACAGGGGAGTTTGCTTCAATTCCCGTTGGGAAAGTTTGCTATAAATGCATTGGTAAGAGAGGGTATGGAGGAGAACCGAAGGTAGGAGCCATGGCTTCCATTCCATGTGGAGTTTGTCCGCAGATAAGTCATTGTACCCCTGATGGCATAATCTCTCCCAAGACCTGTGTTTATTATAAAAAATGGTTGGATTTTTAATTTGACTGCATTTGCATTTTTTCTGAATTTATATGAGCCAAAAATTTGCCGTTCACGAATGTTATTTATAGTCTGAGTTGTGTGTGTTTCATTGGATTTATTTGTTATTCTCTGTTCTCCTGGTTGTGATACATGAGGCTTACTTTTCTTTCTGTGGATAAATAGTTGAGTATTTCAATCATTGTGAACTGATCTTTGATGATGAATGGGGCCTCGATAGATGGCACATTGTCAACAAATAGAACATAACGTTCAATAGAAAGAGGCAGGTGGCTTATAACATGAGCCTCTTATTACCTTCTCTTTATGTTTTGAAAGCCTTAAACAAGTAACATCTTACATGATTGATCTTCTGATGGGTAGGAATATGCTTACTACTGTACTATTTAAGTAACATCTTACATGATTGATCTTCTGATGGGTAGGAATATGCTTACTACTGTACTATTTAGTTGTTGCGTAGGCTGGCTACGTTGGGGGTCAAAATTCAAAAGTTTCATGTGTGTGTGTGTGTGTGTGTGTATTTATTTATCTGATTCATGGCTTCTGGTGTGGTATATTTTTGTTGTCTCTTCTACTTTCTTCAGTTAGCCTCTGGTACATAAGAGGCTGCTTGCATTGCATTCCCTCTGTCATGGTAAGGAGTTGTGAACTGGCCAAGAACCTTTGTTAAGTTGATCACTTTATAGGTTTGATTATACATTTTTGAATTCCGATGACATAAATTTGGGAAGTTTGGAGGTAGAATTTCTAGTGATATTGGATGGATGATAATCGAGTCTGAATGATGAAGGAAAATATAACCTTTGCCTCTCTGCCTTGGGTTGGATCGGATATTGGGTAACAAACGTTACTGGCTATTGGCTGCCACAAAAACTTGGGTAACACAGTCTGAATACTGACTCGTTACTTCACAAGAATTGAGTAACTTTTTAGCTTTGGTGTGCTTTTAGAAACTGATTTCTCTGTTGAGTTAACACGAGCCATTGAATTAACATTTTGTTCGTTATATCAAAGAGTTTGATGCTAACGAATCTTCTTTGCAAATGTGGAGTAAATGTCTATTCTCCCCTTGAATCAAGCAACGGAACTGTCTTTAAGGAATTTATAATAGAATCAATTTAACTTTGAATGATCAAATTGGTTGTTTCCTTCACTCCATGGATTTTATGTGCTGAACGACTTTGATTGTACATTGTTGTATGTCAAATCCGGATTATCTCAGACTCCTCTGCAAATGACAGAAAAAACCAATTAAGTACTCAAAAAAGACTAACAATTGCAGATGACAAAAAAAAAAGAGAGGAGTTTCAATCAATACTTGCTCAGTTATTCATGCAATTTGGATTCATTATAAGTGACAAAAATAAAAGAACATGAATTGATTCCATTGGCGGAAAATTCACCTACAAGACGAGTATGCCAAATAGATCTATCAGACAAACAATGAAGAAGACTTCTTAAACTTTGTTTTGGGCGCTAATCTAGAGATTTTTTTGGCAGATAAAATAAAACTCGGAAACAGGTGCACATGAACGAGATGGGACCATTTGCCATTGTCTCTTTTGGAGTTTTGTTAATTAATTGTTAGCCTTTTCCGATCCCACTGAGCGAGTTAGGTGCCAAAAGAGGCAGACACAGGAGGGCAAAAAAGAGACATTTGGTGGATTATTGGATGCAAGTCAATCAAAAGTTTAGAATAGTACCGCGGTGTGATAATTATTCTTTTCCATGAAAAGACTTATCTACCCTTCATCAGAAAGCTCAATTAATACTAGTATATATCCAGAACCACAGGACTTCTAACTTGGTTTACCGCAGGCCAGATATTAGATTTTCTCTTCCTCACAAAAATTTTCCTTGGAAAGATGATCAAAGCGCTGATCTTTTTGCTCCCCTTGACTTTCATCGTCTTCAACTCAGCAGATGCTAAGAGAATCCTTCCACTTCGACTGCCTCTGCCTCAGCCTCAGCCTCTCAAATCCTTCAAGATCAATGCTACCCAGGTATGATTGATTTCTACTTTGTAGTTTTTTCCAATTGGACCCAGACATATCTTTGCACAATTAATTGGAATCCATTTTCTCCATGGCATTAGATTCCTTCAGTGAGAGCTTCTTTGACCAAATCTTGCTAGGAAGCTTGAGTGTTACAAATTGCCTGTTTATGAAATTTCCGGGAAATCTTCCCACAGCAAAGTGTACGAGGCAAAAAGACAAATAGTGTCAGTTTTTCATGGTGTAGTCTATATTGTCTGGATCTTTAACTTTTGTTAACATTGCTTTTTTTCATAGAATGTTGGGAGCTGCTCTTACACAGTGTCAATAAGGACAAGCTGTTCTTCAACTTCCTATACACGAGATCAAATTAGTCTTGCATTTGGCGACGCTTATGGAAATCAGGTATGCGTCTATGATCGTTAACATACTTAAGCAACCCCAGTTATATACATTAATTGCCCTTTAATGATTCAAAATGAAATTTAGGAAAATAAGGCTGCTAACTATCTTTGTGAATGTTGTTCTGACTATTTAATCTTAGCCTCCCGTGAATTGTTCACATGCAACTGCTCACATGTTTTCACTGAAACCCTTTCATAAGTGGAATCATGAAATTGGTAAAGGGCGTTTGGTTAAATGAATGTTGTCTGAATGATTAGGTTTATGTGCCAAGGCTGGATGATCCATCCTCAAGGACATTTGAGAGGTGTTCTACTGATACATTTCAAATAAAGGGGCCTTGCACATACCAAGTTTGCTATCTGTACCTCTACAGAAGTGGATATGACGGCTGGAAGCCAGAGAGTGTGATTGTTTCCGGCTATTATACCAAGTCTGTCACATTTTATTACAACACCTTTATTCCTTATGGGATTTGGTATGGTTTCAATCTTTGTAATGGGGGGGCTTCTGCATCCGCATGAACAATGTAGGAAATGGGGTCTTAGCTGATGTTAAAATCACTTTTCGCACTGCTGTTTTGAATTCTTGATACTTTCAGGGCTTTCAGAGATCGGAGAAATAAAGTTCTTGTTTAAAATGCTTGTTAATGTTGCTTTTTTTTGGATCTAAAAATGGAAGGCTGAATTCTGTACAAGTCATGTACAGAGCTAATTGACATTTATGGAGACAGAGGTCAATGACATTATTGCTTCAAGTGCTTACAGCGCCTGTGATTGGCAAAATTGGTGGTGGGTCATAAAGACTGAAAAGGTAATGAAATTAACAATGACAAATGCGCCTTGGAGTTTGTTGCAAACTTCATTAAAAAAATCCATTGTTTTTTGGTATTTCTATTAGAAATGCTAAATGCAAAACAACATTGTTTCCAGCAATATTCAGTCTCAGTCCTCACCAGCCAAAGTGCTCAATTCAGTGAATTCACCAATTAAATCCTAATATTCTTGCTACCCTAAATTTCCAGCAATATTTTCCTTCAGTTTCAGCCCTCTTATGAGATTCAAGCCCAAGCTGCTTCCTAAAACCTAATCCTAGTTCCTACCATTGCCATAAACCTTATATATGCCAAAATTTCCAAACATGCCCACATCAAGCAGGTTGAAAAGTCATGCATTTCAAAAGAAGAAAATAGAATTAGATGTAACAGTTACTCTATGCGTTGCAATTTCAAAGGTCAAATGATGCATGACTCAAATAGATAAGGTAAATACCATATCCATCCATGGATGCTGAACTACCGTTGTTTGAAGATGAGAACTTCTGCAAATTGTCAGACTTAAAAAACGGAATGGCATAAACAAGTAAAATAAAAGTAGGTTGTTACCATCATTCCAGCAGCAAGATGAACTGAAGGAACAAAGAATTGATCCACTTTATTCCCTTCAGCATAGCCGTTAAATGCAATAACCATTGAGAAAGTGTGAACCGTCACAAATGCAAGAGCAATGATTGCTGCAATGTTAGATAAAAGCTATTAGAAGTAACTTAACTTCAAATCCAACTTTACATAGTTCTTAAGAGGTGTCAATCCATAAAGAAAATCAAAACCAAGTAGTCCTAGATGTAGCATGAAATGAAGAACAGTGCATAAGCTGCAGATAGAGGCATGTTTGATGCATAGATGCGTGTAACATTTATAGAAGAAAAAACATAACTTACCAGAAACAAGGAAAAATGGTATCTGTTAACACCTTTCGACAAAATAGGTTGCTGGACCAAATGCTGGTGATAAGAGGCTAAGACAGAATACTGCATATGCCAACCCATGATCTTACCCACCAGCTGATGTAGTTAATGGAAATGAAAACAAATTAGCAAGAAATAATGTTCAGAAGGAACATAGAAAATCAATATAATTTATTATTTCCCTAAAAAACCCAAAATAACAAGGGAAAAGAGGGATCATAGTATTGCCAGACTTATGCGTCAGATCTCTAATCCCAATGAACATGAATTTTGTACAGCGTAACGCTTCTTTATTTATTAGAATCCCCTGCAGGGTCAGCACACAAAAGGCCCGACTGAATAATTAAGAGAGGGTCATTTTACAAAACACAATAAAAAATCACCTAGACTCTATCATACAGCAGTACATCAAAAACCCAAGTTTTTTTTCCCCTTTCAAGTTTCAATTCTAACAGAAAAATATTTGCATAACCAATTTCGAATCAGGTCAAAATATAGTAATTTAGACAATCTGAAGGAAGATATAGAAGCCTTCCACTCTTACCTAGAGCAATTTGCATCTGTCAGATATAGGCGTGACTTTGGGACCCTATCAGCAAAAGCATCCAGTATGCCTTCTAACCTCCTGAGATAGTTCAAATGCAAACATTTATGGAACTGTGGTTTACAGAAAACCATAGTGTTATACCCAGGAAGGCAAGTAAACAGACTATACAAACAACTAATCAAGGACACCCTCTATGCACCTTACGATTTGGTTCAACGGAAGACGCAATCCAAAGCTCAAAGAGCAGGTTCAAATCCCCTTCCCTAAAAAAAAAAAAGATAAAGGACCCTTTCTATGTTCTTTAACACTATTTAGTTATTCACTATTTTGTTTCTTCTCTCTTATTCTTACAGTAAAGATTTCAATAGAGTAAACTAAAATGACAGAAAACAACAAAAGCATAATTGATTAAAGATGAGAAAAATACAAAAATGTAGCACCACCAATGAGTAGAATCATACGTGGTCTCCCAACAAAAGAAAATACATTTTCAATTTTTAATTCTTCAACAACATTAGTATTTGATTTTATATTTTGCATTCTGCTTTTGAGGAAAAAAAATGTAGTTAACAGTAATTGGCTTACTTTTAAACTTTCCAGAAAAGAAGGCGAAGGCCTTCTTGAAAGGCAACAGATGTGAATACAAGAATTGCAAAAGGCCACCACGTTGTTGAGTTCAAAGGAAGGAAAGGTCTCCATATCCGGATAATACTATCAAACTTATAAGCCAAACCAATGTATTGCATTACAACAAACAAAAGTTAGAATTTTGAAGTGACCAACAAATTCAGAATTAAAAAATAGAAAAAACCCAGAGTTTCTTTTGGCAGAGAGAAAAGGGAGCGAAGAAAAACAAAAGAAAAACCCAGCGTTGGGTTTGTCTGGAAAGAGAGAAAACGGATGGAAAGCTGGAGAGGAGAGTGAGGATCAAGCAAGGCTTTTTCGAGATAACGGATACGGAAAGGGAGAGAGAGGGCCCTAACGCCACCAACGAGTACCCAATCCCCGCAGCTGCTGCCATTGTTTTTCTCTGATAGAACAACCTTCACCGATGTTTTCCTCTACTGGGTTGCTTTGAAAACAGAAGGCAAACTTGGAAGAGGGAAGAAAAGGAAACTCAAATCCCTTTCTAAAAACTATTATTTTAAAAGCCATGAGATTTATTGATAAAGGAAGTTAAATTTAGCATGGAATCAAAACAGCTAGCCACGCGGTTACGCTAGCATAAACACAAAACAAAAAGCAACCACCTGACTGCCATCGAAAGAGACTTACATGCTAATGGTTTAAGCATTACATCAAACTCATTCAGTGCCATAACAACACTTTCCAGATTCACTTGGATTGGTACCTCTCTTCAACGAAAATGAGCGAGTGACACCATTCACTTCCAAACGCTTAAAAAATAACATAAAATAAAAATAAAAATCTCAATAAACATAATAACAATCACACATATCAGAGGATTCATCATCACTTGGTAGCATCCACGACCATACACAATTGTTCTAACTTCCAAACTTTTTCATTCACTACGAGGGAAAAAAATACGAGGGAACTTCAACCTTAAAATTATACCTTCAATCCAATTATCGAACTAGTACTTGAAATTTTGTCCATAGCCAAGAGAGAAGTCAACTCATGTGGACAAAAAAGAAAAGTGACTATCATCAGATAAAAGAGGTCAGTTAATGTTCCTCCATGTACGGAGACTCCTACTTTTTCCATTTGAAGGCATAAGGTAGTTAGGATTTTTCCTATAATTCCTTAAAATAACTGATCTTCATAAAGACTCTTGCTCGTTTTCAAACCTGCAGATTCATTTATTTGATAAAGGTCTGTTTTTCAACCTCAAGTCAATTAAACCAATGCCACCAAAATCTTTTAAAGTGCATACAAAATTCCAATCCACCATATGCACCTTCTTAGAACATGATGAGTCTTCCTACAGGAATCTTCTCTATAATTTATCCAGATAGCCTTTGATTGCTCTGAGAATTTGAAACACAGACATAAAATAAATAGAACGGCTAGTTAGGACAAACTTAATTAGTGCAACTGTCTCTCATAGATAAGCATTGAGATTTTCAGCTCACTCAATTCTTTTCAAACTTCTCAATCTCAAATTTCCACTTTTCAAGTGAATTAAATCTAGCTCCCAACGGAAGCTCCAAGTATTTGCTAGGAAAGTTATCAACCTTACAACTTATTGCATCTGCCCCGTGTTCCAAGGATTGACAATCAATACAAATACCATATAAACTACTTTTCTGGAAATTTATTTTTAGACCCGAAATCACTTGAAAGCAACTTAACATCCTCTTGAAATTTAAAATCTGCACCAAATCAGGCTCACAAAATATTATTGTGTCATTAGCATATTAAAGGTAAGAGATATTCGAATTGTTGATCTTAAAAGAGAAACCTTTGAACAATCCCAAGTATATTTGCCAATGACCACACTCAAGCTTCAGCCACCAAAACAACAATAGAGATATCAAACTGCCTTGTCAAATTCCTCTTCCAACGTTAAATTGTCCAAATTGCACTCCATTAACCAACACTGATATAGATACTAATGAGATGTATGTAAGAATCCATTTCCTCCACCTTTCGACAAAACCCATTTTCCTTATTACCAAGTCCAGGAAATCCCAATCCACATTATCGTAAGCCCCTCAAAATTAACCTTAAAACCAAACCACCCAAACCAGTTTTTTAATCCCATCGAAATGACCTCGTTTGCAACCAAAGAGCAATCAAGAATTTGTCTGCCTTTAACAAAGGCAAACTAATTTTCTCCCACAACTTCCCCCACCGTTGATCTGAACCTATTAGCTAGAACTGTCGTTACAATTTTGTGGATACTCCCTACTAGACTAATTTGTCTGTTCTAATTTAAACCGAATGGATTTGAACACTTAGGGATTAATGTAATAAAGGAGCAATTAATCCTTTCGTCAAAAGAGCACGTACTATATAACTTTGTCATAAGCTTCACCACATTGCCTTTTATATTGCTCTATTGATTTTTGATGAAATTTTAAATTGAAACTATCAGGACTAAGAGTTTTGTTACCGTCACAACCTTTAGTTACCTCTCGTGCCTCTTCCTCTGTGAAAGGCCACTTCAAAAAAGCTATGCTTTGATATTTCGAAACTTTAAAATTGCAATCCAAACCCCTCACTACAGTGATACGCTACTTTTTATACTATATTACTGTTCTTCAAAATAGGATGCAATAGCCTCTTTAATAATCCCAAGATCATCAATTTCTCTACCCTCAATATCAAGATTTTCAATTTGGGATTTGTTCTCTTCTTTTGAGACCTTGAAGTCTCAGCAATGGCCTAGAATACCAACACAGGTCAATAACGAAAACTGATAATAATTGAATACTATTTATAACTTTCAGTATTAAAATTTACCTTGCTTTAATTTCTAGTAACAACATCATCACCACCAGACTTAGGGTTTGTGAAAGCAAGATTAGGATGTATTGCTTCATATGTGGTGTTTGCTATTTTCTTTCGAGGTCTTAAAGTCTAAACTGCCTACAGTAATCAACACATAATAAATATAATAACAAAACATGTTACAATATATTTTACAATTAATCTTAGAATTCTTACATTTTCTGATCTTTTTAGACATCTTAACTTATTGTTGCCATATTTATGACAATAACCACATGTAGCCTTGACATTTTGGTTTCACCATTTCTTTCATTTGCATTTCTTCTTCTTGTTTTGGCAGGTCTACCGAGTATCCTCTTCACTAGAAGAGGCTAAACTAGTCCATGAGTGCTTTTGGACCAGAACTACATTGCTTTAAATGGGTTTAACATTTGCTCTCATGCACATAAAAATGTCTCCTTGTGGAAACGTGAACTTAAATAATTTAGAGGATTTGCCTCCTCATGCAGTATTGCACTCCAAGCTTGCTGACAATGAACCTTACTAATATCTCACCTCCTACATGAACAAGAGTGTTGTAGCAAAACAACATAATATGTTAAAATAAAAGGATAATTATCCTAAAATAAATTATTACAAAAAATTACAAGAAACATAAAAATTTAAAATTGAAGTTTAAAAAATATTACAAGTTTAAATTAAATTACACAAAAATAAATAAAAGTAATTAAAACCTGAACTAGTATAAAAAATATTAAAAAATTTTAATTATCGAATCGAATTGAGCTTGAACTTCAAATGATGAACCCAAGCTCAATTTGATTTTTCATTGGGCCTTAATTTTCAAGCTTAGCCCTTTTAATAGGCTTAATATTTTTGTCCAAACCTGCAAAAAAATTGGACTAAGTTTCAGGTTTGGACGGATAACCCGACCTTGAACAAACCTATTTAATTCATTCTTAAAATTTTAAAAATTTTATTTATAGTTTAATAAATACATTTTAGTATGGCAATAAAAAATAATAATTATAGATCCATTGTCCTATTTTATAATTTTTTTTATTTCTATGGGACTGGACCTTAATGACATCATTTTTTAAGTTTTAGGACTTTCATGAAATAATATAAAGATTAGGGATTAAACTGAAACCCAAGTGAAAAGTTTGGGATTATAAATTCACTTTACCCATTAAAACATTATATTTATATATATATATATATATATATATATATATATATATATATATATATTAGTGGCATAGCTAGAAACTTTATCTAGTAGGGGCTTAATCTAAATTATAAAAAAAAATTAAAAAATTAAAATTTTTGTATTTTGTCATAATTGTTAGAATTTTTACATTATTTTTGGCGTGATTCATATTTGGCAATCTTTACGTAATGATTTCATTATCAGTGCTTTTCAACATGAATTTTTCGATAAATACAATTACCTATCATTCAACCACTGATATTTCATTCTATTAAGTAAACAAGTCTCCAAGATAATATCATCAAAGCAACACAATCAAAAACATTTTATCATTTTTAGTCTCAATTATTAGCTCAATAACAAAAAACTAATACATATGCTCCTGAAAGAAGCTAATAAAATACAATCTTTTTAGTCTCTATTACTCTTATAGTAAAATCGTTCATTCCTTTTGATTTTAAAAACTCAATTCTAGAATATAGTTCTGAAGTTATTTGCCAAAAATTACATCGAAAATTTCCTTTGAGCAAAATTAACGAGATGAAATTTTTTAAAATATAAATGAATAATCTTTTTTGGACAGCGGAGGCTTGAGCCTCCATTGGTCACAACAAGGCTCCGACACCAAAGTCTAATGAAGTTATCCCAAGCAAGACATTTATATTATTTTCAAAACCGTGTAAGCTCCAATAATTTAGTCAAAAATGTCTTGCTTGGAATAACTTCATTAGACTTTGCAATAACTTATGGATTGTGGTTCAGTTGATAACGTAAGTTGAGTTTATTAGAAGAGCTCTCAAGTTTAAACTTTACTAAACACACTTTCAAAGAGAGGTAAAAAATTTTAATTGTGATTAAGTTTCAAACAGAATTAATTTCAAACTATTAAAACAAATAAAAATACTTATAATTTACAAAAAAAAACTTTGCAATAATAATAAAATATCTTGAGATGGTGTTAAAGTGAGCTGAAATTAAATTTCTCGGAATCATCCTTTACTTTCCTTTTCCAACACCCGAAAATGACTGGCTGACTTTCCAATTTGAACGGGAAAACCTCGTGCAACGACGACATGGACCAAACATGGGCCGTAGCATCATTATTTTAGGAACAAAACAAAATCACGTTCCAAAAATTTTTATTCACATTAATTTATCTCCGGTGGTCAAGATAGTAGCATTTAATGGAGATACTGATTGATTTATCAGAATCAATTTTAAATTTGGTAATTTTTTATACACTGTAGAAATGATGGCTAAGCAATAGAATCCTAACAGTTGGCAAAGACAAGGAATCATCTTTTTCATAGATTCATTGCCGACATTAGTTCTAGGTTGTCCATTTTATGCCGACTTTAGTTTCAAAATTATTATAAAATTGATGCTTGTTCTCTAAAATTATTAATTTATGTTGGGAAAATAAGAAGCAAAATAAATGAAGAAGAAATAATTCTAAAGTGTGAACTTTAATCACTATTTTTAAAGATTCAAAAATTTTTCAAGATACAACAGAATTTCACAAAATCTTTCAAAACAAGTATGAAATTTCATAATGAAAATTAAGCATATAAGCTTGAATATTTATAATGGCCAATAAATACTTTGAATATACATATTTTGTCCAAAAGACATTTTTTCAAATAAGTTATATTTTTTAGATCACTTTTGCTTAAAAAATACTTCTTTAAATAAGTTATGTCACTAAGACATCACTTTTGGATTAATTATGTGTATTGGAACTAGTTATGTCTATTAGACATAATTGTCTAACAAATTATTTTATTTAAATTTATCATACATCAATGGCTGTTTTTGACAATTGATTTTGAGGGGCCAATTAATAATAAAATAAGTATTTAATACATTGTCATTGAAATTTTTAAACCCCATAAAAAGGGTTGAGATGGTAACACATGCATGCCCTTTAAGAATATTAAAAAAAACCTTAATATTATATTACATTATAATTTTTTCATAAAACATATTCTATTACATATATATTATGCAAACAGTGTAATAATAACAAAAACAACAAGTTTATAAAATTATAAAATAAAAATATTAATATTAAGATATTAAACTTTTAAGATTATCAAGACTTTCAAATTAATAGTAGAATTACTAATTATACAATCTTTCTATGAATTATGGAAACTTTCTTGATTCTCTAGACACATTAAAACTCGAATTAAAAAGTATAAATAAAAAATAATTTTTTATTGAAACAAGAAAAATAAATGTATTGTTAAAAAATGAAGTTGAAACTTTGAAATTAAAAAATAAATTTTTTAACATTTTATAAAGTGGTTCAATCTAATTTTTGGTTAAAAAAATTGCAGTATAACATGAAATAGAGATTTAGAGAAAGATGAAAAACTATGTGGAGAGGAGAAATTGTAATAAATTAAAAAAAAGAAAGCACCTTCTAATTCCCATAGGATGTGAGCTCTCTTCTATTAAAAGGAAAAGACCAAAAAAAAAAACACATTCGGTACTTGATTAAAAATTTATAATCTTTTGAGATATCTAAAAAGTTAATTTGATCTTTGTTAAGTTTACAAAATTGTAATTTAAATATTGTAAAAAAATTATTTTAAAATTTTGTAAATAGTGATTGATTTTTATAATAAATAAAAAAATAATAATACAAATTTAATCCTCTTACATTGATTGCATAAAATAAATTATGAAACAAAATATAAATAAATAAAATTAATAATTTGAAAAAACCATATATATATATGAGGAGAGATTAAGTTACACCAGTGTAAAACTAAATAATTTTACACCATTTTTCAACTGCTAGATTGAAATAGATTTATGGTTGAGATTAATACTTTCTCTTCCTCCAAAATGCAATTGAATGTACAAATATTTTTAATCTCTTTCCTTTTTTACATTTTTTCTTTTCCTTTTTTAATTATCTTATTATTGTCTTTTTTATATATATATATATATATATTTTTTTTTTTAAGTTTCTTTTCTTCATCATTGTTTCCTCTCGCACAAGGTTCAACAATTGCCACAATCAATGATCTACTTCGCTCCTTTTTTTATTTTTTTATTTTGTCTTTGCTACATATCACAATATATTTTTTCTTTTTCTTTTTCTTTTCTAATTATCTTAATTATATGACTATTGTCAAAAGCTTGCACAAGAAAATGAGTTTCAAACTACAAGAAATAACAAGAACATAAATAAAGGAAAAAAAAACATGATTTCCTATCATGGAGAGCAATTTGAATGTGGAATCTATGTCTTCAGTGAAGCACTGATTTCCATAACATCATGCATTTGAGTGTGGAAATTGGAACCATTTTCTTGGCTTGAATTTTTGATACCATGTGCAATGTGAAGATACAAAAGGTTTTCTATTTTTGATAAACAGTTCTTCATGGCTTCCTGCTTTGTTTAAGGAATTTAAAGTCTTTCATTTGCATTTGTATATCTTCCTTTGATAATAATGGCTTTGGTTTTGGAACATTGTGTGCTTTAGTACCTTCTGCTACTTTGACTATCTTATCATTGATAATTCTTTTTATCATTTTCTATGACTAAAATGATTAAAAAAGATGAAATTCTAAAAAAAAAAAAGTGACAAAAAAGAAAAGACAATATCATATAATTAAGATGATTAAAAAAGGAAAAGAAAAAATTGTAAAAAAGGAAAGAAAATAAAAATACTTGTACATTTGATTACATTTTGGAAGAAAAGAGAGTTTTAATTTCAATCACAAATCTATATCAATCTAACGGTTAAAAGATGATGTAAAATTATATGGTTTTACACTGGTGTAACTTGATATTCTTACATTGATTATTTTACTAAACAATATTGTAAAAAAAATATTTTAAAAATTTGTAAATAGTGATTGATTTTTATAATAAATAAACAAAAAATAATACAAATTTAATCCTCTTACATTAATTGCATAAAATAAATTATGAACCAAAATATAAATAAATAAAATCAATAATTTGAAAAAACCATATATATATTTTTGGTGTAAATATATATATATATATATATATATATATATTTACACACATGCTAAAGAATGTGAAAACTTTGAGGGGGCCACCCCTGGAAGAAACTACTCTGAATACTTGTTTTGCATTAGTTGAGTTAGAGACAGATGAGGATTGTCAAAACTTTGGCGTGGGGGTTGACGGGGTGGGGGTTGTGAAGTCCAAGGCCACCCAAAGCATTAAGGACGATCCGCTCCTGTCATACGTAACTTTTGACAAGTTAAACTTATTTTTCAAACATTATATTTCAAATTACTTAACGATACTTTTTTTTTAATGTTTGCTTAATTTATTATTATTTTTTTGATAACCTTAATTTATTATTTGACATGATAAATAATATACTTAAAAACTTGAAAACGTCCAATCAAAAAAAAAACTTGAAAACGAATAGCTGATCTTCTAATATGAACAAGAAAACCCAGCACAACAACAACAACATGGACCCCAGCATCATTATTTTAGGAACAAAACAAAATAACGATCCAAAAATGTGTTTGTCCACATTAATTTATCTCCTGCACTCAAGATAGTTTGATTTATTGAAGACACTGATTAATTTATCAGAATCAATTTTGAATTTAGTAATTTTTGATACACTGTAGAAATAATGGCTAAGCAATAGATTCCTAACAGCTGGCAAAGACGAGGGAAATCTCCATTTTGAGATAAAAAGCTTATTATCCTTTGTAAGTCATCTTTTTCATAGATTCATTGGCCGACATTTGTTCTAGGTTGTCCATTTTACGCCTGCCTGACTTTAGTTTCAAAATTATTATAAAATTGATGGTTGTTCTGTATTTGGAGAAACTTCCTCTCTAATTTCCTTGATAGTGACAAAATGAAATTGTAAAATTATTTATTAAAATTGATCATGCATCAATTTACTAAAACTAGTGAAGTAAAGGCATCATGTACTTTTGAATTGCACATACCTTTTCATTTTACTTTAAAGTATGTAAAAATTAAGATAAAAGTCAAATTAGATTAATTAGTTGCTTTTTTTTTTCAATTCTTTAATCAATTATATATATCAAACAATGTGTTGTTGTACAAAACAACAATAAAGGTATGCTGACGTCGACGTTCGTACTTAGTCTCCACGTGTCTCCAAGAAGTTTCTGTAAAACAAAAAAAGTCAGAGAGATGCAGGAGTGGTTCCCTGCGTAGACACTCCGATGCTTAAGTTAGCATAAAGTTCTTCAGTATTGGGAAGCTTAAAAGTCAGTAGTCAAAAAAATTAGGGAATAAGATTATACCTGAAGCTTATTTATAGGCGAATATTCTAGGTTAATTACCTAGGGATAAGTACGTAACTTTGCTAAGAGTTTGCATCCAGATGTAATACAGATTCCACGTACAGATAAACTCAAACCCTGTCGCTGGCGAAAGACCCTCTCGCGAACCAGGTTATGGCGTCAGGGTCTGTCGGCAGTTGATAGACGGAATTAATGCCATTTGTCGCACTGCGCCGTCAGGCTTAAAGTCTACTGCTGGCGACATGCTGAGACTCTGTCGCCTAGCGACAGGTGCCATGCGTAGCCAATGTCGTCTGTCGCAAGTCGGTAGACGGATGGATGCTACGTGTCGGGTTGTGACGTCAGGCGATAGGCTGAGAGTCTGTCGCCTAGCGACAGGTGTTATGTCGTCTGTCGCCGAAGGCCACGTGGCCCAATGATATCTTGCCACATGGTGGTCTTTGATGAACCTTGGGCCTGGCCCAAATTTGGTGTACTTTGTCATATCAATTGCTCCCCACTCTCTTGTTGGATTTTTCTAACCAAGAGAGTATAAATATTTTTTTTTACTTCTTCTGGTATTTTTTGCAAGTGAAAGAGCTCTACTCTGCGACAGATGTGATCGGGCGCGACGTTTAGCATTCCCTGTCGCGGCTATATAAACCGCTGGGGCTCATCAAGAGAGCTCACGAAAACCCTTGAGCAGCCGTCTGTCACCATCTTTCAGCTCTCTCGCCAAAAGAGTCTGTCGCCTAAAAGAGTCTATCGCTCTCTCGACAGGATCTCTCGCTCATCTCAGTGACAGTAAGTGCATATCTGTCACCTTATTTATCACCTTTTGCATTCAGATTTAGGCCTCCCGCAGGTGTTTTTAGTCTTTCGCGTAAAGCCTAGGTCTCTCGTTTGAGAGGTCTGTCGCCAATTCCTTCACCATGTCTTTGCTACGTCCGGGTAAAACACTCAGATCGGTGGTGTTCTGTGTTCTTTGACAAATGCTGACTTAGAGGATTTTAGGACTCGTTTCCCCCTTCCGTCAGGTTATAGTTATAGACTTCCAGTCCAAGGGGAGGCTACACCCGACTTGGTTAAAAATGGTGTAGCCGTTCATAAGGCCTCTTTATTCTTCGGTTTTCGCTTCCCTCTTCCTGAGTTTGGTGAAGCATTTCTTAGGTATAAGGACATTGTCCCGTGTCAACTCCATCCCCATGCCTGGGCCCAGTTGGTAGCGTTTTTCATAGTGTGTTGTCCCTTGGATATTGTCCCAACTGTTCTTCTTTTAAGCGCTTTTTTCAGGGTTCGTGGTTTGAAAGGGATGATAACGTTCTCTCTCCAACGATTGAAGACCGACAAGTTTCCTAATAATAAAATCTTCTCGGATTTTCCCAATAAACTGCATGGCTTTGAGAGTGAGTGGGTCGTTGTCGAGATTCCAAGAGACCTACGGATCCGTAAGAGATGGAATCGTGATACCTCCGACCACTCACAGTGCTCAGAAAGATTTAAAGCAGAAACCTTGAGAGACCAATTTGGTGAGCCTATTCGGCGGATTTGTTCTATCGGGGAGCGTAATTTATTCTCCCTTTTAACCTCGGAGAATATCGCCGCTGCCGTCTGGGGGGTAAGCAGGACCGTTGTTGGGACTTCCGCTGCCCCGTCTAACTTGCCTGCGACTCCACGTGTTGATGCTGGTCCTAGTCAGCCATCTCCGGTAGTCGTAGCCGAAGCGCCCGCCCCTGTAGGTCATCTTGTAGATGAATCCTCTTCGGACTTGGAGGATGAGACCCCTGAGGCCGCGGGTACTAGTGATCAATCAGAGGAGAATCCTGAGTGGGCTTGGGCCGATGCCTTTGGGAGCCCCTTCGTCGATTTCCCCTTGGATTCATCCTTGAATAGTTTAGAGGATATTGATGGTTTTTTAGTTTTCTAATTTCCTTTTTACATCTTGTATACGTGGGTGTGACATTTTACTTGGTCAACTAATTCCTTCTTATATTGTGCAGGTATGAATTTTCAGGAGTTTTTGCGTAGGAGGGATGCCAGTGATGCTACTCGAGCGGCTCTTGCTTCTCAGTCGCAAGCTGGGGTTCCTCATCTAGACCAGCTCGAGTTCCCTCATCTGGGCCAGCTCGTGCTCCCTCGTCTGTACCAGCTCATGCTCCTACTGTCCCTCCTCCTACCGCTGGTGTATCCGGCCATCCTACACAAGAGGCCGGGAGAAATAAACGAAAGAGGCCTCTTGTCCCTAATCGTGGTTCGGACGACTGCGAGAGCTCAGAGTCCCAGATGAGTGATTCAGATCGTCAAGTGGGTGGATCTCATGTTGCTGAGGATAGGTCTACTCCTCGCCAACCTAGGCGCAAATACAGGAAGAGGCTAATTATCGAAGCCATAATGCCTACAAGACCAATTTTGCCTAAGGTGGCCGATCCGTCTTTGAGGCGCTGTCCAGTTGATAGCGGGGTCGTAATAGGTGGAGAAGACTTCTAGACCTATCCCGGGGTGAATGACAATGACAACATTGAGGATGTCGGGATAGCATCTCTTCTAGCTTGGAGCACCATTCTCCCTCGCGACGAGGCGAGGCTTTTCACCAATCTGACTGAGGCGGAGGATAATTCTGACTACCTCGCGATGAAGGTAAGCTTTGTGCTTGTTTGTTAATTAGCTTTTTCCTTTTTAGGCTTCTTCGTTAGGTTTGTTGAGTCTTCGTTTGTTTTTTGTCTTGTCAGACGGCTCAGCAAATTGCGACTGTTAATGCTCGACACAGGGCCCTTAGGGAGCAAGCTGACAAAGACATGAACGAGGTTGTCCAGCTTTGCTCCTATCCCAAAAGGATGGAGGAGCTAAATAAAAGGAACGCTGATCTCGAGCGAAGGAATGTTGATCTTGAGCGAAAGCTCCAAGAAGAGCAAGCAAAGGTGGCTTCCCTTCAAGGGTACCAGGAGGCTTACAATAAGGCCGTCAGTGATCGGGGAGCCATGGAGAGGCAACGGGATGAAGCCATTGAGGAGCTGCACAGTACACTGGATCGTCAGAGAGAGGTTCGGGCCGAGGTTGTCCTTGAATATCACTTATCCCAACATTGCTATGATAAGAAAGCAATGTTTGCAGCGGGATTCATCAAGTACGGCTTCTATTTGGCTCGTTCGTGGCTGGAGAAGCACCGGCCAAGCGAGACTTTTCCTGAATTGCTCTTCACCAAGGAGGCCAAGTAATACGCAGCTCCTTCGTGGACCACGTATGAGCCCGACTCACAAGGTCCGGACGCCTATTTGGAGGAGGGTGCCGGAGACGAATTAGATAATCTTGAGGGTCTGTGGCCTCCTCGACAGCCACCACGTCAGCCCGAGTCTTTTGAAGCACTTGACCAAGCTGAGCCTTCAACAGTGCGTGATGTTCCTGAGGCTATCGAGGCAGGTGATCAGCTTGAGTCTATCGAGGCACTTCTAGGGTTGGACAGCGATGAGTTCTAGATTTCTGATTCCACAGTCATTGATCCTGTGCCAGACTCCGCAGCTGTGGTTGGGTCTTCAAGTGATGATCCTTTATCTGGGATGGCTCCTTCGGCTCCCCAGGATCCTTGTGCTTCGGTTCCTCAAGTTCCTGATTCCTCGGTTATTGAGGGCTCCGGTGTCGAGACGGCTTCTTCTCAGCCAGATGACTTAGTACTCAATGTAGATTAGGATTTTTTTGTATTTTCCTCTGTTTGTAAACATTTAATGAAAAGCACATTTCTTTTTGCAGCTTTTTCTTTCTGTTTATGTAAATTCAGTACTTGTACAGATTTTTTTTGAATGAAAAGTATCGTTTCATTCTGTAGTTCTTTCTTTCTGTTTATGTGAATTTAGTATAATGCTTCGTATACTTTTACCTTTATACCATGTTGCTCCCCAAGTTTTCTTTGAGACAGCGTTCTTATTCCTGTGCAAAGATGAACTTCTCTCGAGCATTGTGCCTATCTTGCGCTTTTTTCGCGTAAGGACTTTATTGAATAACAACTAAAATGTCAAGGTGTTAACTATAATTTGTTAACTTATTGCAACATATTAGTCCTAAAATTTCAACGTACCTTGTAAGATGCTATATATTACCTTTTGTGTGAGTTGGATATCGTACTTGTTCGTTTGCTTATTGCTTGATGATTTCATGGTTTGCCTTTTTTGCGCCATTTTCGCGTCTTAAGGTCTAGTTTTGCCCGTTTCGCACCTTTTTGTGCTTAGGGACTTTTGTATGCCTGTCTCGCGCATTTTTCGCTTAAGGACTTCAGTTTGCCCGTCTCGCGCATTTTTCGCTTAGGGACTTTGGTTTGCCCGTCTGGGGTCTTATTTTGCCCTTCGAGCGTATTCGTCGTGCTTAGGGTCTTATTTTGCCCGCTTGGGGTCTTATTTTGCCCTTCTAGCGTCTTCGTCATGCTTGGGGTCTTATTTTGCCCTTTTAGGGTCTTATTTTGCCTTTTTAGCGTCTTCGTCATGCTTAGGATTTTATTTTGCCCGCTTGGGGTCTTATTTAAAATTTAACAGACTTGATGGTTTTTATCTACATAAGAGCTCAATTGAGTTAAAATTAAAATATAAAGACTTAATTGGTTGTGAAAAAAAGTTAAGAGCTCAATTGTTAAACTTCCTTTTTTGAGGATTTTTTTGACCTTTTAACTTTTATAAAATCACTTTCAAAGTCTAATTTTAATAGAATTATACTTACGCCTAGATAATTATTTTTTAAAAAATGTCTTCTTCTTTTTAAAAGCGTAAAACAATTTTTAGGAAAAATAGTTTAATTTTTCGTTGACTAGGAAGTCATTTTTCATTTACCAATCAAGTTTCTACCAACCAAACACTAAAAAATAAAAAAAATCATTTCCAATGAACCAAATGAACCTACATATATATTTTAAAAAATCTAAAAAAAAGGAAAGTAACAGTTAAATTGTATTAAAAAATAATATATTTTCATTAAAAATTACAATCATAAATATCATATTATATTTCATAAATAGGTATTTGAACTTAAAACTTCAAAATTTCAAAAGCTTTTTTTCTTGACACTAGATCGAAGCTTAATTGACAAGAAAAGCGCTATTAATTACTTTGAATATAACTATTTTTCTTAATCAAACAGTTGAGCAGGTTGACTTTAAACAAGTGTCAAGAAATATGAACCCTGAATAAAATAAAAAGAAAACGAAAAATCAAAATCTGAAGAATCGAAAGAGATGAAAAGGCTGACGACCTGTTGGGTGGTACCCAAAACAAAAACAGATAGTCGGAGACCAAATAAACAAAGCGTTGCAAGGCGTGCTGTCTGTTAAAATACACAGAAAATCTCTGGACAGGATATTTGGAGATTTTTTTTTTTAATATTTGGAGGTTCTTTTTTATTATATTTGGAGATGCTTTCAGTCTTTGAATGATCCAAATCAAAGGATCGTCTGTAACCAAAAAAAAAAATCAAAAGATCGTCAACACAACACCAGTGCGACAAAAGAAAAGTCATTTGCAATCTACCAAATGTGATTCCAAATCCTTTTGATGATTACTTTTTTTTTTGTTCATTCATTTGATGATTACTTATGATGATTACCTTGAAACTATGATTAAATTTCTTTCTCTGTACTTTAATCCCAAAAAGGATTTTTAAATAAAAAGGAAACAACGTAAACTATAATTAATGGCAGCCAAATTGTGAGAAATTATTAGTTCATTATGCAGAGAGGGTTTTTTTTAAGGAAGTGGTGAGATTAAGTTTAATGACAGCCACTCATGAATTATGGTTCAATTGATAATGTATGATGAGTTTGTGAAAAAAAAGTTTTAAATTTGATTTTTATTAAATACATTTTTGAAAAGAGAAGAAAAGTTTTAATGGTGATTAAATTCGGAGTAAAATTGATCTTAAATTATTAAAACGGATGATGATATTTGTGATTTAAAAAAAAAGTTTAATGGCAGCCAATTTAGCATGTATTGTTGGATTCTTCATTCAAGTCAGTTTATCGTGTAGGAGAAATGATATGTAATATGAAGCATAGAGTTCAAAAAAAAGAAGGATCCTGGAAGAAGAAAGGAAAGAGAGAGGGTGTTGTCACTACCGGAAATAGCTATGAAAAATAGCCTCATGTCCTCTCTTTTTCTTTATCTTGTTTTCTGCTTTTATATTTTGTTGTAAAGGTTATCAAGTATGTTTGAAATCTCTTGTTTGTAGATTATCTTTTATTACGAGAGCCGTCATTCACGTGATTGATTGATTGATTTTTTTTTTGATGGCAGCGATTGATTTATTTTTATTATAACGTTTTTATTGTTTCAGGTTTTTTATTGGACGTAACCGATATCATTTTAAAATTTATTTTAATTCAAAATTATTTAAACTCAAACGATCGAACATTTTGGCTTGAAGAGTATTAAAGCCAAATTCTTAAGAAAAATGAAAAATTAAAGATCTTAATAATTAATAATTAACCAAACAAACAAATGAGAATTCTTTAAAAATCCAACCAACCAAACACTCATCTAAAGCAAAAGGCGGAAATGTCCACCAATCAATTAAAGTTTTTTTTGATTCGCATAAAATGATTTTCAAAAAATAATTTTATAAAATAATTTCAAAAAATTTAATTTTTTGAAAAAACTAATATTTTTTATTGTTTTATTGATATACTAAAAAATATTTTCTATTGTTAGTTGTTTTAACTCAATATAAATTATGTTGAGTTTCAGTGAGATCTTTTTTCTTAAGAGTAGTATAGGTTTGAAAATTATTTTTCTTTTTTAAAAAGAGAAAGATATTTTTTCAAAATCCTTAAAGATTTTTTATTTACTGAATTTTATTTTTCATTGATCAAAAATATTTTACAGATACCAAACATTAAAAAATATTAAAAATAATATTTTAAAAATAAAATACGCGTATCAAACATACCTAAATAGATGGTTTAAGAGAGCCATGAATGACTTCAGAACAAAGACGCATAAAATTAAGCAGCACCACAATATTCTTGAAGGACCACGTAGTACACCCATTGAAACTTTGGTAAAACTTCATTATTGTGCACGAGGATGACACATGTCATATTTAAATAAAAAATACATTTTTTTTCCTTTCCTCCTCTATTCTAAGCCTCTCGTTCCTTTCTCTTGCCCGATCCCTCTCTCTTTCCATTTTCCTGGCATATTGGTGCTAAATCTAGCCTAGTGGCTGAATCTGCCACGAGTAAGCCAAAAACAGTTTGGAAATAGACTAAAATAGGCTTGAACTAGACCAAGCTCACCTTAAAAGTGAGGTGGATCTGGCTTGTTTCTTGGCCATTTTTGAAATAACTGTGCTAGATCTGACTTCTTATCGCCAGATTCACACTTGTATGCCAAAAAAAGAACGAAAAGAGGGATCAACAATGAGAAAGGAAAAAAAGAAAAAGAGAAAAGAAAGAATAAAGAAACAGAAAAGAAAGAAAGAAATTTTTTTTAAGAATATTTTATTTTCTTCTTTTAAAAGATAATATTTTTTTAAAAAAAATTATGTTTTAGAATTTAATTTTTATCATTTTTTTTAATTTTTTTAATTTTTAATTTTATTTTTTTAAAACATTTCTGAAATATTTGCTTAATTCATTATTTCACACAACAAGTAGTATGCTTAAAGAAGGGATCTCTCGATTTGGACCTTCAATTAGTGCTCATACATGAATATCTAATGAAATTAATTGTGTATGCGATTGAACCCCAATTCCTAGTGTTAGATTTAATAATATGACACATAAAAGACTTGTTTGCTTGTTTCAAGAGGTTTACTACATTTGTAGGACTATTATGGCGATGTGCTTACTCTGGTAATCGTGATATTTTAACAAGAAAATCCACCAATTTCTTGTTTAAAGCGACACCTCTTCTATGATCATTAGGTGAAGTTCTTTTATATCCCTGTTGCTATAGATATTTTTTTTCAACTCCATTAAGAGTAAAACTCATCCTCCAAATCACACAACAGACAACACTTAACTAAACAATTTAGGAATGGGAATCAAGTGTTAATCAGACATATGCTATAACTTGTTATTACTCTTTGAACTTTAAGTTTAGAAGTTATTAAACTAAAGTTTGGCTCCCATTACTAATGCCTAATTAATGGATTTAAATCCCATTCCTATTTACATTCTCTTTAACACATCTCTTGATAATGCTTTGGTAAGAAGATCAACTCTCAAATATATTCATGTATAAGATTAATATGCTTTGGTGGGCCCTTGGGACAAAGCCGTGAGGGTCTTGCTTGGTGATCTGGACCCAAAGCGGACAGTACGGTTGAGTAAGGTGACCTTGCTTGGTGATCTGGGGCCTTACATAAAATTATAGATTCTCTTTAGAATCTTTCTAATATAGTGAAATGGAAAAATTAACTTGTCATTCTTAAATTTCTTATTCCCAAAATCACATATTCAACACTTAGGTCTTTTATAGCAAAATTGCTAAACAAAGACACTTTAGTACTTTTAATTTTATTATTGACCCTTGCCAAAATTAGCATGCCATCTTCATATAGTCATTTGATGACATCTTGTTGAACTTACTATAGATATAAGCCAAAATTATCTCGTCAAATTATGGTGTCATTTACTTAAGATCTTGTTAAGTTCATTTAAGAACTTGACTAATTTATTCACTTTCATTATTATTTCTTTTGTCATGGAATTACTAACCATTTAGGTTATTCCACATACACTATTTAGTCTAATTCATCATATTAAAATCATGTGAATTTCACTTCCTTTGGTGAATTAACATCAAATTTAAATTGATATGATTGCAATAAACATTCTCTTTGTAGCAATTAATTCTTGCTATGGTGTATATGTCTGAAAATAATCATTTTCATATTTGTGTAAATCTTTTCTTAGCAAAACATTTGGCTTCTTAGCTATAATCTTATCAACTTTACAATCAAGTCATAAAATCAAAATATATCAAATGATCATCTTTTGCATATATCATGAATGTATCATGAAGTCATAGCACTATTTCAATAATTATCATAGAAGTCATGTACTAATTCTTTTCTTTTATCAAAATGACGCTTTGTAAAACTATGCACTAATTCAAGTAGCTTTAAAAGCATTTTTATCTTAGGAGATAAATTTCGAAAAAACTTAATAAGCATGCAATTTCACTAATACATATTTAACCAGAATTCATTTTAAAACATGAATTTCTTAATACATGTTTTTATAATTGCATTCATAAATAATCCAATTTAGTCATATCAAGATTACTTTTTATCAAGAACATGCTTAAAAAATTTATCTTAATCAAATAACATGTAATGAAAAATAAATTTCAACATGTTCTCACAACATAGTCTTTTCCAAATATTCCAATTTTAGACAAGACAATTTAATTTTCTTTTCAACATTAAATTGAAACCAAGCTTTATTATCAAGCAACCTCTAAATTTCAAATTTATTGAGCTTCACATTTGGTTTTAATATTGAAGGAATTCAATGTATGCCACATGTCCTCCATTATCTTATTTGGAATATTTTTTGAACAAATGCTAGTTCTTGCTAACTAGTTTATCCACCATGCCTTACTCATTAAGGTTTTTTAACTTGAATATTATTGCAACAAAGTAAATTTGTTGTTACTTGTCTTATTTAATCAAAAGTAATAGTCATTCTTTAATGACTTTATTTTTATAATAAAAACATGCACCATTTATTTACTTTAATTCCAGGGGCATGCATTAGCATAATGCTTTTCCTTTGTATATTTGTTGGACTATCATTCTTCCATTTCATGTATTCTAACTTTTGAGTCTTAATATATTTTCTCATGTTCATTGTGATATTATACACATAAGTTTTTAGTAAATATATATATATATATATATATATATATATTTACATTTATGAAAAGGGATGGAGCTCTCATGGCTCAGTTGCTGACTATTTTGATCAAAGATCAAGGAAATCCGCTCCAAGTGACTCTGAATTTTCATTAAGGAAAGCTATACCTGAATTGGTTAGAAGCAAGAGTTCAAAGCAAACGAAAATAAGTGATTCTATTATGAAGACATTAAGAAGGAAGTTGGGTGAATTAGTATCTAAATTTTTTATATATAGTTGACTTCCTTTTCAGTTAGCAAACTCTCCATGGTTGCACAATTTACTTTTTGTAGTAGCAAAAATTGGGCAAAATGTAAAGCTCTCAACACCTTATGAGGTTTCTGATGTGTATTTGGAATCAAAGCATCAACAAGTCAAAGAATGGGCTGACGGATTAAAGGTTCACTGGAGTGAATTAGGTGCTACCTTAATGTGTGATGGGTGGACCAACAGCTTGAATCAAATGCATATAATAAATTTTCTAGTTTATTGTAGTACTGGAACCATTTTTTGAAAATCTGTGGATGTCTCTAGTGTTCATGCTAGAGATACTAATTTTTACTATAAATGATTAGATTAAGCTATGGGAGAAATTGGAGAGCAATATATTGTTCAAATAATCACTGACAATGAGGCAGCACTTAAGGCTGCTAGAAAAAAATTAGTGTTGAAAAGAAAACATTTGTATTGGACTTCTTGTTTAGCTCATTGCTTGGATTTATGCCTTGAAGATATTGAGAAGAAGCAAAGCGTGGACAAAGTATTGGAGGAGGCAAAGAAAGTCACATGTTTCATATATAATCATATTTGGATAGGTGACTTGATTAAGAAATATACCCAAGGAATGCAAATACTTCGTCCTGGTTTTACCCGATTCGCCACCCATTTTATTCAATTAAAAGAAATAACAAAGCATAAACAAGGTCTGAGAGAAATGTTCAATTCAAAGGTAAGTACTTAATAATTAGTACAATTGCTTAAATCTAATCTTTTAATGATATCTTGTTTAAATTTTAATTCAAAATATATTGATCTAACAATTTATTGTTGAATATACAGAAATTTAAAGAATCTAAATGAGGGCAACAAAAGTCGAGACTTGTTTATGAAGCAAAAAAAAAATGTTTTAGGAAAAGATTTTTGGAAAAAAGCAAGTGAAATAATAAAAGTTTATGAGCCTTTGGTAAAAGTGTTGCGCCTTGTGAATGGTGATGACAAACCAACAATGGGCTTTATTTATGAGGCAGTGGATAGAGCTAAAAGGGCAATTGTACAAGATTGTCGATACTTTAGTGAATATGAAAGGATTATTGACAATAGATGGAGATTTATGCATTGTAACTAGCATTTAGCCGGTAAGTAGACTAAGAAAATGGATTGTAAGTAAAATAACATTTTTATGTTATATACTTAAACTGCTTTTATATTTATTTTTTATTGCTTAATATTTTTTATTGTTATGAGCTATGTTTAGGTTATTATCTTAATCCCAAATTTTAATTAGGTGTGAAATCTTCGTCGGATGTGTTAATAGAAACAAGAGAAGGTATAAAAGCAATTATAAAAAGATTAGAACCTTCTATGGATATTCAAATCAAGATGATTAACCAAGTTAGTGCCTATTACTATTTTATAGTTGAAAATTTATTTTATGTATCAGAAATATAATTACTTTTTTGCATCTATTTATTTAATAATTATAACGTTTTATCAATGTAGTTGTTCTTATTTCAAGATAGAAAAGAAATATTCGGTACACCACAAGCACAAAGAGCTTGGAAGTAAATGAATCCATGTAAATAGTTAATTAAATAAATTTAATTTCTTTAATATTATTTAATTATATTGGATATTAAACTTATTTTAAATAATTTTATGCAGCTGAATAGTGGATGATATATGGCACATATTCCTGAATTGCAAAAGCTAGCAATTAGAGTGCTTAGTCAGACAACTTCTGCATCTAATTACGAAAGAAATTAGAGCACATTTTGCTATAAACACACCAAGGCCAGAAATAGGTGGAAATATGAAAGATTTCAAAAGATAGTATACACTTGTTATAATATAAGGCTAAGGATGAGATGTCAAAAAAGAATGAGTATTGATAAAATAAATGACAGTTTCAATCCTATTACCCTGGACCATATATTTGAAGAAGATGATCCACTTTTAGAATGGTTACAAGAGAAAGAAAATCCTTTATTAGATGGTCAAAACTCTGATCGGCTGCCTCTTGATAATTCTGATGATGAAATGAATGTTGAACAATCACATCAATCAAGAGAAGAAAATCTACCTCACCCAAGTACAAGTCGAACACCAACCTAGAGTGATAATGATGAGGGTTCAAGTCCAACTGATGGTGATGAACCCTATGGTGATGGTAGTGGTGCTGATTGTAATGGTGGTGCAAATGAAAATAAGCCTTTCAGTCCACTTGGTAGAGAATATGGGCTTGCTACTACTGGTGGATTATTCTTTGATTTTTCACAATACGAAATACATCCGTTTGTTGAATCTAGTGGGGATAGAAGTGGAGGTAGAGCTCAATCAAAGGGAAAAGCCAGGAAGCACCAACATGATACTTCTACAGGCTCTTCATTTCGAAGATCAACTTTTAGTAATGAATCGTTTGGTAGTCAAAGCTATTATCCATCAGGATTACCTTTATATTTTTAGCCTACTCATGGTTATTATCTACCTCCACAAGCTTATTATTCAGCCCGGTCATATCCTAATTATCTTATGCCCTATTATTCCCAAATATATCCACCATCACCCCAAATGTATCCACCACCAGCCCAAATGTGTCCACCATCACCCCAAATGTATCCACCACTCCAAATGTATCTACCATCACCACAAATGTATCAAGAACAAGGATATGGTTCGAATTTTGGACAAAGGCTATGGAGATCGAGTCGACATGGTTCTGAAAGTGAAGAGGAAGAATTTGATGATCTTCATCATTCCACTGTATGGTAATTGGTAAGATTTAAAATGTATTTTTTTTGTAATAAATTGAATTTAACAAATTCTATTTTGTTAATTATTAATATTTGTAGAAATTTATGTAGAAGAGAAAAAAATATTGACATAATTAATTTAGATGAAAAAAGATTTGACAAAATTCCTTAATAATTTAGATAAAAATAATTAATGCTAAATAATTAGTACATTAATTTTTATTAGTACATAATTATTTGTCTCTATTTTCAATATTTGTTATTTTTCAATTATCATAAGTAATTTTTTAAATATGAATGCTCTATTATAATTCAAAAAATTATAAATAACCTTTTTTTTCATGTAAATAATAGACTTAGGGTATCATAAATTATTTTAAAAAATATAAAATAAGATTTCACAGTATTATAATTACAATTATTACATTTTATATAAAATTGTGCGAAATTAAAAAAATTCATGACCGCAATGACTACGATAGTCTCCACTAAGTCGGCAACGAAGACAAACCTAACGTAACCGAAAACGCGACTGCGACTGTAATTTAAATCCCTGATGATGACATAGTATAAAATAATGACATGTCATCCTTGGATTAATCATCTGCTACGGTATCGTATCTTATTAACGATGTTAAGCTCATCCTCGTGTTTCACACGTAGAGTGTTGACAAACCATTTGATGTATAATACAGCTAACGTATTTGAACTTTTTAAAATGCAAATATCTCAATAACAGTGACCAAACAGTAACTTGTGAATTCTTCTACCATTTGTTAAATATGCTTCTTTAACTTTTCTCATTGTTTAGGTGATATTTCTTTTGTTCACACATTCAGGGAAGCTAATTGTCTTGCTGATTTTCTAGCGAAATCGAGTGTTAATCATACTCTAATTTCATAGCTTGGATGTAGCTTCTTTTTATTTTAATAAAGTTTAATTTTCAAAAAAAAAATTTGTGAAGTCTTCTCTGAACTTGGGGAGTCTTCTCTGAACTTGGTTGCCCTATATATATTTATTCTCCCGTACTTCCTTTCTGTATATAAACAAGCATCTTTAGACTACAGGATTTCAGAGATTGTGTATTATATATATTTCTATGGTTATTTTCTGTTTGTGCAAATGATAAAAAATATTTCCTAGACAGAAAAGACTGAAAAAGCAGGCTTCTGTTCATTGTATTTTTATTTTGAAGAAGCGAAGATGGTTCCAACTGGCTTCCGATTCAACCCGACCGATGAAGAGCTTATCGACATACTGAACCAGAAAGTATCTGGGAATACTGTCATGGCACCGCCTTTGGATTTCATTGTTGAAAGAAATATTTATGAATTAGAGCCGCAAGATCTTCAATGTGAGGCATTTTTCCTTCTTCTTTGCCGTACTAATTGTCTGGTAGCTTTAATGCAAACCCTGAATATCTTATTTTTCTGGTTTAATATTTATCTATATATGTTTCCTAATCAGTTGCATGTCGATAATTTTTGGCACATTAAAGTCCAACATTTAACACGTAAAGCTATCAATTTAGGATAATGTGATGTCTGAGCAAGGGAACAGAATCTCGCGTATGACAGAACATGCATCAATCATGTATCAGACCAAGAATCATAATTCCCATGTTTCATCCATCGCTAACTTGCCATGGCTCCCAAAATCCAACAATTCAACTTTCGTTTCTATTGGCTTTCTAACCATAGCAAAACTCAGGAGCTAGAAAAGATTTTCTGATAGTATGATATTTCTTTCTCGCATGAACATGATGGTTCAATAAATATGATTCCATGTTCTTTGAACAGGTTTGAAATTCTCTCTTCTTTGAATAAAACAAAAAGTATTTCTCGTATGTGCTTTGTGCAGGGACTCAATGTGTGGGATTAAACAAGAACGAAAGGTATTACTACTGTAAGAGGGAGAGTGATTCAAGAGAAGTTACGGGTCGAGGATGGTGGAAGGCAACAAGCCACGTGAAGACAATTTCTGCTAATGGACGAGTGGTGGGTTACAAACGACCCCTAACATTTCACAGGTTTAGGGATGACCAAAGCAAGCGCAAAGATGCCGTAAAGACTGACTGGCTTATGCATGAATATAGCCTTCACTCTATTCCAACGGTTTGGAGTTTTTTCCCAGACCAATATAATTTATTATCTTCTTTTCTAACATGGAGTAATTTTAAACTTTAATCCTAAAGTAAAGCACTCTTGTAAAAACTAGATTTCATGTAAACCTTTTACTTTATAAAACTATAAATTAGCATATTAAAACACTACTATCCTCCTTTTCTTTCCTGGGATTTTATATATATATGAATCTCTCAAATTCCTTTTTTTTATCCAGACCATTCTGATATGGATTAAACTATCATCAATCATAATTGTTCTTCTGATTTATTTTAAATATTTTATTTATTAACTTAAAATTCGTTAAACATCTTAAAAGATTTTTTTTTAAAAATAAAAACATTGGTAATATTTTTCTTTAACTCTTACAACTATAATTTGGATGAAATCACATATTTTTGTGCCCATTTGCCCAATCTTCACTAACAAAAAAATATATATAGTTCAATTTTCGTTCTAAAATTTCAATTTTCGTCCTAAAATTTCTTGATTCTTTTTTTTTCTTATTTCTAGATTTCGATACATTTTCCTCTTTGTCTCCTTAATTTACAGTTTGTAATTTTTTTTACATGTTGAAAGATCTAAATTTTTGTAATTTGGATGATGCTCTCACTCTCTCTCTCTCTTATCCACCCTTCACATTCCTCCAAATTTGATGATCCAAAATGATTGTGGTAAATCTCTCGGTTGAAAATAATGAAAAGTAGTCTTGCTTCTCGGGTACAAATTCAAACAAAAAGAAGCAAATTAAAGAAGAAGAGGGATGAAAACTTGAAAAAAGAAAATTAGACTTGGATTTTGATATTTTTTTCTTTATTTGTTGAAAAGTCGAGTTGAGTAACAAGTGTTTTTTGATTCCCTTGTTTTTAGAATTCTATTGAAGCTTATGTATTTGAATATTTATAAATATTTAGAATTTAAAAAGAGAAAGGATCATGTTGTTTATTTTTTAATATTTATTATGAAAGAAAAGCTATTATTTAGAATTTTTATTTTTTAAAAAATGTAAAACGTTATTTTTTTTAAAGACATGGCATCTGATTAGATTAGTAGTTTGATTATAGAAATAAGTTTAAAAGTATCTTATTTTGATAATAAAGATTTTAAACTACCCTAGCAAAGTAAAAAACTCAAGGGTTTTCTATAATTCTTTACTTTAATGCATAAGAAAAACGAACTCTTATGGTTTATGGTTTCCAGAACATACTTCGAACTCTTTATAATTTTTAGACCATATTTCTTCCTCTAGCTTGAATTTTCTTTTAAATATTCTAGAGTATTGGAATTCAACCAAACTGTATTATTTTATATTAATAATTTTTTAAATCTATGGATTGTACGTTTCCGATAAAAGAATCTTAAAACCTGGTTTTTTGTTACTGTTTACGTAGGAATGGAGACTCTGTAAGATTAAGTACAAAGGAAAAGAAGAGCTTAAAGAAGACACGATGGATAGTATCAGCAACAATGTTCATCCTCCATCTATGAGCTCAGATGTTGGAAGCAGCAGTAGTTCCATAAGTCCCATGCAGTTGGAGCACTATGAGCAAAAGCAGCGGACATTGCTGCCGCCATTACCTCTGAACGATGATTATGAAAGTTATTTCTTGCCAAACTCAAACATCACGAGAGTTTTTGATGATCCGCTGCAGCCTACCTCATCATTTGATCTTCCAAGTTCTTCGATGCCAATACTGACACCAAGCTATCATCACTTTGTCCAACAAGACAACCAATCAGACGCCACGGATCAACCATTTCCATAGCTGTGGTCCTGGGAGAACTGGCATTGATTATAGAACGAAGCGTAGCCCAGCTGCTGTCATAGCTATTCCGTGGAATCCGGGTTTTAAATCAAACTAATTACCCAGTGATTTTCAGGTTTCCAGCTCAAATTCTAATATTTGTATTTCTTTTATTCCGAGACTATGATATCCTTTGTTTAAAAAAATGGAAGAAATAAATTTTCTGTCAATGATGTGATGTGATCTATTTTACTTTTTAACTTGATTCTTTTTCTAATTTAAAAGACCAAAAACAAGAGCAACGCAGCTACTTAATTTTTTTTATTTGAGGGGTTTTAGTTATCCCATAAATAAAATGATTTAATCTCTTTTTCCTCATAAAATATATAGTTATCATAATGTATTAAGTTTGGAAAAACCTAATAACTAAACATAAAACTATAGAGTCACCACCAACCATTTTAATTTAAGATGTGATTAGTCACATATTCAAACTAAAAATAAGACTTGGTCTATGTTCAAAAATTTTTAGATTCGAAAGTACAGTTACGTGTGAGGAAAGATTAGCATCCTTACAATGCTCATCCTAAAATGGTACCGGATAGTCTAAAGTTATCTTAATTTTGCCTTTTACTTTAATTTCGATTAATTAAGTATTGAAAAATCTTTTAAGTCTCCTCCTGGTTGGACAACTTAAAAATTTTTCTCATCTCAAAAGTATTCAAGTTGGACTAATCACCTTTCTTGAAAAGGTTCCGTCGTCAGATGGTTTAAGTACATTATGAAAATTCCTATATTGACTTGCTACCCAATTTTTTAATCCTAAATTTATTATTTTTATTTATTGTTATTGTTTTAACTTTTAAATTAATTTCTTTTGTTATTTTTATTATTCTTTCAAATAAATACGAATTATTTAATATTGAAAACTTTTCTTAAGTCCTTCCATTAAGCTGGTCAGACCTCAAGGAAATCTTCTCACCTTAGGAATTTTTAAAGAAACTACTCAAGCACAATTCCTTTTAAATTCCATCATCTAATTTATATTTATTCAAATATTTAATATTATTTTATTTCTATTTATTTTAATTGTTAACTAATTCTTAATTATTTAACTTTATTATTTGTCAATTTAATTTTTTTTTCTTTATTTCAATAATGAACATAATTTAAATTTACTATTTTTCATTTTAATTTAATTTTCATCTTTTATAATTAATTTGATTTATTAAATATTGAAAATATCCTCTTAAATCTTCCATTAAGTTGGTAAGACTTAAAGGACTCTCTTCACCTTTAGATATCTATAAGTACTACTCAAGTACAATATCTTTAGAATTCCATTGTCGAAATAACTTATTTTCACCTCATAATCTATAAACAATTTAGATTTATTATTAATTTAATTTTCAAAAGTGAATTTTATTTATCTTAAACTAATTTGGTATTTCTAACTATTTCTTGATTTAAATATAATTTTTAAATAAAGAAGCCAAAAAATGTAACTTCCTAATACAAAATATCAATACGAGCATGTGCATTAGAATTAAACATATTAAATAAATCTACTAAGAAACGAATTTGTTAAAACATGCCAATTATTTACTCTAACTAATTTAATTAAATAAACATAACTAACGAAATTATTTAAGCTTAATAATTACAAATCTCATGCATGCTACTTTCTAAAATAACCGTCTTAACAATTACAAACGAACAAATCAGTAAATAAGCACAAGACGCCATGTGCACATTCATGAACAGATAATTCATTAGTTAAATTAAATAATCATTCCAACTCAAAGCAAATTGGATAGAGCAATTTAGTAGCCTAAAACAAACTTAGCAGCAAATGAACAAGCCCATCAATGAATAAACCAAGAATAGCCCACAACTCAACACATGGGAAATGTGCAGCAGAGTAAACTTGCCAAGCAAACTAAATGGAAAGCTAGACACACGTGCAGATGGTGAACACTTGGTCAAATATTCAAAGTACCAAAAGTAAATCCAATTAGGGAATATATGGTGTTATTAAAATATGAGAAAAGTTGTACCTGCCTCCACCAATCGCTTTATCCTTTCCTTCCCAAACCGTTTCTCCTTTCTCTTTAATTGAAAATTCCCGGCTCTTCCTTCTTCTTCACGTGGGTGCTAACAGAGATGCAAAAATGCTTATGGCAGGAACGAACGACTGGTGTTTTGGACGCAGCAGCAAGATGACGAAGATGGTGAGCAAGGTAAGGCTCAGCAGGATGAAGTGTAGGGTGGCAGTAAGTGGGCTTGCGAGGATGAAGCAAGGAACGCGTGACAGAGCAAGGCTGGCAAGGAATCGGGCAGCAGCAAAGTTGATGACACGATGAAGATAATGGGTGTTTTGTGTGTAAAACGGGCGGCGATGCTGTGATACAGAGCAACATCAAGCTCCCCCTTTCTTTTCTTGTACCCCTTTTACTACTGTAGTCCCTGTTTTATGGACCTAAAATCCTTTATTTTTGGTAGTAATCGAAGTTCATGAATCAATTTTTTAAAAAATTTTATATTTTAAGAATCAAATTTTAAATTCGATATTAATTTTGATTTTTCTTTTCAACAAATTTAAATTAATTTTCAATCTTTTAATAATCACATTTAATTCTATTTTTCTATAAAAAAATAATTCTGATTCCTTTCCTTCTTTTTTTTTCCGAATTATTTTATCCAAAAATAAAAATAAAGAATAGAAATCAAAATAAAAATTTATACCTAAATTTAAATTAAAAATCAAAAATAAAAATCAAAAATAAAAAAATCAATAATAACAAATAAAATATCTAAAAACTAACTAATAAAAAATATGTGAAAAAGATCCGAACAAAAATGATGTCTACAATAGGAAATAAATATAATTTGTAGACCAAAGATTGTGTATTTAACTGATTTGAGGTCCTAAACTATTACTTAAAATTAATTTTTTTTCTCTTTCTCTTATTGCATGCTTTGTTTATGGGTAATAATAACAAGGAAATTCTATGGTAAGGCAAAAAAATTTTGACTTTACTGTCAACACAAACACACATGATTAATTGTAAATTTATTGGCATTATGTGTAGAATATGTTAGAAGTATTGTAAACATATGATAATAAACATAAACACATTTTGTATAAAATTATCATTTGTAGGCCTGTTCAAGGGCCGGGTGTGAGACCCGATTTTATTATACTGTATAGCTTATTGTAAATGATGAATAATAGAAATAAATTATTTAGTGGAATTAAATCAATATTGAATATGAAATTACACTTTACATTATCGAATTTTTGGAATTTTAATTTACAGTATAGTATATGAATTTGGATTGAGTATTTAAGAGATGCATAGAAAGCATTCGGTTGGAAAGAATGCAAAAGAAATAACAATGAAGTTCATGGATAAAAGAAACCTTATTGGTTGAAGTATGGAAAGGATGGGTGAGGAGAAGTCAAGGAAGGTGGCTGCAAAGGGGAGTACACGCCACTTCCTTCCTATGCAAGACCAATTGGTCTAGTTGGTTGAAAAGAGTCAAATTTTCAAGATAATATTCTAAAGAAGATAAATTAAATGGTTTCACATGCGCTAAATGGTGATTGGTTGAAAATGGTATGAAAGTGGCAAGAAAAGTCAAGAAAAACGTGGAGAAGAAAATGAAATGTAGATGCTGCCAACCGTTCCTTTTGGGGTCAAGATCTTCTTCACCATTTAATGAAAGTAGAAAATTTGCACCACGCCATTCCCTTGAATTGCCTTTTTTCTTCACCATTTAATGAGCTATAAGACAAGGTAATGATGAAAGAACAACGGGATAAGAACAGGTGGTAGGTTTTGAGGGGATTTGAGTGGTTATATAAGAAGGAATTCATGGGAAAATAGACTTATGCAACATTCTTCTTCAAGAAAAACACTCTGATGCTTCTCGCCCAGCATGTGTACTGCAAACTCAAAATCTTGGTTCTTCCATTCGTCACGTACATGAGCCATGAAAACTTCATTCTTAGTTAGCCAAACCTTTTCTCCATTGTTGAAGAGCTAAGGAACAAACAAAGTAAAGCTAAGTGAGGCAGAAAAACACTCTGTTTCTCAAAGTGCAACTCAGTTAAGGTGTGTTCCATATTTTTATGGTTTTCTTGATGTTCAATGGTAGATGTCTATGTTTTTCAACGTAATAAACATAGATATAGCCTTGTTTTAGCTAAATCTTGTTAGAATATATAAGGAAACATGAGGGGCGAAATGATTATTCAACTGTTTGCCAAATGGGCGAGCAAGGAAATTGGGTACTCGCCTAAAGGATGAGGCGAGTTCAATGATATGCATGAATCGGCGATATACCTGTTCGCCAACATTGTGGATAATCAGACTGATCGCCTGAATGGGCAAGGGCTATGATCGCCCAAATTGAATGGAATTGATAATAGCCAAAAAGGGCGAGAACGATGTGATCGCCCAGGTGGAATGTTAGTGATCGCCAATGAGGCGAGTAGGAATTAAAGAACTCGTCAAGTTGAAAGTACTGGTCCAAGTGGGCGAGGTAGCCCAACGCTAGTTTAATTTATAGGCAACTCGAGTTGAGATGTGGGCGAGCTCCCATGTTGGGTAAACTCCCACGAATAAGCCAATATATAAATGGAGAGAATGTTGGGCGAACTCCCACGTGTAAGCCAATAAACGAATGGCTAGCCCTGTTGGGCGAATGGCGAGGGCGAGTACTATCAAGTCTCGCCAAAAGTGTTGGAAATATTCGAAAATGAAATTATTAATAGAATTAATAAATTATTTTGCAGCCGGGAATTAAGGACTTGGTAAAAAGCGATCGGGAAGCAAGGCTACGTAAGACAGGTAAGGGAAATGTGTGTGAAGGGAATGCATGTCCCGTGGAGTTAAATTTTATGAAATTATTGAGAAATTGTTTTGGTTTATGACATGCATTATTTGATAAATTGTTTTGATATTGGGCGAGCTATAAGCATCCCCTATGTTGAATTGGGGGCGTACTGGTAAAAGGTAGGCGAGCCAAATTGGGCGAACCCTTTTTATGATGTTTTGGGGCGGGCGACCCCTGTTTTATAAAAATTCGGGGGAGCCTATGTGGGTGAACCCTTTTATAATGTTTTGGGCGAACGACTCGATTTTAGTAAAAATGGGCGAGTTGATCATGGTAGGGCCGTATTGGGTGTGTTGACCATGGTAGTGCCGCATTGGGCGTGTTGACCATGGTAGTGCCGCATTAGGCGAGTTGACCATGGGAAACCCTAGTGGGCGAACTGATCATGGGCAAGCTGCTATGGGCGAGCCAGTTTTACTTGTTTTAAATGCTAATATTGGTGAGCAAATACTAGTCCACCGCAATGGGCGAGTTAACCATGGGCGAGCCACAATGGGCGAGCTGACCATGGGTGAACTGATTTACTTTGTACTTTTCTCACACGAAAAATGGTGAGATTTTGGGTTGGTTTTATTACGTTTATAAACAGAAAATATAAAACCTTTTTGGACAACAAATCATTTTGAGAAAATGATAATATGGGTGAAATAATTCCTTAAAGGTTCTTTATGAGAGAAAGATGATTCTTGAGACTTTAGGCCCCTAGTTTCATGCATTGTTATTCACGAGGCTGATGGGCCTGCCAAGTCATCAGAGGTCTCGAGGTCACCTGGCAAGTGGACCCGAAGACCACCTATAGATTGTGGCCATAGATCTACTGTATCCCTGTGGGGATGATTATACGTTCCTGGAGGGGGAGAGGGAACGATGGAGCATGATTTATTCATAGGGTGATGCCTAGTCTCAACTTACTGATTTCTGTTTACTGAGAGGATTTATTGAATTTTATTTACTGTTTACTATATCCATTGTTTTCCCTACTGGGTTTATTGTTAAGAAAAATAAACGTTTTGGGGGATATAGTTTGATTGTATAAAACAACATACATCTTCCTTACTGAGCACGTTGTCGCTCACTCCTTATTTTCCACTCCATAGATTGTTGATTTTTGGGACAAAGAGAATTACCTTTCAGAGATTATCGACTGCTAAACTCAGCAGATATTCGATAACAAAGGTACATTATTTTCTTTTATATATTTAGTAAAATTGTACAGTACTACTTTAAATAAAAGGGAATGTATATACATCTTAAGGTAATAATGTAACAATTCATGTTCCACATTAACAGAGAAGAATAAGAGTACTAAATTTTTATTAAAGTGTTAGGAATTGTTAAGCATCACAGACAGCCCAACCGGTAAGTAAGTGGAATTATAAGTAAATCTTATGTTATACTGTAGATTTGGGATGTTACACCGGGTTACCTGCCCAAACTTGAAGGCACACACACATTTTTTTAGTAGGCTTGGGCAAAAATAATAAGTATGTTAATGAGCTTAGGCTTGAAAATCAAGGCCCGTTAAAATATAAGTTGACCTTGAGTTCATTATTTCAAGCCCAAATCATGCTCAGCCCTCCCAGTTTAGCTATAGATTCTTTTACTATCTTTTATAATTGTATACATATTTGACCAATATATGACTATTTGAAAAGTGCAGGATTGCTTAATTTCTCAGTTTTCGATGTAATGAGGCAAACTTCTGTATGGGCAAGTATGTGAGCCCCACAGGAGTGCACACCTATCGAGATATATCTGAATAATTATATAATGGAGATATCTAGCCTCTGGTAAGCCATCCTAAGCCATTTAATTATGATTTTAGCCTTTTACGGTAAATGTGCAACAATGAGAATGACGATTTTGTTTATAGGTCGTCAAGTCAAGTGGTCAAAACCAACATTGTGAATTGACTTTAGGGGTCATATTGAATTATGTCAAAGCCTCAGATTTCCATATTAGACCTTGTGTCAAAAAATTTTATGATTGGATCGAAAATGATCGAAATAGGTAAAGCTAAGCAAAAATCTCATTTTCTCTCTCCATG
Organism: Heritiera fomes; assembly: GCA_032173925.1. Classification (NCBI taxonomy): domain Eukaryota; kingdom Viridiplantae; phylum Streptophyta; class Magnoliopsida; order Malvales; family Malvaceae; genus Heritiera; species Heritiera fomes. The sequence goes on along the minus strand of JAPDPM010000009.1, from coordinate 32,008,829 downwards.
GCCAGCCACCCTAAGCTAATTCCCTTACTTTTGTCTCTGATGCATAGGACATGCATGGAAATAATAAGGATCTCACCTGCCAACTTTGTAAGAACCAGTAGGAAGAGAAATAAAAGAAAATTAAAGAAAATAAGAAAATAAGAGATAAATATGAAACGCTAGCTTAATTCCCATTGGTTAGTTCCCTTATCCTACACCTTAAGTGCTAAAATGAGCCTAATATCACCCCTTTAACCCACGACAACCCCATATTTCATACCTAAACCATGACTAATGGAAGAAAATTAGAGAAAAGAGAGAATTAAGGAAACCCTCCAAAACTGTGACCTAACCTTGCTTCATTGATTTTTCACTTCTACGACCTTCTACTAACTCTCCTTCATCTCATCTTCATCATAGATCATTGGTTTTCCAAGTGGTGTAAAGAAACACCAAGCTTCCAAGTGTAGATCTAGTTTCGGCCAAGGTAGGTTTTTATACCTAGAGATTGTTTCATGCTTCCATATTGATATATAATAATTAGTGACTTATTGAAGTGTTCTATGGTTTGTTTTGAATCAAAACATGTGACAACTGCAAATTTTCTGCACTTGGTAAGTGAATTAGAGAGTTATTGGAATTGAATTTTATAATGGGGAAATTATCTTGAAGTATACAAATTATAAAGTAAATTAGTTAAGCATGAGAAATTATAATTTGGAGGAATTAAATAAGGTGATTTTGAAGAATTCAATTACTTCGAGCTAAGGTTAAATAACCTAACTTGTACTCAAGCATTTTCTTGAATTTAAAAAAAATTTAATTAAATTCTCGTAGTAGATGTCTATAAGTGAAATAAATATTTTAAGAGTTCATAGAATATTAACTCTAAATATATATGTATATGTTGTGAGTGTGTATATCAATGGAAATATAAATACAGAGTGTGCATATATAGATATAAAAATAAATAAATAATTTATAATTTTAACATGAGTAAAAGTTTAATTTACATACGTATGACTAATATATATACACGTATATATCTGTTTACAATATATAATATATTATATGTTAAATATATATAATATATATACTCTATATTTATAAAAAAAATAAATAATAAAAATTTAATTAAATTATGGCAAGCTTCCAAAGGAAGCTTGTCGCATCAATGAAGTTTGTAAACCAAACTTTTGAAACAAAAAAAAGAGATGAAGAGAAGAGGAAGATGGGTGACGAGGGTACAATGATCGGCGGCAAAAAAAGGAGAATCGGTAAAAAGAAAAGAGTACGAGAGGGGTGGAAGTTGACGAAAGGGAAAAGGGGGTGACTTGTGGCAGAAAACGTGAGGCATTTGGGTTCTACCAAAGAGAAAAGGGGACCTGTCCGACGCCGGAGAAAGGAAGAGGAAGTGAATCGTGGCAAAAAAAATGGCTTAAGCAGATTCAAAATTTGCTTGGAGGAGTGGGTTTCGGCATCGGCACTAGAAAAGAAAAGAGGGAAGAGCAGAGCTCCTATTCTTATTGTCATCTGACCTAGCAAAAAAAAAAGAAAAAAAAAGAGAGTGAACCGGAGAGTGAGAGGCTGTTGAGGGAAGGCTAAAACTTGGCCTTAATTAGTGCATAAATGAGGTTTGAAGGCTGGGTTTTGGGCATGTACCAGAGGTTATATCCAAGGCTAGGTGAGATCGAAAGAATCAGGGGTAGGCCTTGCTGTTGGAGGCCGACAATGGGGCTGAAGGAAGGTTGGAAGTTGTCGATTTTAGGTGTTGGAAGTGGCGTGTTTCAGAGCTTGAAGACAACATTAGATAAAGGCTAGAAGAGGTGCTAGAATGGAGGTTAGCACAAAGGCATTTTAGGGGGTCTCGGATGGCTGGAAAAGAGTGAAGCTGAGAGAGGTGAAAACATGGCCGATTTAAGGATGAACCAGAGATGTTTTAAGGCCTAAAATAGGGTAGGAGTTGGCTGTTTTAAGGTTGAAATCTAGGTTGTAAACAGGGTAGCTTAAGGAAGGAACAAGATTAGATTTTTAAGTTGAAAGGGAGGTTGAATCGAGAGCTATTAGGGGTTGAGGAGAAAGGCCAAAACAGGGGAGGAAGGAACCGAAAAGGGGCTGATTGATGGCTGTTGGCTGAAAATAGGAGATTGGAATAAGGAGATAGAAAAGGAGGAAGAATTTGGAATTTTGCTAAAAGGTTGGTGTACAGCTTCGGTAAGAAATATTGTGTAATATAGTTTATTCCATAAAAATAATATAGAAGCTTAATTGATTCATACTAAGCCTTTTAATGATGTTAAATGTATAGCACGAAACTAAGGCGAGGAACGTGGAGTTTGGCTAAGCTCGGCATACGCATGCACTAAGCTTGAAAGTTGGTAAGACGTTTATATAATGTAAACTTAGTATTATATTGTATAGATGAAATGTGGTTGTGATCTACATAAGTATTGATGATTTTATGATCTATTTGATCAACTCAGGGGTGCCCAAGTGTTTTTTAAGATAGATCTTTGATCGGGCTATTATTAGTTAAAGATCCGGGAGGCGGATGTTCATAAGATAGTGTTCAGGACTCAGTATGGACATTACGAGTTCCTTGTTGTGCCTTTTAGATTGACGAATGCCCGTGCAGCATTTATGAGTTTGATAAATGAGGTGTTTAAACCCTACTTAAATAAGTTCATGCTAGTGTTCATTGATAATATATTGGTGTATTCCAAGTCACCACAGGAGCATGAGCAGTACCTTTATATAATCCTGTAGACCCTTAGAGATTGGAGGCTGTATGCCAAGTTCAGTAAGTGTAAGTTTTGGCTAGATTACATCACATTTCTGGGACATGTTGTGTCTAAGGATGAGGTGTCGTTGATCCATCCAAGATAGATGCCATTGTACAGTGGGAGAGCCCTAAGACAATGATTGAGATACGAAGCTTCTTGGGTCTAGTCGGATACAATCGAGCATAAGAAGAACTACTCGACACATGATTTGGAGTTAGCCGCTGTGGTGTTTGAATTGAAAATATCAACAGTTAAAAGAACATGAGAAAAACTACCTGACACATGATTTGGAGTTAGCCGCTATGGTGTTTGCATTGAAGATATGGTGGCATTATCTCTATGGGGAGAAATTTCAAGTGTATACAAACCATAAGAGTTTGAAATATCTATTCTTACAACGAGAGTTGAATATGAGACAGGGGAGTTGAATGGAGCTGTTAAAAGATTATGATTGTGAGATCTTGTACCACTCGGGGAAAGCAAATGTGGTGGCAGATGCACTAAGTCGGAAGCATATCGAGATGGTATCATATATGATAGTCAGGGAACATGATTTGTTGGAATAGTTCTCGACCCTTAGTCTGAATATGATTTCCTCTGAGAGATAGGTTTATGGCTAGTTTTAAAATTGAGTCGGATTTAATGGACAGGATTAGAGATGCTCAAAGGAGTGATACCTATTGCATAAAGGTTGCTAGTCAGGTGTAGATAGGTGTACAGTTAGATTTTGGGATTGGCACTGATGGTATTCTGAGGTTCAGAGGCAAGATCTATGTTCTTGATAACTAGCAGCTAAAGGAGTTGATATTGACAGAGGCCCACACCTCCAGGTACGGTCTACATCTAGGTAGTATTAAGATGTACTGGAATTTGCAGAGAGTGTAATGGCCAAAAATGAAACGAGACATCGTGAAGTTTGTTGCTAGATGTCTCACATGACAACAGGAGAAGATTGAGCACCAAAAGCCTGCAAGTTTATTACAACCTCTTTCGATTTCGATATGGAAATGGGAGCACATTACTATGGACTTCATTATGGGTTTACCAAGGACCTGGAGGAACCACAATGTTATATAGGTGATTGTGGATAGATTGACGAAGTCTACCCACTTCCTCGCCATCAAATCTACAGATTTCCTCAGTGCCTTAGCCAATTTATATGTGCAGGAAATAGTGAGACTACATGGTGTTCTAGTGAGCATCACTTCAGATAGGGATTCTCGATTTACATCTCATTTCTAGCAAAGATTTTAGGAGGTTATGGGGTCTAAATTAAATTTCAGCATTGCTTTTCATCAGTAGATTGATGGGCAGTCCGAGCGTACCATTCAGACACTCGAGGATATGTTGAGAGCGTGTGTGTTGGATTTTAAAGGCTCTTGGGACGATCATTTGCCGCTAATAGAATTTGCTTATAATAACAGTTATTAGGCTAGTATCGGCATGGCACCATATGAGGCGTTTTATGGTAGAAGGTGTAGATCTTCGATTGCATGAGAAGAAGTGGGAGATTAGAAACTATTAGCTCTTGACTTGGTAGAGCAAGCTTCTTGGGATTTATAGATTATTTGTGAGAGATTGAGGACAGCTCAGAGTAAGCAAAAAAGCTATGCATACACTCTACGCTAACCATTAGAGTTTTCAGTTGGTGATTCGATTTTCCTTAAAGTCTTACCATCAAAGGAAATAATGAGATTCGGTAAGAAAAGGAAGATGAGTCTTCGATATATCGGACCGTTCGAGATCTTAGACAGTGTCGGAGACGTGGCATATCGACTAGCACTACCACCAAAATTAACAAGAGTGCATAATGTATTACATATCTCGATGCTTAGGAAGTATTATCTAGATCCTTCTTATGTAATTCAATACAAACCACTCGAGATCAGGGAAGACATGAGTTACATGGAGAAACCTATCCAGATTCTGGATCAGAAGGATAAAGTGTTGCGGTCTAAAATGATTTCATTAGTAAAAGTGCTTTGGCAATACCAGTTTGAAGAAGAAGCTACATGGGAATTAGAACACCTAATGAGGGAGAAATACCCAAAGCTATTTCAATGATAGGTTCGGATAAAATTTAGAGGACCAAATTTCCTAAAGGTGGGGAGGATGTGAGAGCCGCTTATGCTATTACTGTTACACATGTCAAATTTCTCATTGCTGGTCAATTCCTGTGCATTTCGCAGGTAATGTGAGAAATAGTGTTGTGGGCCCCATCGGCTCTACAGTGCCTGAATGGAGGTGAGATTGGTCAAACATGAAATGGGAGAGGCCAAATTAACCTAAGGTAATAATTTTGAACCCAAATTTTCTTATTTGAATTATTTTGAGAAGCGTACTAACAATTTAGAAAATGACGATTAAAGACATAGCCTAGTGATTTTTTGTAAATTGTGGTAAAAATAAATAGAATTTTGACTCAATTACTAAAGAATGATAGTATGCTTGAAAATAAGTCCTAGGCTATGTCAATAGATAGATCGAATCGATAGTTAAGATAGAAATTTACGCTATTAACCCCATAGGGGTAATTTCATACTTTCACATTTATGGTAGATCGAATTTCGATCAAACCACCTCTATTTATCAAAATATGTTTAATAATAATTTTTAATGATCAAATACAAATTTTTGGACTTCAATTATATAGTTAGAAAAATTACGGAAGCTTAAGGGCATTTTTGTCCAAAAATCTCATAACCAAGGGCAAAATGGTCTTTTTGACCTTCTGTAGAATATTATAAATTCTTCCACACAGCCAGCCAGCCACTCCATTTCATCTCTTCTTCAACCTCACATTCATCCACCATAACCAAGAGCTTGGAAAAACAAAAATTTCATAAAATCACCATTAAAACAACCTTATCTCACCAAGATCATTTTTACAAAATTGTTCTTCTCTTCAAGCTCTATAAACCCATACCTATAGATCATTGGAAGAGTGACAAAATCAAGAGGAAAAGAGCACTATATCATTCGGCCAAGAAGAGGTAAAATCATGCTTGTTGTTTCTTTCAATTCTAATAGTAGTTAATGATAAATTCAAGTGGGTTAAGCATGATTTTGATGTTGGATTGAGTTGAATTTCTCTAAATCTCTTCTTGGGGTTTTTGGCCAATGAGGGAAGTGTAGGAATTCATGTTGATGCATGAAAATGAAGCTAGATGAATGTAAAAACATGTAAAAGCATGAAATCAAAGAGAAATTGTTGAAAACTCATGAATTTGGCCACATGTACCATTCGGCCATTGTAAGGGGAAGGGGTTTTTGTGCTGTGTTTGATGATTTTGAGGTGCCAAAATACTGTAGAAATTATAAGGAGTCCACTGGTGTAATCAGAATTAAAATCGAACTTAAAACAGTGAAGTTGTGTTTTACAATTGGTAGAATTTACACTGGTTGGATATTTTCAATATACAATGTGGCTGTATTAATAGTGAAAAATAGCTTAAAAATTAAAATGAGGTGAATTAATAATGTTGGTGAAATGCTTTACAGCCTAGGAGGATTAAATTACGTGTGGTACTATCGGGAAAATCGCTAACACTAGACAGGTAAGAGAAGAGTGTGGAAGCCGTAGGGATATTATGAATGCATGATTTTATTGAAATAATTGTGTAGAATTATTTTAGAACTCAATTGCTTTGAAATTTTGGAAATTGTGGCTTCTGGCTGGTATATTGAACTGTATTTGAAGTGCAGGAAGGTTAGGCAAATAACAGCCGTTATGATGCTGAAATTTCTTAGGAATTTTGTAAAAATATCATGAAATATTTTAAGTGGATAATTTAAGTGAATCCCATAAATTTTGGTATTTTATTTAATATTTTTCATAAAATAATGATTTATCAAAAAATAATATTTAAATATTCATGTTATCAAATTTAATTAAAGTGAAGCTACTAGCATGTTCCTACAAGTGTTTCACAATGTAATAGAATGTTTATAAAAATTATCACTGAGATATGAATATTTGATAAATTGTTTTCACTGTACTGCTCACTGTGTTACTTTTATACCTTTATGGATTGGCTGAAGATTTTAACGAGATTTATTAAATTCCTTAAAGGTAATTATATTGTTTATAAACTGTTTTGAGATTGTTAGACCCCATATCATGCTCACGTGTTACTATACTATTCCTATTACTGTTGCTGTTTGATATAGATCATATCACCAGCATCTTAGTTGTCATTTGATCAGTGCACACTGAGGACATCTATAGACTATGGCCATATGTCTCACATGTTACCGTTACTGTTCCTTTCGAGGATTACTGTTATAGCATGATATATTTTGGGTGTTGCTTGGTCTCCACTCACGTGTTATTGTTTATTGTACTGTTTTCCTGAATTGTTACTGACACTAAAGTGATTACTATTACTGGATTGTTTATTGCACTGTTTACTGAACTGTTTTGCATACTGTGTTTAATGACATTGGTTAATTGTATTGAAATGAATTTTTATGAATCATTTACTAAATGAAATCACATTTATATTATTTTCATAGCAAAATCTACAGCTACTCCCCATAGTCACTACTAGGTTTCGAGACATGACAGGTATTCTAAAATATCTCCCATACTCTATTCGGATCCCTAGCCAACTATAGTATCCTTCCTTTACTATCCTTAGTGTACTGTTATGAAAATAAAAGGATTTTGCATATAGTTTTCATAATATCAGTTTTACATACGATTCTCTTATTGAGCACGTTTTGCTCACTTCTTATTTTTCCACTCCATAGATTATCTACAATGATTGACTGATATACCATTTCGAAGATTAGGCTACATTTTGATTACCCCGAGGTAACTCTAAGTGGATCCTAGAGGTATATTAATTTAATTTTATATCTTTAGACGTTTTTGTACAGTACTACTGTTATGTATATTATATTCAGGGTATGTAAATTCTGAAGGATTATTGTTTATGTAAATATTTTCTATTTGGTAATTTAATAAATTATTTTATAAACTGGCTACTGTTTAAAAACACTTGTGTGATAAAGACATCGCAGACGGCCCAACCATCATTGTGTATGTGTAAGTGTAGTAATTACTATGTATTATGGACTGTGACATTACTACATTGCATAAGTAACTGTTTTCAGATAAAGCATACACTTGCTTTATTATCCATAGTGTTATCAGCTTTTGAAAATATATCGAAATTGCTTTTACAGCTTATAGGCACTCTACAGTATTATTTACATTGATAAAGCATTTTGGAAACATGTTTGAGTATCATTACTATTGTATAGGTACCTTTGGCTTGTTCGACAATCGTCGTTGACAAGTTCTAGTCTTACTTGATCACTAGGACTGAAGACATTTTGATCAATGGCCATAGGTAACACCTTAGTTTCCGGGATCTTATTCGGCTCACTAATAGTTGTAGTCGGATAGTCTTTATTGGGATTCAAGGAGCTATGCCTATATTTATTTACATGTGCTATCCTTTTATTGAAAAGTGTTATCGTGATTGTTATTGAATTATTGATTTATTGATTAAATTGTTTATCGTAAAAGTTATCTATTTACTAATTACTGTTTATTGCATCGCATATTGTTTATTGATAAATAGATCGTTTATTATCAAAGTATTTATTGAAAAGCGTACCATTTTATCGAAAATCATATTGCATCGATTATCCAACCACTGTATTGTTTTACAACATTGAATCATCACATCATTAGATAGTTAGGATCATGTAGTAGTGATGTCAAGTTTACGGGGATAATGAGGTACTTTAAAGTATCATTCCAGGTCCTACTTTGAAAAACTTGACAGTATCATCGAGTTGTCACCCCTGGTTTGTCGCCAACGGGGTTGTCGCCCATGATCTATCGCCAATGGGGTCTATCACCCTTGATTTGTTGCCACTAGGGCCTGCCAACCCAAGTCTTCTCCTCCAACCAGATTTTAAATCATCGAGGGTAGATACTTTTGTTGGGTAGCTCCTTTGATTAGGTCTACCATCTTGCATAGTGCTCGTGATGTCTCTTCGCTTTGTCATTTCAAAGCTACATAATCTGCCAAAAGATTGTGACTACAGGCTCTCTCTTCTACTTGAGTCTTCCTAAAAGACTAACGATTAAATGCGCTAACAGAGCCCTCCTCTCCATTGTTTCTCGTTATCTCAAATCATGTGATTACCATATTTCCTAGAATAAGCTTTTAAATTAGATTCCCACAGACGGTGACAATAGTTGTTGCTTGATATAATAATTAGATTTTAATGATATAGGAATCTTGATATTCACGGTAGTGTGCTTTTAAGCAATCTGTAAGAAATAAAACGAGTAGAGGAACATAGGAGTTTTTTTTTTTTTTGCGCATGAACTTCAATGCTTAAGTCAAATAAAAATTTTAGCAGAGTTTCAATAAGCAAATTGAGCTTCGTTGAATAAAGATGATACCTGTTACTTATTTATAGGAGTTATTTAGTGCGTAATTACTGTTAGGACCAAAAGTTAATCACATAGTTTAAATAATTTTGTGGGCCCAACTTTGTTGGATCTGTGCCATGTATTTTGGGAAAAAAAATATCACCAAAGAAGTAGCCCCAAGCATGTGTCCAAGTCCCACTCGCATCAACGTCCAAGAGACGACTCTACGAGAGAGTCTTCCCCTTTTCTCCATTGCCTATTGCCCTAAGTAGGGGAGTCTTTCACACAACAAAGGTCCTCCTACATGCAGGAGGTTGTGTGCCACGTGGCACTACAAGGTGAAGTGACGTGGCATCCTCTGACTAAGTCTTCATGGTCCTTCTGGATCTTCATTTCTCTTGAGCACAATATATTTCTAGACCCAATGTCTTTTAGTCTTACCCATGTTAGTACTTTTTTGTAAAATTAAAATACATTAAGATTAAGAATATTCACATTACACTAAAGTCATCCAATTGGAATTATGGTGAACTTTCAATTTGGCAAAAAAAAGTCAGAAAATAATTTGATTTTTTTAAATACATGAAAGTAAATTTCTCCCAGACACTAGTAAAAATATTAATCAAATTGTTGTATCTTAATAGTGTCAAGATTTTTTTTTTGATACATAGGAAAAGAAAAGATCCTGCTTTAAAAAGACCAAAATAAAATTCATAGCATCATCTTGCAGAAATCTCTCAATGCCCATCGGTGGGTTGTGTAGCTCAATATTTCAACTCTGCTAGCTTGAGTCAAGTTCATTTAGCTTATAAATCACCTCTTTATAATCACTTTCAATTATAAGCGGCTGTGGTGGAAAAACCTTTGTTTTCACGACAACGGAGCAAACTTCAACAACAATCAAGAGTTCTACTAAATATTTTGAATCTGAAATATCAATACTTTTTGAAAAAAATGAACATGAGTTGACCATTGAGTCACGTATCAACAAAAAGAGTTGTTTTTGTACTCTTGATAACTTCTGTCTTATAATGAATGAGTACCGCCGAATTACATTAAATTTGTTCTTATTATTTTTTATTATTCTTTTTGTTGATCTTGATTTTTATTTCGAATATATGCCTATACTTGAAAAATATTTACATGATATAATTGGGTGACTTTCCGGCCAGAGGGGATGCATGAGTCCACCGGAGTCATTTGCAGCCCTATATACATTTGCAGAGTAGGAAAGTTTTTGAAAGAAAGAGAAAATTTTTTAAATATTTTTCATCATTGTATGATTGATCAACCTACCAAGTAAACAGATAATCATTCAATAATATTTTAGGGAAGGTAGATTTGCAAAGTCACCAAGATGATAATTGGATAAGTAGTGTAGATGATTCCCCAATTGGAGGGAGGATCTAAAGGTGAAAGTGCACTATTAGCTTCAACAACGGCATGAATATTCATGAGTCTTTTCAAGTTTAATAAATTATATAATATGTACAAATATTATTTCTGTCTCCAAATTCCAAAGGACCCACTATGATCCAAACTATCTAATTTCAAAGAGAAAAGCAAATGAGAAATGACTGAGATGTTATAAATTTTAAAAAACTGTATACGTTCAACTTAGACTTGTGAAGGATCGAGTCAACTGTCTATATTGGAAGGCTTGTCAATTTTTTGGATGGATTTGAAAAAGAAAAAATTTAGCCCTTAAATGAGTTCAAATTTAAAAAATGAAGTCTACTAAGAATAGACCGAATTCGGATTTACTATTTTAAGTTCAAGTCCAATCCAACCCAGCTTGCTAACTATAATTTTTTTTTTTACTATTTTTAATATCAACGCATTATTTAATTGCTTCATTTTTTTACAATAATATTTGAGTTTATTATTTTTGTCTCCAAAATTCAAAGTAGACTTTTATGGGCCAGGCCAGGCCGAGCCGAGTTGGATTTAGGTTGAATTTAAGTAATGTATTAAAAAAGTAAAAGTGCATCCAAGCTTGACCTGGTCCATTTATTGGGCTTAATTTTTTGCTCAAAGCTTTTTTATATATAATGAATTAGCCTAAGCCCATCTAAGCTTGCTCAAATACTATTAATTTATATAAATACGATAAAATATAAACATATTAAAACACATAATAGTTACTAAGTATAATATAATAAATTTGAATAAATTTTTACATATGGACATTAGGAAATATAAAAATTTAAATTAAAGTACAAAAAAAATGCAAAATTAAATTAATTTGCACAAAAAAAGTAATTGACAAACACATTAATATAAAAAATAGTAAATAAAAATTATAGATAAATTGGCTAGGCCACGCTTGGGCTTGAAACAGTAAATCCAAAGCCAGTCCCTTTTTTAATGAGTTTTGATTTTCAAGCCCAAATTCATTTAACGGGTTTAATATTTTTGTCAAAACCCGTTAAAAAATAGGCGAGTCTTTGGGTTTGAAAGAATAATCCGACTCTTGAATAAGTCTGTTCCAAATGACCCACAAATTCTGTAATTTATACCACAATCCAAGCCATCTAACTAGATGAAGACCAATGCGATGCCGCGCGGGATCAACATCTCATCAGTTATAACTAAATAGTTTAAAAAATATTTATTTTTTAAAAATTCATGTGTCACAAATAGAGATCAAAACGCGAAAATTTAACTAGAAAATAGAATGGAAGGTCAAAAGTAGCGAAAGCATATTTTCAACGGAGTTTTACATATGTAACAAACATTTAAACAATGAGGAATGATGACAATTACAACTTAATACATAAAATATTCCTAATTTCCCAAGTCAAATATAGAAAGTGAAGGATTTTTTTCTTTTAATTTAGAGAAATTGAAATTTTGAACTCCATTCACACAATTCCTCAATCACAACACTCAAACCATGAGCTGCAACAGTGTTCTACGTAAGTCCCAACAAAGAAATTGGCAGTAATCATCTTTGAATAACGACCAAGAAAAGTGAGGAAAAAAAACTACTATTAATTTCCCCATGACACTTAGGAACAGCTCTTTTTCACGTCCTTATTATTCATATCGCGTGACATATTGAAAATAGAATCCATTAAAAGGTCGTGAAAGGCTTATAATTGATTTATCTTATATGCATAAAACATAATTATCAATATCGTAAGATACGTAATATTGTATGACATGAATCGATACTTATATAAAATGATACGAATTGATATATATTATATTGTATTTGATAAAAATCATATAATATGCAATACGTATCATACGATATTCAATATTCTCGATACGGTACCATATAACTTATTTTATTTAATTTAAGTGCGAGTAAGTCTTTTTCTTACCCAATTGCTAACAACCCTATTTTATTTTATTTTATTTGGATTGAAATGAAAAAAAAATCTTTTGTAATCTCAAATTAAAAAATAAAATTATTATATAATTGTTTTTACCCTAAATCACGTTCTGTATATTGGCAAGAATTGGTCTATAAGGGATCTTATGAAGATAATTTCTCAATTGAATTTTAAAAATTTATTACTAATAAATAGATAAGTTTAAGTTTTTATTAAAAACTAGATTTAAACCCATGCGTTACACGATGATTATTTTAATTTATAATATTTTTTAAAGAATAGAATTATAAAAAAATTATTTTGAAATACATGTTGAATATTTATTAAAAACTTGATGCATATATAAAATACACAAATTAAAAAATAATTCAAAATCAAATAACAATTAAAAAATTAAAGAAAAATTAACATTCACAAATCTTAAATATTTAATAAATGAATTAAATAATAACAATTTTAATGAAAACAATCCTTATTATATTAATCATTAATAGATTATTGGTTAATATTGCATATTTGAAACTAATTTATTTTTAAAATTTGAATTTATATGACTTCAAATTAAGCTTATAAAATTAATTAGTGTTGGAAAACTCTATTTTTTAAGGTTTTTAAAAAATTATTTATAATAGTGTCAAACATAAAAGGTAAGTAAAGTAAAAATGCTAATAGAAATAAAACTAAAAATAATTTTTTATTTAAGTTTTTTAAAATTCAAATCAATTCAAAATAAATAAATACATTATTTAAGATCATACACGTTTCAAGAGAATAGATAATCCATATGGACATTTTTTTTCTAAATAAAATGATTGAACAAATAATTCTGAAAAAGGAATAAATGAAAATTGAAAAATAAAGATATGGAAGCTTAATTCAATTCTAAAATATATAAACTTAAATATCCAGTTTTAATTATTTTGATAAAAGATTTAAAATTTTAAGATAATTCTGATCAAAATATATAGATTTTTTTTTCAATTTAAAATTAACGTAATAAGTGAAAAAAATTTAAAGTCTGAGATCAAATTTATTTGATTTAAATTAAGATAATATAGTTGAAATCCATTTTTTTAAAATTTCAAATACTTTAAAATTAAATAATTAATTGAATAGGATTATTATATAAAAATTAAAATCAATTTATTATTTTTTTGAAAGATAATCAATTTATTATTTAAGTATAAAAAGGTTAAGGTATCTTCCTAAGATATTTTATTTTTAGCCAAGAGTTTTGGCTTATATATATATATGTGTGTGTGTGTGTGTGTGTGTGTGTATATATATATATATATATATATATATATATATATATATATATTAATGTAATTAGCCAAGAGAATTTGACAGTTTTCCTGTTACTCAGGAGCTTAAAAGGTCTGCTGAAAACAATGGCAGACAAATGCATCCCATCTGACTAAAAAATAAATAATATTATTTTTCCACTTCAGATATTTCAATATCAAATAACGGAAAAAGATTAAACTCTGAACAGTTGATCAAGTTTTCATTTCAGTATCAGACTATTTAGCTCTCAAAGTTCCCATTTTGGCGATTAAGACTCATCTTTTTTAGCTGAAAGGCTTAGAATCCGGAACTAAACTGTTCTTCTCTGGTTCAATAAGTCTGAAAATCTTAGAAATAAGTTGGCAGCTATCCTAACCTTAGAGATAGAATAACCTTTCATGCTTTTAAACTTTTAGGGTGTGTTTGAATTAGAGATTTCTAGAGGAGAATTCATCTCAATAAGGATATTCAAAAGTCCAAAATTCAATTTCCTTATTTGCTAAAAAAACTTAAAGAATTTCAAAATTTAAGAAAAATTTCATGAGAAAATTTGAGATACTCAAACTTTACCTAAAAAGGGTTTTTAAGTGAAGAAGAAAGCAACATAAACTATAATTAATGGCAACCTAATTGTCACGACCCGAAGGCCGCGATTTTCCTTTAATACTTATACTTTTCTTAGTCTACAAATTTATGGACTAAATTTTTCTTTTTTCATTTTAAGGTTTGTATTCGGTGTCAGTGTAGTTACTATACTATCTAGGTGACCTATAGTCATTTCATTTAAATATTAAACTAACACGGAAACGGTTCTTAGTTTTTGTGACGACCAGTATCATGGGGGGCCGGTTGCACTCAACCGTATTGTCCGCTTTGGATTCTAGAGGTGGCCCCCGCCAGTTCAGCTGGTGTTTGACATTTGATTGAGATCAAGTGTTCGAACCCTCCGGGACGCGAAAGAAATCCGTGAGGACCTAAGTGCCACGTCAGCTGAACTGGCGGGGGCCACCTCTAGAATCCAAAGCGGACAATACAGTTGAGTGCGACCGGCCCCACATGATACTGGTCGTCACAAAATTTATGAAAGTATCTTACTTGTTCGCCAAAGCTTAGCACACTTTCCGATTTTCGAGCCTTGCCGAACTCTACCTTTCGTCTCATTTCCGTTTTTGCTACAATTTCAATAATTGAGACATATTTTCATTTAGAAAATAATCCAAAAATTCCTAATAAATTCTATAGAAATATAGTAAAAACTTTTAATTTTCCTTACCCATTTCTTCTTCTTCTTTTTCTTCTTCCTTTTCCTTTTTCTTTTTCTTTTCTTTTTCTTTCTTCTTCTTTCTCTTTTTCTTTTCTTTTCTTCTTTTTCCTTTCTTTTTTTTTCTTTTTTTTTTGAACCGGGTCGGGTCGGGTCGGGTTCGGGCCGGTTCAGTTTGGCTTGGTCGGTTCAACTTTGGCTGATCGGTTCGGTCACCGACGGCCACCCATTCTGGCGGTTCAGCCACTCCACAGCTTGCCGAGGTTGCCACGAAGCCGGATCTGGTCTCGGCTTGGCCCCATCACCTGCAACGGCACCGGATCTGGCGGCGTGGGTTTCGGCTCCTTTCTCCTCCGTTTCTTCCTTCCTCCGCCGTTTCCTTCACCGTCGTGGCCTCCCTCTCCTTCGTTGGCCCTCGCCGGTGGCGTTGGTGGCGGTGCCTGGATCTACCGGCACTGCCGATCTCCCTTCCTTTCTTCCTTTCGGTTTTCCGCTTCGTTTCGCACTTTTTTTCTCTTTCTTTTTCCGCTTCGGGCTGCCGCCGGTCGTTTCTTCTCTTCCCCTTCGTCTCGCCGGCGACGCCCCTCTCCTTCCCCTTCCTCTCTTGGCCGGCAGGGGGCTGGCCATTTACTTGTCTTTCTCCTCTGTTTGTAACAGAGGAGAAAGAAGCTGGGAATCGGGTTATCCGATTCCCGCTTCTTTATTTTTTTTATATTTATTATTATATATAATAATAATAACTATAATATATATATATATATAATTATTATACACCATAATTATATATATACACTATTCATAATATATATTTAAATACATATTTTGTATCAAAATATATATATATATATACACTTTTTACACTTTTAACACAAAATAATATTTATATTTATCCAAGGTATATTTATATAATATCATTATATAAATATATCAAAATATTTTTATTTCTTATTAAGTTTTAGATTTCTAAATATCCAAAATTATTTTCTCCATTTTCTTATTTAATTTGGATTTTCATTTATCCAAATTAAATTTCCTCCTTCATTTCTTATTTCCAATTTAATTTTCCTTTTCATTTCTTATTTAATTTGGATTTCAATTTGTCCAAATTAAATTTTTCGGATACCTTATATTTATTTAGAAAATTCTCGGTCTTCACACTAATTATGAGGAATTCCTAATTTAATATGCAAATTCCAGGTCCTGATCATTTTTCTTCACAATTTTATTTATTAAAGATTTCCAAATAGATTTTGTTGAGATGTTTTTAGGAAGTTGATGAGTTTAAGCTCATTGAGGTTGTTAGCGTGCCTTATCAGATTCTCTGCAAGTAAAAAAATTGGATAGATAGTGCCACAGATATTGCTTTGGGACATGTTCCAGTAGCAAAATCAGTTTGTGCAAGAATAAGGATGTAATGTGAAGTATTATGCTAAAGAGAGAATGGACAAAACAATTAAAACTTCACTTAATGATTGTTATCCTTATTTAAGAAGAATTAAGTTCAATGTTCAAATTTTCTTTCTGTTTTTTTATGAATCAGAAAAAAATGAACAAAGAAGAGGAAAAGAAAAGAGTGAAAGAATGGTAGCTTCGAATGAAAGGGAAAGTGTTTGTTGCTTGTGGAAAAAGCTATGAAAAATAACCTCCCTTCTCTCTAATTTCCAACCTTTCGTTCTTTTATTGTAGAAGCGATCATGTGTCTTTCAAGTGTAATGTCTGTATATGGCTTCTTATTTTAAGAGCATAGATTTCCATAACTTGGTTTTTAGATTTCTTGATGGATTTAACATATATAATTTTAGAGTTCATATACAATTTTAACATGCTGTGCATTTGTTTCATTTTTTTATTTAGGACAAGGAAGAATTTTATTAAAAAGAGTAACCAAATTAAGTGCTTAGGCAAAAGGGAAATTAAAGACTTTCATTAATAAGTAATGAACGAAAAAGACAGATTATAAAGCAAGCCAAGAAAATTCTTTGAAAACCCAACTAATCAGATACTCATGTCTCATCTAAAGCAAAGTTCAGCAGAAAGTCCTCCCAGTCCCACTAATTAATTAGACAGTTTGAGAGAGCCATGACTTCATGAATAAAAACATGTATCCATTAAGGCCTAGTCACCCATTAAAACTTCGATAAAACTTGATTATGTCATCATTCTCTCGGAACAACATAAATTAGCTCAGTCATGGGCGTGCTCCATAATAGTAGCTATCTTGTCCGATTATTTACAAATGACATGAGATAATAGATTTTTCTAGATAATTATCTTCTATAAATAATCCGATAATCAAACTATTTTCTCGTGATATTAACATCTATACATTTTTTTTTAGAAAGACACTATCATCTATACTTTTATGTGTGTGTATATATATATATTAAAGTTGCTTCGAATACATATAGAGAAAGTGGGTCAATAATTGAAAATCCAGTCTCCAATTTGCATTTATATATCTTTAACTTGAACTATTAAAGTTTACTTTAGCGGTTGTTACACTTGTTTAAGAGAGATTAAATCTAAAATCTGAATTCTTTTTTCTTTATACCTCTTTATAAATAAAAAAATATGTTTAATTAATGAGAAAGGTTTTGGAAATTTGCAGCAATCTAACATATAATGAAAATCAATTTCAGGCAAAACCTATGTTGACATCTGTTCATTTTGGACAAAGATGAAATTTTAATTTTTTTAAGGATAACGATGACTTTTTACAAGAGACCTTAGTAGCATAGAAAACTTGTTTTGAAGAAGAGAAAAGCTGTTTACAAACTATACATTATGCCACAAACCTTATTTACTTGAAAAACGTAAACTCTAATATTCCTTTTTTTTTTAAACTACTCCTCACAACCTATTAAACTAAACCATTAACCAATTTTACCCCTCCTCTTACCTTAAACCCTTTCAAACCCTCACAACCTCTCAATCTATTCAATCTTCAATCTTCAATTTTTCAGTCTCCCTTGAATCTCTTCGCAATTTACAAGAACCTAAGGTAAGTTCTTGAATCTCTAGAATTAGGTTAGGATTTTATTACACAAAATGTATTTTTTTAAGTTTGGAGTTGAAATCAGCGCTAACATAGACCCAATTTTCATTAGCGTCGAATCTTTCACGGAAGCACACTTAGGGCCCCATTGAAGCATTGCTTCTGTTGGGCACTTAATTAATATAAATTAGTATTTATTTTATTATTCATATTATTTAATATTTACGAATATATTGTTTATGTTTTTACTATATCTTATACTACAACATTCAACAAAAAATGCTTCGACAATATATAATTAGTAATACAGTATAAAAAGTAGTAGGTCACTATAGTGAGGGGTTTTGATTGCAATTTTAAAGTTTTGAAATATCAAAGTAAAGCTTTTTTGGAGCTGCCTTTCATAGAGGAAGAAGTATGAAAGATAGTTAAAGGTTGCGATGATAACAAAACTCTTAGGCTGTGCTTGGTACAGGTGAAAATTGAAAGAAAAGAAAGTTAATGAAAGAAAAGTGGAAAGAAAATAATTTTTTAGGTTGTTTGATACTACAGAAAAAGAGAAGGAAAGAAAATGGGAAAGAAACATATTTTTCGTCCTTTAAGAGGAGCTCATCCGTCCAAATCGGACAAAAAATTGGAAAGAAAAAGCGGTCATATGATTAAATTAATTGAAAGACAAAATCACCCTTACCAAAATTTAAAATTATCAACTTTATCTTCCTTTTCTTTCCGAGGTGCCATAATTATCGCCCCTCTTTCCCAATCTCTCATTCTTTGTTGCCGATTTCCTCTCTCCCATCGCCGTTTGGGTCGTCGGTCGCAATGGGTTGAGTGATTAGAGCTTGAGCCTGGACTCTAGAGCTCCTTCATTTTCTAATTCCTATCATTTCGTTCAAATTACATCAGGTGTGTTTAGATCTAATCTTTATTTTATTGTATCCTTAATCTTTCCTTAGAAAACTAGAGAGGGATCTTTGCTCGAAAATGGATCTCTCTGTGTATCAATCCTAATTAGACGAGGTCAGTCTCTTCAATTTTACTCATAAACCCATTTTCTATTTTGGTTAGCTTCAAGTTCGTAAATGTCAAAATTTTGAGAAACTAAGAAGAATGGGGAGAATATGAGTACCATATGGCTACAACCTATTTTACCCAGTGGAGCCTAATATAGAGCCATTTACCAGTTTGATTTCGAGTTTGTGTTTGCTTGCTTAATTTTTGGTTTTTAGAGGTTATAAAAGGATTGAGTGCAAAGAAATATGCAAAGATGAAGAAGAACCAGAAAGAATCAGTAGAGAAGCTGTGTGAGAAGGCTAGTTTAAGGCCAGAGATAGTGGCGAGAATATCTGAACTAGATAAGGAAAAGAAGGTGAATTTCCTTAAACAGCTATTTCTTAACTTCATTGTTTGTTTTTACTGTAGATAATCATTAGAGTTTATAATTATATATGCATTCAATAGAAATTTCCAAATAAAATTGCTTTGGTGCTGCTTTAATTTTCTGCTTACTTTCTGTTGTATAAGCTAAGCAAAATTTTATGGTCAAATTGAAACATATGATTTGTTTTTTAAAATGGTTGGATGGATTTTCTTGTTTTAGGCCAAATAATGTACTGAACAGTTTTTATATCTTTTAAACCATGATATATATATATAGAAAGGGCTATATATAAAGTACATGTATAATAAAGTATGGCACTGTGAAATTAAATGGCCAACGACTTCTAGTTGATAATCACAAGGCTAATTACAGATTTATGTATAATAAAGTACATGTAGGAATATAATAGCTTATTAAATTATTGATTACATGCAATGTTTGTACACTAATATCTTGTTTCAATCTCCATTGGCTAATAAATTCGTTGGCTTCACATGGCTTTGGATTTAATTGGCAGGACAGCTTGTACTGGTTTTCAAAGCTTAGCCCACGTTTAGTTGCTATGATCATTTTCAAATGCAAAAAAAGAAAAAAAAAAGCCCTTGGGTATTAATTTTGAGACATTTTCTAGGCAGAGAAACTCATTTAGGACCAAACCTAACATGTTTTTGTTGTTTACAATTACAATGAAAATAAAATAAAAAAGTATATTAGAGATGGGAAAGAGGTTTCTAGCAAGAAGTTTTGACAAATGGTGTAAGTGTTATGTTTCTTGGTTAATCTTTGCTACATACATGTCCTATTTTGATATTTTCAAGTTTTAAATTTTATGTTATCTTCTTATGAACCATTACGTCACTTGTATATATTTCTTGTAGGCTAGTTTGTTCTTAAATGCATCTGCTCAAAGAACAAGACTTGCAAAATGATTCTGAGTGGCAGTCTTTCATTTTGGGAGGCATGGGCACAAGCATCAACAGAGAGTTTCTGGTAGTCGATGATGTTGCAAAGTTCTTCCTTCTCTCTGTCAGAAAGCCATGGGTGTGCCTTGAAATAAAGTTTGTAATATTTATTGCCAGTTAATCTTTAGTGGCTTAACTTAAGACATATGGTGATTTTTGATCTACTTGTTATGATATTGGTTTGAAATGGTTTAGTGCTTCATCGTTAGTTCTTACTTCCAAAATGGATATGGAGTCATTTTGATTAAGTAGGCCAATGCTATAAAATTATTATCTCTGATTTCTGATGTATCGATTTGGAACAGGTGCCTTTGAAGTACTAAAATCATTGGGAAATATCTTATCACCTCTTTGTTTCTATGCTTGTTGTTTGGTTGGAGATAATGGCCTCCTTTTCATGGCTTATTGCTAGTTCAAAAATAATTTTTTCTCTTTTCAATCCAAGTTCATAAATAACCAATCTCAAGAGAGAAATGGGATCTTTATTTGACACAAGTTCATAGCTGTTTTTTTTTTTTTTTTTGAGGAATCATAGCTGTTAATTCATGCTTTACAGTATGTTTTGGAAATGATTTTATTAGCATTAGGCTTTGTCATGGTTAAGCATTTGACATCTATCACTTTATTAATTTTGTATTTGGTATCAAATTGCATATAAAGAAAAATGTTCTTGCATGCATGAGAATTGTGACATTACTTGTATGTCTGCTAAGCTTTAATATTTGCATAAGAGGTAAGATAGTAAAATTATTATTAATTATAAATAAATAAATCATTAAACAATTAATATTAATTAGTTGATCATTAATCATAAATTAATATAATAATCAATTATTTAAAATTTAATTTTCTATTTATGATTAATTCTTAATTAAATAATCATTAACTAATAGTAAAATAATAATTAAATTAATAATAATTAATTATCATAAATTAATTATTTAATGATTTATTATTTTATAATTAAAAATCAATTATCATGAATTAATTATTAATGAATTGTTTTGATTAGATTTTGTTTTTTTAAAAAATATCTCATTGAAAATGAAAATTCAATAATTTCCATAAAAAATGAGAAAAAATTGTACTTGATAAATATTTGTGTAAGGATAAGATAGTAAAATAATTTTATTTTTAATTTTCTTTCCTCTTACTTTTTCATTCTACCAAGCAATAGAAGGAAGGAAATATGTTTTCTATCCATTTTTCTGTCTTTCCTACCAAACACATCTAAGAAAAAAAATTAATGTTTTCTATCTTTCCATTTTTCCATCCCTTTAATTTTTCATCCTTCTATTTTTCTTTCCACCTTACCAAGCAAAGCCTTAGTCTTGATGGTTTCAATTTAAATTTCATCAAAAATCAATGAAGCAATATGAAGGCGAAATGGTGGAGCTAATGCCAAAGTTATATAGTATGTGCTTTTTTGACAAAAGGATTAATTGCTCCTTTATTACATTAATCCCCAAATTCATTTGGTTTAACTGAGTAAAAACAAGTATAGAAAACTACTGCTTAGCCTCAGCAGCTGGTGCCTCTTATCACAACGCATCACCTCCTCTCAGACGTACTTGGTTGGCTCCTACATGGACTTGAGGAAAGGCCGCTACTATCACGTACTGAACCTCTAAATGACCCTACTTCTAGTGTATGTGCCATCTGTAATAACGTACAATTATAAAACTTTTCGAATAAACATTACAATTATAGAAGGAAATGGTGGAACTGAAATGTCAAGGCTAGGAAGGAAGAAGACATGTGATCCTTGTTATAAATATGGAAACAATAAGTTAACACGTCTAAAGAGACAAGAAAATGTAAGAATTTTAAAAGTAATCGTAAAATATATTATAATATGTTTTATTATTATATTTATTATGTCTTGGTTGCAGTAGGCCACAGTTGAGACTTCAAGACCTCCAAAGAAAATAACAAACCCCATATATAAGGTAACACACCCTAATCTTGCTGTCACAAACCCTAAGTCTAATGGTGATGATGGTTATTACTATAAATTAAAGTAAGGTAAATTTTAATCCTGAAAGTTATGAATTGTGTTCAATTGTTATCAGTTTCCTTTATTATCCTATATATTGGTATTCTAGGCCACTACTGAGAATTCAAGACCTCGAAAGAAAAGAACATACCTTACATTAGAAATCTTTATATTCCGGGTAGAGAAATTGATGATCCCGGGATTATTAAAGAGTCTATTGCATCCTATTTTGAATAATAGTAATTAGGGATGTAAAGGGGCTGGGTACCGTCCAAATTTGAAGTATCCGAATTCGAACATGATTATATTTTAAAATACTTGAACACGATTAAATACCTGATTATTTTGATTTTTACTACTTGAACCCTACCCATTTAATATAAGAACTACCCATTTAACTACCCAAACCCGCTAAATACCCGTTTATTAAGTCAAAATTTGACTTTTAATTTTAATTTTAAAATTAATTTTAAGAAAAATCAAATTAATACATTTAAATTAACTCATAAAAATAAATTAATGTTAAAAATCATAATAAAAATACTTAATGAATTAATTTAATTAAGTATTATATTAATAATAAATATTTTATAAATAAAAATATATATAATAATATTTAAAAATTATTATTTGTAATCGGGTTCAGGTAGTAGAGTTCCCTAAGATCACTACCCGACTACCTGAACCCGTGACGGATAGTAAAATTACTACTCGAACATGATTATTAACTACCCTAATCCTATTTAATTGGATCGAGTAGTACCAGGTACCCATTTATAGGGTACCCATTTACATCTCTATTTCCTTCATTTGTGTAAGGACCCTCCAAACAACACTTTGCTCCCCTCAAGGACTCAAGAGGTGGCTCACTCGGCGCCCCTTACGTTTCTAGTGAGTGTTGGCGATCGCCCAACACTCACTTCACTCAACATATTGTCCGCTTTGGGCGATCCCCTCACGGCTTTATCGCAAGGGGCCTGAAGAACTCAGGATAATTCCCTTGAGCACGTTTCTGAGGCTCGAACCCTGGTACTCTTCAAGTACCCGAGCCTCAGAAACGCGCTCAAGGGAATTATCCTGAGTTCTTCAGGCCCCTTGCGATTTCGAGCCTCAGAAACGCGCTCAAGGGAATTATCCTGAGTTCTTCAGGCCCCTTGCGATAAAGCCGTGAGGGGATCGCCCAAGAATGGGGATCGCCCAAAGCGGACAATACGTTGAGTGAAGTGAGTGTTGGGCGATCGCCAACACTCACTAGAAACGTAAGGGGCGCCGAGTGAGCCACCTCTTGAGTCCTTGAGGGGAGCAAAGTGCTGCTTGGCAGGTCCTTACATAAAAATGCGCGTTTTTATGTAAGAGCCCCGCCCGTCTCACCAGGCCGTCGGCGAGCATCCCTTTGGCAATCACACACACCCCAGGTTTACTCTTACTCGTGAGCTAGGCGATTGCCCACTCTCACTTACGTATTGTCCGCTTTAGCGGTCGCCCACCTCACGGTTTTATCCCAAAGGTCTTGAAGAACTAAAGAATAAATCCCTTGAGCGCGTTTTCTGAGTTCGAACCTTGGTATCCTTAGATACCGATGCCTTACACTCATCATACCAAGGCCTAATGGTTAGTAGTGACTTGACATTTGAGGAAGTCAAGTGCTCGAGTCACTATAGACGCGAAAGAAAACCTTGAAGGCCAGTGGGCCCAAAGAGGACAATTTATGTAAGAGCCTCGCCCGTTTATCTGCCGTCGACGAGCATCCCCTGGGCGAGCCCCTTGCCCCAGGTTTACCCTTGCACACGAGCTAGGCGATCGCCCATAAGGGTAAACCTGGGGTGAGGGGCTCGTCGACGGCAGATAAACGGGCGAGGCTCTTACAAAAAAATGCACGTTTTTTTTGCAAGGTCCGGACCCATTCGCCGTCCGCCATTACTTATCCGTACTGTCCTCTTTGGCGAGCCCACTTGGTCCCCTTAAGGTTTTGTCGTGAGGCCTAGCCCGTTCTCTAGGTCACTCACAATTTGCATCCCGCATGTCTCGAACCCTTGACTTCCTCAAGTTGTTGAGACATGCTATGGTTAGCATGTCTCAACAACTTGAGGAAATCAAGGGTTCAAGACATGCAGGACGCGAATTGTGAGTGACCCAGAGAATAGGCTGGGCATCACGATAAAACCTTAAGGGGGCCAAGTGGGCTCGCCAAAGAGGACAGTACGGATGAGTAATGGCGGATGGCAGACAGCGGACGGGCCAGGGCCTTACAAAAAAACGCGTGTTTTTATGTAAGAGCCTCGCCCGTTTATCTGCCGTCAGTGAGCATCCCCTGGGCGAGCCCCTCACCCCAGGTTTACCCTTACACGCGAGCTAGGCAATCGCCCATTCTCACTTACGTATTGTCCGCCTCGGCGGTCGCCCACCTCACGGCTTTATTCCCCACTGGGACTCGTCCATTCAAGTTCGAACCCATGACCCCTCAAGTACATGGATTCTACAAACATCATACCATTGAGACAAGTACATGGATTCTACAAACATCATACCAACTCAATGGTATGATGTTTGTAGAATCCATGTACTAGAGGGGTCATGGGTTTGAACTTGAATGGACGGGTCCCAGTGGGGAATAAAGCCCTGAGTTGGGCGACCGCCAAAGTGGACAATACGTAAGTGAGAATGGGCGATTGCCTAGCTCGCGTGTAAGGGTAAACCTGGGGCGAGGGGCTCGCCAACGGCAGATAAACGGGCGAGGCTCTTACAATTTGCTTGCCTTCTTCTTTTCTTGGCAAGTTTACCAAGCATCCTCTTCACTAAAAGAGATTGAATTGGTCCATGAATGCTATTGGGCCTAAACTATATTTAATTGGGTTTAACATTTGCTTCCATGCACATAAAAATGTCTCCTTGTTGAACCATGAACTTAGATAATTTAGAGGGTTTGCCTCTTCATGCAATATTGCACTCAAAGCATGCTGTCAAGGAATCCTACTAATATTTCACCTCCTACATGAACAAGAGTGTTGTTGCAAAATAATAGCACAGCTTCCTTTCTCTTGTTTAAGTACATTCTCCTAAAAAACTTCATGTTTACCACTCCCGTTCTATTCAACCTTCCACTTAGCACATGACCCTTTTAACTTTTCAAGTTTTTCTACTATCCTTGGTCCATAATCAATCTTTCATTAGCTTACAAACTCCCTTTTCTGTACGAATATCCTCATCACATATAATCTAATATCTTATAGCATGCAAATGATTGACTTGCACCTAGCTTCCAAAATCACACAATTAAAAGTTTTACACATGTTGCTATCAATGACATCATATTTAATGATGTCATTGAAGAAAGCTTGGCACTAATCCTAGATAGGCCATTTCTCTAATAACTTTTCCTTTGCACTCAACCCTCCTTCAAGCTCTTTCATAACTCCTAACTATTTCTGCAACTCAGGCTAGTTGGAGACCTAGGACATATCAAGAGCTGCAATTGTAGTTTTTTCCTTGTGCTTCTTCCCTCACCTAGCATCAATATGCCTGGCATATATTCTTTGCAACCAAAGGTAAGAGATCCCCAAAAGATATTATTAAACCTTGAAAAAAAAAACAGAATTGTTAGCAAAGGAATCCATTATATCAAAACTACATAAAAAATTTTAATTCGCATAGCATTTGCATGTCATTTATAGCTAACCATCCCAATCCACTTTCTATTCCAAAATCAGTGACAATTGCTAAATAAATCATGTCCAGCTAGTAGTATTTTCCTTTTCCACCACTACCCATGCAATTGGGAATTTTTGATTGCTTCTATCCCTTCTTACAACTACAAGCAATTGTCCTTATACTAGCCCTTTAAGAAAACATCTATCAAGTCCAATAGTATGTCTGCAACCTCCAAGAAATCCTTGCTTTAAAGCTCCAAAGCACATACAAATATTTTCAAAAATAGAAAATAAATCAATTATTGGCCTCTTAGCATTGGAAACAATAGTGCTACTAGGATTAGTTACCCTAAGCTCCTTCATATAATTATTCAATATACTAAATTACTCTTTGTATTTTTCTTATATTTTTTCCTAGTAACACTCTTAGCTACTCTAAACGCATATGAAACATTCACCCTTAAATCATTTTTCTTAACTGCCCTAAAATGCCTAGTGTCATAACGGCTTCGCGCTCGACGATTTTGAAAAAAAACGTTTTAAAAAAAACAAACAGGAGTCGCCACCAATCTTTTTTTGACTAGGTGTGATTGGTCACCTAAAATATTTATCTTTTTAACAAAATCTCAAAATTAATTAAGTTTTATTAAAAAGATAATTTTTAATCTGCGAAAACGAAGTTGGGTCCGGGAGTACGGTTACGCGTGGGGAATGATTAGCACCCCCACAACGCCCGTTAAAAAACGGTACCATAATAATCATGTGTTATCCTTTGGTTTTAATAAAATGGTCTTAATTTAATATTTAAAAATAATTCCTATTTTTATTGCATTCTTTTTATTCAAAATCATTTTTTATTTGTAAATTTATTTTGTTTTATTTTAAAAAGTTAAATTTTATTTTTCAAAAGTGAATGTGAACCTTTTTGTATTGAAAGATTAAATCAAATATCCCAATACTCTGGTAACATTTAAAGTAATTTTCCTTACCTAGAGATTTCTTAAGAATCACTACTTGTGAGTTCTATAGAATCTCATCATTGGAAGATTCACACTCGCTTTAAAAATTATCATGAATGCATATGATGCAAACAGATGAAAAATGATGCAAATGCATTTTTCTTTTCTATATAAATATTTCTTTATTTATTTTAAATAAAAATTCTTATTATTGAAAAATTGCACTAAGTATCCCAATACTCTGGTAACACTTAGTGAACTTCTCTCACCTAGGGATCAGTCAAGAAATCACTACTTGTGAGTTTCATGACATCCCATCCTCGGACAAATATTTAATTAAATTTAATTTTTTTTGTTAATTTCTTTTTTTAATTTTCTTTTTAAAAACTTACTTATTTTTATTTTTTAATAAAAATAAATTATTGAAAAATCATACTAAGTATCCCAATACTCTGGTAACATTTAGTACGACTCTTCTCACCTAGGGATCAGTTAAGAAATCACTACTTGTGAGTTTCATAACATCCCATCATCGGAAATTTATTATTAATTTCCTTTTTCGATTTTCTTTTAAAAAACTTATTTATTTTTATTTTTAAAAAAATAAAAATAAAAAATAAATTATTGAAAAATCATACTAAGTATCCCAATACTCTGGTAACATTTAGCACGATTCTTCTCACCTAGGGATCAGTCAAGAAATCACTACTTGTGAGTTTCATGACATCCCATCATCGGGCTTTATTCATTTAAAAATTTTTTTATCTATACATCAAATTTCTTAAATTTCCATTATCGAATGAAATGCAAGAGAGCTAAATCAACTATTTAATAACAAATTTAAAATAAGACTATTCATGCTCTAAGAAATAAAATAATAAATTAAAAAAAGATTAAAAAGTTTACCAATTCCAGGCTAGTTGAAGTTGATCAATATTTGAGTTCGGATAAGTCGATCGAACACACGAACTCCAAAAGATAGATGGTTTGTCGATTTCTTTTTCATTTTTTTACTTTCTCTTGTTCACTTAAATCTAATGAATTTGAAGTCCAAAAAAACATTTCATGCCCAAAATAACAAATCTCAACCCAAAAAGCCAAAAGCACACCTTCTTTTCCTTCTTTTTATTTTTTTCATTTTTTTTTATCTTCTCCCAACTTGGGGCCCACGTCCCAATCACTTTTCCACCCAAAATTTCCCGTTACTCTCCTTCCATTCTTTTCATCCTCTTACAGTGGGTCCCACGCCCACTTACACTTTATTTCTTTATCTTTTCTTTTTCCTTCCTTTCTCATATTTTTTACTCTTCTGCGTATTCATGGCCGGCAACTTTTGGGCTGCCCAAATCTCGATGCCGACCACCAATTGGTCACTGCTGGTACCGTCGGCCACCACTCCCAGGCGGCGGTTCGCTTCCAAGCTCCGTTCGACCTCCTCTTTTCATTTCCAGCCTTAGTTTCTCCAAAAAATGATCTAGATCTCTTAAATCTAAGCCTAAACCCACGGCTTTCAAACCCAAAAATTTTCTTCACCGCCGCTTCCCTTGCTTTATCCTTCCACTATGTTCTTCTCCTACTTTTAAGCTTTCTCTACACCTAACTTTGAAACCAAAAGACCTTTGCCTCGCAAAACCGAAATCACAAAAAAAACTCTTGGCTGTTTTTTTGGTTTTTTTTTTTGCTTGTGTTTGTGTTTGAGCTTTGGATTGATTTTATTAACTGTGGATGTGGTTGTTTTTGTCGTTTGTTGTTTGTGTTTCGGTTTGGAAGGGGCTATGGTGATAATAAAGATCGACTGTAGGTTCCGTAGCCGTGGGTTTCTCTTGGGTTTTGGTTTTTTGGATGATGGCAGCATTCTCGGTGGGTGGTCTTTTGAGTGGTGTTGGAAGGAATGGTGATTTTTGGGTCAAGGTTTGGTGGTTAACTGAGAGTAGGGACTGTGAAAGTAGCTCCAATGAAGGTGTGCATTTAGGATTGGTGAAGATGAGTGAGTCGATGTTGATGAGATAGAGTAGCTGAGTCCTTGATGTTTCGGGGAATACTGATGGTTTTGGGGTAGTATTTGCAGGGGTTGAAAAATGGTGATCTGTGATGGTGCCGTGGTGGTGGTTTGAGATGATAGGGTGCTGATTCTGGTTCTTGTAAGCTTAGTCCTAGAAGTAGTAAGGGAATAGCTCGTTGGCCGTTTACAGATGAGGAAGGTGACGGGTAGTGATGGTCACGGTGGGGAGTCTCTTTGTTATGGGTTAGGCTGGGAAGAGAACAATGGTGAAGGTGATTGGAGGTGGTTCATTGTGAGGTTGAGTCGTATCTTCCGCCATCTGAATTTTGCTTCTTGTTATAGAGTTGAGAGAAGGAGCGTCTTGGAGAATGAAACACGGAAAAATGGCCTGGAAAAACGAGAAAGTGGGGGTGAGGAGAAAGTGGGCCTGGGGAGAAGAGTTCTGACAGGACAGTAGAGTTGATTGAGGTTGACGAGCGCACCAGCTCTTTTTTTTTAATTTAATATTTATTAAATTTACAAAAATTAAATTAAAAACAGAATTAGAAAATAAGGTAAAAATAAAAATAATAAATTTGGATTATAACACGACTTAACTTAAACTAGATTTTTAAGTTCACAAATCTAACAAACTTTACATAAATTTCATCGAACTTTAAATTATGAAAATACACTTTAATTAAATTTGTATCAATTTCATTTCAAAAATTTTAATCATGTAAATTTTCAAAGTTGTCAAGCCCAGATAAAATTAGGTGTCTACAGCTGTCCCTCTTTGCTCATTGCTGAGGATCAGGAATAGGGCAAAGACCATAGACACTAATTTTATCTGGCTTATGACCTAATCTCTCTTTTTTGCTTTTTCTTTCTTTTCTTCTCTTCTTTTTTTGTTCATTTTCATTTTTTTTTTGAAATGTGCTCCTCTTGCAGCAGAGGCGATGAAACTTTAAAATTCTTCCTGGAAAAGCTCCTCTTGTAACAGAGGCGATGAAACTTTAAATTCTTCCTGGAAATGTGCTCCTCTTGCAGCAGAGGCGATGAAACTTTAAATTTTCTTTTCTGAAAGCTCCTCTTGCAACAGAGGCAATGAAACTTTAAAATTATTCTTGAAATGTGCTCCTCTTGCGGCAGAGGTAGTGAAACTTTAAATTTTTCTTTCTTTTGAAATGTGCTCCTCTTGCAGCAGAGGCGATGAAACTTTAAATTCTTTTTCTGAAAAAGTGCTCATCTTGCAACAGAGGCGATGAAACTTTAAAATTCTTTTCCGGGAAAGCTCCTCTTGCAGCAGAGGCGATGAAATTTTAAATTTAAATCATCCATTCATTCATTTATTTTTTTAAATGTGCTCCTCTTGCTGCAGAGGCGATGAAACTTTAAATTTAAATCATCCATTTTTTTAATTAATTTTTTTATGTGCTCCGCTTGCAGTAGAGGCGATGAAACTTTAAATTTAAATCATTCATTTTTTGTTTTTTTTGTTTTTTTTTTTCGAGAAAGCTCCTCTTGCAGCAGAGGCAATGAAACTTAAAATGTTGTTTTTTTTTTATTGAAGTGCGCTCCTCTTGCAACAGAGGCGATGAAGCTTTAAAATTTTGCCCGGAGGACTTAGAATTTGTGCCCGGAGGACTTAAAATTGGTGCCCGGATGACTTAAATGCTTTTTCTGAAAAGTGCTCCTCTTGCAGCAGAGGCGATGAAACTTTAAAATTTTGCCCGGAGAACTTAGAATTTGTGCCCGGAGGTCTTTGATTTGTGCCCGGAGGTCTTAGAATTTGTGCCCGGAGGACTTAAAATTGGTGCCCGGAGGACTTATGATTTGTGCCCGGAGGACTTAAATGCTTTTCTGAAAAGTGCTCCTCTTGCAGCAGAGGCATTGAAACTTTAAATTTTGTGCCCGGAGGACTTATGATTTGTGCCCGGAGGACTTATGATTTGTGCCCGGAGGACTTAAATGCTTTTTCTGAAAAGTGCTCCTCTTGCAGCAGAGGCGATGAAACTTTAAAATTTTGCCCGGAGGACTTAGAATTTGTGCCCGGAGGTCTTTGACTTGTGCCCGGAGGTCTTAGAATTTGTGCCCGGAGGACTTAAAATTGGTGCCCGGAGGACTTATGATTTGTGCCCGAAGGACTTAAATGCTTTTCTGAAAAGTGCTCCTCTTGCAGCAGAGGCATTGAAACTTTAAATTTTGTGCCCGGAGGACTTATGATTTGTGCCCGGAGGACTTAAATGCTTTTTCTGAAAAGTGCTTCTCTTGCAGCAGAGGCGATGAAACTTTAAAATTTTGCCCGGAGGACTTAGAATTTATGCCCGAAGGTCTTTGACTTGTGCCCGGAGGTCTTAGAATTTGTGCCCGGAGGACTTAAAATTTTTCTGAAAAATGCTCCTCTTGCAGCAGAGGCGATGAAACTTTAAAATTTTGCCCGGAGGACTTAGAATTTGTGCCCGGAGGACTTAAATGCTTTTTTTTTTGAAAAGTGCTCTTCTTGCAGCAGAGGCGATGAAACTTTAAAATTTTGCCCGGAGGACTTAGATGCTTTTTCTGAAAAGTGCTCCTCTTGCAGCAGAGGCGATGAAACTTTAAAAATTTTTCCCCTTTTTTTTCCTTTCTTTCTCTTCTTTCTTTTTTCTTTCTTTTCTTTCTCTTCTTTTTTTTCTCTTCTCTTTTCTCTTCTCCTTCTCTCTTTTTTTCTTTCTCCTTTTCTCTTCTCTCTTCTCTTTTTTTCTCTTCTCTTTTCTTTCTCTTTTTTTTTTCTCTTTTTCTCTCTACTCTCTTTTTGGAAAAGGTTGCATAACCTTTGAAATCTTGATTGAATGGTGTTGAGTCTTCAACTTGAGAAACATGTTTTAATCTCAAAATTTTACACAAAAACTTTCAATGTTGATGCTGTATGATATTGTGTATGTATGCATGTATGCATGACACTCAATCCTGTACATTCTCTGACTTCAAAACTCTTTCTTATCTTGCCCAAGAGGCACATCATTTGCCTTTTTTGTCTCCTTTGCCCCCAACATGATCATGAAAGCTCCTTTCTGTTTCTTATTTCTGCAGATTTCTGGTGCTCATCATAGCCTTTTGACGAAAAGCACTGAACATTTTCTCATAACTATTTTCCAGGAGGGAATTGAATCTAAATTTCACAAGTGATATTTGATTCTTTCAAAATATTAGTTATTACTTTTCAAGATGAGTGAAATAAATCCTACTCGGATCTCTTCAACTGGACAATTAAAAGTTTGATGCACCAGGTCTTTTGTTTGGGGGATACTTTGCCACTTATCCAAAAACAATGGTTTCTTTCTTGGCTCAAAATGGTTTTCTTAAAATACCATCGTTTTTCTTCCCTTCTTTTTTGAACAAAATTTTGAATGATAAAAGAAACAAAATATTTTCAATTTGGTTTGACAATCTCTTAAATTCTCAAATAATGACGTTCTACAAATGCCAAGATCGGGCATGAATGACTGAAGGTTTTTCTATTTTAAGAAGGGTATGTACAAGAAGAAAGGTTCAAACTTTTTCAAAAAATGTCGGTTAATCAAGTGACATCAAAATCTATGAATATCTCGAGGGTTTCTCAAGGCTTGTTGATTCTTTTTCCATATTTTCAATTCATGTCGCTGCACGACTTGGTTGCATGAAAAGTTCATTATTTGCTCTAGACTGCCCTATTCGGGTTTTCACCCTAGAGCTTCACTCTTTCTTTTGTTTTCTTTTCTTTTTTTTCTTTTTTTTGAAATGATTGATTGATTGTTCTACCATGCGTTCAAGAATTCAAATTCCATTCAAACCAAAGAATTGGGAGAATCTTCCAAAGAAGAGCTCTTCGATACAAGCATCCATATTTGATCAAAATGGACTTTTAAGTACGTAATGTAGGCCATGGTTCAGGGTTTTGAAAGAATGGATAAACAGGCTCAAAATGTGTTTGAAGGTGATCAATCCAAGGATCATTTCTTCTCTTATGGTTGTCCATCATTTTCACTCTTCGAAGCACCTTTCTTTTTCCAATTTTCTATGTATCTCTTCTCCTTCTTCTTCTCCTTTTCTTTCTTTCTTTTTCTTCCTTTTTTTCTTTTTTTTTTCAACTCTTTTTTCTTTTTCAACATCCTATCCTTCCTTTGAAGCATCTTTCTTTGTGTACTTTCACATGTATGCCTCCTCTTTTCTCTTTCTTTTTCTTCTTTTTTTCTTTCTTCATTGATTCATGTCTAAGATTTCAAAAACGATTTGCCCCAAATTGTCCCACAGCAATAGTTAATCTTATTTGATCAAAAACAAAAGTTGAATCATTCATTTTCCTTGAAGAGATATTTTCTGCACATGCCCCCCAGTGTGGAGGGTGATCCTTGGAGGAGGTTTATTTTGAAAGAAACTATTAGGCTCAAAAGGGGTAGCAAAAGGATAATGTTTATATTTGTGAATGGAATATGAAAGACGGCCATTCGTCATCTCAAATTAAGATACTTTTATTGAAAAGCAATTCTTAGGATAAGTTTTTCCCTTGGCATTTGAAATCCTCTGAATATCATGTTTGCAAAATGTCACGATCAATTTCATTTTTCTTTCTTCTTTTTTTCTTTTCTCTTTTTTTTTGTTGTTTTTTTTGTAATACAACACTTTAATATGATAGAGCTTGACCTCACACACCACATCGTCATTTGAAGAAAAAAACGATGTGTAACAGTGAAAAAAACCCTCAACCTCTTTTTTTTTGCTCCAGATCATGGTCGAAAGACATCTTGGGAGTACAAGATTGAAGAGTTTGGGATTTGTACAAGAATTTAGGTGGAAAGGTATTTCAAAATGATCTCGTCAAGTGTAAAATTACCAATATCAAGAACATTTAGAGATTGTCATTGATTTTCAAATTATTCTCAAAAGGTTTTGCAAATCAATTATTTCTTTGAAAATTACTTACAATGAAACCCTGTCATGATGAAAGTGAAAACAAAATAGGACTTTCAAACTCTTATGCCCCAATTTAGCTTTTTAGCTCTTAACTGACTTAGGTTTCGCTGAGATATGATCCGAGAATGATTTACGACATTCATCTTTGACAGTAATCACCAATTTTCTTGGAATCATTTTATCATTATTGTGAAGAAAAGAAACATTCTTGTCATGCCACTGGAAAATAAATTATGCAAAAAGTTGTGCTCATACAATTATCACCTAGGCCAATGGAAATGACAAGCATTTTCCCACAACGTACAGACTTCAAAATCTCAAAATCTTCGTTTTCCTTCAGATTGATTTGCCAAAATGCCATGACTCTACACCAAAGTGGACTTCCACTGTTCCATGATTTCTTGAGTCAAGATTCCACCATTGATGAGCTCTTCAATCCTTTCCTTCAACTGTCTGCATTTTTCTGTTGCGTGCCCAATTGCCCCCATGTGATAGTCACATTTGTTGTTCGGGTCATAGCTCTTGGCCAATGGGTTCAGTGCTGTTCTCAAAGGTATAGGGGCCAAATATTGGTTTTTTATCAAAAAGGGCAAAAGATCGGAGATTGGAATTGGGATTTTTCCTTGATTGCTTCTCGATCTTTTTCTGCTATTTATTGATTGTTGAGGAGGTTGAGCTACTGGCTTGGGTATAAAGATGGGCGCATGAAAAATCGTTGGAGAACAAGAGTTTGTTGGAAATCCTGGTTGCGGGATTGGTAAGAAAGGATAAGAATCATAAGAGGCATTATTCAAGGTTGGACCATATGATGGGTGAGACAAATAAGGATTATGTGGAATGGAATTTCTGGGAAATTGTCCCTCAAATGCCGCAGCTTGCACTTTTTCTTCCGTTCTTTCAAGTCCACTATCGGCCATGTCACCTGTCTTGATCTTGCCCCTCTTAATTGCATTCTCGATCATCTCTCCAGAGGCTACCATGTCGGCAAAATTCTTAGTAACATTCCCAATCATCCTATCATAATACAGTGCTTGGAGGGTACTAAGAAACAGAGTTGCAATCTCTTTTTCTGTGAGGGGAGGCTGGACCTGAGTGGCAACATTCTTCCAGCTCTGGGCATATTCTCTAAAGCCTTCAGTAGCTTTCTTCTCCATGGTTTGCAAAGATAAACGATCTGGGGCCGAATCCACAATATGCTTATATTGGGCGACAAATGCCCTTGCCAAATCTTCCCATGAATGAATATCGCCCCTGCCCAGTTGTGTATACCACCTAGCAGCAGATCCTTTAAGGCTGTCTTGGAAAACATGGATCAACAGCTTGTCATCATGCACATACGCTGCCATCTTTCTACAGTACATAGTGATATGGGCCTTTGGACAAGTGGTCCCATCATATTTCTCAAATTTTGGAGCTTTAAACCTTGAAGGAATGACCACACCAGGCACTAAGCATAATCCGGCAGCATCTAAAGATACATGAAAATCCATTCCTTCAACAATTCGAAGTCTTTCTTCTATAAGCTCTATCTTTTGCCGAGAATTTGAGCCTCCTTCCACTTGTGGCATCCCTTGCTCTTTATGACTGTCCAAATTAGCAACATGAATTGGTTTGAGGGGTTCATGGTGGGAGTTGCGTGCCCTTAAAATTGACTAGGGTCGACTGCAGACGGCATATTATGGCACACATAACCCTCGGTGGGCATTGCTTGTGGCTCTTGAGATGATTGGGTTTCTCGTGAGCCGTTGTTAATTGGACAAAAAGAATTTTCGGCATTTCGCAACTGATGCCCCTCTTGAGTAGCTAATTCTCCCATTTTTTCATTGTTCAGTTTCTCCCACAAACCTGCCATCTGTGATAGTTGCTCTCTCATCTCTTGTTGAGCTTTTTCCATCCTTTCCATCCGAGTCATTTCTGTCTCTTTCATGGTCCAAAACTATCTTCAAAGTTTTCCAATGATCAAGCTATCTTTCCACCAAATCTGTCACAAACTAAAATTATATGTCATGCTTGCCATGCTAGTATGATGTTTTTATTGTATGGAAATTGTGAAATAAAAAGAAAATTCAACCTTGTTGTTATTTCAGAGTATCACAAGCTGTATACTAAAAAAGAAAAGCAAAAAAAAGGGAATTATAAACTGAAAATTGTCATTTTTCCATTCCTTTGTTTTGATCCATTATTTTTTGTTCTCTCTTTTTTTTATATTTTTTCTTTTTTTCTTTAAGGAAACAGTTATTGTTAGCCTTATTATTTTCTGTCAAAATCATGTTATGCACATATGAATGAAGTGAATGCAAACCTATAAAAAGTTTTGTAGTCACCTCCCTTATATTGAGGACTTTGCATCAATCAGTCCTTTCTCCATATATGACAAGTCAATTGGTCTCCATTTGTTAATGATTCGTTCTGGGAACAACAATGATCCTTGAGAATGAACCAATTTAATCTCTCCAAAACTCTCAAGCATCTGCATTTTCTTAGCTTGCTTTCCTTTCACCACCCGTATATCACGTCCAAACTCCTTTCAATTATTCTCCAAAATAGTCTAGCTTTCTTAATTAATCTCCCATATCTTTGACCTCTTTTATTCCAAAAAGACAAATATCTTCCTTATTATGTGATGTGAATGCATTAATGTAATGAAATATGCCATGCTAAAATTTAAGAATAAAAGAACCAAAATTTTCTCTTATTTAAATTCAATGAATGAATTCTCTCCTTTTTCTTTATTTTAAATTTTGATGATTTCTCTTTTTTTGCAAAGAATAAACTTTTCTTTTTCTCCTTTTTTATTTAAAAAATCTTATTTTCACACCACAATTTATTATCTTTAATTTCCCTTTTTATTTAATCTATTTTTAAAAGAATGTGACAATGCACTTACCTTTTATTTTCTCATCAAAATTCCTCTTTCTTTTTAATGTCTATGCATTAGTTTAAAAGAGATAAAAAATATTATTGTTATTTTTCAAATATTATTAAAGAATGAATGAATGTTTTCATATTATTTTGACAAAAAGGTGAATCGAATAAATCTTTGTTTTATTCTATAAAATTGTAAAAATGTGAAATTTTACTTGAAAACAAATATTTTTTGATTTTTTTTGAGAACATGAATTTAAAAAAAAATCAGTAGAGTTATGATATGAAAAGAAAATAGTAAAAATGTTCCCTCATGTGTCCTAATCTCGGGATGATTTCTACAAAAATCGGGCATGGCTCTATCTAAGGCTCGGCTTCTTAAGGCCTTTTACATGCTGGGTTGGGTCTCTAAAAGGTCAAAAGGTTCCCAAATTATACCTTACTGTCATCCACACTGGACTAGTAAGATTTAATTTGAGTGGGAGTATTTCGATTGCCATTGCGGAGGTGATTACCTCACGAGAGCAAAGGTACTCTACTCCCTCCTAAGAAGGACGGAACTCGGGTATAGAGCTCATGTGATGCAAATGCAAGTGCAAGTGTGTGTATGAGGGAACTTTTATCAAACCATAACCCTTATTCTACCCCAACAATTTATTAAGAATAATATATACAAATAAAGAATGCTATAAAATAAACATAATAACTTATTCACACAAATGCAACAAATTATTTAAAATTAAAAAAATTAAATTTAAATATTAATTAAGATCTTTAAATTAAAACTTAGGATAACACATGATTAATAAATGGCTTGACCATCAAAAAGCGTCCCCAGTGGAGTCGCCAAGCTGTCGTAACGGCTTCGCGCTCGACGATTTTGAAAAAAAACGTTTTAAAAAAAACAAACAGGAGTCGCCACCAATCTTTTTTTGACTAGGTGTGATTGGTCACCTAAAATATTTATCTTTTTAACAAAATCTCAAAATTAATTAAGTTTTATTAAAAAGATAATTTTTAATCTGCGAAAACGAAGTTGGGTCCGAGAGTACGGTTACGCGTGGGGAAGGATTAGCACCCCCACGACGTCCGTTAAAAAACGGTACCATAATAATCATGTGTTATCCTTTGGTTTTAATAAAATGGTCTTAATTTAATATTTAAAAATAATTCCTATTTTTATTGCATTCTTTTTATTCAAAATCATTTTTTATTTGTAAATTTATTTTGTTTTATTTTAAAAAGTTAAATTTTATTTTTCAAAAGTGAATGTGAACCTTTTTGTATTGAAAGATTAAATCAAATATCCCAATACTCTGGTAACATTTGAAGTAATTTTCCTTACCTAGAGATTTCTTAAGAATCACTACTTGTGAGTTCTATAGAATCTCATCATTGAAAGATTCACACTCGCTTTAAAAATTATCATGAATGCATATGATGCAAACAGATGAAAAATGATGCAAATGCATTTTTCTTTTCTATATAAATATTTCTTTATTTATTTTAAATAAAAATTCTTATTATTGAAAAATTGCACTAAGTATCCCAATACTCTGGTAACACTTAGGGAACTTCTCTCACCTAGGGATCAGTCAAGAAATCACTACTTGTGAGTTTCATGACATCCCATCCTCGGACAAATATTTAATTAAATTTAATTTTTTTTGTTAATTTCTTTTTTTAATTTTCTTTTTAAAAACTTACTTATTTTTATTTTTTAATAAAAAATAAATTATTGAAAAATCATACTAAGTATCCCAATACTCTGGTAACATTTAGTACGACTCTTCTCACCTAGGGATCAGTTAAGAAATCACTACTTGTGAGTTTCATAACATCCCATCATCGGAAATTTATTATTAATTTCCTTTTTCGATTTTCTTTTAAAAAACTTATTTATTTTTATTTTTAAAAAAATAAAAATAAAAAATAAATTATTGAAAAATCATACTAAGTATCCCAATACTCTGGTAACATTTAGCACGACTCTTCTCACCTAGGGATCAGTCAAGAAATCACTATTTGTAAGTTTCATGACATCCCATCATCGGGCTTTATTCATTTAAAAATTTTTTTATCTATACATCAAATTTCTTAAATTTCCATTATCGAATGAAATGCAAGAGAGCTAAATCAACTATTTAATAACAAATTTAAAATAAGACTATTCATGCTCTAAGAAATAAAATAATAAATTAAAAAAAGATTAAAAAGTTTACCAATTCCAGGCTAGTTGAAGTTGATCAATATTTGAGTTCGGATAAGTCGATCGAACACACGAACTCCAAAAGATAGATGGTTTGTCGATTTCTTTTTCATTTTTTTACTTTCTCTTGTTCACTTAAATCTAATGAATTTGAAGTCCAAAAAAACATTTCATTCCCAAAATAACAAATCTCAACCCAAAAAGCCAAAAGCCCACCTTCTTTTCCTTCTTTTTATTTTTTTCATTTTTTTTTATCTTCTCCCAACTTGGGGCCCACGTCCCAATCACTTTTCCACCCAAAATTTCCCGTTACTCTCCTTCCATTCTTTTCATCCTCTTACAGTGGGTACCACGCCCACTTACACTTTATTTCTTTATCTTTTCTTTTTCCTTCCTTTCTCATATTTTTTACTCTTCTGCGTATTCATGGCCGGCAACTTTTGGGCTGCCCAAATCTCGACGCCGACCACCAATTGGTCACTGCTGGTACCGTCGGCCACCACTCCCAGGCGGCGGTTCGCTTCCAAGCTCCGTTCGACCTCCTCTTTTCATTTCCAGCCTTAGTTTCTCCAAAAAATGATCTAGATCTCTTAAATCTAAGCCTAAACCCACGGCTTTCAAACCCAAAAATTTTCTTCACCGCCGCTTCCCTTGCTTTATCCTTCCACTATGTTCTTCTCCTACTTTTAAGCTTTCTCTACACCTAACTTTGAAACCAAAAGACCTTTGCCTCGCAAAACCGAAATCACAAAAAAAACTCTTGGCTGTTTTTTTGGTTTTTTTTTTTTGCTTGTGTTTGTGTTTGAGCTTTGGATTGATTTTATTAACTGTGGATGTGGTTGTTTTTGTCGTTTGTTGTTTGTGTTTCGGTTTGGAAGGGGCTATGGTGATAATAAAGATCGACTGTAGGTTCCGTAGCCGTGGGTTTCTCTTGGGTTTTGGTTTTTTGGATGATGGCAGCATTCTCGGTGGGTGGTCTTTTGAGTGGTGTTGGAAGGAATGGTGATTTTTGGGTCAAGGTTTGGTGGTTAACTGAGAGTAGGGACTGTGAAAGTAGCTCCAATGAAGGTGTGCATTTAGGATTGGTGAAGATGAGTGAGTCGATGTTGATGAGATAGAGTAGCTGAGTCCTTGATGTTTCGGGGAATACTGATGGTTTTGGGGTAGTATTTGCAGGGGTTGAAAAATGGTGATCTGTGATGGTGCCGTGGTGGTGGTTTGAGATGATAGGGTGCTGATTCTGGTTCTTGTAAGCTTAGTCCTAGAAGTAGTAAGGGAATAGCTCGTTGGCCGTTTACAGATGAGGAAGGTGACGGGTAGTGATGGTCACGGTGGGGAGTCTCTTTGTTATGGGTTAGGCTGGGAAGAGAACAATGGTGAAGGTGATTGGAGGTGGTTCATTGTGAGGTTGAGTCGTATCTTCCGCCATCTGAATTTTGCTTCTTGTTATAGAGTTGAGAGAAGGAGCGTCTTGGAGAATGAAACACGGAAAAATGGCCTGGAAAAACGAGAAAGTGGGGGTGAGGAGAAAGTGGGCCTGGGGAGAAGAGTTCTGACAGGACAGTAGAGTTGATTGAGGTTGACGAGCGCACCAGCTCTTTTTTTTTAATTTAATATTTATTAAATTTACAAAAATTAAATTAAAAACAGAATTAGAAAATAAGGTAAAAATAAAAATAATAAATTTGGATTATAACACGACTTAACTTAAACTAGATTTTTAAGTTCACA
Organism: Heritiera fomes; assembly: GCA_032173925.1. Taxonomy (NCBI): domain Eukaryota; kingdom Viridiplantae; phylum Streptophyta; class Magnoliopsida; order Malvales; family Malvaceae; genus Heritiera; species Heritiera fomes. Next base: position 31,968,123 of record JAPDPM010000009.1, on the reverse strand, counting down.
AATCTAACAAACTTTACATAAATTTCATCGAACTTTAAATTATGAAAATACACTTTAATTAAATTTGTATCAATTTCATTTCAAAAAATTTAATCATGTAAATTTTCAAAGTTGTCAAGCCCAGATAAAATTAGGTGTCTACAGCTGTCCCTCTTTGCTCATTGCTGAGGATCAGGAATAGGGCAAAGACCATAGACACTAATTTTATCTGGCTTATGACCTAATCTCTCTTTTTTGCTTTTTCTTTCTTTTCTTCTCTTCTTTTTTTGTTCATTTTCATTTTTTTTTTGAAATGTGCTCCTCTTGCAGCAGAGGCGATGAAACTTTAAAATTCTTCCTGGAAAAGCTCCTCTTGTAACAGAGGCGATGAAACTTTAAATTCTTCCTGGAAATGTGCTCCTCTTGCAGCAGAGGCGATGAAACTTTAAATTTTCTTTTCTGAAAGCTCCTCTTGCAACAGAGGCAATGAAACTTTAAAATTATTCTTGAAATGTGCTCCTCTTGCGGCAGAGGTAGTGAAACTTTAAATTTTTCTTTCTTTTGAAATGTGCTCCTCTTGCAGCAGAGGCGATGAAACTTTAAATTCTTTTTCTGAAAAAGTGCTCATCTTGCAACAGAGGCGATGAAACTTTAAAATTCTTTTCCGGGAAAGCTCCTCTTGCAGCAGAGGCGATGAAATTTTAAATTTAAATCATCCATTCATTCATTTATTTTTTTAAATGTGCTCCTCTTGCTGCAGAGGCGATGAAACTTTAAATTTAAATCATCCATTTTTTTAATTAATTTTTTTATGTGCTCCGCTTGCAGTAGAGGCGATGAAACTTTAAATTTAAATCATTCATTTTTTGTTTTTTTTGTTTTTTTTTTTCGAGAAAGCTCCTCTTGCAGCAGAGGCAATGAAACTTAAAATGTTGTTTTTTTTTTATTGAAGTGCGCTCCTCTTGCAACAGAGGCGATGAAGCTTTAAAATTTTGCCCGGAGGACTTAGAATTTGTGCCCGGAGGACTTAAAATTGGTGCCCGGATGACTTAAATGCTTTTTCTGAAAAGTGCTCCTCTTGCAGCAGAGGCGATGAAACTTTAAAATTTTGCCCGGAGAACTTAGAATTTGTGCCCGGAGGTCTTTGATTTGTGCCCGGAGGTCTTAGAATTTGTGCCCGGAGGACTTAAAATTGGTGCCCGGAGGACTTATGATTTGTGCCCGGAGGACTTAAATGCTTTTCTGAAAAGTGCTCCTCTTGCAGCAGAGGCATTGAAACTTTAAATTTTGTGCCCGGAGGACTTATGATTTGTGCCCGGAGGACTTATGATTTGTGCCCGGAGGACTTAAATGCTTTTTCTGAAAAGTGCTCCTCTTGCAGCAGAGGCGATGAAACTTTAAAATTTTGCCCGGAGGACTTAGAATTTGTGCCCGGAGGTCTTTGACTTGTGCCCGGAGGTCTTAGAATTTGTGCCCGGAGGACTTAAAATTGGTGCCCGGAGGACTTATGATTTGTGCCCGAAGGACTTAAATGCTTTTCTGAAAAGTGCTCCTCTTGCAGCAGAGGCATTGAAACTTTAAATTTTGTGCCCGGAGGACTTATGATTTGTGCCCGGAGGACTTAAATGCTTTTTCTGAAAAGTGCTTCTCTTGCAGCAGAGGCGATGAAACTTTAAAATTTTGCCCGGAGGACTTAGAATTTATGCCCGGAGGTCTTTGACTTGTGCCCGGAGGTCTTAGAATTTGTGCCCGGAGGACTTAAAATTTTTCTGAAAAATGCTCCTCTTGCAGCAGAGGCGATGAAACTTTAAAATTTTGCCCGGAGGACTTAGAATTTGTGCCCGGAGGACTTAAATGCTTTTTTTTTTGAAAAGTGCTCTTCTTGCAGCAGAGGCGATGAAACTTTAAAATTTTGCCCGGAGGACTTAGATGCTTTTTCTGAAAAGTGCTCCTCTTGCAGCAGAGGCGATGAAACTTTAAAAATTTTTCCCCTTTTTTTTCCTTTCTTTCTCTTCTTTCTTTTTTCTTTCTTTTCTTTCTCTTCTTTTTTTTCTCTTCTCTTTTCTCTTCTCCTTCTCTCTTTTTTTCTTTCTCCTTTTCTCTTCTCTCTTCTCTTTTTTTCTCTTCTCTTTTCTTTCTCTTTTTTTTTTTCTCTTTTTCTCTCTACTCTCTTTTTGGAAAAGGTTGCATAACCTTTGAAATCTTGATTGAATGGTGTTGAGTCTTCAACTTGAGAAACATGTTTTAATCTCAAAATTTTACACAAAAACTTTCAATGTTGATGCTGTATGATATTGTGTATGTATGCATGTATGCATGACACTCAATCCTGTACATTCTCTGACTTCAAAACTCTTTCTTATCTTGCCCAAGAGGCACATCATTTGCCTTTTTTGTCTCCTTTGCCCCCAACATGATCATGAAAGCTCCTTTCTGTTTCTTATTTCTGCAGATTTCTGGTGCTCATCATAGCCTTTTGACGAAAAGCACTGAACATTTTCTCATAACTATTTTCCAGGAGGGAATTGAATCTAAATTTCACAAGTGATATTTGATTCTTTCAAAATATTAGTTATTACTTTTCAAGATGAGTGAAATAAATCCTACTCGGATCTCTTCAACTGGACAATTAAAAGTTTGATGCACCAGGTCTTTTGTTTGGGGGATACTTTGCCACTTATCCAAAAACAATGGTTTCTTTCTTGGCTCAAAATGGTTTTCTTAAAATACCATCGTTTTTCTTCCCTTCTTTTTTGAACAAAATTTTGAATGATAAAAGAAACAAAATATTTTCAATTTGGTTTGACAATCTCTTAAATTCTCAAATAATGACGTTCTACAAATGCCAAGATCGGGCATGAATGACTGAAGGTTTTTCTATTTTAAGAAGGGTATGTACAAGAAGAAAGGTTCAAACTTTTTCAAAAAATGTCGGTTAATCAAGTGACATCAAAATCTATGAATATCTCGAGGGTTTCTCAAGGCTTGTTGATTCTTTTTCCATATTTTCAATTCATGTCGCTGCACGACTTGGTTGCATGAAAAGTTCATTATTTGCTCTAGACTGCCCTATTCGGGTTTTCACCCTAGAGCTTCACTCTTTCTTTTGTTTTCTTTTCTTTTTTTTCTTTTTTTTGAAATGATTGATTGATTGTTCTACCATGCGTTCAAGAATTCAAATTCCATTCAAACCAAAGAATTGGGAGAATCTTCCAAAGAAGAGCTCTTCGATACAAGCATCCATATTTGATCAAAATGGACTTTTAAGTACGTAATGTAGGCCATGGTTCAGGGTTTTGAAAGAATGGATAAACAGGCTCAAAATGTGTTTGAAGGTGATCAATCCAAGGATCATTTCTTAAATTTACAAAAATTAAATTAAAAACAGAATTAGAAAATAAGGTAAAAATAAAAATAATAAATTTGGATTATAACACGACTTAACTTAAACTAGATTTTTAAGTTCACAAATCTAACAAATTTTACATAAATTTCATCGAACTTTAAATTATGAAAATACACTTTAATTAAATTTGTATCAATTTCATTTCAAAAAATTTAATCATGTAAATTTTCAAAGTTGTCAAGCCCGGATAAAATTAGGTGTCTACACTTAGGCTTAATGAAGGGCATATAACATTAATTTCGTCCCCATGCTTCCTAACATCCATTTGTTGTTACCCTTTTATTCTTTGATTTGGGCAAGCATGAATGCTCAGATAAATATTTTTACCATATGTCTTATTAATGCCACACCATGAGCATAAAACAGCTCACTTGCAACCATTGCCAATACATGGAGCTTTAACTCTTCTAGAATCATTCTTGATGTACTTAAACTCAAATCGTTTCTTTGTAGAAACATCACACAAGGTATCTTTAAACACCTTTAGATTGGCAAATTTAAGTCCAAGAACAAAATCTATTAATGGGATACTTACGTCATAATTAATTATGCTAGATTGATATCTCTATACATCGTATGCATTAGAACCATTACTAGTGTCATCAAAACTGCCAGGGTTTGGTGAATCAAAATACTCACTACCATGACCATAATCATTAACATCATCATTACCATCACGTAATACAACCTTAAATTCATGAATATTTTTTCCTTCTCATCATAAACTCTCACATTTTGCTTAACAGATTCTAATTCATCATTACCATCCGATTCATCATTACTCAACAACTTCACATCAACCAAATTTTGATTCACTTTACTTTCATACTCACCAAGTCCACCTAATTCTTTAAAACTCTTATTTACATTGATTTCATTTTTATCATTTGACTCAGCTACATACCCTTCAACATGCACATGCCCATCAGCCATAGTAACATCATTTTCTTGATTCAAATCCCCATTATCCTTCTTTGTATCTTTCAAATCTAATCTTCTGAATCGCTATAAAAATCACAAAAGGTAGGTGTTGGAGGTCTATTAAAATTCTCGATCATAACAACATAATCATCTACGCAATATAGACCTTCACCAACTTCAGTTGGTTTAAGAAGAGCATTTGGAATGTCGTTATCAATTTTTTTTTAATCAAAATGTTCTGCATAAATATTTATAGCCTTATCCATCCTTAATTGACTAGCAAATTCTATCATAGCTTGATCACTTTTTGTTAACAACTTCAACCCTATACTCAATGTTTTATAGAATTAATATAGTAAACTTTTAACCAATTCGATAAATCATAAGCTAAAGACTTCATTGTTCCTAGTATTATCAAGTAACACATTAAATTAGGTCATTCATCAAACTCTTTACTAACCCATTCACATATCTCAATGTTGTACCACTCTTTTTGAAACTTCCCCCATGGGGTGTCTTACTTTGAAGAGCTCCCAGCTTATAGTAACAAAACTAATAACAAACAATACCATGAAATAAACAAACAAACAAACAAATAAATAAAAAATCTAAATGGTGCATAAAAAAACTACTATTTCATATTTAATTCCAACAACATAAATTATAACAAACAAATATGTCAAACAACTTCAGAAAAAGCCATAGATAAAGGGCCACTGACCAAGACCTTTCTAAGACCACAACAAGCTTTATTTTTTAGGACCACACATCAATAGAGGCTTGGCCTCATCAACCATAAACGCAAACCCTAAAATTTATGCCCTTAAAACCCAATAACCAAAATAGTTAAAACAAAAAGATATCATACATTGGTTTTGAACTATCATCAACTTTCAAACATTTCTTTCCTTAATTCATAGTCCACTTTTGATCGATCTTATCTACCTTAATTTCTTCTTAATCTTAGTAGATTTTTAGGGTTAGGTTTTATTGATTTAAGGTTTAAAGAAAGAATAGGGAAAATTGGGAATTTTTCTCCTTTTTTTGGGTTAAGGGAAAAACAACATTGTTAGGAAAAACGAAACATTAATCCAGGTGGCTACTTCATTAAGCCACATGGATTTTTAAAAGTCGTAACGTCCGGAGTCAGAAAATTTCGAACTAAATTTTTCCTTTTCGATACTATCTTTTTCTTTCAATTAATCGGTAACAATAGGTTTGCATTCGGTATCGGTGTAAGTATAATTCATCTTTTCATTTCAACCAATCTGGTTGACCATTAATTCAATTAATAATAATAAATTAAATACAAACTATAATATAATAACTATGATTCTATTCACAATAAACTTCAATTAAGTTACATCCCATTAAATTTAGATACATCTTTACGCTCTATTCCATAAATATGACTGTTGTGCAATTACATGTCTGAATATAAACTAACATTTAACAATTACCTGATCACTTGGTACTTCTAACTTCTAGCGATTTCTTCGACTAACTAAAGGCAGCAGACTTCTTGTATACCGATAAGCTATCTGGGATGGTGAGAAAGGGGGTGAGCTTTGGGGAAAGCCCAGTAAGAAACATATATAAAAATGAGTATTATAAAAATAATTCAAATATGAATATTAAAATATCAAAAATCATTTTATGCAATAATGCTTATGTAAACAGTTTATATAAATCAATTTAGTATACAGTGCAGTAAAGCGATTCATTTAAAATCATTAAATGAGATAAATACATGTATATCGAGAAAACATATATTGTAAAACATGTATCACTTCTTTCATCACTTTTCAATTAAATCATGTACGTACTATGCTCGTAAATCAAATTATTCAATAATTCAATTATTTGTCAAATATCACATATCGATAGAAAATAATCTCCCAAAGACTCATGCACAATCTTTTATCCCCGGAGGGACCTCGTATCCCCATAGGGACCTCATAACAAGGCTACTGTTAATCACTCACAGTTTGCATAGGTCAGGTGCTAACTGCGTAAACCTATGGGGTTTGACCGTAACTCCCACAGTCATATCACGTAAAGGGAAGGTTAGGGATGTCTCCCAGCCTAATAATCACTATCTCATATTCACAATCATCAGAGGATATCAATCTCATATAAAATCACTTTATATAAATCATTTCTTTTAAATCATTTCATGTAAATAAATTCATATAAATCCTGTCATATAACTCAGTTCATGTAAATCATTTTGTGCAATTCGATTCATGTAAAACATTTCATATAATTCAAAACATGTAGAGCATTTCATGTAGAACAATTCATGTAACTCATTTCTTGTGAACCAATTTATATAAATCCTTTTATGTAATGAAATTCATGTGAATCATTTCATTTAATGCGATTCAAGTGAATCATTTCATGTAATTCAATTCATGTAAAATATTTGTCATAAAATCTATCCATGTAAATCATTCATGTAGTGAAATTCATGTAATTCATTTCTACGCAACTTCCATCTATGTTTCTTACCTCTATCTCTGTGCAGTATAAAATCCGGTAGCTCTACTTGCGCCTTTTTATCTCTCGTACCTCATACTATACAATAAAACTAAATTATATTCAAAATCCTATATTACAAATTCTAATTCTAATAAATATTCCATTATTTGCTATTTTCTATTTATCATTCTTGAAAATTAATTTATTTTATTTCCTATTAAATACCAAAATATAATGTCAATTATATCCTATTCTTTCTTTAATTTCCATGTAACCAATAATTTCAACTTATATTTAAAATCCCGTGTATAATTATAATAGATATTCTATAATTTTTCAACTTTCCCATTTATAAATTTCAAAAATTCAATTATTTAATTTCCTAGCTATATTTAAATTGAAATCTTTTCTTAATTATAATTCCACTAATAATTTCATATTTCCAATCTACTAATTATTTTATTGATTCTATTTTCTATCAAATGCCAAATATGTTTTCAATTAAATCTCATTATCTATTGATTCTCACTCTTTCTTAATTCTATTTAAAGTCTCATAGATAACTCAAATTAATATTTCTATAATTTCCTACTAGTTCTAATTTCAACTCTAATAATTATTCTATAAATCCTTATTGCTTATTTATCACTTCTCTTAGTAAATTATTTTATTTCTTATTAAATACCAAAATTCAACTATAATTATATTGACTTTCTCTCATAATTTTAATTTCATTAAATTCTCTTATCTTAATTATTTATTAAAATCAAATATTTTATTCTTATATTATAGTTATTATTTCCCAATTTAAAATTTACAATTTATTCTTATTCACTATTCATATTAATTTACAAAATTAATTTATTTTATCTTCTATTAATTACTACACATGACCACAATTAAATTTATATTTCTTTCCAAATTAAATTCTATAACATGCCTTTTAAATAAATTTTCTCTAAATTTCTTATTTCTACTTTGTTAATTCTAATAATTAAATTAATTTCTACCAAATGTGACAATATGGACTAAATTTTCCATCTTTCATTTTACTAATTCCAACAATTTATTTGATTTAATTTATTTTCTTTTCTACCAATTACTATATTACATTTACACTTGATAGAATTTCTTTCTAATTTTATTAATTGCAATAACTAATTTAACTTATTTTCTATCAATTGTCAACACATATTTACAATTAAATCATCTTCTTCTTCGAAACTTAATTTCACCAATAATTTAACTAACCTATATATTATTGATTAATTATTCAATTATAAAATTATAAAATTTTACATGATATCTCATACATTACGCTTTGACCCCAAATTTCTTATTTGCCCAATTCCTGTTCTTTTCTTTTTTTTTTTTTTTACAATTTATCTTAATTTATTATTACAGAAATTTTATTTTATTATTATCATTCATTGAATCACATACAATTTTCTTTTCTCTTCTCTGTTTCCTTCTTCTCTTGCCGACAGTTTTTCCTACTTTCTATCATGGCCGGCAGCCCCCATTTGGCCATGTCTTCATGGTTTTTCATTGATTCTTTCCTCAACTCAACCTATGGACGTTTTCTACTCTTAGAATTTTCTTCAAACATCTTCTATGCATAAACATCTCATCACCGTCGGCTAATATATACCTAGGCAGGATTTACCATCTTCACGTCACCACCGGTTGCTTTCCTAAAATTCAAATCATGGTTTTTTTCAATTTCCAGCCTTATAGTTACATTTCATTCATCCTATACAACCATACTACATCCAACATATAACCAAAATCATTATTTTCCACCTACTTAAGTTCCACAACCGAAACCCATTTTTCATTTCTGCACTTAATTCTGTTTCAACCACAGCCATCGATATATCCTACCAGCCTAATACAACCATAATTAGTAAGTAAACTTGACTGAATCCATTTTTTTTTCTTACCTCCTTTAAGAACCGACTGTACAGCCCCAAAAATCAGTGCTGCGTCTTCGATTCTGCACCTCCAACTCTAAATTCATGGCGTTCTTGAAATGAGGGATGAAGTTTGTGAAGATGATGGAATGGATTGATGAAGAAAATGGAGGCTTGGCAAAGTATACGTGAAACAAAGGAGCAAAAATAATGTCGGTTTGGAGCAGAACGTAAAACAAAATAACAGGGGCGATGTCGATTTGGAAAAGATGAATCTGCTGATATTTGGCTTCTTTTATTGTTATTCCGTCCAATCAATGCCACATGATCCACTTACTAGATTTCTCTCTTTTGTCTCCTTTCTCTTTTCTTTTCTGTTTTAATTTGGCAGTGCAGCAAAGCTTCCACGCAAGCTCGCTGCAATTTTTTTTTTTCAGATTTAATTTATATTTATATTTTATATATTTTGTCAATTTTCATAATTAATTTATTTTATTTCTTATTAATTGTTTAGAACATAATTACCACTAGTTTATACTCAAATTATATTCCAATTTCTATACTATAATTTCAGTAATTTCTTTTTAATTTCCTATCTTTTTATCTTTTCTTTTCTTCTTTTTTTTTATTTCCTATAATTAATTTATTTTATTTCTTATTACCTATTACTAAAATATAATTATAATAAATCATATTCTCTTTCAATTTTAATTTCACAATCTATCTTTATTCATTATTTACTTTAATTCCATAATTTAGGAGTTATTTCTAGTCACATAATATATTTATAATACAGTTATTTTATACTTAAAATTACACTAATTTCATCTTCTAATATTATCATTCTAGGGTTTTACTTCGATCTGGATAGAGAAAGGCTTGGTAGGACCTTCACCGAGTACCTCTCTGAACTTTATCGAATAGGCCCGTTATTTAAATATCTTTAAAAATTAACATTTTCTTTTTAAATCCTATATTTTAAAGCTTATATCAAATATAAGAAAATTGTGGTCCTCACAAAAGCCACATCATCTTGGTCAAAAGCCACGTGTGCAAAATCAAATGCTACATCAACATACTAAACGAAGGGTAACAACCCAAATAAATAGTTAAACTTAATTTATAAATTTAAATTAGTTCAAGGACTAAATTACTTTAAATTATACTTCAAGGATTAAATTCCAAAATATAATATAGTATAGGAATTATTTGCATAATTTGACCAAAAGTCATTGCAAATGTAATAAGGTTTTAAAAAAATATTGTCAATTGTTGTAAATTATGGTGCTAAAAGCCAATTTTCAGGTAGTGCAATAAAGAAGACAACCATTGGTAAACGGGCAACCTCATGTAATTACACCAAAAGGGTAGTGAAACCATATGCAACACATGTGCTTTTGCATTCAAATGCTAAAATACAATCGAAGTTACAAAGTTTGGTGTTGTCTATAATCCTGATTTAAATGCATCAGTTTGAATGGCATTATATGTGTTACTCTTCTTGAATGTTTCAGGGTTGCAGGTTCAAGACTCGTGCATGTAATGTTTTTTGCATATGAGTTTGGTGGACAGAGGTAAGGATTCAAAGCTAAATTTAAAATTAACAAATAAGGCTTAGCCTGATAGTTGTTACTTCTCTTTAGAGAGATTAGATCTAAAGTTTGATTCTCTCTTTCCCTTGTATCTCCCTATGACAAAAAAAAATTAAAATTAAAAAAATAAAAACTTATAAATCAGGTCTTTTTTCACTCCATAGGTCTTTAATCCTATATGAAATTTAATCAGATGGTCATGTCCAAACCTACTATTTGGACCCAAATCTTTTGCTCGAGCTTTGCCACATTGGGCCATTTTTGCAACCCGAGCAATTAATGCATAATCATATGTCTAGGTTATTACATTATTGTAACTTTGACAATTGAACTAAGATACGGCTGTAAACAAATGGATATATTGAACGAGTTTGACTTTTTCTTTTTATGAATTATTGTTATGTTCATGATCGATTTGTATTCATTAAAATATTTGGACATTATATGCGAATTCATGTTGTATAAACAATAATTCATATTAAATCAATGTTAACATTAATGTTTAAACAAAAAAAATCGGTGCTAATTGATTAGATTTAGGCTAAAATATTAAGAAAGTCTTTGAACTTTATTACTTTATTTAAATAAGCTTTTGTACTTTTATTTTATTCAGATAAGCTCCTAAACTTTAATTTGTCTTCGAGTAAGCTCTTAAATTTTAATTTGAGTATTCAAATAAACCCTTAACGTTTACTTTATATCCAAGTGAACCTTTAACATAAATAAATTTTTTATAGGGGTAAGCAATTGATTGATTTTTTCGAATGAGTTTTTAAAACCAACTTCTTGCATAAAAAAATCGATTATATATAATATATTATATAATATTTAATTATTAATGTTATATATAATATATTTAAAAAATATCGATTAATTTATTTAGTTTGATTCGTAAATTTAGACATCAACTTAATCGAATAAACTAGCATAAAATACTTATTTGAACTCAAAATTAAATTAACTAAACCGAATTCATCGAATTTTAATCAGTTAAATTGATTTGAATCGATTTGCACTCACATGTAATATTTTATTTAAAATAAGAGTTTATTTGAATACAAATTAAAGCTTTGGAGTTTATTTGAATGCAGTAAAAATATAAAGTTTATTTAAATAAATTGATAAAATTTAAAGGCATTTTTAATATTTTAGCCTTAGATTTATTTCCAAAACCGTGTAAGCTCCATTAATTGAGTCAAAACTGTCTTAGAACAACTTCATTAAACTTTGCAATAATAATAAAGTGTCAGTTTTTCATGGGGTATGTTTCTTTTACTTTTATTAACATTGCTTTATTCGTAGAATGTTGGCAGCTGATCTTACACAGTGTCAATAAGGACAAGCTGTTCTTCAACTTCCTATACACGAGATCAAATTAGTCTTGCATTTGGCGATGCTTATGGAAATCAGGTATATACATTAATCGCCCTTTAATGATTCAAAATGAAATTTAGGAAAATAAGGCAGCTAACTATCTTTCTGAATCTTAGCCTCTAATTAGTTGTTCACTTGCTCAAATGTTTTCACTTAAACCCTTTTGTGGAATCATGAAATTGGTGAATGGTATTTAGTTAAATGAGTGTTGCCTGAATGATTAGGTTTATGCACTAAGGCTGGATGATCCATACTCAATGACATTTGAGAGGTGTTTTACTGATACATTTCAAATAAAGGGGCCTTGCACATACCAAGTTTGCTATCTGTGCCTCTACAGAAGTGGATATGATGGATGGAAGCGAGAGAGTGTGACTGTTTACGGCTATTATACCAAGTCTGTCACATTTTATTACAACACCTTTATTCCTTACGGGATTTGGTATGGCTTCAATCTTTATCTTTGTAATGGGGAAGGGGGGCTTCTGCAGCCGCATGAACAATGTAATGGGGTTTTAGCTGATGTTAAAATCACTTTTGCACTGCTGTTTTGATTTCTTGATACTTATCGGGGCTTTCAGAGATCGGAGAAATAAAGTTCTTGTTTAAAATGCTTGTTAATAATAACAAAAAAAAAAGATAAAGGGCCCATTCTATGTTCTTGAACACTCTATATAGTTACTCACTTTTTTGTCTCCTCTCTTAATCTTCTAGTAAAGATTTTGATATGGCAAAAGTCCATCTACACTGGGCCAAGCCCAAAGATCATTAGAGGCCCCACGCGGCACACGATCATTGAGACACGCGGCCTACGGCGAGAGAAGCTAGTCTGCGACAGAGTATCTGTCGCAGGCGACAGACTTCTTCTATCGCGAAGGCGGTACGTGGCCACTCGCCTCTCGCCTGGCGAGAGGCCTCTGCCGCCCGAAAAGGTGTCGCGCCATAGGGTCTCTCGCCGGCGACAGGCTCGTGTCAACTCCGAGATCCACGGAAGATGCATCCTATTGGGAAACAAACTCTTGGTATCAAATCTTGAATATTCGCCTATAAATAGGCCCCATGTATAATTCTATTCTTAACTTTTTCTGACGACTGGCTTTTACGTTTCCCAATACCTAAGAACTGAGGGCTGACTTAAGCATCGGAGTGTCTACGCAGGGAACTACCCCTGCGTCCCTCTGACTTTTTACTATTTTACAGAAGCTTCTGGAGGACACATGGAGACAGATTACGACCATTTACGTCAGCATATCTTTATTGTTGTTTTGTACAACAACAATTGGCGCCGTCTGTGGGAATCGTATAAAAGCCAATCAAACTTCTTAAGATGGTGAGAACTAGATCTACTAACGTGAGAACAGGCAGTGATGAGAATTCCGTGAGTTCCCCTGAACAGCCAATACGCCATAGAAATCAGGTGAACAGAGAAGATGAGAGGATGACTGTATCTATAGCCGAATTCGAGGCCCTAAGGCGGCAGAGTGAAGAAACGACCCATGTGTTGAAAGCCATGGTAGACTTATTCAAAGGGGTCCTCCCGACATTGGGTCTGCCGTCGGCTGTACAGAATTTGGTGGGAGAAACAAGTCGAGGGGCTCCACCCCGTGCTGATGGGCGACCGGAGGATGCGACAGCGGTGAATCCTCCGCTGCGACAGGAGAACCTTCTCGTAGAAGAGGCTGCGGCAGGACTGGAGAGCAGAGTGCCTGTCGCAGGGACCCAGCGGGAGGCTGATGAGGCCGTAAATCTCGAACCCGCGGAAGGGGTCAGGCGACAGGTGTCTGGCGTCGGGCGGCAGGTGCCAGATGTCAGGCGACAGGAGTCTGGTGTTGCGCGGCAGGCACCATGGCGACAGGGTTTCGACCGGGCGGCAGGGTCTTACGCCCACCACCATGATTTGACAAATACTGCTGGTATCGGAGGTGCCGGAAGGAACGGTGACGATGACCTAAGCATTTGGGGAGCCGGATCAGAATTCGATCCCACTTGGTGTACACAAATGGCTCAAACTGAAGCGCCTCAAGGAAAAGGAAAGGAAATAGTTGCCGAGGACCTGCCCGATTCATCTCACGCCAGAAATCAAATCACTCCCCCAATTGATATGAAGAAAATGATAGAACAGGTGCTCGAAGAGAAAAAATTGGTGTCCGCAGAGGAGAGCCAGAGGAGAAGAGTACCGTTTTGCACGACCATCTTGCAGAAACCCTTACCGCCAAAATTCAAGATGCCACAGATGGCTACCTACACAGGAAAGACAGACCCTTATGATCATATGCAGAATTATGAAGCATTGATGTTAATACATGGATGGGAAGATGAAATAATGTGCAGGGCCTTTTCTCTAACTCTAACCGGGCATGCAATGAAGTGGTTTAATAACCTGACTGAGGGGTCTATTGTCTCTTTTGACCAACTCCGAAATGAGTTTCTTAAGGCGTTCGCAGTGAATAGTCAGAGAAGGAAAGAACCAACTTATTTACTTACTCTCAAGCAAGGAGTTAAGGAGTCGTTGAAGAGTTACGTCGATTGATTCAGAGACGCTACTCTGGAAGTGCGAGACTTACAAGTTGGTATAGCTGTGGCAGCCATGTTACAAGGGACAAGGTCTGAAAAACTGCAAGAGTCCCTGTCATTAGACCAGCCTATTACAATTTCGGACCTACTTTCCCGAGCCCATAAATACGTCACCCAAGAAGAAGTAATGAAAATGGTGGGTAATTGAGAATCTAAGGAAGGAAGAAAACGAGGAAGAGAAGTCCTCGAAGCATCCTCTAGTCAGTCGAGGAGGGTTAACAAAACCTCTACAATGAAGTATACCGCTTATACCCCGCTTACTGAGTCTCGAACTTCCGTATTAGCTGCTATTGAGGGATCAGGTCTTATACGGTTCACAAGGAAAGCATCCGGGGTTCTGGGCCGTGACACAGACTCTTACTGTAACTACCATTCCACACATGGGCATCCAACAGAAAAATGTAGGGATTTAATGAATCAGCTGGAGCAGCTAGCACGTGATGGAAAGATAAATCAGTTTGTGTGGAAAAGCAACAGGAACACTTATCCTGCACGAGGCAGAGGAAATTACTTTAGAGACAACTCTAGAGACAGAAGAGGTGGAAATAGGGGAACTGCAAGGCAGAATGATGGTAACAGGAGAGAAAATGACAGGAGAACAGATAGAAGGGATAGAGAAGAGGATAATGAACCCACAGGGCCTGCTATTAATGTGATATCCGGGGGTGAATCGTTGGCTGGTTCATCTTCCTCGTCTCGAAAGTCTTACGCTCGGCAAGCTTATCAAGTTAACTCGGTAATGGAAGAAAAACATGATGAGGAGCCCATCACTTTTACGCCAGCCGATAGAGAAGATGTAATGATCCCCCATGATGACCCAATGGTGATTTCGGCAGTGATAGCAAAGCATCCAGTAAGTCGTATCCTGGTTGATAATGGAAGTTCGGTGAATTTGATATACTGGAGTTGCTTTGAGAAAATGAACATCTCGAATGATAGACTGAAGCCAGTTCCTACACCATTGTATGGCTTCTCAGGAGAAAAAGTGAAGGTCGAAGGCGCAGTTCAGCTGCCTGTGACATTGGGGGAAAGCCCGAAGTGTGTCACTCGACAGGTGTTATTTATGGTGGTAAAGGCAACATCGGTAGCATATAACATGATATTCGGACGACCATTGTTGAATGATATGAGAGCGGTCGTACATACATGCTATCTGTTAATGAAATTCCCAACCCCCCGTAGTGTCGGACAAGTGAGAGGAGATCAAAGGAAGGCTAGGACATGTAATATCGCGTCCACCACATGTAAAGGGATTCAAAGGAAGGAAACCCTTACGATTGAAAAACCGTCTAAACCAAAACCTGATGAAGAGATGGAACCAGTTCAAGTAGATAGAGAAGATGAATCTAAGGTGGTGTATGTGGGGAGTCATCTGTCTGAAAAAGCAAAAGAAGAAATAATTCAGTGCCTGAAGGAAAATGCTGATGTTTTCGCATGGACCCCCGCGGATATGCCCGGGATTAATCCCAATGTCGCTTGTCACCGGTTAAACATAGTCTCAGGAGCAAAACCAATCAAGCAAAAGAAGAGGAATTTTGCTCCGGAAAGACAGCAGATCATAAATGAAGAAATCTCAAAGTTATTGCAGGCAGGATTTATCAGAGAAGTGAATTATCCCGAATGGTTGGCTAATGTTGTAATGGTGAGGAAAGCCAACAGAAAATGGAGGATGTGCGTAGACTTCACAGATTTGAACAAGGCTTGCCCCAAGGATTCATATCCGCTACCTCGAATCGACAAGATGGTAGACGAAACTTGTGGATATGAATTGCTTAGCTTCTTAGATGCCTTTTCAGGATACCACCAGATCATGATGCATCCAGAAGATGAGGAGAAAACCTCATTCATTACCGACAGTGGAACATATTGCTATCGGGTAATGCCGTTCGGTCTGAAAAACACAGGGGCAACCTATCAACGCATGGTGAACAAGGTATTCAAAGACCTTTTGGGCAACACCATGGAGGCTTATGTTGATGACATGATTATAAAAAGCCAAAGGGAAGAGTCTCACGCCGAGAAAATGACAAAGGTGTTTAACGTGTTGCGGCAGTACGAAATGAAATTGAACCCCAATAAATGCTCATTTGGGGTGAGATCCGAAAAATTCCTGGGATTCATGATCACTAATCGAGGGATAGAAGCTAATCCCGAGAAGGTCCAAGCCATCCTGAACATGAGACCACCCAGTACTGTTAAAGAGATTCAAAGGTTGACAGGGAGGATAGCTGCTTTGAATCGCTTCTTGTCTAAATCAGCTGAAAGAAGCTTGCCATTCTTCAAAGCAATAAGGGCCGGAAAAAGCTTCAAATGGACAGAAGAGTGCAATAGTGCTTTTGAGCAGTTGAAGGATTACTTGAAAGAGTTGCCACTATTGTCTCGGCCACAAAATGGAGACCATCTCTTCATGTATCTCGGCGTAGGAGAGAAGGCCGTAAGTGCAGTCTTACTGAGAAGAGAAGGAGATAAGGACTGTCCCATCTATTATGTGAGCAAAGTTCTGCTAGATGCCAAAGCAAGAAACCCCTTAGTCGAAAGAGTAGTTCTATCCTTGGTGATGGCGACTCGGAAGTTACGACCTTACTTCCAAGCCCACTTAGTGGATGTCTTGACAGATCAGCCCCTACGACAAATACTACAGAAACCAGAACATTCTGGACGCTTAACGAAATGGGCCATTGAATTAAGCGAATATGACATACACTTCCAACCTCACCAAGCAATAAAAGGGCAGGCGCTAGCCGACTTTATCGTCGAATGCACTGGTCGGGAGACTCAAGCAGATACCGGATTAGCTTGGTGGAAGTTATATGTTGACGGAGCTCGCAACATGGATGGTAGTGGAGCTGGAATCGTGCTAACTTCACCCGAAGGGGAGACCTATGAGTATTCCCTGCGTTTCAATTTTTCAAGCTCGAACAATATAGCTGAATATGAAGCCTTAATAGCTGGAATGAAACTGGCGGAGAAACTAGAAGTTAGTAATCTGATGGCCCATAGCGATTCACAATTAGTGGTCAACCAGTTCTCGGGAGAGTACGAAGCACGAGAGCCGACTTTGGTCCCCTATCTGCAGAAAGTGCGATTATTAGCACAATCGTTTCAGAACTTTCAACTGACCCAGATAAACCGATCCGAAAATAGTCATGCGGATGCCCTCTCAAAGTTGGCTTCCTCAAGAGGACTAAAAGGCGGTATGGTCAAAGTGGAATCACTCGCTAGGCCAAGTATCGAAGAAGAGTATGTCTGCGACGTCGAGGTCGGAGGTGATTGGAGGGGCCCAATCAAAGACTACATAATGGGGGGCACACTCCCAACTGACAAAGATGAAAGACGACGGTTGAAATTGCAAAGTGCAAGATTTACTGTGGTAAATGGAGAACTCTACAAACGTGGATTTACCATGCCTTTGCTAAAGTGTCTAGGACCGCAACAGGCTGAGTACACCCTAGCTGAAGTTCATGAAGGGATATGCGGCGAACACTTAGGGGCCCGAGCTTTGGCCACGAAAATATTGCGTGCAGGATTTTATTGGCCTACCCTTAAGAAGGATGCCACTGACAAGGTGCGAAAGTGCGAAAAATGCCAAAAGTTCGCCCCTATAGTTACTGCACCAGTCTCGACCCTCCAAAGTACTCTTCAGCCGACCCCATTCGCACAATGGGGGTTAGACATCCTGGGACCTTTTCCCTTGGGCACAGGACAGAGGAAATATTTGTTAGTAGCCACAGACTACTTCACCAAGTGGATAGAGGCGGAACCTTTGGCTACGATTTCTGAAAAAAAGGTGGAAGCAATGGTTTGGAGGGAGATCATTTGCCGTTTTGGGATCCCCCGAGTGCTTAATGCGGACCATGGGAAACAGTTCGATTGTGACGCATTTCGAACATTTTGTGAAGGACTGGGCATCCAGTTGAGAATCTCCTCTGTATCTTATCCTCAAGCTAATGGACAAGCCGAAGTGAGTAACCGAACCATACTGCATGGTTTGAAGACCAGACTGGATAAGGCGAAGGGAGCATGGGTAGATGAACTCCCTAGTGTCCTATGGGCCTACAGAACGACAAGCAGAGTATCAACAGGGGAAACGCCATTCAATTTGGTATATGGGATTGAAGCCCTCATCCCGGTTGAAATTGGAGCCGAGTCACCTAGATTGGTCCCTTACATCGAAGAGGTTAACTCCCAGGGACTAAAGGAGAATCTAGACCTGATAAATGAGTTGCGAGACACGGCAAAAATGAGATTGGCTGCATACCAGCAAAGAATAGCCGCCTATTACAACGCACGAGTTAAGAACAGAGAACTGCAAGAAGGAGACCTGGTACTGAGAAAGTCAGCGATTACAAACACCCATAGGGAAGACGGGAAACTCCGAGCTAATTGGGAAGGACCTTACAGAATCAGGAAGATGATCGGGCCTAGCACAAGCATCTTGGAAACCTTGCAGGGAAAGAAGATCTCGAAAACTTGGAATGCCAACCACCTTAAGCCATACTGGCAGTAAAAAGTTGTACACTTTCCATAAGATTTATATTTATTTCCCATCTATTACTTTATTACTTCGCAAAGTATTCTTGTTTTAAGATCATATGATTCCTGAATAAAGTCAATTATTTGCTTCCTATATCTTCTAATTCAACTTGTTAGACAGTCTATGTAGTAACAGGAATTGGAGTGATAAGCATACGCGAAATGGGCATAAATAAGACCGTAAACCCGGCAGAAATAAGTCCCTGAGCGAGAAGAATACGCGAAATGGGCATAAATAAGACCGTAAACCCGGCAGAAATAAGTCCCTGAGCGAGAAGAATACGCGAAATGGGCATAAATAAGACCGTAAACCCGGCAGAAATAAGTCCCTGAGCGAGAAGAATACGCGAAATGGGCATAAATAAGACCGTAAACCCGGCAGAAATAAGTCCCTGAGCGAGAAGAATACGCGAAAAAAAGCACAAATAAAACCATAAGCGGCAAAAACGCGAAAACGGCAGAAATAAGTCCTTGAACGATAAGACAAAATGGACACGCGAAAATGCCGTTAAGAGGTATGTTACAATACATCTGTTCTATAATTAAATATATATATTTTTGTTTATTTGCTGATCAAATTTAAGGGTGCACAAAATGCCCAAGACAAAGTTCAACCTTGGACTATAACACCGTCTCAAAACAAAACTTGGGGAGCAGTATGGTGTAAAATAACGCTTACTAATTACTGACACCTTAATGTTGTTCTGTCAAGTTTTGTGATATATATATATATATATATATATAAACCCACAGAAAGCAACTGTACTTTTCATTGAAGAACGAATCTTTACATTGAGTAAAACAAACAAAAGGAAATACAAAACACCCTAATCTAGGTTAAGGACAAGGTCGTCCAGCTAAGAGTCTCCAACAACCGGAGGATCAGAAGTGTGAAGAATCGAGGAATCAAGCTCTTGAGGAACTGAAGAGGCCATCCCGAGAGAGGGGGCACTACTTAAAGGATCAATCACAGCCACACTATCTGACACGGGATCAGCGGTTACAGAGTCTGAAATTTGGAAGTCGTCGTCGTCCAGCCCTACCAATGCTTCGATGGACTCAGGCTGGTCGCCCGCCTCGATCGGTTCGGGCTCATCATGCGTCACTGACGGCCCGGATTGGTCGCGTAGCCCAGTAGGCTCAGGATGGCTACGTGGCCGTCGAGGAGGCCATGGACCCTCGAGATTGTCCAGGTTGTCTGTAGCTCCCATCTCTATATAATCCTCCGGACTTAATGAGTCGGGTTCGTATTTGGTCCAGGAGGGAGCTTCATAATACTGGGCCTCTTCAGTAAAAAGAAGTTCGGGAAAAGACTCATTAGGACGGTTCTTCTCTAACCAAGAACGGGCTAAGTAGAAGCCGTACTTGATGAACCCCGCCGCAAGCATTTCTTTCTTTTCATAGCAGTACTGAGACAGGCGGTATTCGCGAATAGCCTCGGCCCGAACCTCTTTTTGTCGGTCCAACAAATCGTGCAGCTCATCGGTGGTCTCATCCCGTTCCCTCCTCATGGCGTCTCGATCCTCCATCGCCTTGTCGTAGGCGTCTTGAAATCCCTGAAGGGAGGCCACCTTAGCCTGTTCCTCTTTCAACCTGAGCTCAAGTTCCGCATTCTTCCTTTCCAACGCCTCAACCTTACCAACATAAGGACGCAATTGAACGACCTCGTTCTGAAGCACCATCTTCGTCTCTCGGAGCTCACCAATTTCTTTTTCAGCCTTCTCCCTGAGAGCCCTATGACGAGCATTAACAGCTGCGGTTTGCTGAGCCGACTGAAAAAACAGGAGAACAAAAATAACTTAAAAACCCGACAAAGGAAAAAGAAAAATATAACTAACATATAAACACGATGCTATCACCTTCATCGCAAGATAGTCAGAGTTGTTCTCGGCTTCCGTCAAATTAGGAAACAGCGCTGCCTCGTCACGAGGAAGAATGGTGCTCCATGCCAGACGAGACGCTATCCCAGGCTCCTCAATGCTGTCATTATCATTTACCCCGGGATAGGTCTGGAAGTCCTCGCCATCTACGACAACTCCACTATCGACCACGTAGCGCTTCAAAGTGGGATTAGCTACCTTGGGCAATATCGGTCTTGAGGGCATCGAGGCCTCAATAATCAACTTCTTCCTAAATTTGCACCTAGGCTGACGAGGGGCCGGCCGATCCTCGCTGGCATGAGAAGCACCTTCTCGTCGAGCCGACTCGCTCCTCTGTGACCCAGAGCTCCCTTGATCGTCTGAGCTACGGTCGCGGACAAGGGGCCTCTTTCGCTTGTTCCTCCCAGCCTCTTGCACAGTGTGGCTAGGTCCGCCGGTAGGAGGAGGAGGGGTAGACATACGAGGATGTCTGGAAGCTGAAGCCCCGACCTGTGGCTGTTGCTGAGAAGGAGGAGCCATTCCAGCAGAAGCATTGGCTTCCCTTCTGCGCATAGCACCATGAAAGTCCATACCTGCATAATACCAGGAGAAACAATTAACGAACCTAAAACCCAAAATACCACACACATGGACATATAAAGTATAGAAAAAAGGAAACCTATAAGATCACCAAGATCCTCTAAGTTATCCAAATTAGGATCCGCCGGGAAATCAACAAAAGGGCTCCCAAAAACGTTGCCCTGAGCCCATTCAAGATCCTCCTCTAATGGACCACTGGTACCCTCAACCTCAGGTGTTTCGTCTCTTGAATCCGGAGAAGACTCATCCACAGGGCGACCTAAAGGGTTAGAGGTCTCAGCTGTAGGAATACTGGTCGGTTGACTAGGACCGGCATCGGGCGCACACAACCCAATTGGAAGGCTAGAGGGGACAGTCGAAGTCCCGGAAACAGCTCGGCTTACTCCCCAACCAGCCGCTATAATGTTCTCTGAGGTCAAAAGGGAAAATAAATTACGTTCCCCGATAGAACAAATTCGTCGTATAGGTTCACTAAACTGGTCTTTTAGGATCTCTACTTTAAACCTTTCTGAGCGCCTCAAGTGGTCGCTAGTATCACGGTTCCATGCAGTGCGGATTCGCAAATCGTTTGGAATTTGGACGACGACCTACTCACTTTCAAAATTTCGCAACTTATTAGGAAGGTCAGAAAAGATCTTGTTATCGGGAAAATCGTCAACCGTTAACCGTTGGAGGGAAAAAGTTATTAGTCCTTGCAGACCACGGACTCTGAAAAAAGCACTCAAAAGGGGGACAGTAGGAATAATACCTAAGCTATGGCAAACCACCGAAAATCCTACTATCTGAGCCCATGCATGAGGATGAAGTTGGCAAGGAACTATATCCTTGTATCTAAGGAACGCTATACCAAACTCGGGCAACGAAAAACGGAAACCGAAAAATAAAGACGCTTTATGCACCGCTACTCCATCCCTAACTAGATCAGGTGAAAATTCCCCACTAGCTGGAAGTCTATAACTGTAACCAGAGGGAAGAGGAAAACGAGTATTGAAATCTTCTAAGTCCGCATTCGTCAGTGTGCATTCAACACCGCCTTTCCTAAGAAATTTACCCGGACGCTGTGAAGACATAGTAAAAGAAAGGATAAATAATAAAGAGGGGCGGCAGACAACCTGCGGCAGACCTATTGGCAAGGGACCTGCGGCAGACTTATTGGCAAAGGACCTACGGCAAACCTATTCGGCAAGGGACCTGCGGCAGACCTACTAACAGGGACCTGCGGCAGACTTATTGGCGACAGACCTAATACGACAGACCTATAGGTGAAACACCTGCGACAGACATAAAGACCGCGCGGGAGACAAGATAAACGACAGATGAATACTTACTGACACTTCGAGGAGCGAAAGACTTCTGCTGGCGATAGACTGTTTTAGCGAGAGAGTCGGAAATCGGTGACAGACTGCTGTTTCAGAGGTTTTCTCTTAGCCCTTTTCGGTGGCCCCCAGCGGCTTTATATAGTTGCGATAGAGAAGGCCAAACGTCTCGGTAGATCACGCCTCTCGCAGAATAAAGCTTTTCACCTACAAGAAAAGAAAAAAGTATATACCAAAGAAAAATCACAAAAACCAGAAAAACTATTCATAGTGGATAAAGGCCCAAGGACACATATTTATACTCTCTTGATTGGAATAATCCAACAAGAGACTGGGGAGCAATTGATATGGCAAAAGTCCATCTACACTGGGCCAAGCCCAAAGATCATTGGAGGCCCCACGCGGCACACGGTCATTGAGACACGCGGCCTACAGCGAGAGAAGCTAGTCTGCGACAGAGTATCTGTCGCAGGCGACAGACTCCTTCTATCGCGAAGGCGGTACGTGGCCACTCGCCTCTCGCCTGGCGAGAGGCCTCTGCCACCCGAAAAGGTGTCGCGCCATAGGGTCTCTCGCCGGCGACAGGCTCGTGTCAACTCCGAGATCCACGGAAGATGCATCCTATTGGGAAACAAACTCTTGGTATCAAATCTTGAATATTCGCCTATAAATAGGCCCCAGGTATAATTCTATTCTTAACTTTTTCTGACGACTGGCTTTTACGTTTCCCAATACCTAAGAACTGAGGGCTGACTTAAGCATCGGAGTGTCTACGCAGGGAACTACCCCTGCGTCCCTCTGACTTTTTACTATTTTACAGAAGCTTATGGAGGACACGTGGAGACAGATTACGACCATTTACGTCAGCATATCTTTATTGTTGTTTTGTACAACAACAGATTTCAATACAGAAAACAACAAAAGCATAATTGAGCATAACATACCAATGGTTTAAGCATCACATCAACCCCATTCAGTGCCACAACAACACTTTCCAGATTCACTCAGATTGGAACCTGCCTCCACCGAAAATGAGTGAGTGGCACCATTCACTTCCAAACGAAAAAAAAAAAAAAGGGTCTTAATCAACATAGTAATAATCTAACATTAGGAGGATTCATCATCACTTGGTAGCATCCACCACTATTATACCCATCTAGTATCCACAACCGAACAGCTTCCTTCTAAATATGATTTTTCATGACCATACATGATTATTCTAACTTCCAGACTCCTTCACTATTCCATTTTCATTCACTACGAGAGAAAAGTGACTATCCGGGAAAGGCCTATTTTTGCAGTTACATTCAACTACTTGACCGCCTTGTCGACACTGATAAAGATGTAGACTTGTTTGTGAAGAAAGGAGAATTGGTTAATGGGATGGGTAGCAGTGCAGCGTTGGCAGACATGATCAACAATTTGATGGTGGGAGTTGCACGCTTACCTCTTTGCTACGACAAAATCGCAGACGATCTAAAGCAAAGCAACCTTTAGGCATGTCTACTGTAACAATCTTTGGAGAGGAACTGCAATTGTTGCTGCTTTCATCGTGGTGGTACTCGCTCTCATGCAAACCGTACTGGCAATCCTGGATTGAGCAGTGCCCACATGATAAAATTGTCGGTTTTATTCTCACTGTCCGTGCTCAATGATCGGCTTGAGCTTGAGCTTGAGCTTTGAGTAAATGCGGATTCTGCTTTCAAGCACTCTTGCTCTATCATGTACCACTATCATGCAGATTCTCCATAACATATTTTATGGGTTTGGCTTGTTTCTTGTATGACTCATTTGCCTTAACTTTACCAGCAAAATGGGCAACCTTTAATTATTTGAAATACTGTCCGCATTAATTATCTTGTAATTTTATTGCTTTTATTCATTCCTTTGTAACTAAAATAAAAAAAATAAAAATCTTACGTTATTTTCATAAAATGTATTTCATAAGTATAAATTTAATTTTTGATTATGATTCTCATAATTTTTTATTATGATTCTAATAATACCTGTCTCGTGGTTGGGTTAGGCTGAATGTCAGAATTAAGCGGGGGAATGTTAGCCCATAACAAAAGAAGAGTCCAAGTAATAATCCACAGGCCAACCCAATAAAGAAAGCAGTCAAAGAGAAGCGGCTTAGGAGGGGGGCGAAGCTTGTGACAGTCCGAAGGAGGAAGACAGTGATGGAAATGGAACTTGGCATTTTGTCCATCGCCAAGAGAGAAGCCAACTACTGTGGACAAAAAAGAAAAGTGACTATCATCAGATAAAAGGGGTCGAGTAATGTAGTTAGGATTCCTCGTATAATTCCTTTAAATAACTAATTTTTATGAAGACTCTTACTCATTTCCAAACCTGCAGATCCATTTATTTGTTAAAGCTCTGTTTTTCAACCTCATGTCAACTAAACCAATACCACCAAAATCCTTTAAGGTGCATACTAAATTCCAATCCACGATATGCACCTTCTTAGAACATGACGAGCCTTCCTATAGGAATCGTCTTAATAATTTATCCATGTAGCCTTTGATCGCACTGGGAATTTGAAACAAAGACATAAAATAAATAGAAAGACTAGTGAGGACATATTTAATTAGTGCAACCCTGCCTCTCATAGATGAGCATCGAGATTTCCAGCTTACTATCTCTTTTCAAACTTCTCAATCACAAGTTTCCACAATTCAAGTGAATTAAATCTAGCTCCCAAAGGAAGTCCCAATTATTTGGTAACAAAGTTATCAACCTTACAACTTATTACATCTGCCCAGTGTTCCAAGGATTGACAATCAATAGCAATACCATATAAACTACTCTTCTAGAAATTTTTTTCTAGACCCGAAATCACTTGAAGGCAACTTAACATCCTCTTGACATTCAAAATTTGCTCCAAATCAGGCTCACAAAATATTATTGTGTCATTAGCATATTTAAGGTAGGAGATATTCGAATTGTTGACCTCAAAAAAGAAAACTTTGAACAATCCCAGGGATATTTGCTAATGACCACACTCAAGCTTCAGCCTCCAAGTTAAACAACAATGGAGATATCGAACTGCCTTGTCAAATTCCTCTTTCAACGTTAAATTGTCCAGTTGCACTCCATTAACCAACACCGATATAGATACTAATGAGATGTATGTAAGAATCCATTTCCTCCACCTTTCGACAAAACCCACTTTCCTTAGTACCAAGTCTAGGAAATCCCAATCCATATTATCATAAGCCCTCTCAAAGTCAACCTTAAAACCAAACCACCCAAACCAGTTTTTTTAACCCCATCGAAATGACTTCGTTTGCAACCAAAGGGCAATCAAGAATTTGTCTGCCTTTAACAAAGGCAAATTAATTTTCTCCCACAACTTCTCCCACTGTTGATCTGAACCTATTAACTAGAACTGTTGTTACAATTTTGTATATACTCCCTACTAGACTGATTTGTCTGTACTCATTTAAACCGAATAGAGTTGAACTCTCTGGGATTGATGTAATAAAGAAGCAATTAATCATTTTGTCAAATGAGAATGTACTATATAACTTTGTCATAAGCTCCACGACATCGCCTTTTATATTGCTCTTTTGATTTTTGATGAAATTTAAATTGAAACCATCAGGACTAAGAGTTTTGCTACCGTCACAACCTTTAACTACCTCTCGTACTTCTTCCTCTGTTAAAGGTTGCTCCAAAAAAGCTATACTTTGATATTTCGAAACTTTAAAATTGCAATCCAAACCCCTCACTATGTTGATTTGCTACTTTTTATACTATATTACTGTTCTTCAAAATAGGATGCAATGGCCTCTTTAATAATCCAAGAATCATCAATTTCTCTACCTTGAATATAAAGATTTCCAATTTGGGGTTTGTTCTCTTCTTTCGAGGCCTTGAAGTCTCAGCAGTGGCCTAGAATACCAACACATAGGTCAATAACAGAAACTAATAATAATTGAATACTATTCATAACTTTCAAGATTAAAATTTACCTTGCTTTAATTTCTAGTAACAACATTATCACCACTAGATTTAGGGTTTGTGATAGCAAGATTAGAGTGTGTCGCGTCATATGTGGTGTTTGTTATTTTCTTTTGAGGCTTGAAGTCTAAGTAATAAACACATAATAAATATAATAGCAAAACATAAAATAATATATTTTACAATTAATCTTAGAATATTTACATATTTTGATCTTTTTAGACATGTTAACTTATTGTTGCCATATTTATGATAATAACCACATGTCATCTTCTTCCTAGCATCGACATTTTGGTTCTACCATTTCCTTCATTTGCTTGCCTTCTTCTTTTTTGGTAGGTCTGCCAGGCATCCTCTTCACTAAAAGAGGCTGAACTAGTCCTTGAATGCTTTTGGGCCAGAATTACGTTGCTTTAAATGGGTTTAACATTTGCTCTTATGCACATAAAACTGTCTCCTTGTTGAACCATGAACTTATATAATTTAGAGGGTTTGCCTCCTTATGTAGTATTACACACATAGCTTGCTAACAATGAACCTTATAATATCTCACCTCCTACATGAACAAGAGTGTTGTTGCAAAATAACACAATATGTTAAAATAAAGGATAATTATCCTAAAAGAAACTCTTACAAGAAAATTACAAGAAAGATGAAAATTTAAAACTGAAGTTTAAAAAATAAAACAAGTTCAAATTAAATTGCATAAAAAATAAATAAAAGTAATTAAAAAATGAACTAGTATAAAAAATATTAAAAAATTTTAATTATCGGGTTGAACTGAGCTTAGACTTGAAATAATCAACCCAATCCTGACCCAATTTTTCATTGGGTCTTGATTTTCAAGCTTAGCCCTTTACCAAGCTTAATATTTTTGTTCAATCCTGCAAAAAAAAAATTGAACTAACTTTCAGGCTTGGATGGATAACCCAACTCTTGACCTGAGCTTAGACTTGAAATGATCAATCCAATCTTGACCCGATTTTTCATTGGGCATTGATTTTCAAGCTTAGCCCTTTAACAGGTTTAATATTTTTGTTCGATGCAAAAAAAATTGGACTAACTTTTAGGCGTGGATGGATAACCCAACTCTTGACTTGAGCTTAGACTTGAAATGATCAATCCAATCCTGACCCGATTTTTCATTGGGCATTGATTTTCAAGCTTAGCCCTTTAACAAGCTTAATATTTTTGTTCAATCTTGCAAAAAAAATTGGACTAACTTTCAAGCGTGGATGGATAACCCAACTCTTGACCAAACCTATTGAATTCATTGTTAAAATTTTAAAAATTTTATTCATACTTTAATAAATACATTTTTGTATTGTAATAAAAAATAATAATTATAGATCCATTGTCCTATTTTATAATTTTTTTTTAATTTCTATAGGACAAGACCTTAATGACACCCTTTTATAAGTTTTAGGACTTTTGTGAAACAATATAAGGATTAAGAACTAAACTGAAACTCAAGTGAAAAGTTCAGGATTCACTTTACCCGTTAAAACATTACATATATATATATATATATATATATATATATATATATTTATTAGTGGTGGAGCCAAAAACTTTATCTAATGGGGGCTTAATGTAAATTATAAAAAATAATTATAAAATTAAAATTTTTGTATTTTGTCATAATTGTTAAAATTTTTACATTATTTTCGGTGTGATTTATATTTTGAAATCTTTACGTAATAACTTCGTTATAAATGCTTTTGAACGATAAATACAATTACCTATCATTCAACCATTGATCTCTCATTATATTAAGTAATTGAGTTTTCAAGATAATACCATCAAAGTAACACAATCAAAATTTTTTTATAGTTTTCAGTCTCAATTATTAGTTCAATAACAAAAAACTAATAGATATACTCCTAAAAAAAACTAATAGAGCACAATTGTTTTTAGTTTCAATTATTCTGATAGTAAAATCGTTCATTCCTTTTAATTTTAAAAACTCAATTCTAGAATATAGTTCTAAAGTTGCTTGCCGAAAATTACAACGAAAATTTCCTTTGAGCAAATTTAATGAGATGAACTATTTTTAAAAAAAATATATAAATGAATTATCTTTTTTGGACGGCAGGGGCTTGAGCCCCCGCTGGCCCCAACCGGCATCCGACATATACACACATACGTACATACATTATTTTCAAAACCGTGTAAGTCCATTAATTTAGTCAAAACTGTCTTGCTCAGAATAACTTCATTAGACTTTGCCACAATAATAAAAATATCCCAAGACGGTGATAAAGTGAATTGAAAATTAAATTTCCCGGAATCATCCTTTACTATCCTTTTCCAAAACTTGGAAAAGAATAGCTGAACTTCCAATATGAACGAGAAAACCTTGTACAACAACACATGGACCGTGGAATCATTATTTTAGGAACAAAACAAAATAACGTTCCAAAAACGTTTTTATCCTGATTAAATTATCTCCAGTAGCCAAGATAGAATTACTGAAGATACTGATTGATTTATCAGAATCAATTTTAAATTTACTAATTTTTGATAGGCTGTAGAAATTAATGATGGCTAAGCAATAGATTCCGAACAGCTGGCAAAGACAAGGAAAATCTCTATTGAAGTAACTTTTGAGATAAAAAGCTCATTATCCTTTGTAAATAATCTTTTTCATAGATTCATTGGCCAACATTTGTTCTAGATTGTCCATTTTATGCCAGCTTGACTTTAGTCTCAAAATTATTATAAAATTGATGGATGTTCTACATTTAGAGAAACTTCCTCTCTAACTTCCTTAATGGTGTCAAAAAGAAAATGTAAAATTATTTATTAAAATTGATCATACATCAATTTACTAAAACCGGTTATGCTAATGAAGTAAAGGTATTATGTACTTTTGAATTGTACATACCTTTTCATTTTACTTTAAAGTTAGAGGTGGCAAAAGTTGACCCGACCCGAAAAATCCGTTCGATTAACCCGAATCCAAACCCGATCGATCCG
The DNA here is from genome assembly GCA_032173925.1 of Heritiera fomes. Taxonomy (NCBI): domain Eukaryota; kingdom Viridiplantae; phylum Streptophyta; class Magnoliopsida; order Malvales; family Malvaceae; genus Heritiera; species Heritiera fomes. The sequence continues at coordinate 31,938,630 of JAPDPM010000009.1, read as the reverse complement.
ATTTGACTAAAAAAGTCAACAATCCAAATCCAACCCGATCCGAATCCGAATTGATCCGAAACCAAATTTATCCGAATTTACATTGATCCAAACCCGACCGAATCCGAACCCGAATTTATCCAAACCCGAATTCATCCGAATTTAGATTAACCCGAACCCGAATTGATCCGAACTCAAATTGACCCGAACCCAAATTGATTCGAATCCAAATTTACCCAGACCTGAAAATATTCAAACTTAAATTTAATATTACCAATAAATATTTAAATGTTAAAATTAAATATCAAAGTATTTTAATATAGTAAAAATATAATTTTTTTCAATAATATGAGTGTTATATATTTTTTTAATATAGTTAAATTTAAATATTTACTTTTATATTACATTCATTTGAACATAATGTATAATTATTTAATGATTAATCTATAATAGAGTACAGAAGCTATATCATCTACACTAATGTCTCTAATTATTCTATAAAAAATCAAACTAAATTAAAGAGATATATAGTATTGTTTTATGATATTTAGTATGGATTATTAAATCACTTTGATTCAAAAGTTATTAATTATTGTAGTAATAAAAATAAAATGAAAAAACGTAATTAATTTATGAATATTGGTAAATATATTATAAAGAATACTATCATACAGATTATTAAATATTTTGATTATTTCAATCCCAATTGTACTATAGGTCATGTAAAAAGACAATTTTATTTTCATGAGTTTTATAGTTCTTAGAAATATGGTTTTAGTTGATTTTTATACCAGATAAATTACATCAAGATGACCAAAGCTTAATCTAATAAATCTGTCAAATCGACCCGAATCCAAATCCGACCAACCCGAATTGACTAAAAAAGTCAACGACCCAAACCCGACCTTATCCGAACCCGAAATGATCCAAATCCGAAATAGACCGATTTTTCCTTGACCCAAACCCGACCTTATCCGAACCCGAAATGATCCAAACCCGAAATAGACCGATTTTTCCTTGACCCAAACCCGACCTTATCCGAATCCGAAATGATCCGAATCCAAAATGATCTGATTTTTTCTTAATCCGAAATGATCCGATCCAAACCCGATCCGACCCGCCCATTTGCCACCTCTAATGTAATATATAAGATAAAAGTAAAATTAGATTAATTAGTTGCTTTCTTTGTTTTTCAATCCTTTAATCAATTAGATATATCAAACAATGTGTTAGAACTTAACAAACCTAATGGTTTTCATCCAAGAACGTCAAAATTTCCAGGCTTTTTTTTCTTGACACTAGATCAAAGCTTAATTGACAAGAAAAGCGCTATTAATTACATTGAATATAACTATTTTTCTTAGTCCAACAGTAGAGCAGGTTGACTGTAAACAAACGTCAAGAAATATGAATTCTGAAAAAAAAAAAAAACAAAGAAAGACAACGAAAAATCAAAATCCGAAGAATTGAAAGAAATGGAAATGCTGATGGCCTGTCCGGGGGTACCCAAAAGAAAAACAGATCGTCGGAGACCAACCTAAGCAAAGCGTTGCAAGGCGCCAAGGCGTACTGTCTGTTAAATATGCAGCAAATCTCTGGACAGGATATTTGGAGTTTTTTTTTTTAATATTTGGAGATTCTTTCGGTCTTTGAATGATCCAAATCAAAGGATCGTCAACACAACACCAATGCAAAAAAAAAAAAATGTCATCTGCAATCTACCAAATGTGATTCCAAATACTTTTGATGATTAACTATGTATGTATACCTTATTGTTTTCGACTTCTTATTGGACTTAACAGATATCATTTTAAATCTATTTTAATTTAAAATGATTTAAATTCAAACAATCGAACATTTTGGCTCAAAGCCAAATTCCTAGGAAAAATCATCTGAAGGAAATATGAGAAAGAAAACAATAAATAAGAGAAATAAATATATATATATATATATATATATATATATATATATATATATATATATATCATACTAGAATAATTTAAAACACATAGAAATTAGAAGAATACATAAAAATATTGATTTTTATCAATCTCACGAACAAGATCCAAAAATATAATTAATTGACGGAGGGAGAGGCGTAGATCTGGGGATCGCTTCTTCCTTGAATTGAACAGTTCGTTCAAAAAATTCATCTATCTGTTTGATGAAAAATAAATACCTTAATAATTAATAATTAACAAAACAAGCAAATGACAAATTAAAACAAGCCTACAAAATTCTTTAAAATCCCAACCGACCAAACACTCAACTAAAGCAAAAGTCAGCAGAAATGTCCTCCAACGAATTAAATAGACGGTTTAGGAGAGCCATGCATGACTTCAGGAACAAAGACATATAAAATTAAGCACTACAACACCACAATATTCATAAAAGACTTTTTTTCATCAGCAATTGAAACTTTGATAAAACGTCATTATTCTTCACCAGCAATTGAAATTATGTTAATTTTCCCTTTAGTTTGATTCCTTCAAGTCCATTAAACTAACGTGTTTTGACCTGTATACTCAAAAGACACATGTGAAACATATATATGAAACATAACCCAACCCAATGTAATTTGAATCGGATTTGTTTAAACTAGTTATTTGTTGGAAAATAAGGGTGACAACTGTCTTTTTTTTTTTTAAAGAAAATTGTCTACCGTCTTAATCTCGTGCTTCTAAAAAGGGCTTGACTAAATGTCATGTTTGGCCTTTATGCTATAGCAAATTTTTTAATATTATGCTTGCACTTTAAAAATGTTTAATTTGATATTTGAAAAATCAAAATGTGTGGTAATACGGTATATGATGTTAACATAGTTAACCAAAGATGATATAGCATATGAATAATCTGGTGATGTCCTCATGCCAAATCAACATAACATGATCACTTGTACACAAGACATCTGCGCAGCTCATGTGGCAATGACGTGTATATGAATGACACATGTCATATTTAAATAAAAAATACAATTTCTATTTTTTTGAATTTTTTGAATTTTTTTCTCTCTTCAAAACCTCTCCTTTCTTTCTTTTTCCTGCTCCTCCTCTCTTTTCTTTTTCCTGGCATATTGGTGCTAAAATCTAGCCAAGTAGCTGAATCCACAATGAGTAAGCCAAAAATAATTTGAAAATAGACTAAAGTAGGCCCGAACCCCACCAAGCTCACCTTAAAAGCGATGTGAACTTACTTGTTTTTAGGGCATTTTTGAAATATCTATGCTAGATTTGACTTCTTACCACCAGATTCACACTTGTATGCCAAAAAAGAAGGAAAAGGGGGATCAACAATGAGAAAGGAAAGAAAGAAAAGTGAAAAGAAAGAATAAATAAACATAAAAGAAAAAAAATATTTTTTTAAATTTTTTTATTTTTAAAAGATAATATTTATTTTTAAAAATTATATTTTAGAATTTTTTAATTTTAAAAAAATGTTGAGAAATGAAATTTTCAAAAAATCTTTTAAAATTTTAAAAGCTTTTTTCAAAATAAAAACATATTCTTAAAAATAAAACTATTTTATAAATATTTTTCAACTTTATTAATTAAAATTTGTTGGACTATCATTCTTTGTGTATTTGTTGGACTATCATTCTTTCATCTCCCGTGTTCTAAAATTTGAGTCCTAATATATTTTCTTATGTTTGTTGTGATATTATACACACAAGTTTTAGGAAATATTTTTTATATTGTATACAAATTGATTATTTTGAAATCTTTTTCATGATAATGGAAGAATATATAAATTATTGAGGATAAAAATAAACTCGTATAAAACAATTTCGCATAGTTGTTATCACATGACTTAAAATCTACATGCAAGAATTAAAAGCTGAAGCAATCATGCATAAAATTTAAGAATTCGATAAAACTTATCTAATATTTCGATGAAAAACTATTAACCTTCTCTTTGGTAAGAAACATTCATTTTCTTCTTCACATCTTCAGAGTCTTCTTCCTTTGATGTTGGTAGTAATGGCCTACTTAGATCAAGCACATAAGATAAATCTAGATTCAGAATCTTTAAACTTGTATTCAAAGAAAGTTACAAGATAATGTTTTTTTTTTTAATCTTTAAAATTGTTAGCAAAATAAGAGACAGAATACAAAAAGAAAAAAATGATTAAGGGGAAAACTTTAGTCACTATCCTTAGGGATTCAAAAATCTTGCAAGATACAACATAATTTAAAAAAATCTCTCCAAACAAGTAGGGAATTTTAGAATGAGAATTAAACACATAATTAACTCTAGATATTTATAATGGCCAATAAACATTTTAAATAGACATGTTTTGTCTAAAAGATATCTCTTCAAATAAGTTATGTATTTTAGATATTACTTTTGTCTAAAAGATACTTCTTTAAATAAGTTATTTTTCTTAAACATCACTTTTGGACTAATTATTTTTATTGGAATTAGTTATGTCTATTAGACATAACTTTCTAAGAAATTATGTCTATTCAAAATTTATCATACATAACTTTTGGCAACATAAACTTAATTTCCTAACTTAATATTTCAAACTACTTAACAATTTATTTTAAGGATTTTTATATTTTTAAACTTTACTCATTAATAATGTGACTCGATTGATTAACATTTAATAATTATACACGGCCAATACAACAAATATAAAACTTTTTAAATTAATCATACGTGGCTGTCACTAAAACAACCACTTCTCGACCACTTGTACCCCATCTAGCAGCTACGTGTACTATAATTATAATTATAATTCTATTTGCTGACAAAACTGATGACATAGCATTAAATTATGATGTGTCATTCTTGGATTAATCATCTGCCACGTCTTCATATCTGTTTAACGATGTTAAGCTTATCCTCATGTTTCACCCGTAGAGTGTTGACAAACCATTTGGTATACAATATACAACTAACGTATTTGGGCTTTTTAAAATGCAAATATGTCAATAAAAAAATTTACAATAAACTGTGACCAAACATTAACATGTGAAGTCTTCACTGAACTTGGTTCCTCTTTTGTCTTTTTTATGTTTTCTCCCGTACCTCCTTTCTCTATGTAAACAAGCATCTTTAGACTACACGATTTCAGACATTGTGTACTATATATATTTCAATGGTTGTTTTCTGTTTGTGCGAATGACAAAAATTATTTCCCTAGACAGAAAAGACTGAAAAAGCAGGCTTTTGTTCATTGTATTTTTACTTTGAAGAAGCGAAGATGGTTCCAACTGGCTTCCGATTCAACCCGACCGATGAAGAGCTTATCGACATGCTGAGCCAGAAAGTATCTGCGAATACTGTAATGGCGCCGCCTTTGGATTTCATTGTTGAAAGAAATATTTATGAATTAGAGCCGCAAGATCTTCAATGTGAGGCATTTTTCCTTCTTCTTTACCGTACTAATTGTCTGGTAGCTTTAATGCAAACCCTGAATCTCTTATTTTTCTGAATCTATATATGTTTCCTAATCAGTTGCATGTCAATACTTTTTGGCACATTAAAGTCCAACATTTAACACGTAAAGCTATCAATTTAGGATCATGTGATGTCTGAGCGTGCAAGGAACAGAATCCCTTGTTTGACGGAACATGCATCAATCATGTATCAGACCAACAATCATAATTCGCATGTTTCATCCATCGCTAACATTTCTACTGGCTTTACTGATAGGTTTACTGATAGGTTGATATTTCTTTCTCGCATGAACAAGTATCAGACCAACAATCATAATTCGCATGTTTCATCCATTGCTAAAATTTCTACTGGCTTTACTGATAGGTTGATATTTCTTTCTCGCATGAACAAGATGATTCAATAAATATGATTACATGTAATTTGAACAGGTTTGAAATTCTCTCTTCTCCGATTATAAAACAGTATTTCTCAGACTCATACGTGCTTTGTGCAGGGACTCAAAGTGGGGGATTAAACAAGAACGAAAGGTATTACTACTGTAAGAGGGAGAGTGATTCAAGAGAAGTGACGGGTCGAGGATGGTGGAAGGCAACAAGCCATGTGAAGACAATTTCCGCTAATGGACGAGTGGTGGGTTACAAACGACCCCTAACATTTCACAGGTTTAGGGATGACCAAAGCAAGCGCAAAGATGCCATCAAGACTGACTGGATTATGCATGAATATAGCCTTCACTCTATTCCAACGGTTTGGAGTTTTTTCCCAGACCAATATAATTTATAATCTTCTTTTCTAACATGGAGTAATTTTAAACGTTAATCCTAAAATAAAGCACTCTTGTAAAAACTAGATTTCATGTAAACTTTTTACTTTATAAAACTATAAATTAGCATATTAAAACACTACTACCCTCCTTTTCTTTCCTGGATTCTATATATATATATATATATATATATATATATATATATATATATATATATATATGAATCTCTCAAATTCTTTTTTTTTATCCAGATCATTCTCATATGGATTTAACTATCATCAATCATAATTGTTCTTCCGATTTATTTTAAATATTTTATTTATATACTTAAAATTAATTAAACATTTTAAAAGATTTTTTTAAAAAAATAAAAACATTGGCAATATTTTTGTTTAACTCTTACAACTATAATTTGGATGAAATCACATATTTTTGTGCCCATTTGCCGAATCTCCGCTAACAAAAATATATATAGTTCAATTTTCATTCTAAGAATTCAATTTTCCTCCTAAAATTTCTTGATTCTTTTTTTTTTATTATTTCTAGATTTCGATACATTTTCCCCTTTGTCTCCTTAAGTTACAGTTTTGTAATTTTTTTCACATGTTGAAAGATCTAAATATTTGTAATTTGGATTATGCTCTCATTCTCTTTCTCTTATCCACCCTTCACGTTCCTCCAAATTTGATGATCCAAAATGATTGTGGTAAGTCTCTCAGTTGAAAATAATGAAGAGTAGTCTTGCTTCTGGGGTACAAATTCAAATAAAAAGAAACAAATTAAAGAAGAAGAGGGATGAAAACTTGAAAAAAATAGAGCTTCAACTTGTGCTAGACTTGGATTTTGATATTTTTTTTCTTTATTTGTTGAAAAGTCGAGTTGAGTAACAAATCTATGGATTGTACGTTTCCGACAAAAAGAATCTTAAAACCTGGTTTTTTGTTCCCGTTTACGTAGGAGTGGAGACTCTGTAAGATTAAGTACAAAGGAAAAGAAGGGCTTAAAGAAGACACGATGGATGGTATCAGCAACAATGTTCGTCCTCCATCGATGAGCTCAGATGTTGGAAGCAGCAGTATTTCCGTAAGTCCCATGCAGTTGGAGCACTCTGCTGTTGAGCAACAGCAGCAGACATTGCTGCCGCCATTACCTCTGAACAATGATTATGAAAATTATTTCTTTCCAAGCTCAAACATCACGAGAGCTTTTGATGATCCGCAGCAGCCTTCCTCATCATTTGATCTTCCAAGTTCTTCGATGTCAATACTGACACCAAGCTATCATCACTTTGTCCAACAAGACAACCAATCAGACGCCACGGATCAACCATTTCCAGAGCTGTGGTCCTGGGAGAACTGGCATTAATTAATCCATTGTTTATAGAACGAAGCGGAGGCCAGCTATTACATAATGAGGATTGTATGAAACAGTTACACTACGTTAGCATATATCACTTCTATTTAAATTATGTCACGTAATTATATTGTTAAAAAAAGTCAATAATTTATTATCAAAATCATTAAATGAGTCTATTAAAATAAATATTCATCATTTAATTATTATATATAATTTGTAATAAATAATTGATTTTTTTAACAATATAATTACGTGATATAATTTGAATAAAAATGATATATAATGATGTGAATTAACCATTTCCTACCATCCTCTCTCAGCTACTGTAATAGCTATTCCGTGGAATCGGGGTTTTAAATCAAACTAATTACGTTGTGCTTTCAGTTTTCCAGCTCAAATTCGAATATTTGTATTTGTTTTATTCCGAGACTGTGATCTCCTTTATTTAAAAAAATGAAAGAATGTAACAAAAAAAAAATGAAAGAAATAATTTTGTTTTAAATATTGATGTGATGTGATCTATTGATAGATTACTTTACTTTTAACCGGATTCTTTTTCTAATTTAAAATACCAAAAACAAGAGCAACGAGTCTAATTATTTTTTTTTAATGGTTTTAGTTATCCCACAAATAAAATGATTTAATCTCTTTTTTCTCGTGAAATATATAGTTGTCATAACGTATTAAATTTTGAGAAATCTAATTCCTCATGAAATATATATTGTTATAACTTATTAAGCTTCAGAAAACTTAATAACTAGACACAAAGCTATAGAGTCACTACCGACCATTTTAATTTAATGTGTCATTGGTGACCTATTCAAACTATTGATAAGACTAGTTGATCTATGTTCAAAAATTATAGGTTTAGGAGTATTGTTACGTGTGAGGAAGAATTAGCACCTTCATAACACTTTTCTTAAAATGGTACAAAATAGTCTAAAATTATCGTACTTTTACCTTTTACTTTAATTTCGATTAATTAAATATTTGAAAAATCTTTTAAGTCTCCTCTATTAAACTAGTTAGATAACTCAAAAGTTTTTCTCACCTCAAGATATTCAAGTAGGACCAATTACTTTTCTTGAAGAGACTCTATTGTCGAATGATTTAAGTACATTATGAAAATTCCTATGTTGACTTGCTACCCAAGTTTATCATCCTAAATTTATTATTTATATTTACTGTTATTAATTTAACTTTTAAATTAATTTCTTTTGTTATTTTTATTCTTCTTTCAAATAAACACGAATTATTTAATATCGAAAATTTTTCTTAAGACCTTCCATCAAGCTAGTCAGACCTTAAGAAAATATTCTCATCTTAAGAATTTTTAAAGAAACTATTTAAGTGCTAATTCCATTTAAATTCCATCATCAGATTCATATTTATTCAAATATTCATTATTATTTTATTTCTACTTATTTTAATTGTTCACTAATTCTTAATTATTTAACTTTATTATTTATCAATTTAATTTTTATTCTTTGTACCAAAAAATTTAATTTTTATTCTTTATTTCAATAATGAGCATATTTTTAAATTACTATTTTTCATTTTAATTTAATTTTCATGTTTTTATAATTAATTTGATTTATTAAATATTAAAAATATCCTCTTAAATCTTCTATCAAGCTAATAAGACTTAAAACTCTCTTCACTTCAAGATATTTAAAAGTACTATTCAAGTGCACTTCTTTTAAAATTCCATCGTCGAAATAACTCATTTTCACTTCATAATCTATAAACAATTTAGATTTATTATTAATTTAATATTCAAAAGTGAATTTTATTTATCTTAACCTAATTTGGTATTTCTAACTATTTCTTGATTTAAATATAATTTTAAATAAAGCAAGCAAAATTATCAATACGAGCATGTGCATTAGAATTAAACATATTAATTAATTCTACTAAGAAACGAATTTGTTAAAACATGCCACTTGTTTACTCTAACTAATTTAATTAAATAAACATAACTAATGAAGTTATTTAAGCTTAATAATCACAAATCTCATGTATACTACTTTCTAAAATAACCATCTTAACAATTACAAATGAGCAAATCAGTAAATAAGCACAAGACGCCATGTGCACATTCATGAACCGATAATCCATTAGTTAAATTAAATAATCATTCCAACTCAAAGCAAAATTGGATAGGGCAAATTTAGCAGCCTAAAACAAACTTAGCAGCAAATGAACAAGTCCATCAATGAATAAACCAAGAATAGCCCACAAGTCAACATATGGGAAATGCGCAACAGAGTAAACTTGCCAAAGCAAATTAAATGGAAAGCTAGATACACGTACAGATGAACACTTGGTCAAATATTCTAAGTACCAAAAGTAAATCCAATTAGGGAATATATGGTGTTATTAAAATATGAGAAAAGTTGTACCTGCCTCCACCAATCGCTTTATCCTTTCCTTCCCAAACCGTTTCTCCTTTCTCTTTCAATTGAAAATTCCCGGCTCTTCCTTCTTCTTCACGTGGGTGCTAACAGAGATGCAAAAAAGCTTATGGCAGGAACGAACGACTGGTGTTTTGGACGCAGCAGCAAGATGACGAAGATGGTGAGCAAGGTAAGGCTCAGCAGGATGAAGTGTAGGGTGGCAGTAAGTGGGCTTGCGAAGATGAAGCAAGGAACGCGTGACAGAGCAAGGCTGGCAAGGAATCGGGCAGCAGCAAAGTTGATGACACGATGACGATGATGGGTGTTTTTGTGTGTAAAACAGGGGCGCGATGATGTGATACAGAGCAACATCAAGCTCCCCCTTTCTTTTCTTGTACCCTTTTTAATATTGTAGCCCCTGTTTTATGGACCTAAAATCTTTTTTTTTTGGTAGTAATTGAAGATCAAGAATCAATTTTTTAAGAAATTTTATATTTCAAGAACCGAATCTTAGATTAGATATTATTTTTGATTTTTCTTTCCAACAAATTTAAATTATTTTTCAATCTTTTAATAAACCCATTTAATTCTATTCTCCTATAAAAAATAATTTCGATTTCCTTTCCTTTTTTTTTCCAAGTTATTTTATCGAAAAATAAAAATAAAGAATAGAAATCAAAATAAAAATTTATATCTAAATTTAAATTAAAAATCAAAAATCAAAAATAAAAATAAAAATAAAAATAAAAAATGAATAATAACAAATAAAATATCTAAAAACTAACTAATAAAAAATATTTGAAAAAGATTCGGACAAAAATGATGTCTACAATAGTAAATAAATATAATTTGTAGACCAAAGACTGTGTGTTTAACTGATTTGAGGCCCCAAACTATTACTTAAGATTATTTTTTTTCTCTTTCTCTTATTACATGCTTTGTTTATGGGTAATAATAACAAGGAAATTCTATGGTAAGGTAAAAAAATTTTGACTTTACTGTCAACACAAAAACACATGATTAATCGTAAATTTATTGTCATTATGCGTAGAATATGTTAGAAGTATCGTAAACATATGATAATAAACATAAACACATTTTGTATAAAATTATCATTTGTAAACCTGTTCAAGGGTCGAGCTACCTGCCCAAACTTGAAGGCACACACATTTTTTTAGTAGACTTGGGCAAAAATATTAAGTATGTTAATGAGCTTAGGCTTGAAAATTGAGGCCCGTTAAAATATAAGTCGACCTTGAGTTCACTATTTGAAGCTCAAACCACGCTCGGCCCTTCTGGTTTAGCTATAGATTCTTTTACTAGCTTTTATATTTGTAATAACTAAAATTTCTATATGTATTTGAGCAATATATGACTCTTTGAAAAGTACAAGATTGCTTGATTTCTCAGTTTTCGATGTAATGCGGCAAACTTCCGTATGGGCAAGTATGTGAGCCCCACAGGAGTACACCTACCCAGATATATCTAAATCATCATATAATGGTGATATCTAGCCTCTGGTAGGCCATCCTAAGCCATTTAATTATGATTTTAGCCATTTATGGTAAATGTGCAACAATGAGAATGACCGTTTTATTTATAGGTCGTCAGGTCAAGTGGTCAAAACCAACATTGTGAATGGACTTTAGGGGTCATATTGAATTATGTCAAAGCCTCAAATTGTCATGTTAGACCTCGTGTCAAAAAAAATTTTACGATTGGATAAAAAATGATCAAAATAGGTAAAGCCAAGCAAAAATCTCATTTGCTCTCTCCATGGCCTACCACCTTAAGCTAATTCCCTTACTTTTGTCTCTAATGCATATGACATGCATGGAAATAATAAGGATCTCACCTGCCAACTTTGTAGGAACCAATAGGAAGAGAAATAAAAGAAAATTAAAGAAAATAAGAAAATAAGAGATAAATATGAAACATTAGCTTAATTTCCATTAGTTAGTTCCCTTATCCTACACCTTAGGTGCTAAAATGAGCCTAATATCACCCCTTTAACCCACGACAACCCCATATTTCATACCTAAATCATGACTAATGGAAGAAAATTAGAGAAAAGAGAGAATTAAGGAAACCCTCCAAAACTGTGACCTAACCTTGCTTCATTGATTTTTCACTTCTAAGACCTTCTACTAACTCTCTTTCATCTCATCTTCATCATAGATCATTGGTTTTCCAAGTGGTGTAAAGAAACACCAAGCTTCCAAGTATAGATCTAGTTTTGGCTAAGGTAGGTTATTGTACCTAGAGATTGTTTCATGCTTCCATATTGATATATGATAATTAGTGACTTATACTGAAGTGTTCTATGGTTTGTTTTGATTCAAAGCCCTTAAGGCTAGGTGGTGTGTTCGGCCAACAAGAGGAGTTTAAGGGTAAGTTGAGTTATAAGCCATGAATTTGATATATGTTGCTTAATTTGAAGTGTTATAAATGTATGTAATGTTAAATTGGTATGAACATGAGTATATCATCAAGTGTCAAGTTCAGCCACCTAGGGTTTAGCCAGAAAATGTGGTCGGTTCAAAGGGCTTTTAGTGTATGTGGTGTAATTCATGTAGTGGAGTTTGCACAATGTGTTAAAGTGCATTGAAATTGAGAGTATGACATAGTAAAGCATTTGGCCAAGTTGAAGGGCACATGAAATCCATGTTATCAATCCTTGGTTAAGTGATATGTTAGTGTTTATGAACTGTATAATTGATTGGTATAAGTAGTGTGAAGTGAAACTAAGAGAATGTGACATTTTGGCAACTAAAGACATGTTGGTGTCCTAAATGAAACTAGTGAGTAAAGATATGTATGATAGGTTTTAACATGATCTCAAAGTGTAACAATGTGTATGGTGTGTGTTTGTAGTGAATTGACAACAAATTAGTGGTGTAGTGATCATAAAGGTTGAGCTTGAACAAGTGCTCATTAGTCAAAGCTTTGGTAAGTTAATTACGCAAGATGCATGTTAGCATTGTACAATGTAAGTTTGAGTACTAAAAACATTGATTTTGTCTATATCGAACCACATATATGAACATATGCCAGTACTGCCTATTAGGACATACTAGCCTAATTATGGTGTTTGTGGCTATATATATATATATATATATGTATATGATCGCGGATGTGAATTCTAGATTGTGAATATTAACTCTGGATTGTGAATATAAACTCTGGATTGTGGATATAAACTTTGGATTAGACTTAGCAATTCATGTTTATAATTCTTTTTCGTGTCATGTAAAATTGTGTTCGTATCGGGTAAAACACGAAAATTTTTTGTTAAAATTTGTGTCGATACGAAAAATCAAAAACCTTATTTTTAGCATTTAACCTACTCATATATGATTTTTACTTAATTTAGCCCGTATCACCTTCGTATCATTTATTTGTATCATTTTCGTGTCGTGTCACTGTGTTGTGTCTAGAATTGCCAGGTCTACACTGGATTGTGGATATTATTTGATTTACAACTTAGGTAGCGAAATATAGTAACTCAAACCTAACGAAGTAAGTTTTAGAAATCAAATACCATAAGTGAAAAGTCTGATTTACTGAAACATGTCTATTCTACATATGACATTTCATGCATAGCACGGTAGTGATGGGATTTTTAACTTGGCATGGATTCACTTCTAAAGCTTTAAAATCTTGAGTGTAAAATATTTTGAATTACATTGATTATATGACAATATTGAACTACCATCAAACATATTACTTGTGAGAGTTTCTTATACTATTACTGTTACACATATCAGATATCTCATTGCTACTAAATTCCTGTGTATTTCGCAGGTAATGGGAGAAATGGTGTAGTAGGCCTCATCGGCTCTATAGTGCCTGAATAGACGTGAGACTAGTCAGACATGAAATGGGAGGCCAAATAAACATAAAGTAAGAATTTTGAACCCAAATCTCCTTATTTGAATTATTTTGAGAAGCGTGCCAACAATTTAGCGTGCCAACAATTTAGAAAATGATGATTAACGACACAGTTCAGTTGCATTTTTGTAAATTGTGATCAAACTAAATAGACTTTTGACTTAGTGATTAAAGAATGATAATCTGCTTGAAAATAAGTCCTAGGCTATGTCAATAGATAGATCGAATTGGTAGTTAAAATAGAAATTTACGTGATTAACCCGATAGGGGTAATTTCTTAATTTCACATTTACGGTAAATCGAACTTTGACCAAACCACCTTTATTCATCAAAATATGTTTAATAATAATTTTTAGTGATGAAATATGAACTTTTAGACTTCAATTGCATAGTTAGAAAAATTACAGAAGCTTAAGGGCATTTTTGTCCAAAAATCTCATAACCAAGGGCAAAATGATCATTTTGATCCTATGTAGAGTATTCTAAATTCTTCCACACAACCAGCCAGCCACTTCATTTCATCTCTTCTTCAACCTTACGTTCATCCATCATAACCAAGAGCTTGGAAAAACAAAAACTTCATAAAATCACCATTAAAACAACCTTATCTCACCAAGATCATTTCTACAAAATTGTTCTTCTCTTCAAGCTCTGTAAACACATACCCATAGATCATTGGAAGAGTGACAAAATCAAGCAGAAAAAGAGCACTATACCATTCGACCAAGAAGAGGTAATACAATGCTTGTTGTTTCTTTCAATTCTAATGGTAGTTAATGATAAATTCAAGTGTGTTAAACATGATTTTGATGTTGGATTGAGTTGAATTTCTCTAAATCTCTTCTTAGGGCTTTTAGCCAATGAGGGAAGTGTAGGAATTCATGTTGTTTGATGCATGAAAATGAAGCTAGATGAATGTAGAAACATGTAAAAGCATGAAATTAAAGAGAAATTGTTGGAAACTCATGAATTTGGCCACATGTACCATTCGACCATTATAAGGGGAAGGGGTTTTTGTGCTGTGTTTGATGAGTTTGAAGTGCCAAAGTACTGTAAAAATTATGAGGAGTCCAGTGATGCAATCAGAATTAAAATCAGACTTAAAACGGTGAAGTTGTGTTTTAGCATCGATAGAATTTACACTAGTTTAATATTTTCAATATACAATATGGCTGCATTTAGTAGTGAAAAATAGTTTAAAAATTAAAGTGAGGTGAATTAATAATTAAAAATTAAAGTGAGGTGAATTAATAACGTTGGTGAAATGCTTTACAGCTCGGGAGGATTAAATTACGTATGGTGTTATCGAGAAGATTGCTAACACTAAACAGGTAAGGGATGAGTATGGAAGCTGTAGGGATATTATGAATGCATGAATTTATTGAAATAATTTTATAGAATTATTTTAGAACTCAATTGCTTTGGGGTTGTGGAAATTGTGGCTTCTAGCTGTTATTTTGAACTGTATTTAAAGTGCAAGAAGGTTAGGTAAATAGTAGCCATTATGTTGCTGAAATTTCTTGGAAATTTTATAAAAATATCATGAAATATTTTAAGTGCATAATTTAAGTGACTCTCATAAATTTTGGTATTTTATTTAATATTTTTCATAAAATAATGTTTTATTGAAAAACAATATTTAAATATTCATGTTATCAAATTTAATTAAAGTGAAGCTACCAGTATGTTCCTATAAGTGTTTCACAGTTTAATAGAATGTTTACAAAAGTTATCACCAAGATATGAATATTTGATAAATTGTTTTCACTGTACTGTTTACTGTGTTACTTTATATCTTTATGGAATGACAAAAGATTTTAACGAGATTTATTAAATTCTATAAAGGTGATTATATTGTTTATAAACTACTTTGAGACTGTTGATAAGTCTCTAAAATATACATTTTTTAAAGTATTTTATTGTATCAATTTTGATAAAATTATGGAATTTTAATATAATTTCTTCCCAATTTAATTAAATTGTTTTCATGTGTAGGAAATTCAAGAAAAATGAGGAAATTGAGAAAATGGCAAGAAAATCAAAGAAAAATGGTTGGATTTGGTGTTTAAACCTTAACCTTAAACCTAACCCTTTTCCAAGACCCCTAAAACCTTTAACCCATACTCTACCATATTCCACTTAAAACCTACCCCATTATCACATAAAGCCCAAATACACTTAGCTCACTTTAAATCCCAAAATTCATATGCGAAAATAAAATACTCCAAATCCAACCCATAAGTATGGGACATCATCTTTATTTTTGGGAGATGTCCAACCCAAGGACATGTCAAAGAGTCCAGCCCAAAGAAAGGTGCTGCCAAGGAAGGAGAACCAATGGAGCCCTAAGGAAATAAAAAGATGAAGCTACCGTAGGTTGAAGAGTGTGGAGGGGAGGCTGTGTGACACGGTCTTGCCTTCAACATTTTATCCCCTGTTGTGACATCCTCGTTACTCCCAAATATCAATTAACTTTTTCTTTCACATAGGGGTGGTTAGGCAGCTCGTCGGAGTCATCCTTCTCACTTTTTACCTCTCATATCTAAAACTCTTAACATGGCATTATCAATTTCGATATAAAATATTACTTATGTACGTACAGGATCTTCATTACACATAGACTTAAAGCTCTTGTAAAATTTTATACTAATTCTCTTATGACATTACATCCCCAACATAGTTCATTATACATCATTGTACTATACCGTATTTTGAAATACATGACAAAACGAATATCTACCTTCAAGGAAGATGGAAGCGTGCCTCGAAGGAATGCTATAGCTAACCCAAAAATATGCTCCTCTGTATTGAACAGAGAATCACTTCAAATAGTTTGAAAAATGTTGTAAATGAGTGAGTTTACGCTTAGTAAGAAATATATATATAAAAGAACGTACTATGTCGCTATATGCTGGTTTCTTATTTGGCTCTATAATGTCATGTGGAAATCTTTGAAATCGAATATCAAATACTTTTGATGGTTTTCAAATATCATGTAAACAATAAATTAAGTAACATAAATTCAAGTAAATCGGATAATGGCATATGCATCATCACATAAATCTCTTACATATATTCAAGTAATTCAAATACTTGCATATGCCTTAAATCACTTGAAATCACATATATAGATGTCTTTAAAATCAAGTGGAGACTATTAACATTCCAATTCAATCATGCACCAGATAATATCCCGTGAGGGAAAGTGGCGTACCCATGTAAGGGCCAGGAATCCTCCCTTAGCCAAACACATATCAGAGACAATTGGCCAATGTTGATAGGCCACAGTGAACACTAGTCAAGTGACATCTGTGGCACTGAGGATCGGACTAGGGTTCCTCAACGAAGTATAGATACAGATACAGATACTAAGGACTTGATTAGAGTCCCATAGCTAGATACAGATAATATGCATGATCATAAAAGGAGTCCATAGTCTCAAAACATTTGTCATATACTTCTTTAGTAATACCAATGTACTTATATAGAACAAGCTTTAAAAACATCATTTGCAAACAGGGCGATCGACTGGTTTTATAGGGCAGTCGACTGCTATCACATATATCATTTTATTAAATTTAATTTCCTTTAAAATTCAAATATTTCAAAATCCGAAAACACATGGGGGGCAGTCGACTAGTCCCATATGGCAGTCGACTGGTTTTGAAATAGAATGCCTTCCGAGAAAAGGCAGTCGACTGGTTTCGCAAACAAAATGCTTCTGAAAACAGGGCAGTCGACTGGTCATATAGCAGTTGACTGGTTTTGCAAACAAAATACTTTTTGAGAAAATGGCAGTCAACTATTAAACAAGGCAGTCGACTGGTTTTAATCGGTTTTCGAAAAAAGTTATGTTTTGGTTGTCTCTAGGCAGTCGACTGTTACTTAAGGCAATCGACTGCTCCTAGCAATTTGGTAATTAGGAGGAAAACCCGAATTTGAAACTTCATGCACTTCAATCAACTTTTATTTCATCCCAAAACATTTAAAACATGCGAACATAGCCACCCTACGTCCGTTACATATATTCCTTACCTCAATAGTCAATAATTCACTAGCTTGGTTGCACCAACACTTATCTTTTACTTCTTCAAAGCTGCACAAATTCATAATAACCATTAACAATTTTAATCATCACTTAAATCAATTCTTTCTAAGGCTTCCTTTTACACCTAGACATCATCTTACAACATTCAAGTGACAAAACCCTCTTTTGACCAAACCATTCAAATCGCAACACTTAATCTTCTTTCATTTTAACACCACAAGCATATTATACCAACATAACACAACTTTAAACCAAAGATAGAGTTAAGAGAAATAATTTATTCTCTTACCTTTGTTAGTAACCAAAACTAACAGCCACAAGATCTCTCCAAATACTTGGATTCAACCTTTCAAATTCCAAGTATAGCTAAGGCTAGTGCTGAGGATTGATTTTTGTTTAAGGAGCTTGTTGATTCGATGGAGGAACAAGGTAGTTTGTCAAGGTGAGTACGGAATGAAAACTTAGAGAATTGAGAGAAAGAGCAATGGCTGCCGACTCTTGTTGATGAAGGTGATGACAATACAATTTCATTTAATGCATATTAATCCATATACTCATCATTTTGACCGTTGAACATTTGACTATTAATTGCTCTCATTTTCCATATGCCACATGTCACTTAATTACCAAAAAATCTAATATTTATTTTCTCATACTCCAAATATTTTCATAACATCAAAGTTAATTCCTTAACTATCAATTTCATTATTCCTCCCATGTCCCATATATTATTCATATGTCAAAATTTCATATTTATTTGATCATTCTAGCTTGGAATACTTTACAAATAGGGAAAAATTACGGGAATTTGGGGATTTCACACCTGTTTCTTGGATTCTAGCTACTATTTTAGTTTCAACCTTACTTTACAATTTTCTTTCAAGTTCTACAATAATTTCGATATAGTCTACATTTGGTTAGAGAGTTTTAAAATATAGTTTTGTTTAAAAAATCTTTTAATTTATCAAAAGTTAATTCAGTTATTTGTTTCTTCTTCAAGTTTACATGATGTTGGGTTTTGTTTTAATTTTCATCTACAGGTTCTATTTTCTTATCGTGATTTCTTTTGTGCCCTTTTCTTCTTTCTGTTCCTTAATAATTCGACTCATTAATATCTTAGTTTTAATATTAGTTTTCTAATTCTGAAGTCAGTTTTTTCTAAAGTTCCTTGTTGTCACGGTTTTGTTTGATTTCTCTCGTTTTTATTTCTGTTTACTCTGTTCCTGGCTGTGTGCTTTTGGTTCTGCCTCCATTTGTATGGTTTACTGGTTTGCTAGTCGCTACCTCAAGCTGGCTGTGTGTGAAATTAAGAGCGAAGCATTAGAGTTGCGTGTAGGTTGTTGGCTCGAGGAGTTGGATGGGCATGTGCGTGGGTAAAGTTGTAGAACAAGGGACGTGGCTAGCATTTTGCTGCACCGAACTGTGTTGTTGAAATGTGTGGCGTGGCTTGCAGATGGCTCGGACGTTGCGTGTAGGTTGCTGGCTCGAGGAGTTGGATGGGCATGTGCGTGGGTAAAGTTGCAGAACAAGGGACGTGGCTAGCATTTTGCTGCACCGAACTGTGTTGTTGAAAAGTGTGGCATGGGCTTGCAGATGGCTTGGATGTGGTTAGCAAGGATGGACACTTGTTTCATTGGCGACTCTTTTAATTTCTACAAGTATTTTTAGTGAAGTGGTTTATGCTTTAATATATTACTTTAGTAGTTTAAGGTTATATTAGAATAATTTAGGTTTTTAGCTTATTAGTCATTTAATTAATTAGTTATTATTTATATTTAATTAAAGCAAAATTCATTAAATATTTAGTTGTGGCAATTTTTAATTTTATTAGTTAGAGTCAATTTTAGTTTAAATTAGGTATTTAATATCATGTGCTTTAAATTTATTTAGTCTTTTCTTTCTATGTTCATTAAATTTAATTGCATTTTACTTTGCTTAATTTAATTTGCATTTTTCTTTATTTTTTATGCTTTTTTTTCAATTAAAATTTCATTCTCTTCGATTTAATTTTAAATTTTAGTTTTATTTTATTTTAATTATTTTAGTAGTTAATTGGATTCAAGAAAGTGCTCATTTCCTTGAATAAATCTAAGGTGACCAATTTTATTATTTAGTCAAATGACTTAACTAATCTCCATGGGACAATAATTCGGGACCTAAATCCTATATTACTTGTTAGGCCCCATATCTTGTTTAAGTGTTACTGTACTGTTAGTGTTATTGTTGCTGTTTGATACTAATCATACCATCAGTGTCCTAGTTGTCACCTGATCAGTGCACATTGAAGACATCTATAGACTATGGCCATATGTCTCACATGTTACCATTACTATTCCCTTTAGGGATTATTGCTATAGCATGATATATTCTGGGTGTTGCCTGGTTTCCACCACATGTTATTGTTTATTGTACTGTTTTCTTGAACTGTTTCTGACACTGAAGTGATTACTATTACTGGATTGTTTACCGCACTGTTTACTGTATTGTTTTACGTACTGTGTTTAATAATGTCGTAACGGCTTCGCGCTCGACGATTTTGAAAATTACATTTAAAAACAAAAAAGGAGTCGCCACCAATCTTTTTTGACTAGGTGTGATTGGCCACCTAAAAATGTTTATCTTTTTAACAAAATCTCAAAATTAATTAAGTTTTATTAAAAAGACAAATTTGGTCTGCAAAAACAAAACTTGGGTTCGGGGGTACGGTTACGCGTGGGGAAGGATTAGCACCCCCACGACGCCCGTTAAAAAAACGGTACCATAATAATCATGTGTTATCCTTTTTGTTTTAATAAAATGGTCTTAATTTAATATTTAAAATTAATTCCTTTTTTATTTCAATCTTTTTATTCTTTTTTAATTTTGAAACATTTACGTTTTATTTTTTTATTTGAAATAAGTGAAAATCTTTTGTATTGAAAATTATTCCGAAGTACCCCAATACTCTGGTAGCATTTCGGATAATTTCCTCACCTAGAGATTTCTTAAGAATCACTACTTGTGAGTTCTATAGAATCTCATCATCAGAAGATTCACACTCGTTTCAAAAATTATTATGAATGCATATGATGCAAACAGATAATGAATGATGCAAATGAAACTTTAAAACAAATTTTATTTATTTTGATTCTATTGATAAAACTCTTGATATTGAGAAATTTGGCTAAATATCCCAATACTCTGGTAACATTTAGCTAATTCCTCTCACCTAGGGATCAGTCAAGAAATCACTACTTGTGAGTCTCATGACATCCCATCCTCGGAAAATTATTATCAATTTCCCTTTTTTATTTTCTTTTAAAACTTATTTATTTTTATTTTTTAATAAAAAAAATTATTGAAAAATCATACTAAATATCCCAATCCTCTGGTAACATTTAGTACGACTCTTCTCACCTAGGGATCAGTTAAGAAATCACTACTTGTGAGTTTCATAACATCCCATCATCGGACATATTTATTTAAGTTTAAATTTTATTTTTATTATTAATTTTCTTTTTCAATTTTCTTTTTTAAAAACTTGTTTATTTTTATTTTTAATAAAAACAAATTATTGAAAAATCATACTAAATATCCCAATACTCTGGTAACATTTAGTATGACTCCTCTCACCTAGGGATCAGTTAAGAAATCACTACTTGTGAGTTTCATAACATCCCATCATCGGGATTCCATACTTATCTTATTTTAATTTTATTGATCTATTATTTTTATGTATTTTTTTTATTAATAAAAGATAAACAGTAAATAAAATAAATTAAAAAAATAAGCACGAGATCGAATATTGAGAAATAATACCGAATATCCCAATACTCTGGTAACATTCGATATAATTCCCCTCACCTAAAGTTTTTCGAAGAATCGCTACTTGCGAGTTCAACGAAGACTTATCATCGGGATTCCATACTTATTTTATTTATTTTATTCTTATTCTTCATTTATTATTATTATTTTTTTCTTAACCCACATTTCATTTATCTAATAAAAATTTATTTTTATTTTATTTTAAAAATACGTTTTTTTATATAATTTATGTGTATATATACATTTTTATATCTTTATTTATATATTCTATGTATAATATATATTCATATGTTTTAAAGCTATATATATATATATTTTATATATTTATATGTATGTATTTTACACATTTATTTACATATATTTTAAAACTATATATTTATACATTTTTTTATATTTATTAACATATGTATTTACATACTATGTATTTTACACATTTTATATATATTTATCTTTTCTTTTAGAACTATGTGTTCATTTTATTTTATTCTATTTTTTTATATTGTATTATACTATTTATTTATTTATTTTTGCTTTGGTATATTTTCTATTTTATTATTGTCTTTTTTTTTATAATTAATAAATAAATGGATAAATAAAATAAAGAAAAAAGAAAAAGAAAAAAAAATACCAAAACGGAGCGGGTCGCGGTCGGATCCGAAAACAGGTCGGGCTGGAGCGCGGGTCGCGTGAGGGACGGAGCGGAGTCGGGTCGCTGGTCGGGTCGCGCGGATCTCGGATCCGGGTCGGCGATAGGCGCGGGTCAGGCAACCAAAACGGAGCGTTTTGCTCCTCTATAAAAGCCTATATTTTTTTTCTTCCTTCATTTCAACCGGTCCTCTCCAAAAAAAAATCCTAAAACCCCAAAAATCCTCTCGCCCCTCCTTCACCGGGCGATTGCCGGCCACCGTGCGCCGCCGTACGCCAGTCGCCGGTGGTCTCCCTGACACACCAAAAACACTCCCCTCGTCTCCCTCTCCTCCGATCCGGCCTCCGTTTAACCCGAAAACACTCCCAACCTCACAGATCTGATTATCTCCGAAAGCCTTTTTTTTTTTTCGTGCTTGATTTTTCTGGTTGATGGTGGTTGTGGTTGTTTGTTTGTTTTTTTTTTTGTTTTTCTTGCAGGTAATAGGGATTTAGGTATTAGATCTAGGGTTCCTAAGGGTCTCGAGTTTGGGATTTCTAGATCTGGGTTAGGGCTTGTTGTGGTTTTAGTGATGGTGGTTGGTGTCTTTGGGGTGGCGTTTGGGTTTCTGTGGTGACGAGGCTAGGGCAAGGAGGGTGGTGATACGGTGGTGAAGGCTCGGTGAGGGCGGTGGTGATGGTGTCTCGGCGTTGGGTATTGCTTGGTTTTGGTTGGGTAGAGTTTCTGTAAATCTGTTTTGGTGTTCCAGAGTCTCTAAAAAAAATCCTACCCCGTTCATGAATCATTCAGGCCTCTTTTAAACAGATTGAAGAACATTTTTCTTTAGTCCGTTCAGTGCATTAGAGTCAAACATTTAAGTTTTTGTCTCTCGATTAGCAATAGGGGTGTCAGGAATGGGTAGGTTGCGGTGGATTTGGGTAGATCTTTTGTGGAATTTGAGGGGCTGGCAACGGTGGTTTTAGCCTAAACCAGTTGCCGGTCAGTGGGTTAATGGGTTTCGGTCGGATTTGTCAACATTTTCATTAAATGTGATTGAAAAAGAAGGAAAGAAAGAACCGGAAGAAACAGAAAGAAGGAAAAGAAAAGAAAAGAAAGAATAAAAATAAAAAAAATAGAAAAAAGAAAAAGAAAAATAATAATAATGATAATTAATAAAAAATAAAAACAAATAAATAAATAAAAACAACCCACTTTCCTTTTGGGCTTTTTAAGTCCATGAATTTAATTTGGACTTTCTGGACAAAATTTGGTGTCTACAGTTGCCCCTCTTTGCTCATTGCTGAGAATCAGGAATAGAGCAAAGATAAAAGACAACAATTTTGTCCGGCTTATGACTTACTTTTTTCCTTTTCTTCTCTTTTTTTTTTGTTTTTTTTTTTGTAAACGTGCTCCTCCCACAATAGAGGCATTGAAACTTTAAAATTTTCTTGGAATGTGCTCCTCTTGCAATAGAGGCCGTGAACTTTAAATTCTTTCTTTTTTTCTTTTTTTTTTTGAAATGTGCTCCTCTTGCAGCAGAGGCGATGGAACTTTAAATTTCTTTTTGTTTTGTTTTTGTTTTGTTTTTTTTTCGAGAAAGCTCCTCTTGCAACAGAGGCAATGAAACTTTAAATTCTTTTCTTAGAAATGTGCTCCTCTTGCAGCAGAGGCGATGAAACTTAAAATTTCTTTCTGAAAATGTGCTCCTCTTGCAGCAAAGGCGATGAAACTTAAAAATTTCTTTCTGAAAAGGTGCTCCTCTTGCAGCAGAGGCAATGAGACTTTAAAATTTCTTTCTGAAAAGGTGCTCCTCTTGCAGCAGAGGCAATGAGACTTTAAAATTTTTCCTGAAAAAGCTCCTCTTGCAACAGAGGCAATGAAACTTTAAATTTCCTTTCTTTTTGAAATGTGCTCCCCTTGCAGCAGAGGCGATGGAACTTTAAATTCCTTCCTGAAATGTGCTCCTCTTGCAGCAGAGGCAATGAAACTTTAAATTCCTTTCTGAAATGTGCTCCTCTTGCAGCAGAGGCGATGAAACTTTAAAATCTTTTTTTCGGAAATGGGCTCCTCTTGCAGCAGAGGCAATGAAACTTTAAATTCTTCTAAAATGGGCTCCTCTTGCAGCAGAGGCGATGAAACTTTAAATTCCTTTCTGAAATGTGCTCCTCTTGCAGCAGAGGCAATGAAACTTTAAATTCCTTTCTGAAATGCGCTCCTCTCCTCTTGCAGCAGAGGCGATGGAACTTTAAATTCCTTTCTGAAATGTGCTCCTCTTGCAGCAGAGGCGATGAAACTTTAAAATCTTTTTTTCGGAAATGGGCTCCTCTTGCAGCAGAGGCAATGAAACTTTAAATTCTTCTAAAATGGGCTCCTCTTGCAGCAGAGGCGATGAAACTTTAAATTCCTTTCTGAAATGTGCTCCTCTTGCAGCAGAGGCAATGAAACTTTAAATTCCTTTCTGAAATGTGCTCCTCTTGCAGCAGAGGCGATGGAACTTTAAATTTCTTTTCTTCTTTTTTTTTCTTTCTTTCTCTTTTTGGTTTGTCCTTTTGTCTGTTTTTTTTGTTTTATTTTGCTTTGTTTTTTTTTTTCTCATAATGTGAATGAAATGCAAATGCACGTACTGACAAAGTCATGCAATTCCTATTGTGGTAATCAAATTCTCAGAATTGTCATTTTTGTGTCTTTTGATCTTTTCACCCGTGTTTCACAAAATAGTTGTCACCAATTTCGAATCGGAGTTGATTCACAACATGTACTTGTCACAATTTTCAGTTTTCTCTGTTTCATTCCCTTATTTTTCTCTTTTCCTATTCTTCCTCTTTTTCTTTCTTTTTCTTCTTCTTTAGTAATGTTAGCAGGTAGATTATCATTTTAATCACCATCTTCATTTCATTTTATTAACAAACACCATGCATTCTTGCACTTTATCAGTTAGTTATGTAATGACCAAAAGAACAACAAAATTTGGAAGAAAAACATTTGTTATTAGACAAACAAGAGTCAATGAAAACAAAAGTATAGCTGGGTAGCAAATGCCACAAGGGTCAAGTGGTGAATTTCAAGGAATGGTGACCAAAACAAACAATGAATGTCTAGATAACCCTTCACGAACTAAACCAGTGCTTTCTTCGGAAAAAACTAATCCGTTGATGCCCCCTGTCACATTGAGTTCATCCGGCTGACGCAATGCTCCGTATGATTTCGATCCCCGGGTGTTGATCTTTTCTGTATCTAAGCCGCCTTTTCAGGTTTTCAACTTAGATATCCCCTTTAATCCAAACTGCCCTTTTTTGGGTTTTCAGTTTGAATTCTCCTTTTATTTCCTTTCTTTTTTTCTTGTTGTTTTTTTTCTTCTTTTCTCTTTTTTCCTTCTTCTTCTTTTTTCTTCTTTTTTTATTTTTCTTCTTTTCCTTCCTTCAAGCATAGTATTTCTTCACAGCATCGGAATTTATCGGATTAGGCAAATCATTCCCATCCATCTCTGTCAAAATCAACGCTCCACCTGAGAACGCTCTTTTCACCACGTATGGTCCTTCCCAATTTGGTGTCCATTTGCCCCGATTATCGTGGTGATTTGGGAGGATTTTTTTCAACACCAATTCCCCTTCACGGAAATGCCTGGGTCGAACCTTTTTATCATGGGCTCGCATCATTCTCTTCTGGTACATCTGACCATGACATAGTGCCGTAAGCCTTTTCTCCTCTATAAGATTCAATTGTTCAAAGCAACTTCGAACCCATTCAGCCTCATCCAAGTTTAATTCCATTAAAACTCTTAGGGAGGGAATTTCTACCTCAACAGGCAGCACCGCTTCCATGCCGTAAACTAGAGAAAAAGGAGTTGCCCCAGTAGAAGTACGTACTGATGTTCTATAGGCATGCAAAGCAAATGGTAGCTTCTCGTGCCAGTCTTTGTATGTGTTTGTCATTTTTCCCACAATCCTTTTGATATTCTTGTTAGCAGCCTCAACAGCTCCATTCATCTTCGGACGATACGGAGCTGAGTTGTGATGTCTGATCTTGAACTGTGCACATACTTCCTTCATCATATCATTGTTCAAGTTGAGGGCATTGTCTGATATGATCCTTTCTGGGAGCCCATACCGACATATTATCTCCTTTTTTAGAAACTTATAAACAGTAGACTTAGTCACATTCGCATAAGATGCAGCCTCAACCCATTTGGTAAAGTAGTCTATCATTACAAAAATGAATCTGTGCCCATTTGATGCCTTAGGAGAGATGGGTCCAATCACATCCATTCCCCACATAGAGAAAGGCCACGGTGGTGCCATGACGTTCAGTGATGTCGGGGGAACTTGAATTTTGTCAGCATAGATTTGACACTTGTGGCATTTTCTAGCATAATCTATGCAATCTCTTTCTAGTGTAGTCCAATAATAGCCCGCCCTCATAATCTGTCTAGCCATGAAATGACCATTTGCATGTGCCCCACAAGTTCCATCGTGTACCTCTTCCAGAATCCTTTTGGCTTCAGACGCTTTTACACATCTCAACAACATCTGATCTCTACCTCTTTTATACAAAACGTCTCCATCAACGAGAAATCCCATTGCCAATCTTCTAAGGATCTTTTTATCATTCTCCGACGCATGCTCTGGGTATTGTTGACTCTTAAGATATTGCATGATGTCATAATACCAAGGTTGTCCATCCGCTTCCTCTTCAATACTAGAACAGTGGACTGGAGAATCTCTCATGCGCAGTTTGATTGGTGAAACATTTGCTTCTGTCTCCATTTTAAACATCGCAGCTAGTGTTGCCAAGGCATCGGCAACCTGGTTTTCTTCTCGAGATAAATGCTGGAAAGTGATATCGTCAAATTGTTGTACAAGGTCAGCTATGTACTTCTGGTACTGAACTAGCTTCTGATCCCTTGTTTCCCATTCACCTCGTAACTGATAAATAACCAGCGCTGAATCTCCATAAACTTCCAAGTTCTTGATTCCCCTCTCGATTGCAGCTTCTAAGCCCATTGCACAAGCTTCGTATTCAGCCATGTTGTTGGTGCAGTTGAAATTTAATCTGGCTGTGGACGGGTAATACTTTCCATTTGGAGATATTAAAACTGCCCCGATTCCATGTCCTAAGGCGTTGGAGGCGCCATCAAAGAACATTTTCCATGGTTTGCTGCCGGGCTCTTCCTTTTCTGCTTGAAAGACAGACATTATATCTTCATCTGGAAAATCTAGCTTGATGGGCTCATATTCGTCGGTAGCACGATCTGCAAGGAAGTCGGCTATTGCCCCACCTTTGACTGCTTTTTGAGACACGTACACGATGTCATATTCAGAAAGCATAACTTGCCATCTAGCTAGTCTGCCTGACAATGATGGTTTCTCAAAGATGTACTTGAGGGGATCCAACCTAGCTATCAACCAAGTCGAATGGTACAACATATACTGCCTCAATCTACGAGCAATCCAAGCCAATGCGCAGCACATTTTTTCTATTGTAATGTACTTGGCCTCGTAATCAGTGAACTTCTTGCTCAAGTAGTATATAGCCCGTTCTTTCTTGCCCGTATCATCATGTTGACCCAGTACGCATCCCATAGAGTGTTCATTGACAGTCATGTATAGCAACAAGGGTTTTCCAGCCGTCGGCGGTACTAGAACAGGTGGATTTGACAAATACTTTTTCACCTTTTCAAAAGCATCTTGGCATGCCTCATTCCATTCTCCCGGATCTTGTTTCCGAAGCAACTTAAAAATGGGATCACATTTAAGCGTAAGTTGCGAGATGAAACGGGAAATATAGTTCAATCTTCCCAAAAAGCCTCTTACTTCCTTCTGTGTGCGTGGAGGCGACAGATTTTGTATCGCGCTGATTTTGTCCGGGTCCACTTCAATTCCCTTTTCGCTGACTACAAACCCCAACAACTTCCCCGATTTAACGCCAAAAGTGCACTTGGCAGGGTTCAACTTGAGCTGAAACTTCCGTAGCCTTTCGAACAACTTTCGAAGGTTGGCTACATGATCCTCTTCTCCTCGGGACTTGGCAATCATGTCATCCACATACACCTCTATCTCTTTATGCATCATGTCATGAAAGAGAGTTACCATTGCCCTTTGGTAGGTGGCCCCGGCATTCTTTAAACCGAAAGGCATAACTTTGTAGCAAAATGTGCCCCAAACTGTCACAAAAGTGGTTTTCTCCATGTCATCCTCGGCCATTTTAATCTGATTGTAGCCTGAAAAACCATCCATGAACGAAAACATGTAGTGTTGGGCTGTATTATCCACCAGGGTATCGATATGAGGCAATGGGAAATTATCCTTAGGGCTAGCTCTGTTTAAGTCCCGATAATCTATACACATCCTTACTTTGCCATCCTTTTTCGGTACCGGGACTATGTTAGCCACCCATTCCGGATACTTGGCTACCTTTAAGAACCCTGCATCGAATTGCTTTTTTACTTCTTCCTTCACCTTCAACAACATCTCGGGCTTCATACGCCTAAGCTTCTGTTGTACCGGCCTACATTCTGTTTTCAAAGGCAGACGGTGCTCCACAACGTTAGTGTTTAACCCGGGCATGTCTTGATAAGACCAAGCAAAAACATCCACATATTCACGAAGCAATTCCTCTAGTCTCTGCCTCTCAGCCAATGGAAGTGCTGTGCCTACTTTGACTTCTTTGATGTTCTCATCATCCCCTAAGTTGACCATATCAATAGCTTCTTTGTTGGGTTCAATAGGTCTTTTCTCTTGCTCAATCATTTTCAATAGATCTGGAGACAAAGCATCGCCATCTGAATCTTCATTGCTATCGAGTTCACCAACGTGCATAGAATTTTCAAAATCAAACCCCGGATAGCTGTTAAGGTTATCTTCACATTCATTATTCATTTTCCTGAAAAAGTAAAGATTTGACAGATATGGTTGGTTGTTCATACCAATGGTAGTGAATGAAAGGAGAAAACAATTATAGAAATGATGATGGATGAAAAGAGAGTACTCAAAATGCATTGAATTTGTTAATTTATTGAAATGATGATGAAGATCAAACTTACAAAAGAGTCTTCTAGATTTCTCTAAACCAAGATGTTGATACTCTACCTTACTACATTACAAAAGGAAAAACAAAAAGATAGAAGGTATCCTTTCAACAATCCAGTCTTTCAGCTCTGTGCCTAACAACACCATCATTTCTATAACAAAAGCTATCATTTCTCCATGCACCCCTTTAGACTAGGAACCCACGAGAGGATCCTTTTATCATAGGTATTGCTTCCACTGCCTCAAATGAATCAGGGTGATAACATCCGCCAAAGCGAAAAGTATCATAGAGGTACGGGATCACCATCTTCTCCGATTCTTCTTCGTATCCTCGGAGGCGGGCTATTCTTTTCTTCCTTCTCTCTTCCAGAATCTTCTTTCTCTCCAAACCCGTGGCCTTGTATCCGAGACCAAACCTGTCTTTGTTCTCCTCAATCCTCACAGGCTTCCTATGTCCTTGGAGATTTTTCCCTAAGCCTCTTCCGACACGCCAGCCCTTTTGCAGTGTCTGTTTAACAATCATCTTAGTAGTGGTTGACAAACGAGGGGTGGGTATTCTTGCTCCTTCTCCCACATATGTTGCATTTACTATTTCAAAGGCTCTGAAAGAACACTCTAATGCTTCCTCGGCGGCCTCAATGTAGGGCACAGATAAGGGTTTGGTGATCAAGAGGTCTTCTTCTCCAGAAACAGATACTTGTTTATCACCAACGACAAATTTCACCTTCTGGTGAAGTGATGAAGGAACAGCACCCGCCATATGGATCCATGGTCTCCCCAGTAGGAAACTGTATGATGGGGAAATATCCATCACTTGAAACTGGATATTGAAAGTGACCGGCCCTATATCAATTGGGATCTCGATATCACCTATGACGTCCCTTCTAGAACCATCGAATGCCCTTACAACCATGTGGCTGGGTTGTATGCAAGAAATGTCAATAGGCATCTTTGCCAACGTAGCCATAGGTAATACATTGATTGACGACCCATTGTCAATCAAAACTTTGGCAATTGTGTGGCCCTTACAACTGGTAGTGATGTTCAAGGCTTTAATACTCCCTCGCCCTTCCGGCGGAATTTCGTCATCACTGAAAGATATGAAATTTGCCGCTGTGATATTTCCTGCCAGCTGGTCCATACTGTCGACTGGAATATCATGAGGCACATAGGCTTGATTCAACACCTTCATTAAGGCGTTCCGATGCGATTCTGAATTTAGCAGCAGAGATAATAGTGAAATTCGAGCAGGCATCTTGTTCAATTGCTCGACCACACTATATTCACTGTGCTTAATCAACTTTAAAAACTCTTTTGCATCGTTCTCTGATACTGGCTTTTGCAAGTTTCCTCCTTGGTCCTTGGAAAATGAAGCCTGTTCCTCTTCTTTCTCCGCCTGATTGTCTTCCTCTTTCTCCTTTCCTTTCCTTTCCTTTTTCGGGCCCTATCTAACATCTCCGGAGTATAGCACCTCCCACTCCGCGTAATTCCTCCTACCCCACTAATGTTTGCATTATCGGGCATATCTGACTTATCTGAGCCCGTATTGCCTGACCCTCCAATCACTGCTTTGAACTCATATTTCCAAGGGACAGCCTTATTGTTTTTGTAAGGGAAAGAGCTCGGAACTTTGATCGTCATGGTCGGAGGAGTGACAAAGCTAGATTCCTCTATCCCGGGACTGGGCTTCTCCTTGTAAAACACGGTCATTGGTTTTCCCCATGAATAATCATTTTCTGAAGGTTCACTTGAAGCAGTACTCACTACACCCTCCTCCTCCTCCGTATAGAACTCAATCAAAGATGAATCCATCATTGATTGTACCACGTGTCGAAAGTGGGGACAATTCTGGACAGAGTGACCCACGTGTCCCATGTGATATTTGCAAGTCTGTTCTGGGCTTGATTCATCTTGACAAATCCCCGAATCTATCAGTATAGGTTGAATCATCTCGGCTTTAACTAAAGCATCGAATACTAGACTCATCGGAGTCTTAGCCTCTTCCACGCGTCTCTTTATACAACACTTCCTCCCAACTTCAGCCGCACTAACTGATCCTCCACTGTGACTGGGAAGTGGGTTAGCATTGATACTGGGTTCCACTTCTTTCGAAAAGGTCAATCTCCCTGTCTTGACTAAATCTTGCACCTTATACTTCAGAGCCGTGCAATTCTCCGTTGAATGACCCGGGTTTCCACCATGGTAGTCACATCGAGCATTGGGGTCATACCATCTTGGAAAAGGTGGTTTCATTGGCTCCATGAAAAGAGGGGCAATCATGTGGCCTTTCACAAGTTGCGGGAATAAGTCTGTGTATGACATGGGGATAGGATCAATAGGAGGCCTTTCAATATTTCTTCGGGGAGGCCTTTGGTTAGTAGTTGGGTTACTGTTTGGCTGGTAAGGTTGGGCTGTGGGTGTTGGTGTATAGTAAGGTGCTGGAGGGCGAAGATTTGGTTGAAATGTCTGTGGTTGGAAAGAATTTTGGTAGGGAGTGTATGAGACATTATTTGTGGTTGGGAAATAGGGTTGGTAATTTGGGTAAGGTTGAGGTTGTGGCTGAAACCGGGGTGAGTAAGGTGCACTTCCTTTATACCGAGGTGTTGTATGGGTGACGGTCTGGGTTTCAACTTCTTTCTTCTTGGACACTCCACCCTTCTTCAAATCACTGCTTTCCAACTTCCCGTTCTTAATTGCATTTTCAATTATTTCCCCAGTGATGACCATGTCAGCGAAATTCTTGGTTGCATTCCCTATCATGCGCTCATAATAAGGTGCTTTCAAAGTGTTGACAAACATCACCGTTGTCTCCTTTTCGGTTAGAGGCGGCTGGACTTGGGATGCGATGTCTCTCCAACGTTGAGCATACTCCTTGAAGCTTTCGCTGGCCTTCTTTTCGATGTTTTGCAGGGATAACCTATCTGGGGCCATATCCGTGACATGCTTGTACTGTGCAATAAATGCTCTAGCTAGGTCACTCCAACTGTGGATGCGTGTACGATCTAGCTGTACATACCACCTAGCAGCGGACCCTGTGAGGCTGTCTTGGAACACATGTACCAACAGCTTGTCATCATGATTATAAGCGGCCATTTTGCGACAATACATTGTCACATGAGTAATGGGGCAC
This sequence comes from Heritiera fomes, assembly GCA_032173925.1. Lineage (NCBI taxonomy): Eukaryota > Viridiplantae > Streptophyta > Magnoliopsida > Malvales > Malvaceae > Heritiera > Heritiera fomes. Next base: position 31,906,210 of record JAPDPM010000009.1, on the reverse strand, counting down.
TTGGTCCCATCATACTTCTCGAACTCAGGAGTTTTAAACTTAGGAGGGATTACCACATCCGGAACTAAGCATAATCCCATTGCATCCACTGATCCATAGAAATCACTGCCCTCGATGGCCCGTAACCTTTCTTCTATAATACTGAATTTCTTAGAGTCTGAATCTCCTTTTATCTCTGACATGCTACCCCTTAATTTCTCTTGTTCTTTTGGATCATCTAAGTCAGGGACTTGAATTGGATCCGCAGGTCTTGTTCCTTGAGCGGGAAGTATAGGAACTGTGATATGAGGTTGTGCTGAGGTGCTCGGTGCTCCCGGATACACGTAAGCGTAGCTGCCCATAGGCTGTGGTGGAGGTGGAGGTATGCCTTGTGAGGATTGGGCATGGGGTGGAGTAAATCCTGGAGGGTATGGAGGGTCTTCATCTCCCTGAGGCTTATCAATCCCTGGGTTAGGTCCTTCTCTAGCCACTTCTTTTTCTCGGTTCGTCCTTGTCATCATTTCCATTAGAGCGGCTAACTGACTTCGGATTTCTTCTTGTGCCTTCTCCATTCTATCCATCCTATTATCCTGTTCTTCCTCCATCGCTCTTAAGCGTGACCGGGTATTGTATGAGTGTTTGGGAATTTGGGCTGGAATCTTGAATGTTGAAGCTACCCTTGAATCTTGATTACCACAATAAGAAACTAATTACTACATGATGCAATTTCTGAAATATTACGTTTTAGGAATGAATGAATGTGATGAATGAGTGTGATGCAAAATGAATGATACTTTGAGGGATATTTTAGCCATAACAATTTCAACAAAAGGAACTTTCATTCATTCAACAAGTCATTTGTTACATTCCAATCATATTCCGATTAAATCCATAAAAACGACTAACTTGCTGATATTGATCCTTAGCTTCATCTAAAAAGTTCAGCAGCCTTTGCCCGTGCTTTTCTGTTGGGAGGATTTCTTGTCTCAATGCTTCGGCTCTATCAACCATTTCCCTCGCCTTTGTCACAGCTTTGCAAATTTGAATGGCCATATGCTCTATATATTGCTGTCTCCCAAGGTTTCCCACTCTCCATGTCATGCTTGCATCCTGTGCCATGTCATATCCATAACTCCAGTTGTTTTCACTTCGTTCCCAATCTTCTATTATTACTTTGATGTGGTTCTTATGTTCTTGTAGCTGCTCTTCTAGCATTTGAACCTTTTGCTGCAATGTAACTTTTTCATCATCTACCTCAACTTGCTTTCCTTTTTTCAGCTTCTCCTTTAGTTCCTCATTTTCTTTCTGACATTGGGCTAACTTCCTCGCACTTGCTGAGTACATGCCTTCCCAATTTTGTCGTTCTTGGGACAAATAGACCACTTCTTCTTCACTCTTCTTGGCTTTGTGTGCCCAGTGTTCTACCCTTTTGTGCAAGTCTTCTAATTCTCTTTTCCTTTCATTTGAAGTTTGCATGATTCCCCCAACCCTCATTTCGGATCTCAACTTCTTGTTCTCTAGGTGCAGATTTCTGAGATCCTTGTTGGTGACGTGGTGTTCATGCTGGACCTTCTTAAGCTTGGCTTCTCGCATCTCTACCTCGTACTTGAGTTGTTCCATCTCTTTCCGAAGCCTCAAATTCTCTTGCTTCCACCTTTCCTCATCTTTCTTGAACTGCTGCCTAGCGATTTCGACCTCAGATACTTCTTCTTCCGGTTCTAAAGGCATGCTGTATTCTCTCGAGAAAAACACCACCTCCCTTACTTGCTTTGCCCTCCACATCAAGTATTCCGGGGTAGCTTTATCAGAAAGGGGGCCAAGGTTGATTCTTCGTGCTTGTTTCCATGATCGGACCGCTTGCTCTCCTTTTTTCATTGCCTTTGGTTCACCATAAGAAAACTCCAAATCACTAAGCCCATGTGTTAGTGGAATGAATTGTTTAGCTCCAAACTGTCTTAGCACCATAAGTGGCGCATAGCTTATCACTCCCCATGGTCCCAGAAGTTGCACCCATGATTCTTCTCCGCATCGAAATAAGACCGGTACATGAGGCATCCAAGGCGTCATCCATGTAATCTGTTTTTCCCCAAGTTTTTGCAAAAAATCCACCCATTCTTCCTTGCTCTTCGGCTTTGGCCACTTACTGTTGCAGAACTCTTTAACTGGAGCACGATGATGTAGGAAAGTTCTCTTAAAGGCCTTTTCCTCGCACTTGAAATGACTTTTAGCCCAAACATGCAGTAGCTGTGCACATCCCACAAATCGCCCTTCTCCGTTCCTCCGACAATAATTCAATGACCTGAAGGTTTCCGCTAGTATGGCAGGTGCTGGATTCCCATTATTCTCAATTTGCTCAAAAAAGTCTATCACTGCTACTTCAATGTGCCCTAACACTTTAGGAAAGATAATCAAACCATAGATCGCTAAAGCGAAAGCCGCCAATCCTTGCTGGTCACTAAGATGTCCCTTGATGAATGCATAAAGAAAATCCCAGGGTATACAAACATTGGATCCCTTCTCCTTTTTATGAGAGTCTATGTCTTCTGGTCTAACTCCCATAAGTTTGGCTAACTTTTTGCGGTATCCGGATTTTGGCTTTCGGACATAGATTTTATCCGGACTTTTCAGGTCAATTCCTAACAGGACCGAGTACTCCTCTACTGTGGGTGTCAAGTCCATTCCATTGAAAGAGAAGCACCTATGGGAGGGATCCCAAAACTGAATAGCAGCTCTGATCAGTGGTTCTTCCACTTTTACAGCAATCAAAGACTTTATTTGGCCATATTTTTCATAGAAATCCTTCTTCCCTTCTTCACTGATTTGATCCCATAAGTTGGCTAAATCTATTAGGTTATTTTGTTGGAGGTTTAGATTCACTTCTTGTGGGAATGAGGACATGAAATTCTCAGTCAAGCAATCTCCTTTCACTTGTTGAACTTTTTCAGACCAAATTTGTACCTCCCGGTAGGAATCACACGGAACATTCACAGATGACGAACAAGCTAGCCTTTCTATGGATTCAGTGAAAAATTCCTCGTTACAAAGAGCCATGGTTAAAATATCCCCTTATGTGTCTATGTGATGCAAGAAGATTCATGCAAAAAGAACAGAAAAACAAATACAAATCAGTACGTGTATAAACAATATAAACATGGAAATAGACGCAGATAAAGGGTGTGATGCTTATTTATGTCCTATCAAAGGTCACTCTCATAAAAGGGAAGGAATGGCTTTAGCTTAGGCTGGTCTCCTCACGACATACTATATGCTGGTTTAAGATTTCACATATCTACAAGGTTCCCAAATCATTCCATACTGTCGTCCACACTGGACTAGTAAGGAACAGATCTGAGTGGGAGTATTTCACTTGCCATTGCGGAGGTGATTACCTCACGAGAGCATAGCTACTTTACCCCCTCCTAAGGAGGACGGAACCCGGGTGCAGGGCTCATGTTATGCAAATGCATCGATGTATGCAATAGTACATGCATATATGTTTTACTTTATTTATTCAATCAACAACCTTATATATAAAGAATGTAATGAATCAAATAATGGATGAAATGAAGAAGTTTTTTTTTTGTTTATTTTTTAGTTCTATGTGGAATTTATTTTTATTAATATTTCATATTTTTATTTCATTTTTTTTTAAAAAAAGAAAATTAAATTTAAATGCCAATCAAGACTATCAAATTAAAATTTAAGATGCCATATGGTTATTCAATGGTTTGACCCTCTTAGCGTCCCCAGTGGAGTCGCCAAGCTGTCGTAACGGCTTCGCGCTCGACGATTTTGAAAATTACATTTAAAAACAAAAAAGGAGTCGCCACCAATCTTTTTTGACTAGGTGTGATTGGCCACCTAAAAATGTTTATCTTTTTAACAAAATCTCAAAATTAATTAAGTTTTATTAAAAAGACAAATTTGGTCTGCAAAAACAAAACTTGGGTTCGAGGGTACGGTTACGCGTGGGGAAGGATTAGCACCCCCACGACGCCCGTTAAAAAAACGGTACCATAATAATCATGTGTTATCCTTTTTGTTTTAATAAAATGGTCTTAATTTAATATTTAAAATTAATTCCTTTTTTATTTCAATCTTTTTATTCTTTTTTAATTTTGAAACATTTACGTTTTATTTTTTTATTTGAAATAAGTGAAAATCTTTTGTATTGAAAATTATTCCGAAGTACCCCAATACTCTGGTAGCATTTCGGATAATTTCCTCACCTAGAGATTTCTTAAGAATCACTACTTGTGAGTTCTATAGAATCTCATCATCAGAAGATTCACACTCGTTTCAAAAATTATTATGAATGCATATGATGCAAACAGATAATGAATGATGCAAATGAAACTTTAAAACAAATTTTATTTATTTTGATTCTATTGATAAAACTCTTGATATTGAGAAATTTGGCTAAATATCCCAATACTCTGGTAACATTTAGCTAATTCCTCTCACCTAGGGATCAGTCAAGAAATCACTACTTGTGAGTCTCATGACATCCCATCCTCGGAAAATTATTATCAATTTCCCTTTTTTATTTTCTTTTAAAACTTATTTATTTTTATTTTTTAATAAAAAAAAATTATTGAAAAATCATACTAAATATCCCAATCCTCTGGTAACATTTAGTACGACTCTTCTCACCTAGGGATCAATTAAGAAATCACTACTTGTGAGTTTCATAACATCCCATCATCGGACATATTCATTTAAGTTTAAATTTTATTTTTATTATTAATTTTCTTTTTCAATTTTCTTTTTTAAAAACTTGTTTATTTTTATTTTTAATAAAAACAAATTATTGAAAAATCATACTAAATATCCCAATACTCTGGTAACATTTAGTATGACTCCTCTCACCTAGGGATCAGTTAAGAAATCACTACTTGTGAGTTTCATAACATCCCATCATCGGGATTCCATACTTATCTTATTTTAATTTTATTGATCTATTATTTTTATGTATTTTTTTTATTAATAAAAGATAAACAGTAAATAAAATAAATTAAAAAAATAAGCACGAGATCGAATATTGAGAAATAATACCGAATATCCCAATACTCTGGTAACATTCGATATAATTCCCCTCACCTAAAGTTTTTCGAAGAATCGCTACTTGCGAGTTCAATGAAGACTTATCATCGGGATTCCATACTTATTTTATTTATTTTATTCTTATTCTTCATTTATTATTATTATTTTTTTCTTAACCCACATTTCATTTATCTAATAAAAATTTATTTTTATTTTATTTTAAAAATACTTTTTTTTATATAATTTATGTGTATATATACATTTTTATATCTTTATTTATATATTCTATGTATAATATATATTCATATGTTTTAAAGCTATATATATATATATATTTTATATATTTATATGTATGTATTTTACACATTTATTTACATATATTTTAAAACTATATATTTGTACATTTTTTTATATTTATTAACATATGTATTTACATACTATGTATTTTACACATTTTATATATATTTATCTTTTCTTTTAGAACTATGTGTTCATTTTATTTTATTCTATTTTTTTATATTGTATTATACTATTTATTTATTTATTTTTGCTTTGGTATATTTTCTATTTTATTATTGTCTTTTTTTATAATTAATAAATAAATGGATAAATAAAATAAAGAAAAAAGAAAAAGAAAAAAAAATACCAAAACGGAGCGGGTCGCGGTCGGATCCGAAAACGGGTCGGGCTGGAGCGCGGGTCGCGTGAGGGACGGAGCGGAGTCGGGTCGCTGGTCGGGTCGCGCGGATCTCGGATCCGGGTCGGCGATAGGCGCGGGTCAGGCAACCAAAACGGAGCGTTTTGCTCCTCTATAAAAGCCTATATTTTTTTTTCTTCCTTCATTTCAACCGGTCCTCTCCAAAAAAAAATCCTAAAACCCCAAAAATCCTCTCGCCCCTCCTTCACCGGGCGATTGCCGGCCACCGTGTGCCGCCGTACGCCAGTCGCCGGTGGTCTCCCTGACACACCAAAAACACTCCCCTCGTCTCCCTCTCCTCCGATCCGGCCTCCGTTTAACTCGAAAACACTCCCAACCTCACAGATCTGATTATCTCCGAAAGCCTTTTTTTTTTTTTCGTGCTTGATTTTTCTGGTTGATGGTGGTTGTGGTTGTTTGTTTGTTTTTTTTTTGTTTTTCTTGCAGGTAATAGGGATTTAGGTATTAGATCTAGGGTTCCTAAGGGTCTCGGGTTTGGGATTTCTAGATCTGGGTTAGGGCTTGTTGTGGTTTTAGTGATGGTGGTTGGTGTCTTTGGGGTGGCGTTTGGGTTTCTGTGGTGACGAGGCTAGGGCAAGGAGGGTGGTGATACGGTGGTGAAGGCTCGGTGAGGGCGGTGGTGATACGGTGGTGTCTCGGCGTTGGGTATTGCTTGGTTTTGGTTGGGTAGAGTTTCTGTAAATCTGTTTTGGTGTTCCAGAGTCTCTAAAAAAAATCCTCCCCCGTTCATGAATCATTCAGGCCTCTTTTAAACAGATTGAAGAACATTTTTCTTTAGTCCGTTCAGTGCATTAGAGTCAAACATTTAAGTTTTTGTCTCTCGATTAGCAATAGGGGTGTCAGGAATGGGTAGGTTGCGGTGGATTTGGGTAGATCTTTTGTGGAATTTGAGGGGCTGGCAACGGTGGTTTTAGCCTAAACCAGTTGCCGGTCAGTGGGTTAATGGGTTTCGGTCGGATTTGTCAACATTTTCATTAAATGTGATTGAAAAAGAAGGAAAGAAAGAACCGGAAGAAACAGAAAGAAGGAAAAGAAAAGAAAAGAAAGAATAAAAATAAAAAAATAGAAAAAAGAAAAAGAAAAATAATAATAATGATAATTAATAAAAAATAAAAACAAATAAATAAATAAAAACAACCCACTTTCCTTTTGGGCTTTTTAAGTCCATGAATTTAATTTGGACTTTCTGGACAAAATTTGGTGTCTACAAATAATATTTGCCAGTTGTATTGAAATGAATTTTTATAAATCGTTTACTAAATGAAATCACATTTATATTATTTTCATAGCAAAATCTACAACTACTCCCTATAGTCGCTACTAGGTTTCGAGACATGACAGGTATTCTAAAATACCTCCCACACTTCATCCGGATCCCTAGCCGACTATAGTTTTCATAATAGCAGTCTTACATACGATTCTCTTTCTAAGCACGTTTTGCTTACTTCTTATTTTTCTACTCCACAAATTATCTGCAGTGATTGACTGGTATACCATTCCGAAGATTAGGCTACATTTTGATTACTTTGAGGTAGCTATAAGTGGATCCTGGAGGTATATTAATTTATTTTTATATCTTTAGGTGTATTTGTACAATACTACTGTTATGTATATTATATTTAGGGTATGTAAATTCTGAAGGATTGTTGTTTATGTAAATCTTTCTATTTGGTAATTAATAAATTACTTTAATAAACTGGCTACTGTTTTAAAACACGTGCGTGATAAAGACATCGCAGATAGCCTAACCATCATTGTGTATGTGTAAGTGCAGTAATTACTGTGTATTATGGACTCTAACATTACTACATTGCATAAGCACCTGTTTTCAGATAAAGCATACACTCGCTTTTTTATCCACAATGTTATCAGCTTTTGAAAATATATCGAAATTGCTTTTACAGCTTATAGGCACTCTACAATATTATTTACACCGAAAAGCATTTTGGAAACATGTTTGAGTATCATTACTACTATATAGGTACCTTCGGCTTGTTCAACAATTGTCGTTGACAAGTTCTGGTCTTGCTTATCACTAAGACTAGAAACATTTTGATAATTGGCCATGGGTAACACCTTAGTTTCCAGGATCTTATTCGGCTCACTAATAGCTATAGTGGGATAGTCTTTATTGGTATTTGAGGAGCTATGCCTATAATTTATTTACATGTGCTATCGTTTTATTAAAAATTGTTATCGTGATTGTTGTCGAATTACCGATTTATTAATTAATCGTTTATCATAAAAGTTATCTATATCTATTTACTAATTACTGTTTATTGCATTGCATGTTGTTTATCATATATGCATCGTTTATTATGAAAGTAAAGATTTATTGAAAAGCGTACCATTTTATCGAAAATCATATTGCATCGATTATCTGACCATTGTATTGTTTTACAACATCGAATCATCACATCATTAGATAGTTAGGATCATGTAGTAGTGATGTCAAGTTGAAGGGGATAATGAGATACTTTGTATCATTCCAGGTCCTACTACGAAAAAACTTGACAGTATCATCGAGTCATCACCCTTGGTTTGTCGCCAACGGGGTTGTCGCCTATGATCTATCGTCAATGGGGTCTATCACCCTTGATTTGCTGCCACTAAGGCCTGCCAACCCAAGTCTTCTCCTCTAACCATATTGTGAATCATCAGGGGTAGATACTTTTGTTGGAGAGCTCCTTTGATTAGATCTATGATCTCGCATAGTGCTCGTAATGTCTCTTCGCTTTGTTGTTTCAAAGCTGCATAATCTGCCAAAAGACTGTGACTACAGGCTCTCTCTTCTACTTGAGTCTTCCTACAAAACTGACGATTAAATGCACTAACAGAGCCCTCCTTTCCATTGTTTCTCGCTATCTCAAATCATGTGATTACCATATTTCCTAGAATAGGCTTTTAAAATTAGATTCCCATAGACAGTGCCAATAGTTGTTGCTTGATATAATAATTAAATTTTGATGATATAGGAATCTTGATCTTCACGATAGTGTGCTTTTAAGCAATCTATAAGAAATAAAATGACCAGAGGAACATAGGAGTTTTTTCTTTTTGCGCATGAACTTCGATGCTTAAGTCAGATAAAAATTTTAGCAGAGTTTCAATAAGCAAATTGAACTTCATTGAATAAAGATGATACATATTACTTATTTATAGGAGTTATTTAGCGCATAATTACTGTTAGGACCAAAAGTTAATCACATAGTTTAAATAATTTTGTGGGCCCAACTTGGTTAGATTTGTGCCATGTATTTTGGGAAAAAAAAATATCACCAAAGTAGTAGCCCCAAGCATGTGTCTAAGTCCCATTCGCATCAACGTCCAAGAGACGACTCTCTGAGAGGGTCTGCCCCCTTTCTCCATTGCCTATTGCCTTAACTGGGAGAGTCTTTCACACAACAAAAGAAGTGACATGGCATCCTTTGACTAAGTCTTCATGTTCCGTCTAGATCTTCATTTCTCTTGAGCGCAATCTATTTCTAGACCCAACGTCTTTTAGTCTTACCCATTTTAGGATTTTTTGTAAAATTAAAATACATTAAGATTAAGAATATTCACATTACACTAAAGTCATCCCATTGGAATTATGGTGAACTTTCAATTTGGCAAAAAAAAGTCAGCAAATAATTGATTTTCTTAAATACATGAAAATAAATTTCTCCCAAACACTAGTAAAAATATTAATCAAATTGTTGTATCTTAATGAAGTGTCAAGATTTTTTTTTTGATACATAGGAAAAGAAATGATCCTGCTTCAAAAAGACCAAAATAAAATTCATAGCATCATCTTGCAAAAATCTCTCAATGCCCATCGGTGGGTTCTGTAGCTCAATATTTCAACTCTGCTAGCTTGAGTCAAGTTTGTTTAGATTATGAATCTCCTCTTTATAATAACTTTCAATTATAAGCGGCTGTGGTGCAAAAAGCCTTTGTTTTCACGACAATAGAGAAAACTTCAACAACAATCAAGAGTTCTACTAAATATTTTGAATCTGAAATATCAATACTTTTTGAAAAAAATGAACATGAGTTGACCATTGAGTCACGTATAAAACCTCAAATACCAGCCAAGAGTTGTTTTGGTACTCTTGATACTTTTTTTTTTGTTACAAGAGGAATATTAAATAACTAAGAATGGAGGTACTTGGATTCGAAGCCAAAACTTACAATATGCCACAACTCATCCTTAATCACTAGGCCAAGAGGTTGTTAGCTACTCTTGATAACTTCTGTCTTATAATGAATGAGTACCACCAAATTACATTAAATATCTCTTGTTCTTATTATTTTTTATTATTCTTTTTGTTGATCTTGATTTTTATTTCGAATATATGCCTATAATTGAAAAATATTTACATGATATAATTGGGTGACTTTCCAGCCAGAGGGGATGCTTGAGTCCACCGGAGTCATTTGCAGCCCTATATACATTTGCAGAGTAGGAAAGTTTTGAAAGAAAGAGAAAATTTTTTAAATATTTTTCATCATTGTATGATTGATCAACCTACCAAGTAAACAGATAATCTTTCAATAATATTTTAGGGAAGGTAGATTTGCAAAGTCACCAAGATGATAATTGGATAAGCACTGTAGATGATTCCTCAATTGGAGGGAGGATCTAAAGGTGAAAGTGCACTATCAGCTTCAACAACGACATGAATATTCATGAGGCTTTTCAAGTTTAATAAATTATGTAATATGTACAAATATTATTTCTGTCTCCAAATTCCAAAGGACCCACTATGATCCAAACTATCTAATTTCAAAGAGAAAAGCAAATGAGAAATGACTGAGATGTTATAAATTTTAAAAAACTGTATACATTCAACTTAGACATGTGACGGATCGAGTCAACTGTCTACATTGGAAGGCTTGTCAAATTTTTGGATGGATTTGAAAAAGAAAAAATTTAGCCCTTAAATGAGTTCAAATTTGTTTAACGAAGTCTACTAAGAATATATTGAATTTGGATTTACTATTTTAAGTTCAAGTCCAATCCAACCCAGCTAGCTAACTATAATTTTTTTTACTATTTTTAATATTAACGCATTATTTAATTACTTCATTTTTTTTTTACAATATAATTTGAGTTTATTATTTTTGTCTCCAAAATTCAAAGTAGACTTGTTTATGACCTAGGTTAGGTTAGATTTAGGTCGAACTTAAGTAATGTATTAAGGAAGTGAGAGTGCATCCAAGCCTGATCCGATCCATTTATTGGGCTTAATTTTTTGGTCAAAACTTTTTTTACAAATAATGAATTAGTTTTTTACAAATAATGAATTAGCCTAAGCCCATCCAAGCTTGTTCAAATACTATTAATTTTTATATATATATATATATATATGATAAAATATATGTAGACACTCTATTTTGTCCGGGGTCTTAATCTGTATAAATAATTAATTGGGTTGGATGACATTTGTATTTTAATTTAACAATTTAGAATTATGCTAGAATTAAATTAGAATTTTTAGAAATTAAAATTAAAATAGGATTTAGGAATAAAAAAAAGAAAAGAGAGAGAAAAGATAAAAAGAAATAAAAATAAAATTAATTTTAGGATTAGATAATTAGGATAATTAGATTTTTTAGGATAATTATATGGATTAATATTAAATTTGATAGAGTTAGATTAGGATTAATATAAGAAATAGATAAAATGTTAAAAAATAGGAGATAATTAATAAAATAGGTAGAGTTGTATTAGGACTCAAATAAATTTTTTATTATAAAAAGGGGAGCACTCTTGATTGTAAGGGGGAGAAAAAAAGAGAAGAAAACCCAATCTTGTGTCTTCAATATAAAAAACTCATTCTTTGAACCTTCCCCGGGACATCTTCATTACACCTGTGCACGTTGTCACTGCCTCATTGCCTCTCCTTGCTTGCGATCCGGCCTGCTTCTCGATCACTTTTGCTCCTTTGCTGCCACTGCAACCCTGTCGTCGTCTTCATCACGTAGCTAGACTACTGTACTGTCCAGCATTTGGACTGCTGCCGCACGGGTGTACAAAGCAATCAAACATCACCGCCTGACCACACCACAAACTTCCCACCTGCACTTGAAAAACAAGGAAAGAAATATTGGAATAGAGAAAAGCACGTGGAACAGGTATGTTCCTGTTAATCCTTTGTTCTCCACTTCAACTAATTTAATAATATGTTAATAATTTGGTAATAAGTTGATTTAGCAGTTCAATTTGTATGACTTGGTAATTTGATTTAATTTAATTAATATGACTTTGTATGATAACTTGATTAAATAAATTGTTTATAAAATACTAATTTTGCATGTTAATGACTGATATGATTAACTTGTATGATTTGCATGAGTAATTAGGATGTAATTAAGGTTGTACGCTTGATTTATTGGGTAAAGTCTCAAGGAATTGTAATTAAAAATATATAAAAATAAATACAAAATACAAAGTTAAGGTAATAAAATAATGATAAGATTCAATAAATAAAAAAAAAATATTAAAGGTGAACATGATTTATTCCGATGATGAGATTCTGAAGAGGGTTACGCTTAAGTAATACTTTGGAATCTCTAGGTAAGAGGATTTCCTTGGTCTGACCAGCTTAATGGAAGGAGCTAAAGGGAATTTTCAATAAAAAAATAATTCATGTACATTTTTTAAAAATATAATAAATAATAATAAAAGAATATGATAAATAAAAATATAATAATAATAAGAGTCAGATAATAATAATTCATGAAAGTAAGTATCGATTATTCCGATGATAAGATTCCGAAGAGGGTTACGCTTAAGTAATACTTTGGAAATCTTTAGGTAAGAGAATTTCTTTTAAATTCTACCAGCTTAATGGAGGATTTTAAAGGAATTTTTGATAAAATAATTTATATTCATTTTCTAAAAAATAAAGATAATTTATATTCATAAGATAAATATAACAATAAATAATAAATAAAGATATTAGTCATGAAAATAATAGAAAATAATAAATGATAAAAATAAAATAAGATAATTTGGGTAGAGGAGTCAAAATTAGGAAATTTCCATAAAATACTAAAATTCATCCGACGACGGAGCCTCTTCAAGCAAGTCGCATGAACTACTTGAATACTCTTGAGGTGAGAAGGATTTTTAAGTTATCCCACCAGCTTAATGGGGGATGCTTAGAAATATCTTTCAATATTAAGGATATCGAAATTAAAGATTAATCTAAGCAAATTTAAAAGATAACCTAAGACTAAGTGGTACCATTCTAGGATGGGCGTCGTGGGGGTGCTAATCATTCCTCACACGTAACCGTACTCCCGAGTCTAAGAATCTTTGAACGTAGACCATGCCTTATCTTTAGACAAGAATAGGTGACCAATCACACCTTAGGTTTGAATGGTTGGTGGCGACTCCTGAATTCTAAAGTCTAGCGGTTAGGTTCACGGACCTAAACGTTACGACAGTTTGGCGACTCCACTGGGGACTATAGAGAGTCAGGCCAATACTTGGTTTTAGGTTATCTTAGAATTTGCTTGGAAAATCATAATTTGGAAAATTTTAATGAAACAATGTTCCTTCAACACACACATCACTTGCATGCATAAGCCCCCGACCCGGGCTCTGTCCTTCTTAGGAGAGAGTAAAGTACCTACGCCCTCGTGAGGTAAATACCTCCGCAATGGCTATGAAATACTCTCGCTCAAATTGAACCTATCCGTTTGTAGCCTGTCATGGGTGAGGATTGGGTGCCTTACTAGTCTTGTGTGGACGACAGTGAGGAGCAATTTGGGGACCTTTAGAATTTTGAACTACCCAAGCCCTGCATGTAGAGAAAATTGAGACCTAACTTAGATAGAGCCATACCCACCCATTGTGTAAAAATAAACCAAAACCAAGTCACACGAAGGAACGAATCACATAATGAGTATTTTCCTTTTTTTTGTTGCATTCATTGGTTTTAACTGTCTCATAACGATTATTGGTAGGATTGATATCCATTACATCCATGGAGAAAGCTAAAGCTAAGCCTATGACATACAAACACTCCGATGAGGTGAAGGCCATATCCGAAGAAACTCAGCGCAAAAATGGTGATTGTTTACCTGAAGGTTACACTTCTAAACTCCCTGAAAAGATTGGTCTTGATCTCAAGCAAAATGACCTCACTGAATTAGTTGACATATGGGGGAGTTGGGACAGTATTAGGAAGGAAGCATTCGAAGAAAAGTATGGAGCTATAGCGAGGCTTTTTAGGGTACCTGTGGATTTTAACTTAATTAGAGCCATGTTACATTTTTGGGACCCATCATATAGGTGCTTTGTATTCAATAAGGTTGATATGGTCCCCATAATAGAGGAGTATTCAGTATTACTACATTTTGACCCTGAAAAGTCCGATAAGACCTACTGGCGGAGGAAGAAATTGAGCTACCGTAAAAAGTTGGCCTCCATGATGTGTACTGATGTGCAAGAGGTTGATCGACATATAAAAAAGAAGGGAGGATGTACCTACGTGCCTTGGGAGTTCCTAAAGAGTTGCATCAATAGGCATAGGGAAGATGACTACGGTATGAAGATGATGGCTTTGGCAATTTATGGGATGGTAATCTTCCCAAAATCCCTCCAATACATTGAGATTACATTAGTGGATTTCGTCGAACAAATTGATCATGGTGTAGTTATAGTCCCTGCTATTTTAGCTGAGACTATTGGGTCATTAAATTATTGTCGGCGAAATGGAGGGGGACGTTTCATAGGGTGCTTGCCTTTGCTTTATATTTGGATGAAAAGCCATTTTAGATGTGAAGAGCCTGAATTTCGGTCTGTATTATTCAGAAAACATGTTCCTATTGAGGAGTTTTGTAAAAGCAAGTGGCCTAAGTCAAAGACAAAAAAGGAATGGGTGTCATTTCTTAGTAGGCTCACTGATAAAGATGTAGTTTGGGTAACGCCGTGGATGACGAGACAACCGATGATATATAGTTGTGGTGAACAGCCGTGGGTAATCTTGCTAGGCATATGGGGAACTGTTACTTATGCTCCTCTCATGGTACGTCAACAGTTGGGATATGAACAGTTTATTCCAATGACTCATGGCCTTAATCAACGAGAATATTGTTATGCTGAAACGGGATCTATGAACAAAGTAGAAGAAGATGTCAAAACATGGAAGACAACCATCAGAATAGACCAAGGGATATTTATAGATAAAGTCGCTCCAGAATATACAGTGTGGCATGCAAGGCGAGCTAAGGACATCAAACTTCCTCATGAGGAGGATGAAGAAATTCTTCAAAATCCTATGCCCCGAGACCCAATGATCGATTTAGAGATTGCCAAGAGGAAGTTAGAAGAAGAAAAGAGGGATCTGGAACGGGAGTACAAGAAGTTCAAGCATGAGACCGATGAGAGGATAGGAAAAAGAGATCACGCATATTCAAAAGTCCATCAAGAGAAGAACAAGTTGGTAGATGAGATTGGTTACTTGAAGAAAAAGTTCGCGAGGTCTGAAAATAGTCGTCTGATGGAAGAAAACAAAAGACTAAAGGAAGAAGCTCAGAAGAACCGGGAAGAAGCTCAGAAGAACCAAGAAGAAATTGCACGACTCAAGGAGAAAGCACAAAAGAAAGAGGATGAGCTTGATGAAGCTCAAAGGGAGATAATACGATGGAAGATCCGACTGCAGGGAGTCCTCAATCAAGCCAAAGAAGATCAACAGAAGGTGGCCCAAAATATGCAAACCTTAGTAGATGAATGGAAAATCTTCAAGAAAGACTCACAACTCCTATGGACAATGTTTCATCAGATTAATTGGGTGGCTCATAGGGCCCAACAAATCGAAGATGAAATAAGGGAGGTGAAGCCTGGAGTTAACCCAATAACCGAGCATGGAGAGAGGATGCTACAATTGTTGGAAGAGATAGAGGGCCATTATAGTGCAGTTAGAAGACTCATGTGGCACCATTAGATTTCTTCATGGATGTCTTAGGATTTTGGTTTTGCTAAATGATTGTTATGAGACAAGTTTTTTCTTTATGCATTTAGGTTGTAAAATTCCATCCATCAATAAAATACATCTTTGAATTCTTGCACATTTTCTCTTGAAAATAATTTCAACTTAATTGTGGCATTCAAGGTGTCAAAATTGAATCTACTAGACGGTCTGCCCTCCATAAATACCACACAAGGTACCAAGCTCGTATAATGGAAGAAGATCAAAATAACAGAATAGAGAAGTTGGAAAGGGAAAATGCAGAGATAAAGGGGCAATTGAGCGAAATTACTCAGTTGCTAAAAGCCATGATTAAAGGAAAGGAGAAGATGGGTAATCAAAAGGAGTCTATCCAAGAGGCTCAACAAAGCATGCGAGACAACCCTATTTTTGTTCCTGAAGGAAGCACTGTCAAAGCTCCCGCACCTCTACAGATGCAAGTTCAAAACCCAGTGGAGGTACCAAATTTAGATGATCCCACAGAGTTAGAAAAGTTGAGGCATAAAGAAGAATATAGTGGTACTAAAGCTCAGCTGAGCTTGATAGAGGAAAGACTAAGTGCCGTTGAAGGAGTTGACTATTTTGGACCTGTTGATGCTGAAAGGTTGTGTTTGGTACCTGGTGTCGTGCTTCCACCAAAATTCAAAGTGCCTGAATTTGAAAAATTCAATGGAACATCGTGCCCAAAAGATCATCTCACCATGTACTGTAGAAAGATGGCGGCATATGCATGGGACGACAAGCTATTGATTCATGTATTTCAAGATAGCTTGACTGGGTCAGCTGCTAAGTGGTATAACCAATTAGAAAGGAGCAAAGTTTCCTCTTGGTCGGAATTGGCAAGAGCTTTTATAGCTCAATACAAACATGTGTCTGATGTAGCCCCTGATCGCTTGTCTCTCCAAGGTATGGAAAAGAAGAAAGATGAGAACTTCAAGGAATATGCCCAACGGTGGAGGGACATGGCATCACAAGTTCAACCTCCTTTAACTGAAAAGGAAGTCACTATGTTCTTTTTGAATACTCTCAAGGCACCTTACTATGAGCGTATGCTTAGCAGCATAACTAAGAACTTTGCAGATATGGTGCTAACAGGTGAAGCTATTGAGAATGCCATCAAGAGCGGTAAGATCGAAGCACCTGTGAATGATAGTAGGAAGGGTGGATTCTTGAAGAAGAAGGAAGGAGATGCACAAGCCGTCCAAAACAATTCGCGTCACCCTTATACCCCTCACCCACCTTCAGTAAACTACACTTATTCTCAATCTTACCCACAAACTCATCCCCAAAACACCTATCAACCTGTTTTCCATCGACAAACTCCTACAACCTCAACAAACCCCATTTTCCCACCTAATGACCAGAGGTACACCCGACCTAGCCGAAATATCGCCATAGACCCTATACCCATGGCATACGCTGAGCTATTCCCAAAGTTGGTGGAAGGTCATCTCATTGCCCCTATTTATATAGAACCCTTGAAACCTCCTTACCCAAAGTGGTATGATCCCAATGCAAAATGTGCTTATCATAACGACAATATTGGTCATTCTATTGAGAATTGCATGGGTCTAAAGGTGAAAGTCCAATCACTTGTCAAAGCTGGGCTTTTGAGTTTTGGGAAGAAAGGTGAGCCAGATGTTAATGCAAACCCATTGCCCGATCATGCTGGGACAACGGTAAATGCGGTTGAGGACCCAAGGAGAGGTACAATCAAGAGGACTGTTGTCGAAATAAAAACTCCATTAGAAAAGGTGTTTGAGGTTCTGGTGGAATCTGACTTATTACAACCAGTGATGTTTGTCGCAGGCTCTTATAAAGGGCAATATGATAGAAAAATGTCATGCAAATACCATTGGGGAGCAATAGGGCACTCTGTTCAGTATTGCGAGGATTTTAGAAGGAAGTTGCAAGAACTAATTGATGAATCTTGCGTGGAGTTCTATGAAGAAGTTCAAGATGAAGGAGTTCATGCCACTGATAAGGAGTTTGTTTTAAAACCATTGAAAGTGCTTTATGAAGAGAAACCTACGCCATCAGTACAAGGGCCTAGGTTGGTGATAGAAGTGCCAACTCCATTCCCATACAAGAGTGACAAAGCCGTACCTTGGAGGTATGGGTATGATGTAATAATCAAAGATGGAGCAAATGTTGAACTAATGGAGGATAGTTCTAATTCCGCCAATATAGCTGGAGTTGGGGGGATGATACGTAGTGGACGTTGCTACACCCCTGAGATGCTACAACAGGCAAGAAAAGAGAAGGCCAAAGTGGGAGAAGAAGAAATGGCACCAGTCCCAGATCCTGAGGAGAATCGACAAAGGCAGGTAACAGACGAAGACGCTTGTGAATTTTTGAGACTCATTAAGCATAGTGAGTATAGTGTGGTAGAACAATTAAACAAGATGCCGGCTCGAATTTCATTATTGTCTCTGCTCTTGAACTCTGAACCTCATAGGAAGGCATTGTTAAAGGTGTTGAATCAAGCTTATGTGGTGCACGATGTATCTGTAGAAAAGATAGACCATCTAGTGAGCAATTTGGTGGTAGATAATTTCATATCCTTTAGTGACGATGAAATTCCAGCTGAAGGAAGAGGGAGTACTAAAGCTCTCCATATAAGTGCAAAATGTAGAGGCATCACAATTGGTAGGGTGTTGGTTGATAATGGCTCATCTATCAATATCATGCCGATGATTACTTTGACAAGGATGCCGATAGATGAATCTCACATGAAGCCAAGTAATATGGTGGTAAAGGCATTTGATGGAGCTCGTAGAGAAGTTATGGGAGACATAGAACTTCCAATGCAGATCGGTCCATGTACCTTTAATATACAATTCCAGGTGATGGACATTACACCATCTTATAGTTGCCTTTTGGGAAGGCAATGGATTCATATGGCAGGAGCGGTCCCTTCCTCTCTTCACCAAAAGCTAAAATTTGTGGTGGACGGCCAAATAATTATTATCTCAGGAGAAGAAGACATGATGGTAGCTCAAACTTCCGCTACTCCTTATGTGGACATTGGAGATGAAGCTGTGGAATGCTCATACAGATCCTTTGAGGTGGAAAATGCTCTATATGTGAGTGAAGGGTCAAGTCTGTGTACTCCTCGCTTGTCAAAAACCACTGGTATGGTCGTGAAGCAAATATTGTGGAAAGGATGGTGCCCTGGTTCTGGGTTGGGCAGAAACCTGCAGGGAATGTTGGAGCCACTAGAGATCATCGAAAACAAGGACAGATTTGGGTTAGGGTACAGACCGACAAGGATGAAAAAATGAAGATGATGACTGAGAAGAAAGAGAAGAGAATTGCTCGTTTGCATGGTCGTGATTTTGAGTCCAAGAGATTAATCATACCACACTTATATGATTCGTTTCACTCAGCAGGGTATATTCATCCAGATCCAATGATGGTGACTGAAAATGGATTGTTGAAGGTTTTTGCAAATTTGTCTGTATCCGTGGTTGATGAAGAAGGAAGTGGAGGGTTTGACATTGATCGGTTCGTGTACCCTTCAGACGCAGAGCTAGGAAATTGGACGGTTTATGAGATGCCAGTTGTCTATGCCGCCCAAAAGGATCCAGACAATGAAAATAATGATAACAATGACATTAATTCAGAATTTAATTTTGAGAATCCTGTTCAATTTAATGAATCTGATCATGAAGAGAACCTTGAGGATTATATCGTGCCTTCTGAGTTACTAAGATTGGTGGATCATGAAAAGAAACCCATCGAACCTTATCAAGAAGAAATAGAAATAATAAGTTTGGGAGATGATGAGAATAAAAAGGAGGTGAAGATAGGAACTTCCTTGCCATCCAATGAAAGGGAGGAATTAAAAGAGCTACTTCATGAATATGTAGATGTGTTCGCTTGGTCCTATCAAGATATGCCTGGACTCGATAATAGAATTGTGGAGCACAAGTTGCCATTGAAGCCTGAGTGTAAGCCTGTACAGCAAAAGTTAAGGCGCATGAAGCCTGATATGTTATTGAAGATTAGAGATGAAGTTAAGAAGCAATTTGATGCTGGTTTCTTGGAGGTGGCCAGGTACCCTGAATGGGTAGCCAATATAGTTCCAGTTCCGAAGAAAGGGGGGAAAGTGCGAATGTGTGTGGACTATAGAGACTTGAACAAAGCTAGTCCTAAGGACAATTTTCCTTTACCCCACATTGATACACTTGTGGACAATACTGCCAAATACTCCACATTTTCATTCATGGATGGATTTTCGGGCTATAATCAAATAAAAATGGCTCGTGAAGACATGGAGAAAACCACATTTGTGACAATGTGGGGAACCTTTTGTTACAAAGTTATGCCTTTTGGGCTAAAGAATGCTGGAGCTACATATCAAAGAGCAATGGTGACTCTCTTCCATGACATGATGCATAAAGAGATAGAGGTCTATGTAGATGATATGATTGCGAAATCGCGTAAAGGGGAGAATCATGTCACTAGTCTCAGAAAACTATTTGATAGACTGAGGAAGTATCAATTGAAGTTGAATCCGGCTAAGTGCACATTCAGGGTTAAATCTGGAAAGCTATTGGGCTTTATGATCAGTGAAAAAGGGATAGAGGTGGATCCAGATAAGATACAAGCTATTCAAGACCTGACTCCTCCACGCACCCAAAAGGAAGTGAGAGGATTTTTGGGTAGATTAAACTATATCTCTCGTTTCATTTCTCAACTCACCCTCAAATGTGATCCAATATTCAAGTTGCTTCGTAAGAGAGATCCCGGGGAATGGAATGAAGAATGCCAGGAAGCCTTCAACAAAATCAAAGAATATTTGTCGAACCCTCCTGTGTTGGTACCACCAGTAACTGGAAGACCTTTGATTTTGTATGTGATAGTCTACGAGAAGTCAATGGGATGTGTGTTGGGGCAAAGAGATGAATCTGGGAAGAAAGAACATGCAATTTACTATCTGAGCAAAAAATTCACAGATTATGAGTCTAAATATACCGAGTTAGAAAAAATGTGTTGCGCGTTGGCTTGGACGGCTCATAGACTCAGACAGTACATGTTGTATCATACCACATCGTTAATCACAAAATTGGATCCTCTCAGGTACATCTTTGAAAAGCCTGCATTGTCTGGAAGGATCGCAAGGTGGCAAGTAATGCTTTCCGAATATGATATCACATATGTGGCCCAAAAAGCCATCAAAGGGAGTGCAATTGCAGAATTTATTGCTGATCGCAATACGAATGGTTATGAACCAATGAAGATGGAGTTCCCAGATGAAGATTTGATGTTTGTAGAAGAAAAATGTGAGAAAAGACCATGGAAGATGTGTTTTGATGGGGCGTCGAATGCCCTGGGGCACGGGGTAGGAGTGATTCTTATATCTCCTGAAGGTAGTTATTATCCAATTACTGCTAAATTGGATTTTAATTGCACGAACAATGTAGCTGAGTATGAGGCATGTGTCATAGGTCTGCAGGCGGCTGTAGAAAGAAAAGTCAAGATACTTGAGGTGTATGGTGATTCAGCTCTGGTAATTTATCAATTAAAAGGAGAATGGGAAACCAGAGATCCAAAATTAATCCAGTACCAAAAGTATATCGTTGAGTTGATTGGTTATTTTGAAAATATCCAGTTCGAACATTTGCCACGAGAAGAAAATCAGATAGCTGATGCTTTAGCCACCCTAGCAGCAATGTTCAAGTTGGATGCAAATGCAGAGATCCAACCAATTAGGATGAAAGTGAAGAGTTCCCCAGCACACTGCTTGAGTGTTGAAGAGGAAGTAGATGGGAAGCCTTGGTATTACGACATTCTGCAATACATAAAAAATCAGCAGTACCCTGAGCATGCTACTGAAAATGACAAAAGAACTATAAGAAGATTGGCTATGGGATTCTTCTTAGATGGAGAAATTTTGTACAAAAGAAGTCGAGATCAAGTACTGTTAAGGTGCATGAATTCAACTGAAGCTACTAAAATTCTTGAAGAAGTGCATGATGGAGTTTGTGGAGCTCATGCTAATGGTCACATGATGGCCCGACAAATCATGAGAGCAGGTTACTACTGGCTGACTATGGAGAGAGATTGTATTAACTATGCTCGAAAATGCCACAAGTGCCAGATCTATGCTGATAAAATTCATGCACCTCCAAATGCTCTAAATGTGTTAGCACCTCCATGGCCTTTTTCAATGTGGGGCATGGATGTGATCGGACCAATTACTCTCAAGGCTTCGAACGGGCATAGGTTCATTTTTGTGATGATTGATTACTTTACCAAATGGGTTGAAGCTGCTTCCTATGCAACTGTAACACGAGCAGTGGTTTGCAAGTTTATCAAGAGGGAGATAATTTGTCGATACGGGCTTCCAGAAAGAATTATCTCTGATAATGCTCGAAATTTGAACAACAAGATGATGGAAGATGTGTGTACTCAGTTCAAAATTAAGCATCATAATTCAGCGCCATATCGTCCAAAGATGAATGGGGCAGTAGAAGCAGCAAATAAAAACATCAAGAGGATAGTGGAAAAAATGGTTGAGACATATAGAGATTGGCATGAGAAGTTGCCATTTGCCCTACATGCTTATAGAACATCTGTTCGCACTTCTACTGGAGCAACACCATTTTCACTAGTGTATGGGATGGAAGCTGTACTGCCTGTTGAAGTTGAAATTCCATCCTTAAGGGTCCTAATGGAAACAAAGTTAGAAGAGGCTGATTGGGTGAGAGATCGTTACGAGCAGCTCAACTTCATTGAGGAAAAAAGAATGGTAGCATTGTGTCATGGCCAACTGTATCAAAGGAGAATGATGAAAGCACATGATAAGAAGGTTCGACCAAGAAAATTCAGAGAAGGAGAATTGGTCCTGAAGAAGATTCTCCCAAATCAACCAGACCATAGAGGAAAATGGGCTCCAAACTGGGAAGGTCCTTATGTTGTGAAAAGGGCATTCTCTGGCGGGGCATTACTTTTGGTAGATATGGATGGAGATGATTTGCCAAACCCAATAAATTCAGATGCTGTGAAGAAGTATTATGCCTAACTAAAAAAAAAAAAGAAAAAAAAAGAAGAAGAAAAAAGGAAAAAAAAGAAAAAGAAAAAAGAGATAAAGAAAAAGGAGGATTCAAATTGAAAACCCAAAAGGGCAGTTTGAGTCAATAGGGGGTGAATTCGGACTGAAAACCCGTAAAGGGCGGCTTGAATCAGGGAGACATATCTAAGTTGAAAACCTGAAAAGGCGACTTAGGTATGAGGAGAAAAGGCATTGAAGGGTCATGATACAGAAGCACTAATAGGATTTGATAGGACTTTACATGGTCAGATGACTTGAAGAGAATGAGATTTTTGAATGAGAATTTTGTATTAATTGATCAGAGTTGTTTGAATGTTTACCCAAAGCCTGGTTAAATAATCCTAGAATCCTTGTCTTTCTTTCAACCTTGCTTTGCCTTCACACTTGGCTACCTTTTGTAATATTTTCAGATATTGAATAATACCATTCCTTTCATTTTCACCTATTATTTTTTTTACCTTGAGGGATTGAGAAATTGTATTGCGTCGATTTTGAAATTGGAATGATAATGAATGTTTGCTTGGCAAAATATGTGAAAGACTCCTATATTATTTGGGAAAATGAAAGAAAAGGAAACTTGTGGATGAATGGAAATGGGAAATCAAGAAAAAATCAATGAATAAGGAAGAGTGGATGAAGATTTTAATGAGCAAATGAATGACCAGATAGAGAGGATAGTAAAAAAGAAGAAACATGGAATAAGATAAGATAAAGAGGACACGAAGACAAGAGCTTCATTGGGAAAGAAAAATGGAAGAAGGAAGATGAGAAGAGAAATAGGAATACAAGGATAGGATGACAAATGAAAAGAGAAGAATGCATAAGATGGATTGAGAAAGAAAAACCTTGTTATTGCCACAATTAAAGTTGAAATGCTTTTCAAAGAAAACATTGCATGAACAAAATAGATTGTGTGAGTGATGTTGCATGAATGGAATTGCATAGATAGAATAAATTGCATTGATAGGATAGAATGCTTGCACAGTTGCATACATGATGCATTGCATGAGAAAAAGAAAAATTTTAGACAAGATTTTGTGAGTACAATCTATAAGACCTTCGGGCATGATTCCTCCAAAGCTTTTTTGGACAAGATTTTTAAAGTTTGACTGCCTGCCTGTTTAGGGGGAGCCTTTTGGACAAGATTTTTAAAGTTTGACTGCCTGCCTGTTTAGGAGGAGCTTTTAGACAAGGTTTTAAAGTTTGACTGCCTGCCTGTTTAGGAGGAGCTTTTAGACAAGGTTTTTAAGTTTGACTGCCTACCTGTTTAGGAGGAGCTTTTAAGACAAGATTTTAAAGTTTGACTGCCTGCCTGTTTAGGAGGAGCTTTTAGACAAGATTTTAAAGTTTGACTGCCTGCCTGTTTAGGAGGAGCGTTTAGACATTTTAAAGTTTGACTGCCTGCCTGTTTAGGAGGAGCATTTTGGACAAGATTTTTAAAGTTTGACTGCCTGCCTGTTTAGGGGGAGCTTTTTAGACAAAATTTTAAAGTTTGACTGCCTTTCTGTTTAGAGGGAGATTTTTTTTTAAAAAAAAAAATTAAAAAATTAAAAAAATAAAAAAAAAGAGAAGTCAGACAAAATAGGTGTCTATGTCTTTGTGCAATTACTGTTTCACAGCAAATGCACAAAGAGGGGCAGCTGTAGACACTCTATTTTGTCCGGGGTCTTAATCTGTATAAATAATTAATTGGGTTGGATGACATTTGTATTTTAATTTAACAATTTAGAATTATGCTAGAATTAAATTAGAATTTTTAGAAATTAAAATTAAAATAGGATTTAGGAATAAAAAAAAGAAAAGAGAGAGAAAAGATAAAAAGAAATAAAAATAAAATTAATTTTAGGATTAGATAATTAGGATAATTAGATTTTTTAGGATAATTATATGGATTAATATTAAATTTGATAGAGTTAGATTAGGATTAATATAAGAAATAGATAAAATGTTAAAAAATAGGAGATAATTAATAAAATAGGTAGAGTTGTATTAGGACTCAAATAAATTTTTTATTATAAAAAGGGGAGCACTCTTGATTGTAAGGGGGAGAAAAAAAGAGAAGAAAACCCAATCTTGTGTCTTCAATATAAAAAACTCATTCTTTGAACCTTCCCCGGGACATCTTCATTACACCTGTGCACGTTGTCACTGCCTCATTGCCTCTCCTTGCTTGCGATCCGGCCTGCTTCTCGATCACTTTTGCTCCTTTGCTGCCACTGCAACCCTGTCGTCGTCTTCATCACGTAGCTAGACTACTGTACCATCCAGCCTTTGGACTGCTGCCGCACGGGTGTACAAAGCAATCAAACATCACCGCCTGACCACACCACAAACTTCCCACCTGCACTTGAAAAACAAGGAAAGAAATATTGGAATAGAGAAAAGCACGTGGAACAGGTATGTTCCTGTTAATCCTTTGTTCTCCACTTCAACTAATTTAATAATATGTTAATAATTTGGTAATAAGTTGATTTAGCAGTTCAATTTGTATGACTTGGTAATTTGATTTAATTTAATTAATATGACTTTGTATGATAACTTGATTAAATAAATTGTTTATAAAATACTAATTTTGCATGTTAATGACTGATATGATTAACTTGTATGATTTGCATGAGTAATTAGGATGTAATTAAGGTTGTACGCTTGATTTATTGGGTAAAGTCTCAAGGAATTGTAATTAAAAATATATAAAAATAAATACAAAATACAAAGTTAAGGTAATAAAATAATGATAAGATTCAATAAATAAAAAAAAATATTAAAGGTGAACATGATTTATTCCGATGATGAGATTCTGAAGAGGGTTACGCTTAAGTAATACTTTGGAATCTCTAGGTAAGAGGATTTCCTTGGTCTGACCAGCTTAATGGAAGGAGCTAAAGGGAATTTTCAATAAAAAAATAATTCATGTACATTTTTTAAAAATATAATAAATAATAATAAAAGAATATGATAAATAAAAATATAATAATAATAAGAGTCAGATAATAATAATTCATGAAAGTAAGTATCGATTATTCCGATGATAAGATTCCGAAGAGGGTTACGCTTAAGTAATACTTTGGAAATCTTTAGGTAAGAGAATTTCTTTTAAATTCTACCAGCTTAATGGAGGATTTTAAAGGAATTTTTGATAAAATAATTTATATTCATTTTCTAAAAAATAAAGATAATTTATATTCATAAGATAAATATAACAATAAATAATAAATAAAGATATTAGTCATGAAAATAATAGAAAATAATAAATGATAAAAATAAAATAAGATAATTTGGGTAGAGGAGTCAAAATTAGGAAATTTCCATAAAATACTAAAATTCATCCGACGACGGAGCCTCTTCAAGCAAGTCGCATAGAACTACTTGAATACTCTTGAGGTGAGAAGGATTTTTAAGTTATCCCACCAGCTTAATGGGGGATGCTTAGAAATATCTTTCAATATTAAGGATATCGAAATTAAAGATTAATCTAAGCAAATTTAAAAGATAACCTAAGACTAAGTGGTACCATTCTAGGATGGGCGTCGTGGGGGTGCTAATCATTCCTCACACGTAACCGTACTCCCGAGTCTAAGAATCTTTGAACGTAGACCATGCCTTATCTTTAGACAAGAATAGGTGACCAATCACACCTTAGGTTTGAATGGTTGGTGGCGACTCCTGAATTCTAAAGTCTAGCGGTTAGGTTCACGGACCTAAACGTTACGACAATATAAAAATATTAAAACACATAATAGTTACTAAGTATAATATAATAAATTTGAATAAATTTTTATATAAGGACATTAAGAAACATGAAAATTTAAATTAAAGTACAAAAAACAATGCAAAATTAAATTAATTTACAAAAAAAAGTAATTGACAAACACATTAATATAAAAAATAGTAAATAAAAATTATAGATAAACTGGCTAGGCCAAGCTTGAGTTTGAAACGGTAAATCCAAAGCCAGTCCCTTTTTTAATGAGTTTCAATTTTCAAGTTCAAGCCCATTTAACGAGGTTAATATTTTTGTCAGAACCTGTTAAAAAATGGGCAAGTCTTTGGGTTTGAAAGAATAATCCGACTCTTGAATAGGTCTATTCCAAATGACCCACAAATTTGGTAATTTATACCACAATCCAAACCATCTAACTAGATGAAGACCTGCGCGATGCTGTGGGATCAACATCTCATCAGTTATAACTCAATAGTTTAATGAATATTTGTTTTTTAAAAATTCATGTGTCACAAATAAAGATCAAAATGCGAAAATTTAACTAGAAAATAGAATGGAAGATCAAAAGTAGCAAAAGCATATTTTCAACGGAGTTTTACATATGTAACGAACATTTAAACAATGAGGAATGATGACAATTACAACTTAATACATAAAATCTTCCTAATTTCCCAAGTCAAAAAAAGAAAGTGAAGGATTTTTTTTCTTTTAATTTAGAGAAATTGAAATTTTGAACTCCATTCGCACAATTCCTCAATCACAACACTCAAACCATGAGCTGCAACAGTGTTCTACGTAAGTCCCAACAAAGAAATTGGCAGTAATCATCTTTGAATAACAACCAAGAAATTTGAGGAAAAAAAACTACTATTAATTTCCCCATGACACATAGGAACAGCTCTTTTTCACATCCTTATTATTCATATCGCGTGACATTGAAAATAGAATCCATTAAATGATCATGAAAGGCTTATAATTGATTTATCTTATTTGCATAAAACATAATTATCAATATACGTAATATTGTACAACACAAATCGATACTTATATAAAATGATAAGAATCAATATACTATATTGTATTTGATAGGAATTATATGATATGCGATACGTATTGTACAATACTCGATTTTCTCAATACGGTACCATATAACGTATTTTATTTAATTTAAGTGTGGGTAAGTCTTTTTCTTACCCAATTGCTAGCAACCCTATTTTATTTTATTTTATTTGGATTGAAACGAAAAAAAATCTTTTGTAATCTCAAATTAAAAAATAAAATTATTATATAATTTTTTTGCCCTAAATCATGTTCTGTATATTGGCAAGAATTGGTCTATAAGGGATCTTATGAAGATAATTTCCCAATTGAATTTTAAAAATTTATTAATAATAAATAGATAAGTTTAAGATTTTATTAAAAACTAGATTTAAACCCGTGCGATGTACGGTGATTATTTTAATTTATAATACTTTTTAAAGAATAGAATTTTAAAAAAAAATTATTTTGAAATACCTGTTAAATATTGTATTAAAAACTTGATGCATATATAGAATACACAAATTAAAAAAATAATTTAAAATCAAATAAAAATTAAAAAATTAAAGAAAAATTAACTATCACAAATCTTAAATATTTAATAAATGAATTAAATAATAACAATTTTAATGAAAACAATCCTTATTATATTAATCATTAATAGATTATTGGTTAATATTTCATATTTAAAACTAATTTATTTTTAAAGTTTGAATTTATATGACTCCAAATTAAGCTTATAAAATTAATTAGTGTTGAAAAACTCTATTTTTTAGGGTTTTTAAAAAAATTATTTATAATAGTATCAAACATAAAAGGTAAGTAAAAATATTAATAGAAATAAAGCTAAAAATAATTTTTTATTTAAGTTTTTTAAAATTCAAATCAATTCAAAATAGTTAAATACAATATTTAAAACCATACACGTTTCAAGAGAATAAATAATTCATATGGACATTTTTTTCTAAATAAAATGATTGAACAAATAATTCTGAAAAAGGAATAAATGAAAATTGAAAAACAAAAGATATGGAAGCTTAATTTAATTCTAAAATATATAAACTTAAATATCCAGTTTTAATTATTTTGATAAAAGATTTAAAATTTTAAAATAATTCTGATCAAAATATATAGATTTTTTTAATTTAAAAATAACATAATAAGTGAAAAAAATTTAAAGTCTGAGATCAATTTTATTTGATTTAAATTAAGATAATATAGTTGAAATCTATTTTTTTTAAATTTCAAATATTTTAAAATTAAATAATTAATTGAATAGGATTATTATATAAAAATTACAATCAATTTATTATTATTTTTTGAAAGATAATCTATTTATTATATTAAGTATAAAAATGTTAAGGTATCTTCCTAAGATATTTTATTTTTAGCCAAGAGTTTTGGCTTTTATATATGTGTGTGTGTGTGTGTGTGTGTGTGTGTGTGTCTATGTATAAGTATATATATAAATATATATATATATATATATATATATATATATATATATATAGATATAAGATATAAGATTATTATAAAAAACTGAATCTTATTGAAATTAAAAGTGTAACATTGATCAATAATTAAGTGATTTTTATACTTTAAAGATGAAAAATTGTCACGACCCGAAGACCGCGACTTTCCTTTAATACTTATACTTTTCTTAGTCTACAAATTTATGGACTAAATTTTTCTTTTTTATTTTAAGGTTTGTATTCGGTGTCAGTGTAGTCACTATACTATTTAGGTGACCTATAGTTATTTCATTTAAATATTTAACAAACACGGAAACGGTTCTTAGTTACATCCCGACTTATTAAACCGAATATGTACTGTGCATCAATTTAAGTCTTACATGTAAACAAGTATTTTATAAGAAACATATACCTCAAAAGTTTAGTACCAAGTCCATATACCGTCTCCGATGCCCACTGAGCAGCTCACATGGCAGATGTTAACTTCAATAATCTGAAAGAGATGAAATTTAGTGGGGTGAGCAAAACCACGGCTCAGTAAGATACTAATATAAATACAAGAGTAGGATTATACTGCCTTAAACTGCAATGCTTAAAACTTGCAAGGATGCAATTACAGTTAATCCTTTCTCATCGATACATCTCATTATCACTTCTCATTTTCACTTTTCATTTCATAATCATATTTCTGTATTCTATCTCTTATCAATTCTCATATCATCTCTTATCAATTCTCATATTGTGGATCATGATAACGGTGGTACGAAGTCATAATTCTCTTCATGTATTTCTATATTCCTGTTTCATATCATATCATGACATCATATAGATGAAATATCGTTACCACCGAGTCATGATGTTCCTCATATATTCTTCATGTTTAATTGAGATATCCTATCGAGTCACTTTACATTTAACAATCATATTCCCGTCTTATATCAATTCATATCACTTATCGTATGGGAATTTATGATCACGATAGAGTGAGATCAGAATTCTCTTCATATCAATCTCATGTTCATATATCATATCATCTCATGTCATCGTATAGATGAAACATCATTAACGTCGAGTCACGACATTCCTCATAGAATTCTCATGTGCTAAGCATATTATCATATCAGGGTTAACATGCAATTCATGTAATTTTTCTGTATAAACCGCTATCATTTCAAATCATATCATATATACTTTATGACATGCTCAACATATGGATTTCCAATTCATTTCAAATTTGTCTTTAAGGCATGATAGAAACATGTTCAATTTCAGTTCATGTATTCATTTTCGGAGCATGTCTAAAACATGTGCGGTTTTAAAACATTTTTCATATACTATAAATCATATCAGGTTTAGAGTTCATATCAAATCAGTCTATACTCTAAACCGCATATCATTTCAAATTCGACACAAAATCTTATATAAATCATGTAAGTGTCGAAATCATTTATCATATACTTTTAAAACATATTCTGTAAATCATATCAGGTCTAGAGTTCATATCAAATCAAACTCTACTCTAGACCACATATCATGCCATGTTCGACACAAAATCACATATAAATCATATAAGTGTCGAAATCATATCTCATGGACTTTTAAAACATGTACTGTTTCAAAACATATTTCATTTCAAATTTGTTTCATGTACAATATAAATCATGTCAAGTCTAGAGTTCATATCAATAAAATCATACTCTAGACTTCATATCATATCGGTTAGAGACTAGGCTAGATCCCTATCATCTCTCTATCAATAAAGACTTAAATCACTGTAGCTAGCAGTGAAAATCATGTCATCGTCCCCTGGAAACCAACTAGGGCGCTATCTATGGCCATAGACCTCATCTCTCTCAGCCCCACTGATCAGGCGTGACTGAGACCTGTCCACGACTATTGTCGGACAAGCATATCTGCCTAATGAGCAAAGCTCCAATTAGGCGGTTTCCACTATGCTTTATTGAATTTAATTCTTTTAGGGTGCCTACAGTCTCATAAAACATTTAAATCTATAGCTTTATTTTCAATATCATGTAAAGCATATGGTAAAATTCTGTAGGATATTTCATATATCAAAATATATATATCTACCATATACTTTCATTTCAAAACAAATCAATACTTTTCAGTATTCATATAAACATTATTAAAATGTTTCAAGTTGCAAGAAAAGCATGCTTAAATGCGATGCTATAAAACATTTCAGTATGCAACTTTAGTATTATTTCCATCAAATACGCTGAAGCGATTCATTTAACTTTATCACCATCAGTTATTCGATTTCAGGACTTTCTTTCTATCAAACCAGTAAATCACTATTCAAATCATTCAAGATTCATTTCATTCAGTATTCAGATTTCTCAATACTCTAATCATTTAATAACCAGATCACTTGGTATTCAAACCATTCGGTATTCAATATCCTTTTTCGATAATTATCGACTATAATAATCAATTGTACTTTTATTATCGATACTAGAACCACATCATCAGTGTGAATCCTCTTAGTATCTATGAGCATCTAAATATCATGTTTCCATATAGCCATCAGGATACTGAAATTATGAAATACTAATATCCTCATTCGATATCTATTCCAGAGTCGACATCGAGGATCGTAGAACCACAAGATCAATAATCGCATATCAAATCCATTTATGGTTTGACCTATTGGTACATATTCAGAATTTTCGACTTGCGGTTTATTTTTCATTCACTATCATAAAAATCATATCGCAATCCTCAATTCACTTTTCATCTGGCCTGTAGAATGTAATATCATGTTAAAATTATCCATAAACGTCCTCAATTCAATTTTTGATTGGCAATTCACCACTTAAAAGAATTTGCCAATTTCCACTATCAACAGTATTTCAATCATTTAAGTCGCCTTGCGACTATCCATATTATTGCCAAAAATCTCAGTTCATACCACTAAGACGGTCCATTTATTTGAATTTATCAATCCTATAATCGTCACTCGATTGATAATTCCGCAATTCTATCATTCGACCATCTAAATCACAACTTCGATTTTTCTCTTTTAAGTTGTATCATATAATTATCATCACCTTTATCTGTGATCCGTCAAATAAATGATTTCACCTCAATCTCAACTTGATACCATTTG
Organism: Heritiera fomes; assembly: GCA_032173925.1. Taxonomy (NCBI): domain Eukaryota; kingdom Viridiplantae; phylum Streptophyta; class Magnoliopsida; order Malvales; family Malvaceae; genus Heritiera; species Heritiera fomes. Next base: position 31,874,084 of record JAPDPM010000009.1, on the reverse strand, counting down.
TGATATTCAAATTTACTTGATTTATCAATTCTATAAGGTTTAAACCATATAATTCATCACATTATCGTTTTCAACGATCTATCTTCTCATCGATTTCAATATCAAACTCTTTCGATAATACCATAAAATCCTTTCAATATTTATTTTCAATAATTATTTCCAAGATTCCATTTATGTGAGAAACTTAATCTTTTTCCTCAAATATTTTCCTAAAAATTTCGGCAGCATAACAGCTTAATTTTCCCTAACCTCCTGCAAGGGAAAGACAATTTATATCACAGCCGTTGATTCTCACAATTCCTACGTCTCTACTAAGACCCCCACCATCAGTTGTGGGTCCTCTTAGCATTTTTAATATCAATTAAATCAATGCATCATATATAAAAATATCACAATTCCATAAAAATCATTTCATCAATGCATCATATAAAAATATCATAATTCCCACATACAATATAAAGCTACTAATGCTTTATAAAAGTATCTTACCTATTCGCCAAGCTTAGCGCACTTTCTGATTTTTCGAGCCTTGTTGAACTCCGCCATTCGTCTCATTTTCGTTTTTGCTACAATTTCAATAATTAACACATATTTTCATTTAGAAAATAATCCATCAATTTCTAATAAATTCCATAAATTCAAAAGGAACAAAAATAAAGTCTTTCAGTTCCTTACCAATTCTTTTTCTTTTCTTTCCTTCCTTTTCTTCTCTTTCTTTTTCTTCTTCTTTCTCTTTCTTTTCTTTTCTTTTCCTTTCTTCTTTTCCTTTCTCTTTTTCCTTTCATATTTTTTTTTCTGTTTTTTTTTTTTTTTCTGGCCTGAACCGGTTCGGACCGGTTCAGGCCGGTTCACTTCTGCTGGCCGGTTCGGCCTCTTCCCGCCGGCATCACCGCCGGTTCGCACCTTCCACAGCTAGCCATGGTTGCAGGGAGGCCGGATCTGGTCTCGGTTTTTCCCCATCACCGGCGACGGCGCCGGATCTGGGTCCGTGGGTTTCGGCCCTTTTCTCCTCTGTTTCTTCCCTTCTCCGCCGTCGTTGGCCTCGCCGGTGGCCTCCTTCATCTTCCCTTCACCTCCACCGAGGTTCGGGTTGGGGTGGCGGTGCCTGGAACGGCCGGCACCGCGGATTCCCTCTTCTCTTTTCCTCCGATTTTTCTTCTCTGTTTCGTTCATTTTCGCTTCTGTTTCCGGCGCTTTCTCTTCCCTTTTCCGTCGCCGGTTGCCTTCCTCGCATCGCCGGCGGCTTCGCCTCCTTTTCTTCTTCCTTTCTTGGCCGGCCGACGGTGGCCGGCTTCCACACGGGAGGCAGAATCGGGAGTTCCCGATTCTGTTTCTTCCATTTTTTTTTTTAATATATTTCTTTTATATTTATATATATAACTATATATATAAATATACCATATTAATATATATATATATATAGATATAGATACATATTTTGTATTAATAATATATATATATATATCTATACACTTTAAATTTAGTTTAATATATATATATATTTCATACATATATATATATTTATATACAAAAGCGTATAATAATAATATACATCTGTATTTATATAAAAACATATCAAAATATATTTATATAATCTAATTATATAAATATATAATATACGCATTTTATTTCATTTTATTTGGATTTCTTAATATCCAATTTTTTTTTCCTTTTTCATTTCTTATTTAATTTGGATTTCCATTTTTCCAAATTAAATTTCCTCTCTTCATTATTTTCCATAATTTCAACCTTATCCTTATTTCCAATTTATCCAAATTTAAATTCCTCAATTTCCTCATTTCTTTAATTTCGGGAATTTCAACAATATTCCCATCTCGTAAATAAATTTTATTTATTTACTTTAATTTATTTATTTCCTCTTATCTATTTTCTTTAATATTAATTTCCAAAAATAGAAAATTTGCGGTTATCACAAAAATTCATCTTACTACACATATCACGTGTTTATGTAAAATACGTTTGTCTTTTCTTTAAAAAAGTGCATCCATATAAAAAACTTATACCAAACTTAATTATTTCTATAAATAATCTATATAATAATAGTACATGTATATTGATAAAAGATGAGTAATAAATTTATAAATAATATGGGATTTTCTTTAATTTTTAAAATATATAAAAATATATATGTTTGTCTTCTAGAAATTGAAATAAATAATTGATTTAAAAAGATAATTAATTTATTTTGAAATTTTATAGTATATAGATTCCCATCTATAAAAAAATTGGAAAAAATATTATTTTTTTATTTCAAGATATTACACATGTCAATTTTTTAGACTATTCACATTGGATGTTCTACTTGTAGTCAAATGCTTTAGCTTATATATATATATATATACATATATATATATGAGAGTTTGTATATGATGCACTGACAGTGTATAGTTTTTATACACTGTCAATGCATTAGAAGTTGACAGCTCATCAATTGCCCTTGTCATAATGTCTAGGTCCATGAACTTAACCGCTAGACTTTAAAATTCAAGGAGTCACCACCAATCATTCAAACCTAAGGTGTGATTGGTCACCTACTCTTGTCTAAGGATAAGACATGGTCTATGTTCAAAGAATCTAGAGTTCGGGAGTACGGTTACGTGTGGGGAAGGATTAGCACCCCCACAACGCCCATTCTAAAATGGTACCACTTAGTTTTAAGTTTAGTCTAAATTTGCCTTTATGTTTGTATTAGTTTAGATAATTAAATATTGGGAAAGTTTCTAAGACTATTCCATCAATCTGGCTCAAATCTTAGAAACTCCCCTCACCTCAAGATGTTCAAGGAGTACCAATCAACTTTCTTGAACTCCATCGTCGGATTGATTGAGTATATTATGGAATTCTTGTGACGACCAGTATCATGTGGGGCCGGTCGCACTCAACCGTATTGTCCGCTTTGGATTCTAGAGGTGGCCCCCGTCAGTTCCGCTGACGTGGCACTTAGGTCCTCACGGATTTCTTTCGCGTTCGCCGCTACTCGAACCCTTGACATCCAAGCGATTCGAGTAACGACTAACCATTCCAATGGTTAGTCGTTACTCGAATCGCTTGGATGTCAAGGGTTCGAGTAGCGGCGGACGCGAAAGAAATCCGTGAGGACCTAAGTGCCACGTCAGTGGAACTGACGGGGGCCACCTCTAGAATCCAAAGCGGACAATACTGTTGAGTGCGACCGGCCCCACATGATACTGGTCGTCACAATAAAACGCGCGTTTTATTGTGATGCCCTGGTTTTACCGGACTCCGTCGGGGGGACCCAGGCCGCATCACTCATCCGTACTGTCCGCTCTGGGTTCTAGAGGTGGCCCCCGTCACGCAGACGTGACACTTAGCCCCTCACGGATTTATCGGGAATAAATTCCCAATTCGCGTCCGCCATGACTTGAACCCCTTACCACTTGTAAGTGTCAAGTCATGACTAACCATTGGACCTAGTCCAATGGTTAGTCATGACTTGACACTTACAAGTGGTAAGGGGTTCAAGTCATGGCGGACGCGAATTGGGAATTTATTCCCGATAAATCCGTGAGGGGCTAAGTGCCACGTCTGCGTGACGGGGGCCATCTCTAGAACCCAGAGCGGATAGTACGGATGAGTGATGCGGCCTGGGTCCCCCCAGCGGAGTCCGGTAAAACCAGGGCGTCACAATAGTCCAATGGTTAGTCGTTACTCGACACTTACAAGTGGTAAGGGGTTCGAGTAGCGGCGGACGCGAATTGGGATTTATCCCGATAAAACCCTGAGAGGTAGACGACCCGTGTGTGGCACCTCAGAGGGGACAGTACGGTTGAGTGAGGGGGGCAGACGGCCCTTGTGTGGCACCACCTCACAATAAAACGCGCGTTTTTTTGTGACGACCAGTATCATGTGGGGCCGGTCGCACTCAACCGTATTGTCCGCTTTGGATTCTAGAGGTGGCCCCCGTCAGTTCCGCTGACGTGGCACTTAGGTCCTCACGGATTTCTTTCGCGTCCGCCGCTACTCGAACCCTTGACATCCAAGCGATTCGAGTAACGACTAACCATTGGACTTAGGTCCAATGGTTAGTCGTTACTCGAATCGCTTGGATGTCAAGCGTTCGAGTAGCGGCGGACGCGAAAGAAATCCGTGAAGACCTAAGTGCCACGTCAGCGGAACTGACGGGGGCCACCTCTAGAATCCAAAGCGGACAATACGGTTGAGTGCGACCGGCCCCACATGATACTGGTCGTCACAATTCTTATCTTTAAATATTTTCTAATCTTATTCTTCTTATTGTATTGTTTTAATTCTATTATTTTGTATTTTTAAAAATAAACATGACATATGGGTTATTGACAATTCTTCTTAAGTATTCCATCAATCTGGCTCAACCGAAGAAGAATCCTCTCACCTAGAAATTTCAAGGAGTACCAATTGACTTTCTTAGAATTTCATCATCGGCATATGTCACATTTACTTCTTTTATTATCATCTCATTACCTTATTATGGTATTATTTTATATTTCTTTATTCTTGATTCGTTATTTTATTTTATTTCATTATATCTTTAAAGTGAACATGAATTATGTTTTCTTCAAAATTCTCCTCAAGTATTCCATCAATCTGGCTCAACTCAAGAAGAATCCTCTCACCTAGAAAATCCAAGGAGTACCAATTGACTTTCTTGGAGTTTCATCCTCGGCATAATCCATATTCATCTTTGATAACTAATTTTGTTATCTCCTTATTCAATCTTTATTTCATTTATTCTTATTTACATTTTTTCTAATTTAATTTATTTTATTATTTTATTTATCTAATATCCATCATACTAAACATACAAAATATAAAATATATCATACAAATTAAACTAAACAAATCATATCAACATATAAATTATTTATTCAATATGTATTAATCAAATATTATCAAAGTAATTAAATCATGCAACATTAGTATTTTAATATACAAATTATTAATCCGATATTAATTAACTATCAAACCCTCCTATTAAATTATTGACCAATTAATATAATAAAACAAAAACTTACCTGGGCAATAACCTCACCTCTTGTTGGCTTTTTTTCTTTTCCTTTATATTCCCTTTTCCATGTGTTCTCTTGCTATAGCTTTTCTTTAATATTTCCAAAGTGGCGTGCCTCAAGCATTTTCACAAAGCTTTCCTATTTTCTTGCAACAATCATCAAGAGCAACACAAACAGAGGCTGTGCAAACATCCACGTGATGGGTCGGCAACCTGCAATAGCTGTGCGGTGACTAGGCTCGCAACAGTGGTGCAAGAGGCATGCAGAAAAATGAGCTGACAGAACAGCAGCGGCGGTGATTGGGTTCAGTGCTTGATTTCCCCCAGAGTCCCCTTTTTATAATAAAAAATTTATTTAAGTCCTAATACAACTCTACCTATTCTATTAATTATCTCCTATTTTTAACATTTTATCTATTTCTTATATTAATCCTAATCTAACTCTATCAAATTTAATATTAATTCAAATAATTATCCTAAAAAATCTAATTATCCTATCCTAAAATTAATTTTATTTTTATTTCTTTTTATCTTTTCTCTTTTTTTATTATTCCTAAATCTTATTTTAATTTTAATTTTTTAATTAATGTTAATTCTAAATCTAAAAATTCTAATTTAATTCTAGCCTAATTCTAAATTGTTAAATTAAAATACAATGTCACTCAACCCAATTAATTATTTATACAAATCAAGACCCCGGACAAAATAGGGTGTCTACAGCCTTTATGGGCAAATTTAAAAAATTTATTTATATCTGCATATAAGGGCCTATTGATGAGGTGTTAATCTTTGGTACATTGACAGTGTATAGAAACTATAAACTATCAGTGCATCATATATAAATTATATATATATGGATTTATATTTGATGCACTGAGAGTGTATAGTTTCTATACACTGTCAATACACCAGAGATTGACACATCATCAATAGACCCTTATATGCAAATATAAATAAATTTTTTCATTTGCCCATAAGGGCTTATTGATGAGGTGTCAACCTCTGGTGCATTGACAGTGTATAAAAACTATATACTGTCAGTGCATCATATACAAGCTGTCATAACGACTTTAGGCCCTAGACCTAACCGCTAGACATGAGTTCAATGGAGTCGCCACCAATCATTGTTTAGCCTAGATGTGATTGGTCACCTATTCTCATTTAAGGATAAGGATTGATCTTTATTTCAGTTTTAGGGTTCGGGGGTCGGTTACATGTGAGGAAGGTGTTAGCACCCTCACGATGCCCATCATAGAATGGTACCTAACTAATCTTGTGCTGTCTTAAGATGGTTTTGTTTGAATAATCTTAATTTGTCATATTTTCTATTATATTCCAAATAATTAAGTATTGGTAAATTTTCTAAGAAATTTTCCATCATTCTGGTGGAATTTCTTAAAAATTTATCCTCACCTCAAGAGTATTCAAGTAGTACCATTTGACTTGCTTGAAGAGGCTCCGTCGTCGGATCAAAATTTTCTCAACCTATTTTAAACTGATATTTTATTTATTTTATTTAATTTTATTTATCTCTTTTGTTTAATTTTATTTGTTTAATTTGAGAAATAAATTTAGATTATTAATATTGAAAGTTCTCTTAGTCTTCCATCATTCTGGCGAGACTTTGAGAAAAATTCTTACCTAAAGAATTCCAAATGCCAACCATTTGTGACTCTTTGGACTCTTATAATTGGAATAATCCTCATTCATTCTCTATTAAGCTGTTATTATTTATTATTTTAACCCTTTTTGTTAATAATCTTTATTTTCTTTTAATTTCATAATTGTTTATTGTTGTTAATATTTAATTATTATTTTAAAAAAAATAAATATTGATTGTGAATGTTGAAATTTTTACTTAAATCTTGTTGAAATTTTTACTTAAATCTTCCATCATTCTGGCGAGATTTAAGAAAAATCTTCTCACCTAGAGATTTCCAAAGGTCAACCATTTGTGACTCTTTAGAATCTCATCATTGGAGTTATTTTTATTTATTCCTAATTCAATATTATTATATTTTTTATTGCTTTAATTATTATTATTATTTCAACAAGTAAATATTTATTATTAAAAAATTTACTTAAATCTTCCATCATTCTGGCGAGATTTAAGAAAAATCTTCTCACCTAGAGATTTCCAAATGTCAATCATTTATGACTCTTTGGAATCTCATCATCGGAACAATTTTTGTTTACTTTCAATTTATTATTAAATCTTACGTTTTATTATTAAAAAATATATATTCAAAATATAATTCATTAATATTGAAAATTTTACTTAAATCTTCCATCATTCTGGCGAGATTTAAGAAAAAATCTTCTCACCTAGAGATTTCCAAATGTCAACCATTTATGACTCTTTGGAATCTCATCATCGGAAATCCAAATTTATTATTTGCATTTATCTTTTATTTATTTGTTTTATTATTTATTTTTTATTACTTTATTTGTTATTGTTTTTTTTTTAAAAAAAGCTCTCTTAATAACAAAAAATCACGTATGTGAAATTTTTAATATACTAAAAATACAAGACAACTCGTTTCGTAATCTCTGTTCTAAAGAAATATATATTTATATAAATTCTTTATCCAACCTAAAACCAAGTGCATGGACACGTACAAGCAATTATGCATATAAATAAAATATATATAAACTTTGTCAACTTTTGTTGTTTCCGTTTCTTTTTATTTATCACAATTATTGCATGAAAACAGAATTTACAAAACATGAGGCAAAGAATATACCTTGACAAGATGACCCACTTTCAACTTCCTTTTCTTTTTCACGTAGATGACACCTTCTTCTCGGGCAATGCTTGACAGTAAGCGAAGACTCAACAGAAACCAACGCAGCAACAGGGACTCGAGTAGTTAAGCAAGGACGTGCTGCAACTCAGCAGTGGTGGGCAGTGCAGGGCGCACGACAAAGAAGGAAAGAAAACCAGTGGTAGGGCGATGAAGCAACGTGCAGCAATGGAGCAAGGAACGATGGGCAACACAGCAATAGGCGTCGAACCAACAAGACAACAGTGGAGTGACAGAGAAGAGCAACGTTGGGCTGGAGCAGGAACGGCGATACAGATGGTGTCGAACAAGGATCTTGGAGATGATGACTCGAGCAGTAGAAACCAACGCAGCAGCAGAAGATCTGGACAAGAAGATGACGCACTAGAGCAAGGGACTCTTCTTCACAAGGACGTGACAGCGGCAGGCTTAGGCAATGCCGGACAGGGGCGACTCCAAGGAAGACAAAAGCACAAATCGTGAAGCAAGGTGACGAGGCAGGGCTTGAAGAAGATGATGATGATGATGATGGTGGCTTACGGTGAAGCAGTATGATGATGCTGGGTTTGACAAAGAGCAGCCGCGAGTATGAAAGTGCAGCAGGGATGTGAAGGAAGAGGCGGTGATGAGGTTTCAACGAGGAGAAAGGATACAACCACCGTGAAGCAGGCCTGATGGTAACGGCAACAGTGCGGTTTGATGAAGCCCGGAAAAATGCCAAAAGCTACTAGACTTTCTTTTTCTTTCTAGGGTTTTCTCCTCCCTCCTTTGTTTTTTGGTTTTTTTCAAGGTTGCTTTTTTTCTTTTGTAGGGTTTCTAGGTTTTTTCCTAAGGTTTTTCTGTGTCCTTTTCTTGCTGCATGTGTATGAATTTATAGTGGTCTTTGGGCACCCAGATTAGGAAAAGAATTAAATGATTTGCATGATTTCCTCCTCTTGATTTTTGCTCTGATTTTGGGTTTATTATTCCTTTCCTTTTTTTTCACATAGTTGACTTCCATTAGCCTTAATATTTCCTTTCCAATTTTTGCCCGAAAAGGATCCCTTTCCAGTTTCATTTGATTCTCAGTATTAATGCTGCAATTTTGAGATTTAAATTGAGATGTTGCAATTAAATTCAGTTAAGATCAATTTGGATCTGAAATTGAAAACCCTGATTTTACCTCTTTTATTATTATTATTTTTATATATATATATTTTTTGCATTTTTCTTTTTATTATTTTTATTGCTTATTTTATTTTATTTATCATCAATAAAATAAAAGTGAAAACAAGAAATAAAGTAAAGATAGAAATAAAACAAAATACAACAAGATTTATGAACCTTTAACCCTTTTGAATTGAGCCCAAATGCAAAGAAATGGATTAATTGGGCCCAAAGCCCAAATTCAAAACCATGGTTATGTTCGGACAAAAATGGTGTCTACACAAACTATATATATATATATATATATATATATATATATAAATATGATTAGATAATAATTTTACCTCCCAAAAATTAAAAATTTTAATGAAAATAATAGTTTTGCCCCCCTTTAAATTTATTAAAATTAAAATATGAACATATAAAATTTTTTAAGTAAATCATCAACTTATTTTAATATTTTATTATTGTATAAGAAATGTGAAAATAAATTATATTAAAATAATAATAAACTATTTAGATAATTTTGCATTGTAATGACCGGAATTAAAAAAATTCCGAACTAAATTTTTCCTTTTTAACTTCGATCTTTCTCATTTCTTTATTCGGTATCCTTTGGTTTATGTTCGGTATCAGTGTAAATTGATTGTACAATTTCCATTCGGTTAAACCTTCATATTATTAAAATTATTTAATCTATAATTAGACAGTAATAAATTCAGAATAAATTCTAAAACAACATATTTATAATTTCTATCTTACATCCCACAATTCATATACATCATATAACTTGACAAAACATTATTGACATCTTATTATGAATATATCTGCTATGCATTTACTAATTTGAATATAAATATAAAATCCTAAAATACCTGGGTACTGGATACCTTGAACTTCTAGAAGTCATCTTCAACTAACTTGTCACAGTTGTTGGCGTTTCTATTGATGGGCTATTTGGGATGGTGAGTAAAAAGAAGGAGTGAGCTTTGAGGAAAGCCCAGTAAGAAACATATATAAAAGTGCGTATTAAATGCACTTAAATAAAATCATTTATTTTATTAAATATGAAAAAGCATAAAAATACCATGTGCAGTTTTCAATATGCAGTACGATAATATTTTCAAAATTATGAGATAATGCAGTATTTCAGAAATTTTATTCAGTAAGAAAAGCGATTCATTTAAAATGATTAAAATACGATAAATCCACTTGTATCGGAAAAACATATACTGTAAAACTTGTTTCACTTCTTTCATCACTTTTCAATCAAACCATGTATTAGTCTCGTAAATCAAATCATTCACTATTCTCGTAAATTAAATCATTCAATAAATCAATCATCTGTTATATATCACTTATCGATAGAAAATAATCTCCCAGATATTCATGCACGCACTATATCCCATAAGGGACCTGTATAGGAAGGTCAGGGATTCGGAACTCCTTAGCCAATCCTATGAGACACTGTAACGAATGGTTATCATCGATCACTCACAGTTCGCACTGGTCAGGTGCTCACTGCGTAAACCTGTGGGTTTGACCATAACTCCTACAGTTATATCATGAAAAGGGAAAGGTCTAGGACGTCTCCCTGCCTAGTCATCACTATCTCATATGCACGATCATCAGGGAGATATCAATCTTGTAAAATCATTTCATATAAATCGATTCATGTAAATTATTTCAAGAAATTCAATTCAAATTATTTCAAGAAATTCAATTCATGTAAAACACTTCATGTAATTCAAGTCATGTAACTTATTTTATATAAATCAATTCATGTAATTCAATTCATGTAAAACACTTCATGTAATTCAAGTCATGTAACTTATTTCATATAAATCAATTCATGTAATTCAAATCATGTAAATCATTTCATGTAGTTCCAACTCATGTAAAACATTTCATGTTACTCATTTTTTGTAAATCAATTTATATAAATCATCCATATAATGCGATTCATGTAAATCATTTCATGTAATTCAAATCATGTAAGTCGTCACGTGTAACACAATTCATATAAATCGTTTCTTGTAGTTTTATTTAGGTAAATCTTTTCATCTAATGCAATCCATGTAAATCATTTCATATAATGAAATTCGTATAAATCATTTCATATAATGCAATTTAATTCATGTAAGTCATATCATGTACTAATTTCATATAAATCATTTAATGTAATTCAATGCATATAAATCATTCCATTTAAATCAACTTATGTAAAACATTTTATATAATACAATATTTAAACTTGTAGGAATTAAAGATAATTTCTATTTCTTGTATTTGGGAAATTGGGTAAAAAACGATTAAAAAAAGATTTTCGAGAATTTTCAATTGTAAGTAAAACATATCCTATACAACTCGTATACATGTTTCTTACCTCTATTTCCGTGAAATGCCCAAAATCCGATAACATCATTTATGTTTCTTTTAGTTCCTGAGCTTGACACTGCACAATAATTCTAAATTATATTCAGAATCCTATATAGTGACTTTAATAATTATTCCGTAGTTCTCTATTTTTTATTTATCATTCTCGAAAATTAATTTATTTTATTTATTATTTTTTTATTAAATATCATAACATGATTACAATTAAATCATTTTCCTTTATACCTCAAGTTTCTTCAATAATTCTATTAACCTTAATTTATTTTCTTTTAACCTTTATATTATTACTTAGCATGAAATTCCTATCAATTCCCATAATCCTATTACACTAAATAGAACTCTCTTTCAATTTGATTTCTCAAATAAATTCAATAAAATTTATAATGTATTCTTAAATTCTCAAACTATAAAAATTTCTATGATACTCCTATTCCAAGCGTAAATCAAACACTACTTTATATATATCCAATTTATCTTTCTTTATTTTAGCTTCATAATTTATTCTATTAACTCTTATTTCCATTTGTTAATTTCATTAATTAATTATCTGTTAAATTCTTCTACTAATACCTTAACACACTACATTTAAATTGTGATACTTTCTTCCATTCTAATTTTTCACCAATTAAATCTATTATTCTAAATTTATTTTCCTTTAGCCATTAGATCATGAAAATAGGCACAAAATTTTCACAGAACACCTTGGCCTAATAACCTTATAATTTCATTTTCATGGTTTTCCGTTCATTTTCTTTTCTTTCCTAGTTCTCGTTTCTTTCTTTTTTTTTTTCTGGTTTCCTTCCTCTGTCGGCAGCCTTGCATTTCTTTCCAAACCGTGAGCTTCCTATAGCTCAATCTTGATATATTCCATTCTTTAATTAACTCTAGCTTTATGACCACTTCTACTCATTTAAGATTTCCTTCAAACAGCTTCAGCTCCTCTAAACAACATCATCATCGTTTCAGTCCTTTAATAACTGGTTAATACCCATGCTCATACCAATGCCCACATTTTATTCAATTATACAAAATCATCACCATACTATATTTATCTCACTACTTTCTTCCATTTTCCACCAATTCAATATTAAAATCATAAAAATATCTCCATACCCATTCCATGGCTGAAATGCACACACACCACTACAATTGTTTTTTGATTCAAACCAAAGTCTCCAACACATTTCTCATGCATAATTAAATCATAAGCCATAGCTGGAAATTTAAGAAAACCTCGTCACTTCTTACCTTGCTGCCATGGCCAACAGTACAAGCTTCCCAAACCGATTCTGTTCTTCACGTCCAGCCTCCATTTTCTGAGTTTTAAAAAGTTCTAAGATGGAAGACAGGTTTGGTGAGGAATAAATGGCGTTTTGGTGATGAAACATGGTGGCTTGTGGGCAAAAGGGAAGGGAAAACGTGAGGAAATTGTGGAAGATTGGGTAGAACCGACACAGCAGAAAAACAGGGGAGGCTACGTCGGTTTGCTATGTAAAAATGGCTGAGTTTTGTTTTGATTTAGTCTTCTTTTATTATTGTTTTATCCAATAAGAACATGCCACAGAGTCTACTAACTAGATTTTTCTCTTTTGTCTTTTTCTTTTCTTTTCTTGTGTTAAATTTGGCAGTGCAGCAAGCTTCCACGTGAAGCTTGCTGCATTATTTTTATTTTTTTTATTATTTTTTTTTCATATTATAATTTATATTCTTATTTTATAAATTTTGTTAATTTCAATATTTAATTTACTTTATTTCTTACTAAGTGTTTAAAACATAATTATTATTAAATTATTTTCTTTTTCAAATTATATTCCAATTTCTATACTATAATCTTAATAATTTCTTTTTAATTTCCTATCTTCTATTTTATTAATTCTTACAATTACATTATTTTAGTTCTTATTACATATTACTAAAATATAATTACCATAAATTGTATTCTTTTTCATTTTTAATTTCACAATCTACTTTTATTCATTATTTACTTTAATTCCATAATTTAAGAGTTATTTCTACTCACATAATATATTTATAATACACTTATTTTGTACTTAAAATTACACTAATTTCATTATATAATATCATCATTCCAGGGTTTCATATCGATATGGACAGAGAAAGTTTTGATAGGACTTTCACCAAGTACTTCTTTGAATCTTATCAAACAGACAATTTATTAAATATTTTAACAATTAATTTTTTCTTTTAAATTCATACATTGTAATTTATATCGAATATAAAAAAATTTAGGATCCTCACGTGCATACATTGACATATATTTTTAATCTATCGATGTGTATTGATACAAAAGGAAGATTTGAAAATATCAAATATTCAAATATAATTTTTTTACTTTTCATGTATCTATATTATTTATAATTAAATTTTTTATCCGTACGATACAATATGATACATATCTCGATTAATAGCTATGACATAAAATGTTTGAGCTAAAAGTAGAAGAGTTTATACTCCGATAAGAATTTGACAGTTTTCCTATTACTCAAAAGCCTAAAAGGTCTACTGAAAACAATGGCCGACAAATGCATCCCATCTGACTAAAAAATAAATAATACTATTTTTCCACTTCAGATATTTCAATATCAAATAACTGAAAAAGATTAAACTCTGAACACTTGATCAAGTTTTCATTTCAGTATCAGACTATTTAGCTCTCAAAGATTCCCATTTTGGCGATTAAGACTCATCTTTTTTAGCTGAAAGGCTTAGAATTCGGAACTAAACTGTTCTTCTCTGGTTCAATAAGTCTGAAAATCTTAGTAATAAGTTGGTGGGCTATCCTAACCTTAGAGATAGAATAACCTTTCCTGCTTTTAAACTTTTAGGGTGTGTTTGAATGAAAGATTTCTAGAGGAGAATTCATCTCAATGAGGATATTCAAAAGTCCAAAATTCAATTTCCTTATTTGCTAAAAAAACTTAAAAAGTTTCAAAATTTAAGAAAAATTTCATGAGAGAATTTGAGATAATCAAACTGTACCTAAAAAGGGTTTTTAAGTGAAAAAGAAAGCAACATAAACTATAATTCATGGCAACCTAATTATGAGGAATTCCTAATTTAATATGCAAATTCCAGGTCCTGATCATTTTTCTTCACAATTTTATTTATTAAAGATTTCCAAATAGATTTTGTTGAGATGTTTTTAGGAAGTTGGTGAGTTTAAGTTCATCGAGGTTGTTAGCGTGCCTTATCATATTCTCTGCAAGTAAAAAATTGGATAGATAGTGCCGCAGATATTGCTTTGGGAGATGTTCCAATAGCAAAATCAGTTTATGCAAGAAAAAGGATGTAATGTGAAGTATAATGCTAAAGAGAGAATGAACAAAATATAAGATATTTTGATCGATTATCTAATTTGTCGACACCGAAAACAACACATCATAAATTATAAATGCGGAATAGGATACTAACCTATAGCCATTGATACCGAAAATATTGAGCTGCGATAAAATTGCGTGCCTTTCGTATTTGATCTTCTAATCTTAAGCAAACTCACTAATGGTGTGTTTTTCAGAATGTTTAGATTAGGGACCCAATATCCTATCTTTTTTTTTTATATACGTCTTCCCATTAAAATCGTAATTCAATTAGTGGGTAGTTATCACTTATAGATATGGATCAATAATTTAAAATTTATTAGATAACGATAATAAAATATAGGACCACAATAGGAAGTTTTAAGAGGTTATGAAACTAACCTCAAGTCTTTTATTTCCTATAAAACACTACTGACTAAGTAGTTAACTTATGTGGGGAACTTACATTCTCCCACTTGGTCTGTATATTTTATTATACTTGCTATTCCATCCATAATCTATGAATCCTTACGCTTAAATTAAAGAAACAAAATACATGAATCATGGCGACAAGTCCTCTAAGAATGAGTAATATCTTCCATGTATTACAATATATTTCATCTCTTCAATATCAGCCTATATGTGATAACATATCTTAATGAATAAACCTTATGTTTATTCTAGGTCCAAAATTTATTGTTATTCTCAATAACCAATATGTGCACCAAATATTGAGAAAACAAAACAAATGAATAAGAGTTACATTACAAATAAAAGTTGTCCATACAATTAATTCACAAGATGGAACCAAGTCCCATTGGCACTACATGATCCTTAAAACTATTTCGTGGCATGCCTTTTGTTAAAGGATCTGCTATCATCAATTCAGTGCTAAAGTGCTCAATGACCACTATATTCTCTTTAACACGTTCTCTTATGGCTAAATACTTAATGTCGATGTGTTTACTTCGACTACCACTTTTGTTGTTTTTAGCCAAGAAAACGGTAGCTGAATTGTCACAGTATATTCTTAATGGCTTTGAAATAGAATCCATAATTCTAAGCCCATATATGAAACTCTTCAACCATACACCATGTGAAGTAGCCTCAAAACAAGAAACGAACTCAACCTCCATGGTAGAAGTAGCAACTAAAGACTGCTTTGCACTCCTCCAAGATATGGCTCCGCCAACAAGCATGAAAACATATCCAGATGTTGATTTTCGTGAATTAACACATCCAGCGAAGTCCGAATCTGAATAACCAACTACTTCCAGGTTGTCAGTTCGTCTATACATAAGCATGTAATCTTTGGTCCCTTGAAGGTACCTCATTACTTTCTTTGCAGCTCTCCAGTGGTCCATACCCGGATTACTCTGATATCTTCCTAACATTCCGACTACAAATGCAATTTCAGGTCTTGTGCAAACCTGAGTATACATTAGGCTTCCAAAAGCTGAAGCATATGGAATGTTTTGCATTTGTTCCCTTTCAAGTTCATTTTTTGGGCACTGGTTCAAATTGAACTTGTCACCCTTTATTATTTGTGCTACACTTGGTGAGCAATCTTTCATCTGAAATCTCTTAAGAACCTTATTGATATAGGTCTCTTGAGACAATCCTAGGATACCTTGAGGTCTGTCTCTATGGATCTTAATGCCAATGACATAAGATGCCTCACCCATATCCTTCATATCAAATTTCTTAGAGAGAAATTGCTTCACCTCATGCAGCAATCCTTTATCATTAGTTGCAAGTAAGATATCATCCATATATTGGACAAGGAAACAAATTTACTCCCACTAACCTTGTGATATATGCATTGATCCATGATGTTCTCTACAAAACTGAATGAAGAGATGACATCATGGAATTTTAAATACCATTGACGGGAGGCTTGTTTCAATCCATATATGGATTTCTTGAGCTTGCACACCAAATGCTCACCATTACTAGAGGAGAATCCTTCCGGTTGTTTCATATAAACCTCCTCCTCTAGGTCTCCATTTAAGAATGCTGTTTTCACATCCATTTGATGCAGTTCCAAGTCAAAATGAGCAACCAATGCCATAACAACACGAAGAGAATCTTTCTTTGATACAGGGGAAAAAGTCTTTGTGTAATCGATTCCTTCCTTTTAAGTGAATCCTTTAGCTACTAGTCTTGCCTTATATCTATCAATGTTGCCTAATGAGTCCTTCTTTGTTTTAAAGATCCATTTACATCCAATGGCCTTTACACCATTAGGCAACTCAACAAGATCCCAGACTCCATTAGATGCCATAGAATTCAACTCATCTTTCATGGCATTGTACCACAATTCAGATTTACTACAACTCATGGCTTGTGAAAATGTTTCAGGGTCATTTTCAGCTCTAAAATTATAGTCAGACTCTTGTAGATACACAACGTAATCACTAGGTATTGATAATTTCTTCGTTCTAGTTGATCTTCTTAATGTTGTGTTAGCATCCTCCTGTGGAGTATGTTGCACAACTGGTTGCTCAATAGTCTCTGGTAATTGTTGATCAACTGGATCTACTAGATTGTCATCAGCAACTTGTGGAGCTTCAATGATTGGTTGTTCAACATCCATTTGAACTTGAGGGTAGTTATGAACAACAACCAATTTGTCACTTGAAATGGGAGTCTGAATACCTGAATGATCCTTCCTAGAAACTACGTTCCGAGATTGATCACTCCCACTAATCAAGTCATTTTCAAGAAACTTTGCATTTCTTAATTCCACAATTCTAGTGACATGTGATGGACAATAAAATTTGTAACCCTTAGACTTTTCAGCATATCCAATGAAATACCCACTTATAGTCCTTGGGTCCAATTTCTTTTCTTATGGATTATAAATTCGTACTTCAGACAACCATCCCCAAACGCGTATATGTCGCAAACTCGGTTTCCAACCTTTCCATAATTCAAAAGGTGTTTTTGGAACAGCTTTAGTTAGAACCTGGTTTAATATATACACTGTCGTTTTAAGAGCTTCAGTCCACAAGGATTTAGGAAGCTTGGAGTTGCTAATCATACTCCGCACCATGTCCATTAAGGTTCGGTTTCTTCTTTCTGCTACACCATTCTGGTCTGGAGATCCAGGCATAGTGTATTGGGCTTGAATCCCATGCTCTTCAAGAAACCTTGCAAATGGACTAGGCGCTTGTCCATCCTTAGTGTATCTACCATAGTATTCTCCACCTCTATCTGATCTCACGATCTTAATTTGCTTTCCATATTGTTTCTCTACTTCTACTTTGAAAACTTTAAAAGCATCTAATGCTTCATTCTTATTATGAAGCAAGTAGAGATACATGTATCGTGAATAATCATCTATGAATGAGATGAAGTATTTTTGACCATATGAGTCCATATCCGGACTATAAAGGTCTGTATGTATGATCTCTGATATGTCTGAACTCCTCTTGGCACCTTTCTTTGTCTTGTTGGTCTGCTTTCCCTTTATGCAGTCCACACAACTATCAAAGTCAATAAAATCCAAAGTACTAAGTACTCCATCATTCACTAACCTTTTAATTCTCTCTATGGAGACATGTCATAATCTCTGATGCCACAACATAGAGGACTTTTCATTCATAACATATCGTTTAATAACAACATTGTCTTGGACATGCATTATACTATTTGAAATACTATTTTGTAAATGAATTCGAAATAAACCATCAATCAACATCCCATTTCTAACAACACTAGATTTATAAAGCAAGCGAAAGGCATTTTCATAAAATTCAAAAGAAAATCCAAGTGGTGCAAGTCTTGAAACTGAAATTAAATTTCTAGAGTAACATGGAATATAAAAGGTTCTTTCCAAATTCAAAACAAAACCAGTATCTAAAACTAATCTGCACGTCCCTATTGCTTCCACTTGAGAACGTATCTTGTTTTTCTGAATAGATGCATTGCTCACTGGCCATTGGTTTCCTTTGGTTTAGAAAACCCTGAAAGGTATTTGAAACATGGATTGTAGAACCAGAATCAATCCACCAAGTGTTATGACAAATATCGACCATATTAGATTCATAACAAACAAGTGAGATTGGATTACCTTTCTTTTCAAGCCAAGCCTTATATTTGTTGCAATCTTTATTCATGTGTCCCTTCTTTTTACAGAATAAACACTTGGACTCTTTCTTCTCAGTTTGAATAGGTATTTTACCCTTTCCCTTTTTTTTGGATTGCGCTTTGTTCTTTCCTTGTGTTGCCATATGTGCACTTTCACCCATTTCCATTTGCAACCTCCCTTCCTCTTGAACACATATGGTCAGGAGTTCATTAATTGACCATTTTTGCTTATGTGTGTTGTAAGAAATTTTGAAAGGTCCATATTGTTGTGGAAGGGAATTCAGAATAAAGTGCACAAGGAAAGATTCAGACATCTCAACCTCAAGAGACTTCAACTGAGCCGCTATGTCCCTCATCTGCATGATGTGCTCACGCACACCTCTAACACTAGTGAGCTTCATAGATGATAACTTTGTCATTAGGGTGCTAGCCAGTGCCTTATCCGAAGACTCAAACTGTTCATCAATAGCCTTCAGCAATTCCTTGACATTTTTACACTCAGGGATTGAACCACGAATACTAGTCGATATACGTGTCCTTATGAACATCATACTTAAGCGATTAGATTGCTCCCATCGTTCATATAGGGCAATCGCACCCTGAGGGCTAGCATTAGTAGGAACAGGTGGTTCATCCTTCCTAATGTCATAATCAATGTCCATGCACCCTAATTGAAGAAGAACTCTCTCCTTCCATATCTTATAGTTATCACCACTTAAATAGGGAACATCACATTTATCATCAAAAAAATTCAGAGGTTGTATAATTGAAAATTAAATGAAACATTTACGCTTATGTTACTAAATTTGAGGCAAATAAACATATCATGCTTTACCAATGTAAATCATGCATCAAAATATGAATCAAATAACATATAAAACTGCTTGTGGGTGAAGTTCTAATTTAAACAGATTCACATATAACTTTATAATGAAACTAACAAATTATATTCCTTTTCTTAACTCCTGTGGAAACTAAGAAAAATAATTTGTTACTTCATCCTAATTAATCACACAAATATAACAAAAATTCCTGTGGGATAAAATTTATTAAATTAAATATGATTAATTACAATTAATGTCATTTTTCTATATGTGAACGAATATACTTGATATATAATTTAACTTAATCAAAGATGCTGTGGCTATTCCTTGATCAAGAAAAATTATATGGATCACATGACATCAAATTTTATGCATAAATAATAATTTTTCAATCATGTATACAATTAACATATTATGAACAAATAATATTGTATACATTCATTCATTACTTACACATAAAATTCAAGCATACAAAAATATATCATGAACCAAATAATGATATAATTTTAATTCTTTTATGATTAATTTAATAATCAACGCTCTTAAATTCTTGTCCACAATCATGATACAAGATTAATTTATTTGTCTAGAAACAGTAACAGAAAGCTAACCCAAATAAATCACCGAAATAGATGAAAAAGCAAGAAAGAATTTGCCCTTTCAATTGTTAAGTGGATAGCAATTACAAAAAATAGTAGCCTAGCTAGCTATGAAAATGCAAAGGCTCAATTCCCAAACAAATTAAATTCGTAAGAACAATGTTCATCTCCCTCTGTTTGCCAAATAAAAGGTTCCATAACAACCACATGTTTTATTGTTATTAATAACCTTTTTTTTTATGCTTTACAATGCCTCTTTATTAGCAAGAAAGTTACTCTTAAATACAAGAGGAGAGAGGCAGATAATAATATTAAAAGCAAACGAGAGCAGCAACAACGTGTAGAAAATAGAAATAAGCAGTTCAAGCTAATTGTAGTTCTCCTCCATAGTGCAGAAACCGACTGCAAGACAGTGTCAAAGTTTGAGTTCAAGAAAATTAGTCACACCAAATATCAAACAAAATCAAGGCAGAGGTTTTAAAGGCTCGGATACCAACTATAAGATATTTTGATCGATTATCTAATGTGTCGACACCGAAAACAACACATCATAAATTATAAATGCAGAACAGGATACTAACCTCCAGCCATTGATACCGAAAATATTGAGCTACGATAAAATTGCGTGCCTTTCGTATTTGATCTTCTAATCTTAAGCAAACTCACTAATGGTGTGTTTTTTAGAATGCTCAGATTTGGGACCCAATACCTATCTTTTTCTTTATATACATCTTCCCATTAAAAACGTAATTCAATTAGTGGGTAGTTATCACTTGTAGATATGGATAAATAATTTAAAATTTATTAGATAACGATAATAAAATATAGGACCACAATAGGAAGTTTTAAGAGGTTATGAAACTAACCTCAAGTCTTTTATTTCCTATAAAACGCTACTGACTAAGTAGTTAACTTATGTGAGGAACTTACACAAAACAATTAAAACTTGACTTAATGATTGTTATCTTTTCTTAAGAAGAATTAAGTTCAATGTTCAAATTTTCCTTCTGTTTTTTTTATGAATCAGAAAAAGAAAAGATCAAAGAAGAGGAAAAGAAAAGAGTGAAAGAATGGTAGCCTTGAATGAAAGGGTAAGTATTTGTTGCTTGCGGAAAGCTACGAAAAATAACCTCCTTTCTCCCTAGTTTCCGACCTTTCGTTCTTTTACTGTAGAAGCGATCATGTGTCTTTCAAGTGTAATGTTTGTAGATGGCTTCTTATTTTAAGAGCATAGATTTCCATAACTTGGCTGTGCCTCTCTAATGCTTTTGCATTTTAGATTTCTTGATGGATTTAACATATATAATTTTAGAGTTCATATATGTTACCGAATTCCTGATGAGTGTACCGCAAGTATACGGACCGTAGCAAGTAATAAAGTGATGAGTAGAGTATCGTTCCCACGAGGATTGAATTTGTGAATTGCTTACTAAGTACTAAAATTTCACACCCTAATTTTATTCAAACGATCGAAAAAGAATTTTTTTAATCAATAGCAGGAAAGTGAAAATAAAAAAAATATTTATTTAAATAAAACTTCTAAAATATTCCAAAATAAAAACCAAAAGAAATTTAGATGAAAACTTGAAGACTAAAACAAAGAGAATAAAACTAAACTACTCTATATCCCTTAGTAGGATTGAATGCTCTTAATAGTGCTGAAGCTGGCTATTTATAGAGGCAGTGGGGATGATGATTAGCTCAAAATCTTGTCAGATAGGGCTCGATCTTTATCTTCAAAGAAAATTTATCTTTTATCAGCTCCCTTGATTATCTCTATCCTTAGCAAAAAGTCCATCTTGATAATTTATCTTCGTAAAAGATAAATGCAACAAGTTATCTTTCTTGGCAGCCAGTAGAAATATCCATGCATGAAGCTTTATCAACAAAGTCTTGTGTTTCAATGAAATTTGGAACTGAAATCCTTCACATCTTTGACTTCTTTATCAGTTGGAGTTCCTACATCATTGAGAGAAATTTAACAGATAAATGAGGGATTTGAATCTAATAGTAATGATTTAGAGATAAATTATATCATTAAATTCATGATAATTCTATAAATTATAGAATTATCACGCCCCCAAACTTGAATTTTTGCTTGTCCTCGAGCAAAATAAAATTTTCAAAGAAATGTACCTAGAGGTCAAATACACTTGCAAGAATGATTTTCCTTTAATTTCCCCAAAGATTTTGAAAACATTACAACTCCATGAAAATCCATAAACATTAGCTAAATATATATAAACTCATTCAAAAGAGAGTATCAATTCAATTGAATTCTTCCGTGTGTGTGTGTAATGTTTCTTCATTTTAGTTCATGCAATCCGGATGAATTTATACAAATATGAACATAACAAAAGATCTCAAAGAATAGTTATCTTCCATAAGTTTGTTTTTCTCATCTTCTCTCCACTAATGTAGACACACATAGCTAAAGATCAATAGGACTTTATAAGCTTGTAATGTATGACTAGGGTAAAGGTAGGAGAAAAAGGATTTTTAGGCTTAACCCCTATCATGCATTTTTTTTTGGACTTTTTAAGAGCTTTAAAATAATTCCCCCAACTTGATTTCTTTTTTTTTTAATTTCTTTTTTTTCTTTTTCTTTTTTTCAACATTTTTTTTTTGAATTTCACTCTTTCTTCCACATATGCGTAGCTCTAAATATATCTTGACATAGTCCTCATGCATATAACGGGGTATGGGAAATTTTTTTTTTATAGGCTAGGCTAATTATTAATGTAGGTAAAACAAGAAGCAGGTATACTTTAAGCTCAAATTGGGTGACTAAGGATAAAATACATCATGGTAGTCTTGAAAAAGCTCAAACGGTCCACAGATGGCCTAAATCACCTCTTTAGCTAAGTGTGTTCTAGGATTTCGCCTTGAGAGATGATAAAACAAATTCTAGACAAATAACAAACTTTAAAGACTAGTGTTTATTCCTATTCACATAAATCTTCTCTAAATATGCATGACTTCAATGAAAGAGACATGGTGCATTTAATTTTTGGAAAAATCTCAATCAAAAAGATAATTCACTAAAGAATTCATTCACATACTTTGCACATATTCATGAATTTCATTTTGCTATAACATTCTCAATCAATGGTTAAATATCAAGGAATTATCAAGCAAGCATATAATCACTTCAAGATAAAAACTATTTTAAAGCACAGAATTTTTTTTTTGTTTTTGCAAAGATTTCAAAAGAAAATCGAAAAAATTTTGCTCAATCTTTGAAAAAATAAAAATAAAAATTTTGCTTTTCCCTCCAACTTGAAACATACATTGTCCTCAATGTATATAAAAAAAATGAAAAATAAGAATGAGTAAGAAATACTCCCCTGACTTGTGATTGAAATGCCACATGTTCATGAAACTTCATTAGACACACGTTTCCTCTGCAGCTGCCCATTAAATGTACTTGACACGGACCAGCAAGTCGTCCCCTGCACAAACCGATATTGAGCAAAACAGAGCTAAAATAGCAACATTCGGCCAAATCTCATCATTGTGTCCAAAATCATGAAGATCCGGCTAAGTGGTCCATGCACTGAGCCATGCTGATGGTCCACATGTCTCCTGCTTATGCTATCAATCTGACAAACACAGGGAAACCAGATCTGTCTAGACTTCACGCACACCACTGCCAGCCAAGTATCCACGTCGTGCACTGCTTTGCCGGTCTCAACAGCCACGTCTCCTAGCCGCACCTATAGCACTGCTTCAGCCCTTCCTTATACATCCACGCAGCTTTTCTATTGCCGCGTTTTGTTCATGCTGTTCACCACGCAGCATCTTTGTTCTGCTCATTCCAGCCACGTCCCATACCTTGCCTTATTTTGCTATCGACGCCACACGCCCTAGCTTATTGTCCCTACGCCATCCAAGTGCAGCGGTCACATGTTTCGCACCCAAGCACATGCAGCTAACATTTCCGCAGCAGCCTCTTGCATCAGGCCATCATGCATCGCCTTAGTCCAGATTTTTGTGTTGAACACGCTCAACCAGTCCACACATCTACCCCAGTCACGTTTAACTTACTGCACCGAACCATTCTGCTTTGTAAAGCCAGCATTTATCAATTTCTTCTCAGTTTTTCCAAATCTAGGTTGTGCCTATGAATCAAAAATAATAATAATAATAATAATAATAATAATAATAATAATAAAAAATTAAGAAACTAATTTAAAGAAATAATCTTTAAAAGGAAAAGATAGAAAGCTGGGGTAGCCTCCCCAGAAGCGCTTGAGTTATAGTCTTCGGCTTGACTACCCTTTGTCGATTTCATACTGGATCATTAAGATAAGTGACCGATTTTTGACGATCGATTACTCCTCCCCAGTAATGTTTCAATCTTTGACCATTAACCTTAAACGGTTCCTTAGAAAACTCTCCTCTTATTTCCACAGTTCCATATGGAAAAACTCGAGTAACAATGAATGGTCCAGACCACCTTGATTTCAACTTACCTGGAAACAGCTTCAAACGAGAATTATAGAGTAAAACCTGTTGTCCCGGTTCAAATTGTCTTTCCACTATCTTCTTGTCATGCCACTTCTTCGTTCTTTCCTTATAGAGTCTAGCACTCTCATATGATTGCGTTCTGAATTCATCCAACTCGTTGAGCTGCAATAGACGCTTTTCACCAGCTGCAGTCATGTCAAAATTTAATTTCTTGATCGCCCAAAATGCCTTGTGCTCCAATTCCACAGGTAAGTGACAAGCCTTCCCAAACACTAATTGGTATGGAGACATTCCAATAGGTGTTTTGAATGCAGTTCGGTAGGCCCATAGTGCATCGTCTAATTTCGTGGCCCAATCCTTTCTTGAAGGGTTCACTGTCTTCTCTAAGATTCTTTTTATCTCCCTGTTGGAGATTTCTGCTTGGCCACTTGTCTGAGGGTGATAGGCTGTAGCCACCTTGTGTTTGACACCGTACTTAGCAAGCAGAGCTTCAAAGGACTTGTTGCAGAAGTGAGTCCCTTCATCACTAATGATCGCCTTGGGGGTGCCAAAACGAGTGAAGATGTTCTTTTTCAAGAACTTCATAACTACCTTGGCATCATTTGTAGGTAAGGCCTTTGCTTCCACCCATTTGGATACATAGTCCACTACTACAAGGATGTAAAGGTTGTTGTAGGAGGAGATGAATGGTCCCATGAAGTCTATTCCCCAAACATCAAAAATTTCCACCTCCAAAATGGTGTTTAGGGGCATCTCATGTCTCTTGGAAATATTGCCAACCCTTTGGCATCGATCACATCTCAAGGCATATAGATAGGCATCTTTGAACAGCGTAGGCCAATAGAATCCTGATTGAAGCACCTTAGCAGCCGTTCTTTCCCCTCCAAAGTGTCCTCCATAATCTGAAGAATGACAATGATGGAGGATATCCTCCGTCTCTTCCATGGGTACACATCTTCTTAAGACCTGATCCCTACATTGCTTAAACAAATAGGGTTCATCCCATACAAAATATTTGACATCATGCAAAAAATTTTTCTTTTGTTGAAATGAT
This sequence comes from Heritiera fomes, assembly GCA_032173925.1. NCBI lineage: Eukaryota > Viridiplantae > Streptophyta > Magnoliopsida > Malvales > Malvaceae > Heritiera > Heritiera fomes. The sequence goes on along the minus strand of JAPDPM010000009.1, from coordinate 31,848,376 downwards.
AAATCAGGAGGAAGCACTTTACCTACTATAAAGTTGACATAATCTGTATACCATGGTAAGTTATTATGCCTAACCTTGAATAGTTGCTCATCGGGGAAAGACTCTTTGATGATAGTTGCATCTCCAACACCATCATTCTCTAGTTTGGAAAGATGATCTGCCACTTGATTTTCTGTCCCCTTTTTGTCTCTAATCTCCAGGTCAAACTCTTGTAAAAGGAGAATCCACCTAATCAATCTTGGCTTGGCATCCTTCTTGGCAATCAAGTACTTGATGGCAGAGTGATCGGTGTAGACTATCACCTTGGCGCCAATAAGATAAGGACGAAACTTATCGAACGCAAAGACAACTACCAACAACTCCTTTTCAGTAGTTGCATAGTTGAGTTGTGCATCTGTCAAGGTTTTGCTCGCATAGTAAATTGCGTGAAAAATCTTACCTCGTCGTTGTCCTAAAACTGCACCAACTGCATAATCACTCGCATCACACATTAGTTCAAAAGGTAAATTCCAATCAGGGGCTACAATTACAGGAGCAGAAATTAATTTATCTTTTAAAGTTTGGAATGCTTCTAAACAGGAATGATCAAACCTGAAGGTTGTGTTTTTCTCTAAAAGATTACACAATGGTTTGGAAATCTTTGAGAAATCTTTAATAAATCTCCTGTAGAAGCCTGCATGTCCAAGAAAACTTCTTACCCCTTTCACTGAAGTTGGTGGTGACAACTTCTCAATTACCTCTATCTTGGCTCTGTCAACTTCAATTCCTCTAGAAGAAACCTTATGGCCTAGCACAATACCTTCTTGGACCATAAAATGACATTTTTCCCAATTTAAGACTAAGTTGGTTTCTTCACAACGCTTGAGCACAAGAGTTAGATTTTTCAAATATAAATCAAAATTATCACCAAAAACAGAGAAGTCATCCATAAATAACTCGAGAAATTCTTCTAGCATGTCTGAAAAGATGGCCATCATGCATCTCTGGAATGTGGCAGGAGCATTGCACAATCCAAATGGCATCCTCTTAAAAGCAAACGTACCATATGGACAAGTGAATGTGGTCTTCTCTTGATCTTCTGAAGCGATGGCAATCTAGTTGTACCTGGAATACCCATCTAATAGGCAATAGAATTCATGCCCGGCTAGTCTATCAAGCATCTGATCGATGAATGGCAAAGGAAAGTGATCCTTTCTAGTGGCCTTGTTGAGCTTACGGTAGTCCATGCACACTCTCCAACTAGTGACTGTTCGAGTAGGAATGAGCTCATTATTTTCATTAGATACCACAGTCATACCTCCTTTTTTTGGTACACATTGGATAGGACTAACCCACGAACTATCTGAAATCGGGTATATGATACCCGCATCCAACCACTTGATAATCTCTTTCTTCACTACCTCTTTCATGGTTGGGTTTAACCTTCGTTGGTGCTCGATAGTGGCCTTGTGATCTTCCTCCAACAGAATCTTGTGCATGCATATGGATGGGCTTATTCCCTTGATATCAGCTATGGTCCATCCTAATGCTTTCTTGTGCTCCTTCAAGACACTTAACAACTTTTCTTCTTGTTCATTAGTAAGAGCAGAAAAAATGATAACTGGTAAAGGAGAAGACTCACCTAGATAAGCATACCTTAAATGAGGAGGTAGAGTTTTGAGTTCTAAAGTTGGAGGTGCTTCAATCGATGACTTGAGAGGTGAAAATCCAGAAGCACCTAACCTTTCAAATTGTCTGTTAGGAATCGTCACAACTTTTACCTCAGCACAATTGGACGTCTCTTCATCAAGAATTGCTTCTATGGTGTCCACTGGTTGTTGATTGATGAATATTCCCTGAACTATACTTTCCTCTTCATCCACTTCAAAACAATTATCAGTCTCACTTGGGAATTTAATTGCAGAGAAAAGGTTAAATGTTACCTCTTAATCATTGACCCGCATGGTGAGCTCTCCTTTTTGCACATCAATAAGAGCCTTACCAGTTGCCAGAAAGGGCCTCCCAAGGATAATTGGGACTTCATGATCTTCCTCCATATCTAACACTACAAAATCAGCTGGAAAGACAAATTTGTCAACCTTCACTAGCACATCCTCAATAATGCCTCTTGGATACTTGAGAGATCGGTCTGCTAACTGGAGTGTTATCTTGGTTGGTTTAGTCTCTCCTAGTCCAAGTTTCCTGAAAATAGAAAAAGGCATTAAATTAATACTTGCACCTAAATCACATAAAGCTTTATCAAAAAATAATTTACCAATAGTGCAAGGAATAGTAAAACTCCCTGGATCTTCAAGCTTAGGTGGTAAGTTCCTTTGCAAAATGGTGTTGCACTCCTCAGTAAGAGCAACAGTTTCAAAATCCTCAATTTGCCTTTTCTTGGAGATGATGTCCTTCATGAATTTGGCATAAATTGGCATTTGCTCCAATGCATCAGAGAAAGGGATGTTGATGTGGAGCTTTTTGAATACCTCTAGGAACTTAGCAAATTGCCTATCTGTCTTCTTTTGCTTGAATCTTTGAGGAAAAGGGATAGGTGGAGGAGGTGATTCAATGGTCTTACCAGATTGAGATGAAGTCTGCTCAATTTTCTTTTGTTGCTTATCTTCTTCTTTTGCCTGGACTTCAACTCTAACATCTTCCTCTGATTTTTTAGGTAGGTAACCCACTTCTTTACCCTTCCTCAAAGTGATTGATTTACAGTGCTCTTTACATTCCCTTCTTGGATTAGGTTCAGTATTGCTAGGTAGGGTACCTTGGGGACGGTTACTAATGGCATTAGCAATCTGACCTACTTGAATTTCTAGGTTCTTTATAGAAGCAGCTTGGTTTTGTAAGATGGTGGTGAACATCTCTTCTAAAGAAGGCTTCTTTTCTTGTTGTGGGATTTGTGGTAGAGGATTATGTGGAAGTGGTGATGGTGGTTGAGTATGGAAGCCAGGAGGATAGGTAGGTCTTGGGTTAGATGGTTGCCCTTGATTATTGTTCCAAGACAAATTTGGGTGATTTCTCCAGCCAGAGTTATAGGTGTTTGAGAATGGGTTATGGTTCCTATTTGGATGGGAAACATATTGGACTTGTTCGGCTCGAATAGGACACCTATCGCCAGAGTGATTACCCCCACAATTATCGCAAGTTACGAAAGGGTTTTGAATGGAATGAATTGGGTTGGGTTGTTGATTGACTCCAAGAGAATCAACCTTTTTGGTCAAGGCTGAGATTTGAGAGGTAAAGGTGGTGAGTGCATCTAACTCATACATACCTGCTGTTCTCTTTGATGTTAGCCTCTCAGCTGACCATTGATAACTGTTTGCAGCCATGTCTTCTATCAAGTTGTAGGCATCGTCTATAGACTTGCTCATTAATGCACCACCTGCAGCTGTGTCTATAGTAGTTCTGGTCTGGCTTATCAACCCATTGTAAAATATCTGTACTTGCAACCAATTTGGAATCCCATGATGAGGACACCTTCTCAAGAGTTCTTTGTACCTCTCCCATGCTTCATAAAGTGACTCTGAATCGTGTTGCATGAAAGTGGTGATGTCGTTCCTCATCTTAACTGTTTTGGCTGGTGGGAAGAATTTTGCTAAGAACTTCTGGACTAAGTCCTCCCATGTTGTGATTGATCCTGGTGCCAATGAGTTCAGCCAATCCATCGCTTTATCCCTGAGAGAAAAAGGAAATAATCTCAGTCTTATCGCATCATCAGAAACACCATTATTCTTAAAAGTAGAGCAAATTTGTAAAAAGTGTTTCAGATGAGCATTAGGATCATCATTGATTGAACCCCCAAACTGTACAGAAGTTTGGATCATTTGGATGATGGCTGGTTTGATCTCGAAATTGTTTGCTTGAATGGTTGGATATCTTATGCTCATCTCGAATCCATTCACTGTAGGCATTACATAATCTCGAAGAGCCTTGGTATCTGCTTCTTCCATGGTATTTGTTTCAACAAGGTCTTCTTGGTTCTCCTTCTTGATTCTTCGTAAAGTTCTTTCAATTTCGGGGTCAAGGGGAGCCAATTCACCACTCCTTACACGGCTCATGCACTAGGCTGATGTACCTCGCAACAAAAACAAGAGAAGATATTAGTATCAAGGAAGGAGAAAAAAAATATTTGAATTAAAACTAGGTATGCTTGGTATTAATATTAGCAAAACAAATCCTTCAATCCCCGGCAACGGCGCCAAAAACTTGTTACCGAATTCCTGATGAGTGTACCGCAAGTATACGGACCGTAGCAAGTAATAAAGTGATGAGTAGAGTATCGTTCCCACGAGGATTGAATTTGTGAATTGCTTACTAAGTATTAAAATTTCACACCCTAATTTTATTCAAACGATCGAAAAAGAATTTTTTTAATCAATAGCAGGAAAGTGAAAATAAAAAAAATATTTATTTAAATAAAACTTCTAAAATATTCCAAAATAAAAACCAAAAGAAATTTAGATGAAAACTTGAAGACTAAAACAAAGAGAATAAAACTAAACTACTCTATATCCCTTAGTAGGATTGAATGCTCTTAATGGTGCTGAAGCTGGCTATTTATAGAGGCAGTGGAGATGATGATTAGCTCAAAATCTTGTCAGATAGGGCTCGATCTTTATCTTCAAAGAAAATTTATCTTTTATCAGCTCCCTTGATTATCTCTATCCTTAGCAAAAAGTCCATCTTGATAATTTATCTTCGTAAAAGATAAATGCAACAAGTTATCTTTCTTGGCAGCCAGTAGAAATATCCATGCATGAAGCTTTATCAACAAAGTCTTGTGTTTCAATGAAATTTGGAACTGAAATCCTTCACATCTTTGACTTCTTTATCAGTTGGAGTTCCTACATCATTGAGAGAAATTTAACAGATAAATGAGGGATTTGAATCTAATAGTAATGATTTATAATTCTATAAATTATAGAATTATCAATATACAATTTTAAAATGCTGTGCATTTGTTTCATTTTTTTTTATTTAGGACAAGGAAGAATTTTATTAAAAAGAGTAACCAAATCAAGTGCTTAGGCAAAAGGGAAATTAAAGACTTTCATTAATAAGTAATTAACGAAAAAGACAGATTATAAAGCAAGCCAAGAAAATTCTTTGAAAACCCAACTAATCAGACACTCATGTCTCATCTAAAGCAAAAGTCAGCAGAAAGTCCTCCCAGTCCCACTAATTAATTAGACAGTTTGAGAGAGCCATGACTTCATGAATAAAAACATGTATCCATTAAGGACTAGTCACCCATTAAAACTTTGATAAAACTTGATTATGTCATCATTCTCTCGGAACAACATAAATTAGTTGAGTCATAGGCGTACTCCATAATAGTAGCTATCTTGTCCGATTATTTATAAATGACAAGAGATAATAGATTTTTCTAGATAATTATCTTCTATAAATAATCCGATCATCAAACTATTTTCTCATGATACTAACATCTATATTTTTTTTAGAAAGACACTATCATCTATACTTTTATGCATGTGTGTGTATATATATCCATGTGTGTGTATATATATATTTATATATATATATATATATATATATTAAAGTTGTTTCGAATGCATATAAAGAAAATAGGTCAATAATTGAAAATCGAGTCTCCAATTTGCATTTATATATATTTAATTTGAACTATTAAAGTTTACTTTAGCGGTTGTTACACTTATTTAAGAAAGATTAAATCTAAAGTCTGATTCCTTTTTTCCTTATACCTCTTTATAAATAAAAAATATATTTAATTAATGAGAAAGGTTTTGGTAATTCGCAGCAATCTAACATATAATGAAAATCAATTTCAGGCAAAACCTATGTTGACATCTGTTCATTTTGGACAAAGATAAAATTTTAATGTTTTTAAGGATAATGTTGACTTTTTACAAGAGACTTTGGTAGCTTAGAAAACTTGTTTTGAAGAAGAGAAAATTTGTTTTCAAACTATTCATTATGCCACACACCTTATTTTCTTGAAAAACCTAAACTCTATTATTAATTTTTTAAACTATTCCTCACAACCTATTAAACTAAACCATTAACCTATTTTACCCTCCTCTTACCTTAAACCCTTTCAAACCCTCACACCCTCTTAATCTCTTCACTCTTCAATCTTCATTTTTCAGTCTCCCTTGAATCTCTTAGCAATTTACAAAAACCTAAGTTCTTGAATCTCTAGAATTAGGTTAGGATTTTATTACACAAAATGGATTTTTTTGTTTGGAGCTGAAATCAGCACTAACATAGACCTAATTTTTGTCAGCGTCGAATCTTTCACAAAAGCACACCTAGGGCCCCATTGAAGCATTGCTTCTGTTGGGCACTTAATTAATATAAATTAGTATTTATTTTATTATTCATATTATTTAAAATTTATGAATATATTGTTTATGTTATTACTACATCTTATACTACAACATTCAACAAAGAATGCTTCACAATATATATTATAATTACAACTGTACTATATGATTGTAATGTTTATTCAAAAAGTTTCATAATTGTATGTTGTTACATATGGCACATACATTAGAAGTAGGGTCATCTAGAGGTTCAGTATGTGATAGTAGCGACCTTTCCTCTAGTCCATGTAGGAGCCAACCAAGTACGTCTGAGAGGAGGTGATGTGTTGCGCTAGAGGTAGTAGCTGCTGTGGCTAAGTAGTAGTTTTCTATATTTGTTTGTACTCATTGAAACTGAATGAATTTGAACACTTAGGGATTAATGTAATAAAGGAGCAATTAATCCTTTTGTCAAAAGAGCACGTACTATATAACTTCGTCATGAGCTCCACCACATCACCTTTATATTGCTTCATTGATTTTTGATGAAATTTAAATTGAAACCATCAGGACTAAGAGTTTTGTTATCATCACAACCTTGAACTATCTCTCATACTTCTTCCTCTATGAAAGGTAGCTCCAAAAAAGATTTACTTTGATATTTCAAAACTTTAAAATTGCAATCAAAACCCTCACTATAGTGACCTACTACTTTTTATATTGTATTACTATTATTCAAGATAAGATGCGATAGCCTCTTTAATAATCCCAGGATCATCAATTTCTCTACCTTGAATATAAAAATTTCTAATGTGAGGTTTGTTCTTTTCTTTTGAGGTCTTAAATTCTTAGTAGCGGTCTAGAATACCGATACACAGGATAATAAAGGAAATTGATAACAATTGAATACAATTCATAACTTTTAGGATTAAAAGTTACCTTGCTTTAATTTATAGTAACAACCATCATCACCATAGACTTAGGGTTTGTGATAGCAAGCTTAGGGGGGGTTGGGTTTGTTATTTTCTTTCGAGGCCTTGAAGTCTCAATTGTGGCCTACAGCAACCAAGACATAACAAATATAATAATAAAAACATATTATAATATATTTTACAATTACTTTTAAAATTCTTACATATTCTAGTCTCTTTAGATGTGTTAACTTATTGTTTCCATATTTATAACAATGATCACATGTCATCTTCCTTCCTAGCCTTGACATTTCGGTTCCACCATTTCCTTCATTTGCTTGCCTTCTTCTTTTCTTGGCAGGTTTACCAAGCATCCTTTTTGCTACAAGAGGCTGAATTAGTCCATGAATGCTATTGAGCCAAAACTATATTGCTTTAATTGCTTTAACATTTGCTTCCATGCACATAAAAATGTCTCCTTGTTGAAACATGAACTTAAATAATTTAGAGGGTTTGCCTTCTCATGCAATATTGCACTCAAAGCATGCTGACAATGAATCCTACTAATATTCCGCCTCCTACATGAACAAGAGTGTTGTTACAAAATAATAGTGCAACTTCGTTTCTCTTGTTTGAGTACATTCTCTTAAAAAACTTCATGTCTGCCACTCCCATTCTATTCAACCTTCCACTTAGCACATGACCCTCTTAACTTTTCAAGTTTTTCTACTATCCTTGGTCCATAATCAATCTTTCATTAGCTTACAAACTACCTGTTCTGTAGTAATCTCCTTATCACATATAATCTAATATCTTATAACATGCGAATGATTGACTTGCACCTAGATTAAAAAATCACACCATTAAAAGTTTTACACATGTTGCTATCAATGAGATCACATTTAATGATGTCATTGAAGAAAGCTTGGCACTAATCCTAGATAGACCATTTCTTAATAACTCTTCTTTCGCACTCAACCTTCCCTCAAGCTCTTCCATAGCTCCTAACTATTTCTATAGCTCAGGCTAGTTAGGAGACCTAAGACATATCAAGAACTCCAATTGTAGTTCTTTCCCTGTGCTTCTTCCCTCACCTAGCATTAATATTCCTAGCATATATTCTTTGCAACCAAAGGCAAGAGATTCCAAAAGATTTTATTAAACCTTGAAAAAAAAATCTGAATTGTTAGCAAAGGAATCCATTATATCAAAACTAAAAAAAAGTTTAATTCGCATAGCATTTGCATGTCACTTATGACTAACCATCCCAATCCACTTTCAATTCCCAAAGCACTAGATAACTGCTAAACAAATCATGTCCAGTTAGTAGTATTTTCCTTTTCCACCACTACCCATGCAATTGGGAACATTTGATTGCTTCCATCCCTTCTTACAACTACAAGCAATTGTCCTTATACTAGCCCTTTAAGAAAACATCTATCAAGTCCAATAATATGTCTGCAACCTCCAAGAAATCCTTACTTCAAAGCTCTAAAGCACACAAAAATATTTTCAAAAACAGAAAATAAATCAATGGTTGGCCTCTTAGCATTCAAAACAATAATGCTACCAGGATTAGTTTTTTTTGAAATGTAAGAAATTTTATTAATAAGAGGATATTACAACCAAGCTAAAAGGTCATTGTTTCTGTTGACCCCAACTTTGGCTAAGAAATCAGCCAAAAAATTAGCCTCTCTTAATACATGGACAAAGGAAATCTCACCAATGCTAGAAATAAGATTACGCAACTTATTGATAAGTTTGTAATATTTCCAAGGGCTATTATCAACATCTTGTATCCAAGAGATCACAACCCGAGAATCACTCTCAATGATGAGTGGAGGCCATGAGCTCATACCTGTCTTTGACATAGTCATTCAATATACTAAATTTCTTTTTGTATTTTTCTTATATTTTTTTCCTAGTAACTGTCCTAGCTACTCTACACGCATATGAAACATTCAACCTTAAATCATTTTTCTTAAGTGCCCTAAAATGCCTAGGCTTAATGAGGGCATAACGTTAAATTCTTCCCCATGCTTTCTAACAACTAGTTGTTGTTACCCTTTTATTCTTTGATGTGAGCAAGCATGAATGCTCAAGTAAATACTTTTACCATATGTCTTGTTAATGCCACACTATGAGCATAGAATAGCTCACTTGCAATGTGACGTCCTCGTCACTAACCAAATAACAACTAACTTTTAACTCAAATAACAAATAAATCGACTAGTTTATCCGATGTCAATCTCCCTTACCTTTATGCTTTAGGCATTTCTATCAAAGTATAATATTCAGTTTCACATGCATACAATTTTTCATTTATAAACATGTGCCATATACATCAGGATCTCAAATATTCATACACCCTAATCCCCAACATATACAAAACTGTAGCATTGTACTGTACATTAGCCCAAGTAACGGCCGACTAAATATACCTTCAAAGGATAAATAGGAAGCGTGCCTCGAAGGTATCTCAAAATCCCAAAAGATGCTCCTCTATCCGGAGCGGAATTACTTCAAGTAATCTGTATGAAAAATAATTGTAAAAGAGCGTACTATATCACTATATGCAGTTTTCCTGCTTGGCTCTATAATGTCATGTAAAATCATTATAAAGCATAGTGCTTATATTTCTTTCGCAAATATCAAATACAAGTAAATCATGCTTTCAAATATTTCCACGGATCTCAAATCACGTGAAATCAAGTAAGCAAATACAAATATTTTCAAATAGATGGGAGACAATTTATATCCAACAGAATCATGCACCAAGTAATTCCCATCATGGATACCGCAAATATATCCCGTAAGGGATAATCCAGAGAGATAATGGATACAGCAAATATATCCCATAAGGGATAATCCAATATGAAGATCTCATGAGAATACCGCAAATATATCCCATAAGGGATAATCCTGAGAGATATCAAATAAATGGCGTACCCACGTATGGGCCAGGGATCCTCCCCAAAGTCGAATCAAATAAGAGACTCATGGCCACTGTCTATAGCCCACAGTTTCACTAGTCAGGTGCCGTACTGCGGGTCTAAGGGCTGGACTAGAGCTCCTCAGTCAAATACAAGTAACAAATAATGTGCATGCTCTTTTGAGAGATTCATAGTCTCCAAAACCTTATTCATATAGGTTTTAAACAAGTATGAATATTCTTTCTTAAAACAGGTTCTCAAAACCTTCCTTTCAAATAGGTAGTCGACTGGTCATATATGGCAGTCGACTGCTACCCCATGTTTTGCCTTATTGAATTTCTTTTCCTTTTTGAAATTCAATTATTATATTTTTCAAAATACAAATAGGGCAGTCGACTGGCCCCACATGGCAGTCGACTGGTTTTGAAATAGAATGTTTCCCGAGAATTAGCAGTCGACTGGGCCCCTTGGCAGTCGGCTGGTTTTGAAACAGAATGCTTCTGGACAAATAGCAGTCGACTGGCTCCCCCTGGCAGTCGACTGGTTTGAAACAGAATGGTTTCTGGAAAATAGCAGTCGACTGGCTCCCTTGGCAGTCGACTGGTTTGAGTCGGTTTTCGAAAAATGGCGTTTTAGATGTCTCTAAGCAGTTGGCTGCTGCTTAAGGCAGTCGGCTGCTCCTAGCCTAATTGGTACTAAGAGTAGGACCCAAATTGCCCCTTTTTCCTTCATTTAAAGCAGCTGTTGTTTCTCTCCAAAATACATCAAAACATGAAAAAACATGCGGACATAGTCACCCTACGTCCGTTACATAAATTCCTTACCTCAATTAAGATAAATCCACAAGCTTGGTAGCCAATCTACACTTGTCCTTTTTCACTTCTTCAAGCTGTAAACATCATGACAATTTAAACCTCAATAAACCTACTATATCAACTTTATACAATCCCAAACCATTAATAAAATCAACTAAAACCTTCTAACTTGCTTACCTTTGCAATTCACCAAATCTTTGAATTTCTAGATCTCCTTATTCACTTGGATTCACTCTCTCATATTACAGGCATATGTCAAGCTATCGACAAGGATAATTTTTAATTAGAGAAGCTTAACGAATCGATGATATGAGATGGTGGTTTGTCAGGGTGAGAAACTTGGACACTTAAGAGAAAAATGGAAGTAACGAGAGGGAGAAGGGCTGGAAGCTGCCGTGGGGTGCAAGAGGTGATGATGATGATGAGTCATGGCTTTCATTAAATGCCCATAAATGCATTCTAATCTCCTCATCATCCTATCTCAGCCATTGACCATCCATTGACCCCTTTTGACCATTAATTATTTGACCCTCAATTGCCTTAATTCCCTTTATGTCCCATGCATCATATATAATTTCAGAAATTCCCATTTATTCCATTAATCCATGTTGGAAAACTGTACAAGGATGGGAAAATTACAGAAAATTGGGGATTTCACATCCTCCCCACCTTAGAGAATTTGGTCCTCCAAATTCAAGTAAGGTTATGTCTTAAAACAATTCCGGGTATCTCTCTCTCATCAAGTTCTCTAGTTCCCAAGTAGCTTCTTCTGTCGTATGGTTTTGCCAAAGAACTTTAACCAATGGAATCGCCTTTGATCTTAACACCTTATCTTTCCTATCCAAAATCCGAATCGGTTTCTCCACATAACTCATGTCTTCTTGAATCTCTAAGGGTTCATATTCAATGACATGAGATGGATCCGAATTATACTTCCGAAGCATCGATACATGAAAGACATTATGTACTCTCGATAACTCCGGAGGTAGTGCCAACCTATAGGCCACATCTCCAACACGATTTAGGATCTCAAATGGTCTGATATAACGAGGACTTAATTTACCTCGTCGGCCAAATCTCATAATCCCTTTGGATGGAGAGACTTTCAAAAACACATAGTCTCCAACCAAAAACTCAAGTGGCCTCCGTCGAACATCTGCATAGCTCTTTTGTCGATTCTGAGCTGTCTTAAGTTTTTGACAAATCAGTTTAACATTCTCAGACGCTTGCTCGACTAATTCTGGAGTCAATAACTTGCGCTCGCCCACTTCTTCCTACCTAATCGGTGATCGACACCGTCTACCATATAGAGCTTCATATGGTGCCATCCCGATGCTTGCATGATAGCTATTATTATAAACAAACTCAGCCAATGGCAGATGGTCGTCCCATGAGCCTTTAAAATCCAAAGCACATGCTCTCAACATATCCTCGAGCGTCTGAATAGTGCGCTCGGACTGCCCATCAGTCTGTGGATGAAAAGCTGTGCTAAAATTCAGCTGGGATCCCATGGCTTCATGAAAATGTTCCCAAAAGTGGGAAGTAAACTTGGAATCTCTATCCGATGTGATGCTCAATGGAACACCATGTAGTCTTACTACTTCTCTCACATATAAGTCTGCCAAAGTACTAAGTGCATCCGTAGACTTCATAGGTAGGAAGTGAGCTGACTTGGTTAACCGATCCACGATCACCCAAACACCGTCATGGTTCCTTTTGGTCTTGGGCAATCCCATAATGAAATCCATCGTAATGTGTTCCCATTTCCACATAGGTATAGGTAGAGGATGTAACAATCCTGCCGGTCTCTGGTGCTCTATCTTAACCTGCTGGCACGTTAGACATTTTGCTACAAACTCAGCTATGTCTCTCTTCATGCCAGTCCACCAATACACCTTGCGAAGATTGTGATACATCTTCGTGTTCCCCGGGTGTAATGTGTACCTAGGGGAATGTGCTTCTGTTAGGATCAACTTCCTCAATTCATTATCCTTAGGAACACATATACGGTTATTAAACCTCAACATCTCATCCTTACCCATATGGAATTCTGAGGTCATACCTGATTGAATCTCATCCATAGCCTTAATACACTGAGTATCCTCTCTTTGAGCAACCCGGATTCTATCCATCAACTCTGGCTCAACTCTTAAACTAGCCATCATTCCAAATTGCTCATTAGGCATAACGTTAAAGTTGAGGCTTGTGAATTGCTCAATTAGTTCATGCTCTTTTATCATCATATAAGACACCATGCTTATATGCTTCCGGCTCAGAGCATCCGCCACTACATTTGCTTTCCCTGGGTGGTACATGATGTCACAATCATAATCTTTAAGTAGCTCGAGCCATCTCCTCTGCCTCATGTTCAACTCCTTCTAGGAGAACAAATATTTCAGACTTTTGTGATCTGTAAGAATCTGAAATCTCTCACCATACAAGTAATGCCTCCATATCTTCAGGGCAAACACTACTGCAGCTAACTCCAAATCATGAGTCGGGTAGTTCTTCTCATGGTCCTTCAATTATCTGGAACCATAGGCTACTACCTTATCATGCTGCATTAACACGCATCCTAAACCTTGCCCTGAGGCATCACTATACACCGCAAATCCACCTGAACCACTAGGGATGGTGAGAATCGGTGCAGTCGTCAGCCTATGCTTCAACTCTTGGAAACTTTGCTCACAAGCTTCATTCCATTCATACTTTACCTTTGCGCGTCAAGTGCGTCAATGGAGCAGCTAGCTTTGAGAAACCCTCTACAAATCTTCTATAGTAGCCAGCTAAACCCAAGAAACTCCTAATCTCCGTTACCGTCTTTGGTCTTTCCCATTGGACCACCGCTTTAATCTTCGACGGATCAACTGAGACTCCATCTTTACTGATCACATGACCTAAAAAGGAGATTTGGTTTAACCAGAATTCACATTTACTTAGCTTGGCATATAGTCCTCTATCTCTGAGGGCCTGCAAAACAATCTTCAAATGCTGCTCGTGCTCTTCCCGTGACCTCGAGTACACCAAGATGTCATCGATAAAGACAATGACAAACTGGTCCAAGTACTGCTTAAACACATCATTCATCAAGTTCATGAATGCTGCGGGTGCACTGGTTAACCCAAACGGCATCACCAAGAATTCATAATGGCCATACCGTGTCCTGAACGCAGTCTTAGGGATATCTTCATCTCAGATCTTCAACTGATGATATCCCGATCTCAAGTCTATCTTGGAAAAGACTTGTGCACCCTTTAACTGATCAAAGAGGTCATCTATCCTGGGAAGAGGATACTTATTCTTGATTGTCACTTTATTCAACCACCGGTAGTCGATGCACAACCTCATACTACCATCCTTCTTCTTGACAAAAAGCACAGGAGCACCCCAAGGGGATACGCTGGGTTGTATGAATCCCTTGTCTAACAGCTCCTGAAGCTGCTTCTTAAGTTCTTCCAATTCTACCAAAGCCATCCGGTAGGGAGCTCTTGATATAGGCTCAGTCCCCGGCATCAATTCGATAGTGAACTCCACTTCCCTATCCGGAGGAAGTCTTGGAAGATCATCCGGAAATACTTCGAAAAATTCCTTAACTACTGGAATTTCGTGAAGTGTGGGACGTTTCTGATCTACGTCTACCACGTGTGCTACAAACCCTTCACATCACAAATATGTTCTATCAATTAAATCTCAATTAAACCAAACAAGTAATTATGCTTTTGCATTACATATTTGCAAAATTTACAACATAGCTAACGGGAGAGGAGAAAATCACACTCTTAGCATGACAATCTATCATCACATGATTTTCAGCTAACCAATCCATTCCTAATATAACATCAAATCCAGACATATTTAATAAGATTAGGTCAGCTATTGACTCTCTTTCTCCTACCCGTAGCTTACAATTACAATACACTATGTCCGTCATTTGGGATTCCCTAAATGGAGTAATTATTTGTAGCAATCCTCCTAACTGCTCAGGCTCAACATTTAATTTCCTAGTAGCCATAGGGGAAATAAAAGAGTGCGTAGAGCCTGGATCAAATAAAGCAAGGACATATGTATCATTAAGGTAAATCTTACCCTGAATCATCTTTGATGAAGCATCAGCGGACTCTTTATCGATGGCAAATACCCTTCCCTGAGTCACTGGTGCCTTTCCTTTCTCTGTCGCTGTGGCCTTACGTTGGGGTTGTGTGGTCTTAGATTGTGGTTGAGGGGTCTTTTCTGACTCTTCGGGTGCCCTCTGATTTATCTTGGGACAATCTTTAATTCTATGTCCCTGTTCACCACACCAATAGTACGCCCCACTTGCCAACCGGCAAGGCTGTGTTCCATGAAATTTCCCGCATTGCACACACCTCGGCATCGTACTCCTCGGTGAGCTAGCGGTACTACTAACTGGATGTTGTGATCTTTCATCACCTATTTTGATCCCGGTGGATCTAGGAATTCCTGTATCATAATCATCATAACTCCATATTTATCATAATTCCATATAACCATTAATGAAGACAATATATTTTCTTATAATCGACTTGCTTACCTATTGAAGCTCTGTCATAAGGCCTATTCCTCCTAGATGGATATCTATCCCTCGAGGCCTTCTCATCTGACTTCCGCTTCATAGGTTCTTTACCCTTATTCCTTGCTCGGAAGTCTGCCTGATGAAACTCATAGTCCTGCTCACACAGTTGAGCCTTACGGACTGCCTCTCCATAAGTAGTGATATCCAACGGATATAGCTTAGACCTAATGGAAGGTCTCAATCCCTCCATGAATCTGTAGGTCTTATGATCCTCTCTTCTCAGTACTTCAGGATCAAATCTGCTCAGTGTAATGAACTTCGACTCATATTGGCTAACCGTCATACTTCCTTAAGTCAAGTTCAAGAACTCTACTTGTAACCTCCTCTGAGCAGTACGTGGGACATATTGTTCATTAAAAGCTTCCACGAATCTATCCCACGTTACCTCTGGATACTTAGCTTCTAATACTGTCTGAGTAGCCTGCCACCATGGCTCGGCCTCATCCACTAGCAAATAGGTGGCTAATCCCACCTTCTCTTTCTCAGTACAAGCCATGTATCTGAATGACTTAGTGACCGTTTTCATCCAGTTCTCCGCGGCCACTGGATCACTGTCCCCTTTGAACTTTGGCGGATCTAGCTTCTTAAACTCCTTTATTAATGCCACACTGCAGTAAGCTGTAGGATCTCGCCTCTCATTAGCTGGAACTGGTGGAGGTTGTACCACTTGAGTAGGAGGTACTGTAGGGGTAACTGCCGGTGCATTATCGGCCACGTCCGGAAATTGAGCCATAAACTGGGTGAACATTGCGGTCATGTTTTCCATATGTTTCTCCATTTTAGCTAGCCTCGTATTCGGGCTATGCGGTGGAGATGGAGGAGAAGACTGTGTTTGGGGTGGTTCATCACGACCCCGTCCTCGTCCTCGTCCTCGTCCTCGTCTAGTACCCCTCCTTCGCGTACTCATTCTGTTAAGATCATAATCAAGTAACATAATTTAGTATAACTTTAAACCGTTATACTACTTAAAATCAAGTAAGCTAGTACATTACATTGGGGAATTACTCTAATTCTAGCTTATTGACATCGACAAACTTCAGTCGAATCTGCTCTGATACCAATCTGTGACGTCCTCGTCACTAACCAAATAACAACTAACTTTTAACTCAAATAACAAATAAATCGACTAGTATATCCGATGTCAATCTCCCTTACCTTTATGCTTTAGGTATTTCTATCAAAGTATAATATTCAGTTTCACATGCATACAATTTTTCATTTATAAACATGTGCCATATACATCAGGATCTCAAATATTCATACACCCTAATCCCCAACATATACAAAACTGTAGCATTGTACTGTACATTAGCCCAAGTAACGGCCGACTAAATATACCTTCAAAGGATAAATAGGAAGCGTGCCTCGAAGTTATCTCAAAATCCCAAAAGATGCTCCTCTATCCGGAGCGGAATTACTTCAAGTAATTTGTATGAAAAATAATTGTAAAAGAGTGAGTTTACACTCAGTAAGAAACTTATGTAAAAGAGTGTACTATATCACTATATGCAGTTTTCCTGCTTGGCTCTATAATGTCATGTAAAATCATTATAAAGCATAGTGCTTATATTTCTTTCGCAAATATCAAATACAAGTAAATCATGCTTTCAAATATTTCCACGGATCTCAAATCACGTGAAATCAAATAAGCAAATACAAATATTTTCAAATAGATGGGAGACAATTTATATCCAACAGAATCATGCACCAAGTAATTCTCATCATGGATACCGCAAATATATCCCATAATGGATAATCCAGAGAGATAATGGATACAGCAAATATATCCCATAAGGGATAATCCAATATGAAGATCTCATGAGGATACCGCAAATATATCCCGTAAGGGATAATCCTGAGAGATATCAAATAAATGGCGTACCCACGTATGGGCCAGGGATCCTCCCCAAAGCCGAATCAAATAATAGACTCATGGCCATTGTCTATAGCCCACAGTTTCACTAGTCAGGTGCCGTACTGCGGGTCTGAGGGCTGGACTAGAGCTCCTCAGTCAAATACAAGTAACAAACAATGTGCATGCTCTTTTGAGAGATTCATAGTCTCCAAAATCTTATTCATATAGGTTTTTAAACAAGTATGAATATTCTTTCTTAAAACAGGTTCTCAAAACCTTCCTTTCAAATAGGCAGTCGATTGGTCATATATGGCAGTCGACTGCTACCCCATGTTTTGCCTTATTAAATTTCTTTTCCTTTTTGAAATTCAATTATTATATTTTTCAAAATACAAATAGGGCAGTCGACTGGCCCCACATAGCAGTCGACTGGTTTTGAAACAGAATGTTTCCCGAGAATTAGCAGTCGACTGGCCCCCTTGGCAGTCGGCTGGTTTTGAAACGGAATGCTTCTGGACAAATAGCAGTCGACTGGCTCCCCCTGGCAGTCGACTGGTTTGAAACAGAATGGTTTCTAGAAAATAGCAGTCGACTGGCTCCCTTGGCAGTCGACTGGTTTGAGTCGGTTTTCGAAAAACGGCGTTTTAGATGTCTCTAGGCAGTCGGCTGTTGCTTAAGGCAGTCGGCTGCTCCTAGCCTAATTGGTACTAAGAGTAGGACCCAAATTGCCCCTTTTTCCTTCATTTAAAGCAGCTATTGTTTCTCTCCAAAATACATCAAAACATGAAAAAACATGCGGACATAGTCACCCTAAGTCCGTTACATAAATTCCTTACCTTGATTAAGATAAATCCACAAGCTTGGTAGCCAATCTACACTTGTCCTTTTTCACTTCTTCAAGCTGTAAACATCATGACAATTTAAACCTCAATAAACCTACTATATCAACTTTATACAATCCCAAACCATCAATAAAATCAACTAAGACCTTCTAACTTGCATACCTTTGCAATTCACCAAATCTTTGAATTTTTAGATCTCCTTATTCACTTGGATTCACTCTCTCATATTACAGGCATAGGTCAAGCTATCGACAAGGATCGTTTTTCATTAGAGAAGCTTAACGAATCGATGATATGAGATGGTGGTTTGTCAGGGTGAGAAACTTGGACACTTAAGAGAAAAATGGAAGTAACGAGAGGGAGAAAGGCTGGAAGCTGCCGTGGGGTGCAAGAGGTGATGATGATGATGAGTCATGGCTTTCATTAAATGCCCATAAATGCATTCTAATCTCCTCATCATCCTATCTCAGCCATTGACCATCCATTGACCCCTTTTGGCCATTAATTGTTTGACCCTCAATTGCCTTAATTCCCTTTATGTCCCATGCATCATATATAATTTCAGAAATTCCCATTTATTCCATTAATCCATGTTGGAAAACTGTACAAGTATGGGAAAATTACAGAAAATTGGGGATTTCACATGCAACCATTGCCAATACATGGAGCGTTAACTCTTCTAGAATCATTCTTGATGTACTTAAACTCAAATCTTTTCTTTGTAGAAACATCACACAAGGTATCTTTAAACACTTTTAGATTGGAAAATTTAAGTCCAAGAACAAAATCTATTAATGGGATACTTACGTCATAATTAATTATGCTAGATTGATATCTCTATGCATTGTATGCATCTGAACCATTACTAGTGTCCTCAAAACTGCTAGGGTTTGGTGAATCAAAATACTCACTACCATGACCATAATCATTAATATCATCATTACCATCATGTAATACAACCTTAAATTCATGAATATTTTTTCCTTCTCATCGTAAACCCTCAAATTCTACTTAACAGATTCCAATTTATCATTACCATCCGATTCATCATTACTCAACAACTTCACATCCACCAAATTCTGATTCACTTTGCCTTTATACTCACCAAGTCTACCAAATTCTCTAAAACTCTTATTCACATTGATTTCATTTTTATCATTCAACTCATCTACATACCCTTCAACATGCACATGCCTATTAGCCATAGTAACATCATTTTTTTGATTCAAATCCACATTATCCTTCTCTGTATCTTTCAAATCTCATCCCTTTGAATTGCTATAAAAATCACAAAAGGTAGGTGTTGGAGGTCTATTAAAATTCTCAATCACAACAACATAATCATCTACGTAATATACACCTTTACCAACTTTAGTTGGTTTAAGAAGTGCATTTGGAATGTCATTATCAATTTTTTTATCAAAATGTTCTACATAAATATTTATAGCCTTATCCATCCTTAATTGACTAGCAAATTCTATCATAGCTCGATCACTTTTTGTTAACAACTTCAACCCTATACTCAATGTTTTATAGAATTAATATAGTAAACTTTTAACCTATTCGATAAATCATAACCTAAGGACTTCATTGTTCCTAGTATTATCAAGTAACACATTAAATCAAGTCATTCATCAAGCTCATTACTAACCCATTCACATATCTCAACATTGTACTACTCTTTTTAAAACTTCTCCCATGGGGGTTTCTTACTTTGAAGAGTTCCCAGCTCATAGTAACAAAACTAATAACAAACAATGCCATGAAAAAGATAATTAAATAGTTAAATAATTAAATAATCTAAATGGTGCATAAAAAAACTACTCTTTCATATTTAATTCCAGCAACACAAATTATAACAAACAAATAAGTCAAACAACTTTAGAAAAAGCCATATACAAAAGGCCACTGACCAAGACCATTTTAAGACCACAACAAGCTTTATTTTTTTAGGACCACGCACCAATAGAGGCTCAGCCTCATCAACCATAAACACAAACCCTAAAATTTACGCTAAACCCTAAAACCCGATAATTAAAATAGTTACAACAAAAAGATATCATACCTTGATTTTGGACTATCTTCAACTTCTAGGCGTTTCTTTCCTTAATTCATAGTCCACTTCTAATCGATCTTATCTACCTTAATTTCTTCTTAATCTTAGTAGATTTTTAGGGTTAGGTTTTATTGACTTAGAGTTTACAGAAAGAATAGGGAAATTTGGGAATTTTCCCCTTTTTTTTTGGGTTAAAGGAAAAACGACATTATTAGGAAAAATGAAACATTAATCCAGGTTGCTACTTCATTAAGCTACATGGATTTTTAAAAGCCATGTCATCTTGGTCAAAAGCCACCTGCGCAAAATCAAATGTCACATCAGTACACTAAATGAAGGGTAATAACCCAAATAAATAGCTAAACTTAATTTAAAATTTTAAATTAGTTTAAGGACTAAATTACTTTAAATTATACTTCAAGGATTAAATTCCAAAATTTAATAAAGTATAGGGATTATTTGCATAATTTGACCAAAAGTCATTGCAAATGTAATAAAGTTTTAAAACAACATTGTCAATCGTTGTAAATTATGGTGCTAAAAGCCAATTTGCAAGTAGTGCAATAAAGAAAACAACCACTGGTGAACAGATAGCCCATGTAATTACACCAAAAGGGTAGTGAAACCATATGCAATACATCTACTTTTGTATTCAAATGTTGAAACACAATCTAAGTTACAAAGTTTGGTGTTGTTTGTAATCCTGATTTAAATGCATCAGCTCGAATGGCATTACATGTGTTACACTTCTTGAATGTTTCTGTGACGTCCCAGTCACCATACATTTTCAATTCATCTCTTTCCAATTCCACTTAACTTGATTAGATTTGCTTGTCAATGTCAATCATACTTTTAATTCTTAAGCTTAATATCTAACAGCTTCATATGAATAATTCAATTTCAACAAAACAGACTAATGATACATATATATATCATCCGTTTCCACAGGATCTCATGCATCATCTTAACTTAAATCCCCGACATCTTATATACATTAATGTTAGTTGTACTGTACCATAGCTGAATTACAATTTACTTTGTATAATTACATAAGTATACCTTCTATACTACTTAGGAAGCGTCTCTCGAAGGTAAACTTTCAAGATCCACTCGTAGGCTCTTCTATCAAGAGCGAAGGATTACTTCAGATAGTCTGTATGAAAAATGTTCGTAAAAGGGTGAGTTTACGCTCAGTAAGAAAAATATGTAAAAGAGCGTACTATGCCTCTATATGCATTTTTCCTACTTGGCTATATAATGTCATGTAAAGCATTATAAAGCATGCATCATAAACATCTTTCATGCATTGTTTGTATGCTTTGTATGCTTTGTATGCTTCTTTTAAAATATAGCATACATATAAAACATGCATCGTCTTCTATCTTTAAAACATACTTTACATGCTTTTATAACATAGCATGTTTCGTATACTTCTTAAAAACATACTTCATGTACTTCTTTCAAATATCATTTACATACATACATACTTCCTTTAAAACATCTTATACTTCTTGAAATCATAAATCATATACTTCTTTTTAAAACTTCTTATACAAGTACACCAAGTACTTTCGATTTCTTTATTTCTTTGAAATCGTATATACATATAGTTTTTGATAACATAAAAACTATTTGTACTTTTATGGAGTTATGCACTGCATCATCATCATCATCATCATGTGACGTACCCCGTAGGGCCAGGAATCCTCCCTTAGCCGAACATGAAATATAGACAGATTGGCCAACTGTGGGTGGCTACAGTTAACACTAGTCAGGTGTCCTTCTGTAGCGACTGAGGCCTGACTTATGGTTCCTCAGCCCATAACGTACATCATTTCAGGACTTGATGAGAGCCCCTACTAGAAACATGAAAGTGCATAATCTCAAAACATATGCCATATAGCTTCTTGCCATGACATTTCATACTTTCTTAAAATAGGTAGAAAAACCTCTTTTCAAAACAAGGCAGTCGACTGGCCTCATAGGGCAGTCGGCTGCTGCTTCATACTTTCATTTATATAATTATTTTCATTTAAAATTTCGATATTTTCATCTTTGAAAACATATAAGGGCAGTCGACTAGTCCATATAACAGTCGACTGGTTTTCAAACAGAATGCTTCTTAGCAAATAGTAGTCGACTGGTACATATAGTAGTCTACTGTTTTTGAAACAGAATGCTTCTGGAAAATTAGCAGTCGACTGGTTATATAGGCAGTCGGCTGGTTTTGAAACAGAATGCATTTTAGCAAATAGCAGTCGACTGGTCCATATAGCAGTCGACTGGTTTTCAAACAGAATGCATTTTAGCAAATAGCAGTCGACTGTCCCATATAGCATTCGACTGGTTTGAAACAGAATGCTTCTGGGTAAATAGCAGTCAACTGGCTTACATAGCAGTAAGCCAGTTGACTGGTTTGAGTCGGTTTTTGAGAAAACGGCGTTTTGGTTGTCTCTAGGCAGTCGACTTCCCTTTATGGCAGTCGGCTGCCCCTAGCCTAATTGGTACCAGGAGACAAGTCCGAAAATGTCATTTTTCTTGCATGAAATCAACTGGTGTTTTTTTCCAAACCACATACATATGTCATAAAACATGCGGACATAACCGCCTTACGTCCGTTACATAAATTTCTTACCTCGATTTCCTCGAGAACACGAAATCACTTGGTTCACCAACCCTAATCTTTTTCTTCTTCAAATCTGAAATCATCATATCAAAGTAAACGTTTAAGAATTTTCCATAAACATGTTATACTAATTCAGTACAACACCATACCATGAACATCATTGAACAAATCATCTTTTTCTCTTACCTTTTGCTAGTGACCAAAATCTCAAACTTTGAGATCTCTTCCAATACTTGGATTCAATCTACCAAACTTCGGATATCACTTAGTCTAGTGACAATGATCATTTTTCATTCAACAAACTAGTTGAATCGATGGATGGATGAGGGGGTTTGTCAAGGTAGCTTGGAATGGAAACTTGGAAACTTGAATGGAACGAGAGGGAGAAGGCTGGAAGAGTGGCTGACGTTGGTGATGGCTAAAGATGGTGACTCATGCCATCTCATTTAATGCCATCCTTATCCCATAATCATCTCATCTCAGCCATGCTTCTTTTTTTGACTATGCTTTTGACCCTTCTTTGACCATTTAATTCCTTTTTCTTCCATTCATATCAGCCACATCTCATTTAACTACCTAAAATTTCTGATATTAATTTTATCATCATCAAATTATGAAATCTGATAATTGTTTCATCTTCATCCAATTAAATTACTTCATCTTAACCTTTAACCTTTGACCATCTCTATTTGACCATTCACTTAATTGGTCTCCTTTCTTCCATATAACACTTGCCTTTACTTGCACTTAATTTTCTGATATTAATTGTACAAAATTTTACATTTATTTTTTCATACTATAAGCATTCTCATAATATCATACTTTACTTCTTTGACTATTTGACATTCAACTTTCTTATTTCTTCCGTACTTCATACCTCATGCATACATCATTCATACATCCATTACACATCAACTTCATATTCATTTAATCATATTAGATTGAAATACCTTACAATCATGGAGGAATACATGGAAATTGGGGATTTCACATCCTCCCCACCTTAGAAAATTTGGTCCTCCAAATTAGCTTAGCTTATCAAGTGAATAATTCTGGATTATACTTTTAATTTACCGAGTCTCCAGCCAAAACATCATATAGTCTTTGTCAAGCATTTGTATAACCTTTTTGTCAATTCTGAGCTATCTTAAGTCTTTGACCACTCACTTAACCTCTTTAGATGCTTGCTCGACTAAATCAAAAGCTAATAACTTTCACTCGCCTACTTCTTCCCACCAATTTGGAGATTGACATTTTCTATTCTTATAACATTTCATACAGTGTCATTCGGATACTTATATAATAGCTATCATCATAAGTAAACTCAGTCAATGGCAGATGGTCATCCCATGAGCATTTAAAATACATAGCACCAGCTCTTTACATATCCTCGAGCGTCTAAATCATGCGCTCGGACTGCTCATCAGTCTGTAGATGAAAGCTGTGCAAAATTTTTAACTGAGATCCCATGGTTCCTTGCTAATCTCCTTAAAGTGAGAATTGAACTTGAAATCTCTATCACATGAAATGCTCATTGGAACTCCATGTAGTCTAACGACATTCTTTCACATACATTTCTGCCAAAGCGCTAAGTGCGTCCATAGACTTCTTAGGTAGGAAGTGAGCTGACTTAATAGATCCGTTCATCAATTTTTGCTCAATCATTATTCTAGCCATTATTCCAAATTTACTTTGAAAGCATACATTTAGCTTAAGGCTTGTAAATTGCTCAAATACATCATACTTTCTTATCATCGTACAAACCATTATTACTTCATGCTTTCAGCTTAGAGCATTTACCACCACAATGGTTTCCCCTAGGTGATCTAATTTCACCTTCACCACCCTTTGAAAACTCAAGTCATCTCTTCTATCTTAATTAGAATTATAGCCATAATTTATTCACAATGGCTATCCATAATTTCTTACTTTTGCTCTCTAAATACCCATATACTGATCACATTTTAAAATATTAGCATAGTTCTTTTAACTCGTATTCAAAATATTTTCTTCCCATAGCATCAAACATGCCAAATGAATGAATGTCCTCATTTCCCTATGGTACTCTAGGGATCAACCAGGAAGGATACTATAGTCGGCTAGGATTCGGATGGAGTAAGAAAGGTACTTTAAAATACCTGTCTTGTTCCGAAACCTAGAAGCGACTATAGGGAATAATTACTGTCGTTGAGACAATCCATCTCTCATATTAATTCATATTCTTTTCAGAGTAATGCTTTCATAGATTAAAACATTTAAGTAAAATCGACTAATAAAAGTCAATCATCATTCTCATTTAAACTCCTTTCACATATCACTATATATCATAAAACTTTATACCAAAGAGTACTTCAGAATTCCAACTATAGTTTCTTGTCAATTATCATATTCATTAAGTTCAAGGCTTTTCTTTGCTATTCTGCAATGTAAGCTAGAAATCCTTTACCTAATCATATATACTTTCTACTAACTTCATTTACAATGAGTCAGATAATACCACATACTTTTACATTAGACATCTTCAACATTTACATCATAATTAATAGGTGTCTTTCCCTTCTTATGACGTCCTAGTCACTTCATCTTATCACTTATCTTTTTCCTGATTTATTTAGATTTAATTCATCCAGTGTCATTCTTCCTTTATTCTTAAGCTAATTATCTGATAGCTCATAAAATTTTATTCAATTTCAACAAAACAGACTAATGATACATGTATATATGTATCATCCGTTTCCACAGGATCTCATACATCATCCTAACTTAAATCCCCGACATCTTATATACATTAATGTTAGTTGTACTGTACCATAGCTGAATTACAACTTACTTTGCATAATTACATAAGTATACCTTCTATACTACTTGGGAAGCATCTCTCGAAGGTAAACTTTCAAGATCCACTCGTAGGCTTTTCTATCGAAAGCGAGGGATTACTTTAAATAGTCTGTATGAAAAATGTTCGTAAAAGGGTGAGTTTACGCTCAGTAAGAAAAATATGTAAAAGAGCGTACTATGCCTCTATATGCATTTTTCCTACTTGGCTCTATAATGTCATGTAAAACATTATAAAGCATGCATCATAAACATCTTTCATGCATTGTTTGCAACCATGCATATTTATTTCAAATGACATGGAAATCATACTTTGTATGCTTCTTTTAAATTATAGCATACATATAAAACATGCATTATCTTTTGTCTTTAAAACATACTTTACATGCTTTTATAGCATAGCATGTTTCGTATACTTCTTCAAAACATACTTCATGTACTTCTTTCAAATATCATTTACATACATACATACTTTTCTTAAAACATCTTATACTTTCTTGAAATCATACATCATATACTTCTTTTTAAAACTTCTTATACAAGTACACCAAGTACTTTCGATTTCTTTATTTCTTTGAAATCGTATATACATATAGTTTTTGATAACTTAAAAACTATTTGTACTTTTATGGAGTTATGCACTGCATCATCATCATCATCATCATTATCATGTGGCGTACCCCGTAGGGCCAGGAATCCTCCCTTAGCCGAACATGAAATATAAATAGATTGGCCAACTGCGGGTGGCTACAGTTAACACTAGTCAGGTGTCCTTCTATAGCGACCGAGGCCTGACTTATGGTTCATCAACCCATAACATACATCATTTCAGGACTTGATCAGAGCCCCTACTAGAAACATGAAAGTGCATAATCTCAAAACATATGCCATATAGCTTCTTGCCATGGCATTTCATACTCTCTGAAAATAAGTGTAAAAACCTCTTTTCAAAACAGGGCAGTCGACTGGTCTCATAGGGCAGTCGGCTGCTGCTTCATACTTTCATTTATCGAAATTATTTTCATTTAAAATTTCGATATTTTCATCTTTGAAAACATATAAGGGCAGTCGACTGGTTTTCAAACAGAATGCTTCTTAGCAAATAGCAGTCGACTGGTCATATAGCAGTCGACTGGTTTTCAAACAGAATGCTTCTTTGGCAAATAGCAGTCGACTGTCCCATATAGCAGTCGACTGGTTTGAAACAGAATGCTTACTGGGTAAATAGCAGTCGACTGGCTTACATAGCAGTCGACTGGTTTGAGTCGGATTTCGAAAAACTACGTTTTGGTTGTCTCTAGGCAGTCGACTTCCCTTTATGGCAGTCGGCTGCCCCTAGCCTAATTGGTACTAGGAGACAAGTCCGAAAATGCATCTTTTCCTGCACAAAATCAACTGATGCTTCTCTCCAAACCACATAAAAACATTATAAAACATGCGGACATAGCCGTCTTACGTCCGTTACATAAATTTCTTACCTTAATTCCTTCGGAAACGCGAAATCACTTGGAGTGTAACCCTAGCTTTCACTCCTTCAAATCTGAAATCATCATACCAAATCAAACCTTAAATTAAACAACATACACATATCAGATCAACTCCATACAACTCCATATCATGAACGAAATTGAACAAATCATCTTCTTCTCTTACCTTTCGCTAGTGACCAAATTCTCAAACTTTGAGATCTCCTCCAATACTTGGATTCAATCTACCAAACTTCGGATATCACTTTGTCTAGTGACAAGGATCGATTTTCGTTCAACTAGCTAAAGGGATCGATGGAGGAATAAGGTAGCTTGTCAAGGTAGCTATGGAAGGAGACTTGGAAGCTTGGAGAAATGGAGAGAACGAGAGGGAGAGAGTTGGAAATGGGGCTGACGTTGGGTGATGGCTGGTGAAGATGACTCATGCTAGTTGCATTAAATGCTTTCCTATCACTTAATCATCTCATCCAAATCTCAGCCATGCTTCTTTTTAACTCAAGACCATTTGACCCTCATTTAATTTCCTCCTTCTCATCACAGCCACTTATCCATTATAGCCAATAAAATCTGATATTAATTTCTTATCATACATTAAATAAATTCCTCATATCAACATAATTTATTTGGCTTATTGACTATCAACTTCCTTATTTCTTCCATACTTCATACATCATGCATACATCATTCATTCATCAATTACACATCAACTTCATATTCATTTAATCATATTAGATTGAAATACTTTATAAACATAGAGGAATTACATGAAAATTGGGGATTTCACACTTCTCTTCAGTAGTGGCCTTGTGTTGTGGTTGAGGGGTCTCCTCAGATTACTCGGGTGTTCTGAAGTCCCTCTTGGGACAATCCCTGATCATATGTCCCTGTTCACCACATCTGAAACATGCGCCACTTGCCAACCGGCATGGCTGTGCTCTGTGGAACTTTCTGCAATGTTCACGCCTTTGTCTTGTACTCTTAGGTGAGCTAACGGTACTACTAGCTGAATGTCGGGATCTCTCATCATTAATCTTGATCCCAGTAGCTCTAGGATTCCCTGTACCATAATCATCATAATACTCCCAATTTAATACATTTCCATATAACCATTTAATTAAAACAATCATCATTTTCTTATACTTTACTTGCTTACCTATCGAAGCTCTGTCATATGGCTTACTTCTTCCAGATGGATATCTGTCACGGGAGGCTTTCCTTTTTGACTTCCGCTTCATCGGTCCTTTGCCTTTACTTTGGGCTCGAAAATCATCATGATGAAACTCATAGTCCTGCTCACATAACTAAGCCTTACGGACTGTCTCATTATAAGTAGTGATACCCATAGTATACAACTTGGATTTGATAGGAGACTTCAGTCCTTCTATAAATCTGTATATCTTATATACTTCACTCCTGATGGTCTCTTGATCGAATCCACTTAGAGAAATAAACCTTGATTCATATTGATTAACTGACATTGTCCCTTGAGTCAATTTCAAAAATTCAATCTTCAACCTGGTCTGATTGATGCGTGGGATGTACTTCTCAGTAAAAGCCTCTAAAAATCTATCCCACGTAACCTCAATATGTTGGGCTTCCAAAATGGCCCGAGTGGACTGCCACCAATACTCTGCATCATCAACTAACAGATACGCTGCCAAACCCACCTTTTCCTTTTCGGAACATAGCATATACTCGAAAGATCTAGTGACCGCCTTTACCCAAATCACTGCGGCCAACGTGTCTTTATCCCCTTTAAACTTAGGCGGATCCAGCTTCTTATATTCCTTAATTAAGGTCATACTGTAATAAGCTGTGAGATCCCTCCTTTCAATAACTGGGACTGGTGGGGGTAACTCTGTCAGTACTGGTGGTGGCTATACTATAGGAATAGCGAATGGTACACTTGTGACCACATTTGGAAAGTTCGCCATAAACTACGTAAACATAGTGGTCATATTTTCCACATGCTTCTCCATCTTTGCTAACCTAGTGTTCGGGCTATGCGGTGGAGATGGGAAAGGAGACTATGTTGGGGACTGTTCTACATAACCCCTTCCTCTTCCTTCCTCAACACCACTTCTACCTAAGCTGATTCTGTCGATAAAATCACAAAGTTGAGCTATTTAGTATAACTTCAAACAGTTATACATCGTATATGCATTCAGACAAGTACAGTACAATTGGGGATATACTCTACTTCTAACTCATCGACACTGACAAACCTTAATCTAATTGCTCTGATACAACTCTGTGACGTCCCAGTCACCATACATTTTCAATTCATCTCTTTCCAATTCCACTTAACTTGATTAGATTTGCTTGTCAATGTCAATCATACTTTTAATTCTTAAGCTTAATATCTAACAGCTCCATATGAATAATTCAATTTCAACAAAACAGACTAATGATACATATATATATCATCCGTTTCCACAGGATCTCATGCATCATCTTAACTTAAATCCCCGACATCTTATATACATTAATGTTAGTTGTACTGTACCATAGCTGAATTACAATTTACTTTGTATAATTACATAAGTATACCTTCTATACTACTTAGGAAGCGTCTCTCGAAGGTAAACTTTCAAGATCCACTCGTAGGCTCTTCTATCAAGAGCGAAGGATTACTTCAGATAGTCTGTATGAAAAATGTTCGTAAAAGGGTGAGTTTACGCTCAGTAAGAAAAATATGTAAAAGAGCGTACTATGCCTCTATATGCATTTTTCCTACTTGGCTCTATAATGTCATGTAAAGCATTATAAAGCATGCATCATAAACATCTTTCATGCATTGTTTGTATGCTTTGTATGCTTTGTATGTTTCTTTTAAAATATAGCATACATATAAAACATGCATCGTCTTCTATCTTTAAAACATACTTTACATGCTTTTATAACATAGCATGTTTCGTATACTTCTTAAAAACATACTTCATGTACTTCTTTCAAATATCATTTACATACATACATACTTCCTTTAAAACATCTTATACTTCTTGAAATCATAAATCATATACTTCTTTTTAAAACTTCTTATACAAGTACACCAAGTACTTTCGATTTCTTTATTTCTTTGAAATCGTATATACATATAGTTTTTGATAACATAAAAACTATTTGTACTTTTATGGAGTTATGCACTGCATCATCATCATCATCATCATCATCATCATGTGGCGTACCCCGTAGGGCCAGGAATCCTCCCTTAGCCGAACATGAAATATAGACAGATTGGCCAACTGTGGGTGGCTACAGTTAACACTAGTCAGGTGTCCTTCTGTAGCGACTGAGGCCTGACTTATGGTTCCTCAGCCCATAAGGTACATCATTTCAGGACTTGATCAGAGCCCCTACTAGAAACATGAAAGTGCATAATCTCAAAACATATGCCATATAGCTTCTTGCCATGACATTTCATACTTTCTTAAAATAGGTATAAAAACCTCTTTTCAAAACAGGGCAGTCGACTGGCCTCATAGGGCAGTCAGCTGCTGCTTCATACTTTCATTTATATAATTATTTTCATTTAAAATTTCGATATTTTCATCTTTGAAAACATATAAAGGCAGTCGACTGGTCCATATAACAGTCGACTGGTTTTCAAACAGAATGCTTCTTAGCAAATAGTAGTCGACTGGTACATATAGTAGTCGACTGTTTTTGAAACAGAATGCTTCTGGAAAATTAGCAGTCGACTGGTTATATAGGCAGTCGGCTGGTTTTGAAACAGAATGCATTTTAGCAAATAGCAGTCGACTGGTCCATATAGCAGTCGACTGGTTTTCAAACAGAATGCATTTTAGCAAATAGCAGTCGACTGTCCCATATAGCAATCGACTGGTTTGAAACAGAATGCTTATGGGTAAATAGCAGTCGACTAGCTTACATAGCAGTCGACTGGTTTGAGTTGGTTTTCGATAAAACAGCGTTTTGGTTGTCTCTGGGCAGTCGACTTCCCTTTATGGCAGTCGGCTGCCCCTAGCCTAATTGGTACTAGGAAACAAGTCCGAAAATGTCATTTTTCCTGCATGAAATCAGCTGGTGTTTTTTTTCCAAACCACATACATATGTCATAAAACATACGGACATAGCCGCCTTACGTCCGTTACATAAATTTCTTACCTCGATTTCCTCGAGAACACGAAATCACTTGGTTCACCAACCCTAATCTTTTTCTTCTTCAAATCTGAAATCATCATATCAAAGTAAAGCTTTAAGAATTTGCCAAAAACATGTTATACTAATTCAGTACAACACCATACCATGAACATCATTGAACAAATCATCTTTTTCTCTTACCTTTTGCTAGTGACCAAAATCTCAAACTTTGAGATCTCTTCCAATACTTGGATTCAATATACCAAACTTCGGATATCACTTAGTCTAGTGACAAGGATCATTTTTCATTCAACAAACTAGTTGAATTGATGGATGGATGAGGGGGTTTGTCAAGGTAGCTTGGAATGGAAACTTGGAAACTTGAATGGAACGAGAGGGAGAAGGCTAGAAGAGTGGCTGACGTTGGTGATGGCTAAAGATGGTGACTCATGCCATCTCATTTAATGCCATCCTTATCCTATAATCATCTCATCTCATCTCAGCCATGCTTCTTTTTTTGACTATGCTTTTGACCCTTCTTTGACCATTTAATTCCTTTTTCTTACATTCATATCAGCCATATCTCATTTAACTACCTAAAATTTCTGATATTAATTTTATCATCATCAAATTATGAAATCTGATAATTGTTTCATCTTCATCCAATTAAATTGCTTCATCTTAACCTTTAACCTCTGACCATCCCTATTTGACCATTCACTTAATTGGTCTCCTTTCTTCCATATAACACTTGCCTTTACTTACACTTAATTTTCTGATATTAATTGTACAAAATTTTACATTTATTTTGTCATACTATAAGCATTCTCATAATATCATACTTTACTTCTTTGACTATTTGACATTCAACTTTCTTATTTCTTCCATACTTCATACCTCATGCATACATCATTCATACATCCATGACACATCAACTTCATATTCATTTAATCATATTAGATTGAAATACCTTACAAACATGGAGGAATACATGGAAATTGGTGATTTCACAGTTTCAAGGTTGCAGGTTCAAGACTCATGCATGTAATGTTTTCTGTATAGGAGTTAGGTGGATAGATGTAAGGATTCAAAGGTAAAATTAAAATTAACAAATAAGGCTTGGCCTAATGGTTATTATCTCTCTTTAGAGGCCTTAGATCTAAAGTTTGATTCTCTTTTTCCCTTGTATCTCCCTATGACCAAAAGAAAAAAGATAAATTTAAAATTAAAAAATAAAAACTTATAAGTCAGATCTTTTTTCACACCATAGGTCTTTAATCTTATGTGAAATTTAATCATATGGTCATGTCCAAACCTATTATTTGGACCCAAATCTTTTGCCCAAGCTTTGCCACATTGGGCCATTTTTGCAAGCTCGATCAATTAATGCATAATCATATGTCTAGGTTATTACATAATCATAACTTTGACAATTGACTAAGATACGATTGTAAACGAATGGATATATTGAACGAGTTTCACTTTTTCTTTTTATTAATTATTGTTATGTTCATGATCGATTTGTATACATTAAAATATTTGGACATTATATGCGAATTCATGTTGTATAAACAATAATTCATATTAAATCAAAGTTAACGTTAATGTTAAAACATAAAAAAAAAAGTGGTAATTGATTAGATTTAGGCTAAAATATTAAGAAAGCTTTTGAACTTTATCACATTATTTAAATAAGCTTTTATACTTTTATTTTATTCAGATAAGCTCCTAAACTTTATTTTGTATTTAAGTAAGCCTTTAAATTTTAATTTGAGTAGTCCAATAAGCCATTAACATTTACTTTATACCTAAATGAATCTTTAACATTATTAAATTTTTTATAGAGGTAAGCAATCAATTGATTTTTTTGAATGAGTTTTTAAAAACCAACTTCTTCATAAAAAATCGATTATATATAATATATTATGTAATATTTAATTATTAATATTATATATGATATATTTAAAAAATATCAATTAATTTATTTAGTTTGATTTGTAAGTTTAGACATCCACTTAATTGAATAAGCTAACGTAAAAAACAACTCGAAATAGACTAAACTGAACCAAATTCATCGAATTTTAATCAGTTAAATTGATTTGAATCGATTTTTACTCGCATATAATATTTTATTTGAAATAAGGGTTTATTTGAATACAAATTAAAGCCTAGGAGCTTATCTGAATGCAATAAAAATATAAAGGTTTATTTAAATAAAATGATAAAATTTAAAGGCGTTTTTAATACTTTAGCCTTAGATTTATTTCCAAAACCGTGTAAGCTCCATTAATTGTGTGATAACCGCAAATTTTTGAATTTTGATAATAATTATTCAGAAATTTAATTTAATGCAAGAGATAAATTAAAGTAATAAATGAATTTATTTAAGAGATAGAAATATTTGGAAATTTGAAAGTTGATGAAATGATGAGATAGAGGAAATTTAATTTGAATAAATGAAAATCCAAATTAAAGAAAATAAAAATGCGAGTATTTATATATTTATATAATTTTATTGTAAAGATATATTTTTAAATATATCTTTATATGTTTTACATGATTACATATGTATACATATGAAAAAAAATAGTATATATATGATTATTATATAATGATATATACTATTTAAATGTATATATATCATAAATAAATACATATGTAGATATATATATATATATATATATACACACACACACACACACACACACACACACTAAGTGTGTATATATATATATATATATATATATATATATATGAAAAATATATATAGTATTTTAAACCAAATTGTATAGCTCTATATATATATATATAAATGATTTAAATATATAATATATATATATGTAATATCTAATATTATATATAATTATATAAATATAATTATATATATTAGAAAAAAAAGGGTAAAAACAGAAACGGGATCGTGACCTCGTTTCTGTCTAAAAATTGAAGAGACAAAAGCAGAGAAGCCGGCCGACGCCGGCCATCAGAAGGGAAAAGGAGAGATGGGGCGTCGTCGGCGAGATGAGAGGGAAGAAGGAAGTAACCAGCAACGGCCCAAAACGAAAAAGAGAAAAGAAATCAGGGGAAGAAACTGAAGGAAAAAGAGAGGAAAAGAAAAGAAGAGACACGGTGGCACCGGCCGATCTGGGCACCGCCACTCCCCCCACAACACCGGTGGAGGCCAGGGGAACGAAAAGGGACCACTGGCAACGAAGGAGAAAGAGGAAAGAGGGAGAAAAGAGGAGGAGAAGGAGCCGCCGCTGCCACCTCTAGATCCGGCACCGTCGCCAGTGATGGGGAGAAACGGAGACTAGATCCGGCATCCCGTAACTCTGGCCAGCTATGGAAGGCAAGAACCGGCGGGAAGGAGGATCGACGGTGGCCGAACTGGTGGAGGAAGGTCAAACCGGTCCAAAGAAAAAGGAAAAAATAAGGAAAAGAAAAAGAAGAAAGAAAAGAAAAGGAAAAAGAAAAAGAAAAAGAGAGAAAAGGAATTTTTAGGAATTCGAAAATTTCGAAAATTCGGAGATCCCGAAAATTCGGTAGTGAATTACGGAAATTATTTCGATTATTTAATTAAATAAATTATTTGTGAAAATTCTAAAATGTTAGAATTTGGTTTTCAAAAATTATTCTTGGCGAACGAGATGAGGGAATCGGAAGAGATGAAGTACGGGCGCGATCAATAACGAGGAAGTCGTCGACCCGGAAAAAGGTAAAGGATGCATTTGCAGCACTGTAAGGATATTCAGTCTACATTTTTTTAAATATTAAATATTTTATGAAAATATTATGATGATTCATTGGTTGAAAAAGTGTGATGATGTACTGGCTAGAATTATAAACTATATTTTTCGTGCAGGAAGCTAGTTAATCGGCAGCCGTTATGCTACCGAAAATTTTTAGAAAATTACGTAAAATCATAATAAATGATTTTATGACACGAAAAAATGATTTCCGACCACGAGAAACAAGGAAATTATTATTTTTCATAAAACATGAATATATCGAATTTTAATTTTAAAATATTCATGTTTTTGAGATTAGTGATAATGAAATCATCGAAAATTCTCCTGATATGTAAATTACAAGTGATACGAGATGGAGAAAGAAAAGACATAAAGTGAATATTTTATAAATATTTTCTTAAATATTCACTAAATGATTTATATAACCTTATGGTTTTAATTATGAACTTAAGTATTTTTATAAATTCCCTATAGGTTATTTTATGATGAAAAACATAGTTTTGATACTAGTGGCCCCTCTATCATGCCGATACGTGATATATGATACATAAAATGAAAATGTTTTATATGATATATGATTAAACTGGCATGAGAATTATTTTGTTACATGATTATTTTACATGAATTGAATTTCATGAAACGATTTACATGAAATGAATTATATGACTTAATTTACATGAAGTGATTTATGTGCATTGATTTACATGAAATGAATTTCAAGAAAGGATTTATATGAATTAAATTAAATGAAAAGAATTACATGAAAGGAATTACATGAAATGATTTAACTGAAAATGATTTCTACTGTTAAATGAATGATTTATGAAAATATTTTGAGGTAGTCGTTCGTTAGTGATCATGCATAGTGTAATATGACTGCGAGACCTGATCAGTCTGCAGGTTTATTATATTGTATATAACTGTGGGAATTATGGTCATATCCACAGGTTTACGTAGTGAGCACCTGACCAGTGCAAACTGTGAGTGTTGACGATAGTCATTCGTTATAGTGATCGTCCCTTCAGGGATAATGATAGTGATTGTCCCTTCGGGGATAGTGATAGTGCATGATTCTATTAAATGATGACTGTCTCCATCGAGTGATTATTGAATTGTTTAAATATCGATTTGACTGAAGTGAGAAGAAAGAAAAGGTTTACAGTGAATGACAGTACATAATGATTTTAAATGAAATGATTTTATTGTATTGTTGCTATCTACTGTTTATATGTAATATGATTTGGATGATGACGAGTTAAACTAATATTTTTCTAGAAGAATAGATAATATTAGTTATTCTATCAAAATGCTTTAAATCATAAAAGCATAAAATTAAAAATGACATGAAATAAAAGGAAAAAGGATTTAAATTTCAAACGAAATTTATTACTCTCTATAGTTGCTTCTAGGTTTCGAAACAAGACAGGTATTTCAAATTACCTGCCTTACTCCATCGGATCCGTAGCCGATTGTAGTATCCTTCCTACATGTGAGCCTAGAGCCCTTATAGGAAAAATGAAAAAGTTTTTCAGCATATAGATAGCTGAATATCAAGTGAGGTATATAATTCTCTTATTGAGCCGTGGTTTGCTCACCCCTTAATTTTAACATTTCAGATTTCAAGGACTGAGAGTCTGACAATCTAAAGGATCTCGGCTGCACATTTAGAGATACTGCGACAGCTCGATTTAATTACATGAGGTATGATCATCTATTTTCTGTATTTAGACTTATCTACAATACTACTTCCTTATGCATTAAGATAGTGGATGTAATTCATATTATAATTTAATATGAAATTGTTTATATGTAAAAGAAAAGTAAAGTATCGCAAACAGCCCAACCAAATAAAATGTATAGAATAAGGTGAAAAATTGGGTCACGGGATGTGACAAATTGAGTCAAAACTATCTTAGAACAACTTCATTAAACTTAGCAATAATAATAAACTGTCAATTTTTCATGGTGTATGGTTCTTTTACTTTTATTAACATTGCTTTATTCGTAGAATGTTGGTAGCTATTCTTACACAGTGTCAATAAGGACAAGTTGTTCTTCAACTTCCTATACACGAGATCAAATTAGTCTTGCATTTGGCGATGCTTATAGAAATCAGGTATACATTAATCGCCCTTTAATGATTCAAAATGAAATTTAGGAAAATAAGGTAGTTAACTATCTTTTTGGAATCTTTTTTTTTGGCCAACATCTTTCTGAATCTTAGCCTCCAATTAGTTGTTCACTTGCTCAAATGTTTTCACTTAAACCCTTTTGTGGAATCACGAAATTGGTGAAAGGCATTTAGTTAAATGAGTGTTGTCTGAATGATTAGGTTTATGCACTAAGGCTGGATGTTCCATACTCAAGGACATTTGAGAGGTGTTCTACTGATACATTTCGAATAAAAGGGCCTTGCACATGCCAAGTTAGCTATTTGTGCCTCTACAGAAGTGGACATGATGCCAAGTTTATGGGATTTGGTATGGCTTCAATCTTTATCTTTGTAATGGGGGGGGGGGGGCGCTTTTGCATCCGCATGGACAATGTAATGGGGTTTCAACTAATGTTAAAATCACTTTTTGCACTACTGTTTTGATTTCTTGATAGTAATTGGGGGCTTTCAGAGATCATAGAAATAAAGTTCTTGTTTAAAATGCTTGTTAATAAAAAAGAAAGACAGAGGGCCCATTCTATGTTCTTTAACACTCTATTTAGTTTTTTGTCTCTTCTCTCTTAATCTTATAGTAAAGATTTCAATAAAGTAAACAAAATGATAGAAAACAACAAAAGCATAATTGAGCATAAAATACTAATGGTTTAAGCATCACATCAAACTCATTTAGTGCTATAACAACACTTTCCAGATTCACTTAGATTGGAACCTCCCTTCATCGAAAATGAGTGAGTGACACCATTCACTTCCAAACGAAAAAAAAAAAAACCCATCTTAATAAACATGGTAGCAATCTCACATTAGGAGGATTCATCATCACTTGGTAGCATCCACCACCATTATACCCAGCCATCCATAATCGACAACTTCCTTCTAAATATGATTTTCCATTACCATACATGACTATTCTAACTTTTAGACTCCTTCACTATTCCATTTTCATTCACTACAAGAGAAAAAATACGAGGGAACTTTAACCTTAAAATTATACCTTCAATCCATTCGTCAAACTAGAACTTTGCATTTTGTCCATCGCCAAGAGAGAAGCCAACTCCTGTGGACAAAAAAGAAAGGTGACTATCATCAGATAAAAGGGGTCGAGTAATGTTCCTTCACATACGGAGAAACTCCTACTTTCTCCATATGAAGGCATAAGGTAGTTAGAATTCCTCCTATAATTCCTTTAAATAACTAAATTTTATAAAGACTTTTGCTCATTTCCAAACCTGCAAATTCATTTATTTGTTAAAGCTCTGTTTTTCAACTTCAAGTCAACTAAACCAATACCACCAAAATCCTTTAAGGTGCATACTAGATTCCAATCCACCATATGCACCTTCTTAGAACATGATGAGCCTTCTTATAGGAATCGTCTCTATAATTTATCCAGATAGCCTTTGATCGCACTGGGAATTTGAAACAAAGACTTAAAATAATTAGAAAGACTAGTTAGGACAAATTTAATTAGTGCAACTCTACCTCTCATAGATAATGTAACATCCCGTTACCACATTTTGCACGTATTTCTATACAACTTTGCTGGTTGGGCTGTCTGCGATGCCAATAACATTCTACCATGATAGTGATAAATAATAATATTTATTTACCAAATACAGAATATGAAATTTCTTTTCCTTATTCCTTACATCTAACATCCCCTATTAATCTTTATTTCACTAAGGTAGTACTGTATACATATGTCTGAAATGTAAAAGATAAGAGACTGTACCTGTCACATTTAACGTGCCATGCCTCAGTGCTTTAAGCATAGCTATATCCATCTGAGAGC
The DNA here is from genome assembly GCA_032173925.1 of Heritiera fomes. NCBI lineage: Eukaryota > Viridiplantae > Streptophyta > Magnoliopsida > Malvales > Malvaceae > Heritiera > Heritiera fomes. The sequence continues at coordinate 31,809,338 of JAPDPM010000009.1, read as the reverse complement.
TAATTCTCTCAACTTTGTGTACTTCTTATCTGTGGAGTTAAAACAAAGGGGTGAGCGATTCATACGCTCAGTAAAGGAAACATATGCTACTTTAAATAAAGCAAAACTATATATCACAACGCATTTATTCTTTTCTTAATAATAACCCAGTAGAAAAGACAGTGGATATATAGTAAACAACTCTCTTAAAACACCATCCAAATCACTAGCTAACAGTTTACTTTAAAATGTAGTAAACACTATATAGGATTTCAACAAATCCTCACAGTAAACAGAAATTGGTAAGTTGAGACTAGGAAACAAATAAATCATGCTATAATCGTTCCCCTTACCCCTTGCGAGAACGGAATCTGCCGCTTTTGGAGTGCACCCGTAGGCCATCGCCCCTCACGGCTATCTCAGATCTATGGCCATAATCTATAGTGGTCCTCAGGTCCACTTGCCAAGTGACCTCAAGACCGCTGATGTCTTGGCGGGTCCATCAGCCCTGTGACGCCCTGAGGTGCACTCCTTGGTCCATCGACCGAGCCACCGCCCCAGGCAGGTCACGCAACTACATGAATAATACTGCATGAACTCAAAGCCTAAAGTCTCAAAAATCACTTTCATATCTCATGAAAAACCTTTATGAAATTATTTCACCCATATTATCATTTTCTCAAAATGATTCAAATTCCAAAAAGGTTTAGGCTTTCTGTTTACAAAACACCTTGAAAACATTCTAAAATCTCAACTTTTAAAACCTGCTCGCCCATGGTCAGCTCGCCTAATATGGCTCGCCCATGGCAGCTCGCCCAATGCGGAGAATTTGTGTTCGCCAGCCCACTTGCTTTTAAAATTTGAAAGCAAAACTGGCTCGCCCTCAGTGGCTCGCCCAGTAATCAACTCGCCCAAAAGGCTTTATATTTTCTATTTTCACTTATATTTAAAATGGCTCATTTTTCCTCAAGAAAACATCATCAAAATCTATTCGCCATGGTCAGCTGGCCCATTTGGCTTGCCCATGGTCGACTCAAAAAATGAGGTGAACAAGTGTTCGCCCGCCATCCTCTGTATTTAGAACAAAATACTGGCTCGCCCCATAGCTTTCCTATAAAAACGGTTCGCCCGCCCTTAAAACTAGAAACGGGTGTATAAAAATTATAAAAGGGCTTGGCTCGCCCGCCAATACCAATTCGCCCAACATAAAAATACAAGGGCTCGCCCAACATAAAAACACAAAAGCTCGCCCGCCCTGTATCAGTTCGTCCAGAAAACAGCATAGGGGTCGGCTTTTAGCTCGCCCGAATCAAAAATAATTATCAAATAACTTCCTCAAACAATGCATGTCAGAAAACAAAACATTTAACTTAATGTTTTCATAAAATTTACTCCACAGGACATGCATCACTTCACACACATCTCCCTTACCTGGTTCAACGAAGCTTTGCTTCCTTCTCGCCTTCCAAATCGCATTCACTGAGTCCATAATTCCCAGCTGCAAATAATTTATAAATTCTATTAATATTTTCGTTTCATATCACTTGGCGAGATTGAAATAAATCAAATGACTACTCGCCCAATAGAGCTCCAACTAGCTTGCCCAGACGAGCTCGCCATTCACCAAATGGCTTCCACGTGGTAGCTCACCCGCCATTACTCACCATAGGTTTGTGAGCTCACCCAACATTCAACTTACGAGGCCTACATTGGCTTAATTGTGGGAGTTCGCCCACAATCCTATTCGCCCAAAGCCTCTGCATTTGAGCTCGCCCATTAATTCACTTCACTAGAATTGGGCGTTCTTGCCCTTTGAACACAGACTTTACCTTGGTGAGTTCCTTATTATCTACTCGCCTCATTGGCGATTACTAGTTTTCAACATGGGCGATCATTGTAGTCGCCATTGTCGTCACTTATTCCATTACTTTCCTTGTTTCCATATTCTCTAAAGATCTAACTAAAACAAGGTTGTGTTCTATGTTGTAAACATATAAGTCTACCATTGAATATCAAGAACACCTCAGAAATATGAAACTCACCTCAATCAACTGCACTTCCAGAATAGATTGCTTTCCATCTCATGTTAGCCTTCCTTTGCTTATTCTTTTAGCTCATCCAACTAAGGAGGAAAGATTTGCAAGGTGGTTTACATGTTTAGCCAACTGATGGATGAAATATAGTAAATTGGGCATGGCAGAAGTGGAAGGAAATCAGAGCATAAACTGGCAGTTGCATAGCTCTCGTGAAGAAGATGAAGTTTGCCAAAATGAGTTTTCCTCTAGCATTTCCTCTTATATAGCCATGCTAAACCAATCCAAAGCTTTCGCCTGTCCCTTATCCTGTTTCTTTCATCATTTCCACGTCTTTCATGCATTTAAGGAATGAAGAAAACTGCAGCTCAAAGTGGCGTGGAAGTCTCCCTTTCACACACCTTTTTCTGCTTCTGTTGACTTTGTTTTGTTTCTCAACCTATCAGGTAAATTCCTTACTGACTTCAACCTCTTCTCCATTAATTCTCTTCAACCGTATGACTTACAAGTCAATTTTGGCTGCTAATTGGTCATGTGCTGATTCCAGTTCCAGTTCGTCTAGTCAATCAGAAACCACAGCTCGCCCCACTTACTATCATATAACTCACTTATCCATATGGGCGATTACATGTCCTCGCCCATTCGGGCGATCATCTACTCAAGAGAAATGGCGAACTCACCTATTCGCCCTTGCTACTATTCAACTCGCCATCACCATTGGCAAACTGCTCGCCCATTGGCGAACAACCAACTCTACTTGCCCATTGGCGAGCTGAACAACATTCTCGCCCAAATATTATTTCATCGAAATTGCTCAATTCTTATCTTATGATAAGGAGCTTTTCATTCAAGTGGAAATCAATACTCCTTATTTATTTCATTTCCATTATCATTTTTATGAAATTAGACTCTACAGTAGTGTAGAATCAGGTCTTACATTTTCTCCCCACCTTAAGAAATTTGGTCCTCCAAATTTCAACCAGACCTATCAGTGAAGAAATTCTGGATACTTCTTATGCATAAGGCTTTTAAATTTTCAAGTAGCCTTATCCTTAATATTATACCATCAGAGCACCTTAGCCATAACATGATCTTAGATCACAGCACTTTATCACTCCAATTTATCTTTCCTATCCAGAATCCGTACCAATTTCTCAACGTAATTCATGTCCTCTCTAATCTCTAGGACTCATGTCGAATCACGTGAGAAGGATATGGATAGTACTTTCTTATTATTGAGACATGGAACACATTGTGCACTCCTGACAACACGGGAGGTAGTGCACATCTTTCACATGATCTAAGATCTCCAACGATCCAATGCATCGGGAACTCAATTTCCCTCTCACTATGCATCCCAATGGTGAGACCTTAATATACATAACCTCTTGTATATCTCAAGAAGTCTGTTCGACCAAGTCGAAAATAATTTTCAGTCTCCGATTTTCTCATGCTATCGTGGATTATATCGTCTGCTAAATAATTTCTTTCAAATGTTATGCCTATACTCTCTTGTGGCCATTATTATCAACAAACTCTGTCAGGGTAGAGGATTATCCCAGGAGCCTATAAAATCAACCGCACACTCTCACACCATATCCTCGAGCGTCCATATCATACGCTCGGACTGTCTCTCAGTCTGCGGATAAACTGCGGTGCGAAACTCAATCGGGATCCCATAGCTTCCTGTAATCTCTCTCAACTCTGAGATACGAAGCGGGACTCCCTATCAACTATAATGCTCACTGGAATACTGTAAAACTCACCATTTCCCTGACATATGATCCGGCCAAGGCATTAATTAGCTCAACAAATTTCATAATCAAGGAATGAGCAGACTTACTCAATATATCCACAACTATCCAGATAGCATTTTACTCTTTTCAATTTTTACTGAGTATAGGAAGTACCTCTAATATAGGTATTTTTCTTCCTTATCACCTTCTTAACTCTTATTTATTATCGTCTCCAATATGAGACCACGAATATCCTTTTATATTCCTCATTGTCTCTAAGAGTACTGCCCGTCTCTTTAGGCCATCAATAATCATCCCTTTGGCGCTCTTTCGCGCTCTAGGATTATTCTCTCAAGTGGGTTGGCGACCACCTAGTTCGTCCACATCTCACAACATGTTATTTGGTGTTGAGCGATCACCCCACTCGTGGATCGCCCATCCCAAATTTTCTCAAAGTCCTAAATAATCTCAGGCGTCTTTTCTCAAAACCAATTTACACTCACTTAAGTCTTTTATCATCCTTGAGAGTTAGTAACTCATCTATACTATTTTTCACTTATCATCTCATTTAGTGCTAGTCGATTATAATTTGGTGACTATCAAGTAGATAATTTTAATCATTCATATGTAATTGTCCCAGTAGTCTCTAAAATACCACGCACTCGCTCTCAATATATCCCGGAGCGTCCACACAATGCGCTCGGATATCTATATCAATCTGAGGCGGTGCTAACAGTAAAAATTTGGAATCCCAAAGCCTCTTGCTATTCTCTCAAAGCATATGGCGAATCAGGGATCCCTATCACAAGTACCCACTCACTGGAACTTCACATACGTTCTCTCTGTTTCACCAATATATATCGACTAAGGCACTCATTACATCCCGAAACCTGATGATGAAGAAGTGAAATAATTTGGTTACTCAATCCCTAATCACTTCTATAACATCATGGTTCTTTCGGATTCTTCACCACCTCACAGTGATTGTTTCATGATTAATCTAGGATTGCTTTTCTTTTGCAGATCTTAATATTAGCCACCGATTACGTCTTAGGTAATCATTTTCCCCTCGATCACTTCTCTTATCTCAAGTGATCATTCTATCTCTTATTCTCCTAGTACATGTAATGTCACTACTTGGAGAATATACTTTTCCTTACATCAATTTCTGAAATTTAAATTTATTATCATTCAAATTTCATCACCACTTTACTTATACAATTTCACATTCCCAATATGTACATATATACACATGTGTATATCCTTTTCCAGGATTAGCAGTACTTCTTGTATCTGCTCCTCTGAGTATGACAATTTCATCTTTTTAATTATGGCTTGTCATTAATTCCAGCCATAACTACATAATGATCAGGGGAAATCACATTTATTCATATACTTGGGAACTACCTCATAACTTGTGTTCCCTAGTCATCATATGACTTGTCTTCTCAAGACAATTTCATTCTTTTACATTCATCACCACAATTGTTTTCCCACTTAATATAGTACTTTACTGTTACTATCTCGTAACCATTTCGAATACTATATCCATACATACCCATTCACTTCTACTTCCTCCCATTTAAGCATTGAATCAATAAGGTAGCAAATTCCACAAACTCTTCAACAATTCATTTGTGCTATACGGGTAAAACTCATAAATTTTATACCCCAATAAGCACATTTTAACCTCACTTAAGTAGTAAAATCTTTTACTCAGACAATTTTAATGTCTAATTAATCAATTGAGACCTCACGTCTCTAATATATATATCAATTAGAAACTAATGGTCACTGACTTAACAATAAGGTTTTCCATACCTTATTCAATAATATTGCTGATATCAATATACATATTTATTCTCTTTAAAATCATCCTAGTTGGCTCTAGGCACACAAATAGGAAGGATACTACAATCGGCTAGGGATCCAGATAGAATATGATAGGTATTTTAGAATACCATACTTGTTCCGGAACCTAGAAGCAACTGTAGAGAGTACTAATCTCATTGTTTTCAAAACGATAAAATTTTCGTTTTCACCAGTTATAACAAACTAGTTTAATTCTTTACTCATCAATCTCTCGAGTAATTTCTCAAGCTCTACTGATTCACTGGTAAGAGCTTACAAACAATTTCTATTTCAATTCACCAACCTCTAAGCTTGTCAACTAAATCTCGATGCCAACTTTATCATTTGGCAAATACGAGACATTTCATTTTCTTGGCGATTACAGCTTTTATTCTATTCGCCACATTGCTTTGATTCATATCATATCATTGGCGATCGCTCTTCTCGCCATATTGTGATGATTTACACCACGATTTGTTGATCAGATTACTCACTATACTCTTTGGGCAATCATCACTAAAATTATTTAGGTGATCAGGATCCTCGCCCACTTTAGCAATTCATGTTATATTGGCGGACTAATGTTAGTTCTCGCCATCATCTAACTCGCCCACACCATTGGCGATCATACATTTGCACGCCCATTGGCGAGCTATCCCAATGTAGTTCTCACCCATCGAGTATTTCTCATAAATCTCATAATACCACGGTTCTATGGATATCATAACGGACCAGCCCAACCGACCATGGCAATCCCCTTTTTGGGCCCATCGACAACGATTGCTGTGACAACGCTACTCATCCATACTGTCCTCTTTGGCGATCACCTCGATGCCCGGTTCTTCCAACCATGCTCGAGCTCGCCTACCTCAAGGTTTTCTTTCCCAGCCACAGACTCAAACACTTGACTTCCTCAAATGTCAAGTTACTACTAATATCCATTCTCCTAAAACATAAGGAGTATATATAACCTGTATTATCATAATCGATTTTACATCATTTCTCACACAATTCACCTTTTTAAATCCAGACCCCAAAATCCACAACAGGGCTGACTATCTCGCGACCTCTCATAGCTTATACTCTGGGTCGCCTTACTTATCAATATATCAGTGGTGTCTACAGTAGAAATCATCCTTTATACCATCAAATACTCATACTATTTCACCATCAATTTCTATTTTAAATTCATTCAATCACTTATGACTTTGAAAGAAAACATGTCAATATAGTGGTATATTCATAAATTCCCCTTTAATTTTCTCTCTCATCAATATAACTCCAAACACGCGATCTTAGGGCTTATATGTTAATATTATCCCTTTTCATCTCAATATCATCATTTTCAAGATCTTAGTTCGATATAGACAGAGAAGTCCTGGTGGGGCCCTCACCGAGTTCCTCACTGTACCTTATCGAATAGACCCGACATTTTGATGATAAGATGGCCTATCTCATGCAAAATTTCCCGATTACTATCTCTATTTGTAGCCCATAATTAATCAACTTTCACCATATTTCACCACTTAACTCATTTCACAGTCATTCGACTCCTCTATACATTTAGACTATACAGTACTACAGGGGATGTTAACCTTTCTCAACACTTTCTATGCTAAAGGCATCAACAGACATCAGACCAACCCAAGCTCTGATACCATTAAATCTGTAATATCCCGTTATCACATTTTGCACGTATTTCTTTACAACTTTGCTGGTTGGGCTGTTTGCGATTCCAATAACATTCTACCATGATAGTGATAAATAATAATATTTATTTATCAAATACAGAATATGAAATTTCTTTTCCTTATTCCTTGCATCTAACATCCCCTATTAATCTTTATTTCACTAAGGTAGTACTGTATACATATGTCTAAAATGTAAAAGAGAAGAGATTGTACCTGTCACATTTAATGTGCCATGCCTCAGTGCTTTAAGCATAGTTATATCCATCTGAGAGCTAATTCTCTCAACTTTGTGTACTTCTTATCTGTGGAGTTAAAACAAAGGGGTGAGCGATTCATACGCTCAGTAAAGGAAACATATGCTGCTTTAAATAAAGCAAAACTATATATCACAACGCATTTATTCTTTTCTTAATAATAACCCAGTAGAAAAGACAGTGGATATATAGTAAACAACTCTCTTAAAACACCATTCAAATCACTGGCTAATAGTTTACTTTAAAATGTAGTAAACACTATATAGGATTTCAACAAATCCTCACAGTAAACAGAAATTGGTAAGTTGAGACTAGGCAACAAATAAATCATGCTATCATCGTTCCCCCTCCCCCTTGCGAGAACGAAATTTGTCACTTTTGGGGTGCACCCGTAGGCCATCGCCCCTCACGGCTATCTCAGATCTATGGCCATAATCTATAGTGGTCCTCGGGTCCACTTGCCAAGTGACCACGAGACCGCTGATGACTTGACGGGTCCATCAGCCCTGTGACGCCCTAAGGTGCACTCCTTGGTCCATCGACCGAGCCACCGCCCCAGGCAGGTCACGCAACTACATGAATAATACTACATGAACTTAAAGCCTAAAGTCTCAAAAATCACTTTCATATCTCATGAAAAACCTTTATGAAATTATTTCACCCATATTATCATTTTCTCAAAATGATTCAATTTCCAAAAAGGTTTAGGCTTTCTGTTTACAAAACACCTTGAAAACATTCTAAAATTTCAACTTTTAAAACCTGCTCGCCCATGGTCAGCTCGCCCAATATGGCTCGCACATGGCAGCTCGCCCAATGCGGAGAACTTGTGTTCGCCCGCCCACTTGCTTTTAAAATTTGAAAGCAAAACTGGCTCGCCCTCAGTGGCTCGCCCAGTAATCAACTCGCCCAAAAGGCTTTATATTTTCTATTTTCACTTACATTTAAAATGGCTCATTTTTCCTCAAGAAAACATCATCAAAATCTATTCGCCATGGTCAGCTGGCCCATTTGGCTCGCCCATGGTCGACTCAAAAAATGAGGTGAACAAGTGTTCGCCCGCCATCCTCTGTATTTAGAACAAAATATTGGCTCGCCCTATAGCTTTCCTATAAAAACGGTTCGCCCGCCCTTAAAACTGGAAACGGGTGTATAAAAATTATAAAAGGGCTTGGCTCGCCCGCCAATACCAATTCGCCCAACATAAAAATACAAGGGCTCGCCCAACATAAAAACACAAAAGCTCGCCCGCCCTGTATCAGTTCATCCAGAAAACAGCATAGGGGTCAGCTTTTAGCTCGCCCGAATCAAAAATAATTATCAAATAACTTCCTCAAACAATGCATGTCAGAAAACAAAACATTTAACTTAATGTTTTCATAAAATTTACTCCACAGGACATGCATCACTTCACACACATCTCCCTTACCTGGTTCAACGAAGCTTTGCTTCCTTCTCGCCTTCCAAATCGCATTCACCGAGTCCATAATTCCTGGCTACAAATAATTTATAAATTCTATTAATATTTTCGTTTCATATCACTTGGCGAGATTGAAATAAATCAAATGACTACTCGCCCAATAGAGCTCCAACTAGCTCGCCCAGACAAGCTCGCCATTCACCAAATGGCTTCCATGTGGTAGCTCGCCCGCCATTACTCACCGTAGGTTTGTGAGCTCGCCCAACATTCAACTTACGAGGCCTACATTGGCTTAATTGTGGGAGTTCGCCCACAATCCTATTCGCCCAAAGCCTCTGCATTTGAGCTCGCCCATTAATTCACTTCACTAGAATTGGGCGTTCTCGCCCTTTGAACACAGACTTTACCTTGGCGAGTTCCTTATTATCTACTCGCCTCATTGGCGATTACTAGTTTTCAACATGGGCGACCACTGTAGTTGCCATTGTCGTCACTTATTCCTCTACTTTCCTTGTTTCCATATTCTCTAAAGATCTAACTAAAACAAGGTTGTGTTCTATGTTGTAAACATATAAGTCTACCATTGAATATCAAGAACACCTCAGAAATATGAAACTCACCTCAATCAACTGCACTTCCAGAACAGATTGCTTTCCATCTCATGTTGGCCTTCCTTTGCTTATTCTTTTAGCTCATCCAACTAAGGAGGAAAGGTTTGCAAGGTGGTTTACATGTTTAGCCAACTGATGGATGAAATATAGTAAATTGGGCATGGCAGAAGTGGAAGGAAATCGTAGCATAAACTGGCAGTTGCATAGCTCTCATGAAGAAGATGAAGTTTGCCAAAATGAGTTTTCCTCCAGCATTTCCTCTTATATAGCCTTGCTAAACCAATCCAAAGCTTCTGCCTGTCCTTTATCCTGTTTCTTTCATCATTTTCACGTCTTTCATGCATTTAAGGCATGAAGAAAACTGCAGCTCAAAGTGGCGTGGAAGTCTCCCTTTCACACACCTTTTTCTGCTTCTGTTGACTTTGTTTTGTTTCTCAACCAATCAGGTAAATTCCTTACTGACTTCAACCTCATCTCCGTTAATTCTCTTCAACCGTATGACTTACAAGTCAATTTTGGCTGCTAATTGGTCATGTGCTGATTCCAGTTCCAGTTCGTCTAGTCAATCAGAAACCACAGCTCGCCCCACTTACTATCATATAACTCACTCATCCATATGGGCGATTACATGTCCTCGCCCATTCGGGCGATCATCTACTCAAGAGAAATGGCGAACTCACCTATTCGCCCTTGCTATTATTCAACTCGCCATCACCATTGGCAAACTGCTCGCCCATTGGCGAACAACCAACTCTGCTTGCCCATTGGCGAGCTGAACAACATTCTCGCCCAAATATTATTTCATCTAAATTGCTCCATTCTTATCTTATGATAAGGAGCTTTTCATTCAAGTGGAAATCAATACTCCTTATTTATTTCATTTCCATTATCATTTTTATAAAATTAGACTCTACAGTAGTGTAGAATCAGGTCTTACAGATAAGCATCAAGATTTCGAGCTCACTAATCTCTTTTCAAACTTGTCAATCACAAGTTTCCACATTTCAAGTGAATTAAATCTAGCTCCCAACGGAAGTCCCAAGTATTTAGTAACAAAGTTATCAACCTTAGAACTTATTACATCTGCCCAGTGTTCTAAGGATTGACAATCAATACCAATACCATATAAACTAATCTTTTAGAAATTTATTTTTAAACCCGGAATCACTTGAAGGCAACTTAACATACTCTTAACATTCAAAATTTCCTCCAGATCAGGCTCATAAAATATTATTGTGTCATTGGCATATTAAAGGTAAGTGAGATTCGAATTGTTGACCTCAAAAAAGAAAACTTTGAACAATCCTAAGGATATTTGCTAATGAACACACTCAAGCTTCAGCCACCAAGTTAAACAACAATGAAGATATTGAACTGCCTTGTCAAATTCTGTGACATCCGCGTCACTACACATTAACATATAACTTTTTCTTTCACATACAACTTGATTAGGCTCGTTTGTTAATGTCCTTCCTTCTTCTTCTTATGCTTGGTATTAAATAGTTCATCATAAAGATATTAAATTCAAGTAAAGCATACTTATTATATTTATACATATAATTACAAAGCACAGGATCTTACATGACTTACATAACCTAAATCCCCCAAAATCTTATATACATCACTGTACTGTAGCACTGTTTGATTTACATAACAACATAAGTATACCTTCAATAAGTTTAGGAAGAGCGCCTCAAGGAATACTTTCAATATCCAAAAGTACGCTCTTCTATCGAGAGTAACAAAATCACTTGAAATAATTTGAAAAATATTTGTAAAGGAGTGAGTTTACGCTCAGTAAGAAATATACATAAAAGAGCGTAGTATGTCACTATATGTTGGATTCCTACTTGGCTCTATAATGTCATGTGAAAACCTTTGAAATCAAATATCAAATCTTATAACTCATTTTCATATAAGTAAATAAATCCTATAATACATATTCAGGTAAATCAGATAGTGGCATATGCTTCATCATGTAAATTTCTTACATATATTCAATTTATTCAAGTACTTGCATATGCCTTAATTTACTTGAAATCACATATACAGATATCTTTCAAATCAAGTGGAGACTATTAACATTTCAATAGAATCATGCACTAGATAATATCCTGTAAGCGCAGGTGGCATACCCATGTAAGGGCCAGGAATCCTCCCTTAGCTAAACATATAACAGAGACAATTGGCCAATGTCGATAGGTCACAGTGAACACTAGTCAGGTGACATCTGTGGCACTAAGGACCGAACTAGGGTTCCTCAGCCAAGTACAGATACAGATACTGAGGACTTAATCAGAGTCTCTCAGCCAGATACAGATAATGCATGATCATCAAGTAGTCCATAGTCTCAAAACATTTGCCATATATTTCTATGGTAATACAATTGTACTTATTTAAAGTAGGCCTTAAAACCTCATTTGAAAATAGGGCAATCGACTAGTTATATAGGGCAATTGGCTGCTATCACATATCCTGATTTATCGAAATTATTTTCTTTTAAAATTTCGATATTTCAAAATTTTTGAAAACATATGGGGCAGTCGATTGGTCCTATATTGCAGTCAACTGGTTTTGAAACAGAATGCTTTTAGAGAAAATGCAGTCGGTTGGCTCATTAGCAGTCGACTGGTTTTGCAAATAGAATGCTTCTGAAAATAGGGCAGTCGACTAGTCATATAGCAGTTGATTGGTTTCTCAAATAGAATACTTTTCAAGTAATTAGCAGTCGATTGGACATATAGCAATCGACTGGCTTATATAGCAGTCAACTGGTTTACATCAGTTTTCGGAAATCTACGCTTTGGTTGTCTCTAGGTAGTCGGCTGCTCCTAGCCATTTGGTAATGTCACATCCCAAATTGTACAGTATTTACCATATTATAACACCCCACGTGACAGTTGGGCTGTCTGCAGTGCCTTTATCACTCACTTAAGAAAAACATTAACTACTATTATGCTTAAATTAAATCAGTAGTCGATAAGAATATTTACTGCAATATATATATATACAGTATATACACGTGTTCTACATCCCCAGTACAGGAATTATACAAAGGTAGTACTCTACAACTATGTCTGGAAACATATAAAAGAAATGCTACCTCCAGGATTCACTAAGTGCTGCCTCGGGGTCAACTACGACGCAGTCAAATCTGTGGAACAGAATCACTGAAGATAGTCTGTGGAGTGAGAAAAATAAGGGGTGAGCTAACGTGCTCAGTAAGAAAATTGTATGTGAAACTGATACTATAAAATCTATATGCTAAAAATAATTGATATTCACATGATAAAACACTTAAGTAAATAAATGAGGAATTAATATTCCTTTCAAAAAGATATTCATTTTCACACTTGTATAACACCGTATAATATTCAGTTCAACATGTAGTATATTAAAAACTCAGTAGCTGCAATTAATTTAGTACCAGTTAAAAATTTAGTGAAAGGTACAATTATCAGTACAGTATCATGGAGACCAGGCAACACCCTAAATATATCATGCTATAATATCATCCCAAATAGGGGAAACACATGAGATCTATGGCCATAGTCTATGAGGTCTACAGTGTGCACTGATCAGGTGCCCACTGGAGACGCTGACAATAGGATCAGTATCTATCAGCAATAACACGTGACACGTGAGCATGATACGGGGCCTAACAGTCTCAAAACAGTAAACACGTGATCTAAACACCATTCATGAAATCAATTCCGCCGAATATATTTTCAATCAATCTATAAATATTTAAAGTGAAAATATATTCATTTTATGAATAAAAATTCATAAAATATTCATACTGTAACAATCATTCTAGAAAATGTTCTAGATATTTGTAGAATAGTATAAATCACATGCTGGTACTTTCACATAAATAAAATTCCTTAACAGGAATATTTAAATATAGTTTTTCGGTAAACTATAAAATTATGCAATTTAATGAATTTCATGGAAATTTCTCAAAATTTCACTTTAGAAAAATACTAGAAATGTCTCTCAATTATTTCTGTAATTTTCGGCAGAGTAACGGTTATTTCTAACCTAGCCTCCCTGCACGAAAATTACAGTTTAATATTTCAACAACAGCCACAATTCCACCAAATTTTCACCAATCTCAAGGCAATTTATATCCAAATTATTTTATAAAAATAGTGTGAACCAAACCATGCATTTACAGTATCCTTACGGCTCACACACGCATCCCTTACCTGTCTGATGAAATCTAGTCGCCCGATAGCACCACATACAATTCACCACTCCCGGGCTGCAATAAAATTCACCCAAGACCATTATTCACCATAATTAAAATTCTAATAATTTTTCTTGAATTAAATTCTACTATATTTTCAGTAGAAAATATTAAACCGGTATAATTCGCACCGGTGCTAAAACCTAACTTCGTCAATTTAACTCCAAATCGAAATCCAACTTCACCATCAGTTTTCTTATAATTTCTACAGTCTCTTAACATCCTAACATCATAATTTGAAGCATTAAAACCCTCCCATCTCACCATGACCGAAAATGGCTTCTTGCCATTTTTGTGTTTTTTCCACAATTTAACTAATATACTTTGTTTAATTAAGCTTAATCATCATCCTAATCCTATTTTTAAACATCAAACCATAGCAATTCACCAATATCCACTCATGATCGAAACCCTTTTGAATTGCTTGAATTGGATTTAATCAAAATCAATCAAAATAAGCCCGTAATCCATGCTTAGGAAACTTAATCATGCCAAAATCAACCATTAAAATTCAAGAAATATAAAAGCATGAAAATGGGTTACCTTGACCGAAATTAAGGGGCTGACTTTTTCTTGATTTAGTCACTTAATCAAAGGGCTATTGGTATGTTTAGAGAGAGAAAGATTAGTAGAGTAATTTTGGTAGAAATAGCTTAGTGGAAATACTGTGTTTTTGGTGAGTTTTTGGAAGCTTTTGTTTTCTTTTCTTTTAGTCTTCAATGGAGTCACGGGATGAAGAGAAAGAAGAAACTGCAACAGTGCCGGCAGCAGCAAAACAATTAATAAAATAGTTTTTAGTTATTTTAAAATGCTAAGAATTACAAAAATGCCATTAATGATAGGTTTTTCGATATTTTCTTCCGAAATTTTTATCACTCGGCAGTTGAACTCCAAAAATCCATTTTCCATCACCAAAAATTCACATTAAATGTATTTTGATAAATGGTGGGAGTTTGGTTCAGGTTTAACTTTTTCGAGAAGGTGAAATTACAAAAATACCCTTATCGGGTAAATCGCGTAGAATTCTAATTTAACTACCGATTCAGTATATCTATTTACATAACCCAGGACTTATTTTCATGTAGAATATCATTCTTTAATCACTACATTAAATTCCAATTTATTTTGACCTCAATTTACGAAAATGCCACCGGGTTATGGACTTAAACGTCATTTCCTAATTTGTTTCCATACTCTTCAAAAATAATCTAAATGAGGAAATTTAGACTTAAAATTCATACTGTATATTTATTAGACTCTGTGCATTATCTGTCCGGTCTCAAGTCCATCCGGTACTATATAACCTGTGGGGCCTACCACACTGTATTGGCTCGTATCTGCGAAATTCACATAAAATAGATAGTGTGAGTGTCCTTACATGTGAAACAGTACCTAAATACACGGTTCTTACAGGTAACTTAAGGGTAAGACTCGAATTTAAACTTCCTGCATAAAAACAGCTTGTATTTCATCCCAAAACATCCAAAACATGTGGACATCGTCACCCTACGTCCGTTACATATATTCCTTACCTCAATTAACTCCGAAAACGCAAATCACTTGGTTGCACTAATTCTTTTCCTTTCAACTCTTCAAGCTGCAAATATTATAACAAATTCCAAACCTTTAAGAAACCTCTATAAACATGCTATACCAACTCAATATGACTCCAAACCATAGACATAATCAATTGAAATGACTTCTTCTCTTACCTTTGTCAATCACCAAAGTAACAGCAATTTAGATCTCTTCAAATCCTTTGATTTAGCCTTTTATATTACACATATAGCTTAGGCTAGTGACAAGGAACGATTTTCGTTAAGTGGGCTTAACGATTTGATAATAGGAATTGATTGTTCTACAAGGTAAGCATAGAGGAGAACTTGAGAAATTTTATGGGAACAAGCAAAGTGGCTGCCGGCCTCTTGATGGAGAAGATGATGACACATTAAGCTTCATTAAATGTGTCTTTATCCATTTATCATCACGTTTGACCATAAACCCTTTTGACCATTAATTTCTCTTCTTCCATTCATATGCCACTGTCCTTTAATTGCCAAAAAATCTGATATTTATTTTATCATACTTCAATTATTCTCATAATATCAAAATTTAATTTCCTTGACTATTTGACTATAAATTTTATTATTCCTTCACTGTCCCATATAGCATTCATACATCAAAATTTCATATTTATTTAATTCTTCCAAGTTGGAAAACTATACAAATATGAAAAAATTACATGAAATTGGGGATTTCACGTTCTCTCCACCTTTAGAAATTTGGTCCTCCAAATTTGGATCGGGCTATCATGCAAACAATTCCGGATACTTCTCTTTCATCAAGATCTCCGCTCTCATGTGGCTTCTTCTCTAGTATGGTATTGCCAAAGAAATTTGACCAGTGAAATCGTCTTAGACCTCAACACTTTCTCATTTCTGTCCAAAATCCGAACCAGTTTCTCCACATAACTCATGTCTTCCTAAATCTCCAAGGGTTCATATTCTATGACATGAGATGGGTCCGGGTGGTACTTCCGAAGCATAAACACATGAAAAACATTATGTACTCCCAATAATTCCAGAGGTAATGCCAATCTATATGCAATGTCTCTGACTCGATCTAAGACTTCAAATGGCCCGATGTAGCGAGGACTATGTTTACCTTTTTCCCCAAACCTTATAATTCCTTTAGAAGGAGAAACTTTCAAAAACACCGAGTCTCCAACCAAAAACTCAAGTGGCCTACGTCAAGCGTCTGCATAACTCTTTTGTCGACTCTGAGCAATCTTAAGTCTTTGACAAATCAACTTAATATCCTCAGAGGCTTGCTCGACTAAATCTGGAGCTAATAACTTACGCTCGCCTACTTCTTCCCAACCAATAGGGGATCGACACCTTCTACCATATAAAGCTTCATATGGTGCCATCTTGATACTTGCATGATAGCTATTGTTGTAAGCAAACTCAGCCAATGGCAGATGATCGTCCCAAGAGCCCTTAAAGTCCAAAACACAAGCTCTTAACATATCTTCAAGCGTCTGAATCGTGTGCTTGGACTGACCATCAGTTTGCGAATGAAAAGCTATGCTAAAGTTCAATCGAGATCCCATGGCTTCTTGGAAATGTTCCCAAAAATGAGAGGTAAACCTGGAATCTCTATCAGAAGTTATGCTCATTGGAACTCCATGTAGCCGTACAATTTCTTTCACATACAAATTGCCAAAGCATGAAGTGTATCAGTAGACTTCATAGGTAAGAAGTGAGCTGATTTAGTTAGTCTATCTACTGTTACCCAAATACCATCATGACTTCTTCTAGTTCGAGGTAGTCCCATCACAAAATCCATCGTAATGTGTTCCCATTTCCACATAGGTATAGGTAGTGGCTGTAACAATCCAGCCGATTTTTGGTGCTCCATCTTAACTTGCTGACATGTGAGACACTTCGCCACGAATTCTGCTACATCTCTCTTCATGCCCGACCACTAATATACCTTGCGTAAATTGTGATACATTTCAGTATTTCCTGGATGCAATGTGTATTTAGTGGAATATGCTTCAGTCAAAATCAACTTTCTCAACTCTTAATCATTAGGAACACATATACGGTTGTTAAACCTTAAGATTCCATCACTACCAAGATCAAATTCCAAAAGCAGACCCTAATGAATCCGATTCATAGCCTCAATACACTGATCATCCTCCCTTTGAGCAAACCGAATCCTATCCATCAACTTCGGCTCAATCATCAAACTGGCTATCATCCTAAAATGCTCAAGAGGTGTAACATTCCAGCTGAGGCTTGCAAACTGTTCAAGTAACTCATATTCTCAGACCATCATATACGACACTATCCCCACATGTTTCCAGCTCAGAGCATCTGCCACCACATTAGCCTTCCCTGGGTGGTACAGGATCTCACAGTCATAATCCTTCAGAAGCTCGAGCCATCTCCTTTGTCTCATATTCAACTCTCTTTAAGAGAACAAGTACTTCAGACTTTTATGATTCGTAAAAATCTGAAATTTCTCACCATACAAGTAATATCTCCATATCTTTAGAGCAAATACCACTACAAGTAACTCCAAGTCATGAGTTGGGTAGTTCTTCTCGTAGTCCTTTAATTGTCGAGAACCATATACAACTACCTTACCATGCTGCATTAGCACATATCCTAAACCTTGTGCAGAGGCATCACTATATACTGAAAATCCTCCAGAACCACTAGGAATGGTGAGGATAGGTGCAGTCGTCAGCCTACGCTTCAACTCTTGAAAACTACGCTCGCAGGCATCATTCCATTCAAACTTCACCTTTTTGCGCGGTAAGCGCATCAAAGGAGCAGCTAACCTTGAGAAACCCTCAACAAATCTTCTGTAATAGCCAGCTAGACCCAAGAAACTCCTAATCTCTGTAACTGTTTTCCGTCTCTCCCATTGTACCACAACTTCAATTTTCGATGGATCGACCGAAACCCCATCTTTACTGATATATGGCCCAAAAAGGAGATTTGATCCAACCAGAAATCACACTTACTTAGCTTGACATACAATCCTAGATCTTTGAGGGTTTGTAGAACTATCTTTAATTGCAGCTCATGCTCTTCCTGGGATCTCGAATACACCAATATGTCATTGATAAATACAATAACAAATTTGTCCAAGTATGGCTTGAACACATCGTTCATCAAGTTCATAAATGCTGCAGGTGCATTTGTTAAACCAAACTGCATTATTGGGAATTCATAATGGCCGTACCTCGTCCTAAATGCCGTCTTAGGGATATCTTCACTCCGAATCATCAATTGGTGATATCCCGATCTCAAGTCTATCTTAGAAAAGACTTATGCACCGTTAAGCTAATTGAAGAGGTCATCAATCCGGGGAAGAGGATACTTGTTCTTAATTGTCACCTTATTCAACCATCACAGTCGATGCACAGTCTCATACTGCCATCCTTCTTCCGGACAAATAGCACAGGAGCACCCCATGGGGATGCACTGAGTCGTATAAACCCCTTGTCTAGTAGCTCCTGAAGCTGCCTCTTAAGTTCCTCCAATTCGACTAAAGCCATCCGATAGGGAGATCTCAAAATGGGCTCAGTTCCCGGCACCAAATCGATAGTAAATTCCATTTCCCTATCCGGAGGAAGTCCTAGAAGATCGTCCGGATACACATCTGGAAACTCATTGACTACTGGAATTTCATGAAGTTCGGGACGTTTCTGTCCTACATCCATTACATATGTTATAAATCCTTTACATAACAATTATATTCTATTAATTTCAATTTCAAATAAGTCAAATAAGCAAACATACTTTTGCATTAAACATTTCCAAAATTTACAAAATAACTAACGAGAGAAGAGAATATCACACTTTTAGCATAACAATCTAGTATCACATAATTCTTAGCTAACCAATCCATTCCTAATTAACATCAAATCCATACATATTTAGCAGGATTAGGTCATCTATAAATTCTCTCTCTCCTACCCGTAGCCTACAACCACGATACACTATATCTGTCATTTGTGATTCCTTAAATGGAGTACTTATTTGTAGCAATTGTCGTAAAGGCTTAGGCTCAATAGGTAATTTCATAGCTATAATAGGAGAAACAAAGGAGTGTGTAGAGCCCGGATCAAATAGTGTAGTAACATTTATATCAAAAAGATGGATCTTACCCTTAATCACGTTGGACGAAGCATCGCCGGACTCCTCATCAATCGCAAATACTCATCCTTGAGTCACAGCTTTCTTTCCCTTTTCTGCAGTGGTGGCCTTAGGCTGTGTTTGGGTGGCCTTCTCCGATTCCTTAGACACCCTGTGATTCCTTTTGGGGCAATCTTTAATTTGATGTGCCATTTCGCCATACCTAAAACATGCACCACTCGCTAATCGGCAAGGCTATGATCCATGAAATTTCCCGCATTGCTCACACCTTTGCATCGTACTCCTCGGTGAGCTAGTGGTACTACTAGCTGAATATCGGGATCTCTCATCATTTATCTTGATCCCGGTAGGTCTAGGAGTCCTTATTTCATAACCATTATAACTCCCAAATTTAGTATATCTCCATATAACCATTTAATTAAATTAAACCATTATTTTCTTATAATTTATTTGCTTACCTATTGAAGCTCTGTCATATGGTCTACTTCTCCTAGATGGATGTCTCTCACCCGAGGCTCTCTCGCCTGACTTTCGTTTCATCGGTTTTTTGCCTTTACTCTTAGCTCGGAAGTTAGCCTGATGAAACTCATAGTCCTGCTCACACAACTGAGCCTTACAGACCACCTATCCATAAGTGGCGATATCCATACAATACAACTTGGATCTAATAGGAGGCTTCAATCCTTCTATAAATCGGTAGATCTTATGTTCCTCACTCTTGAGAACCTCTGGGTTGAATCTGCTCAAGGTGATAAACTTCGACTCATATTGATTAACCGACATCGTCCCCTGAGTCAACTTCAAAAACTCGATCTTCAACCTAATCAGATCAGTGCATGGGATGTATTATTCATTAAAGGCCTCTAAAAATCTATCCCATATAACCTCGGCATGTCAAGCCTCTAAAATGGTCCGAGTGGACTGCCACCAATATTCTGCATCGTCCACTAATAAATAAGCAGCCAAACCCACCTTTTCCTTTTCGGAACATGTCATGTATTCGAAGGATTTAGTGATCACTTTCACCCAGTTCTCTGCGGCCAACAGATCTCTATCCCCCTTAAACTTAGACGGATCCAGCTTCTTAAATTCTTTAATTAAGACCACACTGCAATAGGCATTAGGATCTCGCCTCTCAATAACAGGGACTGGCAGGGGTAATCCTATCTGTGCTGGTGGGGCTGTACAATAGGAGTAGGAAGAACAGTAGTAGCTGTTGGTGCACTAGTGGCCACATTCGGGAAGTTCGCCATAAACTGCGTGAACATCGTGGCCATATTATCCATTTGCTTCTCCATTTTAGCTAGCCTAGTGTTTGGGCTATGCGGTGGAGATGGAGGAGGAAACTGCGTTGGGGGCTTTACTATACCCTTTCCTTGTCCGCTGCTAGTACTTCTTATACGTGAACTCATTCTGTCAATATCATCATCAAATAACACGATTTAGTATAACTTTAAACAGTTCTACTACGAATATGTATTTAAACAAGTACAGTCCATTGGAGATATAACTATTTCTAGCCCAATGACATCAACAAACATCAGCCTAACCTGCTCTGATACTAATCTGTGACATCCTCGTCACTACACATTAACATATAACTTTTTCTTTCACATACAACTTGATTAGGCTCGTTTGTCAATGTCCTTCCTTCTTCTTCTTATGCTTGGTATTAAATAGTTCATCATAAAGATCTTAAATTCAAGTAAAGCATAATTATTATATTTATACATATCACTACAAAACACAGGATCTTACATAACTTGCATGACCTAAATCCCCCAAAATCTTATATACATCACTGTACTGTAGCACTGTCTGATTTACATAACAACATAAGTATACCTTCAAGAAGTTTAGGAAGCGCACCTCGAAGGAATACTTTCAAAATCCAAAAGTAGGCTCTTCTATCGAGAGTAACAAAATCCCTTGAAATAATCTGAAAGATATTTGTAAAGGAGTGTGTTTATGCTCAATAAGAAATATACATAAAAGAGCGTACTATGTCACTATATGTTGGTTTCCTACTTGGCTCTATAATGTCACGTGGAAACTTTTGAAATCAAATATCAAATCTTATAACTTATTTTCGTATAAGTAAATAAATCTTGTAATACATATTCAGGTAAATCATATAGTGGCATACGCTTCATCATGTAAATTTCTTACATATATTCAATTTATTCAAGTACTTGCATATGCCTTAATTTACTTGAAATCACATATACGGATATCTTTCAAATAAAGTGGAGACTATTAACATTTCAACAGAATCATGCACTAGATAATATCCTGTAAAGGTAGGTGGCATACCCATGTAAGGGCTAGGAATCCTCCCTTAGCCAAACATATAATAGAGACAATTGGCCAATGTCGATAGGCCACAGTGAACGCTAGTCAGGTGACATCTGTGGCACTGAGGACTGGACTAGGGTTCCTCAGCCAAGTACAGATACAGATACTGAAAACTTGATCAGAGTCTTTCAGCCAGATGCAAATAATGCATGATCATCAAGTAGTACATAGTCTCAAAACATTTGTCATATACTTCTTTGGTAATACAATTGTACTTATTTAAAATAGGCCTTAAAACCTCATTTGAAAACAAGGCAATTGACTGGTTATATAGGGCAATCGGTTGCTATCACATATCCTGATTTATCGAATTCTTTCAAAATTTTGATATTTCAAAATTTATGAAAACACATGGGGTAGGTGACTGGTCTCATATAGAAGTCGACTAGTTTTGAAACAGAATACTTTTGGAGAAAATGCAGTCGACTAGCTCATTGGCAGTTGACTGGTTTCACAAACAGAATGCTTCTGAAAACAAGGCAGTCGACTGGTTTCTCAAACAGAATACTTTTCAAGTAATTAGTAGTTGACTGGTCATATAACAGTCGACTGGTTTGAAACAGAATGCTTTCTGGAAAACAGCAGTCGACTGGCTTATATAGCACTCTACTGGTTTACATCGGTTTTCAGAAATCTACGCTTTGGTTGTCTCTAGGCAGTCGGCTGCTACTTAAGGCAGTCGGCTGCTACTTAAGGCAGTCAACTGCTCCTAGCCATTTGGCATCTTAAGGGTAAAACTTGAATTTAAACTTCCTGCATAAAAACAGCTTGTATTTCATCCCAAAACATCCAAAACATGTGGACATAGTCACCCTACATCCGTTATATATATTCCTTACCTCAATTAACTCCGAAAACACAAATCACTTGGTTGCACCAATTCTTTTCCTGTAAGCTCTTTAAGCTGCAAATATCATAACAAATTCCAAACCTTTAAGAAACCTTTATAACATGCTATACCAACTCAATATGACTTCAAACCATAGACATAATCAATTGAAATCACTTCTTCTCTTACCTTTGTCAATCACCAAAATAACAACAATTTAGATCTCTTCAAATCCTTTGATTTAGCCTTTCATATTACACATATAGCTTAGGCTAGTGACAAGGAACGATTTTCGTTAAGTGGGCAGAACGATTTTCGTTAAGTGGGCTTAACAATTTGATAACAGGAATTGGTTGTTCTACAAGGTAAGCATAGAGGAGAACTTGAGAAATTTTATGGGAACAAGCAAAGTGGTTGCCGGCCTCTTGATAGAGAAGATGATGACACATTAAGCTTCATTAAATGTGTCTTTATCCATTTATCATCATCTTTGACCATGGACCCCTTTGACCATTAATTTTTCTTCTTCCATTCATATGCCACATGTCCTTTACTTGCCAAAAAATCTTATATTTATTTTATCATACTCCAATTATTCTCATAATATCAAAATTTAATTTCCTTGACCATTTAACTATAAATTTTATTATTCCTTCCCTATCCTATATAGCATTCATATATCAAAATTTCATATTTATTTAATTCTTCCAAGTTGGAAAACTATACAAATATGAAAAAATTACATGAAATTGGGGATTTCACAAATTCCTCCTCCAACGTTAAATTGTCCAAATTGCACTCCATTAACCAATACTGATATAGACACTAATGAGATGTATGTAAGAATCCATTTCCTCCACCTTTCGACAAAACCCATTTTCATTATTACCAAGTCCAGGAAATCCGAATCCACATTATCATAAGCCCTCTCAAAGTTAACCTTAAAACCAAACCACCCAAACTAATTTTTTTCACCCCATCGAAATGACTTCGTTTACTCCATTGATTTTTGATGAAATTTAAACTGAAACCATCAGGACAAAGAGTTTTGTTACCGTCACAACTTTAACTACCTCTCGTACTTTCTCATCTGTGAAAGGTTGCTTCAAAAAAGCTATACTTCGATATTTCAAAACTTTAAAATTGCAATCCAAACCCCTCAGTATAGTGACCTGCTACTTTTTATATTGTATTACTGTTCTTCAAAATAAGATGCAATAGCCTCTTTAATAATCCCAGGATCATCAATTTATTTACCTTGAATATAAAGATTTCCAATTTAGGGTTTGTTCTCTTCTCTCGAGGCCTTGAAGTCTCAGTAGTGGCCTAGAATACCAACACATAGCTCAATAACGGAAACTAACAATAATTGAATACTATTCATAACTTTCAAAACTAAAACTTACCTTGCTTTAATTTCTAGTAACAGCATTATCACCACCAAATTTAGGGTTTGTGACAGCAAGATTGGGGTGTGTCACCCCATATGTGGTGTTTGTTATTTTCTTTTGAGGCTTGAAGTCTAAGTAATCAACACATAATAAATATAATAGCAAAACATATAATAATTTTTTTTACAATTAATCTTAGAATTCTTACATATTCTGATCTTTTTAAACATGTGAACTTATTGTTGCCATATTTATAATAATAACCACATGTAATCTTCTTCCTAGCATTGACATTTTGGTTCTACCATTTCCTTCATTTGCTTGCCTCCTCCTTTTTTTAGCAGGTCTGACAAGCATCCTCTTCACTAAAAGAGGCTGAATTAGTCCGTGAATGCTTTTGGGCCAGAACTACATCACTTTAAATGGGTTTAACATTTGCTCTTATGCACATAAAAATGTCTCCTTGTTGAACCATGAACTTAAATAATTTAGAGGGTTTGCCTCCTCGTTCAGTATTACACACATAGCTTGCTAACAATGAACCTTACTAATATCTTACCTCCTACATGAACAAGAGTGTTGTTGCAAAATAACACAATATGTTAAAATAAAGAATAATTGTCCTAAAAGAAATTCTTACAAGAAAATTACACGAAAGATGAAAATTTAAAACCGAAGTTTAAAAAATAATACAAATTCAAATTAAATTGCATAAAAAATAAATAAAAGTAATTAAAAATGAACCAGTATAAAAAATATTAAAAAATTTTAATTATCGGGTTGAACTGAGCTTAAACTTGAAATGATCAACCCAATCCTGACTCGATTTTTAATTGGGCCTTGATTTTCAAGCTGCTTTAACATGAGTAATATTTTTGTTCAAACCTGCAAAAAAATTGGACCAACTTTTAGGCTTGGATGGATAACCTGAATCTCGACCAAACCTATTGAACTCATTGTTAAAATTTTAAAAATTTTATTCATACTTTAATAAATACATTTTGGTATTGTAATAAAAAATAATAATTATAGATCCATTGTCCTATTGTATAATTTTTTTTTTAATTTCTTTAGGACAAGACCTTAATGACACCCTTTTATAAGTTTTAGGATTTTCATGAAACAATATAAATATTAAGAACTAAACTCAAACTCAAGTGAAAAGTTCAGGATTCACTTTACCTGTTAAAACATTACATATATATATATATATATATATATTAGTGGCGGAGCCAGAAACTTTATCTAGTGGGGGCTTAATGTAAATTATAAAAAATAACTAAAGAACTAAAATTTTTGTATTTTGTCGTAATTGTTAAAATTTTTACATTATTTTTGGCGTGATTTATATTTTGAAATCTTTACATAATAATTTCGTTATACATGCTTTTGAACATGATTTTTTTGATAAATACAATTGCCTATCATTCAACCATTGATCTCTCGTTCTATTAAGTAAGCAAGCTTTCAAAATAGTATCATCAAAGTAACACAATCAAAAACATTTTATCATTTTGAGTCTCAATTATTAGTTCAATAACAAAAAACTAATAGATATACTCCTAAAAACAAACTAATAGAACACAATTGTTTTTAGTCTCAATTATTTTTAAAGTAAAATCGTTCATTCCTTTTAATTTTAAAAACTCAATTCTAGAATATAACTCCTGATATATATACATATATATATATATATATATATATATTATACACACACAGACATTATTTTCAAAACCGTGTAAGCTCCATTAATTTAGTCAAAACTGTCTTGTTTAGAATAACTTCATTAGACTTTGCAACAATAATAAAATATCCCAAAACGGTGATAAAGGGAAATGAAAATTAAATTACCCGGAATCAACCTTTACTATCCTTTTCCAAAACTTGAAAAAGAATAGCTGACCTTCCAATATGAACTAGAAAACCTTGTACAACAACACATGGACCAAACATGGACCCTAGAATCATTATTTTAGGAACAAAACAAAATAACGTTCCAAAAATGTTTTTATCATTGTTAAATTATCTCCAGTAGTCAAGACAGAACTACTGAAGATACTGATTGATTTATCAGAATCAACTTTAGATTTACTAATTTTTGATAGACCGTAGAAATTAATGATGGCTAAGTATTAGATTCCTAACAGCTGGCAAAGACAAGGAAAATCTCCATTGAAGTAAAATTTGAGATAAAAAGCTTATTATCCTTTGTAAGTCAATCTTTTTCATAGATTCATTGGCCAACATTTGTTCTAGATTGTCCATTTTATGCCAGCTTGACTTTAGTCTCAAAATTATTATAAAATTTATGGATGTTCTATATTTAGAGAAACTTCCTCTCTAACTTCCTTAATGGTGTCAAAAAGAAAATGTAAAATTATTTATTAAAATTGATCATACATCAATTTACTAAAACCGGTTATGCTAGTGAAGTAAAGGTATTATGTACTTTTGAATTGTATATACCTTTTCATTTTACTTTAAAGTATGTAAAATTTAAGATAAAAGTAAAATAAAATTAGTTGATGGAGGGAGAGGCGTAAATCTGGAGATCAAACGGTAGGGAGAGGAGGGATCGCTTCTTCCTTGAGCTGAACAGTGCGTTCAAAAAATTCATCTATCTTATTGATGAAAAGTAAATACCTTAATAATTAACAATTAACAAAACAAGCAAATGACAAATTAAAACAAGCCTACAAAATTCTTTAAAAACCCAAACGACCAAACACTCAACTAAAGCAAAAGTCGGCAGAAATGTCCTCCAACGGATTAAGTAGACGGTTTAAGAGAGCCATGCATGACTTCAAGGATTGCAACACCACAATATTCATGAAAGACCACTTAGTATACCCATTAAAACTTTGATAAAAAGTCATTATTTTTCATCAGCAATTGAAATTATCTTATTTCCTCCTTTAGTTTGATTCCTTGAAGTCCATTCACTACAAAAAAATGAACCTTCAGCGACGGAATTAGCGACGGAAAATTCCGTCGCTGATAGTTAAATTCCGTCGCTAATGGTCTTCAGCGACGGATTACCTACGGATTACCGACGGAAATTTTTCTGTTGGAAAAATCGATGTCGCTGATGCTCACTCCGTCGCTAAAACTTCATTTCCGTCGGTAATTCCGTCGCTAATTAGCAACGGAATTTTTTTACATCAGCGACGGATTTTATGGCATTAGTGACGGAAAATTCCGTCGCTAAAAACATAATTTCGTCTTTTAATTTACATGAAAATCCGTCGCTAAAAGGCATCAGCGACGGAAATTTCCGTCGCTGATAGTTTTATTATTATTTTATTTTATAAAAAAATCCGTCGCTAAAAGGCATCAGCGACAGAAATTTCCGTCGCTGATAGTTTTATTATTATTTTATTTTATAAAAAAATCCGTCGCTAAAAGGCATCAGCGACGGAATTTCTGTCGCTAAGTCCGTCGCTGATAATTTGTTATTTTTGTTAATTCAATAAATATTCTGTCACTAATGAGCATCAGTGACGGAAATTTCGTCGCTAATGTGATAAATTCCGTCGCTAATTTGATGAATTTTTTCACTTATTTAACAGATTTTGTTGCTAATTTCTATGAATTTTGTCAAAAAAAAATGTTCTGAAATTAATTATTTATATTTATATTTTTATATATATATATATATAGAGAGAGAGAGAGAGAGAGAGAGAGAGAGAAACATTTAAAATAAACCTAATATTTATACTTAAATCCATAAACATTATCTTAAAATAAAGTAACTAAAAAAACAAAAATACATTATCTTCAACATCATTATCACCACTACCACCAGCACCTCACCGTATCATCATCATCATCTGTAAGTAAAAAACAAAAAACAAAAATATAAGTATTAAAGTTTATTATATAAAAAAACTGACAACATAAATAAAAAAGAAAAATAGAGTAAATTTACAAAAAAAAAAGGAAAAAAATAAAAGGAAAGAGGGATAAAGAAGAAAAACTAAGAAAAAAAAACGAGAAAATGGAAAAAAAGAAGATAGAGAGGAGTGAAGAGAGAAAACAGAGAATATGAGAATATATAGAGTCTTTGGCGCGCATACAGAGGAATTACCGACGGAATTACCGACGGATTAGCGACAGAAATTCCGTCGCTAATGCTATGTCAAAATATTTCCCGCTACAGCTCAGGCGGGAAAAATTCAAATTTTTTTTTATTTTTTTCGAATTTAAGGCATCAGCGACGAAATTTTTCCGTCGCTAATTCCGTCGCTAAAGGTCATTAGCTACGGAATTAGTGACGGAAAAATTCTGTCGCTAAGTTCTATACACTTATTCCACCGAAAATGATGAAGAGAAATTAGCGACGGAAAAATTCCGTCGCTAAGTTCTCTACACTTATTCACCGAAATGATGAAGAGAAATTAGCGACGGAATTTTTCCGTCGCTAATTCCGTAGCTAAAGGTCATTAGCTACGGAATTAGCGACGGAAAAATTCCGTCACTAATTTCCCTTCATCATTTCGGTGGAATAAGTGTAGAGAACTTAGCGACGGAATTTTTTCATCGCTAATTCCGTAGCTAAAGGTCATTAGCTACGGAATTAGCGACGGAAAAATTCCGTCGCTAAGTTCTATACACTTATTCCACCGAAATGATGAAGAGAAATTAGCGACGGAAAAATTCCGTCGCTAAGTTCTCACACTTATTCCACCGAAAATGATGAAGGGAAATTAGCGAAGGAATTTTTCCGTCGCTAATTCCGTAGTTAATGACCTTTAGCTACGGAATTAGCGACGGAAAAATTCCGTTGCTAAGTTCTCTACACTTATTCCACCGAAAATGATGAAGGGAAATTAGCGACAGAATTTCTCTGTCGCTAATTCCGTAGCTAAAGGTCATTAGCTACGGAATTAGCGACGGAAAAATTCCGTAGCTAATTTCTATCTATGTTTTGGGTTTAGCGACAAACAATTCCGTCGCTAATAATTTGGCGCAATTGAACAGTATATCCCGCCATATTTGGCGACGGAATTAGCGACGGAAAATATTCCGTCGCTAATTACCGACGAATTTCTGTCGCTAATTCCGTCGCTAACTCTGGTATAAATTCCGTCACTAATCCGTCGCTAATCCGTCGCTAATACTAATTATCAGCGACGGAAAAATTCCGTAGCTAAATTTCCGTCGCTGAAAATCAATTTTCTTGTAGTGATTAAAGTAACAAATTTTGACCTATATACTCAAAAGACACATGTGAAACATATATATGAAACCTAACCCAACCCAATGTAATTTGAATCGGGTTTGTTTAAACTAGTTATTTGTTGGAAAATAAGGATGACAACGATCTTTTTTTTTAAAAAAAAAAGAAAATTGTCTACCGTCTTAGTCTCGTGCTTCTAAAAAGGGCTTGACTAAATGTCATGTTTGGCCTTTATACTATAGCGAATTTTTTAATATTATGCTTGCAGTTTCAAAGATGTTTAATTTGACAATTGAACACTCAAAATGTGTGGTAATACGGTATATGATGTTCACATAGTTAACCAAAGATGATAAAGCATATGAATAATCTGGTGATGTCCTCGTGCCAAATCAACATAAAATGATCACTTGTACACATGACATCTACGTAGCTCATGTGGCAATGACAAGGTTGTGTACGTGAATGACACATGTCATATTTAAATAAAAAATACAATTTCTATTTTTTTTGAAATTTTTTTTCTTTTTTTCTTTCTTCAAAACCTCTTCTTTCTTTCTCTTTTCCGATCCTCCTCACTTTCCTTTTTCCGGGCATATTGGTGCTAAATCTAGCCAAGTGGCTGAATCTACAATGAGTAAGCCAAAAACAATTAGAAAAATGACTAAAATAACCAAACCAAGCTCACCTTAAAAGTGATGTGGATCTTACTTGTTTTTAGGCCATTTTTGAACTCTTATTGCCAGATTCACACTTGTATGCCGAAAAAAAGAAGGAAAAGAGGGATCAACAATGAGAAAGGAAAGAAAGAAAAAGAGAAAAGAAAGAATAAAGAAACATAAAAGAAAAAAGAAAAAAATATTTTTTAAGAATTTTTTATTTTTAAAAGATAATATCTATTTTTAAAAATTATATTTTAGAATTTTTAATTTAAAAAATGTTGAGAAATGAAATTTTCAAAAAGAAAACTTTTAAAATTTTAAAGCTTTTTTCAAAATGAAAACATATTCTTAAAAATAAAACTATTTTATAATTATTTTTCAACTTTATTAATTTATGTTAGAAAAATAAGAAATAGAATAAAGAAAGAAGAAATAATTCTGAGGCGCCAACTTTAGTCACTATCCTTAAAGATTCAAAAATCCTTTAGAATACAATAGAATCTCACAAAATCTCTAAAAAATAGATATGAAATTTCAAAATGAAAATTAAGCACATAAGTCTAGATATTTATAATGGCCAATGTACACTTTGAATAGGCATGTCTTGTCCCAATGACACCTCTTCAAATAAGTTAAGTATTTTAGATATAACTTTTGCCCAAAAAATACTTCTTCAAATAAGTTATGTCTCTTAGACATTACTTTTGGATTAATTATGTTTATTGGAACTACATAGACATAACTTTCTAACATATTATTTTATTCAAAATTTATGATACATATGTGACGACTCGGGTGCACCCACAGGCCACCGCCCGAGCTCACTCAACCGTATTGTCCGCTCTGGGGTGCACCACACGGGCCACCGCCCCTCACGGATTTATCGGGAATAAATTTCCAATTCGCGTCCCCCAGGAGGTTCGAACTTAGGACCCTTAAGTACCTAGTTCTTACACTCCTGGTACCATTGAGACAAGTTGTCTGTGGGTGCCTGTGGGTGCACCCGAGTCGTCACAAAAAAACGCGCGTTTTATTGTAACGGTCGCGGCCACCCCTGTATGGGCCCTACGCACACGTTACTCACTCGTATTGTCCTCTCTGGGCCCACTGGCCCTCAAGGTTTTATTTCGCGTCTGCCATGACTTGAACCCCTTACCACTTATAAGTGTCAAGTCATGACTAACCATTGGACAATGTGAAGACCAAGAATTTTCTAAATAAATATAAGGTATCCGAAAAATTTAATTTGGACAAAGTGAAATCCAAATTAAATAAGAAATAAAAAGGAAAATTAAATTTGGAAATAAGAAATGAAGGAGGAAATTTAAATTGGATAAATGGAAATCCAAATTAAATAAGAAAATGGAGAAATAATTTTGGATATTTAGAAATCCAAAACTTAATAAGAAATAAAAATATTTTGATATATTTATATAATGATATTATATAAGTATACCTTGGATAAATATAAATATTATTTTGTGTTAAAAGTGTAAAAAGTATATATATAAATATATATTTTGATACAAAATATGTATTTAAATATATTATGAATAGTGTATATATATATAATTATGGTGTATAATAATTATATATATTATAGTTATTAATTGTATATATAATAATAAATATATATTTAAAAAAAAAAAGAAAGAAACTGAAGTGGGAATCGGGGAACCCGATTCCCACACTTCTTTTCTGTTAACTAAGACAGAAGAGAAGCAAATAGAAAGAAATGGAAAGCCGACCCCTGTTGGCTTACCGGAGAAGGAGCGACGCTGCCGGCGAGCCGTGATGGAGGAAGAGACGCTGACGCCGACGGCAGGGAAAGAAAAAGGAAACAGAAACGAAGCGAAACGGGAGAATGCGGGGCGAAATCGAAGAGGGAAAAGAAAAGAGGGAAGTGGCAGTGCCGGCCGGTCTAGGCACCGCCACCCCAACCCCGAGCTTGGTGGAGCTGAGGGGAAACAAAGGAAGACCACCGGCGAGGTAAAGGACGGTGGAGGAAGGAAGAAACGGAGGAGAAAGGAGCCGAAACCCACGTCGCCAGATCCGGCGCCGTCGCCGGTGATGGGGCCAAACCGAGACCAGATCCGGCTTCATGGCAACCTCGGCAAGCTGTGGAGTGGCCGAACCACCAGAATGGGTGGCCGCCGGTGACCGAACCGGTCAGCCAAAGTTGAACCGGCCAAGCCAAGCTTTGACCCGACCCGGTTTGACCCGACCCGACCCGGTTCAGGGAAAAAAAAAAGAAAAAAAAAGGAGAGAAAGAAAGAAAAAAAAAAGAAAAAAAAGAAAAGAAAAAGGAAAAGGAAAAGGAAAAGGAAAAGGAAAAGGAAGAAAAAGAAGAAAAGAAAAGAAAAAGGAAAAAGGAAAAGGAAGAAGAAGAAGGAAGAAAAGGTAAGAAAAATTGAGGAAAAATAAATTATTGATGTTATTGAATAATTTATGGTTATATTGATGTAGTGCATTAATATTGAAATTGTAGCAAAACGGAAATGAGACGAATGGTGGAGTTCGACAAGGCTCGAAAATCGAAAAGTGCGCTAAGCTTTGGTGAATAGGTAAGATACTTTTATAAAGCATTAGTAGCTTTATATTGTATGTGGGAATTATGATTTTATATATGATGCATTTATTTAATTGATTTTAAATGGAATTTTGATTTTTATATGATGCATCGATTTAAATTGATTTGCTAAAAATGCTAAGAGGACCCACAACTGATGGTGGAGGTCTTAGTAAGAGGTAAAATTGGTGAGAATCAACAGCTGCAAGTATAAATTGTGTTTCCCTTGCAGGAGGTTAGGGAAAATTAAGCCGTTATGCTGCCGAAATTTTTAGGAAAATATTTGAGGAAAAAGATTAAGTTTCTTACATAAATGGAATCTTGGAGATAATTATTGGAAATAAATATTAAAAGGATTATATGGTATTACTGAAGAGTTTGATATTGAAATCGATGTGAAGATAGATTATTGAAAACGATAATGTGATGAATTATATGGTCTAAACATTATAGAATTGATAAATCAAGTGATTTTAATATCATAAATGGTATCAAGTTGAGATTGAGGTGAAATTATTTATTTGACAAATCACAGATAAAGGTGATGATAGTTATATGATACAACTTAAAAGAGAAAAAAAAAATCGAAGTTGTGATTTAGATGGTCGAATGATAGAATTGCGGAATTATCAATCGAGTGACGATTATAGGATTGATAAATTCAAATAAATGGACCGTCTTAGTGGTATGAACTGAGATTTTTGGCAATAATATGGATAGTCGCAAGGCGACTTAAATGATTGAAATACTGATGATAGTGGAAATTGGCAAATCCTTTTAAGTGGTAAATTGCCAATCAAAGAATTGAATGGAGGACGTTTTATAGATAATTCCAGTATGATATTACATTCTACAGGCCATATGAAAAGTGAATTGAGGATTGTGATACGATTTATGATAGTGAATGAAAATGAACTGCAAGTCGAAAATTCTGAATATGTACCAATAAGTCAAACCATAAATGGATTTGAGGAGCGATTATTGATCTTGTGGTTTTATGATCCTCGATGTCGACTCTAAAATAGATATCGAATGAGGATATTAGTAATTTCATGATATTTAGATGCACATAGATACTAAGAGGATTCACACAGATGATGTGGTTCTAGTATCGTTAATAAAATGTAAAAAATGATTATTATGGTCGATAATTATCGAAAAAAGATATTGAATACTGAATTGTTTGAATACCAAGTGATCTGCTTATTGAACAATTTGAGTACTGAATAATTTGAATATTGAATGATTTGAAAATTGAATTACTGATTTTACAGAAAGAGAGTCTCGAAATCGAATGATTTGATGGTGATGAATGTAAATGAATTTCTCCACTATATTAGAGGAAAATATTACTGAAGTTGCATACTGAAATGTTTTATAGCATCACAATTAAGCATGCCTTCTTGCAACTTGAAACATTTCAATAATGTTTATATGAATACTAAAAAGTATTGATTTGTTTTGAAATGAAAGTATATGGTGGATATATATATTTTGATATATGAAGTCTCATACAGAATTTTTACCATATGCTTTACATGATATTAAAAAGAAAGCTATAGATTTAAATGTTTTATGAGACTGTAGGCACCCTAAAAGAATGAAACTCAATAAAGCATAGTGGAAACCGCCTAATTGGAGCTTTGCTCATTAGGCAGAGAGATGCTTGTCCGACAATAGTCGTGGACAGGTCTCAGTCACGCCTGATCAGTGGGGCTGAGAGAGATGAGGTCTATGGCCATAGATAGCGCCCTAGTTGGTTTCCAGGGGACGATGATATGATTCACTGCTAGCTACAGTGATTTAAGTCTTTATTGATAGAGATGATAGGTATCTAGCCTAGTCTCTAATTGATATGATATGAAGTCTAGAGTATGATTTTTATTGATATGAACTCTAGACTTGACATGATTTATACTGTACATGAAACAGATTTGAAATGAAATATGTTTTGAAACAATACATGTTTTAAACATGTTTTAAAAGTCCATGAGATATGATTTCGACACTTATATGATTTATACGTAATTTTGTGTCGAACATGGCATGATATGCGGTCTAGAGTATAGTTTGATTTGATATGAACTCTAGACCTGATATGATTTACAGAATATGTTTTAAAAGTATATGATAAATGATTTCGACACTTACATGATTTATATAAGATTTTGTGTCGAATTTGAAATGACATGCGGTTTAGAGTATAGACTGATTTGATATGAACTCTAAACCTGATATGATTTATAGTATATGAAAAATGTTTTAAAACCGCACATGTTTTAGACATGCTCCGAAAACGGATACATGAACTGAAAATGAACATGTTTCTATCATGTCTTAAAGGCAAATTTGAAATGAATTGAAAATTCATATGTTGAGCATGTCCTAAAGTATATATGATATGATTTGAAAAGATAGCGGTTTATACAGTAAAGTTACATAATTGCATATTAAACCTTGACATGATAATATGCTTCGTACACGAGTTTCATGATAAATGTCATGACTCGACATAAATGATATTTCATCTAGACGATGACATGATATGATACATGGACATATGATAGATATGAAGAGAATTGTGAACTTACACTGTGGTGATCATGATTTCTCTATAAGGAAAAGTGATATGAGATGATAAATTACAGGAGTACGATTATGAAATATACAGTGAATTGATATGGTGCTTCAATTGGACATGATGTACTCCGAGATAGAGGAAAATATAGACTAATAGTATATGACATTCAATTTGGATACGACAGATTGTTGTGCGATGCACTATAGTGTAAGGACAAGAAGACTGAAAAGTGATTATGATGATAATTTTAAAAGTATAAGTGATAGACAGATGACAAGAAATGAGATAATGATATGTTATCGATGAGAAAGGATTAACTGTGATTGCAAATTTGCAAGTTTTGAGCATTGCAGATTAAGACAGTGTAATCCTACTCTTGTATTTATATTAGTATCTTACTGAGCCGTGGTTTTGCTCACCCCACTAAATTTCATCTCTTTCAGATTATTGAAGTTAACATCTGCCATGTGAGCTGCTCAGTGGGCATCGGAGACTGTATATGGACTTGGTACTAGTCTTCTGAGGTATATGTTTCTTATAAATTACTTGTTTACATGTAAGACTTAAATTGAAGCACAGTACATGTTCTATTTAACAAGTCGGGATGTAACTAAGAATCGTTTCCGTGGTTGTTAAATATTTAAATGGAATAACTATAGGTCACCGAGATAGTATAGTAACTACACTGACACCGAATACAAACCTTAAAATGAAAAAGAAAAATTTAGTCCATAAATTTGTAGACTAAGAAAAGTATAAGAATCAAGTGAAAGTCGCGGTCTTCGGGTCGTGACAGATTTAATGGTATCAAAGCACGGTTTGTCTAGTACGTGTCAGTGTAGTTGAGACAGTGATAGTGTTACATCCCATGTACTGTGTAGTGTCTACATGTAAACTTGTTGATTTTCAATCAGTACCAAGATTAGTCAGCTATTGGTATGGGTGATACCAGTTGATGGCCTATTGAAAACAGGCTGAGCTTTGACATAAAGATGCCAATCGATGACCTATTGAAACGGACTGGAAACCGTTAATGAATGGTATCGATATGGTATAGAAGAATTGTGTATCACCTTAAAGGAATAGAATATGAATGATCGAGAATGATTGATTGTGGCAGTATATGGAAGATAAGGTAATGATGGTATAGAATATGATCGATATGTGAATTGAAAAGGATTGAAAGAAGTAAAGAAATAGCCAACGAAAAATGATTGAACCCAAACATATGGCTCGATTGGAAGTACAGTCTCACTTTAATTATGAAGATTATTGGAAATTGAAAATATGATTTCAAGTTATAAGGGAACACGAATATGAAGTAGTCCTCGAATTTAAGACTGAAAGTGATTTAACTATGGTTATCACATCGAGATGTAATAAAAATACTACATGAAAAGAGATATAGAGAGAAGATGATTGATAAATGTTGCATTTATGGCAAGAGATGATTAACAGTAAAGTCTGCAATGAGGTGCAGCCTTGATTTATCAATGTGACAATGAGTGATATGGGATAATACGAAACCCAAAAGAAATCTGATGATATGTAAGTGATTAAGGACTGATTGTCTGAATGGAATCACTCTCCATTATCAGGCTCTTAAATTTCTCTAGTGCTATAGTCGGAACATGATTATCGAATGATGAGAACATATGTGAAGTTCTAGTAAGCATACATGTGATGGGAGTCCCTGAGTTGCCATATGCTTATGGGAAATAGCAAAAGGCTTTGGGATTTCCAAATTTACTAATAGCACCGCTCCGTACTGATATGAAAATTCGAGCGTAATGTGGAAACGCTCGAAGATATGTTTAGAGAGCGGATGCACGAGAATTAAAAGCTACTGGGACAATTACATACTACTGATTAAATTGCTAAACGATAGTTACTAAACTTCATCGACTTGGCACCAAATGAGAGAAATGAACGATAAACTGTGTGAAACAGCTATTATGTGGAAAGAGATGAAAGTGACAACTCCCAAGGTGATAAGAAATTTTAAGAGGTATGAATATATGGTGGGAAATGATATATAACAGTATAAAAAGTGAATCTGAATTTAACAGTATGCTGGTAGCATCATTTAAAGGATGATTGAAAGGACAAGAAAGATAAGAGTACAGAACAGTACCACTTTCTAAATCTAAGTTAAATTCGGAGGACCGAATTTCTTAAGGTGGGGAGAATGTGAAGACCAAGAATTTTCTAAATAAATATAAGGTATCCGAAAAATTTAATTTGGACAAAGTGAAATCCAAATTAAATAAGAAATAAAAAGGAAAATTAAATTTGGAAATAAGAAATGAAGGAGGAAATTTAAATTGGATAAATGGAAATCCAAATTAAATAAGAAAATGGAGAAATAATTTTGGATATTTAGAAATCCAAAACTTAATAAGAAATAAAAATATTTTGATATATTTATATAATGATATTATATAAGTATACCTTGGATAAATATAAATATTATTTTGTGCTAAAAGTGTAAAAAGTATATATATAAATATATATTTTGATACAAAATATGTATTTAAATATATTATGAATAGTGTATATATATATAATTATGGTATATAATAATTATATATATTATAGTTATTAATTGTATATATAATAATAAATATATATTTAAAAAAAAAAAGAGAAAGAAACTGAAGTGGGAATCGGGGAACCCGATTCCCACACTTCTTTTCTG
The DNA here is from genome assembly GCA_032173925.1 of Heritiera fomes. Taxonomy (NCBI): domain Eukaryota; kingdom Viridiplantae; phylum Streptophyta; class Magnoliopsida; order Malvales; family Malvaceae; genus Heritiera; species Heritiera fomes. The sequence goes on along the minus strand of JAPDPM010000009.1, from coordinate 31,771,575 downwards.
TTAACTAAGACAGAAGAGAAGCAAATAGAAAGAAATGGAAAGCCGACCCCTGTTGGCTTACCGGAGAAGGAGCGACGCCACCGGCGAGCCGTGATGGAGGAAGAGATGCTGACGCCGACGGCAGGGAAAGAAAAAGGAAACAGAAATGAAGCGAAACGGGAGAATGCGGGGCGAAATCGAAGAGGGAAAAGAAAAGAGGGAAGTGGCGGTGCCGGCCGGTCTAGGCACCGCCACCCCAACCCCGAGCTTGGTGGAGCTGAGGGGAAACAAAGGAAGACCACCGGCGAGGTAAAGGACGGCGGAGGAAGGAAGAAACGGAGGAGAAAGGAGCCGAAACCCACGTCGCCAGATCCGGCGCCGTCGCCGGTGATGGGGCCAAACCGAGACCAAATCCGGCTTCGTGGCAACCTCGGCAAGCTGTGGAGTGGCCGAACCGCCGGAATGGGTGGCCGCCGGTGACCGAACCGGTCAGCCAAAGTTGAACCGGCCAAGCCAAGCTTTGACCCGACCCGGTTCAGGGAAAAAAAAAAGAAAAAAAAAGGAGAGAAAGAAAGAAAAAAAAAGAAGAAAAAGAAAAGAAAAAGGAAAAGGAAAAGGAAAAGGAAAAGGAAGAAAAAGAAGAAAAGAAAAGAAAAAGGAAAAGGAAGAAGAAGAAGGAAGAAAAGGTAAGAAAAATTGAGGAAAAATAAATTATTGATGTTATTGAATAATTTATGGTTATATTGATGTAGTGCATTAATATTGAAATTGTAGCAAAACGGAAATGAGACGAATGGTGGAGTTCGACAAGGCTCGAAAATCGAAAAGTGCGCTAAGCTTTGGCGAATAGGTAAGATACTTTTATAAAGCATTAGTAGCTTTATATTGTATGTGGGAATTATGATTTTATATATGATGCATTTATTTAATTGATTTTAAATGGAATTGTGATTTTTATATGATGCATCGATTTAAATTGATTTGCTAAAAATGCTAAGAGGACCCACAACTGATGGTGGGGGTCTTAGTAAGAGGTAAAATTGGTGAGAATCAACGGCTGCAAGTATAAATTGTGTTTCCCTTGCAGGAGGTTAGGGAAAATTAAGCCGTTATACTGCCGAAATTTTTAGGAAAATATTTGAGGAAAAAGATTAAGTTTCTTACATAAATGGAATCTTGGAGATAATTATTGGAAATAAATATTAAAAGGATTATATGGTATTACTGAAGAGTTTGATATTGAAATCGATGTGAAGATAGATTATTGAAAACGATAATGTGATGAATTATATGGTCTAAACATTATAGAATTGATAAATCAAGTGATTTTAATATAATAAATGGTATCAAGTTGAGATTGAGGTGAAATTATTTATTTGACAAATCACAGATAAAGGTGATGATAGTTATATGATACAACTTAAAAGAGAAAAAAACAATCGAAGCTGTGATTTAGATGGTCGAATGATAGAATTGCGGAATTATCAATCGAGTGACGATTATAGGATTGATAAATTCAAATAAATGGAACGTCTTAGTGGTATGAACTGAGATTTTTGGCAATAATATGGATAGTCGCAAGGCGACTTAAATGATTGAAATACTGATGATAGTGGAAATTGGCAAATCCTTTTAAGTGGTAAATTGCCAATCAAAGAATTGAACGGAGGACGTTTTATAGATAATTCCAGTATGATATTACATTCTACAGGCCATATGAAAAGTGAATTGAGGATTGTGATACGATTTATGATAGTGAATGAAAATGAACTGCAAGTCGAAAATTCTGAATATGTACCAATAGGTCAAACCATAAATGAATTTGAGGAGTGATTATTGATCTTGTGGTTTTATGATCCTCGATGTCGACTCTAAAATAGATATCGAATGAGGATATTAGTAATTTCATGATATTTAGATGCACATAGATACTAAGAGGATTCACACAGATGATGTGGTTCTAGTATCGTTAATAAAATGTAAAAAATGATTATTATGGTCGATAATTATCGAAAAAGGATATTGAATACTGAATGGTTTGAATACCAAGTGATCTGATTATTGAACAATTTGAGTACTGAATAATTTGAATATTGAATGATTTGAAAATTGAATTACTGATTTTACAGAAAGAGAGTCTCGAAATCGAATGATTTGATGGTGATGAATGTAAATGAATTTCTCCACTATATTAGAGGAAAATATTACTGAAGTTGCATACTGAAATGTTTTATAGCATCGCAATTAAGCATGCTTTCTTGCAACTTGAAACATTTTAATAATGTTTATATGAATACTAAAAAGTATTGATTTGTTTTGAAATGAAAGTATATGGTGGATATATATATTTTGATATATGAAGTCTCATACAGAATTTTTACCATATGCTTTACATGATATTAAAAAGAAAGCTATAGATTTAAATGTTTTATGAGACTGTAGGCACCCTAAAAGAATGAAACTCAATAAAGCATAGTGGAAACCACCTAATTGGAGCTTTGCTCATTAGGCAGAGAGATGCTTGTCCGACAATAGTCGTGGACAGGTCTCAGTCACGCCTGATTAGTGGGGCTGAGAGAGATGAGGTCTATGGCCATAGATAGCGCCCTAGTTGGTTTCCAGGGGACGATGATATGATTCACTGCTAGCTACAGTGATTTAAGTCTTTATTGATAGAGATGATAGGGATCTAGCCTAGTCTCTAATTGATATGATATGAAGTCTAGAGTATGATTTTTATTGATATGAACTCTAGACTTGACATGATTTATACTGTACATGAAACAGATTTGAAATGAAATATGTTTTGAAACAGTACATGTTTTAAACATGTTTTAAAAGTCCATGAGATATGATTTCGACACTTATATGATTTATACGTAATTTTGTGTCGAACATGGCATGATATGCGGTCTAGAGTATAGTTTGATTTGATATGAACTCTAGACCTGATATGATTTACAGAATATGTTTTAAAAGTATATGATAAATGATTTCGACACTTACATGATTTATATAAGATTTTGTGTCGAATTTGAAATGACATGCGGTTTAGAGTATAGACTGATTTGATATGAACTCTAAACCTGATATGATTTATAGTATATGAAAAATGTTTTAAAACCGCACATGTTTTAGACATGCTCCGAAAACGGATACATGAACTGAAAATGAACATGTTTCTATCATGTCTTAAAGGCAAATTTGAAATGAATTGAAAATTCATATGTTGAGCATGTCCTAAAGTATATATGATATGATTTGAAAAGATAGCGGTTTATACAGTAAAGTTACATAATTGCATATTAAACCTTGACATGATAATATGTTTCGTACACGAGTTTCATGATAAATGTCATGACTCGACATAAATGATATTTCATCTAGACGATGACATGATATGATACATGGACATATGATAGATATGAAGAGAATTGTGAACTTACACTGTGGTGATCATGATTTCTCTATAAGGAAAAGTGATATGAGATGATAAATTACAGGAGTACGATTATGAAATATACAGTGAATTGATATGGTGCTTCAATTGGACATGATGTACTCTAAGATAGAGGAAAATATAGACTAATAGTATATGACATTCAATTTGGATACGACAGATTGTTGTGCGATGCACTATAGTGTAAGGACAAGAAGACTGAAAAGTGATTATGATGATAATTTTAAAAGTATAAGTGATAGACAGATGACAAGAAATGGGATAATGATATGTTATCGATGAGAAAGGATTAACTGTGATTGCAAATTTGCAAGTTTTGAGCATTGCAGATTAAGACAGTGTAATCCTACTCTTGTATTTATATTAGTATCTTACTGAGCCGTGGTTTTGCTCACCCCACTAAATTTCATCTCTTTCAGATTATTGAAGTTAACATCTGCCATGTGAGCTGCTCAGTGGGCATCGGAGACTGTATATGGACTTGGTACTAGTCTTCTGAGGTATATGTTTCTTATAAATTACTTGTTTACATGTAAGACTTAAATTGAAGCACAGTACATATTCTGTTTAACAAGTCGGGATGTAACTAAGAATCGTTTCCGTGGTTGTTAAATATTTAAATGGAATAACTATAGGTCACCGAGATAGTATAGTAACTACACTGACACCGAATACAAACCTTAAAATGAAAAAGAAAAATTTAGTCCATAAATTTGTAGACTAAGAAAAGTATAAGAATCAAGTGAAAGTCGCGGTCTTCGGGTCGTGACAACATATCTTTTGGCAAGTTAAACTTATTTTCGGAACTTAACATTTCAAACTACTTAACAATCTCCCACTAGTTTGAAATGTTTGCTTAATTCATTATTTTACACAACAAATAGGTATCTCTCGATTTGGACCTTCCATTAGTGTTCATACATTAATTTCTAGCGAAATTAATGGTGTCCGTAGATTAAACCACAATTCCTAGTGTTAAATTTAATAATATAACACACATAAGACTTATCTACCAGTTTCAAGAGGTTTACTACCTTTGCACCACTATTATAGCTTTGTGCTCATCCTGGTAATCGTGATCATCTAACAAAAAAATCCACCAATTTCTTGTTTAAAGTGACACCATTTCTATAATCACTAGGTGGGGTTTTTTTTATGTCCCTGTTGCTATGGACATTTTATTTCAACTTCATTAAGAGTAAAACTCATCCTTTAACTCATGCAACAGACAACACTTGACAAAAAAAAAATTCAGGAATGGGAATCAAATGTTAAATAGATATATGCAGTAACTAGTTATTGTTCATTAAAATTTAAGTTTAGATGTTACTAAACTAAAGTTGGGTTCCCATTACTGATGCCTAATTAATGAATTTAAATTACATCCCTATTTACATTCTCTTTAACATATCTCTTGATAGTGATTTGGTGAGAAGATCAACTAGATTGTCTACAGACTTTATATAAATTATGGTTATAACCCACTAACGATTAGCTCTTGAATATATTCATTTATAAGACTATTATGTCTAAAATTTTCATCATAAATACTATTGTATGCTCTAAACATTATAGCCTCACTACCACAATGCATGGAGATGGATAGCATAAGTTATGGCCACCATTTTCTATCAAATAACATACTTCTCAGCCATTTTGCCTCATTGCTTGTTGTTACCAAAGCAATAAACTCAGATTCCATGGTGGATATGAGATGTAAGTTAGTTTCTTGAGGCTAATTTATCACAACTCCTCCAATAGTAAAACCCAACTTCTGATGTATAACCTTCTAAAATACTTTTAGAATCTGAGTAAAACAAACCAAGTTTCTTTGTTTTTTTCAAATAGCCAAAAACTCTTTTAATGTCCTTTCAATATTCATTACTTGGTTTACTCGTATATCTTATAATTTACATATAACAAAAGCTATATCTGGCCTGGTGCCTTGCATACATTAGATTCCCAATTGCACTTTTATACTTCAATTGAGTAATAATTTGATCAAAATTTTTTGTTAACTTCATATTTATATCCTATGGAGTGGTAACTTACCGTATATTAAGCTATTGGAATTTTTTTTAGCATCTTCTCTATGTAATGTGATTGGTTAAGTGAAAAGCCATTGTTATGTATTTTTACTTTAATTCCTAAAATGGAATCTACTTCATTTAAATATTTCATTTTGAAGATTAATAATGCTTTTTAGTCTCATTTACACCAAACATGTTTGTATCAAAAATCAACATGTCATCACCACAGAGACATATTATTACTTCGTAATCCTTGGTAAACTTTAAGCAGATGAATTTGTCTGCACCAATATGCTTAAAATAACTGGCTAAAATTTGTGCATCGATTTCTTGTGCCATAGCATGGGAGCCTGTTTTAGTTAAATATAGTGACTTAACCAATTTTGCATATTTTTCTTGCTTTTTTTTAGAAAGTACAAAGCCTTCTGGTTGCTCTATATATACTTTCTTACTTAAGTCACCATTTTACCCCCTCCCCACCATTTTACCCCCCAATCATACCATGTTGGTAATCAAAATTATATTGACCTATTCGTCTATTATTGGAGGATTACAATATTTAAAATCATATTATACTGTCTTAAATATGCTAAGATAATCCAATGTAATTATATCTACTAGCCTTTGCTAATTATAAAAGTTATAACCCCATTATATGTCATATCATACTTACAGTTCTTAATTGCTTTTGCATGTTTCATTGTGCAACTACCATATCTCTTATAATGTTACGTCGTTGCACAACTAAAATAATAGATTCTTTTTAGAATCTTTTTTAATATAGTGAAATGAGAAAGTTAACTTGTCATTTCCAAATTTCTTATTCCTAAAATCACATATGCAAACTTATGTCTTTTATAGCAAAATTGCTAAACAAAAACCCTTTGGTACTTTTAATTTTATTCTTGATCTATACCAAAATTAGCACACCATCTTCATATAGTCATTTGATGACATCTTGTTGAACTTACTATAGATATAAGCCAATATTATCTTGTCAAATTATGATGACATTTGCTTAAGATCTTGTTAAGTTCATTTAAGAACTTGACTAATTTACACACTTTTATTTTTATATTGTCGTGAAATCAATAATCATATAGGTTATTCCACATACACTTTTTAGTCTAATTAACCATTTTAAAATCATGTGAATTTCACTTCCTTTTGTGAATTAACATAAAATTTAAATTGATATGACTGTAATAAACATTCTCTTTGTAGCAATTAATTCTTGCTTTGGTGTATATGTCTAAATGTAATCATTCCATATTGGCGTAAATCTTTTCTTAGCAAAACATTTGACTTATTATCTATAGTCTTATCAACTTTACAATCAAATTCATATAATCAAAATATATCTAATTATCATCTTTTGCATGAGTCTTGAAATTATAGCACTATTTCAATAATGAACATAGAAATCATGTGCTAATTCTTTCCTTCTATGCTATGTCAAACTATGCACTAATTCAAGTAGCTTTAAAAGCATTTTTATCTTAGGAGTTAATTCCTAAAAAACTTAATAAGCATGCAATTTCACTAATACATATTTAACCAGAATTCATTTTAAAGCATGAATTTCTTAATACTGCTTTTATAATTGCATTCATAAATAATCCAATTTAGCCATAACAAACATACTTTTTATCAAGAACATGCTTAAACATTTATCTTAATCAAAGATCATGTAATGAAAAATAAATTTCAACATGTCATCACATGCATAGTCCTTTCCAAATATTCCAACTTTAGACAAGACAATTTGATTTTCTTTTCAACAATAAATAGAAATCAAACTTAATTATCAAACAATCTATAAATTTCAAGTTCATAGATCTTCACATTTGGTTTTAATATTGAAGGACTTCCATGTATGTCACATTTCCCCTATTATCTTATTTGGAATATTTTTTAACAAATACTAGTGCTTACTAACTAGTCTTTATCCACCATGCCTTACTTATTTAAGTTTTTTAACTTGAATATTATTGCAACAAATTAAATTTGCTATTATCGGTGCATTTTTCTTCTTAAGAAGAAGTAATAGTCATTCTTTAATGACTTTATTTTATAATAAAAACATGCACCATTTATTTACTTTAATTTCATGGGTATGCATTAGCATAAAGCTTTTTCTTTGTGTATTTGTTGGACTATCATTCTTCCATCTCATGTATTCTAAAATTTGAGTCCTAATATATTTTCTTATGTTCATTGTGATATTATACACACAAGTTTTTAGGAAATATTTTTTACATTTTATACAAATTGATTCTTTTGGAGTCTTTTTTATGATAATGGAAGAATATATAAATTATTGAGGACAAAAATAAACTCATATAAAACAATTTCACATAGTTGTTATCACATAATTTAAAATTTATATCCAACAACTAAAAACTGAAGCAATCATACATAAAATTTAAGAATTTAATAAAACTTATCTGATATTTCGATGAAAAAACCATTAACCTTCTTCTTTGGTAAGAAACATTCATTTTCTTCTTCACATGTTTAGGGTCATCTTCCATTGATGTTGGTATTGATGGTAGACTTAGATCATGCACATAAGATAAATCTTGATTCAAAAATTTTAAACTCTATTCAAATAAAGTTACAAGATAATGATTTTTTTTAATCTTTAAAATTGTTAGGAAAATAAGAGACAAAATATAGGAAGAAAAAAGATTCTGAGGTGCGAACTTTAGACACTATCCTTAGGGATTCAAAAATCGTGCAAGATACAATAGAATCTCAAAAAATCTCTCAAAACAAGTATGAAATTTAAAAATGAGAATTAAACACATAAGTCTAGATATTTATAATGGCCAATAAATATTTTGAATAGACATGTTTTCTCTAAACGATACATCTTCAAGACAGTTATGTATTTTAGACATCACTTTGGTCTAATGGATACTTCTTTAATTAAGTTATATTTCTTAAACATCACTTTTGGACTAATTATTTTTATTGGAACTAGTTATGTCTATTAGACATAACTTTCTAAAGAATTATGCCTATTCAAAATTTATCATACATAACTTTTAGCAACATATTCTTAATTTCCTAACTTAATATTTCAAACTACTTAACAATTTATTTTTAAGGACTTTTTTATTTTTAAACTTTATTCATTAATAATGTGACACTCATGATTACTTAACATTTAGTAATTATATACCGTCAACGCATCAAATATAAACCTTTTAAATTAATAATACGTGGCTATAACGCAAGCAACCACTTCTAGACCACTTTTACCCCATCTAACAGCTACGTGTACTATAATTATAATTATATTTGCTGACATAATCTGATGACATAGCATAAAATTATGATGTGTCATTCTTGGATTAATCATCTGCCATGTCTTCATATCTGATTAACGATGGTAAGCTCATCATCATGTTTTACACGTAGAGTGTTGACAAACCATTTGGTATACAATATACAATTAACGTATTTGAGCTTTCTAAAATGCAAATATGTCAATAAAATAATTTGCAATAAACCGTGACCAAACAGTAACATGTGAAATCTTCGCTGAACTTGGTTTCTCTTTTTGTCTTTCTTATATTTTCTCCCATACCTCCTTTCTCTATGTAAACAAGCATCTTTAGACTAGACGATTTCAGAGATTGTGTATTACATATATTTCGATGGTTGTTTTCTGTTTGTGCGAATGATAAAATCATTTCCCTGGACAGAAAAGACTGAAAAAGCAGGCTTCTGTTCATTGTATTTTTACTTTGAAGAAGTGAAGATGGTTCCAACTGGATTCCGATTCAACCCCACCAATGAAGAGCTTATCGACATCCTAAACCAGAAAGTATCTAGGAATAAAGTAATGGCGCCGCCTTTGGATTTCATTGTTGAAAGAAATATTTATGAATTAGAGCCGCAAGATCTTCAATGTGAGGCATTTTTCCTTCTACTTTACCGTACTAATTGTCTGGTAGCTTTAATGCAAACCCTGAATCTCTTATTTTTCTGGTTTAATATTTATCTATATATGTTTCCTAATCAGTTGCATGTTGATACTTTTTGGCACATTAAAGTCTTATATTGAACACGTAAAGCTATCAATTTAGGATCTTGTAATGTCTAAGCGTGCAAGGGAACATAATCCCGTGTTTGACGGAACATGCATCGATCTTGTACCAGACCAAGAATCATAGTTCCCATGTTTTATCCATAGCCAACTTGCCATGGCTCCCGAAATCCAACAATTCAACTTTCATTTCTACTGGCTTTCTAACCATAGCAAAACTCAGGAGCTAGGAAAGATTTTCTGATAGTTTGATATTTCTTACTCGGATGAACATGATGGTTCAATAAATATGATTCCATGTTCTTTGAACAGCTTTGAAATTCTCTTTTCTCCGAATATAAAACAGTTGATGTGGACTAGGTCATTTATTACTGGGCTTTTTTATAAGTCAAGCTGAAGACCATTGAGCCAAATAATAATCTAAGCCCAAGAGAAAAAAGGACTCAAAAGACCCATAAATGATCCACTAGGTTATTATTTAAACTGGGGGCTTAAAGGTAATTACGCGTAAAATAACTCCTATAAATAGGTCACAGGTATCATTCTTAAACCCTAAGCTCTATTTGCCTGCCAAAACCCTGTCTGACTTAAGCATCGGAGTGCGCGCGCAGGGAAAAACCCCTACGCCCCTCTGAGTTTTCCTATTTCGCAGATTCGTTGGAGACAGACTAAAGCGAAGATCGAGGATTTGACGTCAGCAAACTTTTATTGTTGTTTTTGGCAACAACAATTGGCGCCGTCTATGGGAAAACAAACAAAAAAGCCATAACAAAAGATGGTGAAATGACTATCTGCGGAAGACAAGGTATGTCGGCTGTGACAGGGTGCACAGACTACACGATAAAGTCTGGGGCGAGAGACTGACTCTCGCGTGTGACAGGCCTTTTAGCGATAGAGTGCATGCAACTAGCGACAGCTCTAAGATACGAAAGATCTCAGGTGACAGAGATACAAAGGAGTGGGTGACTGCATGGGCGAGGGAAGAGCTCTCGCACCTGACAGCATGGGTGAGAGCGATTTCTTGCGTAGAAAGGTCCTTGGCGAGAGATCTTCTCCTGTCGCCTGGGTGAGAGCTATCTCTCGCGCCAGACAGGTCCTGGCGAGATACCTCCTCCTATTAGCCTGGGCGAGAGCTATTTCTCGCACGTAGAAAGGTCTTTGGCGAAAGACCCCTCCTGTCGCCTGGGCGAGAGCTCTCTCTCGCGCAGAAAGGTTCTGGACAGAGACCTCTAATGTTAGCCTGGGCGAGAGCTATTTCTCGCCCGAAGAAAGGTCATTGGCGAGAGACCTCCTCCTATTATCCTGGGCGAAAGCTATTTCTCGCGCACAGAAAGGTCCTTGGCGAGAGATCCCTCCTGTCGCCTGACGAGGGCTATCTCTCGCGCTAGACAGGTCTTGGCGAGAGACCTCCTCCTGATAGCATTGGGCAAGAGCCATCTATCCTGTTACATTGGGCGAGAGACAGTACTGAGCGAGATGCTAGCTCTCGCGCAGACAGACCTTTGGCGAGAGACCTCTTTATGTTAGCACTGGTGAGATGCTAGCTCTCACAAAGACAGGCCTTTGGCGAGAGACCTCTTTATGTTAGCATTGGCGAGATGCTAGCTCTCGTAAAGACAGGCCTTTGGTGAGAGACCTCTTTATGTTAGCAAGGGCGAGACGCTAGCTTTCACGCCAGACAGGCCCTTAGCGAGAGACCTCCTCCTGTTAGCATTGGGCGAGAGCCATCTATCTTGTTACATTGGGTGAGAGACAGTACTGGGCGAAAGGCGAGCTCTCGCGTAGACAGGCCTTTTGGCTAGAGACTTCCTGTTCATACTGGGCGAGAGCCATCTATCGCGCGAGACAGATCCTTGCCGAGAGGAGACCTCTCTCTCGCGACAGGCCCCTGGCGATTAGCACAAGGCGAGAGCCATCTATCGCGCGAGACAGATCCTTGCCGAGAGGAGACCTCCCTCTTGCGACAGTCCCTTGGCGATTAGCACAAGGCGAGAGCCATCTTTCGCGCTGTAAAGTTCCTTGGCGAGAAGCGACCTCCCTCTCGTGATAGGCCCTTGGCGAGAGGAGACCTCCCTCTCATGACAGCCCCTGGTGATTCGCACTACTCACCACTAACATTTGCTATTTTTTGCACGCATCCACGGCAGACGCATAAGAAATTTAAATATGTCATTTGACATTTTGACACAAACTTTAAGGAGCCTTTTGGCTACAAGGTTCCACGCGACAAAACAATTCACGCTACAGGCCACTTGACCATGGTAATGAGGCAGGATGTGTGCACGATAAGTGCAAAAAAAAACACTTTGTCACATGGACGATAATAGTTGTCGCATGTAAGGTTCGCCCAATTCGCCTGAGCATAGATCCCACGTGAAAGGCCACTCTGGCGACACCGTGCTCAACTGCACGACAGCTAAAGCAAGCGAGCAATGATTCTCGTACGTGACATCTTCCCTGGGCGAGAAGAGTCTCCCGCATGTAAAACGGAGACAGAGGGGCTCTCACAAGCAAACAGCGATAGAGGGTCTCCCACACATTAACAGCTAAAGAAGGGCTCCCGTGCTTGACATTCCCTTTTGTTGAAAGTGGCACACATGAAAAGCGCCCGGGTAGAACAACGCATGTGTGCAAACAAAGCCTAAGTAGAAATGCTTGACGAACAAAGGACTGTTACGATGACTCACGCCAGGGGCGAAATGTGGTCAAACAGGACCATGCGGCAAGACCCTTTAGCGAGATATTGCAGCTCGTGCATGCAAGGAAGGTAGGGTGCCGCACGAAGAAGCACACACATGAGTGAATGTGGCGAGCATGTTGCATCACAGGCCTTTGATGAGGGATTGTAGCTCGCCTACCGATAGCCAGAATAGGCCAGCACAGTTAAACGCGGCACAAGTTTTGGCAAAAGAGTAAGCCACAATGGCGAGCACCACACATACACGACAGTCTTGGGTAGTAAAGAGACGACGGCAAGCACGACCTGTAGAGTAAAAGATCGAAAAAACAGCTAACGTACGGCAGGCGCCGCCACAACAAAAAGGCTCCGACCATAACAGGTCGACCTATCGTACGCAAGGCGGAAGTGCAAATACACGAGTACTAGTCCTAAGTGCATGCTTGCCCAGTAGGTGAAAGGTAATGGTGAGCACATTCGACAGGTTTTATTGCGATAAAGCGATTCGTCCTATGCAACAACCATGCGGGCAAGAAAAAGTCACACAACAGGCATTCTAGACGAGTGAACGGCTCCCGTGAGCCCATCATCGCGCACATAAGACATGAAACATACTGATGAATGCAGTGTCATGTAGCGAGCACAAGACAACTACAGCAGACACTTTCGATGATTGAGTGACTTGTAGCGATTGCATAACCAATGCCGCAGCCTAGCCTCCGTAGCAAGGCTCGCTTAGGAAAACACTTGCCAAGGTGCGAGAAGCAATCTAGATGGACAAGCAAGGAATAGATTGAAGGGTTTGGCAGAGATGCACACACAATGCTAGATGAGCTCGCCCAGGAAAGGAAAAAGCTGGACGAAGAGCTCAAACAAGCGAGCGTAAGTCCAGGGGAGCTCTATTAGGCAAGCCCCAACTAAAGACCTCGGGGAACACACCCAAAACTTCAAAAGCCAGCTCGTGCTCACTCGGGTGTGTAAAAACATAGACAAGCAACTGAAACCGGGCAAGGCACAAAAGGTTAAATGAGCCGACGGCCTCCTCGCGAGTACGGTTGTGGGTGGTGAGTAAGAATACGACCATCCTAAGACCTAGGCAAGCAAGCCTTTTGTTAACCGAGACAGGAACTCACCTAGGAAAGGGAACTCTATGGGCGAGCGATTTAGAGTGACCAAAGTGAGAAAAGATTGGGAGACTCTGTACATCATTAGGTGCACACCCATGTAATGAAGGACCGAGTGAGGAAGCTCTCTCCCAGACAACGAGAACTCCGCTTTACAAGTGAGATTTTGGCGAGCCCAGCCGCAAAAGCTCTCCATGAACATAGCAAAGCTCGATTAGTGATCTGGCTGAACGCCTAGCAAAGAAGAAATCAAAATGGCAAGCACATTTCAAATGCGACAGGCTCTCTACTTTGATAAAATAACAACGAAGAAAATTAGGTGAACACAGCACCCGTAGGCAAGATTCCTCTGTTAGCACAATACAGGCGAGCAAAGAACACCTGAGTCATGCCTTTCGGCAGTGGCTATCAATGCTAGCGAGCACAGAATCCAAACTACTGGTTCGCCAATTAGAAAAAACTTTGGCGAGCACATTTAAATTTGACGATCCAAGCGCACGCCCAAGTGCGGGATCTGAGCGGAATGATCTTGTAAGATCCGATTCTACACTAATGTAGAGTCTAATTTCATAAAAGTGATAATGGAAATTAAATAAATAAAGAGTATTGATTTCCACTGGGGTGAAAAGCTCCTTAAATTGAGTAGTAAATGGAGCAATTTCGGTGAAATAATGTGTGGGCGAGTAGATAGAGAAGCTCACCAATGGGTGAATAGGTGAGTTCGCCAACGTGTTGCTTAAATCAGAGCAAGGTGGCGAGTTGAGCCATAATGGGTGATCGCCCAATGGTGATTATGGGCAAGTATAGGGCACAATTCGCCAAAGGGCGAGTAAGATAAAGGCCAATTGTTGAAGGTGAGTATAACTATTCATCTCATTGACTAATGTGTTCGCCAATTTAGTTTCTTTGGATGATCGCCCAACGTGGCGAAGACTATTGATTGCCTATATGATTGCAAGTGGGCGAGTAGAGCAATAACCTGTGATCGCCAAATAGATAAGTGATCGCTAAAAGTAAATTTTCGTAATTGCCCAATTTTAGGTTGGCATCAACATCAAGTGGCGATCTCAAAGATTGGTGAGTTGAAGCTGAGGTTTCCAAAATTAGGAGGTGAACTGAAATCGATATGGACAAGATGAAAAGAGAATCAAACCATTTGGCAGCCAAAATTGACTTATAAGTCACACGGTTAAAGAGAATTAACGGAGAAGAGGTTGAAGTCAGTAAGGAATTTACCTGATTGTTTGAGAAACAAAAAAAAGTCAACAGAAGCAGAAAAAGGTGTGTGAAAGGGAGACTTCCACGCCACTTTGAACTGCAGTTTTCTTCATGCCTTAAATGCATGAAAGACGTGAACAATGATGAAAGGAATAGGATAAGGGACAGGCGGTAGCTATTGATTGGTTGAGCATGGTTATATAAGAAGAAACAATTGAGGAAAACCGAGTTAGCCAATTCCATCTTCTTCACGAAAAAAACCACTCCACTGCAAGTTATCCTCTGTTTCTTCTATTTCTCTGCCATGATTGATCTACTAAACTTTAAACCTTAAAGTTAGCCAAATAAGAAAATCTGTTTGCAAGAACTTTCCTCCATCATTGATGAATTAAAGGAAGAAGCAAAGTGAGGTTAACAGGAGACAGAAAGCAATCTGTTCTGGAAGTGCAGTTGATTGAGGTGAGTTTCATATTTCTGAGGTGTTCTTGATATTCAATGGTAGACTTATATGTTTAAAACATATATACAGTCTTGTTTTTAGTTAGATCTTTGGAGAATATGAAAACAAGGAAAATAATGGAATAAGTGACAACAATGGCGATTACAGTGATCGCCCATGTTGAAAAGTAATTAAACGCCAATGAGGCGAGTAGAAGATAAGGAACTCGCCAATGTAAAGTCTGTGTTCAAAGGGCGTTCTCGCCCAACTCTAGTGAAGTGAATTAATGGGCGAGCTCAAATGCATAAGGCATTGGGCGAATAGGATTGTGGGCGAACTCCCACAATTAAGCCAATGTAGGCCTTGTGAGTTGAATGAAGGGCGAGCTCGTCTGGGCAAGCTAGTTAGAGCCCTGTTGGGTGAGTAGTCATTTGATTTATCTCAATCTCGCCAAGTGATATAAAAAGAAATATTAATAGAATTTATAATTATTTGCAGTCGATAATTGGAAATGGCTATTGGCGAGCAGAAAGCAGGGCGAAGCAAAGCTTCGTTAAACCAGGTAAGGGAGATGTGTGTGAAGTTAATGCATGTCCTGTGGAGTTAAGTTTTATGTAAATTATTGATAAATGTGTTGTTTTCTGACATGCATTGTTTGAGGAACTTATTTGATATTGGGCGAGCTATTAAGCCGATCCTTATGATATTTCTAAATCAAATTGGTATTGGCGGGCGAGCGAAACTTTAATAATATTATGGGCGAATTAAACTTTTAGTTTTTGGGGGCGGGCGACCCTTGTTTAATGAAATCCGGGTGAGCCAATTAAGGCCGAACTCATTTCATGTTGTTTTGGGCGAAGACCCTTTTTATTATGACAATTGGGCGAGTGACCCTATTTTAAATGAGAAATCCGGGCGAGCCAGTGATGGGCGAACCCTTTTATTATAAATTGGGCGTACGACCCATGGTTTTATAAAATGGGGCGAGTTGACCATAGTAGTATCCCATTGGGCGAGTTGACCATGGAAGTGTCGCAGTTGGGCGAACTGACTGTGGGAATGCCATAGTGGGTGAACTGGTCATGGGCGAGCCACTGAGGGCGAGCCAGTTTTGCTTGTTGATTTTAAGAGCAAAAATGGGCAGGCGAATACAAGTTCACCGCAATGTGCGAGCTGCCATGGGCAACCCATATTGGCGAGCTAACCATGGGCAAGCAGATTTTAAACATTGAGATTTTGAAATGTTTTTAAGGTGTTTTGTAAACAGGAAGCTTAAACCTTTTTGGGAATTAAATCATTTGAGTAAATGATAATATGGGTGAAAGAATCCCTTAAAGGTTTTCATGAAATATAAAGTGATTTTTTAGACTTTAGGCACTGAGTTCATGCAGTATTATTCATGTAGTTGCGTGACCTGCCTGGGGCGGTGGCTCGGTCGATGGACCAAGGAGTGCACCTCAGGGCGTCACAGGGCTGATGGAACCGCCAAGTCATCAGCGGTCTCAAGGTCACTTGGCAAGTGGACCCGAGGACCACTATAGATTATGGCCATAGATATGAGATAGCCGTGAGGGGCGATGGCCTACTGGTGCACCCCAATAGCAGCAGATTCCGTTCTCGCAAGGGGGAGGGGGAACAATGATAGCATGATTTATTTGTTGCCTAGTCTCAACTTGTTGATTTTGTTTATTAAAAGGATTTGTAAAATCCTATTTACTGTTTACTATAATTTAAAGTAAATTGATTTGCCAGTGATTTGAATGGTGTATTGAGAGGTGGTTTACTATATCCACGATTTTCCTATTCGGTGTGATTTTAGGAAAAACAAATATTTTGTGGTATATAGTTTTGGTTTTATAAAGCAGCATATGTTTCCTTTACTGAGCGTATGAATCGCTCACCCCTTTGTTTTAACTCCACAAATAAGAAGTACACGGAGTTGAGAGAATTAGCTCTCAGATGGGTATAGCTATGCTTAAAGTACTGAGGCATGGCACGTTAAATGTGACAGGTACAGTCTCTTCTCTTTTACATTTCAGACATATGTGTACAGTACTACCTTAGTGAAATAAAGGTAAATAGGGGATGTCAGATGTAAGGAATAATAAAAAGAAATTTCATATTCCATAATTAATAGATAAATGTTTATCATTTGTCACTGTTACTGTTGAATGTTAATGGCATCGCAGACAGCCCAACCGGTAAAGTTGTATGGAAATACGTGAAAAATGTGGTAACGGGATGTTACAGATCTAGAGTCTTCTAGACCTAGTATGCGCACTAATCAGACAGAATGTCCAAAAGCTTCCTTCGGCCCATCTGTAGATTGTCTGCATAGAAGCTTTCAAGAACTGCTCTAGCAACCATCTAGAAGTGGCTTAAGA
Source organism: Heritiera fomes (assembly GCA_032173925.1). Classification (NCBI taxonomy): domain Eukaryota; kingdom Viridiplantae; phylum Streptophyta; class Magnoliopsida; order Malvales; family Malvaceae; genus Heritiera; species Heritiera fomes. The sequence goes on along the minus strand of JAPDPM010000009.1, from coordinate 31,754,207 downwards.
GCCACACACTTGGCCTATTGGCAACCACACCTGTGAAAGAGGGTTTGTCTATATAAAGGGTGTCCGAGGCAGGCACTAGCCACTGTCGTGAAAGGCAGCAAGCCAAGAAGAGCTTGGTTCAATCGAAAACAACTTGTGGTAAGCTCGTGAAGATAGATTGTTGGTACCGAGGCATGACTTAGTGCACAATCCATGGTTGACAGCAAAACATCACAGCACTCGTACCTTACAGATTTTTCAAAGACAAAGACTTGGAATGGTACTGGTGGTAAACATTTGCTATTATTGTTTTAACATTTGCTGCAGTTATATTGTTACTTATTCCACTTAATTGAAAATACTACATTATGAAACGAAAGGCCAGTTATTTTTGTCTCTACTATGATAATCCTCCATGTTTAGACATGCTGCAGGAATAGAAGAAGAAAAAAAACAGAAGCTGGCCAAAGACGCGAACGGGCACAAATAAGTCCCTAAGCGAAAAATGCGCGAGACGGGCAAAAATAAGACCCTAAGCGAGAAGAAGACGCGAGACGGGCACAAATAAGTCCCTAAGCGAAAAATGCACGAGATGGGCAAAAATAAGACCCTAAGCGAGAAGAAGACGCGAGACGGGCACAAATAAGTCCCTAAGCGAAAAATGTGCGAGACGGGCATAAATAAGTCCCTAAGCGAAAAATGCGCAAGACGGGCACAAATAAGACTTTAAGCGAGAAGAAGACGCGAGACGGGCACAAATAAGTCCCTAAGCGCAAAAGCGCGAGACGGGCAAAAATAAGTCCCTAAGCGAACAAAACAAAAAGTTCCTAAGCACAAAAGGGTGTGAGACGGGTAAAAATAATTCTCTAAACGAGTTATGTTACAATCTTATCAGATTACATTTAACGTATTATGTTAGCATAAACGATATTATATTCTAACAAGTCCTTAAGTGGATAGTACGCAAGACAGGACCAATACTCCAGTAAAAGTTCTTTTTTGGACACAAAAAGTCGCAAAGAAAAGCTTGGAGAGCACACAGTATGCAGGTTGTAAGGTATGGCACGAGGCACGTTACAATTTTGTCATTGAATATGCGCTACAATTGATAAACATAATGCATTTAACCTTCTATGCTGGTATTCTGGATATAAAAACAATGTTATAGTCTTATGATTTCTATAAAGGCCCTATGTGAAAAATGCGCAAGATGGGCAATTCTCTAAAAGTCTCTAAGCGAAAATGCGCAAGATGGTCAATTCTCTAAAAGTCCCTAAGCGAAAATGCGCGAGATGGGCAATTCTCTAAAAGTCCCTAAGCGAAAATGCGCAAGATGGGCAATTCTCTAAAAATCCCTAAGCGAAAATGTGCTAGATGGGCAATTCTCTAAAAAGTCCCTAAGCGAAAATGCGCGAGACGGGCAATTCTATAAAGTCCCTAAGCAAAAAACGCGCGAGATGGGCAAATTGTGAAATCCTTAAGCAATAAAGTGTACAGATAAATGCGATACCCAAGTACGAATTCTTCTTTAGATGTAAGTGCTTCATAAGAAGAGCTGGGGAGCACTATTGATTAACTTCTGCATTAAAAGGAGTATCGAAACTAATAGGCACCTATACATGTACGTTTCGAGGTGCTATAGTGTCAAGAGCTTGATCCTTAGGAAAATTAGTCTCTGGATTATCTAAAAATCTTTGTCCAAGCTTGTGAGAACCTCGACCATCTCGAATCGACAAAAAGGCTTCTAAGAGCTGGTAAAGAACAGATAAATCTTTATAAGTGTCTATCCTTAGAAAAGGTTACGAATTCTCAGCATCTGGATCGGGCTTCAACCAATCAAGAGCATGCCAAGTACAAATCACATATGATGAAACCAGATAAGAACATATGCATCCGCTTATGGCACTTCTGGACGATGTGCTCTCATTGCCTTAACCCAGATTCGGTTTTCTTCCTCTTGGCTAATAGGAGGCACTTGACAAAAGAAATGATGACACGATGTCGTTTCTGCTACAAATAATAATGAAGTTCATTAGTTGAGCCCTCAGGTGAAGATGAAAAGACTCTTGTGATAATCCCAGGAAGAGGGTAGCACAAGAATTTGAAAAGCCCATTCTTTATATACTCTTTCACAAGGTAAACCTTATAAAAGAGTGGGGAGCAATTGATGTGGACTAGGTCATTTATTATTGGGCTTTTTTATAAGTCAAGCTGAAGACCATTGAGCCAAATAATAATCTAAGCCCAAGAGGAAAGAGGACTCAAAAGGCCCATAAATGATCCACTAGGTTATTATTTAAGCTGGGGGGCTTAAAGGTAATTACGCGCAAAATAACTCCTATAAATAGGTCACAGGTATCATTCTTAAACCCTAAGCTCTATTTGCCTACCAAAACCCTGTCTGACTTAAGCATCGGAGTGCGCACACAGGGGAAAACCCCTGCGCCCCTCTGACTTTTCCTATTTCATAGATTCGTTGGAGACAGACTAAAGCGAAGATCGAGGATTTGACGTCAGCAAACTTTTATTGTTGTTTTTGGCAACAACAACAGTATTTCTCAGACTCATACGTACTTTGTGCAGGGACTCAACGTGTGTGTTACAACTGATTGTTCCAACTGGGAATCAGTCTTTGCCACGTTGGAAGTTAGTATTTTGCTGAGTCATATAGTGTCTGTTAGGAATATATTAACATGTTGTAATTAGCTGCTAGTTTCTACGTGTTTTTCAGGACTATTTCTCTTTGTATATAAGGCTCAGCTGATGAATAATAAATCTGAAGGATTTCCCTTCAAATATTTCAACATGGTATTAGAGTAATTGAATTTTTTCCGTCGAAATTTCTCACCCTTTCTAACCAGCTAAACAGCTTTGCTTTACCTGTTTCATGGCTCCTCCTGTGAAATCCCCAAATTCCATGTAATTCCTCCATGTTTGTAAAATATTATAAGTTGAAATGATCGTGTGAATATTAAAGTATGATGTATGAATGAGGTATGGAACATAGAAGGAATAAAGAGAATTGAAAGTCAATTAGTCAAATGATTTAATGTTAATATCAGGAAAAATAATTAAAGTATGAGGAAATTTAATTTGGCAATTAAATGGACAAGTGGCTGATATGGAAGAGAGGAGATAAATTAATTAATGGTCAAATGAGTCAAAGGGTCAAGGAGAGGAGTAATGGCTGATATGATGATGGGATAAAGAAGCATTTAATGCATTTTGCATGACTCATCATCCCCATCATCCATCACCCACGGCAGCTTCCTTCTCAGCCCTCCCCGTCGTTTTCTCCAAGTTTCCATAAGTTTCCATCTTGCTACCTTGACAAGCTACCTTGTCCAGCCATCGATTCATCGAGTTTGTTGAACGAAAACCGACCCTCATCACTAGACTAAGCGATATTCGAAGTTTGGTAGATTGAATCCAAGTATTTGAGGAGATCTCAAAGTTAGAAATTTTGGTCATTAGCAAAGGTAAGAGAAGAAGATGATTCTTTCAATTTCGTCCATGATATGAAGTTGTATTGAGTTGATATAGCATGTGTATGATGATTATTTGAATGTTTGAATTATATAATGTTTACAGATTTGAAGAAGTGAAAAGCTAGGGTTGGTGAACCAAACGATTTCGTGTTCTCGAAGTGATCGAGGTAAGCAATTTATGTAACGGACGTAAGGCGGCTATGTCCACATGTTTTAAATATGTTTTAAGTGGTTTGGAGAGAAACACCAGTTGGTTTATGCAGGAAAAGTTGAATTTTTAGACTTTACTCCTAGTACCAATTAGGCTAGGAGCAGCCGACTGCCTTAAGTAGCAGCCGACTGCCTACAGACAACCAAAATGTCGTTTTCTGAAATCTGAGATAAACCAGTCGAATGCTATGTAAGCCAGTCGACTGCTAATTACCCAGAAGCATTTTGTTTCAAACCAGTCGACTGCTATATGGGACAGTCGACTGTTATTTGCTAAAATGCATTCTGTTTGAAAACCAGCCGACTGCCTATAAGACCAGTCGACTGCTAATTTTCCAGAAGCATTCTGTTTCAAAAAAAAAAGTCGACTACTAATTTTCTAGAAGCATTCTGTTTCAAAAAAAAAAGTCGACTGCTATATGACCAGTCGACTGCTATTTCATAAGAAGCATTCTGTTTGAAAACCAGTCGACTGCCCCCATGTGTTTTCAGAAATGAAGTTATGAAGCAGCAGCCGACTGCCCTATGAGGCCAGTCGACTACCCTGTATGGAAAAGAGATTCCAAAGCCAAAATTGGTTTAAACACAAAAGTGTTTTCTGAAGAAGTACATGATAAATGTTTTGAAACTATGGGCTACATTATGATCACACATCCCTATATTTAGCTGAGAGACTCTGATCAAGTCCTCAGTATTATTCTATTAAGTGAGGAACACTAGTCCGATCCTCAAGGCCACAAGTGACACCTAACTAGTGTTCACTATGGATTACTAAAGGCAGGAGAGAATCCCTGACCTCTACATGGTGCACCACTGTACTAATACAGGATTAAATTCACATAAATGGGTATAAATGATTTATATGATTAGAATCATATAAATGGGTATAAATGATTTATATGATGATGCAATCGCTTGAATAAATGTACATAGTCTCCATCTATTTTAAAGTATAAGATGTATGTTTTGAAGAAGTATATGATGTATGTTTTGAAGTAAGTTATGAAGTATGATGTTTTAAAGAAAGAAGATGATGCATGTTTTAAAAAAAGTTTGTTTGCTTATACCATTTGAAAGAAATATGCATGGTTGCAAACGATATATGAAAGATGTATATGATGCATGCTTTATAATAACTTACATGACATTATAGAGCCAAGTAGGAAAAATGCATATAGAGGCATAGTACACTCTTTGACATATTTTCTTACTGAGCGTAAACTCACCCTTTTACGACCATTTTTCCTACAGATTACCTGAAGTGAACATCGCTCTGATTAAAGGAGCTTGCTTCTGAAAGATTGAAGTGTACCTTCGCGATACGTTTCCTAGTTAGTATAGAAGGTATACTTATCTGCTTATGTAAAGTAAGTTGTAATTCAGCTATGGTACAGTACAAGTAGCATTTATGTATATAAAATGTCGGGGATTGAAGTTAAGATGATGTGTAAGATCCTGCGGAATGGAATGATATTTATATATATCATTATTATGTTTATGGAAAGCAAATTAATTTTTAATGAGCTATTAGATATTTAGCTTAAGGGTAAGGAATGAATGACATTGATGAACTAAATCGAGTTAAGTCGTATAAGACAATAAGAAAAAAGTTAGATGATAAGATGCAGTGACGGGAACGTCACAGATTGTTATCAGAGCGATTCGATTTGGTGTCTGTCAGTGTTAAAAAGCTAGAAATAGAGTATATCCCCAATGTACTGTACTAGTTTGAATATGTATGCATAGTATAACTGTAAGATCCAAATTTTATCATACTGTATCCCATATGTGTACATAATCGATAGTGGAAATAAATCCTTTTAGTGAAATTAAGGGATCATTGAATATGAATTTTCACTTTTTATTTTATGTTATAATGTATGCATGGGGTATAAAGAATAGATGGGATTTAATTAATTATTAAGGTATGAAAACAATTAATGAGGAGTAATGGGCTGTTAGACGAATGGAGAAAAGAGTGAAAGGAGAGCCAATCAACGTGGGCGGTTGGAAGAAATGTTGGCGAGGAGAAGAGAAAAACTGAGTCAAAAAGGGAGGAAGAAAATGGACTGCAACGGGAAGCTTACCACCGTTCCTTTTTTCACCAATTTCTCTAGGTTTTAATTGCATGGAAGACGTGCAATGATGATAGAAAAACAGGATAAGAATAGGTGGCAAGTTCTAAGTGGATTTGAGGGGCTATATAAGAGAAATACCGAGTAAAAGACATAGATTGTTGCTCGCCCATTCTGTTTGCTACAAAGATTACCTTGTTCTTCCGTTCCTTTCATAGCCATAGAGTTTTATCCTTCTATCAGTTAAACCTTTTCCTCACCATTGAAGAGCTAAGGAACAAGCAAATTAAAGCTACGTGAGACAGAAAAGCACTCTGCTCCAGGAAGTGCAACTCAGTTGAGGTGAGCTTCCATATTTCTAAGGTTATCTTGATAAATGATGATATACTTCTATGTTTATAATATAATGAACATAGATATAGACCGGTTGTAGTTAAATACTGTTGAATAAATAAGAAAACTAGATGGAAAAATAAGCAAGAATGGGTAAGGGAACAAGGTTGGCGAGAAGAAAACTGTTTGTTAAAAATGAGTGAGTACTCGCCCAAAGGATAGGGCGAGTTTGAGAAATTGTCTTCTGAGTTCGCCGATGTTGTGGATAGTCAAAATGACTGTCCGGGCGAGTAAGGAACAATGATCGCCAAGAGGCGACAATGGCGACAACAATGATCGCCCAAGAGAAATGCTGATGTTCACCAATGAGGCGAGTAGGGAAATGAGAACTCGCCAAGGTGTTGTTCAAGAGGGTGAAGTCGCCCGACACTAGCTTAATACATGGGCGAGCTCTCAAATAAATGAATAGAGTAATTTTGGGCGAACTCTTACATCTAAGAAAAATATTAATAGTTTGATAAAATATTTACAGCTGAAATTGGGAATTTCTAGTGGCGAACAAGAAGCAAGGCGAAGCAAAACTTCGTGAGATCAGGTAAGGAAGTAGTATGTAACGAAAATGCATGTCCTGTGGAGTAAAAGTGTTAAGAAAATATTAGAAATTGTTTTGTTTTTCTGACATGCATTGGTTGATAAAATGTTTTGACCCTGGCGAGCTACAGAGTCGCCATATGTTGTTTTGTTGAACGAGCTACTTAGGACGGGCGAGTAGCTTTGTTCTAAGTTGAAATTCGTGCTAGCCAAGTGGCGAGCTCTCCTTTATGAGAACCTGGGCGAGTGCCTTTGTTTTAAAATTTGAGAGAACTTTTATGTTGTATGGGCGGGCGACCCTTTTCTGAAATTAAAGGCGGGCGAGCTATTAATTGATGAGCCAAACTTTGTCTGGAAAAGCTAAGTGGCGGGCGATTACTAATTCACCGCCTTGGCGATTACGACCAGTGGGCGAACTGATTTTTGAGTATTTTCTGAACGCAAAATAAATAAATAAATAAATAAACTTTGAATTAATATTTTTGAAAAATAGAAAATGTGAAACTTTTTGGGCGAGTAGACCCTTGGGCGAGTTGACCCTCGGGCGAGTTGACCATTGGGAAAGTTGACCATTAGGGGAGTTGACCATTGGGCGAGCTGACCCTGGGCGAACTAGCCATGGGCGAACCAGCTCCAAACGTGCCTTTCTCTCACAGAAACTGTTGAAATTGAGGGTTGTTTTACTGGTTATAAAACCTTTTGGAAACCAAATCATTTTATGGAAATGATACATATGATAACTTGATTTTGAGACATTACGCCATGAGTTCATGCATTATCATTTATATACTTTGCGTGACCCATCTAGGGCGATGGCTCGGGTCAAATAGACCAACGAGTGCACCCTAGGGCGTCACAGGGCTGATGGACCTGCCAAGTCTTCAGCGGTCTCGAGATCACTTGGCAAGTGAACCCGAGGACCACCTACAGATTATGGCCATACATCTAGATGAGATAGCTGTGAGGGGCGATGTCCTACGGGTGCACCCCAAAAGCGGATGACTTATATTTTTTGCATGATTTAAATTGTTGCCTAGTCTCAATTAAATGATTTCTGAAAGGATCTGTTAAATCCTATTTAATGTTAACTATATTTATTATTTCCTAATGAGTTTGATCGTTAGGATAATTAAGGGGTTTTGAGAATATGGTTTTATATTTGTAAAACAGCATACACTTTCCTTACTGAGCACGTTGTCGCTCACTCCTTATTTTTTTTTACTCCACAGATAACTGATTTGGCTAAGAGACTTACCTTCCTGAGATTTGATATTGAAGGTATGTTATATTATTTTATATATTCAGCAAAGTTGTACAGTACTACTTTAAATAGGAAGGGAATGTATATACATCTCAAGGAAGAGACTTTATTAATTCATATTTACATAATAACGTAGTAAAAGTTGTTAAGCATCACAGATAGCCCAACCGATAATTAAGTATATGTTATGAGTATGTATCATGATAGACAGTAGCTTTTTGGGATGTTAAAGATTTAATGGTATCAGAGCAGGGTTGGTCGGATGTCTAACGATGCTTAAAGTAAATGGTGAAATAGTATACATTCCCTATAGTACTGTACAGTCTGAATATATAATTGATATGTTCGTGGTAAGTGATAAATGATCTCTGTGGTACATATATGAGTGGAAGAAGGAGGATGCGCTCAGTGAGAGGTATAGGCCGAGGTAGGGCGGCACAGACCCCGGAACCACAGACACCGGAACCTGCCCCAAGACCTCCACGTCCTATACAGCTAGAGAGCATTGACAATCGTGTAACTCAGGTGGAGAGGTTAATAGCAGATTTTATGGCTATGTATCAGGTGAATAGAGTCGCTGATAGGGCAGAGAGGGAGAGAGCTACAGCTCCTGCAGCCCTAGTAGAGGCACCAGTTGTGCCTGAGCCTGAGCCTATTCCACCACCAGCACCTCAGCCACAGGTAGCTCCACCACAGCCACTGATTCAGCAGCCACGAAATGCGGAGTCTTATTGTAATGTGGCATTGGTGAAATCCTTTAAGAAGTTGGATCCACCTAAGTTTAAAGATACTAGGGATCCATTGGTGGCAGAGCAGTGGGTGATTGAGATCGATAGATTACTTCAAATTATGAGATGTTCCGACACAGAAAAAGTAGGCTTAGCAGTGTTCCAGTTGGCGGATGATGCAAGACATTGGTGGAAGGCCACCCAGACAGTATTATTTGCTCAGCATCAGGATCTGTCTTGGGATATTTTTGTGGAAGCTTTTAGGAGGCAGTATATCCCTGACATTGCTCAAGAAAAATTACAGCAGGAATTCATGGGTTTAGTTCAGGGTAGCATGTCAGTGGACGAGTATGAGGCCAAATTTACTACATTGAGCCGTTTTGATCCTCAGACTAGTGAGAATACCCGGTATAAGATTTCGAGGTTTAGAGCTGGTTTAAGGCCATCCATCAGAGTAAAGCTAGCCCCATTTGTTATACAGACTTATGATGAGATAGTTCAACGGGCTCAGCTGTGTGAGAGAGATTATGAGCAGTACCAGCTCGATTTCAGTGGTAAAACTAAAGGTAAAGCAAAAGGAAAGGCTAAGAGGTTTATAGAGGACAGACAAGGTAGAGAGCAGTCTAAGAAGACCAGATCTTCGGGCATAAAGATTTCAGAGGGCAGATTTGATAGACCAGCAGTTTCTACTCCTGCTAGTGGCCCCACTACCACTCAGAGAAGTGTTGCGCCCTTATGTAGACATTGTGGAAGGTCGCATGGATCGCGCCCTTGTCCTGTAATGTCTGGGGTATGTTTTAGATGTGGACAGACGGGGCACTTTATCAAGAATTGCCCGATGCTCAGAGAGTCAACTGCTTCTACTATACCTCCTGCAGCACCTCAAATAGCGGCCCCGGCAGCTCGACGTGAGCCATAGAAAGCGACACCCTCACAGCCTAGGCAGGCGACAGCCGCAGAAAAGGGTAAAAAGGTTGTGACCCAGGGTCGGGTGTACGCGTTGGATCAGGAGACTGCCGACGCCTCTATCGATGTGATTAAAGGTAAAATTTATCTTTTTGATATTCCCGTAATTGCCTTAATTGACCCGGGTTCTACTCATTCATTCTTATCGCCTGCATATGCCAACAAGACCCCAGTAGAGCCGGAGTTGTTAGAGTATATTCTACAAGTGAAAACTCCTTTTAATGAATTCCAGAGGACGGATATTATATATAGAAATTGTAAATTGACTATAGGAGAGAAGGTTGTGACAGCTAACCTAATTTTGTTGGATATATATGATTTTGATATCATTTTAGGCATGGATTGGTTGGCTGCAAACCATGTTAGTTTGGACTGTAATACTAGGTTTATTACCTTCTCTTATCCCGAAAAGTACATTGTAAAGTTATTGTAAATTAATAAAAAGTATGTGAACTTATGTTGTGAAATGACATGTGTACTAAAATTGTGGTTGTGTATGAATGTTTATGAAGGATATATTGCTAGTGTGGAGGATGTTGAGAGGAAGCATCCAAAGATCCAAGAGATTCCTATGGTTAAGGACTTCTCGGATGTATTTCCAGAGGATTTACCAGGGTTACCACCAGATCGAGAGACGGAGTTTATGATCGAGTTGGTACCCGGTACGGAGCCGATTTCTAGACCCCCATATCGGATGGCACTGACAGAGTTGGATGAGCTCAAGAAGCAGCTCCAGGAGTTATTAGATAAGGGATTTATACGTCCAGTGTGTCACCGTGGGGAGCTCCAGTATTATTTGTTCGGAAGAAGGATGGTAGCCTCCGGTTGTGTATTGATTATCGGATGTTGAATCGGGTTACCGTTAAGAATAAGTATCCACTACCTCAGATTGACGATTTGTTTGATCAGCTCAGGGGTGCACAGGTGTTTTCCAAAATAGACCTCCGATCAGGCTATCACCAGTTGAAGATTAAGGAGTCGGATGTGCATAAGACAGCCTTTCGGACTCGCTATGGCCACTATGAGTTCCTAGTGATGCCTTTTGGACTGACAAATGCCCCTGCAGCTTTTATGAGTTTGATGAATGAGGTGTTTCATCCCTTTTTGGATAAGTTTGTCATAGTATTTATAGATGACATTCTGATTTATTCTAAGACTCCAAAGGAGCATGAGCAGCAATTGCAGATTATTCTACAAACCCTCAGAGAACGGAAATTGTATGCTAAGCTTAGTAAGTGCGAGTTCTGGCTTGACCATATAATATTTCTCGGGCATGTAGTGTCGAGGGACGGGGTATCAGTTGATCCGTCCAAGATAGAGGCCATTGTTCAGTGGGAGAGGCCTAACACGGTTACCGAGATACGGAGTTTTTTAGGTCTTGCCGGATATTATCGCAGGTTTGTGGAGGGATTTTCTAGACTTGCTGCTCCATTGACACGACTCACACGTAAGGATGTAAAGTTTGAGTGGAATGACGTGTGTGAGCATAGTTTTGGTGAGCTTAAGAGGAGATTGACTAGTGCTCCCGTATTAGCCCTTCTTAGCAGATCAGGTGGATTTATGGTGTATACTGATGCATCCGCTCAAGGTTTAGGGTGTGTACTTATGCAGCATGGTCGGGTTATAGCCTATGGTTCTCGACAGTTGAAGGATCATGAGCGGAATTACCCGACACATGACCTGGAGCTAGCCACGGTAGTGTTTGCACTGAAGATATGGCGACATTACTTGTATGGGGAGAAATTTCAGATATATACAGAGCATAAGAGTCTGAAATATATATTCTCCCAGCGAGAGTTGAATTTGAGACAGCGACGGTGGATGGAACTACTAAAGGACTATGATTGTGAGATTTTTTATCACCCAGGTAAAGCTAATGTAGTAGCTGATGCATTGAGCAGTAAGTATGTTGGCATGGTATCGTACATGATGATCAGGGAGCATGAGTTGATAGAGCAGTTCTCTAACCTCAGTCTGACAATTGTTTCCTCTGACCAGTATGGGTTTACGGCTAGTTTTCGTATAGAGCCGGATTTGATGGACCGAATCAGGGAAGATCAGAGGAGGGATGATTATTGTATTGGGATTGCCAGTCAAATTCAGATGGGAGTTATGCTAGACTTTGAGATTGGCACAGACGGGATACTGAGGTTTAGAGGTCGGATATGTGTTCCCGATGATCGACAACTTAGAGACTTGATTTTATCAAAGGCCCATACCTCTAGATACACATTACATCCGGGTAGTACTAAGATGTACCAGAATCTCCGGAGAGTGTATTGGTGGCCTAAGATGAAGAAAGACATCGTTGAGTTTGTTGCTAGATGTCTAACATGCCAGCAGATTAAGATTGAGCATCAGAAGCCGTCAGGTATGCTTCGACCATTATCGATTCCTACGTGGAAATGGGAGCATGTAACTATGGATTTTATTATGGGATTACCACGGACCCGGAAGGGATATGATGCTATTTGGGTGAAGTCGACAGATTGACTAAGTCTACTCATTTCTTAGCTATGAGATCTACAGATTCAGTTAGTGCCTTGGCCGAATTGTATGTCAGGGAGATAGTGAAGTTACATTGTGTTCCAGTGAGTATTACCTCTGATAGGGACTCCCGCTTCACCTCTCATTTTTGGGAGAGATTTCAGGAGGCTATGGGATCCCAGTTGAGTTTTAGCACAGCTTTTCATCCACAGACTGATGGGCAGTCCGAGCGTACGATACAGACGCTTGAGGATATGTTGAGAGCGTGTGCATTGGATTTTAAAGGCTCATGGGACGATCACTTACCCCTGGCAGAGTTTGCTTATAATAATAGTTTTCATACGAGTATCGGCATGGCACCGTATGAGGCCTTGTATGGCAGACGATGCAGATCCCCGATAGCGTGGGAAGAAGTTGGAGACCGTAAACTGTTAGCTCCCGATTTGGTCGAGCAGGCTTCTCGTGATGTACGGACGATTTGTGAGAGGCTCAAAACGGCTCAGAGTCGGCAGAAGAGTTATGCAGATACTAGACGCCGACCGTTGGAGTTTGTAGCGGGTGATTATGTGTTTTTAAAGGTTTCACCGTCCAAGGGTATAACGAGATTTGGGAAGAGAGGAAAGTTGAGTCCTCGGTACATTGGGCCTTATGAGATCTTAGATCGTGTGGGAGATGTGGCATACCGATTAGCACTACCACTAGACTTGTCAGGTGTGCATAACGTATTCCACGTCTCGATGTTGAGAAAGTATCATCCAGATCCTTCTCATGTGATTCGACACGAGCCACTGGAGATTAGGGAAGATATGAGTTACGTGGAGAAACCGATACGGATCCTGGATAGGAAAGATAAGGTATTGCGATCTAAGATGATTCCTTTGGTTAAAGTGCTCTGGCAGTATCATAACGAGGAGGAGGCTACTTGGGAGTTAGAGAGCCTTATGCATGAAAGGTATCCAGAGCTCTTCCAGTAATAGATCCTAGTTAAATTTGGAGGACCAAATTTATTAAGGTGGGGAGAAATGTAAGATCCAAATTTTATCATACTGTATCCCATATGTGTACATAATCGATAGTGGAAATAAATCCTTTTAGTGAAATTAAGGGATTATTGAATATGAATTTTCACTTTTTATTTTATGTTATAATGTATGCATGGGGTATAAAGAATAGATGGGATTTAATTAATTATTAAGGTATGAAAACAATTAATGAGGAGTAATGGGCTGTCAGACGAATGGAGAAAAGAGTGAAAGGAGAGCCAATCAACGTAGGCGGTTGGAAGAAATGTTGGCGAGGAGAAGAGAAAAACTGAGTCAAAAAGGGAGGAAGAAAATGGACTGCAACGGGAACCTTACCACCGTTTCTTTTGTCACCAATTTCTCTGGGTTTTAATTGCATGGAAGACGTGCAACGATGACAGAAAAACAGGATAAGAATAGGTGGCAAGTTCTAAGTGGATTTGAGGGGCTATATAAGAGAAATACCAAGTAAAAGACATAGATTGTTGCTCGCCCATTCTGTTTGCTACAAAGATTACCTTGTTCTTCCGTTCCTTTCATAGCCATAGAGTTTTATCCTTCTATCAGTTAAACCTTTTCCTCACCGTTGAAGAGCTAAGGAACAAGCAAATTAAAGCTACGTGAGGCAGAAAAGCACTCTGCTCCAGGAAGTGCAACTCAGTTGAGGTGAGCTTCCATATTTCTAAGGTTATCTTGATAAATGATGGTATACTTCTATGTTTATAATATAATGAACATAGATATAGACTGGTTGTAGTTAAATACTGTTGAATAAATAAGAAAACTAGATGGAAAAATAAGCAAGAATGGGTAAGGGAACAAGGTTGGCGAGAAGAAAACTGTTTGTTAAAAATGAGTGAGTACTCGCCCAAAGGATAGGGCGAGTTTGAGAAATTGTCTTCTAAGTTCGCCAATGTTATGGATAGTCAAAATGACTGTCCGGGCGAGTAAGGAACAATGATCGCCAAGAGGCGACAATGGCGACAACAATGATCACCCAAGAGAAATGCTGATGTTCGTCAATGAGGCGAGTAGGGAAATGAGAACTCGCCAAGGTGTTGTTCAAGAGGGTGAAGTCGCCCGACACTAGCTTAATACTGTTGGATTATGCCCTTAGAACCATTCATTAGATGATTGACTTTGGCATTTTTATGTATCATGACATTTTATTATAGCTCATTATTATATTTGTCTTATAACTGCGTAATGTAATCTTATATGATAATGTCCTTAGAATAGTAATAACACACTATTCTTAAAATATCCCTAGTCAAGTATTATTGTGAACAAGGATAACAATGATACGATAAGACTAGTATGTGGTTGACTGATGACCATTGTCATGGATATAGGATATCAAGTCATCACATAGGTACATGTTAGAGAACTATGTACTGGATCGACCCTCCATGAGAACGCTACATGGATTGTTATATGAGTGTCATAAGCGATTCTCATAGTGATGATGGTGTATGTGATCCTTTGACTTGAGATCATCAGAGATCCCAACATAGAGAATTGCATACTTTAATGCTGCTAGATGTCATTCGTAATAGGATGGACTATAAAGGTAGTAATTAGGTATGCCTTGATCTATGTAGAGGGATGTTGAGTGATCAAGATAGGATTTATCCTTCTTATATAACAAGAGTGATGTCTTGGGCCCTTTGATAGAGTGAGACTAAGAAATGCATGGCCGTGCTCGAATAAGTCAATATGAGATATTGATTTTATTTGTTTAATTAGTCTACTCAGGAATCAAGAAACGCTGATTAGACTATACAAGTGTGACACATTCCATGACTTGTGTCTAATCAAGACATCAAAGGATAAAGGGATTAGACTACACGGTAACATCTATCACGAGTAAGGTTATGTCGAGTCATTGACATTCTCGTTACATGGGTAGCAATGATGTGTTGCTAGATACCGCTCATTGCCTGTGACAATTTTGTCATTGCCATTGTTTTGAGAACCTATTGGTTCGCACACTTAGAACGGATCAATGAGGAGCTTAATTAATCCTATTCTGAATTGGATTAAGGATATAACTAATCCTATTCTGAATTGGATTAGGGATATAACTAATCCTATTCTAAGTAGGATTAGAGTTCTGTTTGGCAGTAAATTTTAGGGTAAAATTTACTGCCTATAAAAGGATGTTTTCTGAAACATAGCCGCACAATTAGAAAATAAAAAAGTATTCTTTTAATCGAAGCTAGCAGTTCGGTTATAAAGAATCAAAAACGCTCCTTAAGGCTTCTGATCGTGAGACGTTCAAGAGTCGTGAGATCCGTTCGTGTGGATACCATAAAGGCAGGAACGAAAAGTTGTTGCTTGTGACTCGACCAACGACAGAAATCTTAGAAAACGTTAGGTAAAATCTCGAAACCCTAATTAGGCAACCCTCCGAATCGATCCTGGTAGAGGCCGAATGATTTATTTCCGCTGCGTGATTGTTTCGGTTTCCTTCAAATACATGGGCGAGCTCTCAAATAAATGAATAGAGTAATTTTGGGCGAACTTTTACATCTAAGAAAAATATTAATAGTTTGATAAAATATTTGCAACTGAAATTGGGAATTTCTAGTGGCGAACAGGAAGCAAGGCAAAGCAAAACTTCGTGAGATCAGGTAAGGAAGTAGTATGTGATGAAAATGCATGTCCTGTGGAGTAAAAGTGTTAAGAAAATATTAGAAATTGTTTTGTTTTTCTGACATGCATTGGTTGATAAAATGTTTTGACCCTGGCGAGCTACAGAGTCACTATATGTTGTTTTGTTGAACGAGCTACTTAGGGGGGGCGAGTAGCTTTGTTCTAAGTTGAAATTCGTGCTAGCCAAGTGGCGAGCTCTCCTTTATGAGAACCTGGGCGAGTGCCTTTGTTTTAAAATTTGAGAGAACTTTTATGTTGTATGGGCGGGCGACCCTTTCCTGAAATTAAAGGCGGGCGAGCTATTAATTGATGAGCCAAACTTTGTCTGGAAAAGCTAAGTGGCGGGCGATTACTAATTCGCCGCCTTGGCGAATTGACCAGTGGGCGAACTGATTTTTGAGTATTTTCTGAACGCAAATTAAATAAATAAACTTTGAATTAATATTTTTGAAAAATAGAAAATGTGAAACTTTTTGGGCGAGTTGACCCTCGGGCAAGTTGACAATTGGGAAAGTTGACCATTAGGGGAGTTGACCATGGGGCGAGCTGACCCTGGGCGAACTAGCCATGGGCGAACCAGCTCCAAACGTGCCTTTCTCTCACAGAAACTGTTGAAATTGAGGGTTGTTTTACTAGTTATAAAACCTTTTGGAAACCAAATCATTTTATGGAAATGATACATATGATAACTTGATTTTGAGACATTAGGCCATGAGCTCATGCATTATCATTTATATACTTTGCGTGACCCATCTAGGGCGATGGCTCGGGTCAAATAGACCAACGAGTGCACCCTAGGGCGTCACAGGGCTGATGGACCTACCAAGTCTTCAGCGGTCTCGAGGTCACTTGGCAAGTGGACCCGAGGACCACTTACAGATTATGGCCATAAATCTAGATGAGATAGCCGTGAGGGGCGATGGCCTACGGGTGCACCCCAAAAGCGGATGACTTATATTCTTTGCATGATTTAAATTGTTGCCTAGTCTCAATTAAATGATTTCTGAAAGGATCTGTTAAATCCTATTTAATGTTAACTATATTTATTATTTCCTAATGAGTTTGATCGTTAGGATAATTAAGGGGTTTTGAGAATATGGTTTTATATTTGTAAAACAGCATACACTTTCCTTACTGAGCACGTTGTCGCTCACTCCTTATTTTTTTTTACTCCACAGATAACTGATTTGGCTAAGAGACTTACCTTCCTGAGATTTGATATTGAAGGTATGTTATATTCTTTTATATATTCAGCAAAGTTGTGCAGTACTACTTTAAATAGGAAGGGAATGCATATACATCACAAGGAAGAGACTTTATTAATTCATATTTACATAATAACGTAGTAAAAGTTGTTAAGCATCACAGACAGCCCAACCGGTAATTAAGCGTAAGTTATGAGTATGTATCATGATAGACAGTAGCTTTTTGGGATGTTACAATAACTGTTGTAGTTATACTAAAGAGCTCAAATTGTGATTATATTGACAGAATGAGCTCACGTAGAAGAGGTACTAGTAGAGGATGAGGACAGGGTCGTGAAGAACAGCCCCAAGCTCAGTCTTCTTGTCCATTTCCACCGCATAGCCCGAATACTAGGCTAGAGAAAATAGAGAAGCATATGGAGAATATGGCCACCATGTTCACGCAATTTATGTCGAATTTTTCGAATGTGGCCACAAGTACCCAAGCAGCTACACCTGTTGTTCCTCCTACAGAATTACCCCCACCAGTCCTAGCTATGGGAAGGAGGGATCCTAAGGCATATTGTAGTGTGTCCTTGATAAAAGAGTTCAAGAAGTTGGATCCGCCCAAGTTTAAGGGGGAAAGAGATCTGTTGACCGCAGAGAACTGGATGAAGGAGGTCGTGAAATCTTTTGAGTACATGACCTGCTCCGAAAGGGAGAAGATAGGCTTGGCCGCTTACTTGTTGATAGATGATGACGAGTATTGGTGGCAGGCCACTCGGACCGTGTTGGAGGCCCGATATGACGAGGTTACGTGGGATCGATTGTAGAGGCTTTTAACGAGCAGTATATCCCACGCACGGATCGGAATAGGCTGAAGATAGAGTTTCTAAGTTTGACTCAAGGTACGATGACGGTGAACTAGTATGAATCTAAGTTCATTACCTTGAGTAGATTTGATCCAGAGGTCCTAAGAGATGAGGGACATAAGATCTACTGGTTCATAAAGGGATTGAAGTCCCCTATTAGATCTAAGCTGTATCCGATGGATATCACAATGTATGGAGAGGCGGTTCGTAAGGCTCAGTTATGTGAGCAGGACTATGACCTTCATCACGCTGACTTCCGAGCCAATGGTAAAGGCAAAGAACTAATGAAGCGGAAATCGAATGAGAAAGTCTCTAGTGATAGGTATCCTTATCGGAGAAGTAGACGATCTGAAGGAATTTCAATAGGTAAGTGAAGTATAAGAAGATGATTTCTAAATTAATTAAATGTTTCTATGGAATATATTAAGTTGGAGTTACGATGATGATGATGATACATGAACTCCTAGAGCTGTCGAGATCAAGATAAGTGATGAAAGATCCCGATATCCAGCTGGAAGTACCGCTAGCTCACCGAAGAGTACGATGCAAAGATGTGAGCAATGCGAAAAATTTCATGGATCGCAGCCATGCCGGTTGGCAAGTGGCGCATGTTTCAGATGTGGTGAGCAGGGGCACATGATTAGAGACTGCCCTAAGAGAAATCAAAGGGTGCCCGAGGAATCTGATAAAACCCCTCAACCACAGCCTAAGGCCACTGCTACCGAGAAGGGAAAGACAGCCGTGACTCAAGGACGAGTGTTTGCTATTGATGAAGAGTCTGCCGATGCCTCATCCAAAGTGATTAAAGGTAAGATTTACCTTTTTGATATAAGTGTCACTGCATTGTTTGATCCAGGCTCTACACATTCATGTATGTCTCCCATGATTGAGATGAAAGTACCTGTTGAGCCTGAGCTTTTAGGACACTTGCTGCAAATAAGCACACCATTTAAGGAATCACAAATGAAAGAACTAGTGTATAGAAACTGTAAGCTACGGATAGGAGAAAGAGAATCAATGACTGACCTAATCCTACTAAATATGATGGATTTGATGTTATCTTAGGTAAGGATTGGTTAGCTAAGAATCATGTCATATTAGACTGTTATGCTAAGAGTGTAACCTTCTCTTCACTCGTTAGCTATGTTGTAAATTTTGCAAGTGATTAATGCAAAAGTATGTTTATTACTTGATTTAATGGCAAATGAAAGTAATGAGAAGTATGTATGATGATGTGAAGGGTTTATTGCTTATGTGGAGGACGTAGATCAAAAATGTCCCTGACTTCATGAAATTCCTATAGTCAAGGATTTTTTCAAAGTGTTCCCTGATGATCTTCCAAGACTTCCTCCAGATAGGGAAGTAGAATTCACTATCGATTTGGTGCCAGGGACAGAGCCCATTTCGAGATCTCCCTATCGAATGGCTTTGGTGGAATTGGAAGAGTTGAAGAGGCAGCTTCAGGAGTTACTAGATAAGGGATTCATACGACCCAGTGTATCCCCTTAGGGTGCTTTTGTGCTATTTGTCCGGAAGAAGGATGGCAGCATGAGGTTATGTATAGACTACCGATGGCTGAATAAGGTGACCATCAAGAACAAGTATCCTCTTCCTAGGATAGATGACCTCTTTGATCAGCTTAAGGGTGCACAAGTCTTCTCCAAGATAGACTTGAGGTCGAGATATCATCAATTGAAGATTCGAGATGAAGATATCCCTAAGACTGCATTCAGAACACGATATGGACATTATGAATTCTTGGTGATGTCGTTTGGTTTGACCAATGCACCCACAGCCTTCATAAACCTGATGAATGACGTGTTCAAGCAGTACTTGGACCAGTTTGTCATTGTCTTTATCGATGACATCTTGGTGTACTCGAGGTCTCAGGAAGAGCATGAACAGCATTTGAAGATAGTTTTGCAAACCCTCAAGGATCGAGGATTGTATGCCAAGCTAAGTAAGTGTGATTTCTAGTTGAATCAAATCTCCTTTTTAGGTCATGTTATCACTAAAGATGGAGTTTCGATTGATCCATCAAAGATTGAAACGGTGGTTCAATGGGACAGATCGAAGACAGTGACGGAGATAAGGAGTTTCTTGGGTTTAGCTGGCTACTATAGAAGATTTGTAGAGGGTTTCTCAAAGTTAGCTGCTCCATTGACGTGCTTGACGCGCAAAGAAGTGAAGTATGAGTGGTGTGATGCCTGTGAGTGTAGCTTCCAAGAGTTGAAGTGCAGGCTGACGACTGCACCTATCCTCACCATTCCTAGTGGTTCTGGTGGATTTGCAGTATATAGTGATGCCTCAGGGCAAGGTTTGGGATGTGTACTAATGCAGCATGGTAAGGTAGTAGCATATGGTTCTAGACAACTAAAGGACCATGAGAAGAACTACCCAACTCATGATTTGGAGTTAGCTGTAGTAGTATTTGCTTTAAAGATTTGGAGGCATTACTTGTATGGTAAGAGATTTCAGATTTTTACGGATCACAAAAGTCTGAAATATTTGTTCTCTCAAAAGGAGTTGAATATGAGGCAAAGAAGATGGCTCGAGCTTCTGAAAGACTATGATTGTGAGATCTTGTACCACCCGGGGAAAGTCAATGTGGTGGTGGATGCTCTGAGCCGGAAGCATGTAAGTATAGTAGCTTATATGATGGTGAAAGAGTATGAACTGATTGAGCAGTTTGCAAGCCTCAACCCTAATGTTATGCCTAATGAGCAATTTGGAATGATGGCTAGTTTGATGATTGAGCCAGAATTGATAGACAGAATTCGGATTGCTCAAAAGGAAGATGATCAATGTATTGAGGCTATGAGTCAGATTCAGTCAGGTATGACCTCAGAGTTCAATATGGGTAGTGATGGAATTTTGAGGTTTAATAACCGTATATGTGTTTCTAATGATAATGAATTGAAAAAGTTGATTTTGACAGAAGCACATGCCACTAAGTACACATTGCATCCAGGAAATACGAAGATGTATCATAATCTTCGCAAGGTGTATTGGTGGACTGGCATGAAGAGAGACATAGCTGAGTTTGTAGCAAAGTGTCTCACATGTCAACAGGTTAAGGTAGAGCACCAAAAGCCAACAGGATTATTACATCCTCTACCTATACCTATGTGGAAATGGGAGCACATTACGATGGATTTTCTTATGGGATTGCCCAGGACCAAGAGGAATCATGATGGTATTTGGGTGATCGTGGACAGATTAACCAAGTCAGCTCACTTCCTACCTATGAAGTCCACAGACACACTTAGTGCTTTGGCAGACTTGTATGTAAGAGATATTGTAAGACTACACGGTGTTCTAATGAGCATCACATCTGATAGAGATTCCAGGTTTACCTCTCACTTTTGGGAGCAGTTTCAAGAAGCCATGGGATTTAAGTTGAATTTTAGCACGGCTTTTCATCCACAGACTGATGGACAGTCTGAGCGCACTATTCAGACGCTCGAGGATATGTTGACAACTTGTGCTATGGACTTTAAAGGCTCTTGGGATGACCATCTGCCATTGGCTGAGTTTGCATATAATAATAGTTATTACTCAAGCATCGGGATGGCACCATATGAAGCTCTATATGAAAGAAGGTGTCGATCTCCGATTGGGTGGGAAGAAGTGGGCGAACCTAAGTTGTTGGCTCCAGATTTAGTCGAGCAAGCCTCCGAGGATGTTAAGATGATTTTTCAAAGGCTTAAGACAGCTCAAAGTAGACAAAAGAGTTATGCGGATGCTTGACAAAGACCCTTTGAGTTCTTGATTGGAGATTTTGTGTTTCTGAAAGTTTCTACATCCAGAGGGATCATGAGATTTGGCCGACGAGGTAAGTTGAGTCCTCGTTACATCAGTCCATTTGAGGTCTTAGATCGAGTTGGTGATGTTGCCTACAGATTGGCATTGCCTCCGGAGCTATCGGGAGTGCATAATGTATTTCATGTATTGATGCTTCGAAAGTATAATTCGGATCCATCTCATGTCATTAAGTATGAGCCCTTGGAGATAAAGGAAGATATTAGCTATGTAGAGAAGCCGATTCAGATTTTGAATAGAAAAGAGAAAGTTTTGAGGTCTAAGATGATCCCTCTAGTTAAAGTTCTTTGGCAATACCATATGACGGAAAAGCTACATGGGAGCTAGAGAGCTTGATGAAAGAAAGGTATCCAGAGTTGTTTACTTGATAAGCCAATCCAAATTTGGAGGACCAAATTTTCTAAGGTGGGGAGGATGTGAAATCCCCAAATTTCATGTAATTCCTCCATTTTTGTAAAATATTATAAGTTGAAATGATCATGTGAATATTAAAGTATAATGTATGAATGAGGTATGGAACACAGAAGGAATAAAGAGAATTGAAAGTCAATTAGTCAAATGATTTAATGTTGATATCAGGAAAAATAATTAAAGTATGAAGAAATTTAATTTGGCAATTAAATAGACAAGTGGCTGATATGGAAGAGTGGAGATAAATTAATTAATGGTCAAATGAGTCAAAGGGTCAAGGAAAGGAGTAATGGCTAATATGATGATGGGATAAAGAAGCATTTAATGCATTTTGCATGACTCATCATCCGTATCATCCATGACCCACGGCAGCTTCCTTCTCAGCCCTCTCCATCATTTTCTCCAAGTTTCCATAAGTTTCCATCTTGCTACCTTGACAAGCTACCTTGTCCAGCCATCGATTCATCGAGTTTTTTGAACGAAAACCGACACTCATCACTAGACTAAGCGATATTCGAAGTTTGGTAGATTGAATCTAAGTATTGGAGGAGATCTCATAGTTAGAAATTTTGGTCATTAGCAAAGGTAAGAGAAGAAGATGATTCTTTCAATTTCGTCCATGGTATGGAGTTGTACTGAGTTGGTATAGCATGTGTATGACGATTATTTAAAGGTTTGAATTATATAATGTTTACAAATTTGAAGAAGTGAAAAGCTAGGGTTGGTGAACCAAACGATTTCGTGTTCTCAAGTGATCAAGGTAAGGAATTTATGTAACGGACGTAAGACAACTATGTCCGCATGTTTTAAATATGTTTTATGTGGTTTGGAGAGAAACACCAGTTGGTTTATGCAGGAAAAGTTGCATTTTCGGACTTTACTCCTAGTACCACTTAGGCTAGGAGCAGCCGACTGCCTTAAGTAGCAGCCGACTGCCTACAGACAACCAAAACGCCGTTTTTCGAAAACTGAGATAAACCAGTCAAATGCTATGTAAGCCAGTCGATTGCTAATTACCCAGAAGCATTCTATTTCAAACCAGTCGACTGCTATTTGCTAAAATGCATTCTGTTTGAAAACCAGCCGACTGCCTATAAGACCAGTCGACTGCTAATTTTCCAGAAGCATTCTGTTTCAAAAAAACAATCGACTGCTATATGAAAAGTCAACTGCTATTTCTTAAGAAGCATTCTGTTTGAAAATCAGTCGACTGCTATATGGACCAGTCGACTGCCCTCATGTGTTTTCAGAAATGAAGTTATGAAGCAGCAGCTAACTGCCCTATGAGGCTAGTCGACTGCCCTGTATGGAAAAGAGATTCCAAAGCCAAAATTGGTTTAAACACAAAAGTGTTTTATAAAGAAGTACATGATAAATGTTTTGAGACTATGGACTACATTATGATCACGGATCCCTGTATTTAGCTGAGAGACTCTGATCAAGTCCTCAGTAGTATTCTGTTAAGCGAGGAACCCTACTCCGATCCTCAAGGCCACAAGTGACACCTGACTAGTGTTCACTATGGATTACTAAAGGCAGGAGAGAATCCCTGACCTCTACATGGTGCACCACTATACTAATACAGGATTAAAGTCACATAAATGGGTATAAATGATTTACGTGATTAGAATCATATAAATGGGTATAAATGATTTATATGATGATGCAATCGCTTGAATAAATGTACATAGTCTCCATCTATTTTAAAGTATAAGATGTATGTTCTGAAGAAGTATATGATGTATGTTTTGAAGTAAGTTATGAAGTATGATGTTTTAAAGAAAGAAGATGATGCATGTTTTAAAGAAAGTTTGTTTGCTTATACCATTTGAAAGAAATATGCATGGTTGCAAACGATATATGAAAGATGTATATGATGCATGCTTTATAATGACTTACATGATATTATAGAGCCAAGTAGGAAAAATGCATATAGAGGCATAGTACGCTCTTTTACATATTTTTTTGCTGAGCGTAAACTCACCCTTTTACGACCATTTTTCCTACAGATTACATGAAGTGAACATCGCTCCGATTAGAGGAGCTTGCTTCTGAAAGATTAAAGTGTACCTTATACGTTTCCCAGTTAGTATAGAAGGTATAGTTATCTGCTTATGTAAAGTAAATTGTAATTCAACTATGGTGCAATACAAGTAGCATTTATGTATATAAGATGTCAGGGATTTAAGTTAAGATGATGTGTAAGATCCTGCGGAATGGAATGATATTTATATATATCATTATTATGTTTATGGAAAGCAAATTATTTTTTTTATAAGCTATTAGATATTTAGCTTAAGGGTAAGGAATGAATGACACTGATGAACTAAATCGAGTTAAGTTGTATAAGATAATAAGGTAAAAGTTAGATGATAAGATGTAGTGGCGGGAACGTCACACCTCCTGAAAATACAACAATTACTGTTCGACTAGAGGATGCACCTTCCTCACCATTTTTCCTTCATCCGAATGAAAATCCAACGTTAGTGTTGGTTTCTTCTGTTGGTGTTGGTTTCTTCTGTTCTCACTGGTTCGAATTATGCTTCCTAGTTTCATGCCATGAAAATGGCCTTGCTCTCTGAGAATGAGCTTGGTTTTGCTGATGGATCTATTTCTCCTCCAGCTAAAATAGATCCTCTATTTGCATCTTGGGAACGATGTAACATGATGGTCCTTTCATGGATCTTATATTCGATTTCATCTGCCATAGCACAAAGTGTGATCTGGTATGATGTAGCTGCTGATGTGTGGAAAGATCTCAAGGATTGTTTCTCTCATGGAGATGCATTCCGAATCACAGCCTTATAAGAAGAGATCTATTCTTTTCAACAACGATCTCTTTCAGTAACTGATTACTACACTAATCTGAAAATTCTTTGGGATGAAATAATGAATTTGCGTCCTTTTCCCAAATGCACATGTGATTCAAAGTGTATATGTGGAGCTCTTGATCTAACCAGGAAGTACTATGAGAATGATTGTGTGATTCACTTCTTGACAGGGCTCAATGATAGTTTTTCTACCGTGAAATCACAGATCATGTTAATGGATCCCTTGCCTTCCATTAACAAAGTTTTTGCTCTTGTTATTCAGGAAGAAAGACAGATGAATTCCAACTCACTTCAGCCACAATTAGATTCAACCTTTGCTAATAAAGATTCAGTTGAATCTCGTGGTACATTTGCAACAGTAAGTCGAAAGAATCATTTTCCTTCTAAGAAGCCTGTTTGTTCTTTTTATGGCTATAATGGCCATACTATTGATAAATGCTATCGGAAACATGGATTTCCACCTGGCTATAAACCTAAAGGCAAAGTAGGAGCTGTCAATCATGTACATACAAGTCATCCTGCTTTTACAGAGGTAGTTCAGACAGATTCAACTACTATTTCTAAGGTGAATGATAATAGTTCAGCAGTGACTCTCACTCAGGCCCAATACAATCGCTTGATTGCTTTGCTTCCACCTGATGACAAGGCTTCTTCCAATTATTCTTGTGTTAATGCTATCACTAAAACTAATACTTCTTCAGGTATCAAATACTCATCACATACTTCCCAGCAATTTTCTTTCATTTAGATACTGGAGCCACTGACCATATTGTTTGTACTTTATCTTGTTTTCAAGTTTTTTTTCCAATGATGCATTCCATTGTCAAACTTCCAAATGGACAACATGTTAATGCAACTCATATTGGAATTGTTCACTTGTCTCCCAATATCATCCTACATGATGTTCTTTATGTTCATAATTTTTCTTTTAACCTTATTTCAGTCAGTAAGCTCTCCAGATCCCTCAATTGTCTACTGATTTTTCAACCTGCATTTTGCTTGATTTAGGATGTCATGATATGGAAGACGATTGGTATAGCTAAGCATAGTTATGGTCTCTATCATCTTCATAGTTCTTTTCTTCACAGTCTTTAACTACACCTACTGTCAATGCTTTGCTGCAACCATCACATACCATAGACCTATGGCACATCGACTTGGTCATGCCTCTAGTAATAGAATAAAGTCTTTACATAGGATTGATTCTTCTATTGTTGTACAATAACAAAAACTTTGTGAGATTTGTCACTTTGCTAAGCAAAAAAGATTGCCATTTTCACCTAGTACTTCTATTTCCAAAGCTTGTTTTGATCTTGTACATATTAATATCTAGGGTCCTAATCCTACTCCTTACCTTTATGGTCATTTTTATTTTTTAACTGTGGTGGATGACTTCAGTAGGCATACTTGGGTGTACCTTATGAAAACCAAATCTGAAGCTAGAAAATTAGTTCAATATTTTTGTTCATATGTTAACACTCATTTTCACACCACCATTAAAATCATTATAACAGACCAAGGTCAAGAGTTCAATACCCCTTCGTTCTATCCTTCTAGAGGTATTTTACATCAATTGTCTTGTGTCTAAACTCCTCAGCAAAACAGTATAGTCGAACGAAAACACCAGCATATTCTTAATGTGGCTTGAGCCTTAAAATTCCAAGCTCACCTTGGTGAGAAATTCTGGTCTGACTGTGTTAGTCATGCTGTGCATTTGATCAATAGACTTCCTTCTCCTCTCATACATCACAAAACACCATTTGAGATGTTATATACTAAACCACCTTCCTTTTCACATCTTAAAGTCTTTGGATGATTATGTTTTGCATCCACATTATCTTACCCCAGAACCAAATTTCAACCTCGAGCTGTTAAATGTGTCTTCATTGGTTTTGTTTCTGGGCTCAAAGGGTATAAGCTGTACAATCTTCAAACACATCAAGTTTTTACTTCCACAGATGCTATCTTTTATGAGTACATCTTTCCTTTTGGTGTTGATTCCGTTCCTACTTCTATCTTGTCTAATCCTATTCTTCCATCCTCTAATATCGCTTTAGAACCATATCTTGACACCAACATTTCTCGTGCTTCTACTGAACCGATCTTAAATACCAATTCTTCTTCTTCTTTTGTTCCTAAAGCAACTGACTCTCACTCCCCTAACTCGACAATTCTTCCTTCTTCATCACATAACTACTTGAGAAGATCCACTCGCATTATATTTCCTCCTTTCTACTTCAAGACTACCACTGTTGCTTGGCTCATAACAATCACTCTTCATCGATGCATCCTGATTCACAAACTACTAGTTGTAAATATCCTCTTTCTTCAGTCTTACAATATGATAAATGTTCTCCTTTTCATAAAACCTTTGTTTATAACATCTCTTCTATTGTTGAACCCACCACTTATGCTCAGGCGGTAACACAAAAATGTTGGCAACAAGCCATGCAAGCAGAATTGGAGGCATTGCAATTGAATGATACTTGGGTCTTGACTGAGCTTCCTCCCAACAAGCAAACCATTGGATGTAAGTGGGTTTACAAGGTGAAGTAGGTTTAATTGTGAAATTGAATGGTATAAAGTCAGGCTGGTGGCTAAAGGTTTTACGCAACAAAATAGGTTAGATTACACGGATACTTTCTCCCCTGTTGCAAAGATGACCACCATTCGAACCTTATTGCCTGTTACTGTAGCTAAGAACTGGATACTTTATCAGCTTGATATCAACAATGTTTTTCTTCATGGTGATTTGTTTGAAGAAGTCTACATAGATGTGCCTCTAGGTTATACTGCTGCTAAACCAAGACAGGTGTGTAAATTGTTGAAATCCTTATATGGTCTCAAACAAGCTAGTAGACAGTGGTTCCACTAGCTCACCTCTACTTTGCTAGCCAAAGGATTCCTTCAAGCCACTTCAGATCATTCTCTGTTTGTCAAAACTATAGACTCCTCTTTCATTGCACTGCTTATTTACGTTGATGATGTTATTCTTGCAAGTGACAATGAAGCAACTATTCAGGATATGAAATCCTATCTAGACTCAGCTTTCAGAATTAAAGATCTCGGCCATCTTAAGTATTGCCTTGGCCTTGAGGTTGCTTGGTCTAAGCATGGAATCAATTTGTCCCAGCGCAAGTATGCGTTAGATATTTTACAAGATGCAGGCTTCCTTAGCAGCAAACCTATTCCCACGCCCATGCTTCCTTCCTTGAAACTTTCTCATAATTCAGGGGATTTGTTGGATGATCCTACTTCCTATCACAGACTTGTTGGCAGACTATTTTATCTTACTACTACACGCCCTGATTTAGCTTATCCTGTTCAACAGCTTACTCAATATGTGGACAAGCCCATTATACTTCATCTTCAGGCAACACATCGTGTTTTGCGATACATCAAAGGGACACTTGGGCAAGGCTTGTTTTATCCTTCCTCTTCTTCCCTTCAATTAAAAGCTTTCTGTGATTCTGATTGGGCATCTTGTGTTGATACTCGAAAATCACTCACTGGTTACTGTGTTTTTCTTGGTGATGCATTAATCTCCTGGAAATCTAAGAAATAGAGCAGTATTTCTCGTTCTTCTTCCAAAGTTAAATACCAAGCTCTTGCTTCTATTTCTTACGAAATTCAATGGTTGTTGTATCTCCTTCATGATCTTAGTATTTCTCATTTCAGTGCTACTTTGTTATTTTGTGATAGCAAATCTGTTATTGCTATAGCTGAGAATCTAGTTTTCCACGAACGAACGAAGCACATAAAGATTGATTGTCACCTTGTTCGGCAAAAATTGCAAGCTGGGATCATTCAGTTACTGCATATCTCTTCTTCATCCCAACTTGCAGATATCTTCACCAAAATTGTCTTTGCTTTAAATAAGTTTCGATCTTACTTACTTGGTACTAAAATAATTGTTTATTCTGATCATGCAGCCTTGAGATATTTACTATCCAAGAAGGAACCAAAGCCAAGACTCGTAAGATGGATCCTTTTGCTTCAAGAATTTAACTTAGAGATCAAAGACAAGAAAGGTGCAGAGAACTTTGCGGCAGATCATTTAAGTAGACTGGAAAGAGAAGAAGATGTGTTACCACTTCAAGAGTTCTTTCTCGATGAACAATTGATGGCAGTCAAAGTAATTACACCATGTTATGCTGATATTGTGAATTATTTAGTTACTAACACTTTGCCTTATGATTTGACTAGAGCTCAAAAGGATAAGCTTAAGAGTGATGCCAAATATTATATTTGGGATGACCCTTACTTGTGGAAGAATTGCTCTGACCAAATAATAAAAAGGTGTGTCATGCAAGATGAGATTCCCTCAATCTTGACCTTTTGCCATAGCTATGAGGCTGGAGGATACTTTGGACCTAATAGGACAGCAAGAAAGGTATTAGAATGTGGATTCTTTTGGCCCACAACATTTAAAGATGCGTACTTATTTTGCAAGACATGTGAGCATTGCCAAAAGTCAAGTAACATCTCTCAAAGAAACCAAATGCCACAAACCCCTATTATAGTTTGTGAAATTTTTTATGTTTGGGGCATTGATTTCATGAGATCATTTCCTTCCTCTTATGGTAATCTTTACATAATTCTTGCTGTTGATTATGTCTGAAAATCGGTGGAAGCTAAAGCCACTAGGACTAATGATTCTAAAATTGTTGTAGAATTTGTCAAGTCTAATATTTTTGCTAGGTATGGAACACCAAGAGCTTTAATAAGTGATAGAGGTACCCATTTTTGTAATCGTATGATTGAAGCTTTATTGAAAAGGTACCATGTCACTCACAAGGTGTCTACAACCTACCATCCTCAAACAAGTGGCCAAGCAGAAGTCTCTAATAGAGAGATAAAAAGTATTCTTCAGAAAACTATGAACCCTCAAAGGAAAGATTGGAGTATGAGGCTTAATGATGCATTATGGGCATCTAGGACAACTTATAAAACACCTATTGGGATGTCCCCTTATAGGTTAGTTTATGGTAAGCCATGCCATCTTCCTGTTAAGTTGGAACATCAAGCTTATTAGGCTATAAAACAATGCAACATGAATTATGATGAAATGGGAAACCATACAAAGCTTTAGTTGCAAGAGCTAGAGGAGATTCGTAATGAAGCCTATGAGAACTCAAGGATTTACAAAGAGAAAACTAAAGCCTTCCATGACAAGAACATTGCAAGAAAGACTTTTGAAATTAGAAAAAAAGTTCTTCTTTATCACTCAAGGCTTAAGTTATTTCTAGGTA
The DNA here is from genome assembly GCA_032173925.1 of Heritiera fomes. Classification (NCBI taxonomy): domain Eukaryota; kingdom Viridiplantae; phylum Streptophyta; class Magnoliopsida; order Malvales; family Malvaceae; genus Heritiera; species Heritiera fomes. The sequence goes on along the minus strand of JAPDPM010000009.1, from coordinate 31,724,040 downwards.
AGTTACGTTTTAGATGGGTAGGACCTTTTATTATTACTAATGTTTTTCCTCATGGTGCAGTTGAAATTCAAAGTTCAAAAACTTCAAAAGCTTCAAAAGCTTTCAAGGTGAATGGACATAGATTGAAACCATACTATAAGGGATTTAAGGTCTACAATGTGGAAGAGGTAAAGTTGGAAGATCCAATCTACGAGGATTGAAAGAGGTGGCAATGTCGAGCAAACGACATTAAACAAAAGCGCTGCTTAGGAGGCAACCCAAGGATGTAAAAACGAGGGAGTATTTCTTTCCTTTACTTGTATTACCATTTAATTTTTGAGTTTTTATTGTTCTTCTTTGCATGCTATACTTACTTTGAGGACAAAGTAGGATTTAAGTGTGGGGGGGAATATTGGTTTAAGAGTCTATAGAGTTTTTTTTAGAAGTGGAAATTAAAAAAAAAAGAGGTCAAAATTTTTAAGAGTTTTAAAAGATCATGATATGTTTTTTTTCTTTTAAGGATAGATTCTAGACTAAAACAAAGTTTTATAAGAAAGTTGAAAGTATTTTGATTGTTATTATTGTTGAAGTGAATTCTTTCTAAAGAATTTATGTGAGTTCATGATTACATATGATTGTTCATATGATATTGATAATGTGATTAGTTCATTGAAGTTGCTATAAGCAAAGGATAAATAGACAAGAACAAAAAAAATAAAAAAAATATAAATAAACATAAAAAAAGAAAAAATAAAGATCGAAAGTTTTAAATTCTACTCCAATGTTTTGAGTTGCTTGATCTTGTTGATTAAATTCTTAAAGTGACTTGAAATATGAGTATGCAAAGCACTTTAAAAGAGGGCTTACTTATTTAGTAATTGGGTGTTGGTATCACAAATATTAACATTCGCGTAAAAAGGCAAGTAAGTACTTAGGGAAACCATTGTTGAAACCTCAAAAGAAAAAGAAAAAAACAAGAAAAGGAAGGAAGAGAAAACAGAAAAGAAAGAAAGAAAAAAAAGTTATTGATCTATTGACTTTTTTTGTAGTAATGTAAAGCGGATAATTACAAATTACAAAGTTGATATTATATGTTTCAATTGTGTTGATTGTGAATTTTACATGAATTTATTTAGAAGTATGCATGAATATGAGAAGTAATGATTAGAATATGATTGACTTGATTATTTGACTCTTGTTGAAGTTATGAGCTAAGAATTGAAAGATTTGAAAATATGTCCATGATCTTAATCTTGTTTTAAATCTTAATTTTTAAATTTTGAGTCTTATTTTGAAATTTTAGAATTGAGTCTTAAGTAAATGATTTTATGGGTATATCTTCTGAAAGCCCTCACGAGAAATAACTCGTCCACTAGGGGTGATCTAGGGGTTTAAAGGCTTATTACATATGCTAAATGCAATCGTGATTCCTATGAAAATGAGTTAGGTTTTAGGAAAAGGATTTAAGATTTGAATTTTAGGATTTAGTTTTTTAGGAAGTTAGTTTAGGTTTTGCTTGAGGACAAGCAAAAAACTAAGTGCAGGGAAATTTGAGAGGATGATCTTTTATTAATTTTATATGTACTAATATATTTACTTTACTAATGTTTTATGCCTAAAAGAGATTACTAATGTTTATTATATGTTTTAGGTATTAAATATCAAACCTAGAATTAAAAGGTGCTAAAAAGAGCAAAATGCATATTTTTCTGTTCAGTTTAAACGATTGATGAATTTGACCAACTTAACAAGCTGATCTCAAGCAGTGGCCTTCATGGAAGTTGTAGAGGACTTCTCAAGGTTTTTGGAATGTACAAGATCATGAAAATCGGAGTTCGTTTGATGGGTCAAACATCTGGACAAAGTCAGTATGGCAAAAAAACAAGAGTGAGAAGAAATTCCAACAAAGCAAGTTTAAGACAAGATTTTGTTAAGACAAGATACTTTCTTAATTTTATTATGTCTTAAATCTATAATTAATTAACAAAAATAGGCCTTAGGAATTTTATTTAGAAAATAATTGTAAAAAGATGATGGGATAAAGATAAGAGTTTGACTAGTCAAATTACTTATTCCCCAAGTAAACTCTTATCTAAATCCCACATTGCTTAGGAGAGTTTTTTAAACTCTTTCTTAGGCCTGTATAAAGAGCACAAGGCTCTCATAAACAAATCCCTCACATCCCTCTCATCCCTCTTCCCTCTTAGTCTTTGGTAAGGTTTTCTTTAGGACTTTAATAAAAGTTTTATTTTCTTTCTTTTAATTTTGATATTGTTGATTTCTTTTTCTTTAAAAATTTTATTTTTCTTCTTTTCTTTATCATTGGTCTTGCTGATTTCTTTCTTTTTAGTTATAAAATTATTTTCTTTTTAGTCTTCCCATTAGAAACAGATTTAATTTCGTATTTAATATTTTTCAAAGTTAACAATTTCTTTATAGTTTTTAGGATTAAATTGTTTTCTTTTCTTTTCTTTATTTAAACTGATTCTTCCCTTAGGTTTATTAGGCTTTATCTATTTCTTATTTATAATTTTATATGGTTGCTGATTTCTTTAGTGATATTTATATTGATTTTGATTCTTGTTTTGTTTTCATATTATTTGTTTTAGTTCTTGCTAGTTTATAATCTTTATTTTAGATTTCTTGTTTTAGATTACTAAAGATTAATACATTGATTGTTTTTTACATGATTCTTGATATCTTTATAACATTAAACTTGAATTTTATGATCTTGAATATGACTAGTGAGTAAGTTTCTTATTCAGTTACGAGATAAATTAATTGTTCTTGGGAAAAAGAATGTTGTGAGATCTTGAGCTTATAATATAATTGTTGATTAAGTATCTAAGATTATCTGAGCACATTTGCATGATTATTTACTTGATTAGATAGTAGGGTTGTAAGGCCCCAGTTCACTCAGTAAGGTCACCTCATTCACCCGTACTGTCCGCTTTGGGTCCAGATCACTCAGTAAGACCCTCACGTTTTTATCGAGGAATAACAACCCAATTCACGTCCGGAGCGACTCAAACCCTTAAGTTCCTCAAGTGTCAAGTCACTTTTAACCAATTGTCCTAGGAGTTATGCTATTTATATAGGCCTAAGGAAGAGTCTTGTGCCTTGTTTATGAGAGCCTTGTGAATATATTATTGAATTGCTTTTACTTTCTAATATATGTATTTATGGACTGATTGAAGATTTTATTATTGAAATTGATTTCTTTAGAGGTATTATCACTATTTATAAACTGTTTTGATACTGTTAGACCTCGTATCATGCTGATTGACTAATTGTTACTGCTACTGTTACTGTGTTGTTGCTGATTGACACTGATCATATCATTAGCATCATAGCTGTCACCTGATCAGTGCACACTGTGGACACCACTATGACTATGGTCATATGTTTTATTGTTACTGTTTCTCTCTTCTAGGATACTGCTATAGCATGATATTATTTGAGTGTTGCCTGGTCTCGATTATATTGTTTTTACTAAATTGGATTTTATACTACTAATAAGTGAAAGTATTGATTATATTTCTTTACATTATGATATTGGAATGCGCACCGTACTGTTTACTGAATTTTTATACTGAAAATGTTTTAGTGAATTGTGAAATAAATTGTTTATGCATGGTTTATTGACTGAAAGACTGCATGAGAATTATTTAATGATTTTATACTGATATTTATATTATCTTCCATTGTTTATTCCTTATAGTCGTTACTAGAAATTGGGACATGACAAGAACTTCAAAGTATCTTCCATACTCCATCTGGTTACCTAGCCAACTATAGTATCTTTCCTGAAATGTCCTTTAGTGTACTCTTAAGAATTAATGATTTTATGTATATAGAGATTTCATAGTATCGGTTCTTGCATATGAATTTCTTACTAGGCAATAAGCTTACCCCCCTTTTTTCCCCTCCTTGCAGATTATCTTCAGTGATATACTGTTCTATAGATTGGTTGCGCTTTTGGTACCCTCAGGCAGCAGTTATTTGATCATGGAGATATATTTTATTTTTCTTTTATATGTTCAAACATGTATGTACAATACCACTTTAGTATATTTTATATATAGGGGATCTAAATATTAGTGAAATGTACTAAAAGTACTATTATTTATGTAAATATTAATTAGTTAGTAAATGATCTTTTATTTAAAATTTTAATTACTGTTACAAGTGAATGATATAAAGGCAGCAGACAGCCCAACCAACTGATTGGATATGAAATTTATCAATAATCACTGTATATGATAGAACATGACATTGCCTTCTTCTTTTGTTTGCAATTCTACTAAGCATCCTCTTCACTAAAAGAGGCTGAACTAGTCTATGGATGCTTTTGGGCCAGAACTATATTGTTTAAGTATGTTTAACATTTGCCTCCATGCACATAAAAATGTCTCCTTATTGAACTATGAACTTAGATAATTTAGATGGTTTACCTTCTCATGCAATATTGCACTAAAGCATGCTGACAAGGAATCTTTCTAATATCCCACCTCCTACATGAACAAGAGTGTTGTTGCAAAATAATAGAGTAACTTTCTCTCTCTTCTGTTTGAGTACATTCCACTAAAAAACTTTATGTCTACCACTCCCCTTATATTCAACCTTCCACTTAGCACATGGCCATCTTAACTATTCAAGTTTTTCTACTATCCTTGGTCCATAATCAATCTTTCATTAGCTCACAAACTCCCTTTTCTGTACTAATCTCCTCATCACATATAATCTAATATCTTATAGCATATGAATGATTGACTTGCACCTAGCTTCCAAAATCATACCATTAAAAGTTTCACATATATTGTTATCAATGACATCACATTTAATGATGTCATTGAAGAAAGCTTAGCACTAATCCAAGATAGGCTATTTCTCTAATAACTATTCCTTGGCACTCAACCTTCCCTCAAGCTCTTCCGTAACTCCTAACTATTTCTACAACTTAGGCTAGTTAGGAGACCGAACACATATCAAGAACTGCAATTGTAGATCTTTTTCCTGTGCATATTCCTTCACATAGCATAAATATGCCTAACATATATTCCTTGCAACCATCCCTAAAAGATTTTATTAAACCTTGAAAAAACTGAATTGTTAGCAAAGGAATCCATTATATCAAAACTAAAAAAATAAAATAGTTTAATTTGCAAAGCTTTTGCATGTCACTTATAACTAATCACCCCAATCCACTTTCTATTACCAAATCACTAGACAACTGCTCAATAAATCATATCTAGCTAGCAATATTTTCCTTCTCCACCATTGCCTATGCAATTGGGAACATTTGATTGTACCCATCCCTTCATACAACGACAAGCAATTATCCTTTAATCAGCCCTTTAAGAAAACATCTATCAAGTCCAATAATATGTCTACAACCCCCAAGAAATCCTTGCTTCAAAGCTCCAAAGCACACACATATGTTTTCGAAAATAGAACTTAAATCAAGGGTTGGCCTCTTAGCGATCAAAACAATAGTGCTATTAGGATTAGTGACCCTAAGCTCCTTCACATAATTGTTCAATATACTAAATTTCTCTTTGTATTTTTCTTCTATATTTTTCATAGTAACACTATTAGCTACTCTACACAGATATAAAAGATTCACCCCTAATTCTTTCTCTTAATTGCCCTCAAATGCCTGGGCTTAATGAAAGGCATAACATTAATTTCATCTCCATGCTTCCTAACAACTATTTGTTGTTGCCCTTTTATTCTTTGATGTGGGTAAACATGAATGCTCAAATAAATATATTTTCACCATATGTCTCATTAATGCCACACCATGAGCACAGAATAGCTCACTTGCAACCATTGCCAATACATATAGCTCTACCTCTTCTAGAATCATTCTTAATGTACTTAAACTCAAGTTTTTTCTTTGTAGAAACATCACACAAGGCTTTTTTAAACACCTTTAGATTAGTAAATTTAAGTCCAAAAACAAAATCTATTAATGAGATACTTACGTCATAATTAATTATGCTAGATTGATATCTCTGTACATCATATGCATCAAAACCATTAGTAGTGTCTTCAAAACTTCTAGAGTTTGATGAATCAAAATACTCACTACCATTACCATAATCATTAACATTGTCATTACCATCATGTATTACAACATCAAATTCATGAATATTTTTTCCTTTTCATCATAAACCCTCACATTTTGCTTAACAAATTCCAATTCATCATCACCATCCGATTCATCATTACTCAACAACTTCACATCCACCAAATTCTGATTCACTTTACTTTCGTACTCAACAAGTCCACCAAATTCTCTATAACTCTTATTCACATTGATTTCGTTTTCATCATTTAACTCATCCACATTCCCTTCAACATGCGCATGCCTATTAGCCTTGTAACATTATTTTCTTGATTCAAATCCGCATTATCCTTCTTTATATCATTCAAATCTCATCCCTTTGAATCGCTATAAAAATCACAATAGGTACGTGTTAGAGATTTATTAGAATTCTCAATCACAACAACATCATCATTTACAAAATATACACCTTCACCAACTTCAGTTGGTTTAAGAAGAGCATTTGGAATGTCATTATCAGTTTTCTTTATCAAAATGTTCTACATAAATATTTATAGCCTTTTCCATCCTTAATTGACTAGTAAATTCTATCATATCTCGATCAGCTTTTGTTCACAACTTTAACCCTGTACTAAGTGTTTTACCAGAATCAATATGGTAGATTTTTAACTTATTCGATAAATTATAACCTAATGACTTCACTGCTCCTAGTATTATCTAGTAACATATTAAATCAGGTCATTAATCAAATTCATTACTAACCCATTCACATATCTCAATGTTGTACTACTCTTTTTGAAACTTACCCTTTGGTGGTATCTTACTTTGAAGAGTTCTTAGCTCATAGTAACAAAAATAATAGCAAACAATGCCATGAAATAAATAAATAAATAATCTAAATGGTGCATAAAAAGCTACTATTTCATATTTAATTCCAGCAACATAGATTAGGACAAACAAAAAAGTTAAACAACTTCAGAAAAAGCCAAATACAAAGGGCCACAGACCAAGACCTTGTTAGGACCACAACAAGCTTTATTTTTAGGACCACACACCAATAGAGGCTCTACCTCATCAACCTTAAACACAAAGCTGAAACCCTAAAACTCGATAACCAAAATAGTTGAAACAAAAAGATATCATACCTTGATTTTGGACTATCTTCAACTTTTAGGCATTTCTTTCCTTAATTCATAGTCCACTTCTGACCGATCTTATCTACCTTAATTTCTTCCTTATCTTAGTAGATTTCTAGGATTAGGTTTTATTGATTTAGGGTTTACAAAAATAATAGGGAAATTTGGAAATTTCTCTCTTTTTCTTTGGGTTTAGGGAAAAACAACATTATTAGGAAAAATGAAACATTAATCCACGTGGCTACTTCATTAACCCATATGGATTCTTAAAAGCCATGTCATCTTGGTCAAAAGCCACATGTACAAAATCAAATGCCACATCAGCACACTAAATGAAGGGTAACAACACAAATAAACTATCAAACTTAATTTATAAATTTAAATTAGTTCATGGACTAAATTCTTTTAATTTATACTACAAAGATTAAATTCCAAAATTCAATAGAGTATAGGGATTATTTGCATAATTTGACCAAATGTTGTTGCAAATGTGATAAGATTTTAAAGCAACATTGCCAATCGTTGTAAATTATGGTGCTAAAAGCCAATTTTCAAGTAGTGCAAAAAAGAAGATAATCACCGGTAAACGGGCAGCCTCATGTAATTACACCAAAAGGGCAGCGAAACCATATGCAATGCATCTGCTTTTGCATTCAAATGCTGAAATACAATCTAAGTTACAAAGTTTGCTATTCTCCGTAATCCTTATTTAAATGCATCATTTCAAATGGCATTACATGTGTTACTCTTCTTGGATGTTTCAAGTTGCAAGTTCAAGACTCATCCATGTATTGTTTTCTGCATATGAGTTAACTAGACAAAGGTGAGGATTCAAAGGTAAATTTTACAAATAAGACTTGACTTAATAGTTCTTACCTCTTTTTAGAGGGATTAGATTTAAAGTTCGATTCTCTTTTCCTCATGTATCTCCCTATGACCAAAAAAAAAGATAAATTTAAAATTTAAAAAATTAAAAACTTATAAATTTGATGTTTTTCACAGCATAGGTCTTTCATCTTATGTGAAATTTAATCATATGGTTATGTCCAAACCAACTATTTGGACCCAAATCTTTTGTCCAAACTTTGCCACATTGGGCCTTTTTTGCCAGCCCAAGCAATTAAATAATCATATGTCTATTATTACATAATCGTAACTTTGACAATTGAGCTAAGATACGGCTATAAACGAATGGATGTCGAACAAGTTTATCATTTTATGAGTTATTATGTTCGTGATCGATTTGTATTCACTAAAATACTTGGACATTATATGCGAATTCATGTTGTATAAACAATAATTCATATTAAATCAAAGTTAACGTAAATGTTAAAACATTTAAAAAAAAGCAGTGGACACTGATTAGATTTATTTCCAAAACCGAGTAAGCTCCATTAATTGATTCAAAAACTGTCTTAGAACAACTTCATTAAACTTTGCAATAATAATAAAATATCCCAAGAAGACTTAAAGTGAATCAAATTATTTTTCTAAATTTCCTGGAATCATCCTTTACTTTCCATTTCTAAAATTTAATGATTCCATATCAAAGTAGTTGCTTCATTTAATTTGCGAAAACAGAAAACCAGATTTTCGCAAGATCATCAAAATCTATTGCTGAGAATACCAAAATCTTTGAACTTGAAAAAGAATAGCTGACCTTACAATTGAACATGGACCAAACATGGACCCTAGCATCATTATTTTAGGAACAAAACAAAAAAAGTTCCAAAAATGTTTTTATTCACATTAAAATATCCCTGGTAGTCAAGATAGTTAGATTTACCGAAGATCCTGATTGATTTATCAGAATCAAATTTAGATTTAGTAATTTTTGGTAGACCGTAGAATAATGTTGGAAAAGGAATAGATTCCTAACAGCTGGCACAGACAAGGAAACTCTCCATTGACGTAACTTTGAGACAAAAAGCTTCTTATCCTTTGTAAGTCATCTTTGTCATAGGTTCATCGCCCAACATTTTGTTCTAGGTTAGTCTCAAAATTTTTGAAAATTTGATGGAAGTTCTTTTTCTAGAGAAACTTCCTCTCTAACTTCCTTATAGTGACAAAGAGAAATTGTAAAATTATTTATTAAAATTGATCATGCATCAATTTACTAAAATTGGTTATCCTAGTGAAGTATGACATACTTAAATCTACTTGTTTCAAAATTTAATAGTGAAATTATGCATGTACTTTTTATTTTAAGTTATTGAAAGATGCTGTGTACTTTTGAATTGTACATACCTTTTCATTTTACTTTAAAGTGTTTAAAAATTAAGATCAAAGTAAAAAGAGTTAATTAGTTTCTTTTTATTTTTAATCCTGTAGAGTTAATTTAAATGAATAATGAGATTGGTTTCGGTGAAATTGAAAATAATAAAAATACACTTAAAGATATATTTTTTTAGTAAAATAATTAAAAGAATTTAAAGTAAAGAATAAAAATATAATTTGACTAAAAAATATTTTTGTTTTTAGCAAAAAAAAAAAAGCCACTAGCCGTGGCTTACCGGACCGCACCGGTGAGTCAAACTGACCCTTAATCAATTAGTTAAGCAATCAAACAATGTATTACAACTTAATCCAATATCTCAAATTTCTCAAGTAGAATTCAATATTATGTTGAATGATCATTTTTATCCCAAAATAGAAGTTGGACCATGTATTTACTTATTCAATTAGAAATGAGATTACTTTATATAACAACATAAATGATTTACTTCTATAATTAAATGATATGATTTATAATAACGTGACCCTTTAGAAAACATATAATAAGTAGTAAATTATTTCATGAGCCAAAAAACAAGCTTATCTTAAACAAAAATTTAAAGGATACTGTCACTCTGAATGGTAAAATTCAAGATTATGTCTATCTTTACGAATACTCATGCTCAAATCTTGAGATAATTAGGTAAAATAAATTTATGAGATGAGAGGGAACTTTTTTCTTGTTAATTCAAGATTACATGTACTAAAAAAAAAGTATATCTATATAATGCACTGATAATATATATATAAGTTATACACTATCAGTTAACTATATAATATCATTTCATTAATAAATAAAATTCAAAAATATATATACCATTAAAAGTAAAAATTTAATTTTAAGGATTTGTGCATTTTTAAATTTTGCTCACTAATGAAGTGACATTATGTGGTTGATCGAAAATATATAAAAGCTATATATTATCTGTAAACTAAATATAAACAAAAAAATTATATACTAAAATAACAACTAAATTGAATTTAAAAGAAAGGTACTGTTAATTACGTTGAATGTAACTATTTTTCTTAATCAAATAGTAGAGTATCTTGACTTCAAAAAAGGGTCAAGAAATATCATTTCTGAAGCAAAAAAAAAAAGAGAGAGAAAAATCAAAAACAAAATCCGAAGAATCCAAAGAGATGAAAAAGCTGATGGCCTGTTGGGTAGTAGCCAAAACAAATGGTGGGACACTTGATCCGGGGGCACTCGCAACGCATGCTGTCTGTTAAATACGGAGCAAAAATCTGGACATGATTTTCGGAGATTCTTTCAGTCTTCGAATGATCCACATCAAAGGATCGTCAACACAGCACCAGTGCAACAAACACAAAAAGTCCTTTGCAATCTACCAAATACGATTCCAAATCTTTTGATGATTAATTATGTATACCTTGAAACTCTTATTAAATTTCTTTCATAGTACTTTAATCCCAAAGAGGATTTTTAAATAATAAGGAAACAACACAAACTATAATTAATGGCAGCCAAATTATGAGGAATTATTAGTTCACCATGCAGAGAGGGTTTTTTTTAAAGAAGTGGTGAGATGAAGTTGAACGGCTGCCAAATTAGCGTGACTCGTTAGATTCTTCTTTCAAGTCAGTTTATCGTGTAGGAGAAAGGATATGTGAAAAAGAGAAGGAACATGGAAGAAGAAAGGAAAGAGAGGAAAGAGAGAGAGAGAAAGAGCATTTGTTGCGTGCGAAAAAAGTAACGGAAAATAATCTCATATCTCCTCTCTTTCTTTATTGAGAACATTGATTCATGTAATTGAGTTGTCTTTATTTTGACGTTGTTATTGTTTTTGATTTCTTATTGGAGTTAACAAATACCATTTTAAAATTTTTTTTAATTCTAAATGATCTAAATACAAAACAATCAAAACATTTTGGCAGAGAGTACTACAACCAAATTTTTTAAGAAAAAGGGGAAATTAAAGACCTTATTAATTAGTAATTAACCAAACAAGCAAATGACAACTTAAAACAAGCCCACAAAATTCTTTAAAAACCCAAGTAACCAAACACTCAACTAGAGCAAAAGTCAGCAAAAAACTCCAACTAATTAAATAGACAGTTTGAGAGAGCCCATGTATGACTTCAAGAACAAAGACGTATAAAACTAAGCAACACCACAATATTCATGAAGGACCACATAGTGTACCCATTAAAACTTTGATAAAACGTAATTATTTTAAGCAATTGAAAGTATCTCAATTTTCCCTTTAGTTTGATTAATCTTAAGTTCATAAAAGTAACATATTTTGACCTATACACTCAAAAGACACGTGAAACATATATGAAACCTACCACAACCCAATGTAATTTGAATCGGGTCTGTTTATAATTGTTGTTGCCAAAAACAACAAGAAAAGTTTGTTGACGTCAAATCCTCGATCTTCGCTTTAGTCTGTCTTCAAGAATTCTGCAAGATAAGAAAAGTCAGAGGGGCGCAGGGGAAAAGCACTCCGATGTTTAAGTCAGACAGGGTTTTGGCAGGGTTTCAGTAGGCAAATAGAGCTTAGGGTTTTAAGAATGATACCTGTGACTTATTTATAGGAGTTATTTTACGCGTAATTACCTTTAAGCCCCACAGCTTAAATAATAGCCCAGTGGATCATTTATGGGCCTTCTGAGTCCTCTTTTCTCTTTGGCTTAGATTATCATTTGGCTCAATGGTCTTCAACTTGATTTATAGAAAAGCCCAGTAATAATTGACCTAGTCCACATCAATTGCTCCCCACTCTTTTACAAGGTTTACCTTGTGAAAGAGTATATAAAGAATGGGCTTTTCAAATTATTTTGCTGCCCTCTTCCTGAGATTATCACAAGAATCTTTTCATCTTCACTTGAGGGCTTAACTAGTGAACTTCATTATTATTTGTAGCAGAAACGACTTCGTGTCATCATTTCTTTTGTCAAGTGTCTTTTTAGAACACTACCGGGATACGTTTTTCTTCTCTAAGCTAAATGCTTCTCCAGTGGAATATACCACTCTTCTTTTCAAATTCAAGGTTTTGGCCGAAACCAAGAGCTATAAGGAGAAATTACAAGATTGCGGAGCCACCAAAGCCTTTTGGTTTCATCAGATGCGATTTGTGCTTGGCATGCTCCGGATTGGTTGAAGCTTGATCCTGATGCTGAGGATTTGGAACATTTTCTGAGAATAGGAAAAGATCTATCTGATCTTACCAGCCCTTAAGAGCCTTTTCGTTGACCCGAGATGGTCGGGGTTCTCACAGGCTTGGACGAAGATGATTTTGATAATTATAGCACCTCAGGGCGTAGATGCTTGGGTGCCTATTAGAATCGATGCTCCTTTTGAGGCAGAAGTTAATCTATAGTGCTCCCCAGCTCTTCTTATGAAGCACTTACATCTAAAGAAGAATTCGTACTTGGGTATCGCATTTATCCGTACACTTTATTGCTTGAGGATTTCATAATTTGCCCATCTTGCGCATTTTTCGCTTAGGGACTTTATAGAATTGCTTGTCTCTCGCATTTTCGCTTAGGGATTGTTTAGAGAACTGCCCATCTTGCGTATTTTCGCTTAGGGACTTTTAGAGGATTGCCCATCTCGCACATTTTCGCTTAGGGACTTTGAGAAAATTGCCCGTCTCGCGTCTTCGTCTCACTTAGGGTCTTATTTTTGCCCGTCTCGCGCATTTTTCGCTTAGGGACTTATTTGTGCCCGTCTCGCGTCTTCGTCTCACTTAGGGTCTTATTTTTGCCCATCTCGCGCATTTTTCGCTTAGGGACTTATTTTTGCCCGTCTCGCGTCTTCTTCACGCTTAAGGTCTTATTTATGCCCGTCTCGCGCATTTTTTGCTTAGGGACTTATTTTTGCCCGTCTCGCGTCTTCTTCACGCTTAAGGTCTTATTTATGCCCGTCTCGCGCATTTTTCGCTTAGGGACTTATCTGTGCCCGTCTCGCATCTTCTTCACGCTTAGGGACTTATTTTTGCCCGTCTCGCGCATTTTTCGCTTAGGGACTTATTTGTGCCCGTCTCGCGTCTTCTTCACGCTTAGGGTCTTATTTTTGCCCGTCTCGCGCATTTTTCGCTTAGGGACTTATTTGTTCCCGTCTCGCGTCTTCTTCTCGCTTAAGGTCTATTTATGCTCGTCTCGCGCATTTTTCGCTTAGGGACTTATTCGTGCCCGTCTTGCGTCTTCTTCACGCTTAGGGTCTTATTTTTGCCCGTCTCGCGCATTTTTGGCTTAGGGACTTATTTGTTCCCGTCTCGCGTCTTTGGCCAGCTTCTGTTTTTTTTCTTCTTCTATTCCTGCAGCATGTCTAAACATGGAGGATTATCATAATACAGAAAAAAACTGGCCTTTCGTTTCATAATGTAGTATTTTCAATTAAGTGGAATAATTGCAGCAAATGTTAAAACAATAATAGCAAATGTTTACCACCAGTACCATTCCAAGTCTTTGTCTTTGAAAAATCTGTAAGGTACGAGTGCTGTGATGTTTTGCTGTCAACCATGGATTGTGCACTAAGTCGTGCCACGGTACCAGCAATCTATCTTCACGAGCTTACCACAGTTGTTTTCGAATGAACCAAGCTCTTCCTGGTTTGCTGCCTTTCACGACGGTGGCTAGTGCCTACCTCGGACACCTGCCTAATTTAATCACAATTGTTAGAGTGGACAAGAAAGTTGAAAACATCGTATGAGAGTACCTCAGATCTGGTTACCACCCTTATGTCCCTACTTGAGTGTGTTTGCAATTTCCGTTGTGCCAAGCACTAACTTGTATTGATACTCCAGAATGCTATGTATAGGGGCTTACAAAGGAGACACATCCTTGATCTCGACACCTTGAGCCGACACATCCTTGTCTTGCTTAAAGGACTCATGAAGCCGACACACTCTTTATATAGATAAACCCTCTTTCACATGTGTGGTTATCAATAGTCCAAGTGTGTGGCTCTCAAGCCACTTCTAGATGGTTGCTAGAGCAGTTCTTGGGCCGAAGGAAGCTTTTGGACACTCTGTCGGACTAGGTCTAGAAGATTCTAGATCGTTCCGCTCAAATCCTGCACTTGGGCGTGCACTTGGATCGTCAAATTTAAATGTGCTCGCCAAAGTTTTTTCTAATGGGAGAAATAGTAGTTTGGATTCCGTGCTCTCTAGCGTTGCTAGCCATTACCGAAAGGGATGACTCGGGTGTTCTTTGTTCGCCTGCATTGTGCTAACGGGGGAATCTTGCGTATGGGTGCTGTGTTCACCTAATTTTCTTCGCTGTCATTTTATCAAAGTAGAGAGCTTATTGGATGCGAGAGCCCCTATCTCATCCAAGGCCTGTCGCTCGTGGGAGCTCCTTAGTCTCCCAAGGTCTGTCGCATGCGGGAGACCATATCTCGCTAAAGGCTTGTCACGCACGGGAGCTCTTGTCTAGCTCAAAGCCTGTCACTCTTCTTGGCTTTGAAGTTCAATTTCACAACGAAGAAGATAAGGTTGCCCATGTTCTAGTCGTGTCACATGCCTATAGTTGTGCAAACTGCTCTGTCGCGTGGCCTTGAGCTAGCTTGGGACAGAGTGCCTGTTGCATGCTTGTAGTCGCGCAAATTTGCAGTGTAGCAAGCACCTTTCGAGCGACAGATTGTTCTGTCACATAACGTCTTGCATGCAACTGAGTATTCAAAAGAGTGGCATCTTTGTGGGATCTTCAATAGTGGTCCCCCTTTCTAGCCATTTTGGCTATCACACGCGTGAGCCACCTCTCGCAGAAAGAGTCTGCCACGTGGAACCTTGTCGCCAAAATTTGTCATATGTGTGCCTGTGGTCGCCGAATTGAAAACACTGCTGTCGCCCATTCCTTGTATTCTATCGCCAGAGATCTTTCAGGTAACAAGTTGGGCTCTGCCCATTCCGTGTACTCAATCACCAGGGAACTTTTGGGCGATAGGCAGGGTTGTAGCCCACTTCTTGTATTCTGCCGTCAGAGATTATTGCCTACCGCCAAATATGTGACTGGTCATAGCCTCAGCTTTTTCTTTCTCTTCTTTTGTTTTTCCATTTTTTGCGGCACAATACCTTTTACTTTTACAGTATTAAGCGTACCTTTACACTATATAGCTCCCTGAGTTCTTCTTTGAAACAATGTTGTCATTCCTGTTCAAAGATGAACTTTTTCTCGAGCGTTGTGTTTAATGGTGTACAGAGTTGCCTAATCTTTTCTCACTTCGGTCACTCTGAATGGCTCGCCCATAGAGTTCTCTCTCCTAGGCAAGTTCCTATATCGGTTGATAAGTGCTTGCTTGCATTGGTCTTAGGATGGCTGTATTCTTACTCATCATTCACATCCATACTCGTGTGGTGGTCACTAACTCGTCTGACCTTTTGTGCATTGCCTGGTTTCCGTTGCTTATCTATGTTCATGTGCACCTGGGCAAACACGAGTTAGCCTTTGAAGTTATGGTGTGTTCCCTGAGGTCTTTGATTGGGGCTTGCCCAATGAAGCTCCATTGGACTTACGCTCGCTCGTTTTGAGCTCTCCATCCAGCTGTTTCCTTTCCTGGGCAAGCTTATATAACATCGTGGGCGTATCTTAGCTAAACCCTTCAGCTTGTTCCATGCTTGCCCATCTAGATCGCTTCTCGCGTCTTGGCACGTGTTTTACCAAGTGAGCCTTGCTGCAGAGGCTGGGCTGTGGTGTTGGTTATGCAATCATAACATGCCACTCAATCGCCGAAAGTGTCTGCTGCAGTGGTCTTGTGCTTGCTTGCATTGGTTGATGCATGGGCGAGCCACTCTATTGCCAAAGTTTCTGTCGTTTGAGCAAGCGAATCTATCGCTAAAGATTCTTGCCGCGAGCGCCCTGTGTTCGCCAACTTTGCTCTATTAGGCGAGCCACTCTATCGTCAAGGGAGCCTGCCACATGCGATCTATGTTTGCCTATTGCTCCACCTCGTCAAGGTCCTACCGCACGAGTACTGTGCTTGCCCATCACTATACCAGGCGAGCTTGGGTGCAGTGGATAAGCTTGTCGCGCTTGAAAGTTGGCTTCACGTGTTTCAGGCTATATTGTCTTATAGGTGTGCTACTCTATAGCCTAGAACCTTGAGTGTGGCAGGCTGGGCAGTTGCTAATCAATGCATTCTATCGCCAAAGTTGTTCGTCATGTGCGTGCAGCAAGTGTAGACCGGTGGCGAGGCGAGGGGGGAGACACAGTTGAATTTTGCATCTCTCCTTCATTCTGCTACTAACACTTCTGCTAACTGTTGTTGCAGTGGTTAAATTGTCCTGTCCGCATTGTAGTTTGCCTTACAGCCTTTACAAGATCATTAGCAGTTGGTTCATGCATGGTTGTTCATTTTAGTTCTGCTGATTGTAACTTTTTGGTGAAGTAATTAATGCTTCTCTTCTTCAAAAAACTTCTGCCACCTCGAAAATTGGTGAAGTAATTAATGCTAGCTGTCATCCATAAAGCTCTCACCCAAGCTCCCGAATGCGAGCAGGTGCGAGAGCCAGACTATCGCCTGTGCAGTCTCTCGCCATACAATCTCTCGCCGTGTTGATAGGTGCGAGAGCCAGTCTATCACCCATGCAGTCTCTAGTCATACAGACAGTTGCGAGAGCCAGCCTGTCGCCCATGCAACTCTCGCCCACGCCGTTTAGTGCGAGAACTAGTCTATCGCCACGCAGTTCTCGCCCAAGTGTCAGGTGCGAGAGCTAGTTGTCGTCCATGAAGCTCTCGCCCAAGCTCACGAATGCAAGAGCCACTCTTTCGCCAAAACTTTGTCGGGGGGCGAGAGCTAGTCTCTCGCCAGTGATGTCTCTCGCCGAAAGCCACTCCGTCGCCCAAGCTTGCTATGGCGAGAACCACTCTCTCGCCCAAAGTCACTCTGTCGCCAAGCTTGTTGTGGCGAGAGCCACTCTCTCGCTCAAAAGCCACTCTATCGCCCAAGCTTGCTGTGGGGAGAACCACTCTCTCGCCCAAAGTCACTCCGTTGCCCAAGCTTGCTGTGGCGAGAACCACTCTCTCACCCAAAGCCACTCTGTCGCCACGCTTGTCTCACATAGAAGCCACTTTCTCGCCAAAACTTTGTCGGGGGCGAGAGCTGGTCTCTCGCCAGTGATGTCTCTCGCCGAAAGCCATGCATCTCTTGCCAAAGCTTTTAGGTGCGAAAGCCTATCTGTCACCCAGTTTGTCGGGTGTGATAGACACCCTCTCGCCAAGGGTCTATCACCCATGCAATTCTCGCCATGCAATCTCTTGCCATGCTGACAGGTGCGAGAGCCAGACTATTGCCCGTGCAGTCTCTCGCCATACAATCTCTCGCTGTGCTGATAGGTGCGAGAGCCAGTCTATCGCCCATGCAGTCTCTTGCCATACAGACAGTTGCGAGAGCCAGCCTGTCGCCCATGCAACTCTCGCCCACGCTGTCTAGTGCGAGAACTAGTCTATCGCCACGCAGTTCTCGCCCAAGTGTCAGGTGCGAGAGCTAGCTGTCGTCCATGAAGCTCTCGCCCAAGCTCACGAATGCAAGAGCCACTCTCTTGGCAAAACTTTGTCAAGGGGCGAGAGCTAGTCTCTCGCCAGTGATGTCTCTCGCCGAAAGCCACTCCGTCGCCCAAGCTTGCTGTGGCGAGAACCACTCTCTCACCCAAAGTCACTCTGTCGCCAAGCTTGTTGTGGCGAGAGCCACTCTCTCACTCAAAAGCCACTCTATCGCCCAAGCTTGCTGTGGCGAGAACCACTCTCTCACCCAAAGTCACTCCGTCGCCCAAGCTTGCTGTGGCGAGAACCACTCTCTCGCCCAAAGCCACTCTGTCGCCACGCTTGTCTCACGTAGAAGCCACTTTCTCTCCAAAACTTTGTCGAGGGCGAGAGCTGGTCTCTCGCCAGTGATGTCTCTCACCAAAAGCCATGCATCTCTCGCCAAAGCTTTTAGGTGCGAAAGCCTATCTGTCGCCCAGCTTGTCGGGTGTGATAGACACCCTCTCGCCAAGGGTCTATCACCCATGCAATTCTCGCCATGCAATCTCTCGCCATGCTGACAGGTGCGAGAGCCAAACTATTGCCCGTGCAGTCTCTCGCCATACAATCTCTCGCCGTGCTGATAGGTGCGAGAGCCAGTCTATCGCCCATGCAGTCTCTCGCCATACAGACAGTTGCGAGAGCCAGCCTGTCGTCCATGCAACTCTCGCCTACGCTGTCTAGTGCGAGAACTAGTCTATCGCCACGCAATTCTCGCCCAAGTATCAGGTGCGAGAGCTAGTTGTCGTCCATGAAGCTCTCGCCCAAGCTCACGAATGCAAGAGCCACTCTCTTGGCAAAACTTTGTCGGGGGGCGAGAGCTAGTCTCTCGCCAGTGATGTCTCTCATCGAAAGCCACTCCGTCGCCCAAGCTTGCTGTGGCGAGAACCACTCTCTCGCCCAAAGTCACTCTGCCGCCAAGCTTGGCGACAGAGTGTTGTTGACGCGAGAGCCACTCTGTCGCCAAGCTTGCTGTGGCGAGAACCACTCTCTCGCCCAAAGCCACTCTGTCGCCCAAGCTTGCTGTGGCGAGAACCGCTCTCTCGCCCAAAGTCACTCTGTCACCAAGCTTGTTGTGGCGAGAACACTCTCTCGCCCAAAGTCACTCTGTCGCCAAACTTGTTGATGCGAGAACCACTCTCTCGCCAAAACTTTGTCGAGGGCGAGAGCTATTCTCTCACCATGCCAAGGGTTGTCGCAAGTTTGTGGCGCGCAAATGACTCTATCGCATGTACCTTGCGCGCGACAGACTATTGTGTTGCGTTAAACTTTGCATGTGACAGACTATTTTGTGGCGTAACTTGTGCACTCTGCCGCAGCCTACGTACCTTGTCATCCGCAGATCGTCTTTCACCATTTTTTATGGCTTTTCTGTTTGTTTCCCACAAACGGCGCCAATTGTTGTTGCCAAAAACAACAAGAAAAGTTTGCTGACGTCAAATCCTCGATCTTCACTTTAGTCTGTCTTCAAGAATTCTGCAAGATAGGAAAAGTCAGAGGGGCGCAGGGGTTTTCCCCTGCGCGCACACTCCGATACTTAAGTCAAACAGGGTTTTGGCAGGGTTTCAGTAGGCAAATAGAGCTTAGGGTTTTAAGAATGATACCTGTGACTTACTTATAAGAGTTATTTTGCGCGTAATTACCTTTAAGCCCCACAGCTTAAATAATAACCCAGTGGATCATTGATAGGCCTTCTGAGTCCTCTTTCCTCTTGGGCTTAGATTATCATTTGGCTCAATGGTCTTCAACTTGATTTATAGAAAAGCCCAGTAATAATTGACCTAGTCCACATTAATATTAATAATTTGTTGCCCTGTATACCATAACCCAATGTAATTTGTTGGCCTTTGTATGCCAAATAAGCACAAAATGATCACTTGTACACATGACATCTATGTGGAGCTCATGTGGCAATTATGACATGATTGTGCACGTGGATGACATATGTCATATTTAAATAAAAAATACATTTTTCAATTTTTTTGAATTTTTTTCTTTTTTTCTCTCTTCTAATCCTCTCTTTCCTTTCTCTTTCCTAATCCTCTGGGCTAATACATCTAGCGAAGTGGCCAAATACGCCATGAGTAAGTTAAAAACATTTGAAAATAGACTAAGTCTGAATCGACCAGGCTTACCTTAAAAGTCAGGTGGATATGACTTATTTTTAGGTCATTTTCAGAATACTTATGTTAGATTCGACTTGATACGGTCATATTTAGTGGCGGAAGCAAAAAATTTATTTAGAGGAGGTTTTACTCATATATATTAAATTATAAAAAATAATGATGATAATAATAGTAATAATTAAAAAAAATTAAAATTTTTGTATCTAGTCATAAATGTGATAAAAGTTTTAATCTTCTTTGATACGATTTTATATTTAGAAAATTATGTAAATAATTTTGTTATTAATGTTTTGGAACATATTTTTTTAAGGTATACAATTAATTTACAATTCAATTATTAATCTCTTATTTTATTTTACAAACAAGTTTTCAATATATTCATTGTTGAAAATACATTACATGTTGTTATAATAATCGATAGAATCAATGTTAGCTCATACAATAAATAAACTAACTAATACACTTTCTCCTTTTCAATCTCTACTATTCTTACAATAAAATCATAAATTCTTTTCAACTTTGAAAATTCTATGCTAGTATATATAAACTTAAACGTTATCTACCAGATGCATTGTTGAAAAAACTTGAATAAAATTGAATAAAATGTATACCTAAATATACATAACATAAAACGTTTTTGGGGGTTAGTGGGGGCTTGAGCCCCCACTTGCCCTTATGGGGCTCCGCCCTTGGTCATACTTGACACTTGTCTGAAAGAAAAAGGAAAGGGGGATCTACAATGAGAAAGGGAAGAAAAAAAAATAGTGAAAACAAAGAATAAAGAAACAAAAAAGGAAAAGAGAAAAATATGTTTTTTAAGAATATTCTATTTTTATATTTAAAAATAATATTTATTTTAAAAAATTATATTTTAGAATTTTAATTTTTTAAAAAAAATGTTGAGAAATGAAGGAAAATTTTCTAAAAAATCTTTTAAAATTTTAAAATGATTTTTTCAAGATAAAAGCATATTCTTAAAAAAAAATTACTTTGTAAATATTTTTCAACTTTATTAATTTATTTTTAAGAGCTTTTATATTTTTAAACTTTATTCATTAATGATATGACATTTTATTATTAATTAACAATATATATAACAATATATAACACTATATGCTCCCAGCACGTAGAATATAAACTCTTTAAAAGCAAGCAACCACTTCTCAACCGCTTGTACTCCATGTAACAATTATATGTACTAATTTACAGTGAAATCACTCTAAATTAACTTTTTTTATACCTATTATTGAATAATAATTTAGAGGAGTAATTGGTTAAAAGAGTTTAACCTTGTGAATTGTTATTTTTAGGCTTAAAAGCCAAAAAAGTTCCAATTTTTAAGGTAAAATGGAATTAAACTCTTAACCTTTTATTGTATTGATATCAGTCCAAATTATTTTTTTTCTCTAAATTAACTCAAAACATATCAAAATCATGGAATTAAGTATAATTCCGTTATATACCGCTACAGCTGTTACTTTTATACAGGTAGATGTTGTGGCTGCTAACAAAAATGACATGGCCATTTATTTTTAGCTTTAAAAAATGTCACGTCATTTTTGTCAGCAGCCACGTCATCTTTAATAGAAAATGTAAGCACCACGTCAGCATCTAGTTGTATAAAAGTAACGGTTGTTAATGGTATTTAATGAAATTATACTTAATTCTATGATTTTGATATGTTTTGGGTTAATTTATAGAAAAATAAAATAATTTGGACTGATATCAATGCAATAAAAAGTTAAGGGTTTAATTCCATTTTACCTTAAAGGTTGAGAGCTTTTTTTGTTATTAAGCCTCATTTTATATATATAAAAAAAACTAATCCATTTAATTTTTACATTCTTTAAATCTCTTTAATAACTTTATAGCTTTTTTTTTTGTTGTGTAACCACAAGTATCAA
Source organism: Heritiera fomes (assembly GCA_032173925.1). Lineage (NCBI taxonomy): Eukaryota > Viridiplantae > Streptophyta > Magnoliopsida > Malvales > Malvaceae > Heritiera > Heritiera fomes. Next base: position 31,702,064 of record JAPDPM010000009.1, on the reverse strand, counting down.
ATCTTGTGTGGGCTGAGATCGGTAAAAGGTAAAACTCTTTAAATAATGGTGATTTTGGGATTCAAATTATATCCAAATGCCTAGAAAAGAAAATTACTTCTGCTTCTTCTACCCCTTTGTTGGTAACTTTATAGCCTTTAATTTAATAAAAATCTCATTGTAAATATATTTTTAATACATATTATACTTTTTTAATTCTTAAAATACAAAAAATCTTAAATATGATAGTCTTTTACAAATTAACATTTTGAAGTGTTTTCTAATTCTTCAATATTATGTAATAATTTTGTATTTTTATCAAATTATTAATTTGCATAATAATTGGGATTGAAATTCTAAGCTAAATTCTAAAATAAAATTATTAATTATTAAAATAGAGAGGTTTATTAAGTTTTCAATTGACTCAAGTCAGGACAATAGTTATTTATTAATTTAAAAAAGTTATTAATTTAGAAGAAATTAATTTATAGGGTTTTACTGTATAAATTATATTTGCTGACACAATATGCAGACATGGCATAAAATTATGACGTGTCATCCTTGGATTAATCATCCGCCACGTCATCAATCGGATTAACGATGTTGAGCTGATCCTTGCGTATGACATGTAGAGTGTGGAGATATCTTTTGATATATAATACAACTAACGTATTTCGGTATTTGGACTTTTTAAAATGCAAATATCAAAATAAAAAATTGCTCTAAACAGCGACCAAACAGTAACCTTGTAAAGAGAACGAGTAACATGTGAAGTCTTCTCTGAACTTGGTTCCCATTTTTGTCTTTTTTAATATTTTCTTCTGCAGTTCCTCTCTCTATATAAAGAAGCGTCTTTAGTCTACACGATTTCAGAGATTGTGTATCTTATATATTTCTCTGGTTGTTTGTGCAAGTGATAAAATTTATTTTCCTAGACAGAAAAGACTGAAAAAGCAGGGTTTTGTTCTTTGTATTTTTACTTTGCAGAAGCGAAGATGGTTCCAACTGGCTTCAGATTCAACCCCACCGATGAAGAGCTTATCGACATCCTGAACCAGAAAGTAGCTCGGAATACTGTAATGGCGCCGCCTTTGGATTTCATTGTTGAAAGAAATATTTATGAATTACAGCCGCAAGATCTTCAATGTGAGGCATTTTTCCTTCTTTATTATACTATAACTATTTGTCTGGTAGCTTTAATGCGGACCTTGAATCTCTTATTTTTCTGGTTTAATTATCTATGTTACTAATTATTGGCACATTAAAGTCCAACATTTACCACGTAAAGCTATCAGTCGGGGATCATGTCTGAGCGTGCGAGGGAACAGAATCCCGTGTTTCATGGAGCATGCATTCAGACCAACAATCATTCTTCCCATGTTTCATCCATCGCTCACTTGCCATGGCTCTCAAAATCCAACAATTCAACTTTCATTTCTAGTTGCTTTCTTTCTACCAATTACTACTATAGCCATAGCAAAACTCAGGACATAGGGAAGTTTTTCCGATAGATTGAAATTTGTTTCTCGCATGAACATGAACATATGGTTCAATAATATAATTGCATGTTCTTTTAACTCTCTTCTTTGAATAAAACAAAAAGTATTTCTTAGACTCATATATATGTGCTTTGTGCAGGGACTCAAAGTGTGGGATTAAACAAGAACGAAAGGTATTACTTCTGTAAGAGGGAGAGTGATTCAAGAGAAGTGGCGGGTCGAGGATGGTGGAAGGCAACAAGCCATGTGAAGACAATTTCTGTTAATGGCCAAGCGGTGGGTTACAAACGACCCCTAACATTTCACAGGTTTAGGGATAACCAAAGCAAGCGCAAAGATGCGATCAAGACTGACTGGATTATGCATGAATATGGCCTTCACTCTATTCCAACGGTTTGATAATAATTCTCTACTTTTTCTAAACTAGTATGAAAAACGATTTCTTATGGTTTATGGTTTCCACAACATACTTTTAACTTTTTAGAATTTTTATACCATATTTCCACCTATAGCTTGACTTTCTTTTTCACATTCAAGAGTATTGGAATTGTGTCAAACTATTAATAATTTTTTAATATCTAAGGATTTTACGTTTCCGACAAAAAGAATCTTAAACCATGTTAATTTTTTGTTCTTGTTTGCATAGGAGTGGAGACTCTGTAAGATTAAGTACAAAGGAAAAGAGGGGCTTAAAGAAGACATGATGGATAGTATCAGCGACAATATTTGTCCGCCATCGATGAATTCAGAAGCTGGAAGTAGTAGTAGTTCCATAAATCCCATGCAGTTGGAGTACTTTGCTGTTGAGGAGGATCAGCGACAGCAACAGCAGCAGACATTGCTGCCGCCATTACCTCAAAACAATGATTATGAAAATTATTTTCTGCCAAACTCGAACATCATGGGAATATTTGATGATCAGCGGCAGCAATTAGCGCAGCAGCCTCCCTCATCATTTGATTTTCCAAGTTCTTCGATGCCAATTCTTACACCAAGCTATAATCATCACTTTGCCCAACAAGACAACCAATCAGACCCTACGGATCAAACATTTCCAGAGCTGTGGTCCTGGGAGAATTGGCATTAATTAATACATCGTTTATAGAATGAAGCGGCCCAGCTACTATAAGTTAGTTCGTGGAATCTGGGTTTTAAAATCAAACTAATTCATGCAGTAATTATCATTAGGTTTGGAGCTTAAATTTTAATATTTATATTTACTTTTTCTATTCCAAGACTATGATCTCTTTTGTATAAAAAAATAAAAGAAATATTTTTTTTAAACGATGATGTGATCTAGTGATATAGTTTTTTTAGTTTTAACTGGATTTGTTTTCTAATTTAAAATAGCAAAAAACAAGTGCAACGCATCTAATTAATTTTTCCAATTAAGGGGTTTTAGTTATCCCACAAATAAAATGATTTAATCTCCTTTTCTTCATGCAATATATAGCAAGAAAATATAATTTGAAGACCAAATATTGTGTATCTAACTGATTGGAGGCCCCAAACAATTATTTATATTAATTTTTTTCTCTTTCTCTAACTGCATTCTTCTACAAATGGATAACAATACCAAGGCAATTAACCATCAAGGTTGAGTCTATTGATTGTTACTGTTCAATAGGAGGGATTAGATCTAAAATTTGATTCTCTACTCTCTTATTATACCTCCTATAAACCGGAAAAAAAAATTAACAAGACAATTGTGGTAACGTAAAAAAACCTTACAGTAATGTCAACGTAAACCCATATGATTAATCATAAATTTAGTGTCATTATGTATAAAATATGTTAGAAGTATAATAAACATATAATAATAAATATAAACACATTTTATACCAAAATTATCGTGTATTACATCTATTGATTCTAATTTTACATTTATTTACATGTCTTTATCATACTTTTAATGTATTTTACGCCTAATGACATTAAAACTGTTAGATTTCGTAAAGCCTCCTTGATGGTGGATGAAGATGAACCTTGAGTGCTTCCAACACTTTGATCTTTGAATTCTTTGTTGAACTTTGATAAAACACAAACACATGCATAAATGACTTAATATATGCTGTTAATGTCACTTTCCTTAGGTTTGTTCCACTCCCATCAGTTACGGTATGTAACAAGGATTTATTCAATAGTCCTAGGATACAGTGAAACTATTATTTGAAATCACATTGCACTTGTGAATCAAATCACTGACAAATACAAAAGTATATTTTCTGCAGTAAACAATGTTCGAGATACTTGTTTCTACTTTGAAAATAAGAGAAAAGGGAGACAATATCACAAATTTGATATTCCTTTTGTGTTTTACAAGGGTATATCAAAATAAACCTTAACATCTCTATTTATAAATATTCAATCCAAGAGTTGTGTCATCACAACCAAATGTTGTTATAAACACCCTATTTTGTCAAAAGGCTTATACGGTGCATTACTAAAAATCTGAGTCTATAATATGAAAAATTGATTTTCTTAAGGCTTGAGAAATGGTTATGAGAATGTGGAAATGTCTCGCCCAATTTAATTTGTAATTTGTAAAGGCTTTATACAGTGCATTACTAAAAATCAAATATAATTCTAGTTTATACTTAATGGTTAATTAGTTTTAGGAAGCATTTTTTTGGTCCTTTGCATTTGAAATTACATCTACACATTATGAGCAAGAAAAAAAATGAAATTACATCTGCACATTTCTCATTGGGTAATTTCATACTTGAGGCTTCTCTTTCACGCGTCAGCTTGCATTCGTTTCTTTTCTCTTGAAAACACCTTATCTCGGTACTGACGGTCACTAATGTTTCTTTCAAGTCCTCAGCCGCGTCTCTCCACCCATTTCGCTTTTGGTTGAGCCTCTAAATCTTCTTATTTTGGCGCCTTATCTCCCTTTTAAGCCTTTTATTTTCATGTTTCAGTTCTTTTTTCCGCACTAGTAATTTCCTTTTAGTTTTCTTTCATCTAACCTTCAAATCATGAGAAGATACAAAGTGGAATTGGTCTTCCATGGATAAAAATGACTGTTACATGACCAATATTAATTAAAAATTATATGAATGGATGATGCATGAACATGTTTTGTGTATATATAAAAAAAAAGTTTCATGACTTACATTCGTGAGTCATTCAAAAGCAATATATGTGTCCTAAGCAAAAGGTTTTTCTATATTAGCATGACCCTGTCTTAAAGTTGGCCCCATTATGTTACACTACATGCTTGGTTTTGGAGGATTTGGATTTAAAGGTTTTCAAATTGCTCGTCACTGATGTTCACAAAAAACTAGTATGTTACCCTAATCTACACCCACAATATAGGCTACAAGTAGAAAGGGTTCAATTTGAATAAAAGTATTTCATTATCCATGGCAAAGGTTAACACCACACAAATATGTACTTATTCACTCCTAAGAAGGATACAATTCGGGTGTAGAGCTCATGTTATGTAGATGCGAGTCATAGTGAGCATAAAACAACAAATCATAATCATAAAACTAAATAATGACATAGAGAGACATCAAATTTTAGACAATCAAATGAAACCTAGGACAACATCAAAATTAATTATTGGCTCAACCCTAGAAAAACTTAGCAGAGTAGTTACGTTGTCATAATGTATTAAGTTTTAAAAACCTAATAGCTAAACACAAACTAACTTATTAAGTCAATTAATTAAATAATTAAACTAATTAAATAATTAATTTAATTAAACTATGTAAATTAAACATAATCAAAGAATTTAAAATAATTAATCTAAATTGAACTAAATCACATAAAATCAAGAAATAAAACAACAACAAAAAAGAATTAATGGTCTGAGCACGTTGTAAGATAAGAAGAGAGCTTAGTTGGAAGCCTTGCATGTTCCTTGCCCACAATTATCAAACGAGCAAGCAATATCTGCAACATCATAAGGAGATGGGCAACGGCTCTGGTGGTTCAAGATTTGTTGGTTGGAGGAAGGTCTTCACGGTTTTTGTAAACAATATTCCCCCAAACGTTCACTGGAGATGGTTGAAGCAAATTTTTCAACACTTTGGAAAGGTTGTGGACGTTTTCATCCCATCAAAAAGAAGTAAGAGTGGCAGAAAGTTTGGCTTCGTTAGATTTGTTGATTTCTTTGGAGCTAGAAGGGCAGTGAAGATGCTGAATGGTTCTTGGCTTCTGGATTTCAAGATTGGTGTAAACCATGTTAAATTCCAAAGCCGTTCTTCTTTTTGGAGGAAAACCCAACCACAAAGGAATTCTTTTGTTAATGGTAATCATGATGAGCCTTCTTCATCTAATAATCCTTCGATGGCCCAAGTTCCTGTACCTAGAGATAGGAATAAGGCTAAAAATGATCAGGTCACTACGTCAAATGGGAAATCTTATTTGCAGGCCCTCCTTTCCAATCCCAATATTCAGGCAAAAGATCGGGCTGATGGTGTGCATCCTATTAAATCATGTGAAGCTGGTTCTTTCGAGGAAGCAATTCATAAACTTGATCTTTGTGTTGTTGGAACCACTACTGGATTTTATGAAGCAGTGAGACTTCAAGAGAATTTTAAAATGCAAGGTGTTTTCGATCTTTCAGTTAAAAAACTCTCTGGAAGACAGTTCTTGATCATGTTTGATGATCGTGAAATGTTTGAAGCAATGAAGGCCTCTGATTGGTCGTGGCTCAAGGAATGGTTTGAAGAGGTGGAGGTTTGGTCCGATAATTTTAGTCTCAGATTCAGAACAACCTGGATAACCTGCTTCGGTGTTCCTCTGCATGCTTGGAACCTTTCTACTTTCACGAACATTGCAAATTTATGGGGCGATTTTGTTTCACTGGACGGTTCCACTCTCAAGTTTAACGACTTTAGCAGGGGTGCAATGTTTATTATGACCGATCATTTAGAAAAAATTGATGAGGTTATTCTTTTGGAATGTGGTCAGAAGTCTTTCCCTGTTCGAGTTACAGAAGTTGGATCTGACGTTATTTCACTTTTCCATTGTTGTTGTAAAAACTTCAAACTGGATGAAAATGCAATTAGAAGGGAGTCTGTGTCGTGTTCAGGTAGCCTCTGCTATTCTGTGGAAGATCATGTTGAAGATGAAAAGTCGACTTCAAAATGTACGGGTAGCAGTAAAGAATGTTCTGATTCCCAACCAAAAGATGTTGCGCTAGGTGTGGGTATCGAAGATGACTGCATGGGCTCCGAAAACGATGATGTCGTAAATGTCAACATGCAAAAAGAAATTATCTTTGACAATGTTCAAGATGGAGTTACTGTCAACTCACCTGTCCCGAGAAAAGAGGCGGAAGATCTTGATGATTTAAACAAGACTTCAGAAGGGTTTAAGGAGGTGTCTGCAAATGATTGTGGGTCTGTTCCTTTAAAAAAAAATATGTTGCTCCTTGATGACAGTGACTCTGATGGACCGAATCAATCTCCAAAGATTGTTGGTAAGCCTCAACATCCTCTCGGCCAAAGGAAAGTCAAAAGTCTAGTTGATATTGAAGATGCCATTTTACGTAAACTCTCCAAGAACACTAAAACGTCAAAAAGTCGTAATAGAGTTTCTCGTCTTTATAAGAAAAAGAAACATGGATCAGTCTCAATGAAAATAGCAAGTGAGTCCCTTTCTGATGGGGATTTCTTAAACAGATTCAATGTTTTATCCAAGGAGGCTGAAGATGCGTGGAGAATTGGGAAGGAGCTAGGTCTATCTGCAAACTGTGAAGATACTACAGTCATTGAAAGTTTGAAAGAACTGATTCAAGCAGATTAAGGCTCTGTCTTCGCTTTGGGCATTTTTTGATTATTTGTTTTGTTTGTTTTGATTTTACAATGAGGATTCTATGCTGGAATATAAGGGGTTTAGGGAATGGTCCTAAAATTCGAGTTTTAAAGAAGTTGATTCGGTCTTACAGAATTGATATGGTGTTACTTCAAGAAACTTTAAAGGACTGGTGTAAATATTCATAATCTTTGGGGCAATATGATTTTGACTACATCTTCTCTCCCTCAAGTGGACATTTTGGTGGCTTGATTCTTATTTGGGATAAAAGCTGCTTCATGATGAGCCATTCTGTGATCTCAAATAGACTTCTTCCTTCTCAGTGTAAATGTCCTTGGTGCCATGTCTGTGATGAGGACACTAATCATGTTCTTTATGCTTGTCCCTATTTATCCAAATTTTGGTATCCTTTTTTGGAATGGTGGAAGAGTAGATGGTGTTTTCCAGTCTCAATTATTCAGTTCCTCCTTCGGTGTCTGATTGTCCTTTCTTTGGTGATTTAAGATCTTAGTGGTTAGTCTCTGTCTCTGCTGCTACATGGTGGTTTATCTGGCTTCAACGAAATGATGTTATCTCTGCTCCCTGCAAAGCTCTGTAAAGCAAATTTGGTGTGGCAACCTCCTGATCAAAATTTTCTCAAAGCAAAAGTTGATGGGTTGACTCGTGGAAAACCAGCACCTGCTGGTAGTGTGGTGTCTTTCGAGATTCATCTGGAAATGACTCCAACAGGTTTGAATGACTAATTGTTGAATCTGACTCTAGAGTAGCTCTTGGTTAGAGAGATTAATGGTTTGGCAGATTCCCTAACCAAGGCGGGAGTGGACAGGAACGGTGATTTTATTGCTTGGCTATAGTTTTCTTTTGTTTTCCAGGATTGTCTCTTTGTACTGTTGGGATTTGCTTTGTTCTGGTGTGATTTTGTCTTTTGTACCGTTCGACATTTCTTTGCATCTTAATAAAACTCATCACTTGGCTGAGCAAAAAAAAAATAAAAAAGAATTAACATATGATTGCATCTACTGGCGAGTTCATGTAGGTCTTCTTTCAGGTCGAGTGCAAATCTTGTTGAAGAGTACCGAAACCATGTTATTCCCATGCTGTAAAAAAACAAATTTCCTTCATTTTATCTTTAAGTCCTTTTATGCATCTCTAAATAGCTTTCTCTATTCTCTCTCTAGCTTTTCACAGAAAACCCAAAACTAGCCGTCGAGAAATACTTGATACCTTGAATCTCGCATCAACCACCGTTGATCTCCATATATGGCAACCAAAAGTTATTCAAATTTTCTAGAAAAACTCTTTGTAAAACCTTAAATTGGTATTCAAAGCCTAAATTTCCTAATTCCTTTTCTATTGTTGTAGATCTGAAAACGTTAGAATGCCTTCTGCTAGAACCTGATTTTAGTTCAAAAACCTAAGACCTTTTGGCTTGAAATTTTGTATCTACTTTACTAATGACTGTGGCTTGTGTTGCATGCATGTCTGGTATTCGTTAAACTTGTTTGGCTGTTAGGCTTATGAATGCTTGGCTGATTGATCTCATTGCTAACTGTGTTTGTGCTTTATTTCTTTATTTTCTTTCTAAGGGTTGATGATGGTTTTGAATTGCTGAAACCTAAAATGAAAAGAAATTCTCTTTTAGATAAGTTATTGCCTAGGTTTTCGGTTTTTTTGGTTGCTAAGGCTTAAAAATACTGTTGTGTTTCTCTAATTCTGGTTCTTCCCTAGGTCTTTCTTTTATTGTATTTTTTTTATGTGTCTTAGAATAAAATTTTTTTGAAAACTTTGTCACAGCATTATAAGGATCACAGCAGCAATACTTCATCTCAGCAGCATTATGGTTATAGCAATAGCAACTCTTCATCACAGCAGCAACGGATCTCTAACAAAAAATCCTTCTCGCTCCTCAGGAATGGAGAAAGGCTAGCTCATTTTTTGTAATTGTTAGCATGAGGCTAAGAGTTAGTTATTAGTGGATAATTTTTTGTTTAGATTTTTGAGCTTTTCTAGTAGCTCCTGGTAGCTTCTTTTAATTACTATATAATTTGTACATGCTAAACTAGTGAATATCAATGAAACTCAATTCAGCTTTAATCAAATAAACACTTGTAATATGGTCCATTTGGCTATTGTTTTTTATGCTTTTCTTTCATTTTTCTTCCTTTTTCTCAGTAGCCAAACACATTTTACCCGATGGCACAATCTACTACTAAACCAAAAGATAATCCTACAAGTCTCTATTATTTGCATTCCAATGAAAATCCTTTTTTAACATTGGTTTCTTCTCCTCTTCATAGATCCAACTATCATTCCTGGTCACGGGCTATGCAAATGGCCTTACTCTTTAAAAACAAACTTAAATTTGTTGATGGATCCATCAAGGTTTTAGCACAAGACGATTCCCTTTATCTTCCCTAGGAACATTGTAATAGAATGGTTCTCTCTTGGTTGATTCATTCTCTGACTCCCTCCATTGCTAGATTATAAGTTGGTTCGATAATGTAGAGGTTTAACAAGACCTTAAAGATTGTTTTGCATAAGGAGATTCCTTCCGGATTGCAGAGTTACAAGAAGAAATATATGCTTTTCAACAAGGTTTTCTTTCTGTAACTAAGTATTTCACTAGTCTCAAAACTCTTTAGGATGAGTTACTAGTTCTTAGGCCTATTCCTCCATACACTTGCACTACAAAGTGTTCTTGTTTGGCTCTCCCTACTGTCCGAGCCTATCAACAATTATATTGTATTATACGATTCTTAAAAGGTTTGAATGACAATTTTGCTATTGTTCGCTCTCAGATCATGTTGATGGAGCCACTTCCAGCCATTAATAAAGTATTTGCCATGGTCATTCAACATGAAAGGCAACTTCATGCCACTTCTCTTTCACATCCATCTAAGCCAGTTGTTTCTTGAAAGGACACTCCATCTAAGAATAGGCCTAAGTGTGCTTACTATGGATCTTATGGCCATACAATAGATAAATGCTTTAAGAAGCATGGCTATCCACCAAGCTTCAAACCTAAGAAGAGGGAACCTACAGTCAATCACTTCTAGGGCATCAATCAAACAGTTTCTGAGCCAGTTCTTTCTAAGGCTTTTAGTTCTACATCTTTGCATCAGCCACCAGCTTGTGACAACTCTGTTTTTACTCTAGGGCAGTACACCAAACCTCTAAGTTTAGTTCAACCTTCTGCATCTCTTTCACCAGAACCTTCATCTTCCATAAATGTTATTTCCACTTCCATTTGCAACATGATAGGTACATTCCCTTTCCTTACAAATTCTGCTACAACCTTTTGGATTATAGATACCGGTGCTACAGATCATGTCACTTGTTCTATTGATTTATATACCACTTATAAACCTATAACTAATACCTTTGTTAGACTTCCTAATAACCAGAAGGCTATTGTTGCACACATTGGTACCATTCAATTTCTTCTTCTCTGATCCTTGAAGATGTTTTTCATGTGCCAAGTTTTTCATACTATTTACTTTCAGTTAGTAAATTGATTTCTAATAATGCCTATTCTCTAACCTTTCAATCACATGTTTATTATATCCAAGACCTTGCTAGTGAGAAGATGATTGGTTTTACTAGAGAAGTTCATGGCTTATTTCATCTTCTCCATCCTATGCATTATGCTTCTACAAATCTTTACCACTCCAGTGTTATCTCTCCTTCCAATATATGGCATTATAGACTAGGACATGCTTCTAATTCTCGGCTTAAACTTTTACAAACTCTTGATAGCTCTATTCATGTTGATGTGATTGTACTCTTTGTGATGTATGCCATTAAGCAAATCAAAGAAAATTTCCTTTCTGTGATAGTTCTTCTCTTACCAGCTCCTGTTTTGATTTAATTCATATGGACATCTAGGGTCCCAGCCCTTATCCTTCATTATCTGTCATTATCTGGTTTTCTTTATTTCTTAACCATTGTAGATGACTATAGTAAAGCTACATGGACTTTTTTAATGAAGTCTAAGTCTGAAGTTCATCACATTGTACAAAGTTTTTTTATGCATTTGTTGAAACCCAATTTTAGACAAAAATCAAGTGCATTCCTAGTGATCAAGGTCAAGAATTCAAAATGGTTGATTTCTTTGCTAGCAAAGGCATAATACATCAAACATCCTGTATTTCCACCCCACAGTAGAATAGTAAAGTTGAGAGGAAGCACTAATACATTTTAAATGTGGCTAGAGCCCTTCGATTTCAAGCTAAACTTCCTATATGTTTTTGGGCTGATTGTGTTTCTCATGCTACTTAACTTATAAATAGAGTTCCTACACCTATCATACATAACAAAACACCTTATGAAATGTTGTTTCATAAACCTCCTTAATACAATTTTCTGAGAGTATTTGGCTATTTATTCTTTGCATCTACAATTCCAGTTTATAGGAACAAGTTTGATTCAAGAGCTCGGAAATGTATTTTTCTTGTTTTGTACATGGCATTAAAGGTTATAAGTTGTATGATATTCACACACTTGAAGTTTTTTGTTCTAGAAATGTCATATTCTATGAACATGAATTTCCTTTTGTATCCATACACTTTTTTTCCCCAGCTACATCTATTCCACATTCTAATTCTATTTTTCTTATCATTCCTCTTAATTCTTCCATGCTTGATAATTTCACATCTGATATACAACCCAATTCTGTCTCATCTCAGTCTCCAAATACTGAGATTCCCAATGTTCCTAAAAATCCAATAGGCATCGACAAATTCCTCCTTATTTGCATGAATATAGTTATGAACTTCCTAGCCACTACTCTTTACCTCTTGTAAGAAGGTCTTCACCTCATACTATCTCTCAAGTTCTTTCCTATTCCCATCTTTCATCAAAACATAGAACTTATTCCACTACTCTTGATTCCTTAAATGAACCACAGATACAAACAGACTGTCAAACATGCTTGTTGGAGAGATGCCATGCAGTTAAAACTACAAGCTTTACAAGATAATTTGACTTGGGAACTCATTAACCTTTCTCCTGGGAAACATGCCATAGGTTGCAAATGGGTGTACAAGGTCAAGCTTAAAGCAGATGGTACACTTGATAGATACAAAGCAAGTTAGTGGTTAAGGGCTATACCCAGCAAAAGGGTATAGATTATCTGGATACTTTCTCACTAGTAGCTAAATGAGTACAATCCGAATGCTTCTTGCTTTGGCTACAGCTAAGAATTGGTTTTTGGAGCAATTGGATATCAATAATGCATTTCTTCATGGAGAGTTACATGAAGAAGTTTACATGAATTTGCCACCTGGTCTTACATCTTCTAAACCAAACAAATTCTGTAGGTTATTGAAATCCTTATATGGGCTCAAACAATCCAACAGGCAATAGAATGCAAGGCTTACTGGTTTCTTATTGCAATCTAGTTTCTCTCAAGTATCTTCAAATCCTTCTCTGTTTGTTAAGAATTCAAATTCTTCTTTCATAGCACTACTTGTGTATGTAAATGATGTGATCCTTGCAAGGAATAATTTTCATCAAATCACCTCCATCAAACAAATGTTGCATGTTCAATTTAAGATAAAAGACCTTGGTCCTTTAAAATATTTTCTAAGGTTAGAGGTTACTCGATCTTCTGCTGGTATCAACATCTCATAATGCAAATATGCCTTAGATATATTGTCTAAAAGAGGTTTCTTATCTTGCAAACCTGTTTCTTCTCCCATGCTACCTATTGCTAAGTTACACAACAATGACAGTGCACCTATCGAGGACATCCCTACTTATAGGAGATTGATTGGAAAATTCTAGTACCTTACTTCCATGAGGCCTGATATAACATATACAACCTAGCAGTAGCTTGTTGCTACTCATCGAGTTCTTAGGTATATTAAACATGCACCTGGTCAAAGTTTATTTTTCCCAACTCATTCAGACTTCAGTTTAAAGGCATTTTCTAACTGTGATTAGGCCTCTTACATGGATTTTAGGAAGTCAGTTACAAGATATTGTGTTTTTCTTGGATCTTCTCTCATTAATTGGCGATCCAAGAAACAAACCACAGTTTCTAGGTCTTCCTCTGAAGTTGAATATAGAGCTTTAGCTTTCACTACTTGTGAGCTCCAATGGCTTCTTTATCTGTTGAGAGATCTCTATATCCCTCATCCTAATCTTATTCTACTGTTTTGTGATAATTAATCTACTATGCATATTGCCAAGAACCTAGTATTTCATGAACGCACCAAACACCTTGATATAGACTGCAACATAGTCAAAGAAAAACTTTAAGGTGGTGTTATTCATCTGCTTCCAGTCAAATCGCAGATCAGTTAACTAACTTGTTCACTAAAGCATCACACCCTACTGTGTTTCATTCATTTTTATCCAAGCTAGGAGTTCAAAACTTGTACTCTCCAACTTGCAGGGTGTATCATAGCATTATAAGGATCACAGTAACAGTTCTTCATCTCAGTAGCATCATGGTTACAATAGTAGCAACTCATCATCACAGCAACAACGAATCTCTAGCAGAAGATCCTTTTAGCTCTTCGGGAATGGAGAAAGGCTAGCTCATTTTTTGTAATTGTTAGCATCAGGCAAGGAGTTAGTTATTAGTGGATAGTTTGTTGTATAGATTTCTGAGCTTTTCTAGTAGCTCATCGTAGCTTCTTTCAATTGCTATATAATCTATACATGCTAAACTAGTGAATATCAATGAAACTCAATTCAACTTTACTCAAATAAACACTTGTGATAGACTCATTAAAGCTCAAGGATCGAATCTACTAGGCATGTCCGATCTTTCATACCATTTTAAACTTTCCTTTTTTGATTTTTCTTGAAATTCAAGATTTATTTTCAATGTCAAAAAATTTAGTTCACCTTCTTTCAAAAAGATCTCGAGTCCATTCTCACATTTTTTTTGTATTAGTTATTTTTCTTTTCATCAATAAAAAGAAATAAATAAGAACTAAAATAAAAAAAATAAAAGGGAAATAAAGAAATAAGTAAGAATTAACAAATAGAACATAAAGAATGTGATACGATCTGAACTGATGAAGCTCCTCAAATGGTTGCAACCAAACCCACTGCACCAAAAAATGAAATGAACTTGTCTTAACAAAATCCGAAAATTTCATATTCATGAAGAGACAGAAGAACTGTCAAAAGAATAGAAGAATTAAGTGAAGAAGGGTTTGTAGAGAAGAGAAATTTGTAGAAACTATTGTATTCTCATCTATATCAATCCCACACATTTTTGTCCCACTTAAAGACATCAAGCACAACTAATACACGTGACTCTCTGACCATACTTAATACTAATTAGCTAAAATTTAATTTTTTGTTTACTATTTACTAAAACGACTGTGTTTCAACTCCATTTCAGCTAATACTAGATAGACCTACATCAATACCCCTTTCTTCAAATCATCCTTGTCCTCATGGATGAACATACATCATACCCCTTTCATCAAATCATCCTTGTCCTCATGGATGAACATTAGAGCATAATCTTCTGACTTATGAGCTTGTTCCTCCACAACCAAAACTTCCACTTTTGTGTCCTACCCTATCTCACCTGTTGTCATAACAACCTTGTTGAATGCATCCTCAAATTCATGAATGTTTTTTTTTCCTTCTCATCATAACCTCTCACATTTTGCTTAACAGTTTCCAATTCATCATCACCATCCGATTCATTACTACTCAACAATTTCACATCCACCAATTTTTTATTCACTTTACTTTCATACTTTTTAAGTCCACCAAATTCTCTGTATCTCTCATTCACATTAATTTCATTTTTATCATTCAACTTATTCCCATTCCCTTCAACATGCACATGCCCATCCCTATCAGCCATATTAACATCATTTTCCTAATTCAAATCCACATTACCATTCTCTGTATCATTCAAATCTCATCCCTCTGAATCATTAAAGGTAGGTGTTGGATGTTTATTAAAATTCTCAATCACAACAACATCATCATATACGTAACATACACCTTTACCAACTTCAATTGGTTTAAGAAGAGCATTTGGAATGTCATTATCAATTTTTTTATGAATATGTTCTACATAAATATTTATAGTCTTATCCATCCTTAACTGACTAGCAAATTCTATCATATCTCGATCAACTTTTATTAAAAATTCAACCTTGTACTAAGTGTTTTACCAAAATCAATATAGTAAACTTTTAACCCATTCAATAAATCATAAGCTAAAGACTTCATTATTTCTAGTATTGTCTAGTAATACATTCAATCAGGTCATTCATCAAATTCATTATTAACCCATTCTCATATCTCAATGTTGTACCAACTTTTTTTGAAACTTCCATCATGGTTTATCTTACTTTGAAGAGTTCCCGGCTCATAGTAACAAAACTAATAACAAACAATGTCATGAAATAAATAAATAAATAAATAATCTAAATGGTACTTAAAAAAACTACTATTTCACATTTAATCCTGCAACATAGATTATGACACTTTTTATTGAGGTTGACTTTAATGAACATGTAGGTACTAATAGAGAGGGTTTTGAGCATGTATATGGGGGGTTTTAGTTATGGTATAAGAAATGAGGGTAAAGATGCTATCCTAAATTTTGCGTTATCTTATGATCTAACTCTAGTGAACACACTGTTTAGGAAGAGAGATTCTCACCTTATAACCTTTAGAAGTGAACTAAGAGTAAGGCAGATGGATTTCTTTTTGACTAGGAGGAGGGATAGGAATAGATGTCTGGATTGTAAAGTTATCATAAGTGAGAGTGTTACCATGCAACATAGACCCCTAGTCTTAGATATGAGAATACATAGACAACATTGAAGGAACCAACAAAAAGGAATTGAAAGGATTCGATGGTGGGAGCTAAAAGAATAGCATGTAGTATGTAGAGATAGTTGGATTCAGAAAGAGAACTGGACAACATGAGAGAACCCACATGTACTTTAGAATAAGATAGCAAAATGCATTCAAGAGATAGGCAAAGGGACACTAGGAGTATCAAACGGAAGAGCTCCGATTAGAAATGATGCAACATGGTGGACTGCAAAAGTAAAAAAAAAATGTTATAAAGACTAAGCAAGAGTGTTATAAGGCTTTAAGGAACAAAATATAAGTTAGCTAAAAATGAGACAGAGAAGGCCGTGGCAAAAGCTAAAGTCAAATTTGTGAAAGAGATTTATGACAAGTTGGACACAAAGGAAGGAGAGAAAAATATATATAGATTGGTACAAGTAAGAGAAAGGAAGAGTCGGGGCTAAAGAGTCATGAAATGTATTAAGGATAAGCATCAAGAAATTTTGTTAAAGACAACGACATTAAATACAGATGGCATGATTATTTTGACAAATTATTTAATGATGGACAAAATCAGAATTTGGATAATATTTCGATGCCATTTGAGGATTTGAATCGGTGTTTTATGCGCAGAATCAAAGACGTAGAGGTAAAAAAGGCACTAAAAAAAATAAAGACCGAAAAAGCTGTTGAACATGATGACATTTCAATTAAAGTTTGGAAATGTCTTCAAGATGTAAGAGTTAGGTGGTTGTCAAATCTTTTTAATAAGATTTGGCATAATAACAAAATGCCAGAGGAATGGACAAAGAGTGTCTTCATACCTCTTTTAAGAATAAAGGAGATATTCAAAGTTGCACCAACTACTGAGCTATAAAATTGATGAGTCAGTGTGATGAAGTTATGGAAGAGAGTAATAAAACAAAAATTAAGAAAGGTTGTAGAGATATCAGAGAATCAATTTGGATTTATGCTTGGTCAATCAACTATGAAGGCAATGCATTTGCTTAGACAACTTATGGAGTGTTCTTGAGTATTGGGTAAAGATCTTCATATAATCTTTAATGACTTGAAGAAAGCATATGATAAAGTGTATAAGAAGGTATTGTGGTGGACCTAAATGAAGAAAAGAGTTCCAGTGAAATACATTAAACTAATTAAGGACATGTATGGTGATGCAAGGACACATGTAAGGACAAACAAGTGAGTTCCCTATCACAATAGGATTACATCAAGGGTAAACACTAGGTCTATTCTTGTTTGCTATTGTAATGGACGAAATGATCCCAAATATATCCAAGATAAGGTGCCTTGGTGTATGATGTTTGTAGATAATATTATCCTTTGTGCTGAGACTAAAGCGGCGATCAACGCGAAGTTGAAAATATGGAGACAAATCCTAAAATCAAGAGGGTTTAAACAAGTATAGTGAAAACTAAATACATAAAATGTAAATTCAATTCAAACAAAGAGGAATAGAATGTTGTAATGTTAGATGGGGTGGTGAAGTGGGAGTATTTTCGATATCTAGGATCGATAGTACAAATGGATAAAAAGACTGATGGTGATGTGAACCATGGGATCCAAGTTGGATGGAGTAAGTGAAGAAGTATCACAATTGTGGTGTGTGATAAAGGTATTCTTATATGGTTGAAAGACAAGTTGTATAGGATAGTTGTTAGACCAACATTGATATATGGTAATGAATATTAGGCGACTAAGAGATTACATACACAAAAAATGAGTGTAGTTGAAATACAAATGTTGTGGTGGATGTGTGGATATATAAGAAAAGATAAAATGAGAAATAAAAACATCTACAAGATGGTTGGAGTAGTACCTATCGAAGACAAGATGTGTGAAAATTGTTTACGTTGGTTTGGACACGTACGACGTAAATCTGTAAATGCTCCAATTAGGAAAGTGGAAGCTATAAATAAAGAAAGAAGGATCAGGACTAAAGGAAGACCAAAAAAGACTTAAAAGGAAGTAATTCGAAAAGATATGGAGGTATTAGAGTTAAATGAAGGCATTGCCTTGGAATCTATAAAGGGAGAGAAATCACATGGACAACTTTACGTGATTTCAGATATTAGTTCATGTAGTCTATCCTAATCATTAGGATAAAGGCTTTGATAATGATGATGATGATGATGATGATGATGATGATGAACATAGACTATGACAAAAAAAAATAAGTCAAACAACTTTAAAAAAAAAAAAGCAAATACAATGTCATGATTCGTAATACACATTAATTTTCCATTTTCACACGCACAATAGGATGGTTGGGTTATTTGCGATGCCTTTATCACACTCATTTTAAACAGTAAATCACTTTTGAAATAAAACCATATCGATAGCTAATAAAAATATTTACATCAAAATATTGTTCACAGTATTTTTCACATGTTCTACATCTCCTGTACATAATTATACAACTGTAGTACTGTACATAATAAGTCTAAAATTATAAAATAAATAAATATACCTCTAAGATCATATTAAAGCTACCTTAGGAAACTATAGCGCAACCGAAATCGTAGAACGGTATATAAACGATCATTGCAAGTAATCTGTGGAGTGAAAAAATAACGGGTGAGCTAACATGCTCAGTATGAGAATCGTACGTAAAGATTGATACTATGAAATCTATATGCCAAAACATTTAATCCCTAATAGTTTACTAAGGTACAAATCAAGAAGAAAACTATAGTCAGCTAGGAAACCAGATGGAATATAAGAGTTATTTTACAATACCTGTCATGTCCAGGCTCCTAGAAATGACAATAAGGAGTAATCAATTGGAATTGATATAAATAAACACTTTAATTATATAAAAACAATTCATGGTATTATTCAATATGTATATAAAGTAAGATATATAAACACTTTAATTAAATCACTTTAGTAAACAGTTCAATATAGAAGTCCAGTAAACAAATAGTAACATTTTAAAATTCCATAATAAAATCAAAATTTAAAACATTCATTTCGAAAACAGTAGTATTTTCAATCCAGTAAACAATACAATATAGTGGAGACCAAACAACACCCAAAGTATATCACGTTATAATAATATTCCGAAAAGGGAAAAACAGTAAACATGTGAGACATATGGCCATAGTCTATAGGGTCCATAGTGTGCACTTGCCAGGTGACACTTGTAGAAGCTAAAGACTTAGCGGGGCTATTAGCAACAGTAATAGTAGCAACAGTAATAGTACATGTGACATGTGAGCATGATACGAGGCTTAACAGTCTCAAAACAGTGTATACACAGTAGAAATACCATTTATGAAATCAATTTCAATGGTAATATCTTCAATCAGTCCGTAAATAAATACACTAAAAAATATATTTAGTCAGTAATAAAAATGCATAAAATATTCACACATCAATATCATTTTCTGAAAATGTTATATTTATCTGTAAAACAATAATAAACATATGCCAGTACCTTCACGTAATTAAAATTCATTAATATGATTTTTAAATATTGTTTTTCGGTAAATAATAAAATTATGCAATTTTAAAACACATGGGAATCACTTGGAAATTTATTTATTCCTTATAATTAAGAATATTAAAAATAATTTTATTAATTTTCTAAAATTTATGGTAATATAACGGTTGTTTCTAACCTAGCCCTCCTACACTGAAAACACAATTTATAAACTAGTCAATATCCACAATTTGACCAATTCTAAAGCATTTGATTTTCAAACCACTTCATAAAATTAATTTGAGTCAAACATGCATTCACAGTATCCTTACAGCTTACACTCTCATCTCTGACCTGTCGTTTTCCCTCCGATTTGCTGATGGCACTACTTGTGAATTAACACTCTCGGGCTGCAAAACATTATACCAATCACCATTATTCACCATAATTCAATTTCTAATAGATTTTACTTCATTAAATTCTATCACATTGTCAGTAGAAAATATTAAATCAGTCTAAATTACACCAGTACTAAAACAAACTTCTCCTACATAACTCCAATTTTAATTTTGACTTCACTAACAATCTCCTCTTAATTTCTACAGTCTTATGGCACCCTAAACTCATCAAATGAAGCACAAAACCCTCCCCCCATAGCCATGGCTGAATTCCTCCTATACCACAATATATGGAATTTCAACAATTTAACCTTACATTCATGCTTTATCATGCTTCTTCATTCATTTGGCATTATTTTTAAGCACAAAACACAAAATTTCCCTTCTTCTTCATCATAGTCGAAACCTTAGGGTGGTGAATGAATGGGATTCAATCAAAACTAAGGCTAGAATCATGTTTAAGAACTTTATTTCATCATGTAGTAGCCTTAAAACTTAAAGAAATCAAATGCATAAAAATTCCTTACCTTGGCCGAATCCTATGTGTCCTCTTTCCTCTTGATTTTGTCCACTTTACAATGATCTCTGGCTATAGGTTTGTAAAGGATGAAAAGTAGAATAATTTGTAGAAGGAATTTTCTTGAAATAATGTGATTTAGGTAGAGATTTAGTTAAGTTTTATTTTCACTAAGCTTTGGCTATGGAGTTTATGTCGAAGATAAAGAGAAGGAATGGCCGGCTGTAGCTTGTAGTAAAATTTAAAAGCTTCTTTAAGAGTTAAAATGACTATTTTGCCCTTGGTTATAAAGATTTTGGACAAAATCGCCCTTAAACTTTTCTAATTTTTTTAACCATCTAATTTAACTCCAAAAATTCATATTCCATCACTAAATATTATTATTAAACATATTTTAATAAATGAGAGTGGTTTTATTAAGATTCGATTAATTGTAAGGGTGAAATTATGAAAATACCCCTAACGGGCCAATTGCGTAAATATTTTATTTCACCAGCAATTCGATATATCTATTAACATAAACTAGAACTTATTTTCAAATAGAATATCATATTTCAGTTAGTAAACTTCTCAAAAATAATCTAAATAAGGGATTTTGGGTTCTCGATTCTTACCTTGTGCTTATTAGACACTCTAAATAATATATGTTCGATCTTACGTCCATCTGGGCATTGTAAAGCCTGTGGGGCCCACCGTACTATATTCGATCATACTTGCTAAATACATAGAAATCGAACAATGGTGAGTATCCATACATGTAAAATAGTACCAGAAAACATGGCTCTCACATTCTCCCTTCTTTAAGAAATTTGGTCCTCCAAATTTGATTAGACCCGTCACTGGATACTTCTCTCGCATTAAACTTTTTAGTTCCCATGTAGCCTCATCCTCTTAGTGGTACTGCCATAGCACTTTCACTAAGGGTATTGTCTCATACCGTAATACTTTATCTTTCTGATCCAGGATCTGAATAGGTCTCTCCACGTAACTCATATCCTCCCTGATCTCCAACGACTCGTACTGAATTACATGAGAGGGATCTGAATGATACTTCCTCAACATCGACACTTTGAAGATGTTATGCACTCCAAATAGTTTTGGAGGTAGTGCTAACCAATATACGACATCTCCCACATGGTTTAAGATCTCAAACGGCCTGATAAATCAAGGACTCCATTTCCTTTTCTTACCGAATCTCATGATGCCCTTCGATGGTGAGACCTTCAGGAAGACAGAATCTCCAACCGAGAACTCCAATGGTCGATGTCTTGTATCTGCATAAATCTTCTACCAACTCTGGGCTGTCTTTAGCCTCTCACTGATAATCTATACATCTCGAGAAGCTTGCTCTACCAAATCAAGAGCTAACAATTTTCGATCACCTACTTCTTCCCACGCAACCAATGATCTACATCGTCTGCCGTACAACACCTCATATGGTGCCATGCTGATATTGGACTAATAACTATTATTATAAGCAAACTCCACCAGTGGTAAGTGGTCATCCCAAGAGCCTTTAAAATCCAATGCACACGCTCTCAACATATCTTTGAGTGTCTGGATGGGACACTCAAACTGCCCATCAATCTGCATATAAAAAGCGGTGCTGAAATTCAATCGAGATCCCATAGCCTCCTAAAATCTCTCCCAAAAATGTGAAGTGAACCAGGAATTCCTATCCGAAGTGATGCTCACTGGAATACCATGTAATCTCACAATCTCCTGAACAAATAAATCAACTAAGGCATTAAGGGAATCGGTAGATATGATGGTAAGAAAGTAAGCAGACTTCGTCAATCGATCAACTATCACCCATATCCCATCATGATTCCTTCGGATCCTTAGTAAACCTATAACAAATTCTACAGTAATATGCTCCCATTTCCACATTGGAATTGGTATAGGCTATAACAATCTCGCAAGATTCTGGTGCTCAGTCTTCACCTGCTGGTATGTGAGACATCATGCAACAAACTCCATGATGTCTTTAGTATGGGTTTGCATTCGTAGTCGGTTCCCCTTTCGTTTCAAAACTCAACATGCCAGCTTTTATCAATCCTTGCACTCTATACTTTAGTGCCGTGCAGTTCTCTAGGGAATGACCCACGTTCCCGAAGTGATACTCACATCGAGCATTCTCATTATACCACTTTGGATATGGAGGCTTGAGAGGTTCCATATAGATGGGTGCAATGAGTTGTCTTTTGATCAATTTTGGGTACAACTCAGTGTAGGTCATGGGGATTGGGTCAATGGGAGTCCTTTCTCTTTTTGGCCATGATGTATTATGATTGCCCTCTTGTTTATTGAATTGCTTAGCTGGTTGAATAGTTGGGGCAGGTGTCTGGGGACTAGGTTGAACATTAACCTTGGGGTATGAGTGGTAAGGATTCTGAGTAGGATGGTAAGGTTGTGGCATGTGATAAGGGTGTTGTGAAACATAGCCTCCATATTACCTTCCATATGCAATAGCATGGACTTCTTCTTCCCTCCTTTTGTTGGCTCCTCCTTTCTTCTCAATATTGTTGGGAGTTTCAATCTTGCCACTCTTGATTGCATTCTCAATTATCTCACCAGACAATACCATATCAGCAAAATTCTTAGTGGCATTATCGATCATCTTATCATATTATGGAGCCTTCAAAGTATTAACGAACATAATGGTAAGCTCCTTCTCCGAAAGTGGAGGTTGCATCTCTGTAACCATATCACGCCACCTTTGGGCATATTGCTTGAAACTCTCATTAGCCTTCTTTTCCATGCTTTGGAGAGACAGACGATTAGGGGCCATATCAGCAACATGTCGATATTGAGCCATAAATGCTCTTGCCAAGTCATTTCAAATGGTGATTCGAGTTCCATCTAATTGATTGTACCATTTGGCAGCAGACCCAGTGAGACTTTCTTGAAAAATGTGAATAAGGAGCTTATCATCTTGAGCAAAAGCAGCCATCTTCCGACAATACATAATAAGATGAGACCTAGGGCAGGAAGTTTCATTGTACTTCTCAAACTCTGGTGCTTTAAACTTAGGTGGAATAACCAGGTCTAACACCAAACATAACCCAGTAGCATCCATGGAACCATAAAAGTCTAAGCCTTCAATAGCTCGAATCCTTTCCTCCAACATATTAATCTTTTGTTGCGACTTCGCCTCATCTTTCTCTTTTGCTTGTTTGGCTTTCAACTTCTCAATTTCTCTTGGGTCATCTAAGTCAGGCACCTCAATGGGATCAGTAGATTTTGCGCCTTGGAAGGATGAGCAGGTCCTTGGGATTGAGCTTATCCAAACACTTGAAGTATAGCAGTGTAAACAGGTGGATATCTTCTTTCTTGGGATGTTTGACCTGGAAATGGACCAAATCCAGGAGGATAGACAGGGTCTTCTACAGTTTGGACTGCAACTTCCTCTACAACTCCTTTGCCCTTGCTTAGATTTTTCAATAGCTCTGTAATTTGGGCCAATTGCCCCCTCATTTCCTCTTGAGCTTTTTCCATCTTCTCTATGCGCATGCTTGATTCTTCTTCCATGATCTTAGCTTGATAACGAGTGTTGTGTGAATGAACCTTTGGTCGAGCTATCTTCGAATCTTTTGTTGCCACAATTAAGAATTTATCATTTCACATGTGGTGATGCTTGAAAAAAATTTGAAAGTGCTTTGTTCAAAACAATGATTGAAGATGAACAAAACAAGATGAAGCTACATGTGTATGAATGGTATGGTAAAAAGTTGTCATGTAACAATAATGGATGAGTGATGCATGGAAATGTTTTGGTGAAGAACTCATGGTACTCTCTTAGTGTCGCATGTGTAAATCAAAATCAAACAAACTTGATCAAACATGTGTCCTCAATAATGGGTATTTTCTATAGCATGGGTTGATATGGTTCTATATTATAGTTGGTCTTCTAAATTTCACTATATGCATAGCTTTAGATAAAAGAGCTAAAGGTTCTCAAATTGTTCCTTACTGTCGTCCACACAAGACTAGTAAGGCACTCAATCCTCACCCATTACAGGCTACAAATGAAAAAGTTCAATTTGAGTAGGAGTATTTCACTAGCCTATATGGAGGTTATCACCTCACAAAGGCAAAGGTACTACACTCCCTCCTATGAAGGATAAGCCCGGGTCGAGGGCTAATGCATGCACATGAATGTGAAGTGTGTGTATTAAATATTTTATGAAATTTAAAGTTTTAGGCAAAATCTTGATAACTTTAAACTACCTAATGGCCTGACTCTCTAATGTCCCCAGTGGAGTCGCCAAACTATCATAACGTATTAAGTTTTGGAAAACCTAATAGCAAGACACAAAACTACGGAGTCGCCACCAACCATTCTAACCTAGGCGTGATTGGTCACCTATTCAAACTAAGGATAAGGCTTGGTCTACGTTAAGAGTTCTAAGTTCGGGAGTACTGTTACGTGCGAGGAAGGATTAGCACCCTCACAATGCCCATCCTAAAATGGTATCAAATACTCTAAGGTTATCTTAATTTTGCCTTGTACTTTACTTTCGATATAATTAAATATTGAAAAATCTTTTAAGTCTCCTCCATCAAGCTGGTTGCATAACCTAAAAGTTTTTCTCACCTTAAGAGTATTCAAGTAGGACCGATCGCCTTTCTTGAAGAGGCTCCGTCGTCGGATTGATTAAATATTTTATACAAACCCTATTTTGACTCCTATCTAACTTCTATTTATTATTTTATCTTATTTATTCTATTGTTATTATTTTGTTATATAAATTATTATTTCATATATTTTTATATCTTTAAATAAACATGAATTATTTGATATTGAAGATTTTCTTAAAGACCTTCCATCAAGCTAGTAAGACCTTAAAGAAACTTTCTCACCTTAGGAATTTTTAAAGAAACTACTCAAGCGCAATTCCTTTTTAATTCCATCTTCGGAATAATCCACATTTATTAAAATATTTAATTTAATTTCTATTTATTTTAATTCTTTTCTAATTTTAATTCTAATTTATTAATTTGATTTTTGTTCTTTATTATATTGAACCTAATTTTAATTAACTATTTTTAATCTAATTTAATTTTTGTTTTTATAATTTAATTTATTAAATCTTGGAAATGTCCTTTAAGTCTTTCATCAAGCTGGCAAGACTTAAAAGAATCCTCCTCACCTCAAGACATCTAAAAGTACTACTCAAGCGCAGTCTTTTTAGAATTCCGTCGTCGGAATATTTGTAGTTGTATTATTTTATTCTATCTAAAATATATTAAGATTTGTATGACTTTTAATTCCTAATTTGATTACTAATTCTTTTATTTGTAATTAATTTTAATTAATTCTTATTTCAATTTTTTAATAAGTTTGAGTTTTAAATATCGGAGATGACTTTTTAAATCTTCCATCAAGTTGGTAAGACTTAAAAAAGACCTCACCTCAAGATCTCCGACGATATTACTTGATCGCAATCCTCTCGAAGTTCCATCGTCGGGATAATGAATATATGGTATTATTTCATTTGATCTTGTTTCTAAATGCGTTAATTTTACTAATTCTTAATTTCTAATTTTATTATTCATTACTTTGACAAAGTTAATTTTAATTAATCATGATTTTAATTTGATTTTTATTTTTATAATGAATTTTAACTATTAAATATTGGAAATATCCTTTTAAATCTTCCATCAAGCTGGTCAGACTTAAAAGAAATCTCCTCACCTCAATATCTCTGAAAATATTACTTGATCGCAATCCTTTCAGAGTTCTATCGTCGGAAAGATATTAGTTTGTTTTAATTTTTAATTTCATAATTAGTTTTTTATATTTTTCATATATATATATATATATGTAATTCTAAAATAAACAAATGAATAATACATCAACAAAATACATAAATATCAACATACCAAGTCCAATTATATCATTCACATCAATTCTCTACACCAAAATAATCCGAGTCAAATAAATCAATTATCAAAATATTATATTCTAACTTCAATTAAATTACCTAAATGATTACCTTGCACAACTATCTAATTAAATGAATTATATAATAATCAAACTAAGCTCAATATTTGAATATATGATAAGCATTAAATGCACCAAAAAAAACGTGTACCAGCATAAATGCATTTAATAGCCAAAACTTTATTACCTTCTTTTTAGCCACTCACGTGGTCTTGGGACAACTCACAATGTTAGCTACTACTACTTCCACGTTATTTCTTTATTTCAACAATGAACAAACAAAAACAACGATTTGCGTCTTTAGCAAGTACTTTCAGCAATCGGTTTCTTCTTCTTTCTTGGCCAAATCCGAACCTTGTAGCAGCAGAGCGAGGACAGCAGTGATGAAGGTGCCGGGAATAATGTCAGTGTAGAGAACTATAATGCAGGAAGAATGAAGAAAGGCCGCAGGTCAGAGCAAGCGATGACGTCGGCAAATGGAGCTTGCTTCAGGACTGGTGAAGACGATGGGCAGCGATGATGCTTGCTGCAAGTTGAACAGTGGGGCTGTGTGGATAGGGACTGAAACGCAACAGAGGTGGTGATGCGAGATGTTGATGATGATGGTAAGTGTAGTAATAGCAGGGGTCGAATGGTGATGATGACTCGGCAAAATAGTAGCTCGGTTTGAGGATGGCGACGGTGTCGGTGGATGCAGCTTTGGTGACTAAGAGTAGTAGAAAATTTTTTTGGGATTTTTCTTTTCCTCCCCCCTATACCGTAGCAGTTTGTAGGCTTTTAAAGCAGTTTCATGTTCATTAATTTAGGTCCTAGGATTATTGTTATAGTTATAGGATTTTTTTTTTACTTTAACAAATCTTTTTTATTTTATTTCCTTATGTATTTATTAATTTAATTACTGATTATTCTTTCTTTTTTTAGGCAACAAATTTCTTTTATTTTTGGCAACAATATCAACTTTAGTCAACTCTTGAAGGTGTGAATTTTGCATGTGTTTCACATGAGATTTTCAAATTTGAAATTTTTAATTTTAGAGTTTGCATGGGATGCATGGGGTTCCAACTTAAAATTTGACCAAAATTGATTTGTTTCTTTTTATCATTTTTTATTTTTTTGATTTTTTTTAATTTAGAGAAATTATTCGGACAAAATTAGGTGTCTACACACTTCAGTAAATAGTTCAGTATAGAAGGTCGGTAAACAAACAGTAACACTTTAAAATTCCACAATGAAATCAATATTTAAAACATTCATTTCGGTACTAGCAGTATTTTCATTCCAATAAACAGTATAGTATAGTGGAGACCAGGCAACACCCAAAGTATATCATGCTATAATAATATCTTGAAAAGGAAGAAACAGTAAATACGTGAGACATATGGCCACAATCTATAGGGTCCACAGTGTGCACTTGCCAATTGACACTTGTAGAAGCTAAAGACTTGGTTGGTCTATCAATAATAGTAACAGTACACGTGACACATGAGCATGATACAGGGCCTAAGAGTCTCAAAACTGTGTATACAGTATAGAAACACTATTTATGAAATCAATTTCAATAGTAATATCTTCAGTCAGTCCACAAATAAATATACTGAAAAATACATTCAGTTCAGGAATAAAAATTCATAAAATATTCACACTTCAATTTCATTTTCTGAAAATGTTATATTTATTTGTAGAACAGTAATAAACATATGCTGGTACCTTCACGTAATTAAAATTCATTAACATGAATTTTTAAATACTATTGTTCTATAAATAATAAAATTAAGCAATTTTGATCAAACACATGGGAATCACTTGGAAATTTATTTATTCCAAATAATTAAGAATACTAAAAATAATTTTATTAATTTTCTAGAATTTCCAGCAGTATAATGGTTGTTTCTAACCTAGCTCTCCTGTACTGAAAACACAGTTTATAAACCAGCTAGTATCCACAATTTCACTAATTCCAAAGCATTTGATTTCCAAACCACTTCATAATATTAATTTGAGTCAAACATGCATTCCCAGTGTCCTTAGAGCTTACACACTCATCCCCTTACTTGTCATTTTCCTACAGACTTACTGATGGCACCACTTGCAAATTTACACTCCTAGGCTGCAAAACATTATACCAATCTCCACTATTCACCATAATTCAATTTCTAATAGATTTTCCTTCATTAAATTCTATCACATTGTTAGTAGAAAATATTGAACCAATCTAAATTACACTGGTACTAAAACAAAACTTCTTCTGCATAACTCCGATTTTAATTCCAACTTCACCAACAATCTCCTCTTAATTTCTACATTCTCATGGCACCCTAAACTCATCAAATGAAGCATAAAACCCTCCCCCCATAGCCATGGCTGAATTCCTCCTATAGTACAATATCTGGAATTTCAACAATATAACCTTATATTCATGCTTTACCATGCTTCTTCATTCATTTGGCATTATTTTTAGGCATCAAAACACAAAATTTCCCTTGTTCTTCATCATGGATGAAACCCAAAGGTGGTGAATGAATGGGATTCAATCAAAACTAAGGCTAGAATCATGTTTAAGAAGCTTGATTTCATCATGTAGTAACCTTAAAACTTAAAGAAATAAAATGTATTAAAATTCCTTACCTTGGCCGAATCTTATATGATCTCTTTTCTCTTGATTTTGTCCACTTTACAATGATCTATGGGTATAGGTTTGTAGAGGATGAAGAGTAGAATAATTTTGTAGAAGGAATTTACTTGAAATAATGTGATTTAGGTAGAGTTTTAGTTGAGTTTTTATTTTTGCTAAGCTTTGGCTATGGAGTTTATGTGGTGAGGTTAAAGATGAAGAGAAGGGATGGCCGACTGCAACTTGCAGTAAAATTTAGAAGCTTCTTTAAGAGGTAAAATGACCATTTTACCATTGATTATAAAGATTTTGGATAAAATTGCCCTTAAACTTCTATAATTTTTGCTAACTATTTTTCTAACTAATCCAAAATCGCCCTTAATGTTCTATAATTTTTCTAACTAGTTAATTTAACTCCAAAAATTCATATTCTATTACTAAATATTATTATTGAACATGTTTTAGTGAATGAGGGTTTTATTAAGGTTCAACTAATTGCAAGGATAAAATTACAAAAATACCCCTACTGGACCAATCGCGTAAATTTTTTATTTCACCAGCAATTCGATCTATCTATTAGCATAGCCCAGAACTTATTTTCATGTAGAATATTATACTTCATTCAGTGGATCAAAATTCCATTTAGTTTGACCATTATTAACGAATATTCATCCATGCTATGTACTTAATTGTCATTTCCTAAATTATTAGATAACTTCCAAAAATAATATAAATAAGGGATTTTGGGTTCCAAATTCTTACCTTAGGCTTATTGGACCATTTGAATAATATTTTTTCGGTCCCACGTCCATGTGAGCACTATAGAGCTTGTAAGGTCCACCATATTGTTTCTGGTCATACTTGCTAAATACACAAGAATCGAACAGTGGTGAGTATATGTACATGTAAAAAAGTACCAAAATACGTGGTTCTCACATACAAAGGGCCACAGACCAAGACCTTTTTAGGACAACAACTAACTTTATTTTTTAAGACCACACACTAACAAAGGCTCAGCCTCATCAACTCTAAACATAAACTCTAAAATTTATGCTAAACCCTAAAACTTGATAACCAAAATAGTTAAAAAAAAAAAAAGATATCATACCTTGATTTTGGACTATCTTCAACTTTCAGGTGTTTCTTTCCTTGATTCATAATCCACTTCTAACCGATCTTATTTGCCTTAATTTCTTCTTAATCTTAGTAGATTTTAGGGTTAGATTTTATTGATTTAGGGTTTACAGAAAGAATAGGGAAATTTAGGAATTTTTCTCTTGGTTTTTTATTTTGGGTTTAGGGGAAAACAACATTATTAGGAAAAATGAAACATTAATCCACGTGGCTACTTCATTAAGCTACGTGGATTTTTAAAAGCCATGTCATTTTGGTCAAAAGCCATGTGTGCAAAATCAAATGCCATATTAGCATACTAAACAAAGGGTAAAGACCCAAATAAACAGTCGAACTTAATTTATAAATTTAAATTAGTTCAAGGACTAAATTCTTTTAAATTATACTACATGGATAAAACTCTAAAATTTAATAGAGTATAGGGATTATTCACATAATTTGACCAAAAATCGTTACAAATGTAATAAGATATTAAAACAACATTGTCAATCATTGTAAATTATGGTGCTAAAAGCCAATTTTCAGATAGTGCAATAAAGAAAGGAACCACTAGTGAACAGGCAACTTCATGTAATTACACCAAAAGGGTAGTGAAACCATATGTAATACATTTGCTTTTGCATTCAAATGCTAAAATACAATCTAAGTTAGAAAGTTTGGTGTTGTCTGTAATCCTGATTTAAATATATCAATTCAAATGGCATTACATGTGTTACTTTTATTGGATATTTCAGGTTATAGGGTTCAAGACTCATGCATGTAATATTTTCTGCATATGAGTTAAGTAGGTAGAGCTAAGGATTCAAAGGTAAATTTAAAGTTAACAAATAAGACTTGGTCTAACAGTTGTTACTTCTCTTTAGAAGGATTAGATCCAAAGTACGATGTTTTTCTTCCCTTGTATCTCCCTATGACAAAAAAAAAGATGAATTTAAATTAAAAAATTTATAAACTTATAAATTTGATCTTTTCTTATGTAAATGACGATGTGTGCCCATACTACATTGAGTATGAGATTAATCCCTACTCGTGCAATGTGGATAGCGCTAGCCCAAAAAAATTTGACTTAATGAAGATTTGAACATGAAACCTCGTGCTATGGATCGTCCTCACTCAGGGATTCAGTGGGACTTTACACCACTGAACCAACCCTTTGGATTAAATCTAATCTTTTTTCACATCATAAGTCTTTAATCCTACGTGAAATTTAATCATATGGTTACGTCCAAACCTACTATTTGGACTGAAATCTTTTGCCCAAGCTTTACCACATTAGGCCATTTTTACAAGCCCAAGCAATTAATGTATAATCATATGTTTATGATTACAGTCGTCAGTTTGACAATTGAACTAAAATATGACTAAGCTTTGCCTCATTGGGCCGTTTTTGCAAGCCCAATTAATTAATGTATATGTCATTACAGTCGTAACTTTGACGTTTGAAGTCATTGAACTAACATACGGCTATAAAGGAATGTACGTCAAGCGAGTTTGACCTTCTCTTTTTATGAATTATTGTTACATTCATGATCGATTTGTATTCATTAAAATATTTAGACATTAGATGCGAATTCATGTTGTATAATAATAATTCATATTAAATCAAAGTTAACAATAATGTTAAAACATATAAAAAAAAAGAGTTAACAACCTTTGGACCAAGTAGTTAAAGTTGTGGCATCTTTAGAGGTGGCAAAAGTTGACCCAACCCGAAATATCCGTCCAATTAACTCGAATCCAAATCTAAACTATCCGATTTGACTAAAAAAGTCAACAACCCAAATCCAACCTAATCCGAATCTGAACTGATCTGAAATCAAATTTATCCGAATTCACATTGATCCAAACCGACGGAATCCAAATCCAAATTCATTCGAATTTAGATTAACCCATACCCACATTGATTCGAACCCAAATTGACCCGAATCCAAATTTACCCAAACCTAAAAAGATTCAAACTTTAATTTAATATTATCAATAAATATCTAAATATTAAAATTAATTATCAAAGTATTTTAATATCGTAAAAATATAATTTTTCCAATAATATGAGTGATATATTTTTTTAATCTAATAAAACTTAAATATTCACTTTTATATTACATTCATTTGAACCTAATGTATAATTATTTAATGGCTAATCTATAATGAAGTACAGAAGATATATCACCTTCACTTAATGTATCCAATTATTTTATAAAAATCAACATAAATTAAAGAGATATATATTATTGTTTTATGATATTTAGTAGGGATTATTAAATCACTTTGATTCATAAAGTTATTAATTATTATAGATAATAAAAATAAAATAAAAATATAATTAATTTATGAATATTGGTAAATATATTATAAAGAAAACTATCATTCAAATTATTAAATATTTTGATTATTTTAATCTCAATTGTACTATAAGTCATGTAAGAAAAAAATTTTATTTTCATGAGTTTTGTAGTTCTTAGAAATATGGTTTCAATTGATTTTCATACCAAATAAATCACATCGAGATAACGAAGACTTAACCCAATAAACCTGTCCAATCGATCCGAATCCAAACTCAACCAAACTGAATTGACTAAAAAAGTCAACGATCTGAACCCGACTTTATCCGAACTCGAAATTATCCGAACCCAAAATGTCCGATTTTTCCTTAACCCAAAATTATCTTATCCAAAATGACCTAACCTAAACCTAATCTGATTCACCCATTTGCCATCTCTAGGTATCTTATAAGATTTATATTCGAATCTAAATAATCCCATCTTTATCCCAATTATTCAATATTTCTCTTTAAAAAAAATAGTGCTCATCGATTAGATTTATTTCCAAAACCGTGTAACCTCCATTAATTGAGTCAAAACTGTCTAGAACAACTTCATTAAACTTCGCAATATCCCAAGAAGACTTAAAGTGAATCAAATTATTTTTCTAAATTTCCCGGAATCATCCTTTTCTTTCCTTTTCTAAAATTTAATGATTCCATAACAAAGTACTTTCTTCATTTAATTTGTGGAAACAGAAAAACAGATTTCGCAAGATCCTCAAAATCTATTGCTGAGAATACCAAAATCTATGAACTTGAAAAAGAATAGCTGACCTTACGATATGAACAAGATAAACCTGGTACAACACGGACCAAACATCGCTCTAGCATCATTATTTTAGGAACAAAACAAAAAAAAATCCAAAAATGCTTTTATTTACGTTATATTATCTCCGGTAGTCAAGATAGTTAGATTTACTGAAGATACTGATTGATTTATCAGAATCAAATTTAGATTTAGTAATTTTTGATAGATCCTAGTATAATGATGGCTAAGGAATAGATTCCTAACAGCTGGAAAAGACAAGGAAAATTTCCATTGATGTAACTTTGAGACAAAAGGCTTATCATCCTTTGTAAGTCATCTTTGTCATAGGTTCATTGCCCAACATTTCGTTCTAGGTTTGTCACAAAATTATTGAAAATTTGATGGATGTTCTTTTTCTAGATAAACTTCCTCTCTAACTTCGTTATAGTGACAAAGAGAAATTGTAAAATTATTGATTATAATTGATCATGCATCAATTACTAAAATTGGTTATACTAGTGAAGTATGGCAAATTCAAATCTACTTGTTTCAATATTTAAAAGTGAAATTATGCATGTACTTTTGATTTTAAGTTTTTGAAAGATATTGTGTGCTTTTGAATTGTACATACCTTTTCATTTTACTCTAAAGTGTGTAAAAATTGAGATAAAAGTAAATTAATTAGTTGCTTTTTTCTATTAATCCTTTAAGGTTAATTTTGATGAATGATGAGATTGGCTTCAGTGAGATTGAAAATAATAAAAAAAACGCTTAAAAAATATCTTTTTTAATAAAATAATTAAAAGAATTTAAAGTTAAGAATAAAAATATAATTTGACTAAAAAAACATTTAAGCTTTTAGTGAAAAATGCCACTGGCCATGGCTCATCGAACTGCACCTGTGAGTCAAAGTGACCATGAATCAATTAGATAAGTAATCAGACAATATATTAGAACTTAATCCAATATCTCAAATTTCTTAAGTAGAATTCAATATTATGTTGAATAATCATTTTTATCCCAAAATAAAAGTTGGACTATGTATTTACTTATTTATTTAGAAATGAAATTACTTTATATAACAACATAAATGATTTACTTCTATGATTAAATGATATGATTTATAATAACGTAACGTTTTAGAAAACATAGAATAAGTAGTAAATTATTTCACGAGCCAAAAAAAGTAAGCTTATCTCAAACAAAAATATAAAGGTTACTGTCAGTCTGTCACTCTAACTGGTAAAATTTAAGATTATGTCTATTTTTAGGAATACTGATGCTCAAATCTTGAGATAATTAGGTAAAATAAATTTATGAGATGAGAGGGAATTTTTTTTCTTGTTAATTCAAGACTACATGTACTAAAAAAAATATTTATATATAATGCATTGATAATATACAAATTATACACTATCAATCAATCATATAATGTCACTTCATTTAAAAATACAAAATCATTAAAAGTAAAAATTTATTTTTAAGAATTTGTGCATTTTTAAGTTATGCTCAAAGATGGGTGATATTATGTGATTGATCGATAATATATAAATAAAAGCTATATATTATTTGTGGATTATATATAAACAAAAAAAAAATTATATACGAAAATAACAACAAAATTGAATTTAAAAGAAAGGTACTGTTAATTACTTTGAATTAAGTATTTTTCTTAATCAAACAGTAGTCTGTTGACTTTAAAAAGGGTCAAGAAATATCAATTCTGAAGAAGAAGAAAAAAAGACAAAAATCAAAATCCGAAGAATCCAAAGAGATGAAAAAGCTCATGGCCTGTTGGGTAGTAGCCAAAACGAAAACAGGTTGTCGAGAACCAAACTAAACGAAGGCTGGGACACTTGATCCGTGGCCAGTTGCAACGCGTGCTGTCTGTTAAATACGCAGCAAAAATCTGGACAGGATATTCGGAGATTCTTTCAGTCTTTGAATGATCTAAATCAAAGGATCGTCAACACAACGCCAGTGCAACAAACAAAAATGTCATTTGCATTCTATCAAATGTGATACCAAATTTTGGATGATTAGTTATGTATACCTTGAATCAATTATTAAATTTCTTTCATTGTACTTCAATCCCAAAATGGATTTTTAAATAATAAGGAAACAACTTAACCTATAATTACTGGCTATTATGCGAGAGGGTTTTTTTAAAGAAGTGGTGAGATGAAGTTTAACGGCAGCCAAATTAGCGTGGCTCGTTGGATTCCTCTCTCAAGTCAGTTTGTCGTTAGGAGAAAGGTTATGCAATATAAAGCATTGAGTGCTAAAAAGAGCAGGAACATGGCAGAAGTAAGGAAAGAGAGGAAAAAAAGACAGAGAGAGTATTTATTGCTAGCAGAAAAAGCTATGAAAAATAGTCTCGTAACCTCTCCCTTTTTAGGTAGAGAACATTGATTCACGTGAGCAATCAAAATATTTTAGTGCAAAAGTACTTAAACCAAATGTTTTAAGAAAAAGGGGAAATTAAAGACCCTAATAATTAATAATTAACCAATCAAGCAAATGACAACTTAAGCAAAAGTCAGCAGAAAAGTCCTCCAACTAATTAAATAGACAGTTTGAGAGAGCCATGAACGACTTAAGAACAAAGACATAAAATTAAGCAACACAACAATATGAAGGACCAAATAGTATACCCATTAAAACTTTGATAAAACGTGATTATTTTCAGCAATTGAAAGTATCTTAATTTTCCCTTTGTTTGATTCCTTTAAGTCCATAAAAGTAACATACTTTGACCTATATACTCAAAATACACGTGAAACATACATGAAACCTAACATAGCCCAATTTAATTTGAATCGGGTGTGTTTATACTAATTATTTGTTGGCCTTTATATTGTAGGAATTTTTTTTTTAATGTCATCATGCCAAATCAACATAAAATGATCACTTGTACAGATGACGTCTATGTGAAGCACATATGGCAATTATGACATGATTGTACAAGTGGATGACACATGTCTTATTTAAAAAAAAAACAATTTTTTGAAAAATTAATTTTTTTCTTTTCCCTCCTTTTTCAAACCTCTCTTTCCTTTCTCTTTCCTAATTCTCCGTGCTAATAAATCTGGCCAAGTGGCCAAATCGGCCATGAGTAAGTAAAAAATGTTTGAAAATAAACTAAAATAAGTCTGAATCAAATCAAAGTGACCTTACCAACATTGATTGACACAAGTAGTAGCAACTTGTGTCCCTTAATCAAGTTGTCCAGAGTTTGATTTTTAGTTTTGGGTACGGAGCAGATCATGTTGAGAGAAAATTATTCATTTTGTATGTGTTTAGGATTTTCGATAGAGATTAATCACTATTTTTGATGATGAATACTTCGTACTAAAATCATGATAACAACAAAAAATTAGAGTGACCTTAAAAGTGAGCCGGATCTGACTTATGTTTAGGCTATTTTCAAAATATCTGTGCTAGATTCGGCTTTTTATGGCCATATTTGACACTTGTATGCAAAAAAAAAAAAAAATAGAGGGGGGGAGGGGGGGGGGGGGGTAGGGGAATCGACAGTGAGAAAGGAAAGAACAAAAAGAGAAAAGAAAGAATAAAGAAACAAAAAAAAAAGGAAAAAATTGAATTTTTAAGAATATTTTGTTTGTATTTTTAAAAAACAATATTTTTAAATTATATTTTAAGAATTTTTATTTTTAAAAACAATTTTGAGAAATGAAGGAAAATTTTCAAAAAAATCTTTTAAAATTTTAAATTTTTTTAAAATAAAAACATTTTCTTAAAAATAAAATTCCTTTGTAAATATTTTTCAACTTTGTTAATTTATTTTTATATGCTTTTATATTTTTAAACTTTGTGATCATTAACAATATACCAATATATAACAGCTAATAAAATATAAACTCTTCAAATTAATTATATGTTGTTGCCACGCAAGCAACTACTTCTCGACCACTTGTACTCCATGCAACAATTATGTGTACTAATTACAGTAAAATCACTTCAATTAATATTCTTGGGACCTATTATTGAAGAGTAATTAGAGGGGTTATTAGTTAAAAGGGTTTTACATTGTGAATTGCTATTGTCTTAAAAAAACTTATCTATTTATTTTTTTTACATTTTTTAAATCTTTCTAATAACTCTATAACCTTTTATTTGATAAAAATCTAATTGCAAATATATTTTTTAATATATTTTTTATTTTTTATTTCTTAAAACAAAAAAATCTTATATATGGTAGTCTTTTACAAATTAACATTTTGAAATGTTTTTTTGTTCTTGAATGTTATGTAATATATTATGTTTTTTTTATCAAACTATTAATTTACACAATAATTAGGACTGAAATTTTACACTAAGTTTAAAATAAAATTATTAATTATTTTGATAGAAGAATTTATTAAGTTTTTATTGAACCAAGTCAGGACAATAATTTTTTATTAATTTAAAGAGGTTTTTAATATAGATAAAATTAATTTATGAGGATTTTACTGTATAAATTTTATTTGCTGACATAATATGAAGCCATAGCATAAAATTATGACGTGTCATCCTTGGATTAATCATCCACCACGTCATCATACCGGATTAACGATGTTATGCTCATCCTCGTGTACCACATGTAGAGTGTAGACAATCATTTGATATATACTGCAACTAACTTATTTCGGTATTTGGACTTTTTTTTGGCCAATAACGAATTTTTTTAATAGTATAATTTTATTTAAAGTTATTATTATAATCAATATAATATATTTAATAGATCAATAATTTGATTAATCGATAAATACAAAGGACAATAACAAATTATAAATAACAATAATAAATTAAACATCAAACTCACACTTTATAAAACTCAAACTTAAAACATTAAAAACATTAAAAGCCCTAAAATATTTTCTTTACCGTTAAACTAAAGTCTTATGGGCTGCCAATAACGTATTTGGACTTTTTTTATTTTTTTGGTTTCCCAACCGGTATCCGAACCCACTGGATCGACTAATTCGGTCTCGGAATGGGTCCCGAGATTAAGGTTTTAAACTCCTCCGAACGGGCTTGCAGGGGATCGAACCGTAATTCTCCCTACCAAGTCTAGCCCCTGGCACCACTAGACCAAGACACCGTTGGTACGTATTTGGACTTTTTAAAATGCAAATATCACAATAAAAAAAATTGCTATAAACAATGACGAAAGAATGACCTTGTAAAGCGAACGACTAACATGTGAACTCTTGTACGAACTTGGTGTCCTTTTTTGTCTTTTTAATATTTTCTTCTGCACTTCCTTTCTCTATATAAAGAAGCATCTTTAGTCTACACGATTTCAGAGATTGTGTATCTTATATACATCTCCGGTAGTTTGTGCAAATGATAAAATTTATTTTCCTAGACAGAAAAGACTGAAAGAGTAGGGTTTTATTCATTGTATTTTTACTTTGAAGAAGCGAAGATGGTTCCAACTGGCTTCAGATTCAACCCCACCGATGAAGAGCTTATCGACATCCTGAACCAGAAAGTAGATCGGAATACTGTAATGGCCCCGCCTTTGGATTTCATTGTTGAAAGAAATATTTATGAATTAGAGCCGCAAGATCTTCAATGTGAGGCATTTTTCCTTCTTCTTCATCATACTGATTGTCTGGTAGCTTTAATGCAAACCCGGAATCTCTTATTTTTCTGGTTTAATTATCTATGTTTCCTAATTAGTTGCATGTCGAAACTTTTTGGCACATTAAAGTCTAACATTTAACACATAAAGCTATCAGTTGAGGATCATGTCTGAGCGTGCGAGGGAACAGAATCCCGTGTTTCATGGAGCATGCATTCAGACCAACAATCATTCTTCCCATGTTTCATCCACCGCCCACTTGCCATGGCTCCCAAAATCCAACAATTCAACTTTCATTTCTAGTTGCTGTCTTACTACCAATTACTACTATAGCCATAGCAAAACTCAGGAGATAAGAAAGTTCTTCCGATAGATTGAAATTTGTTTCTCCCATGAACATGAACATATGGTTCAATAAATATGATTCCATGTTCTTTGAACAGGCGTGAAATTCTCTCTACTTTGAATAAAACAAAAAGTATTTCTCAGACTCATATATACGTGCTTTGTGCAGGGACTCAAAGTGTGGGATTAAACAAGAACGAAAGGTATTACTTCTGTAAGAGGGAGAGTGACTCAAGAGAAGTGGCGGGTCGAGGATGGTGGAAGGCAACAAGCCATGTGAAGACAATTTCTGTTAATGGCCAAGCGGTGGGTTACAAACGACCCCTAACATTTCACAGGTTTAGGGATAACCAAAGCAAGCGCAAAGATGCGATCAAGACTGACTGGATTATGCATGAATATGGCCTTCACTCTATTCCAACGGTTTGCTAATAATTCTCTACTTTTTCTAAACTCATATGACAAACGAATTCTTATGGTTTATGTTTCCAGAACACACGTTTAACTTTTTAGAATTTTTATACGATATCTCTACCTATATAGCTTGACTTTCTTTTTCACATTCAAGAGTATTGGAATTGAGCCAAACTATTAATAATTTTTTAATGTCTATGGATTTTACGTTTCAGACAAAAAGCATCTTAAACCATGCTAGTTTTTTTGTTTTTGTTTGCATAGGAGTGGAGATTCTGTAAGATTAAGTACAAAGGAAAAGAAGGGCTTAAAGAAAACATGATGGATAGTATCAGCGACAATATTAGTCCGCCATCGATGAGTTCAGAAGCTGGAAGTAGTAGTAGGTCCATAAATCCCATGCAGTTGGAGTACTTTGCTATTGAGGAGGATCAGCGACGGCAACAGCAGCAGACATTGCTGCCGACATTACCTCTAAACAATGATTATGAAAATTATTTTCTGCCAAACTCAAACATCATGGGAATATTTGATGATCTGCAGCAATTAGCGCAGCAGCCTCCCTCGTCATTTGATCTTCCAACTTCTTATATGCCAATACTTACACCAAGCTATCATCATCACTTTGTCCAACAAGACAACCAATCAGACCCTACGGATCAAACATTTCCAGACCTGTGGTCCTGGGATAGTTGGCATTAATTAATCCATTGTTTATAGAATGAATGGCTACTGTAAGTTAGTCAGTGGAATCTGGGTTTTAAATCAAACTAATTCATGCAGTAATTTTCAGTAGGTTTGGAGCTCAAATTCTAATATTTATATTTACCTTTTCTATTCCAAGACTATGATCTATTTTGTATAAAAAAATAAACGAGATATTTTTTTATTCAATGATGTGATTTAGTGATAGAGGCTTTTAGTTTTAACTGGATTTGTTTTCTAATTTAAAATAGCAAAAAACAAGTGCAACGATCAAATTTTAAACATTATTTACTTACCTTATCAAATTATCTACTAATTATCAATTCTAAATAAATTAATATTCTTTGAACTTTATTATTCAAATTTTATCAAATTATCTATTTTAAATAACTTATTATTTTTTAATTGTTATTCAAATTTTAAACATTATTTATTTATCCTATCAATTTATCTACTAATGACCTATTTTAAACAAATTAATAAAATTAATTTAATAAATCATAATGGTGAACTCCTTAATTTTTTAACAACCTAATCTATATTTGAAATGTGATTTGCGATTAAAGTTAATGATCAGTAGTTCAAGTTCAACAGTTGGAAGTGACGGAAACTGATAATACATTGAAAAAGAAAGTTGACCAAAAAAATAATTAATTGAAATTAATAAAATAAATAATAAATTAAATATTCTAAATTCTATATTAATTAATTAATTTAAATAAAATTTTATCTAAATAATCTGATTAATATTTTCAAAAAAAAATTATCACAGACCGTTATTCTATATATCAATTCATAACCCTCATAGTTATGAGCAGATTCATCTTATTTACTTAGTTGTAATTGAAACCATTTTACTGCGTGTTTATATAGGTACATATAAATGATAAGGTATCAAGAACAATGAGCTTTGACTTGAACATATGAATAATTAAATAATACTAATTTATATGTCAATACATTCTAAAATAAATAAAATTAATCTATGCATAGCACAAGATACCATTAGTAAAGAAATAAAGAATAAAACATAAAGAATATGATACAATTTGAACTGATGAAGCTCCTCAAGTAGTTGCAACAGAAGCTACTGCACCAGAAAATGAAATGAACTTGTCTTAATTGAATTTGGAATTTCCATATTCGTGAATAGTAGAGAAGAACAATCGGAAGAATAGAAGAATTAAGTGAACGAGGGTTTGTAGAGGAGAGATTTGTAAAAACTATTATATTCTCATCTATATCATTCCTATATGTTTCTGTCCTATTTAAAGATATCAAGCATAATCAATACATGTGACTCTCTGACCAGACTTAAGAGTAATTAGCTAACATTTAGTT
Source organism: Heritiera fomes (assembly GCA_032173925.1). Lineage (NCBI taxonomy): Eukaryota > Viridiplantae > Streptophyta > Magnoliopsida > Malvales > Malvaceae > Heritiera > Heritiera fomes. The sequence continues at coordinate 31,660,515 of JAPDPM010000009.1, read as the reverse complement.
TCTTATTTAGTATTTACTTAAACGACTGTGTTTCAACTCCACTTCAAGTAATACTAGATAGATCTGCATCAAGACCAATCTCTTCAAATCATCTTTGTCCTCAAGGATGAACATTGAAGCATAATCTTCTAACTTGTGAGCTTGTTCCTCCACAACCAAAACTTCCACTTTTGTGTCCTGCCTCATCTCATCTATTGTCATAACAACCTTATTGAATTCATCCTTAACCCATAAGGCTCAAGAGGGAGTTGTCATTTATTAAATTCATTAAAACCTTGACGGTAGCAAGAAGACAAGCTGACAAAAGATTGTGTTTTCCTTTAGCACTTAGAGAACAAAAAGTTGCATTAGAAAAACTCAAACACTAAGTGGGAGGCCTTAGATCAATTTGAGATGCATTGAAGCTCTTCAAAGAGTAAGACCAGTCCATACTAGCAGATTGTTCAAACGACTTGATGGAGATAATAGCTTGTTTATCCACTTTATAATATGCAATTAGAGCAAGGTTATCAACATTACTCATTTCTTTTATCTTTGTTCTGCATCACCTACTACTTGAGCAGCGTTGATGAAAGTGCCAATAACCCATTGAAGCTTCATTGAAGACATGATTATCCTTCATGATAACGGATCTAGCAGCTACAATTGCGTACTTTGCACTCTTAAAAACTTGAAGCTTTTGGTTTGGTTTGCTTTGTTAGCAATAACTCTTAGCACTGTCAAAATGGGCCAAGGCCCATTGAGCCAGCCTAGTCTAGCCCATTTATTCAAGGCTTGGACCTCATTTTTGTAGCCCATTTAAGAAAGAGGGTTTTTTAGCTCGAGTCTAAATGGATTTAGCCCGGGCTTAAATGAGCTGGCCTGTTTAATTTTTTAAATATTTTTAATTATATTAAAATTTTATTTTTATTTTAATTATTTATATGTTTAACATTTTAATCAAAGTAAAATATATAAAATTAATTCTATTTAGTATTACTAAATTACTTCAAGCCAACCTAATGACTCACAGCCTTTTACACATGCTAGTTGGAAGGGGAAGAATACATCTACTTTGAGTGATGTAAGTCCATTTTTGTTTTTTAGTATATACTTTATTTTAAATTCTCTTTTGTAATGACAATTAATTTATTTTGAAATGTCCAATGATATAGGCTTTCAAAAGATTTGAAACTATTCAAGTGGAAGAACCAAAATCTCAATTAGATCTTTATCGAGAAGAGCTAAAGATTATAGGTCACATGATTGAAGATTTAAACGTGTTGCAATGGTGGAAATATCATAAGCCAAGATTTCCAGAGCTTGCAACTATAGCTTGTGATATCTTGAGCATTCCAATAACAACAGTGGCATCAAAGAGTTTTTTTAGTATGGTTCTTATGTTTTAAATAAGTATCAAAGTTCTCTAGATCAAAAGAACATGAAAACTCTGATTTGCACCAAAAATTGGATTCTTGGTTTTGAAGGTAATGTTATTAATTAGTTGACAATTTTTAATCAATTCATAAATTTAATTTTTGTGAGTTATTCTATTGTTCTTTTTTATGTTTGTAGATGATGAAGTTGAAAAAGAATTGATTGAATGTGATTAACACTATGGAAGAAATAGATGGACATGGATCTGTTTATAACATTTTTTTATTTTTAATATGTTGAGACATGTATTTCAGTATCTAGGTTTATTAAAACAATTTTATATTTTGCATGTTAGACTATTAATATGTATTGTTTAAATGATGTTAAAGACTTGATGGATTTGATACGAATTTATTTGATGTTTGTTTAATATTTATTTCAAATTTTATTTTGTTTATATACTAAAAAATGGAATTTTAATATAAATTTTAATTTTTTAAATTTCTTATATAAGCTAGCCCATTTAAGCCCATTAGCACTTAGGGCCGAATATGGGCTTGCATTTTCAAGCCCATTTAACAAAAAGGGCTTTTTGGCCTAGCCCGTCAAGGCCAACCCATGCTGGACCAAGCAGGCTCATTTTGACAGCTCTAGTAACTCTACAAAATTACTACAAAAAATGCTCCAAAATACTACTTTCCATTTTCAAGACTTTAATGGCATGTCCAGTGTTATAGAGATTGCATATATGCCAAAGTCATGTTAAAACCACACATTATCTTAATTCACTCCAATATCAGCACCAAAATTTTCTTCAACAGCCACCAACCCTTCTATTTTCTCAATGCCATGTGACGTAGAAGTGTTGTCAAGCAAAAATAACTCTTTAACGTTCCTATGAAGCAAACTAGTAGCAAGGGTGCAGCAAATACCATTTGTTGTAAGGCATATACAGTGTACTTGACAATAACCTCTGAGGCAACCTTTGGAAAATCAGAACCAAGGGTCAGTCTTTCATAGAGTATCCTGAAGCATGACAAAGTGGTCATTTAGAGCCTCATAGCAAGCAACTATCTGTAAACATCTAAGCTCTTAGCTAAAATCAAGTAATACACCAATAGGATCCACATTTGCAAGGAAATGTAATTGGCATCCTTTTGCAATTTCAACAACCTCAAAGCCTGTTTAGGGAGCGGTATGAACAAATAAAGGACTTAAGAAACTGTCACCAACACCAATTGCAATAAAATCCTTCAAGGGTTTCCCAATAACTCCAACCTCATGATTAGCACTGAGAAATACTAAGAAATTACCATATCGCAACACATAATTCAGCTCCAAAGAAGTTTGCCACCATTTATGTACCATGGCACTTTAAATCGTGCACAATGAACAATTGCAAATACTGAACAATTGCAAATACTTTCCAGGGGTAGGAAAGCCTTTTAACACCTATATCAATACCACGACATTATTACCAAAAATTTTTCTAATAGCTTTAAGAAATCTCAAGGATCTAGAAGTGAAGGTTAGGAAGCCATCTAAAAATCCACATAGCGTCAAAGTCCCCTCAAAGATCAATACTAAAAGGACTTTAAACGAACCATATCATTACTCCTCCATAATTCCATTATCAAAAGCCTAAACCCATAGGGGTCACTAACAACAACAAACTTGTTCTCATATACACCAAAATCAAATAACCAGTGTGAATTAAATGAAAATTTGCATTAATTACCTACTTTCTTCCCCGCTTAATCCTCAAACAGCTTGTGGTAAACAACTGCTTCATACCCTTTCGATAGGTAGACCACGGAAGATAAACTTTCATTATCACCATTAATTCTCTCAATCGGAGCACTTTGTACCCCTTTCTTCAGTGAATCCAAGTAGTAAATTGAAGAACTCAATGGCTTAACTTGATCTTGATCAAGTAGATCTTCATAATTGACCTTGGCATAATCGTGGTCAATTATAATGCAATAGTGTAGTTTGCATAATTGAGCTCTGGTGCAATAGAGGGCTTGGAACTCATCTATTTCCCAACAGTCCAATTCAAACACGGAATCAATATACTCTTCCTTTGTTTCTTCTTTTGCATATCAAACAACAACATCGAACTTATTTTCCATTCTAGATTTCTTAGATCTTGTAGCTACCAAGACATTATCAAATATCGTATCAATTTTTGCTAGCATGCCTTCCTTCAATTTACCAAACAATTGAGCCATTCTTATTTGAATATACTCCAGATCAACTTGTAGCATCATATGTCACTACTTATCCATTTTTTGAACAACTTCTTCAAACCCATCGCCACACCATCTGCCATCAACAAGAATCGTCGACTCTAATACCTATTAATACAATTTGAATTGATGAAGCTCCTCAAGTGGTTGCATCTGAAGCTACTGCAGCAAGAAAATGAAATGAACTTGTTTTAATAGAATCTAGAATATCTTGATGAGTGAAGAGTATAGAAGAATAGAAGGATAGAAGAATTAAGAGATGGAGGGTTTGTAGAGAAAAGAGATTTGTAGAAACTGTTGTATTCTCATCTATACCATTCCCATACATTTTTGTCCCATTTATAGACATCAAGCATAGTTAATATATGTAAGACCTGATTCTACACTACTATAGACCCTAATTTCATAAAATTGATCATGGAAATTAAATAAATAATGAATATTGATTTCACTTAAGTGAAAAGTTCCTTAATTTGAGATATGAACGGAGCAATTTATGTGAAATACTCGACGGGAGAATACTACAATGGACAGCTCGCCAATGGGCGAGCAAGACGATAATCGCCAATGCATGACGGCGAGTTTGTTATTGGCGAGTTGGTTTAGTTGTGTGTTTGGCGAATAGGTGAGTTCGCCAAGATTGTTGATTTAGGTGATCGCCCGAATGGGGCGAGGCCTTGTGATCGCCCATGTGGATTGAGTGAATTAAAATGCTAAATAAGATTGTCAATTTGTGGCATAAATTATGGCTAAGTGGGCGAGTAGAGTAATACACTGTGGTCACCAACAATGCCACAATGGCTGTGATCGCCAAACCTTTATGTGATCGCCAAGTAAAAGAAATTATCTCGTAATTGCCAAATATTAAGTTAGCATCAAGACAAAGTGGTGATACCAGGTGCAAGTAGAGGCGAGCCTAAGGGCTATTGGCGAGATGAAAGGTTGACAAATTGAGATAGAGTTGGCGAGCTGAGGTACCAAAATGAGGGGGCGAACTGGAAACAGCACGTGTGGACAAAATGGAAACAAATTCAAACCATTACAGCCAAGATTGACTTTGTACGCCACACAGCTGAAGAAAATTAAGAGAGGCTACTAAAGTCAATCAAGGAATTAACCTTATTGGACAAGGAATAAGACAAAGGTGCATTAAGTCAAGAAAAGAGGCCATAGTGGACTTCACGCCACTTTATTCTCCTGACAAATGGTTGAGACAATTAATGATAAGGAGAAAAACGTAGTCAAAACGTGTAGAGATAGCTTCTCATAGCCATTCTTTTGCTGCAGTTTTCTTCGGTTTTTAATGCATGAAAGACGTGAAATAAATGAAAGAAGATGGGATAAGGCCAACTGATGGGTTCTGATTAGATAGCATGACTATATAAGAAGAAATAATTGAGGAAAACCGATTTAGCCAACTCCATCTTCTTCACGAAAGCTCTTCTACTGCAAGTTAATGTTCTAATTCTTCCATTTCTGCCATGCTTAATCTACTAAACTTCAACCTTAAGTTGGCTAAACAAGTAAACCTGCTTGCAAAACCTTTCCTCCTTAGTTTGATGAGCTAAAGGAATAAGCAAAGGCCAACGTGAGACAGAAAGCAATTTGTTCTGGAAGTGCAGTTGGTTAAGGTGTGCTTCCTTATTTCTACGATTATCTTGGTGTTTGATGATAGATTTCTATGTTTTACAAAGTAATAAACATAGATATAGCCCTGTTTTAGTTAAATTTTGTTAGAATATGTAAGAAAACTAGAACAAGACGTAGTCTGGAAAATAATCGAGAATGAACAAGGAAAGAAATGGAAATGGTATTAAATTATGATCAATGGGCGAGCTCAGCCATCACGGGCGAGCTCATTAATATGAGGTTTGGTATTGGGTGAGGTCGCCCAACACAAGTTAAATTTATAGGCGAACTCAATTCTGAATAAAAGCTAAGTGGGCGAACTCAAATGCTTAGGAATTGGGCAAGTTGAATTGTGGGCGAACTCCCACATTAAAGCCAATGTTTTGTGGCGAATTGAGTTCTTGGCGAACTCCCACAATTGAGACAATATATGAGGGCGAAATGATATGTGGGTAGTCTCCCACGTAAGAGCCATTTAATGAATGGCGAGCTCGGTTGGGCAAGCTAGTAAGAATCCAGTTGGGCGAGCTAGTTGATTTATCTTAAATATCGCCAAAGTACTGGAAATATTTGGAAAATAAAATATTAATAGAATTTATAAATTATTTTGCAGCCGGTAATTATAGACTCGGTAAATGCGATCAGGAAGGCGAGTAGGAAGCAAGGCTTCGTTGAACCAGGTAAGGAGATGTGTGTGAAGTAAAATGCATGTCCTGTGGAGTAAATATTATGAAAATATTGATAAATGTTTTGTGTTATGACATGCATTATTTGATAAAGTGTTCTGATCTTGGGCGAGCTACAAAGCCGGCCCCTATGTTATTTGTTAGGCGAACTGGTAAAGGGCGGGCGAACGAACCCTTTTATGTTGTGATTGGGGCGAGCGACCCCTGATTTATCAAAACCCAGGCGAGCGAATGGAGGGCGAACCCTTTTTTAATATCTTGGGCGAGTGACCCTTTTTTTTAATATATTGGGGCGGGCGAGCCGGATTGGCGAGCTGTCCATGGCGAACATGTTCACTTTTCCAAATTTTCTCAACGAAAAATGAACTAATTTTTATATCTGTGAAAATATAAAATATGTTTTTAATGTAATGGGCGAGTTGACCTCAATGGGCGTGTGACCAGGGAAGTGTCGCATTTGGGCGAACTGACCTTGGCAATGCCAGAGAGGGCGAACTGGTTATGGGTGAGTAACTGAGGGCGAGCCAATTTTACTTGTTTTTAATAGCAAAAGTGGGCAGGCGAACACTAGTTCACCGCTATAGGCGAGTTGCCATGGGCGAGCTGACCATGGGCGACCAGGTTTTAAAGGTTGAGATTTCGGACTGTTTTCAAGGTGTTTTGTAAACAGAAAGCCTAAACTTTTTTGGCAATCAAATCATTTTGAGAAAATGATAATATGGATTGAGATAATTCCATAAGGGTTTTCATGAGATATAAAAAGGTGATTTTTGAGACTTTAGGCCCTGAGTTCATGCATTATTATTCATATAATTGCGTGACTCACCTGGGGCGGTGGCTCGGGTCAATGGACCAACGGGTGCACCTTAGGGCGTCACAGGACTGATGGACCCGCCAAGTCATCAGCGATCTCAAGGTCACCTGGCAAGTGGACCCGTGGACCACCTATAGATTATGGCCATAGATCTAGCAGAGATCCGTGAGGGGCGATGGCCTACGAGTGCACCCCAAAAGCGGACGATTTGTGTTCTCAGAAAAGAGTAGGGAACGATGAGAGCATGAGTTATTCGTAGGGTGATGCCTAGTCTCAACTTGTTGATTTCTGTTTAATGAGAGGATTTGTTCAATCCTAATTTCTATTTAATTACATGATATTATAAACTGTTGAGAAAGTGATTTGAATGGTGTATTGAAAATACTGTTTACTATATCTACTGTTTTCCTATTTGATATGATTTTAAGGAAATCAAATATTTTGTGGTATATAGTTTTGGTTTATAAAGCAGCATATGTCTCCTTTACTGAGCGCATAGTTCACTCACCTCTTTGTTTTAACTCCACAGATAAAAGACACAGAGTTAGAGAATTAGCTCCAAGATGGATATAGCTACATATAAAGCGTTCTACATATAAAGCGTTGGGGCAACTTATGTTAAACATGACAGGTACAATCTCTTCTCTTTTACATTTCAGACATAGGTATACAGTACTACTTTAAAACAATAAGGGATGTCAGATGTAAGGAATAATGAAAAGAATTTCATATTCCGTATTTGTTAAATAATTGCTTATAATTTATCACTATCACTATGGAATGTTAATGGCATCGCAGACAGCCCAACCGGTAAAGTTGTATAGAAATACGTGAAAAATGTGGTAACGGGATGTTACAATATAGGTGACTCTTTTACCAGACTTAATACTAATTAGCCAACATTTAATTTCTCATTTACTATTTACTAAAACGACAGTGTTTCAAACCCACTTCACCTAACACTAGATAGACCTACATCAGAATAAAGAAATAAGAAGGAATTAACAATAATGAGCCCAAACAGCTAATACAAGGCTTTAAAACTCATACAACCTGCATGCCATGATAACATCAACATCTCGTTTCGAGTCTAAAGCCCAACATGATATTCACCCAAAAATTGATCCAATAGGCCCAGTCCCACATTTGAAAGCTTAACTAACTCAACATTTTTAAAAAGCTCAAACTAATTTTTTTTGGTAAGTGGACGCAAATGAATCCTTAAAGATAACAAAAGTTAGTGAAAATCGATTCAGGGTCAATTGTAGGAGATCTTTGAACTTGCTGCCAAGTTGGCCATGACTTGATGAAGACAAAGGTAATATCATTTGCTGTCAAACGTTGTATGTCTTTCATTGCTGGCTGCACCTTCTAATGAACGATTGTCTGTTTCTGGATGGTTCTTCTTCACTTATCATCCCTGTCAAAACAAACAATAAAATGAGCTCCCAATTCCTTAAGTCTAAGAATAGTTTGTCTCATGAGAAGAATCCTCACTATGGGTTTTGTTGTGGTGGTCAAACTTTTGCAGGCAATGTATGTTTGTCAGTGCGGATCTCTTATCAATACGCTTGTTCTAATCCAATTGAATATTGGTTTTCTTTGGATGCTAAGAAAAACTGACCATTAGGGGCTATCCTAAGTATCCCACCTTTCATGTGATATTTGTCTCATACTAATAACACCTTGTTTGTTTTCAAATTCCTGATTCATTTCTTTGTATGCTCTCCAAATATTAGACATCTGGGCTCTATGATGGAATAACACTCTTCTAGGATCTGGTTTCGCTTTCTTAAAAACACATTCATTTTTATGAATCCAGATGCACCAAATCATGCTAAAGAAAGGGCCATAAAGTTGAAAGCTTCCTCTGAGTTTAAGTTTCTGATTGAGAGAATCTTCTGAATCCAATCCCTGAAAGAATTGGGTTGAATATGTTCAATTCTGATTGTTAGGTCGAAACCAAACCATGCTGCTCGTGCCAGTTGAAATTTAATGAATAAATAATCAATTGTTTTCTCTTCCTTATTACAAACAAAGCAGAGATTGGGGACATTGATATTGCTCTTTTTTAGCTCATTCGTGCTGGAACGCATTGGTTGCAGATTTTCCAAATTAAAATGATCATCTTGTAAGGCAAAGGTAGCTTCCAAAATTTCCACCAATATGTGTTACTCTTGTCAGTGCTTAAAGATGATCTATTTTCCTCAAAAAGGAACCAGTAGGCTGAGTTGACTATGAAATCATCGGTAAAGTTGTGTTTCCATACCCATTTGTCTTCCCCACCAGTAACTGCAAAGGTTCTATCTTTGAGTTCTTCAATATTCTGATTTGCAAAGAAGGTTGGCACCAGAATAGAATTCTAATCATTCCATGAATAATCAATGATCTTCTTTATTGAAACAAGGCCTCCCCTATTTTCGTATAGTATATTTTGTTTGACAATTCCCCCATTCTTAATAAAGGTTTCTTGACCTCCCCAAATTTGGACATCCATTCCTTTCATGCAGACATCTCTTCCAATTAGTATACTTTTTCAAATCCAAGAGTCTCCATACTTTGGTTGTACCTTAACAAAATGTTTCTATCTGTAATATTTATTGAGCAGAACTTCTGCAACTATAGAATTTGGGCCTGTTAGAATTCGCCATGCTTGCTTTGCCAAAAGGGCCTTATTTATTAACTCAGTTTTCCTTATCCCAGTCCCCCATTATCCTTCCTTTTGCAAAGTGGGTCCCAACTTAGAAAGTGTAGTTTTCTCTTGTTTTCCTCCTCTCCTCACTAGAAGTTCCTAATTATTTGATCAATTTTCTCACATATGGACGTAGGCGTTTTGAAACAAGAAAGGGTGAAGACCGAGATTGAACTAAGAATTGATTTGAGAAGGGTTAGTCTCCCTCCTTGTGCAAGACAGTGGACTTTCCATCTAGCTAATTTTTTCTTGGATTTTGTCCAAGCGAGGTTGGAAGAATGCCTTTTTTTACCCCATTTTGCTGAATTCCATTCCAAGGTACTTTCCCAAACTATCTGTGATTTTAACCCCTAGAATTCCTTTGAACCATCATCTTTTATTTATTTTGCAATTTGGGCCAACAAAGAGTTCTGACTTATCCGGATTGAGTTTTTGTCCTAAGAGATCATTGAAAACTTGCAACAGTTTCTTTATGTTCCTTCCTACATGCTTGTACATTTGCTAAAGAAGATGTAGCTATCATCTGCAAAAAGAAGGTGCTTGATCAGAGGACTATTCCTACTTACCTTAATTCCCTGTATATTCCCTTTCTTGATAAAAGTCTAGCTCATTCTATCATAAGCTTTGCTCATGTCGATCTTGAGAGCCCCAAGGCAACCATTCCCTTTCTTTCTTTTTTTAATGGTATTTAAGATTTCTCCTCCAATCATAATATTATTTGAAATGTTGCGTCCTCTAACAAAAGCATTTTGGAATGGGGATATGATCTCCTCCATTATTGGTTTTAGCCTGTTCACAATCACTTTAGCAATAATTTTATAAGCCATATTACACAGGCTGATTGAGTGATAATTAGAGACTCTCTATGGTGAGTTGTTTTTGGGGATTAAGGTGATTAGAGTTTTATTAAGTTCTTTTAGCAGATACCCTAAGTTAAGGAAAGACAATGTAGAAGTTGTAGTAAGTGGTCCTACAATATCCCAGAACTTATGGTAGAATATACCTGGTTTGCCGTCAATTCCCAGTGCCTTTAGAGGACCAATTTGGGATGCTGCTACTTTAACTTCTTCAACCAAGAAAGGCTTGTTAAGAATGTCTTTGTGAACAGTACTAAGCCTCAGTATGTTTAAGTATTCTAGGTCCTAATTTCATGTCCTTTTATTGTTGATTGTGGATTGAACAGCTTCTTGTAGTGGCGTGTGAATGCCTCTTCAATTTTTTGGGGATCATCCTCCTAGATATTTCCTTCAACAAGAATACATGTAATCTTATTCCTCATTCTTCTTCTTGCATCCATGGTGTGGTAGAATTTTGTGTTCCTCTTACCTTGAATGATCCAATTAATTCTGTACTTCTGCACCCAAAAGAGTTGCTCTTGTTTCGCTAGTTTTTCTAGATCCATCCTCAGAGTCTTTTCTCTCTTGCATGCTTTTTGTGATTCCAATTGTTGTTGACATTTACTGAGCTCCTCTTCAAAATATTTCCTTCTTGTATTAAGATTGCCAAAGACTTCTTTGTTCCACATTTTCATATTATTCTCGGTGATTTTCAGCTTCTAGACAAGCATCTAAGATGGTGATCCCAAAACAATATTACACCATGAATTACTAACAATTTCCCTACATTGAGGATGAGTAACCCACATCACTTCAAAATGATAAGGCCTCCTCCTAAAAGTCCTTTGCTTTTCAATACTGAGAACCATTATGCCATGATCAGAATAGGTAACTGTTAGATTAGTGAATGTTGCCTTCTCAAATTTCCTGAACAAGGGTGAGTTTGCGAAAGCCCTACCAACTGCTCCCAACACCTCTTCTCCTTCTCCATTGTTTGTCTAGGTCAAATGTTGTCCCTTTGTTGGAATCTCTGTCAGATCACATGATTCCAAGACCTCTTTTTGTCTATTTGCACCCCTGATATCATGGTTTTAAAAGGACATCTTATCATTTTCCATGAGCACCTGGTTAAAATCTCAAAAAACCACCTAGCAATCCTCTTTCTTGACTTTATGGCCTAGATTTTGCAATTGCTCCCAAACAAGTTTCCTATGGTTTAGTTCCGGGTGACCATACATACAAGTAATCCAAAAAGCATGCTGGCAATTGGAAATATAAGCTAAAATAAGATGTTTATCCTTAAGCAAGATATTAACATCAATTCCATCATCCCACAGAACAAAAAGTCCCCCACTTTTCCCTTGACTTGAGATCCCATCAGTTTTACTAAATCCCCACCTATTTGCTAATTGTCTTCCTTTATTAACTGTAATCCTAGTTTCCATCAAAAAAACAAAAGTTTGGTCTATATTTTTTTATCAAATATTTGTAATTTGAGAATGCTAGGGGTTGATCCAACCCCTTAACATTCCAACTGAGGAGAATCATGGCATTTGAGGAGGCTGTTGTGGGACAGCCTACCTGAACCCGCTGTTAGACTCTCCTTCTCCCTGGTAGTGTGTATTATCCTTAACCTCAAGCATTTGCATTAGTCGACGTACCTATCTCCTAGAATCTGTTTCTTGAGCACTTTCAAGTTCCTCTTCCCTTTTCCTTTTTTGCTCTAATTGGTTACTAACTTCACGAGAAGTACTTTGTTGCTCCTATCTTAAACTAGCCAATTTATCTCTTTTCTTTGGAGCACTAGGAAACTACTGTCGTATCTGTCTTGGGATCATTTCTCCTTCTTCTTCTGGATCTGATTCTATATTAGTATCTTCTCTGACTTCCAAATACATCTATTTTAGACTTTCTTCTTTGTCCTCTATCTTTTGAAAGTGATCACTGTTTTGCCTTCTTTCTTTTTTTTTTTGAAAATTTAGAGGTAATTATTATTAATAAAGGGGAATTACACCCAAGCGGCTAAATCAGAGTTACGTTTGACACCTGATTTAGAAGAAAGTCAGCCAATTGGTTGGCTTCCCTAAGAACATGAGTGAAAATTGTTTTGCCTTCTTTCTTCATTACTCATCTAATCGTTTTCCCTAATTTCTCGTGTTAAGTTGTCTTATGGTCTGTTCCAAACAGAAATATTAAACTCACTTGTTCTTGTCTCGTCATCAAACTTGTTTCCTATCTCCAAACTGAAACCTACTGAACTATTGTATGTGCATACATTTTGTATTTCCCATTCCTCCGCTCACCCATGGCAGTGCTTTTTGCTTGCTCATGCTCTGACTGCTATACTTCAATTCTTCCATTTGTGAACATGAGGTCTCCATCTGGCAGAAGCACCCATCTGGGAATGTTGTCTAGTGGTTGCTCAAATTAATCCCCTATGCCATTACTATTGAAGATAGCATCTCCGCAACTTGTTCAAAGAGTAAATTCAATTGCTGTTGTTGCCTTTCCCATTCCTATTGAAGTTCATAAGGAAATAGAATCTCCAATGGAACAAGTTCTTCAGGGATGGTTGGTGCATTAGTCCCTCTTTCCTGGGATTCTGTTTTGGCGTCTATCCTCGAAGTGAATTCAATTGTTGGGATAAAATCATTTGTGTTAAGTGAATTTTCATTAGTAAGTGGTGGTTGTATAGGTTCCATCACAGCATCCATTTCTGGGGCTTGTTCTTCCGAAGCTAATGGTTCTTGGAGTCTGACCTGTTGTTGCCAATTTGTGTTCGTTTGGTTTAACCCCCTCCTTGTGAATTCCACATTTGTCGTCCTACGAGAGCCCCTGTTATGAAAAGCCCCTATATTATTTCTGAAAAGAACATTATAGAGGTCATAACCTATTTCAAAGCCAAAACGAACAGCGATTTCCTCCATTTGGTCATTTATCATTCTTTCAATCTCGGGATTTAGTGCGAGCAGTTTGGATGAGTGTGTCCAATTATGCCACACCTTGTGCAGACCTTACACACTCTTTCGTATCGAAATTCCACCCATATCATGACCCCATCATCTCTCCTTAGCATGTAACCGACCAACCAGGGGAGCTAGTGGCAGATCCATACACAAACCCGGATGAACCTTACGTTTCTTAGAACTACATTGTCCTATTCAATAGCTAAAACCCTTCTTACTACCTGTCCAAGCCTTCGTGCTACAAAAGATCTTTGATATTCTAGAGGCAAGGCCCCAAAATTGCATTCAAATCGGCACCTAGGCTAGGTTCACTGTATTCAACATTGTGTTTGGCCTCCAGATATCCACGATAAGAAGTGCCCCATCAAGAGACCAAGGGCCTTCCTGCCTTATGAACTAATAATCTAGTGGATTGTAAAAATGGAAAATGTAAAAATTCTAGTCTCTTCCTGCAACCGTAACACATCCCTTGAGTCTTCAAGCCCAATTTATAATGCGTTGGAGATGATAAGTTAAGAAGCGCCTACTATCATGTAAATAATCCATCAAGCAGTTCTGCCAAAACAATTTACTTGATTCTAACTCCTATCTACTGAATGGAATGATGGGGCCTTACCTCACCTTGCCTTGCCTTGCTAGTGTTTTTACCTGGGGTTAGGGTTGTATTTCCACTTGGGTTGTGTTTTGGATTGAGTTATCACTCAAGGTGTCACTTTCACTGCTATCAGTCCAGCTACATTCACGTTGGATTTTGGTTTGGTACATTTTTGATGGTTGATAGTGATTATCTATAGAGATATGGTTTTAGATGTTTCCCTAGGACACTTTGGCCTCAGAGACATTTTATACGAGCAAAAACGTTGCTTCGTTTCCTTTCGATAAATGACTATTACTAGTGATATAACAAAATCTACCTAAGGTGGGCCCAGCCCAATATGCACCCAAGTTCACCACGTGGCAAAGAATCACTGGGCCAAGTGGTCTTGGCGACAGAGGTAAGGGGCATATCTCACCCGTCGCTCTGCGACAGACCTCCCGCTTATAGTCACCGATCGACACGTGGCATGTTCAACACCTATTGCCTGCAATCACAAGGTGACACGTGGCTCATCCGTGTCCTGTCAACACCTGTCGCTGTGGCGACAGACCTGCAGTCACAAGATGACACGTGGCTATATCACGTGTCGTGTCAACAGCTATCGCTGTGGCGACAGACTCATAGTCTGTCGCCTGCAATCACAAGGCGACACGTGGCTCATCCGTGTCGTGTCAACACCTGTCGCTGTGGCGACAGACTCATAGTCTGTCGCCTGCAGTCACAAGGCGACACGTGGCTCCATCCGTCTCTCGCCGGTGACAGGCTCTAATTTCTCTCCGCATTTGAGGAATTTGTGATATACCCGGATACAAACTCTCAGCAAGATAAGATGGTTATCCTGAAGCAGTTAACCTAGAATGCTGGCATATAAATAGGCCCCAGGTACAATTTTATTCTCTAATTTTTGACTACTGGCTTTTACATTTCCCAATATTGAAGAATCTTCTTCTGACTTAAGCATCGGAGTGTCTACGCAAGGAACCACCCCTGCGTCCCTCTTATTTTTCTTGTTTTACAGAAGCTTTTTGGACACACGTGGAGACTTAGTGCGAACATCGACGTCAGCATATCTTTATTGTTGTTTTGTGCAATAACAATTGGCGCCGTATGTGGGAAACGTATAAAAAGCCAATCAAAATTTACTAAGATGGTGAGAACAAGATCGACAAACGCGAGGACTGCCAGTGAGGACCATTCTGTAAGTTCCCCGGAACAGCACATTCGCCAGGGGAACCAGGTGAACAGGGATGAAGAAAGAATCACTGTGTCAGCGGCAGAATTGGAAGCTCTGAGGCGACAGAGCGAAGAAACCACCCAGGCGCTACGAGCCATGGTGGATCTGTTCCACGTAGTTCTCCAGCAGTTGAATCTGCCGCCTGCCGTGCAGAACTTGGTAGGAGGAACTAGTCAAAGAGTCCCGCCGCAGGTGCCTGGGCGATAGGAGGACGCGATAGCTACAGACCCCTCTCGGCGAGAGGCTTCCCCTGTCACAGAGAATGACATTCGACAAGGTGCGACGAGGCCTGCGAACATAAGGCCTACCACCGGTATCCAGCGAGAGACTGATGAAGCGGTAGGCCTAAACCCGGCGACAGGGGACAGGCGACAGGCTCCATGCGTGGGGCGACAGGCCCTTGGGCGACAGGGTACCGACCAGGCGACAGAGTCTACCGCCCATCACCATGACCTATCAAAATTTGCCGGTACCAACTTAGAACATGGTGTTGGAGGTGCTGGAAAGAATGGTGTCGAAGATCAAAGCACCTGGGAAGCCGGGTCGGAGTTTGACCCCACTTGGTGCACACAGATGACACAAACAAATACACCCCTAGCGAAAGGTAAGGAAGTAGTCGTAGACCTACCTGATTCGTCTCATGCCAGAAATCAGCTCGCTCCCCCCGTAGACATGAAGAAAATGATAGAACAGGTTTTAGAGGAGAAAAAATTAGTGTCTGCAGAGGAGAGCCAGAGAAGAAGAGTACTGTTCTGCACAACCATCATGCAAAAACCTCTGCCCCCGAAGTTCAAAATGCTGCAGATGGCCGCCTACACCGGGAAAACTGATCCCTATGATCATATGCAAAATTACGAGGCCCTAATGTTGCTACACGGATGGGAGGATGAGATAATGTGCAGGGCCTTCTCCTTAACTCTGTCCGGACATGCGATGAAATGGTTCAATAACTTGCTTGAAGGGTCTATTGCCTCTTTTGACCAATTGCGAAGTGAGTTTCTTAAGGCGTTTGCGGTGAACAGTCAAAGAAGGAAGGAACCGACCTATTTACTCACTATCAAACAAGGAGCTAAGGAGTCTTTGAAGAGTTATGTGGATCGGTTCAGAGATGCTACCTTAGAGGTACGAGACCTACAAGTCGGTATAGCTGTGGCAGCTGTATTACAGGGGACAAGGTCTGAAAAATTGCAAGAATCCCTGTCGCTAGACCAGCCCACTACCATCTCAGACCTACTCTCCCATGCCAATAAGTATGTAACCCAGGAGGAAGTAATGAAAATGGTGACGATTGGAGAATCCAAGGATGGCAGGAAACGAGGAAGAGAGGTCAATGAGGCATCTTCTAGCCAGTCGAGAAAGTTTGAGAAAGCACCCATGCTGAAATACAATTCCTATACCCCACTCACCGAATCTCGAGCTTCAGTGTTGGCAGCCATTGAGGGATCGGGGCTTATACAGATTCCAAAGAAGACATCAGGGAATTTGGGCTGTGATTTAAGATCATACTGCGATTACCACTCAGCGCATGGGCACACAACTGAGAAGTGTAGGGAGCTGATGAATCAGCTAGAAAAGCTAGCACGAGAGGGAAAAATAAACTGTTTTGTATATAGAGGCGATAGAACTAACTATCCTGCACGAAACAGGGGAAACAATTTCAGAGATAGAAGAGGTGAAAACAGAGGACCTGTTAGACGAAATGAAGGTGAAAGAAGAGATAACGACAGAAGAGTAGAAAGAAGGAATCGAGAGGAAGACAATGAACCCACAGGGCCAGCTATTAACGTGATATCCGGGGGTGAGTCGCTAACTGGCACTTCTTCCTCATCTCGAAAGACCTACGCCCGGCATGCTTATCAAATTAATTCGGTGATGGAGGAAAAGCATGATGAAGAGCCCATTACTTTCACGCCAGCCGACAGAGGTGATGTAGTGATCCCTCATGATGACCCCATGGTGATTTCGGCAGTAATAGCAAAACACCCAGTGAGTCGCATCTTAGTTGATAACGGGAGCTCGGTAAATTTGATTTATTGGAGTTGTTTTGAGAAAATGAGCATCTCCAATGATAGATTAAAGCCAGTAACCACTCCACTGTATGGCTTCTCAGGAGAAAAGGTGAAGGTGGAAGGCGCAGTTCAACTACCTATGACATTGGGGGAAAGCCCAAAGTGTGTCACTCGACAAGTGTTGTTCATGGTGGTGAGATCAACTTCCGTGGCATACAATATGATCCTCGGGCGGCCATTGTTAAATGACATGAGGGCGGTGGTCCATCCCTGCTACTTGTTAATGAAGTTTCCAACTCCCCACGGTGTTGGACAAGTGCGGGGAGATCAACGAAAAGCCAGGACATGTAACGTCGCATCCACCACATGTAAAGGGATCCAGAGGAAGGAAACCCTTACAATCGAAGAAAAGTCTAAGCCGAAACCTGATGAGGAGATGGAAGCAATTCGGTTGGATGAAAAAGACGAAGAAAGAACAGTGTATGTAGGAAGTCAATTGCCTGAAGAAGTAAAAAGAGAAATAGTCCGATGCTTGAGAGAAAATTGTGATGTGTTTGCATGGACTCCAGCCGATATGCCAGGAATAGACCCTGAAGTCATTTGCCATCGGTTGAACGTAATCTCAGGGGCAAAGCCGATAAAACAGAAGAAGAGGAATTTTGCTCCAGAGATGCAATAGGCAATTAACGAAGAAATCTCGAAGTTATTGCAAGCAGGATTCATTAGAGAAGTTAATTATCCAGAGTGGTTGGCCAATGTTGTGATGGTCAAAAAAGCCAACGGGAAATGGAGAATGTGTGTGGACTTCACAGACCTGAATAAAGCTTGTCCTAAGGATTCGTATCCACTACCTCGAATCGACAAGTTGGTAGACGAAACTTGTGGGTATGAATTGCTTAGCTTCTTAGATGCCTTCTCAGGATACCACCAAATCATGATGCATCCGGACGATGAGGAAAAGACTTCATTCATTACCGATATTGGGACATATTGTTACCGAGTAATGCCATTCGGTCTGAAGAATGCGGGGGCAACCTATCAGCGCATGGTAAATAAAGTGTTCCAAGATCTGTTGGGCAACACCATGGAAGCTTATGTCGATGATATGATCATTAAAAGCAGACAGGGAGAATCGCATGCCGAGAAAATGACTAAGGTATTCAATGTGTTGCGACAGTACAAGATGAAGTTGAATCCCAACAAATGCTCATTCGGGGTAAGATTTGGAAAGTTTCTGGGATTCATGATTACTAACCGAGGGATAGAGGCTAATCTCGAGAAAGTTCAAGCTATTTTGGACATGAGGCCGCCTAATACAGTCAGAGAAGTCCAAAGGCTAACAGGAAGAAAAGCAGCCTTAAGTCGTTTCTTGTCCAAATCAGCTGAAAGAAGTTTACCATTTTTCAAGGCGATAAAGGCAGGAAAGAACTTCAAGTGGACGGAAGAGTGCAACAACTCATTTGAAAGGTTGAAAGACTATCTGAAAGAGTTGCCTATGTTATCCCGGCCACTTCCCGGAGACCACCTCCTTATGTACCTCGGTGTAGGAGAGAAAGTTGTAAGCGCAGTCCTATTAAGAAAAGAGGGAGATAGGGATTGCCCAATCTATTATGTAAGCAAAGTCCTGCTAGATACCGAGGCAAGATATCCCTTAGTTGAAAGAATAGCCTTATCACTGGTAATGGCAACTCGAAAGTTGCGGCCTTATTTCTAAGCTCACACGGTGACTATTTTAACAGATCAGCCCCTCAGGCAAATACTGCAAAAACCAGAACACTTCGGGCATCTAATTAAGTGGGCTATTGAATTAAGTGAATATGATATTCACTTTCAGCCTCGTCAAGCAATAAAAGGACAAGCATTGGCAGATTTTATTGTAGAATGCACTGACCGAGAGATCCTAGATGGAACAGATTTAGTCTGGTGGAAATTATTTGTCGATGGAGCTCGTAGCATGGACGGTAGTGGAGCCGGAATTGTGCTAATATCGCCTGAAGGGGAAACCTATGAGTATTCCCTACATTTCAATTTCCCAAGTTCGAACAATACAGCCGAGTACGAAGCCTTGATAGCTGGGATGAGACTTGCTGAGAAAATGGGGGTCAGCAACTTAATGGCACACAGCGATTCGCAGTTAGTGGTAAACCAGTTCTTGGGTGAGTATGAAGCACGAGAACCCGCTTTAGTCCCTTATCTGCAAAAAGTACAATTGTTGGCACAGTCATTCAAGCATTTCCAGCTAACCCAGATAAATCGAACAGAGAACAACCATGCAGACGCTCTTTCAAAATTGGCTTCTTCCAAGGGGGTCAAAGGGGGTATGGTCAAAGTGGAATCCCTCGCTAGGCCAAGTATTGAAGAAGAAGATGTCTGTGACGTCGAAATCGGAGGCGATTAGAGAAGCCCAATCAAAAACTATATACTGGGGGGCACACTCCCCACTAACAGAGACGAAGCTCGAAGGCTGAAATTAAAAAGTGCCAGATTTACCATGGTGAATGGGGATCTCTACAAACGGGGATTCACAATGCCCCTGTTGAAGTGTCTAGGGCCCCAGCAGGCCGAGTACGCCTTAGCTGAAGTTCACGAGAGAATATGCGGCGAACATCTGGGGGCTCGAGCCTTGGCCTCGAAAATATTGCACACAGGGTTTTATTGGCCTACACTGAGGAAGGACGCCACAGACAAAGTGAGAAAATGCGAAAAGTGTTAGAAATTCGCTCCTATAGCTACAGCGCCTGTTTCGGCTCTTCAGAACACTCTCCAACCAACTCCATTTGCACAATGGGGACTAGATATCCTGGGGCCTTTTCCCCTAGGCACAGGACAAAGAAAGTATTTTCTTGTGGCCACAGACTACTTTACAAAGTGGATAGAGGCTGAGCCTTTGGCTACAATCTCTGAGAAGAAGGTGGAAGCAATGGTGTGGAAAGACATAATTTGTCGATTTGGGATCCCCCGTGTGATAAATGCAGACCATGGGAAGCAATTCAACTGTGATGCTTTCCGAAATTTTTGTAATGGCCTGAAGATTCTCCTAAGAATATCTTCTGTGTCTTACCCACAGGCCAATGGACAGGCAGAGGTAAGCAATCAAACTATACTACATGGGTTGAAGACTAGACTGGACAAGGCAAAGGGAGCATGGGTGGATAAGCTCCCAAGTGTTCTATGGGCCTATAGAACGACAAGCAAAGTGTCAACAGGCGAAACACCGTTCAATTTGGTCTATGGCACTGAAGCCCTTATCCCGGTAGAAGTTGGAGCTGAGTCACCCAGACTAGTCCCTTACATTGAGGAACATAATTCTGAGGGACTAAGGGAAAATCTTGACCTGATACATGAGTTGAGAGACCAAGCAAAAGTAAGACTGGCTGCTTACCAGCAGAGAGTAGCTGCTTACTACAATGCACGGGTCAAGAACAAAGAGTTGCAAGAAGGGGACCTCGTATTGAGAAAGTCTGCAATTACAAACGCCCATAGGGAAGATGGAAAGCTCCGGGCTAATTGGGAAGGACCATACAGAATCAGAAAAATGGTCGGACCTAGCACTTGCACCTTAGAAACCTTGCAAGGAAAGAGAATCTCAAAAACTTGGAATACCAACCATCTTAAACTGTATTGGCAGTAAACATTATAATTTATGTTTTCTGATTGTTATTTTTTGTCTCTACTTTCCCATCTATTGCTAGAGTACTTGATAAATGATATTATTTTTCTGATTCATGAATAAAAGTCAGCCAATCATTTCCTATATTTTCTAACGCAATAAGTGAGATAGATTATGTGCTACAGGAATTGAAATAAGACAACAGCTGGCTAACAAATAAGTCCCTAAGCGACAAATGCGCGAGATGGGCACAAATAAGACCTTAAGCATGAAGAAGACGCGAGACGGGCACAAATAAGTCCCTAAGCAAAAAATGCGCGAGATGGGCACAAATAAGACCTTAAGCGTGAAGAAGACGCGAGACGGGCACAAATAAGTCCCTAAGCGAAAAATGTGCGAGATGGGCACAAATAAGACCTTAAGCGTAAAGAAGACGCGAGACGGGCACAAATAAGTCCCTAAGTGAAAAATGCGCGAGATGGGCACAAATAAGACCTTAAGCGTAAAGAAGACGCGAGACGGGCACAAATAAGTCCCTAAGCGAAAAATGCGCGAGATGGGCACAAATAAGACCTTAAGTGTGAAGAAGACGCGAGACGGGCACAAATAAGTCCCTAAACGAAAAATGCGCGAGATGGGCACAAATAAGACCTTAAGCGTGAAGAAGACGCGAGACGGGCACAAATAAGTCCCTAAGCGAAAAATACGCGAGATGGGCACAAATAAGACCTTAAGCGTAAAGAAGACGCGAGACGGGCACAAATAAGTCCCTACGCGGAAAATGCGCGAGACGAGCAAAATATCAGTCCTTAAACACGAAAAGTGCGTGCGAAAGGTAAAAGTACAAACTACATAGCAAGTTACGAGGTACGTTACAAAATCTCCGAATTCATATGTTAAGTCGACAAATTATGGTTAACACTTTGGCTGTATTAGTCTTGATTATCCTTAAGCGAAAATAACGCAAGATAGGATCAACGCTCGAGAAAAGTTCATTTTTGAACGAATAGTCAACACGATTTTAAAAAAGAAATTGGGGAGCAACTTGATAAAGTCAAACAATACAAGGTACTCTAAAGAGCTACAGAATGAAACGATACTTTCCATTGAAAGTGAATCTATACATTGGAGATTAATAAACAAACCAAAAGTACATTGGAATTAACAAACAAAACAAAAACACTAATCTACGGCAATAACCAAGTCAGTTGGTTGAGAAGGCACTACATTAGCACCAGCATCTTGAGAAGCTTGAGGCCCGGGAGCTGGAGTAGTCAAAGAATCAGGGCCTTGGGGAGCCGAGGAAGCCACCCCGGAAGCAGAAACATCACTTGAAGGCCCAACCACGGCCGCAGAGTCTAGCACGGGATCAACGGCAGCAGATTCAGAAATTTGGAAATCATCGCTGTCCAACTCCAGTAGTGCCTCGATAGACTCAGGCTGATCGCCCGCCTCAACAGACTCAGGCCGATCGCCCGCCTCAACAGATTCAGGCTGATCGCCCGCCTCAATAGACTCAGGAAGGTCATGGACTACTGGAGGCTCAGATCGACCAGGTGCCTCAGAAGACTCAGGCCGATGATGTGGCTGCCGAGGAGGCCACGGACCTTCGAGATTGTCCAGCTTATCTACGGCCCCCTCCGCTAAATAAGCCTCCGGACTTTGCGAATCATGCTCATACTTGGTCCAAGAAGGAGCATCATAAAACTGGGCCTCTTCGGTAAAGAGCAATTCAGGAAAAGCCTCACTAGGTCGATGCTTCTCCAACCAAGAACGAGCCAAGTAAAAACCGTACTTAATAAATCCCGTCGAGAACTCCGCTTTCTGGTCAAAACAATGCTGGGACAAACGGTATTCACGAACGGCCTCGATTCGAGCTTCTCTTTGACGATCTGGTACGTTGTGCAGCTCCTCAATAGCCTCATCTCGCTGCCTCTCCATGGCTCCTCGATCTTCGACGGCCTTGTTGTAAGCTTCTTGAAACCCTTGAAGAGAAGCCACCTTCGCCTCAGATTCTCGGAGCCTTTGCTCGAGATCAGCATTCTTCTTACCCAACTCCTCCGCCCTAGTGACGTAAGGACGAAGCTGGCTAACCGCATTCAAAAGCTCCATCTTCTGATCTCGAAGCTCGTGAATATCTTTGTCAGCTTGCTCCCTAAGAGCCCTGTGCCGAGCGTTGACAGCCGCAATTTGTTAAACCGACTGATAAGATCAAAAACAGAAATAACTTAAAAAGTTGACAAAATAAAAGTTAAAACGGAGAAATGGATCACCAAGCAAGCACAACACTTTTACCTTCATAGCAAGATAATCGGAATTGTCCTCAGCCTCCGGGAGGTTTGTAAAAAGCCCCGCCTCGTCACGAGGGAGAATGGTGCTCTAAGCCAGACGAGACGCTATCCCGACATCCTCGATGCTGTCGTTGTCGTTCACCCCGGGATAGGTCTGGAAATCCTCCCTACTGACGACGACCCCACTATCAATCGTATAGCGCCTCAAAGTAGGGTCTACCACCTTGGGTAAGACTGGTCGTGTAGGCATAGAGGCTTCAATAATCAGCCTCTTCCTATATTTGCGCCTAAGCTGGCGAGGAACTGACCTACCCTCAGCAGCACGAGAGCCACCTTCTTGAAGAGCTGGATCACTCCTTTGAGACTCGGAGCTCTCACGATCGCTCGAACCTTGATCATGGGCAGGAGGCCTCTTCCGTTTATTTCTCCCGGCCTCTTGAGTAGGGCGGCTGGATTCGCCAGCAGAAGGAGGAGTAGGAGCACGAGCTGGTCCAGATGGGACTCCAACTCACGACGGAGGAATAGGAGCCGCACCAGCAGCAACATTGGCACTCCTCCTACGCATCAAGTCCTGGAAGTTCATATCTGCACAACGCAAAAATAAAATATTAGCTGACTAAGTAAAAAACACCAAACATACGCATACGAGGAGTGAAAAGATAAGAAACCTAAAAAACCACCAAAGTCCTCTAAACTATTCAAATTCGAATCCAAAGGAAAATCGGTGAAAGGACTCCCAAAGGCACCAGCCTGAGCCCACTCAGGGTTCTCCTCTGAATGATCACTAGTGCCTGTAGCCTCAGAAGTCTCGTCCTCCGTGTCCGAAGAGGACTCATCTACAAGGCGGCCTACAGGGGTAGATGCTTCGGCTACTAGTACCAGGGATGGTTGACTAGGACCAGCATCAGATAAACGATTAGTCGTAGACAGGTTAGAGGGGGCAGCAGAAGCTTCAAGAACAGTCCTGCTTACACCCTAGCCGGCAGCGGCAATGTTCTCCGGGGTTAGAAGAGAAAATAAATTACGCTCCCCAGTAGAACATATTCGCAGAATAGACCCGCCAAATTGGTCTCTTAAGATGTTTGTTCTAAACCTGTCTGAACGAGGTGAAGGGTCAGAGGTATCACGATTCCATCTAGAGCGAATCCGTAGATTGCTTGGAATCTCAACGACGACCCACTCGCTCTCAAAACCACGCAATTTATTGGGGAGGTCACAGAAGATTTTATTATTTGAGAACTCGCCGACTGTTAAACGTTGAAGAGAGAACGTTATCAACCCTTTCAGCCTACGAACTCTGAAGAAGGCGCTTGAGAGAGGAATCGTTGGAATAATACCTAGGTGATGACATACTATGGAAAAAGCTACCAGTTGAGCCCACGCATGTGGGTGAAGCTAACACGGGACAATGTCTTTGTACCTAAGAAATGCTTCGCCAAACTCCGGAAGAGGGAAGCGAAAACCGAAAGACAAAGAAGCCTTATGGACGGCTACGCCACTTCTAACCAAGTCAGGCGTGACCTCCCCTTGCACTGGAAGCCTATAGCCATAACCCGAAGGAAGAGGGAAACGCGTCCTAATGTCCTCTAAGTCAGCACTTGTCAAAGTGCACACAAGACCACCCGTTTTAAGTGTTTTACCCGGGCGTAGCGAAGACATGGCAAAAAACTACCCGGTGACAAAGTAATGGCGACAGACCCTTTGAGCGACAGACTCAATAGGCGACAGACCTGCTAAAGCGATGGACCCTTTGAGCGACAGACTCAATAGGCGACAGACCTACTAAAGCGACAGACCCTTTGGGCGACAGACCTGCTGAAGCGACAGACCCTTTTGGCGACAGACCTAATTTGCAATATACTTGCGGAAGTCCTAAAACTCTATGCGGAAGACCACGACACCAGCGGGAGACCTAAACCTATGTTGCGAAAGGCAATAAATATGCGGTAGAGGTATACTTACTATCTCTAAGGTAAGCGAGAGACTGCTGGGGAGAGCGACAGGTTCTTTTGACGACATACTCTTTTTGGCGAGGGGGCTGCAAATGGGCGACAGACGGCTGCTCAGAGGTTTTCGTAGGATCTCTCGCCGGGTCCCAGTGGTTTATATAGCCGCGACAGGGAATGCCAAACGTCGCGCCTGATCACGTCTCTCGCAGAGTAGACCTTTTTTCACCTGCAAAAAATAACAGATAAACCACAAAAAGACAAAGAAGACTATTCACGGTGGGCTAAGGCCCAAGTACACATATTTATACTCTCTTGGTTGGAGAAATCCAACAAGAGAGTGGGGAGCAATTGATATAACAAAATCTACCTAAAGTGGGCCCAGCCCAATACGCACCCGAGTTCACCACGTGGCAAAGAATCACTGGGCCACGTGGTCTTGGCGACAGAGGTAAGGGGCATATCTCACCCGTCGCTCTGCGATAGACCTCCTGCTTATAGTCACCGATCGACACGTGGCATGTTCAACACCTGTCGCCTGCAATCACAAGGCGACACATGGCTCATCCGTGTCCTGTCAACACCTGTCGCCTGCAGTCACAAGACGACACGTGGCTATATCACGTGTCGTGTCAACAGCTGTCGCTGTGGCGACAGACTCATAGTCTGTCGCCTGCAGTCACAAGGCGACACGTGGCTCATCCGTGTCGTGTCAACACCTGTCGCTGTGGCGACAGACTATGCAGTCACAAGATGACACGTGGCTATATCACGTGTCGTGTCAACACCTGTCGCTGTGGCGACAGACTCATAGTCTGTCGCCTGCAGTCACAAGGCGACACGTGGCTCCATCCGTCTCCCGCCGGCGACAGGCTCTAATTTCTCTCCGCATTTGAGGAATTTGTGTTATACCCGGATACAAACTCTCAGCAAGATAAGATGGTTATCCTGAAGCAGTTAACCTAGAATGCTGGCCTATAAATAGGCCCCAAGTACAATTTTATTCTCTAATTTTTGACTACTGGCTTTTACGTTTCCCAATATTGAAGAATCTTCTTCTGACTTAAGCATCGGAGTGTCTATGCAGGGAACCACCCCTGCGTCCCTCTTATTTTTCTTGTTTTACAGAAGCTTTTTGGACACACGTGAAGACTTAGTGCGAACATCGACGTCAGCATATCTTTATTGTTGTTTTGTGCAACAACAACTAGATTTGGGGTATTGATTGCTTTTGGTCTTCATCGATTGAGATTATGGAGGAATTGGCAACTCGTTTGAGAGATCAAAGAAGTGAATGATTAAGTTAAGCGTGAATAAGTGAAGAAAATTATGCTAAAGACTGGATTTAGGAAAACCAGAAAATCAAGAAAGAAACAAAGGGTGAAAAGGGGATTAGAAAACTAAGGGTTTTTTAGAAATCTGTTGCAATGCCGAAATTTGGATTGTTGAGTCTGGGAAATCTAGCGTAGGTAATGAGGGGGATATTGTAGGGAAGCGAAAGAAGTAGAATGGAAAGATTGAGCTCTCTGGTACGAGAAGATTGCTTCACCTAAAGAAGACACTCTGTATCGAGAGAATTGGCCTTGCTTATTTAATACTTGCCACTCAAACTAATATTTGAGATTTAGAATATCAAAATTTGAACAAATTTGAAATCTAAATTTATACAATGGGTTGAAAAAAGTTTCAGATAAAATCGATGTCTACAATTATTAAATAAAATTGTAGTTTATTTAAACAACAAAATGTCCATTCATAAACGACGTTGCAAAAGCTTTGCCTGAAACTAGAGATCATTTCTAATATACTTGAATCTTAGAAGACAAAACATTGAACCACAAAAGATCACATTTGAAACAAAAAATTGTAATCTATTTACATATAGTACTACAACTGTTTAATAGGGAAAACAAATCTTTCCATTTTCTATAAGAAATAACATTTTTCAATTAAATTGTATTTGTGCAAATAATAATATTAACTACGATTACAAATAAAACCGTAGTCATTTACTACAATAACTTTTATAAAAATATAAATTTATATACTTTTAATTTCTAAAAACTACATATATTGAAGGTCGTACTTTTGGTTTAAATATATTTAAGTAAAATGTGATATTTAATTATCTTAAACTACACTTTTTATATAAATGTAGTTAGAGCCATGATGTTTGAATTTGAAAGCGCGATTAAAATTTGAAAATCGTAGTTAAAGATAATTGATTATGCTTGATTTAATTGATTGTAGTCTATTTTTTTTATGTTGCTGTAATGTGTGACCTTTTTCTAATAGTGTTGAATAATTAAAATCGTAGTTAATGATAGTTGATTATGCTTGATTTAATTGATTGTAGTCTATTTTTTTTATGTAGCTGTAATGTGTGACCTTTTTCTAATAGTGTTAAATAAAATAGATGCACGATGAATTTAAACACTAGTGAGCATGAAATGTGAATTTGTTTTATTGATACAAGATTTTATAGTGCGTTTGGATGGAGAATTTTGAAATTTTGAAGCATTTTAAAATGAAGACATTTTAAAATTCATCATTTTAAAATGCTAGCATTTATAATTGACTTGTTTGGGTAAAAAAATTTTAGAAAGAATTTTTGAATACTAGAATTTGATTAAATAAAAAATCATTATAAAAGAAAAATAATAATATTATATATTAGAAAATGAAAAATATCAAATAAAATATGTAATATGAGTATCATTAGATTTGTAAAAATGTATAAATATTATTAAGAATATGAAAAATAAATATATATATTAAATTTAAATAAAATAATATGTTTTTTGTTTTTAACTTTATATTTAATAGTAGGTCATGTCTAATAAAGTAAAAAAGAGTGAAAGAAATTTTGAAAAACTATCTCTTTAGGTGGATTTTCAAAAGGGAACTTGAACATTTCAAATTCTCTTTTGAAATCCCTCCTAATTTTTCAAATTCTTTAAAATTTTTTGTCAAACAAAAAATTTACATTTTGGATTTTTAAATATCTTGATTGAAATAAATTTCCTCTTTGAAATTCTTTATCCAAACACAACCTTAGTGTTTGTTTACTGAAATTATTAATGACGTTGTCGTTTTTTACTTTTTCCAAAACCATATTACATTAAGATAAAGAGCATTCACATCAGATTCATCTAATTGGAAATACGGTGAACTTTCCATTGGGCACGCAAAAAACGTCAGCAAACAATTAACTTTTCCAAATACATGAACAAAACAGATATTTCTACCAAACACTAGCATAAGCCATACAATTTATTAATCAGATTGTTGTATATCAATGATGTGTCAAGAATTTTTCTTTTCTGATACAGGGTAGAAGAAAAGACCCTACTAAATTTCGTAGCATCTTCCTGCAAAAAGCTTTAGTGGTGGGTTCTGTAGCTCAATATTTCAACTCTGCCAGCTTGATTCACATTTATTTAGCTAATGAATTACCACTTTTTGTTATTATTCATATCCCATTATCAATGTGATAAATAGTAATTTCAAGAAGAAAATGAGATAGAAAAAGTAAAAAAGTGGATATGAATAAAAGTTTCCCACTTTATAATCACTTTCAATTATAAGTCACAACGACGAATAAACCTTCACTTTTGCGACAATGGAGATAACTTCAACGACAATCAAAAGTTCTACCAAATATTTTGAATTTGGAGTATCAATACTTTTTGGAAAAAGGAACATGACGACAATGTAGTCACGTATAAAACCTCAAACACACGGCCAAGAGTACTGCCAAATTACATTAAATATCTCTTGTTTGTGTGATTTATTATTAGACTTATATATATATATATATATATAAAATACATTGACAATATATAGTTTTTATACACTATCAATCAATCATGGGATGACACCTCATATGAAGATCCTTAAAAATAAATATTACCAAAGTTTTTAAATTTATTTTTAAGGGCTTATATAATTTTAGACTTTACTCATTTACGAGGTGTCATCTTATGATTAACTAATAGTATATAAAAGTTATATACTGTCAGTGTATCATATATAAACTCTTATTATTTTTGTTGTTATTGTTATTATTGTTATTATGTCAGTCTTGATTTTTATTCTAATATGTGCCAATGCTTGAAAAATATTTACATTATATATTTGGGTGACTTTCCAGCTAGAGGGAAAGAGTCCATTGGAGTCATTTGCATTCCCATATATATATTTGCTGAGTTGGAAAGTTTTGAAAGAACGAGAAAATTTTTGTTTCCATCGTTTTATAATTGTTCCACTTACGAAGGTAAATAGATAATCTTTCAATACTAGTTAGTGAAGGTAGATATGCAAAGTCACCAAGATAATAATTGGATATAAGTAATGTAAATGATTCCTGAATTGAAGGGAGGATCTAAAGGAGAAAGTGCACTATCGACATCAGCAACGACGTGAAAATTCATGAGTCTTTTCAAGTTTAATAAATTATATAATATAATAATATGTACAGATATTGTTTTTGTCTCCAAATTCCAAAGGACCCACAATTTTTTTAATTTATACTATCATCCAAACCATATAATTTCAAAGAGAAAAGCAACTGCAAAAAAAAAATGATGGAGACGTGATACTTTCTTTCTCTAGATGGAAAGTAGTATATAAAAGATAATTTTAAAAAACATATGTTTAATGTAAACAGGATCAATGATCGAATTATTTGTTCCAATTCAAAGATTTGTTATTGTTTGAAGGGATTTAAATATATATATATATATTAAATTTATTAAATGAGTTTGAGTTTGAAAAATAAAATTTACTGAAAAAAGAATTGAATTTCGGTTCATTAGTTCAAGTTTTAGCTCGACTCTATCCAATTAGTTAACTATAACTTTTTTAATTATTTTTAATACTAATACATTTTTTAATTTTTGTTGATTTTTTTTTGAATAATTTAATTTAAGTTTGTGTTTTTGTCTTTAAATTCCCACGGACCCACAATTTTTATAATTTATACCATGACCCAAACCATCTAACTTCAAAGACAGAAGCAAAAGCTAACGAGCAATGGTAGAGATGCTATATTTTCTTTCTCTAGATGGAAGTCAGTATCTAGAAGATAATTAAAAAAAATACACGCTGAAAGTGGAATTTAACTTGATTAATTTATACGTTTTCTTTTAAAAAAATTATTTTTAATAAATTTAAATTTTGATTCTTTTTATAAAAAATCAAGATATTCATAAACACCAAAATTAACCAATAGTCCAATGCAACTATATATGTTGATAAAGTAACACGTTTATGACCTCGATTTTCTTCACCATTATCATTAAATAGAAAGTTTGGCCCCCAACTACTCCGTGATGCTGTCAAATTTATTTATTAATTTTCTTTCTTTTTTTACACGTAAACTTAAGTTGCATATAAACTTTCTATTATCAATATTATGTTGAAAAATCTCTATTAATATGAACTAATGAAGTGTAATTAACATCATAAAAATTTAATTTAGTATAAAGTGTGACTATATATATGTAATGTATGTATATTATACATATATTAATCAATAATGGATGGATATAGTACATGATGCAAATTATGAGAGCTCCTTACTTTTGACACCAAAATATAAATGGTGAGTCATTAACCATTTACAGTGGAGGAGATTGCACAAAAGTAGTCACTCCTTTCTCTTTCACTTTTCTTCTTCACTAACTTTATGCTTTTTTTTTCTACAGGAAAACACTATGGAGTAGCAGCCATGAATCGGCAAACCTTCGACGACACCTCCTCCTTCAAGTAGCTGTACCAAGATGGTGGTGGTATGGTGGGTTTTGGCTTTACCTATTTAAAATCAATTTTATTTTGATTTTAGTCTGTGTTGGTGGCTTGGTGAACATTAATTCTAACAACTGGTATCAGAGCTGACTTACCTTAAGAGTCATTAACCATTTATGTTTGAAGGAGACTGCCATCAAAGCTTCCATTTAAGTATTTTCATTTTTGGGTTCTTGAAACCCATTTCGTTTTTTGGTGTATTTTTTTACTTAAATTGGTTGCTTGATTGTTGTATAATGTTTAGGAGTGAAAAATCCTATTTTATGAGGTCAAAACATGGCTAGGATGGCTATTTTCCGATTAGATCAAGTCTAAAAACCTTTTTTTAACAAAAAAAAATTCGAAACAGGTGAAGAAGACAATCAAGCACTTGTGCAGGCATTTGGTTCTAGCTAAATCAAAATTAAAAAAAAAAAACCATTTTTCTACTGGGCCCTTTTCTAGTTTGGGTATTTTGCTTGAGCTCTTTTTATGTCTTATGTGCTCCTAATTTATTTAGTTTGGGCCATTGATGTTATTATTATTATTTGGGCCACCAATTTTAAAAATATAAAAAGGCCATATTGTGTTATTTTAATAAGGCCTTATGATTTTATTTAATTTGGGCCAAAATAATTTTGTTATATTATGGTATTTATTTATTTAGTTATTTTAATTGGTTATTTAATATTAAATTAATTTTTTACAATTAAAAGTAATTAATTTCAAGGTCATTTTGCCTAATTAATTTAGGGACCATATTGATTAATTAATTTTATTTGGCTATTAAATTTAAATTAATTATTGGTCATTTTTGCATAATTAATTAATAAGTCATCTTAGATTTTGGTTTAATTGGCTATTTTGATTAATTAATTATGGACCAATTGGTTAATTAATCCTTACACCGTTTTGATTATAACCAAATTTATTTAATAGCCATAATTAATTATTAAGCTCAAAATTAAAAAGATATAAGTGAATATTTGAAGGAATTAATTATGGGGTAATTTCTGAAAAATTTAATTACCCATTAATTCATAATTCACTTAATTTTAGAATATAGTTATGCCCATAAAATGTTATTGATAATTGGTCTAATTAAATGGGTTTAAATAAATTATTTGGGTATTTTGTTTGAGCCAGTTTACTAGATTTAGATCTACTTGTTTCGTTAATAATTTATTTAAACAAACACATTTTTCTAAAATAATATTGCCTTATTATTTGAATATTCACATTCATGTGAAGTTAATTAAATTAATTAATGTTGGACCTAAAATTACTACATATGCTTCATGTATTTTAGGTGTAGTTAATTTTTGGTCAATTAATTATGTGAATATTCTTAAATTATAAATCATAAATTGGATTGACTAATACTTACCTGTTGCAAGAATAGTCATGAAGATTTTCTGACAATTATTCTGATAACTTTAAGGACATAATAACAAGGCAATGCGTAGTGATAGTTGCATAATTTACTAAGATCTCTAGAAGTGACAGTTCTCTCCTTGTCGGATTGCTTGTTGCTTCAAAAGATGCTTGGGTAAGAAAGGATTTTGGTTTGGATATAATATGATTTTCCTATCCTGTTGGTGGGTGATCATTCAGGTTTATATTCAACCAATTTTATCTTATCCTCTATAATGTATAGTAGAATAAATATAATACTGTTTGAGTTATTCCACTAGCCTCCATTAATTTTGATTATTTATGCAATTATCACATATGAAGTCTCTAGTAAGATCAAATTAGATAAAATAGTGTGAATAAGTCTCTATGGTTATGAGTATATTAAAGTTGGAAGAAGCCCCAAGAGCTTATCCATCTTCCATAGCCACTAGTGTGAGTTCTTTGAAGATAAAATATTATTATGGATTTTGAGAACACTCAAATAAAATTCTTTGATTATATAGGGTATACCATGAATGAGCACATCAGATAAAGTGTTTCCAATCAATTATAATCAAGAAGTATTTATGGATATCATTTAGAAATAGTTCGCGTTGAATTGATGAAGGTTGTAATAACATACCAGCTCTATATCCAATAGATTGTGAACCACTTCCTTTTGGGATGGAAAGTGGGAGATCTTTTAGGTTCATAGATCTCATTCAACATACCTTAATGGATAGAAGGAAGTATGGTATTTAAATATCAATAGTGATTTGTCATCTAGGAGAAAGAGATCTTTTGGGTTAATAGATCTCATTCGGCCCTTATGATGACATATGCCAATTTTACTGTCAAAAGCAATATCATTAAGGGGTCTCAATAAAATGTCATCTAAAAAGGAAGAAACTTGCCAAGCACACTTCCAATTTTGGTTCCACTAATACCTCTAAATATTGATATGTCCTACTACTGTTATAAACTTGGACATAGAATGGTAGATTGTAAAAGTCTTCTAGATTGGGATAGTGTGAAAAGGTATTTTGTTAGCCTTTATTTTGGATCCAATCTAGGAGATACACCTCTAACTATTGGTGGTTGGATACCGATGCTATTATCGATAAAGCCATAAGCAACCAGAGACCAAATAAGGGAAAATAATTATGACTATAGGCAATAGGGTCAAATCCATGTTGAAAATATAAGAGTAACCAGATTGTTGTCATATTCCGTGGATAGTTTTGGAACTATTGACAGTTTATACTTTTCATTCTAATAATGGAAAAGTATTTCTAATTAGTAACAACATGTACATTGATTCTGGCATTCTATGTGATAGATGTATAATAGACTTGTACCCCAATATTGAGCAAATTTTCTTCAATTGTGAATGATATGATGTTGATTTTAATTATGGTGGAATAGATAAGAAATCTATCATGTTATGACATAAGAATTAGGGACATTCTGAGTGTGGCACATGTAGAGATTGCATTAAATGAAATCTTGCTACTAGTGTTAAGGAGATGATTAAGAACTAATATATATTGACAATTGTAGATAATTTTCACATATAGTAATTAGTGGATATAAGCATTTCATCGCTTTCACTAAAGACCATTTTAGTTTAGGTCATATGGAGTGAAAGATCTAATCCTATGAAGCCTTAAGCATTCTAATTGATTTTGCTCCGTAGCTTACAAAAAGTAAACTGCTTAAAGCAATGATCAGACAGAGGTGATGAATATTGTGGTTGGTATAATAAAGCCAGGCAAAATCATATACCTATTTTTTGGTTAAGCGCACTGTAGGATTATGTATTGACGCCTAGTATACTGTGCTTGGAATACTGAAAGGAATGAGATTGCTGTAATAATCATTTGTACATTTTGATGTAGTATGATTTATGTTGCTTACTCCAAATTTTTGAAATTTAGGTGGAAATTATGAAAACTGAAATGCACATTCTAAGTTGATCTCCAAGCAAAATCAGTTTTCAAATTCATCCCAAGTTGTAGTTAGACAAGAAGCCAAGTTTATGCTGTTTTTCATATTTAGAGTTATAAAGGCAAAAGGTTTATAACCCGTAGTTAAGAAAACTTGACAACAAAATTATCAGCGGCAATTCTATTGATTATTGAGATTCTAGGTTTTGGTTCTCTATCATATTATGCCAGAATCATTAAGTCTTATAATGCAATCTATTTATTAGATGACTTAAAAAGTAGGAGTTGCAAACTCCATAAAGTCATCAAGGAAGTACATATTGTTGTGTTAGTCCTAGTGTGTGAGAGCAATGTATTTTAGTACTGTTGTACACGTAGGGATACTCACCACTGTTCAATTCTTGTGTATTTTGCAGGTATGACCCTATATAGTAAGGTAGGCCTCACAGGCTCTATAGTGCCTGGATGGATGTGAAACCGAATAGATATTATTCGAAGAGTCCAATAAGCCTACGGTAAGAACTTGGAACCCAAAATCCCTTATTTAGATTATTTTTGGGAAGTGTGTCAACAATTTAGGAAATGACAATATAGGACATAGCTCAGATGAATTTTCGTTAATAACGGTCAAACTAAATGGAATTTTGATCCACTGACTGAAGTATGATATTTACATGAAAATAAGTTCGAGGTTATGTCAATAGATAGATCAAAACGATGGTAAAATCGGAATTTTACGCGATTAGCTTGGTAAGGGTATTTTCATAATTTCACCCTTATGGTCAGTTGAACCTTAATAAAACCACCATCATTCATAAAAATAAGTTCCATAATAATATTTAGTGATGGAATATGAATTTTTGGAGTAAAATTAATTAGTTAGAAAAATTATAGAAGTTAAAAGGCAATTTTGTCTAAAATCTTTTTAACCAAGGGCATTTTGATCATTTTGCCCCTAAATGAAGCTTCTAATTTTTCCACATGCAGCATTTGGCCACTCCTTTCTTCTTCTTCTACCTCACAACAAGCTTCCATATCCGAACTTTAAGCAAAAATAAAAATTCAACAAAATCACCACTTAAATCACTTATCTCGACAAAATCCCTTCTACAAAGTTGTTCTACACTTCATCCTCTACAAACCCATACCAATAGCTTATTGTAAAGTTGACAAAATCAAGAAGAAAGGAGCACTAAAGCATTCGGCCAAGGTAAGCTTGAATCATGCTTATGGTTTATTTGAATTTTAATGGTAGAAAGTACTGAAACTAAGCTTATGGTTTCTTTGAATTTTAATGATAGAAAGTGATGAAACTAAGTGTCCTAAGCATGATTTTAGCATTGGTTTGGACTAATCCCATCCAATTCTCACCTAAGGGTTTCGGCCATTGAAGGATCTTCATGGTTTCATGTTGTTTGATGCATGTTAATGGTGCCAAATTAATGAAGAAACATGTATAAGAATTTCACTATGTTGATTTCTGCCATGGCAAGGGGAGGATGTTTTTGTGCTCAATTTGATGAGTTTAGGGTGCCATGAGACTGTAGAAATTGAGAGGAGACTGTTGGTGAAGTTGGAACTAAAACCGGAGTTGTGTAGGCGAAGTTGTGTTTTACCACTGGTGTAATTTAAACTGGTTTAATATTTTCTACTGACAATGTGGTAGAATTTAATGAAGGAAAATTTATTAAAAATTGAATTATGGTGAATAACGGTGATTGGTATAATGTTTTGCAGCCTAGGAGTGTTAATTCACAAGTGGTGCTATTGGTGATATCAACTAGAATAGACAAGTAAAAGATGAGTGTGTAAGCTGTAGGGATACTGTGAATGCATGTTTTATCTCGAATTAATTTTATGAAGTGATTTGAAAATTAATTTCTTTGGAATTGGTTTATAAACTATGTTTTCAGTGCAGGAGGGCTAAGTTAGAAGCAGCCATTATTCTGTTGGAATGTATAGAAATTCTAAGGAAATAATTCTAATATATTTAAATATTAGAAATAAATAGATTCCCAAGTGATTTCCATGTGATTTATTAATATTGCATTATTTATTATTTACCAAAAAACAATATTTAAAGATTCATGTTAATGAATTTTAATTATGTGAAGGAACCAGCGTTTATTGTTCTACAGATAATAGAACATTTTCAGAAAAGAATACTGAAGGGTGATTATTTTATGAATTTTTATTCTTGAATTAAATATATATTTTCAGCATATTTATTTATAGACTGATTGAAGATATTATCAGTGAAATTGATTTCATAAATGATGTTTCTACTATACATCCACTGTTTTGAGATTGTTAGGCCATGTATCATGATCACGTGTCACGTGTACTATTACTTTTACTATTGTTATTGTGCTGATAGACCCGCCAAGTCTTCAGCCTCCACTAGTGTCACCTGGCAAGAGTGCACTATAGGCCTCATAGACTATGACCATATGTCTCATGTGTTTACTGTTTCTCCTTTTTTGGGATATTATTATAGCATGATATACCTTGGGTGTTGCCTGGTCTCCACTATACTGTTACTATTTATTATACTGTTTTGCTGAACTGGTTCCTGTACTGAATTATTTCCTGATATTGAGCTTTTTTCATACTGTTTACCATACTGTGTTTATCAATATTGAATTGAATATTATCACTGAAAGGAAATAATTATTTCTTTATTAAATTATTTTGCTATATGATTTCAATAGCATTTTATATTGTTTGATTTCAAATCCAACTTATTACTCCCTATAGTCGCTTCTAGGAGCCGGGACACAATAGGTATTCTAAAATACCTCTCATACTCAATCTGGTTTTGTAGCTGACTATAGTATCCTTCCTGATTTGTACTTTAGTGAACTATTAGGGATTAAATGTTTTAGCATATAGATTTCATAGTATCAATCTTTACATACGATTTTCTTATTGAGCATGTTAGCTCATCCCTTATGTTTTCACTCCACAGATTATTTGCAATGATCGTATATATACCGTTCCACTGATTTTGGCTACGCTATAGTTCCCCAAGGCAGCTTTGATCAAATCCTGGAGGTATATTTATTTCCTTTCATATGTACAGACATTATTATGTACAGTTCTACATTTGTATAATTATGTCCAGGAGATATAGAAAGTGTAAAAGATACTGAAAATTATATTTTTGCTGTAAATATTTATATCAGTTATCGATATGGTTTTATATTCAAAAGTGATTTACTATTGAAACGAGTGTGATAAAGGTATCACAGACAGTCCAACCATACTATTATATGTGTGAAAATGGTTAAACACTATATATTACGGATCGTGACAGATAAATTGGTATCAGAGTAAAGTTAGTCTGATATCTGTCGGTGCCTTTATTTTGAAATAGGAGTACATCACATATAGTACTGTGTAGTCTGAATATATAAATGATTCAATTGACTGAAAATAGATTTGAATGTATGTGTTGTGTAGAAATGAGTGCACATAGGGGTACATGTAGAGGTAAAGGTCGTGGTATGGCGAAGCCGATTCTGAAGTCAGCACCAAAACTTGCACTCCCTTCTCAGCTCGAGAGTCCAAATATGAGAATCTCGAGGGTGGAATGGATGCTAACATATTTTATTTCGATGTATAATGCTGATCGAGTTGAGAGAGAAAGGGCAGTAACAGCTCCAGTAGCACCACCCCCACCTCAGCCTACACCTGCACAGCCAACTCCCAAGCCACAACTTGCTCCACATCCAAAGCCCCAACCACTGGCAGCACCGCAGCCAACAGTACAGCCATAGCCAATAGATATAGAGTTTTATTGTGATGTTACGTTAGTGTGACTATTTAAGAAGTTGGATCCTTTGAAATTTAAGGGGGATAAGGATCCATTAGTGGCCGAGCAGTGCGTTAATACTACAAAGAAGTTATTTAAGTATATGTGGTGCTTGGAGATAAAGAAAGTGGGCTTGATAGTGTTCCAGTTGACAGATGATGTGGAGCACTGGTGGAAATCGACACGGACTATTCTATTAGCCCAGCATCTAATGGTGACTTGGACAGTATTCTTGGAGGCTTTGGAATTGTGGAAATTATGGCTTTTGGCTGGTATATTGAACTGTGTTTGAAGTGCATGAAGGTTAGGCAAGCAGTAGCCGTTATGCTGCTGAAATTTCTTGGGAATTTTATAAAAATATCATGAAATGTTTTAAGTGCATGATTTAAATGAATTTCATAACTTTTGGCATTTTATTTAATATTTTTTCATAAAATAATGATTTACCAAAAAACAATATTTAAATATTCGTGTTATTCAATTTAATTAAAGCGAAGTTACCGATATGCTCTGATAAGTGTTTTACAGTGTAATAGAATGTTTATAATAATTATCACTGATATATGAATATTTTATAGACTATTTTCACTGTACTGTTCACTGTGTTATTTAAATACCTTTATGGTTTGATTAAGATTTTATTGATATTTATCAAATGCCTTAAAAGGTATTTATACTGTTTATAAACTGTTTTGAGACTGTTAGGCCCCGTATTATGCTCACGTGTTACTATACTGTTACTATTATTGTTTCTGTGCTGATTGATACTGATCGTATCATCAACGTCTCAGCTATCACTTGATCAGTGTACACTGAGGACATTTATAAACTATGACTATATGTCTCATGTGTTACTATTGCTGTTACTCCCTTCGAGGACTACTATTATAGCATGATATATCTTGAGTGTTGTCAGGTCTCCACCATACTGTTACTGTTTACTGTACCATTCTACTAAACTGTTTGCTGGTACTGAACTGTTTACTGTATTATTTACTGAACTGTTTATCATACTGTGATGATTGATATCGAACTATTTAATATCACTGAAATGTGTTACTATTACTATTAGTTTCTTCGGGGACATCCGATATAACTGAAACAAAGTGTTTACTACAATGTTTACAATAAATAGTTATAAATTGTTTATTTTTTGAAATATTTTACGATATGATTTTTATATCATTATTATACTATTTTCATATCAAATTCAACTATTACTCCCTATAGTCGCTACTAGGTTTCCGGGACACTAAAGGTATTTTAAAATACCTCTTATACTCCATCCGGATTCCTAACCGACTATAGTATCCTTCCTTTATCACCCTTAGTACACCAATAGGAAAATAAATGATTTTATACATATAGATTTCATTATATCAGTCTTGCATACGATTCTCTTATTGAGCATGTTTCGCTCATCCCTTTATTTTTCATTTCATAGATTATTTGCAGTGATTGCTTTGATATACCGTTTCGAGGACTAGGCTACATTTCGTTACCCCAAGGCAGTTTATTGAGGATCTTGGAGGTATATTAGTTTACTTTTATATGTTCAGACGTATTTGTACAGTATTATCGTTATGTATATTATAAACAGGGGATGTAAATATTAAAGGAATATTGATTTTGTAAATATTTCTATTTTGTAAATTAAATAAATTACTTTTGTAATTTGTTTACCATATAAAGCAAGTGTGTGATAAAGGCATCGCAGATAGCTGAACCGCTACTGTATGTGTGAAAATGTAGTAAATACTGTTATTACGAACTGTGACACATTGACAGTATATAGAGATTTTACATGGTCAGTGTATCATATATAAACTCTTTAATAAATTTTAATAATTGATCTAAAATCTAATTATTTCAAATAAAATAATTAAAATATTTTTAATTTAAAATTAATTGAAATATTATATAGTATCTAATTCATTTAAAATAATTAATACATTTAAAACAATTAAAATAATTCAACATATTTAATAAAAAATTAAAAGGCATAAATAATACAAATTTATATAAATATATATTTAAATAAAATTAATCGTGCATCGCAGGGCTTAGCAAATTAGTTGATTTTATATTTTGTAATATTAATGAGAAAAAAATAAAAAAATGATTAAATGTTACGTATTAATTTAAAAATTAAAAAATGTTGTTATGGTTTAGAAAATAAAAAAATTAATTGTAATCATTAACGTAAGGTTTTGTTATATTATTGCTTATAATATATAACATTATTTTCACTGATTTTAATATATATCTATATAAATGTTATCTTTTAGAAAATAAAAAAATTAATTGATAAAAACTATAGATATAGATGTTATATTTTTAATCTTAATGTAGATAAAGATAAATGATACGTAATTTTTATTTAATTTTAATATATATAAATATAGATATTTATCTTTTAAAAATTAAAATAAATAATTAATTTAAAGAGATAATTAATTTATTTTGTATTTTTAATATACTTATATATTTTTTAACTTGATAATTATTTTTTATTTTAATATATTATATGTGTCAAATATTTAAATTATCAACCTAAAATGTTTTAGTTGTTGTCAAATGCTTTAACTTATATATGCATATAAAGTGTCAACTGAAAAACTACTGAGGAATCCTTTGATATATAAATATATACATATAGATTTGAATCTATAACAAAAACAAAGAATTGAAATTTTATATTCATGTCCTATAATTTATTTATTTATTTATTAATTTTTAATAATTTAAAAATATTGTGATAATAATTTTTAATTACTATGCTGTAGTAGATAATTTTTTAGTTTTTTTTACTGACCAAAAAAAGATACTTTTTTTTAAATTAATAAAATAAGGAAATTGGCGCCCTTTTGGTCTGAAACTGAGAGGACTCGATCAAGGGCGTCACATCAGCCCAATAATAATAATAAATTTATTATTCTATAAAATAAGCTGATGTGACGTCGTTCATCTAGCCCTCAATCTTCCGTTGCTGTAGCAGATGCATTCTTTGCTTTCAATTTTCAAAAAATAAAAATAAAAATAAAAAAGCCCCCAAAGTCTCCTTTATTTCTCTTGGAAAATTGGTACAGTCTCTTTTACTCTTCTATTCTTTTAAATGATTGTTTTCATTTTTGAAACTTAAAGCAAGGCAAATACATTTTTAGAAAATTTTGTGTTTTGTGAGAAAGTTTTGAACTTTTCTTGATTGCTTTAATGGAATTCTTTGTTCGAATCTTTTTATTGCTTAAAATTTCCGTTGGATTAAACTTTGATTATTTGAAATGTTTGGAAAAGGAAATTATTTTTTCTATCCTGATGCAACATTCAAGTTCAAATTCTTTTTTGAACAAAGAATGTGATTTTTTTTTCTTGGAAATCATGTTGCTTTAATTGTTTTATCGATGTATGCAGTTATTGGGTTACAATTTGTACAGTCAGATAAGCCTTAGAGAAGGAAACATGGGCGTTAATTTTGTAATGTGATTTTTCTTGTTTAATGTTTGAGCTTAATAGCGACTTAGAAACCTTAAGAATTGAAATCATATCTGTAAAGTGTATGCATTTTGGCATTAGGTGTTGCTTTTTGTTTGCATGGACTGTTATCAAATGTGTAATTCAATAGGTTTCTTTTGATAAATAAACCCTAAAGAAATTAACATGTTGATTTCCACAATTTTTTTGGTGCTGTATAGGTATAATTAATTGAGGAGAGTAGGGCTTAGGAAGACATGGGCATCTCACATGTCTATCCAGCAGTGGATGCTATACAAGAAATTTTGGACTAATTTGTTGAGCCTATGCTACCTGCTAAGAATTCGAATCATGAAACTCCAACAATAGATAAACAGAAGGCGGTTGCAAAACAGGTCCCTTACTTCGAATTGGGCTTATATTCTAAATTCATTTTTTTCATGCTCATTCATGATCTGTTACATGTTGTTCATGTCAGGGGACTTATGCTGTTTTAATAAGTTAAATTTCTTTATCTAACTGGTGATGGGGATTTTTATGCTTTGATATTACGACCTTTTCTGTATTATTGGATTTTTGGGGAAGAAGAAGAACAAATTTAATTCATTAGGTACAAATTTTTGGGTTCTAATACTATTATATTGAAATGGGAGTGTAACTTGAACTGACTGTATTTTTGCTGGATTAGACACTTTTAATGATTTGTTTACATAAAATGTGAACTCATCTTAAATCTTTACTTCTAGAGGAGGTGCAAAAAGGTTCAAGAATTGTCTAGTGGTGCTTTGTTTGGAATGAGCTGGTACCATGTAGGAATATATGAGTAGAAGAAAGTTTAACAGTGTATTTGAATTTTGAAAACAAGGTATTTTAAAATCCATCAATTAAAAAATTTGAAATTTATAATTGTATTGCTTGAATATATATTTTTTAGAATGGAGTTTTGACTATTAGAATTTGATGAAAAAAAAAAATCATAAAAAATAATGATTTCAGATATAAGAAAAAGAAAATTAAAAAAAATGCAGTATGGTATGGTATCATTAGATTTGTAAAAATGAATAGATATTATTAATAATATGAAATATATATTATATTTAAATAAAGTGATATTTTTATTTTGAGTTTTATATTTAATGGTGGTTCATGTGCAATAAAGTAAGGAAAGACTGGGTGGAATTTTGAAAAACCACTTATTTAGGTAGATTTTCAAGAAGGAATTTGAGCACTCAAATTCCCTCTTGAAAAATTCCTATTAAGTTTTGGAATTCTTCATTTTTTTTCTTGGTGAAACAAGGCAATTAATTTTAGACTTTTGAATATCTTAATTGAAATGAATTTTCCTCTTGAAATATCTCATCCAAATGAACCCTAAAACTTTCGGTCTAGAGTTATGTAACCACTTTCACAAATAGATGCATAAATCTGCGGTCATACAATCCACTCTCTTATGTTTCTTTTTTTGCTTTTGCAATTCTCCTTTAGGTGCACGCTGTTGTGTTACTATACAACTATTACCACAGGAAAAGATATCCCCACTTAAAGTATCTAGGTTTTGAGCCACTTTGCAAGTTAGCTTCGTTTTTGAAGCCAAATTCAAAGTCATATATGAATTTCAAGCTAAGGTCTGATGATATGTTATTCAATGACCTTGAGAAGCAGCTTTCATTGGCAGAGAAAGCCATCAAGGATGCATGCAATATATGTATAGGTTTAGATGCATCAAAGAACATTCCAAGCACAAAGGGATGGCCAATTTCAAAAGTTGCTGTACTCTTAATTGACCAAAAGAAAGAGAAGTGTTTTCTGCAGAATGGTAGCATCACTGAGGGTGTATGGTCAGTGATTGGAAAAGATGTGAATGAGTCCTGTTCAAGTTCAGATGGTTCTATTGAGGCAAAACATATGAACAGAAGAAAAAGGAATCCCTAGTGAGTATTTGCAAGATGAATTGGGTGCAGATGAAGGTCACTTCCAGCCACTTGCTTTCTTAGCTGTTAAGGAAGCAACAAATGATGGTAAACCACTTATACTTTTTGTTAATTCTTGAATAAATTGTTAAATATTGATTTCCACTCAGTCAGTTATAAAGAATCTCTCTATTAGCCTTTTTTTTCTTTTGGGTACTTCTCTATTAGCCTTTTAGTGTAACCAATATTAAATGCTTTCAGAATTTGAATTTAAAGTGGTTGCTTCAATTAAAGCCTAGAAGAATTAGCATCAAGCATTGTAGACATTGAGTTGCCTATTGTCGTGTGCCACTTGTTTGACAGAGCAATCATGTACCTTGTTGGAAAGATTTATGGTTACCTCACTGAATTTTTTTTTCACATGTATGTATGTATGTATGTATGTATGTATGTATGACATAATATGTTTAAATTATCTAACAGTACAATTACTATCATAAAATTACTACGGTGAAAAATGCTATAACCATTAAATTAGCAGTTTGGGTGTTGACTTCT
Source organism: Heritiera fomes (assembly GCA_032173925.1). Classification (NCBI taxonomy): domain Eukaryota; kingdom Viridiplantae; phylum Streptophyta; class Magnoliopsida; order Malvales; family Malvaceae; genus Heritiera; species Heritiera fomes. The sequence goes on along the minus strand of JAPDPM010000009.1, from coordinate 31,616,718 downwards.
TGTTTTCTGCCAACAAACCAAGTTAGACGTTGGCTTATATACATTTGGATTAGGCTGTATTATACTTAATTAGTTTCATTCATTCTGTTTGTATTAAGGGAGGTGGCAAATGACTGATTCAAGAAATTAACAGTTAGGTCTACAGTGGGCTAGGGTTGCAAAAATAGGATTTAGGTTTTGAGTATAGAGAATGGAGTTTAGTGTTAATATTTGAATATGTAAAAGGATTTAATAACAAAAAAAAAATGGCTGGAATTCATTGAAGTTTTTTTGCTGGAAATTGTGAGTTGTGGCAAGACTTGAATACAATAGGTTCATGGGTTCTCTTCCTGTTTTCTTAGCAAAGAAACCCGCATACTGTAGCCATAGAAAGTTGAAAGAACAACATTATGAAGGGAGAAAATAATGTGTTTGAATATGTATTCTGTGTGCATGTAATGGCATTGAAAAAACAAATGATTTGAGTGAATGAATGTGTGAATTAATTCTGTTGAGTACAGGGTATATATACAAGTGTTGGTGTTGGTGCTAAGCTGTAGGCTATAGGTTATCATCTTTTTAGGATTAGATCCTAATCTTTGTTTGGTTCGTAGGGAGGTACAAGAGGGAAGAGAGTTCGAACCTTGGATCTAATCCCTCATAAGGAGGATAACAATCACTAGGCCAAGCCTTGGTTGTTCGATTAGATCCTAATCTAAGATTACAATTAAGTTATGTAATCATTCAAAACTTTATGCTGCTAAGACTTAGTCTAATTTATGGATAATGAGATGAGTAATTCACGAAATTCCACATATATAAATGCTCTAATTTGGTGCAAGTTTCCTAAAATCGTTTGGCTAAAAGAATAAAGCCCTATTTGAATAAATTGAAAGACCTAAAAAAATCCTTATAACTAACTACCCCTTGGAAAAGACCTAGTGGACTAAACAAAAAGTTATCAAAGTAACACTTGGATTGAAACTTGATTAAGATGATAAACAGCTGGACTGATAACCCAGCAACTTCCAATGATGCCTCCTAGGATCAGAAAGACTTCTTTGTTGTTAAAGAATTCATGATTGGCTAAGCTTGTATTTTGCTACTAGCCCAATGCCTTGACTATGCTGTCTTTTTCCTCAATCCTCATGCACTTAGCCAGAAGAACCAATAAACCAATACAAACACATGCGTACTTGTTCACATACACACAGAGACCTTTTTTTTTGTGGCTGTGTTGCACGACCTGCATTTGTTGGGCTGAGGGATAGCTTTTACATCAACTATTATCCTTTTTTTTCTAGTATGGTTTTAATTGGTAGAGGATTTGCTGATAATTTGGTAATTAATGATTTGTTTATACAACAGGCAGCAGTCAAAGTGATCTCACCATCATAGAGAGCCATGTTGTATGCTCTTTGAGTAAAGAAAAGACAGCTGCTCACTTTTATATAATGCAGTGTGTTCACACAGAAGAAGATAGTGCTTGTTGGATACATATTAAGGATGTTATTGACGGGTTTGGTTCTAGTCAGTGCCTTTTTATGGTATCCCTCTTTGGTTGGTGTCAAAGGGATGTGTTCTAGATATTAATTAGGTAAGTGTAATTCTTATCCCAAATGATTATGTTGTTAGTTTGGTATTGTACATGGGCATATAATAGAGTTATGCTTACTGCATATTTTTAAGTTTAGTGCCCGGCCTGGCTAGTGAATAATCATTTGGGTAGCAAGATGTGCATGGTTGAGAGTGATATCAATTACGTCATTAAGATGTTCTTACCATAGAGATCAAGATGAACTGCTGAAACTTGTGAAAACTACCATGTTATATTGCACTCTAATGTCCTGATCCGTTACTGTGAAATTAGACCAAAATTATCTTTTAATTGTAAGTTAGATCGTCGTGAACGTTTCCAATATCATCAGGCATTATAGTAGGAACCTAGATAATGCACATTTTCATGTAGGACCTGATACCAATAGTACATTTGTATGATTGTGACTGAACTTGATCCCATGGACCATTTTATGTATTTAGCCTTGTTGAATGACGATTAACCAACTTCTATGGCATGCACTAAGACTCTGCTTGGTTATTGCTTTTGTTGTTTTTTGCTTCCAAAAGCAAAAGTAAATTGTTTTTTTGCGTGTATAAGCAAACAGTATTTTTGGAAAGTTAAAAACCTAGCATTTGACTTTCATGTATAAATATTGTATTCTTTTACTTTTATAGAACTATATTTTTAAATTAGTGTAGTTACTTATTTCTAATCAAATATGATTTTGCTTTTTACTATTATCTTGCTTTTTTTTGTGACTTTTTTTAAAGCAAAAAAAAAGTAGTAAAACAAACTAAAATGGAGCCAAGTGGTGGAGTTCTTAGAAATAATCCAAAAGGAAAAAAACCTATAAAAGAAGTAATATGAAGGGAAAAAGTAAGAGGTGAGAAGTTAAACATTACTTAATAGAAACTGGTAGAAAAACATAGGAGAGTGACAGTTTGTAAGTCTTGCTTGCAGAGGAGGGAAAAATTACGGTGCAACCTAGAATAACAGATCAATCTGGTAAGAGACCAACTCAGCCAACCTCTATATTATTAGTATTAGCATTGTCAAATAGAGATGAAATAACATGGATGAATTGGTTTATCCTCTTTTTTTTTTTAGTCAAAAATTACAGTGTAAATTTGCCAATCAAGCTTCTTTTATTATTAGCTTGCAGGGCCCTTTAGTCAAAAGGAGTTCCTCCCAGTGGATGTTCACTTCTTTTATTGAATACTTCCACCTGCTTCCTTATGCATGGATTATTTCTCAGTGGTTCTTGAGGTTTGGGATACTTCTTTTATGTAGACTAAATTACATACCCCTGCATAGTTGGAAAAGGGTTTAGTTTGTTGGTTTTGTAGGTTAAGTTGCACTTGCATACAGATTGACCTAAAATTGTGCAGACATGTATACATCCATTAAGGCTTTGCTTGGTAGGAAGGATGGAAATGGCTGAGGAAGGAAAGCTTATTATTCCAATGGTTAAGATTCATAATCAATTTCCTAATTTGTAACATAACAATTGGATTAATAAGTTTTCCATTATTACCCTTTATATCCTTCCTACCAAGCAAAGCCTTGGCACACCCTAAGGCTTTGCTTGGTAGGAAGGATGAAAAGAGGTGAGGATGGAAAATTTGATAATCTAATGGTTAGGTTTCATAACCACTTTCTTATTTTGTAGCTTAACTATTAGATTAACAAATTTTCCATCCTCTTCCCTTTCCATCCTTCCTACCAAGCAAAGCCTAAATGTCCTTTAGTGGTTTTTATCAGATGATAAATTTGCTCTGATTTCTTAGGTTAGTGCTTCTGTTTGTTAGAACAGAAATAAAATCATTCTATGTGGAGAAACCACTATCTGTATCAATCTAGGAAAATGCAAATGTTTATGTACTTAGAAAACTTGCACATGATGTGCTCCTCAAGTGTGTCATGTAGAATTGCAATGTGATATAAAGAACGTTGAACTGTTAGATTTTAGTGGACATTTGGTATTTGGATTTAATCCCAGGACTAAAATGAAAGATATGAAAACACTGTTTTTTGAGACATTTGGGTTGACCTGTAAGAGGAATATCCTGCAGATTAATATATATGTGTGTTTGTGTGCTCTATAATACACTATTATCTGCATGCTTTTACTTTTGAAGTTATGAGTTATCTGTATCAAGCAAGTACTCTTAATTCCTAAAGCTTTTTCCCGTTGGATATGGATTGGGTGGACCTCTCACTTATTTGACACCAGATTAATATCCAGAAATATAAGATTATCATCATCCTGAACATTCCACTTACCGTATTTGCCTTGGTATTGATACTACGGTGGTAAATTTTTTGGCTAAGTTTCTTTAATGCAAAAAAATTATATCCTGACGTAAATTGAGAAACAAAAGAATTTTCTGCTGTATATCTCATTTAAAAAATATGTACAAAGTGGCTATGTATATATATAATAACCCTAGCAATAGAAAAGGAAACTAACTAGGCTATCAAATCCTATGATTTATGGAATATTCTTAACCAAATCAGCCAAATTCTAGGGATACAAACTGTTGCAAAATCTCCTAAAAATCTGGCTGTACATTAATCATGTTTTCCAACACTCCCCCTCAAGCTGGTGAATAGATGTTTTCCATTCCCAGCTTGGATACAATACTCCGAAACATTGAGCTACTTAACCCTTTAGTAAGCACATCTGCAAGTTGGCCATGTGTAGACACGTAAGGGGTACAAATCAACCCGCTCTCCAGTTTCTCCTTGATGAAGTGTCTGTCAATTTCAATGTGCTTCGTTCGATCATGTTGTACCGGGTTGTGAGCTATGCTAATCGCAGACTTATTATCACAATAAAGTCTCATTGGGCCGTCCCACTTGATCTTCAAGTCTTCCAAGATGATCTTCAACCAAAGTAGTTCACACACACCTTGAGCCATTGCTCGGAATTCTGCCTCTGCACTAGACCGTGCCACCACATGTTGTTTCTTGCTCCACGTCACGAGATTACCACCAAGAAAGGTGCAATATCCTGTGGTTGACCTCCTATCGACTATTGACCAGCATAATCAGCATCTGTGTAAGCCTCAAGCACCAAACCTCTGTTTCTTTTAAACATAATACCCTTTCCTGGCGTCCCTTTGAGATACTGCAACACTCGATGAGTTGCTTGCAAATGAACTTCCTTTGGGCTATGCATGAATTGACTAATCACACTTACTACATATGCTATGTCCGGTCGTGTGTGAGATAGATAAATGAGTTTTCCTACCAAGCGCTGATACATTTCCTTATCTATTGCAGCATCTTCCTCTGCCATTCCAAGTCTAAGATTTGGGTCTATTGGAGTACTTGCTGGTTTGCACGCTGTCTTGCCCGTTTCTTTAAGGAGATCTGTAACATACTTTTGTTGGGAGATAAAAATGCCCTGCTTAGAGTAAGCCACCTCAATTCCAAGAAAATATTTCAGCCTTCCTAATGCTTTGATCTCAAACTCCTTAGCCAAACATTGACTTAGAAGCTGTCTCTCCTTATCATCATTCCCTGTCACTATTATGTCATCAACATACATTAAGAGTGCTGTGACTCCCCCTGAAGATGAGTGTTTAATGAACAATGTATGATCCCCTTGCCTTTGACTATACCCCATGGCAATCATAACTCTCACAAACCTGCCAAACCATGCCCGTGGTGATTGCTTAAGTCCATATAAAGCTTTCTTCAACTTACACACAGTATGAGCATCCAAATTATTCCTATAACTTGGTGGGACCTCCATATAAATTTCTTCTTCTAGTTCTCCATGCAAAAATGCATTCTTGACATCAAACTGCTATAACTCCTAACCATAATTAGCTGCTAATGACAACAAGATTCTAACAGTATTCATTTTCGCAACTGGAGCAAAAGTCTCTAGGTAGTCAATCCCATAGGTTTGAGTATAGCCCTTGGCCACCAATCTTGCCTTATACCTCTCTATTGACCCATCTGCTCTATATTTCAGTGTATAGACCCATTTACACCCCGCGGGTTTCTTTCCTGCTGGTAACTTCACTACCACGTTTTGTTCTTCTCCAATGCCTCCATTTCTACATTCATGGCTTGTTTCCATTTCTCATTGGACAACGCCTCAGATAAGGTGGTAGGGATGGCAATGGTGTTTAGGCTAACCAGGAAGGCTCTATGTGATGGTGAAAAATGTTTGAAGGACAGGGAGTGTGCAAGAGGATATAAAGGTTGTTTTGTGCACTCTCTAGTTCCTTTTCTAACAGCAATGGGAAGGTCTAGGTCATCATCGCCTACATGAGATTCAGTATTAACTTGTAATGAAGAATTAGAAATTGTTACCTCATTCTCAAGATTTGGGTTGGATTCTTGGACTTGCATTGATTCAGGGACAGTCGTCTTCTTCCTTGAGTACACCTTGCCAAATCTCACATTTTCAATGGCAGAGTTGGGATTTTCTGAAATTTCGGGCAAATGTTTAGACACAGGGTTTGGCATAGGTTCTGAAATTTGGATGCAGATTCAAACACAGGTTTTGAAATTTCGGACGCAAGTTCAGACACAGGATTTGACATGGACTTAGATACTGGCACAAACATTGGAAGTGACGACAGATCAAGCAAGAAATCTCTATCCTTATCTTCAAGTATGGAATTCTCCCCTTGAAGATAAGGTATGGTGAAGTAAGGCACTTGTTCATTGAAAGAAACGTCCACTGAGACATAGAACTTCTTTGATGGAGGGTGATAACACTTGTACCCTTTTTGAGTTGAGGAATAACCCACAAATACGCATTTTAATGCCCTTGGATCTAGCTTCCCTCTATTTTGACTATGAACATGGACAAATGACACGCACCCAAATATCCTAGGGACAAGATTATTTGTAGCCTGTATGTTTGGATAGAATGTTGAGAGTGTTTCCATTGGACTCTTGAATCCCAAGACTCTAGATGGCAAACGATTTATAAGATGAGTGGCTGTAAGAATTGCTTCCCCCCAAAAGGATTTAGGCATGTTTTTTTGGAATAAGAGTGCTCGGGTTGACTGAAGGAGATGACCATTTTTTCTTTCTGCAACTCCGTTTTGTTGTGGTGTATTGACACAGGATGACTCATGTACTATCCCTTCCTTTTGAAAATAAGGAGTTAGGACTTGATTGAAATAGTCCCTAGCATTATCTGATCTAAACCTTTTGATATTGACTCCAAATTGGTTCCTAATCATGGAACAGAAATTTTGCAGGACAGTACTAACATCAGATTTATGTTTAAGCAAGAAAATCCAAGTAACACGAGTACAATCGTCAATGAAAGACACAAACCATTTTGCCTCAAAAACATTAGGAATGGTAGAAGGACCCCAAATATCACTGTGAATGAGATAAAAAGGAAGAGAGCTGTTATTACTTACTGGAAAAGGTACACGTTTATGTTTAGCAAGTTCACACACTTCACAATGAAAGCTCTCAACATCTAGACCTTGAAATAAAGATGGAAACAAAATTTTAATGACTCTAAATGATGGATATCCAAGTCGACAATGGTGAAGCCAAACTTTATCTTTATTGGACGAATAAAGTTCTGAAACGAAAGAAGAAGGTAATTTGCCCTTGGTAATATTTGATTGGCTAAGTGCTTCAAGGTAGTAGAGCCCATCCCATTCTCTAGCATGTCCAATCGTCTTCCCCGAATCCTTGTCCTGAAATACACAATGACTATGATGAAAAATCGCATTACAACATAAATCTTGAGTAAGCTTTTGGATAGAGACAAGGTTTGTGGATAATCTAGGGACATGAAGAACATTATTTAAGGTCAATGATGGGCTTATTTTAACATCTCCTACACTTGCTACAGTAGTCAAAGAACCATCAGCTGTGGCTATTTTCCTATTGCTTGGACATGGGGAGTATGTGTAAAAGACATTTGGTGAGTAGGTCATATGGTCGGTAGCTCCTGAATCCATGATCCAAGAGTTAGCAAAGGTTGTATCCGAGACATTTAATCCAATAGAGGATGGAAACTTACCTGAATACACCAATGAACAAGTATCTGAAGGTTTGTCAAGGTTACTAATTAGAGATCTCAGCCTCTTGACCTCTTTTTGGTTGAGATTGCCGAACTCCTTTGGTGCTGCAGTGGTTGTTTCTGCAACTACTGACATTTTTTACAAATCAATACTTGCTGAAAGACTGGTGAGAATCAGGGATAAATCGGCAACAAAGAGAAACCGTCAATGATGAAGAAGAGAGGAAAAATCCAGCTATGAAGGCTGGAAAAAGAACACTTGAAATACTCTGTTTTTTCTTTAGAAAACAGAGCAAAACAGAGCAAAAAAAACAGCAATGAAGGCTGGAACAAGAGAATCAGAATCGAGCCAAAAGAGATGAACAAAAACAAATTTTGATGATAAAGGCTGGATGAGAAAATGGCGATGAAGGCCTGAGGTAAAAAAATCAGCAATGAAGGCTGAAGAAGAAACTGTAGAAAATATCAACAATGAAGGTTGAAAAAGAAACTGCAAAAAAATCAGCAATGAAGGCTGAAAAGATGAATGATTTCCAAGAAAAAACCTAAAGTTCTGATACTATGACGTAAATTGAGAAACAAAAGAATTTTCTGCTGTATATCTCATTTAGAAAATATGTACAAAGTGGCTATGTATATATATAATAACCCTAGCAATAGAAAAAGAAACTAACTAGGCTATCAAATCCCATGATTTATGGAATATTCTTGACCAAATCAGCCAAATTCTAGGGATACAAACTGTTGCAAAATCTCTTAAAAATCTTGCTGTACATTAATCATGTTTTCCAACATATCCCTATAAAATTGCGTTTTCCATTACTAGAAATGTTTGTCTAAGAAGTACAAACAGAAGTACAAACACTGCTAGCATGAAATTTTCTCTTCAATTTAATGATACTCTTTTCCCCCAAGCATTAGGCAAGTATATCTTCACTAGTGACCGTAATTTGTATAAAGGCTGAGCCATGGCCTAGGTTTGGCCTTCAATCAGGCTTACCTCACCTCCCTAGGTTCCTTCTTTGGTGCATTTCTTTTAATATATGCTTCACGTTTATCTGTTATCACTATGCAGCAGGTCAGTATTTTTTTTTTTTTTTTGCTAATTATCTCTGTACAATTTGTGCTGCAGGGTTGTGTTCCCTAACAGTTTCCAGGATCAAGAGTCAGTACTGGAAGTTGTAAATGTGAATGGCTCTGAAATGACTGAAGAACCTTGTGAACCAGAAGTTCATAAAAACAGAAACAGAGATCAGATTAGTGGTAGTGTAGCAGAGGCTTTCAGAAACACCACCAGCGCTAAATCAGAAAAGCAGAATGAGAATAGTGAGCATTGCACAAATGACTTCTTGGATGCTGTTGATGGGCCTTGGAATTTGGATGTGGACAACCATTCCGTGGTTTACTCTGAAAAAGAATGGACATCCAGAACTGTTGCTGAGGAAGTCCAATATGATGCTCAGCTAAAGAAGATGGGTTCTTGTGCAGAGAGCGATTTAAATGGCATGACTAATGTTGCTAAGGTGTGTCCTAATAACTGCTTTTAATTTGTTAACAATTGAAATATGCTAATTGGATTAAAAAAAATTTATTCTTTAAGGAAGGAACTAGATAATGTTCTAAAAATAAGGAACTAGATACTGTATTTCCTTATGTGGTCTACACGATTCACTAGGAATATTTTGGTAATAATATCAATTTCTGGAATTTTTCTCCACTTAGTACTTAACCTTTTTGAGTTAATCATTGAAAAATGTTAATTAAATTAGAGAGTTTTTACTATAAAAAAGGAACTATTGACTCTTTTCCTGTTTTGTGGTGCACAAGGTTCTCTAAGAATGTTTTTAGCAACTATATCGACTTTCTGCTTTTTTTAGCCACTCAGCAATTATTATGTTGAGTGTAACTGCTGATATATACCCAAATAACTAAATAAATTAACAAAACCATGAGTTTGTCAGTTTTTTGGGGTGAGTGGGGCAGGGGTGTTGTTCATACACATGGAAACCACACCAATATCTCTTCACAACTGTACCACATTGGCAGAATTCCATCCCCCTGCCCTGTTTGGTGCCCTCTAAGCTCCTCTTTAAAGCAATTTTTTAGTTTAAGAAGCCTAGGCTATGGGTCAATCAGTCCAAGGAAATGAGGCTCTTATTTATCATACATTTATTTGTTGGTACTTTGTTTAACCTTTTAAGCTTTATGTTATTTTGTCTGTTGATAGTATCAAATGCAATCCTAAAATTCAGTTGCAGTTTGAGGTGGTCAACTCAACATTTCAAAATGTTAATGAACTCAATGGTCAAAATGTTGCCAACAAAAAGGCAGCATGTAATAATATGCCTTGTCAAGGTGGGATTCCTGAAGATGATCATGCTCCGGTTATTCATGAGTCCAACTCCAAATATTGAGCAAAACTACAAAACACCATAGCCTCAAAGGAACATATCTTGTCAGAAACTGCTTTGAGTGTTCTATGTAGTAAAAGGGATAAACTGGTGCGTGATTTTTTTTTTTTTTGCAAATGATGCTCAAGATGCATGGCTCCTATGAATGATTGATCACATAAAGACAGCTGGACTTTTAGTAGTTTGCAGCTGGCCACATTTAAGCTGTAGGTGAGATTGGTGATATCTAGTAAGATTGTGTACAGGCAGTAGCCTTAAAGCATCTGAATGTATAACCTATAATCCATCCCTTAAAGTCCCATTTTGAAGTGATTCATGCTTCTTTCTGTCATGTTTTGTTGTTGATGGATTCCTTGGTTATATATTTTTCTTTCTTTCACATTAAAACTCCTGCAAATCTTCACATCTTGGCTTGTACAGCAGGTTCTCCTGCAACGTAATATTGGAGATGAGATTGCTCAGTGCAATGAAAAGATCCAAACAATTTTGAATGGTATTTTTTAAAACCTAATAATTCTTACTTCGGTGTAAGTGGATATATATGTATGTATGTGTGTGTGTATAAGATCTACAGGATAAAAATGAGAAAATAAATGAGACCAAAGAAGAAAAGAAGGATTGTTTTAGATATTATTTCTTTCAATGCATTATTGGATGATATAATCTTAGTGCCATTGCCTTGTGCTTTTCTATAGTGAGAATGGATTTATACATGAAAGCATTGCCCATTTTAGATTAATTCATGGTGTTAGATATCCTTGAAAGTATTACTCTTTTTAAATCAGTAGATCTTAGTCTCTGCATTTTCTGACTTTTCATAAATGGATTAGTATTCTGCCTGTGGCTTGTGTAGCTCTTATTTCCCATTATAATTAGTTTTAGAGATCCATAATTCTTTTTCGAGCGTCACCTTAGTTATGTACAACCTATATGGGGAGGTCCAATTTGTGTGAGGTTCGTTTTGCTTTTAGTTTTCTTTTGATATCACAAATACATACATGTTAAGAAAAGTGGTCTTTCAAAAACTTGAGCTGTGATACATTATGGACCTCTAATTGCTTTAGGGGATAATTCCAGTTCAGTTACCCAACTTAATAAATCAGTTAAGCTGAGAAAGTCATTGACTGATAGTTCTTCTATTTGAATTCAAAGAGGTGCGCATGCTTAGGGATTTCATATTCCATATTAATTGACCCTTTTTTATCTGAATAGAACAGTCAAGGCAAGACCAAAGGTTACAGGTTACAAAGTAGCAGGCTTCTATTCTGTTAATTGGGTTAAACAACTTAAGAGTTGGGAGTAAATTGAACTCAAAGCTGATTTGGTAATATATTTTCTTTGTATAGGTGGTGAAGATCTTTTGGAATTAAAGATAGACTTAATCAGTGAAGGTTGTAATTATGTGTCTAATAAGTGCCAAGGGAGGACTTCCCATGATTATGAAGACCAATGTACAACTCAATACATCATGCCAGAGGAATCTCTCAGCAAGCAAAATCCATGTCAGGCAAGTTTAGTCAAGTCCTATACTTTTCTTTCCTTTTGTAGGTCGAGCATTATTTTATTCCAGAAAGTGATTGCTTTTGACACAATATCTTGAATATCAGTAAAAGCAGGTATCAATTCAGCTAGAGATTTAACGTGTACCATATCACAGAAGTTATAATCCCTCTGTCCATAATCTCTGGCTCCATAAAAATTGACACAAACTTTAAAAAGAATTAAAAATTGGATAATTATTACATACACTGACAGTGAAATTTTTTTACTCCACAAGCAGCGTTAAGATCATGACATGTCTTATAAAAATATTAAAATAAATAAAACAGGACATGTGTTACGATCTTAACACTGCTTGTGGAGTAAAAAAACTCCACTGTCAGTGAATGTAATAATTATCCTTAAAAATTTATCTTTTAGAAAATGTGATCTTTTGATAGGTAAATGTTAAAGTAAAATAACTAAAATTAGCCCTCGGCAAGTAGCAGTAAGACATTCACTATGGGAAATCCAAGAAAGGAAAAAGTGGTAGTATTAAGTGTTTTAGTATTTTACATGCTCTAGGCCTATAAAGTGGCAGCTGATGCCTTAACTACAAATTGGGATTTCTGCGCTTTTCCATTGTTTAGCATATAATGATTAAAAGTTTTCTCATCGAGCAGGAGTTGGATGCTATATGCAATGAGAATGATTGGATATTGCCAGCTTATCAAGTATTCCCCTCGGATGGTAAGATCTTCTAACTTATATGTGCAATCAGAAATTTTATACAATTCTTGTTTCTTCATGTTTGAGTGTGTTGAAGAAACAAGAATATCATGCAAGTACTAACAAGTCTATTGTGAAATTTAAAGGTGTATATCAAGCCAAGTTAAGTGTAAGAGGGATGGATTTTGAGTCATCAAGCGTGGGCGATGCTTGTCCTAAACCCCCTGAAGCAAGAGAATCAGCTGCAGCACAGATGTTCGCCGAGTTGCTTAGCATGTCAACCGCAGCCTATTAGTTCTATACGCATCATGTCGAAATGGCAAGGAGCCAAATCTTATTTTGTTTGTTCGGCTCCCATGTAATAACTTTTGAAAGAACAACCTCGTTAGTCCACCGGAAGTTACTCAGATTAACAGCTTATAAGGTATAGTATAGTAAGTTCTTTCAGTTCTATGTTGTTATGCCTTAAATGGAGTACTTACTGAAATCTGTTGCCCTCGGTGCCTGTTCTCCGGCTCCCTTAACAATTAAACATCCAGCAAAGAACACAGCAAGAATGCACATGTTGTATGCAAGACTTACTTTTTGAGAGAGATTGAGAAAAGAGATTGCCTTCACTCAATATGAATTGAAAAAGAAAATCCCGACTTTACAACAACTACCTAGAAGGTTTTTTTTTCTTCTTTCTTTTTTCTTTTGCTGCGAGAGAATAGGCATTGGAGATCAGAAATTTGCCTCATCCTCTGCAAATTTCAGTAAAAACTTCAAAATTGAAGGCTTGGGATCGTCTCCAACTCCTTTGTCCCTAGTTTCAAAAATGCCTTTCATAATACGAGTATACAGCCTTTCAAGCCGTGGAATACTGTAGTTTTTGGTTCGCTCCATGAATCGTTGCTTGGCAGATTCTACTTGGCTAGAAAACTCGCCATCTGACATTGTAATGTCCTGGGATCTACTCACATCGATCGGATCAGAAGCTTCCATATAAGTTTCTTGCTGGTTGCCGTCGCCTGAAGTAGATTCAGGCCTCTCACAGTTAATCTCGTTTGCCTCTGGGGTTTGAGATGACCTCGTTTGTACTGAATCTGGAATCCGTGATCTGTCTTCTGCTGCAGCACAGATTAACAGATAACTCTACAAGTCATGACAATTGAAACGCTTACAACTAAAATAAGAAAGAAGAATAAAACAGTGGAATAAAAAGAAATGCATATAACTTTTTTGCGGAAATGCCTTTTCAAAATATAAATGTAAGAATATGCCTATCCTGGTATTGGAAGTGATTTGAGAAAACTATATCCATTTCTTGAAACAAAGTATGTTATGAAATTAAGCCTACAGCCCACCTCATCATACACCAAATGCGAGTCAGCTAATCTACGTATACACACATAACAGACATCAAGATACCTGAAAGGATAGAATCAGCATTCTTCTTTGGCCTTTTCGAAGCCTCATAGCTTTGAAGATTGGCCTCTGGCTGGACATTGCGAAGGCGGGCACTTGCTCGAGTGGCAGTTCCTAGCTGCACAACAGGTACTGAGGGGAGAGTGGACACCCCTAAATCATCTGGCATAGGTGCTGGACCCCCTTGGGCAGCAATTTTGTCACAATAAGCAACCAGTGCAAGGTCCATCTGTGACAGCATCCCATGTACCTGAAAAAAATTTTTAAATATTATGAAAAGAAAGAAAAAGGAGAGCCCCTACTAATGAGAATAAAATTCTGAAGCCAATGAACGAGTGAACATACTGCATCCCGTAGTTCATATGCTCTACTAACAATTCTAGCACCATTATAATCATCTCCGTTATAAGCCTGAAATTCAAGAAAGCAAAGCAAATCAGGCACAGGAAACCTTACAAGAGGGAACAAGATGAAAAAGATGGCAAAAAAGATATTTATTAGTCTTTCAATATATTTTCAGACTTTGGCACATAGAACAGAATATATATATATATATATATATATATATATGTGGTAGCCTTTCAGATAATCAAGTTGGTTGGTAAATTTGTCTTTGATCACATGACGAGTACAATGGAAAAAAGGGAAAAAGCATCCAGAGAGCTAAAAATCCAAAGCGCACAATGTAAATACATAGCCTACACACAATTTTTTGGTAACTTGTTATAATTTGTCACACCCCAGCAAGTGGAAAATTATATTCATGAAGCACTCGGTAGGACATGTTATATACAGGATACCAGGAGAAGACTGAAATATTTGTTATAAAATTCCAGTGCTGACTACAACAGATGATTCACTTATGGTTTCTATCCAGCAATAAAACTAAATTTCCAAGTTATCTCTTTATGTAATATGAAAATATCTAATATTTAACTTAATGTCAAAGATGACTACAACAATACACTGACGATAAAGACTTAACTTCTAAAGCAAAACAATTAGCAAATTATTTTAGATTCTACTCCCATTGATGGCATGCAACTGTCAATATTTTTTAATGCAGTAGGTTCCTGACACCGCAATTCAAATGCAGTTTCAGTGTTTGCATGCAGTTGTCCGTAAGTAGATCAATGCAGCCGCTGAAGAACTGAATTCCTTACTCTGTAATGTAATTTCAATTTTAGCAATTAAGATTTTATATTTTTGGATTCTGAGTTTATTTTTGAACAGTTAGAACTGCGGTTTTCCTTTATCCTTTACTTAATCATGTTATTTTGTCGAGTTTAGATTATTACTATAGCATTTTGCAGGGGTTCAAGTTTATTTTCTTGGTGTCTGAATTGGTTGTTTTACAAGTTTAGTAGTTACTCTCCTATAACAAATTCTAGATCTACTGAGGTTGAATATTTTGGTTAATTGGAAAGAATATTTTAGGTTCTTGAGGCATTGATGTCAAGGAATATCCCATGCTCCCTTTTTTCTTCGTTCTCTTTTTTTTTTTGGCTGTAAGGAAAGGGGATTTGAATGTAGGACCTCTACTTTCACAATCAGGCATTGCTACGACTAAGGCAATATCTAGGATTTTTCACTTCTCTTTTTTTTCTATTCAATCCTAGATCCAACCCATTTTATTAACTACTTCAAAGGCCCTAAATCAGCAAATTTATTATCCTTCTATTGAATAGTTCACTAAAATCAGTTCCAAAACCACAACCTTGCTTCTGCAAAAAATTCTTAGGAATCTCTTTCCTTGCTGCCAGCCACTCTTTTGCCCTTAAGTTCCAACTAACTTGAGCCCCCAAAAATGTAACAATGAACTCTAAAAACCTTAAATGTTCAGCCCTATATATCTAGCCTAACATAAATCCTAAGAAGCAGATTTCCTCTATGCTGTCCTAAATGCATTCATACATGTGAAAATGTTTTCCTCCAAATAATGCTCAGTAAACCATCATTTAAGAGGAGCAAGGTACATGTTCAACTAAGTTAAAATAAAAAAAAATGGAAGAATGGATGGCATTTAGAATTTAACAAAACCACACCTTTGCATTGGCTACAACTAGGTCAACATCTTGCAGAAAAGATGAATGGGTAAGATATTGCCCAGAGTCAACCCGCTGCAATAGTGTAGCAATGTCCATAGGGTTCTGGATTATTGCGCGGTAGTTTGGTGCATCCTCATCGGTGACCGGATAATGAAAGACGCTAAATCTTTTATCATACAATATCCTGAAACACAATCAACCATTGTCTAAAATGCTTAATAACTATTTAACAAGAAGCAAAAATCGTAAAGACAAAAAACCCTTTTTCATTCGTGATTCAAGGTCTAAATATCTTGATTGGATAGGCTTATAAAGATAACAACAATCAACAATAAATTAAAACCTACAAGCCCATTCTATAAGTCATCTTCAAAATCCTGAGGTTTTCTCAACTATATCAACTTTAGAGATAAAGCAAGTGTAAAAAAGGGTAACAAATGTAGGTTAATATAGAATTGCATGTAAAGAAGGAGATCATACAAACCAAAACAAATTCATGAACCATTTTGGAAAGATAAAATAATAATAATAATAATAATAATAATAACAACAACAATTCAATGAGCCAAAAATCACACTGAACAGAAGTGATATAGAAGACACCAGCTTTACTGCATGTCTAAAGTTTGATTTTCTTTTCTTTGCTTATCATGGTTTAAAATTTTTTTCATAAGCTATTATTTTCTCAACTAAACAATTTCTCTCAAGGTCACCTGACTAAACAGTTCTACAAGAACAAACCTAATATGCCACAGGATATTTCTTTGGAAACCTTTAGATTTTCAAATCTTATACTTTTTCATTTGTAGAATTCTAACTTGGCATTAAAACCTGTGTTCCAGTTCCCCTCAACTACTTGTCCTAAATTTCAACCGAATCAATTGAAATATGCTTCACACTTAACAGAGCTTCCATTGTTAAGAGAAAGGGATAGAAAGGTGGTATGAATGGGGTAGAGGGAACAATAAAAGGAAGGTTGTCTAAGTTAAAGAGTAAAATATATTTGCAATAGTTTCTGATAGAATCATGGTAACTTTACCGATTGCAAACATCTCTAAGGCACATCCGTAACCGGCGAAGAGCATGTTGCTCAGCTTCTACTTTGGCCTTCAATTCTGAGACCTTTGGTCCACTTGCTACTTTTGGCACTTTGGGAAGTTCAGGAAGAGACAGTGATTCCTGGGACTTTTTGGTCACAGCCTCCAACAAGACTGACAAAGCTGCTTCAATTAAACGGTCAAAAAACAAGGATCTGTCTTCTGTTGACGGTTTGTCCACTTCATAGCTGACAATAAAAATTAAATACATTACTGTTAAACTAGGTTTTAATCAAGAAAAATATCATCATCATCATCATCAAAGTCTTTATCCCAATATCGGGGTAGGCTTTTTAATCAATAAAAATATAAGTAAATAAATATCTATGATGATTTGAATAAAAAAAAAGTCCTTCTGTTCATCAATATCAACAAAACATAAAAAAGCAGCACAGGAATATCATTCTATTCATACATTGAATTCTTCAAACAAAAAGGTGAGAATCTCTTATTTTCGACACAGCATATCCGCATAAAAGAGAATGCAGTTGGACAGCATTTTGCTATGTGATTCCTCAACAAGATCTGTTACTTGCAATAAAGGCCAACAAGGGTTTATTTACTGAACTAAATCGTAATGGTGACAGCAATAACCAGCCCAAATTATGAACAATAATTGCCAAAGGTCAGAAAATATACCCAAATAATCACAAAAAAAAAAGTAGAAATGACTTTTAAGGGTTATTTAGACATACACACTACGCTGAGGAAATACTGAATATGGATTCCCATCAAATTCGGCAAGTGAAATTGAGGATGTTCCAAGTAACAATATAGGTAAGTCCGATGGCAACTCTTCTAAAAGAGTAAGCAGAACAGCCCTTAGCTGCTCATGTGCCTGAAACACCAAATTCACCAAACTCAGCAAACATAAAAGGACAGAAATAGACAAACAAACTAGATCTGAAGTATCCACAAAATAAAAATAAGCTTTTGAGCAAGTTCACTCATTTGAACTAATACTTAATTAGAATTAGGTATGAAAAATCACTCAACGAAAGGAAGCACTCACGTTTTCCCACCATAGATTAAACTGAGGTATATAGAGTATAGATGGTGTTGCTCTTCTTGCTTCGCCAAATATATGTACCACAGCTTCCTCTGGGGTCTTTGCACTAGGATCTGAAAGAAGAGATGGAAGACCAAGAGAATGTACAGGAAATTTCTCTAGCTCGTGCAAAATTGCAGGTCCAAGATGATCCTGTAGAACTAGATCAGTAAGTATATTCAGTTTTTGGCTTCAAAATTTACAGTTACTAAAAATCAAGAGGATGCAAAATATTTACCAAGCCAGAACCATCATCACCACACAACAGAAGCCGAGGCCTATAAACAAGAGGAATTGCAGATCCATATGAGAGCATAGAAAGCTTGGTCAACTCAGATGACACTGTTAGGGGAGGAAATATGTCAGATATATAATTCATGGCTTTTTGGAGATGTCTTTGCAGGCATGGTGAAACCACCAAAGACAATGGTCTAGACTGAACAACAGAACCTCTGTGAGCAGCAGGAGTAATAGCTGACATGGCCTCTATGAAGTGATACTTTTCAACCTTCACTGAGTCAACATCTATCAGAAATTTGTCATCACTAGTGTACACTTGAGGATATTTTTCACGAAAAGCATGAATGGCAGCTTCAGTGCATAAGGCCTTCAAATCTGCACCACAATATCCCACACAACTAGCAGCAAGCTCCATTTTAAGTTCCTTAGAAGGAGGTTGCTTCCACTTTCGAGTGTGTATATCTAATATTTCAGCACGTGCTTCACAGCCAGGCAAAGGAAAATTAAATTCACGATCAAATCGCCCAGGGCGCCTTAAGGCTCCATCAATAGCATCAATCCTGTTGGTTGCTCCAATCAAAACAACTTGTCCCCGAGAATCAAGACCATCCATGAGGGCAAGCAAAGTGGACACAATAGAATTGTGAATCTGCTCTTGTTTGCTAGACCTTACAGGAGCAAGACCATCTATCTCATCAAAAAAAATGATGGAAGGCTGATTCCTTTGTGCCTCCTCAAAAAGAAGTTTCAATTGTCTTTCAGCTTCACCGACCCACTTGCTAAGCACATCAGCACCCTTTCGCATGTAAAAACTGACTTTCTGACCTGCCTTTGAAGCAGCACATGCTAATGCTCTGGCAATCAATGTCTTACCAGTGCCAGGAGGACCACACAACAAGACACCCCTAGGTGGGGTGATGTGATAACTTGCAAAGAAATCTGGGTACAACAATGGAAAGAAAACCATTTCCTTCAAAGCATCAATATATTCAGAAAGTCCACCTATTTCATCAAAGCTTACACTTTCATCAACCTGTAAGGGTTGAATATCTGCCCCCCCTTTAGAGCTAGGTCCAGCAGTCTGAATCCCAGTAGTCAACGTAGCAAAAGCATCACTTTGATGACCCCAACCAGATGCAGCAACATTTAAACTCCATGCTGTTGTCCCATGCATGTCTAGTCCCCCAAACAGCCAAGGTGGTCCAGATTTGCTTCCACCTCGGCCCCAAGGAATAGCAGGGCCCTGATCCAGCTCATCCACAAGAAGAGAATCATCAGAGTCCTCAGCTCTTGTTAGACGATGACGCTTGTGAACTCGTGAGCCACCCTTCCTAACATCCCTGCTGACCTTAGTCCCCATTCCTTGATGTAAAACCCTCCGCGGAGATCTAGCTCTTTGCTTGCTCTCATCCATAGAAAGCCTGCGTACTTCAGCACGATTTCGAAGATCATACCGTCTCCTTCCTTCCTGCTCTTCTTCACCCTCTTCATCATCACCATCACCATCATCCTCTCCTTCATCTTCTCCCTCAGCCTCTCCATCACCCTCATCTTCAGCATCGCCCTCACCCTCATTTTGGCCATCATCTGCAGCATCATCATCTAAATCATTCCCATTTTCAGTTTCATCTTCGCCAACTTTCTCCTCCGAAGTTTCTAGCTCATCACCATAATCCAAATTCATCCGCTTAATTGCAACTGCCTTTGAACGACGAGGGCGCAGTCCTTCACGCCGAGGAATTTCTTTAGTCTCCATAGTCTTTTTGCGCTTGGGAGAAGGAGACTCATCTTGACTTACACTGTTATCTACCCGGTTTCTCAAAGGTCGATACGAAGGTCTCTGGAAAAAAAAAGGTAAGAAATTGAAATAGAGTACACTTACTGGGATGTGATAATATTGATGATTTTATCAATACAAGAAAAGTAATTGAATTCCAAAAATTTTGCATGCTTGGAAGATACCATCATATCTTCATCCCCTGAACCGGAACTATCAGTATAACCAGTAAGATTCACGGAAACTCTCCTCTTTCTGGATGAACGCCGAAGATTGGGTGTGCCTGACTGCAACAAGAGGATGACTAAAATTAATCAAATTCAGAATACACGACATCACTGGCCAAATGAATCATTTAAACCAATTAGCTTCAGGAGAAGAGGCAGCGATATGAAAAGCATGCAAAGACACAACATATTCAAGAAAACCTAGATGGAACCCGTCCTCCTACTGAGACAAAGGAATCTATAGTTTGATCTAAGAAGCTGCAGAAAAGGAACTTGTACTGAATGAAAATGATACAGCCCCAGCACAAAATTAATGTCACCATAAAACTTATACTAATAAGTGCCAACAAAGAATGAATGCATACATTCATACTAACAACATAAACAATTTGTATGCCGGGAAAGGAATAGTTTTAGCACTAGTAACAGTTCGCAATGCTGTCCAAGTTCACCTCAACAATGCATGGACCATCCCAGGATCAAGAGATGTATACACAACAAAAGCAGTAGAAGGTTATAGATAAAATGAGAGAAAGAGGCAGGTTATAGATATGGCGCAGCGCTAAAATAAATCCTTTCAAATTTAAATAGTCTCTAAATTAATACATGTAGTTCCTAAGCATTTCAAATAAGTGATCATTGATGGTCTTTTACATATCTGTTAGGAAATAAATGATCCATTTTAAAGTGCTAAATAATAGCATCAGCTAATAAATTTCTATTCTTTAAAAGCGGCTGCAGAAAATCACTTAAAACTCCTACTGGCTATTGCTTTTTGCTACCTAAAGCAAAAAGCACGTTTGGCTATAAAATCAAACAATATTTTTTAAGAATTATAAATAAAATATTTTATTTCATTAGATAACAAAATGCAAGATTCTACTTTGATATAGACTAATTATGTTATATTGGTGTCCCATTTTAATTATTTGTCCATTTTTTAATCAATTACAATACAGCTTTTTAGCTTTTAAATTTTCTTTGCAGCATCTTTTGAAGAAGCAAATAGCAACAATAGCAAAAGCTACAAACATAACAGACCCTTAATATATGCAATATACTTAACATATACTATAATAACATAGGAGAAGAAGATTTAAATTATCAAATACCATTATGATTTTAAGTTACCTACTGCCTAGAGAAACTTCACATCCAAACTGGACAAGCTAAAAATTTTCTCTCAAACTTAGTAAAGATTATCAGCATGGTATATACAGTCAGATAAGAGTGCATAAGTTACATTGTTGTTTGAAGTCCGAACAGGCCGATCCCCCGAGCTCAACATTTTAGCAATGCGAGAAGCTGCAGTCCTTGTTTTTGTCTTGCTTTTCCTAGACCGAATGATGGTTGGAGTATAATACAAATATGGGCGGCCATACACTTTCGGCCTTCTCCTAAGCCTGTCACTTGTGCGCACAGGCCTAGAAACTGGCCCATCTCCTTGACCAGATTTTTTTGGATACATTGGCAAAGCTTTGGTTATTATTCTTCCATATATTTTCAAGCTTAGCTACACCTGAAAGAGGATAAGTGTTAACAATTATAAGCGGAGATTCCAAATTGCTTAGCCTAAATTTACTTGCAAGTATAACTTTTCAATTATTTAACTTAAATGCTGTTGTTAATGGCACATGATTCTGGACAATTATCAACAAATAATATAGTTTTCCAAGAATAATCTCAATTAAACAAAAGCAAATTTGAGGTCACTAACCACATAGAAACAAGAATCTGTGTCACATAGTAAAGTACAAAAACTGAACATTCTAAAAAATAAAGCTATTATACCCTCTTTTAAGCTAAATGCAAGCAAGAATGTTCTCTACAAACCAGCTTATCTTTCCATTTCTAGACAACATTTTTAGTTTTCAATCACATGTTTACAAATCATGCATATTGATGATACAGACACTTGATAGTCACAGCAGATTAAGACAGACTCTTCAGATGATATAAAAACAGAGTAACTACAACATTCAATGAAGTTACCAGTCAACGTATTTGTTTCACCATGTTAAGAAAGAACATCGAAAGGCATGACGAAAGATACCACATCACATTAAGAATGTCTATTTGAGAGACAGCATTACTCCCTGTCAATGGCTACACAGTACCTTTGAAGTATGTAGGTTTAAGGACGAATGATGCTTACTAGTGGCAGAGGAACTTTTTCAGGAAGGAACTAAAGATTAGAAGAAGGAACAGTGTGCAGATTGTGCTAAGAACCAGGCTTTCATAAGGGAATGGTTAATAGAAAAGAGGAAACCGGGTGGGTGAAGGGAATGAGATAGGGGAAAAAGATTGGTAGAGAACTATCACATGCCTTGTTCTCAGTTTCTAATCATATAAGCATGCCAAGAGCATTTAATAAGTCTCTCCTTTCAAAACACATCCCAAGGCCAAACATAGAAAATGGATTGGAGTAAAGCACATGCAACTTTTTCTCCATACAGAAATGAGCAGCGGCGCAGTTGTAGATAGAAGACAACTGTCTCCATCCTTCAACATATTCTCTTTGAAAGTTTTCCCGCTCCATTTGTTTACAGAAACTTCAACAATACCATTCTCCAACTAACCTAGTAAAATAAAATTTTTAAATATGCAAAATTTTCATCAACAGCAAAGGTATTTACAATTTTTTAAATCATGAACAGTTAAATGCTTATTCCACAGACAATTAAATTAAAAACTTCGCCCAAATAAAATCTACAGTGTTCACTTCTCCCTCGAGTGTAAAGTGGGAGGAAAGGTCAAAAACTATACATAGAAAAACGGAAATCCTTCAATATTGCAAATTGAAATTAAATACTTATTAGCACAACAAGAAAAGGATCAAATCAAACAAAGAAAATATTCCAGATAATTCCAAATTATTCGCGCTCCTCCTTTGAAAATATTTACATTGAGCCACCAAATCTAAAAAATTAATCAAAAGCAAACAAAGCAACAGCACATGCACATGCAGTTGCAGTTGCAGTTGCACATAATAATAAAAAAAGGAAAAATAAAAAACAGAGCTGCAAAAAACAGAGAGGAAAAGCAAGAAAATGCGAAATGCAAAATCCTAAAAATATAAAATTTTACGAAATAACATAAACATACAACAAGAAATCTTCCAATTTACTAAATAAAAAAAAAATTACTTTTGACATTTCTTCTTTGCAATGAAACATAAAAATACTCCAGTTTTTAACAACGGAGAGAAAAGTAAATTAAAGGGGGAGATTTTAGTTTTGTTATTTTACCTAATCAGAGATCTAGCCGTGGAGAACTGAGGAAAGCTTCAAAAAGAGAAGAGAAAACGCGAGAAAGTGCGAGAAAAGCAAGGGGTTAAAACCTCGAGGGCTTTGAAAAAGAGCTCAAATCACAAAGTATATAAACAAAAACCTAGAAAGAGATAGCCAAGGGAAAACGAGTTCCCTCTGAGTTATTCGATTCAGTGAGTCCCTTGCCCGAACCGCTCTATCTTTTATTTTCTCTTTTTTCAAAAACGGACCCATTAAAAAGTGGGTCCGTGTTGACGAGGATAAAAATGCAGGGAAATTGAAAAGATTTTAGTCAAGTGGCCAATCGAAGTTAGCCACGTAAGCAAAATGGTTTTGCTTACGACGTCCGAAATCTAGAAGAGGGAGGGTTATTTTGCTCAGTTGGCTGATAATAATTGGTTTTGCCGTTTGGGAAGGGTTAGATACAACCGCACTTAATTCAGATTTCTTTTTTTTTTTGGTTAGAAATTCAGATTTCTTTTTTAACGTAACAATTCCATAAAGTTAAATTAAGAAATTAAAAAAATTCCGAAATAAGAAAATATTAATACATAAAAAAATAGTATAGCATAAGAAATTATAATCCATAAAAAAAAATAATAAATAAAAAGTAATAAAACGTAAGAAATAACAAAAGTGATAACCTAAATAATAATACATAAGAAATTATTAATGTAACTCATGAGAAAAGGTAGTAACACATAAAAAAATTTATATTAATTCCTGAGAAAAATAACGACACATAAAAAAGTGATATTTCATAAGAAAAATTGTAACACGTAAAAAAATTTGTAATCCATAAGAAAAAGAGTAACACTTAAAAGTGATAATTCATGACAAAAAATATTAACACATGAAAAAAATAGTAACTCACAAAAAATATGTAACACAAAAAAAAAATAATTTATAAAAAATAGTAATACATAAGAATAACAAATGTATTCATAATAAAATAATAATTCATAAAAATATTTAATAATGCAAAAGAATAACGTTATAATAAATAAATAAATAAGTGAAAATTCATTAAAAAAATATTAATATATAAAAAAGTGATAATTTATAGGCAAAAGTAAGAATATATTAAAAAATGGTAAGTAATAAGAAAAAGTATTACTACATAATAAAAGTAATAATATATAAAAATAATAACACATACGAAAAACTATACTTAATAAGAAAAAATAGTAAAACATAAGAAAAGTTGCAATTAAAAATATATGTAGTAGCACAAAAGAAAAAATAGTAATATAAAAATAGAGAAAACAAAATGGACTGTGGACACAATAACATAATTCTCTAAGAATGTTATTGGTTTGTGTGGGTGTTATTGTCCACGCTGGCAATGTTGTCTGTTAAAAACTTTTGAATATAAAAAGGAAAATCAACTAACTCTCCCTTGTACGTTATTACTTCTTTGAGCACGTTTTGACATAATTTTATAGCTTTATTGATAATTGTCTTGTATAAATAGTAATCTATTACTATATAGAAAATTTCTAAACACATCCTAAGGAGTGCGAGGTGCATCTTAAATAAAAGATATTTTTTGTTTACAAAACTAACATTTAATAACATTACTATTATACCCTCCTAATCACTCAGAACACCTTAAATTCTCTCATCTTCTTCTTCTATTCACACATTCTAAACAATTAAAATTCATCCAAAAATCGAATTCATGGAGTATTTTGATGATGATTCAAGCAAGAATTCATTTATGGATTAAGCTGTAGATGAAATGGGTCAGATTCCTAAAGAGGTATGTTCTTATTAGTAAATTTTGATTTTTTTTCTCATTTTTCCGGTTTAGGGTTAGATAAAATGAATTTTGATATTCCCGACAATGAATTATCGAGAGTTACAATGTACTCTCAGCAGTGAATTAACAGGAGTGCATTGTATCTCCCAGCAATTCATTGCCAGTAGACATGAGAGGTCTCGACCAAGACCCTTTTAATGGTCACGATAGGCGATCACTCCCAGCAAATGCTCGCCGAGACCTCAATATAAGGCTCGACAGCCAACTGCCAAGCCTTATATTTTGAGCTTGGCAGTTTCCTGTCGACCATCATATTAAAGGCTCAGCAGTGTCCTTTAAAGGCTCAACAGTGTCCTGCCGAGCCTTATTTTAAAGGTCATAATTTATTTAATTATTTAGAATTTTGCTATTTATTTAAGTATTTAGTTAATTGTTATGTAATAAAATTAATAATTTATTGAATATTTGTAGGATGACGGAAGATTAGTGGTTTACTAGCAAGAAGCAGAGTATTCTCAATTTGATTGCACTAAGTCATTTACGATGGACAAGGTTTTTATACTTAAGAAGAGTTAATCACATGGGCAAGGGAGATAGGCAGAAATGTAGGATTCATAGTTATGATTAGAGGATCTAAACAAGTAATTTTTTCAAGAAAACCGAAATTACGAATCTATTGTGAACGAAGTGAAAAATTTAAAGAGTCGAAAAAGAAGAAAGCAAAAATAGATAAAGCAACTCGTAAGTGTGTTGGAAAGAAGAAATGTGGCTATCCATTTGAGCAACTGTATATGAAATTAGAAAAAGATGATGAGTAGCGAGTTAAAGTAGTAGGCGGGATGTACAATCATGCGCCAACGAGGCATTTTGACAATGAGTTTGAATGGGTAATTTTGAAATTTTGAGGCATTTTAAAATGAAGGCATTTCAAAATTTATCATTTTAAAATACTAGCATTTATAATTGACTTGTTTAGGTAAATAATTTTTAGAAAGAATTTTTGGATACTAGAATTTGATTAAATAAAAAATAATTTTAAAAGAAAAATAATAATATTATATATTAGAAAAAGAAAAATATCAAATAAAATATTCAATATGGGTATCATTAGATTTGTAAAAATGTATAGATATTGTTAAAAATATAAAAAATAAAATATATATAATATATTTAAATAAAATAACATGTTTTTGTTTTAAACTTTATATTTAATAGTAGGCCGTGTCTAATAAAGTGGGGAAGAGTCAGAAGAATTTTGAAAAACCACCTCTTTACGTGGATTTTCAATAGGGAATTTGAGCATCTCAAATTTCGTTTTGAAATCTATCTTAAATTTTAAAATTCTTCAAAATTTTTTGCTAAACAAAGAATTTGAATTTTAAAGTTTTAAATATCCTGATTGAAATGAATTTTCTCTTAAAAATCACTCACCCAAACACATTCTGAGGTTCATCCATTTGTTGCAAGATTGTCAATTGAAGAGAAGGAAGTTGTGGCGATATGACCAAAAACACAGTCAAACCACGAAATATTTTCATGACGTTGAAAAATAAGAATGAGAAGAATGTAATACTAGAAAGACCATTTATAATGTACTACAAGCTTACAAATTGATTAAGAAAGCTAATAGGTCACAAATGCAACAACTGATAAAATAGTTGAATGAGTGTAAATACTTTGAGTGGCATCGAAGTGATGAGTCAACCGATGTTGTGAAAGACTTATTTTGGGAGCATCCTACCTCGGTGGGTTTGTCGCATTTCCCATATATGTTGATTATGAATTGTACATATAAAACAAATAGATATCAGTTGCCACTTCTCAAGATTGTTGGTGCCACATCAACGAATTTAACTTTTTCAATTGCATTTGTGTACATGGAGGCCGAGCAACAAGAGAATTACAATAGGTGTTGCAAAAGTTAAAAAGTTTAATGACAGGTGTTGCATCACCATCTGTTATTGTCACATATAGAGATTTGGCATTAATGAATGCAATTCAAGCAGTATTTCCTTCCAAAACCAATCTGTTAAGCATATGGCACATATAGAAAAATGTGCTCGCGAACTGCAAAAAGTTATTTGAACGCAAGAAGAGGTGGGATGCATTCATGGCATCATGATGTATTCTTATGTTCTCATTGACTAAGGAGGAGTATGATAGGCATTTAAGCTCAATGCACTTGGATTACCATAGTTATCCAAAAGCGCTGCAATATGTGAAGGACACTTGGTTAGATAAGTATAAGGAGTGATTTGTTGCAGCTTGGACAGATAAAGTAATGCATTTCGGCAATGTGATAACTAATATGTTTGTTCATTGTCATCTTTTAAGTTTACGTTTATTTTCAATAATTTTTTGAATTGATAATTAATACATGTTTTAATTTGTATTGTAAAGCGGAGAGTGCACATGCAAAGTTGAAAGGACATCTAGGCTCGTCTCAAGGTGTTTTGAAATATCTTGGAACGTGATCAACTCCTTGATTGAGCTGCAACATACGAACATAAAGTAGGAATGTAAATGAGTCGGGTACCTGCTAAATTTGGGATAATCGAACCCAATTAATATTTATAATACCCGAACCCGATTAACTACCCAATTATTTTAATTTATATTGCCCAAACCCTAACCCTATAAAATAAAAAATACCCGTTTAAATACCCGAACCTGTTAACTACCCATTTATTAAGTCAAAGTTTAACTTTTAAATTTAAATTTAAAATCAATTTTGGAATAACTTAATTAAAAAATTAAATTAATAAATTTAATTTAACTCATAAAAAATAAATTAAAGTTAAAAATCATAATTATAATATTTAATGAATTAATTTAATTAAATATAACATTAGTAATAAATAATTTATATACAAAAAATATAAAAATTATATTAATTAAATATTTTTTATAACCGAGTTCGGGTAGTGGGTACCCTAAGATAACTACCTGACCCCGTGACGGGTAGTAAATTTCACTACCTGAACCTTACCGAAACTCGATTATATACTACCTTAACCCTACTTAAACAAGTTAGGTAGTGTCGGGTACCCGTTTATAGGGTACCCATTGCCATCCCTAACATAAAGGCTTCATTTGAGGCAAGCCTTACTGTTGTTAAACACAACTTCATGCCATCATTATTCAAGGAGTTACGAGGGTTGGTGTCAAGGATGACTTTAAATATGATATTGAGGGAGGCAGAGCAAGTAAAGGATGCAGATATTGATATTCACTCTTGTGGCTGTGTAATGAGAATGACACATGGGTTGCCGTGTGCTTACGAAATTGCTGAATATACACGGTTTGGATGACTAATCCCCTTATTTGTCGTACATTCACATTGGTCAAAATTAGACTTGACGAAGTCCATAAATGAAGATGTGCAATAGTTGACATTGGATGTTGAGTGGGAGATACTTGTGAAACAGTTCGATGCATGTGATATTTCAGGAAAACTAGCCTTGAAAAAAAGTTAAGAGAACTAGATGATCCGGCAACAACATTCCTAGTTCCTCTAATTGAAAAGGCTAAGACAAAGGGTTGTACTCGAGCATTGAAGATAGACCTATCAACTCGACAGGAACTTTCTTATTTTGAGATTGTTGAGTCTAGTCATGACAATTCCATTTCACCCACAACGGCAAGTTCAGAGAAACTGGCGAAGAAGAGCAAGAAATTACCCATGTATCGTAAAGGTGCCAAGATTCGATATATAGATTCTTTTCCAGTCGAGATATGTCCATTCATTCACGATGTTGTTGATGTCGAGCTTGATGGACACTGCGGATTTAGAGCTATAGCAGGGTTGTTGGGTATGAGTGCAAATGGATGGCCACAAGTGCGACGAGATTTGATGAATGAGTTAAGTAGACACGGAGATGATTATTTGTGTCTCTATGGATGTCAGAGCGTGTTGATGAATTGATGTAATCGTTGGTATGTTTCAACACGATAGCTTACAAGAATAATTGGATGACCTTACCAAACATGGGTCATTTGATATCCTCACGGTATGACGTCGTGCTTGTCCATTTATCTTCAAGACAATGCCTGACATATCTTCTGCTCGGATCTATTGCACCTCCCCACTACAACATAGGTTAAATGCTATTGGATTTGTGAGCAATTGTCATTTTGTTTAGGTATAGATCACGGTGAAAGTTTATTATTGTTTATTGTTATCACTCGGATTTAATTAAATATAATGCATTGTTGCAAGTATTGTTGGATCTAAGAGCACCAATACCTCCGATTGCATGCAACTAGTGTAGGTATCGATTCGATATAAATGCGTTCGAGAGTTGTAGCTTCCATATGTCTCTCAGATCAAAGATTTCAAATTATTTTTTTCATCAAACACAGATGTTGCGACTCAAAAGACAATCAATCTAGATGAATCATGATGTATTGTGTAACTAAAAACAATGCATTGTTGTAAGTGTTGTTTATTTTATTATGTAACTTAAACATCATCATGTTTTATTAGATTAAGTCTATTTTATTTATTAAAATTTAATTGATTTACCGAATCTACCGTTTATTTATGATTATGTGTTAGTTATCAATAAATATTATTAATATACTAATTTTTATTTTAATAATTTATGAAAATATAATAATAATATATTTATTATTTTAATAATTTATTAATAATATATTATAATAATTTATTATTATAATTATTATTTTAAGTAAAAAGAAGTAGTTGTTTCAAATGACTTGATAAAAATAATATGATGGATGAAGTAATGAGACAAAATTAACATAAATATATACCTAAATATATCTACTATTTCTTACAAAAGTATAAGTCAAACTATAAATTACGATATCTACTATCTCATCTTTCTCTTATGTCTAACATATACGGATGGAGATGTAGGAGGTGGTAGAGAAGATGCTGGTGGTATAGCTGGTGCTAAAGGTGGTGCTGGTGGTGCAGCTAGTGTTGAAGTTGGT
Source organism: Heritiera fomes (assembly GCA_032173925.1). NCBI lineage: Eukaryota > Viridiplantae > Streptophyta > Magnoliopsida > Malvales > Malvaceae > Heritiera > Heritiera fomes. The sequence goes on along the minus strand of JAPDPM010000009.1, from coordinate 31,586,709 downwards.
GAAACTGGTGCTGCTGGTGGTATAACTACTGTTAGTAAAGCTAAAGGTGTAGATAGTGGTGAGGCTGGTGGAGCTGATGCTACTGGCAAATGCATAATAAGCTGCTAAGATGAAGGTGGAGCAGCTGAGGAAGAAAGTGGGGCAGCTGAGGATGGAGGTGGACGTAGAGGCCAAGATGAAGATGTTGTTTATGGAAGATGTGGGGGCACTACAATACGCCTAGGCAATCTCATTACCATGGCATAAACATCATGCATAGCCTGTCGCCAAACATCCAAGTCCTGATCATCTCCACCCACCTCCATTTGATGAAGTCTATCGTATATGTGTCCCACGATGCGCTATGAAATAATGAAAATATAAATACAGCAATTTCGAGATAAAAAAAACATTATTAACATTAAATAAGAAATGAATAACTAACCTCCCAGTCAATTACTCTGTACTACTCTATCGATTTGTATGCAAGATTCTAGATATAACGATGTGACATGGTCATATACCAAATCATGTAATCCGCTGTGTACTCTCTAGGGGTCCACATAGCGCACCTCTTCTCTCCTCATTAATCACATGATAGTCTCAGCTATCCCAGTACCCAAGTTGAAAGCTATACTACACGTGATAATTAGTTGGCTTTAATCCTCGTTTCGCATGAGATGGAGTGAGAGCTGGACGTGGAATGCTCTGCACATAGCTCCATTGCCAAAGAACTCTATTCGAATGGTACGACTCCATGATGTCATTGAACTTAATGCAGCTGCAAAAAAATGAAATCTCTGGCAATGGATGTCTCTCTACTGTCTGTATAAGGATTCCAACAAACTTGATGATACTAAAGATCATCAAGTCGCTCCCTCAGTATATGTAGAGAGATGCTACAGCTGAGTGGCTTCCATCGTCGACCACGCGACTGCCTCTCTCTATATGACATGTCTTGTATTGGATTTAGCGATGGAAAATGCTCGTAAAATCACACCTGCATAAAACAAAAGGGAATTATAATCAAATCATAAGCTAATAAATATTAAAGAAATCAATATCATTCTTATTAAATAAATATTAAATACTTGAAGCAATGTCATATAACCAGCTATCGAATGGCACTCGACTCTGCTGGTTTCCCCGATTTGTCTAAACATCTAAGCAAGGCAAGCTACACCCCATGCAATCTCACCAATGGTAGTAAGATCCTCGAGACAAGATAAGTAAGCAACTAGTACTTGTGTTGCACTCTTATCAGCAAAAAGAGTGCAACCAAGTAGAAATAATAAGAATGTGCGAGCCGCGTACTCTATCTGCTCCTCCCCATCAGAGTTGGTAACAATGCAGAACGTATCTTTCAACCACTGCATTCTAACTTATGGTCCTCTAGTATTAGTTGTCTCTTCCTTTACCTTTTCTTTAGTCACTCCAAGCAATTGCACTAGTATTCTATTTGCCTCGTCAATGGAGACAGTATTGAAAGAAATAGTCCTCCCAACCACTGGGATGCCAAGCAACGTAGACACATCATCTAGAGTGATGGTCATCTCTCCGAAAGGCATGTGAAATGTGCTCATCTTTGGTTGCCACCTCTCGATAAATGCAATAATAATAGTCTTGTTGCACGTGAGATAACTACACCGCAACAATGAAACCAACCCTGACCATGCGATCTTGGAAAGGATGCATGACTGACTCAGATTTAGCAGCCATGTACCAACTATTACATATTTATTGTAATGTAAATTAGACTTAATAATATTCTAATTATTTATTTGGTCTTGTTAAGGTTGTGATTAATAACTTTCAACTCCCCTCACTCCTATAACAAGACCAAATAAATAATTAGAATATTATTAAGTCTAATTTACATTACAATAAATATGTAATAAAGTTCAATTATACCTTTCGTTGCCAAATAGCTGCAGCAACATGCAATTCATAACTAAGTAGAAGAGATGTATAACTGGACCACCAAGATACAATCTAGTAGAAGTGATTGCCTGATTAGATGTACTAGCTTGCTCAACAGCTAGTGCCTCGTTAGATGTACTCGGCTATTGCCTCTCCGCCGCAGCTGGTGCCTTGGTCTATGCACTAGCTTGCTGCCTCGCCTCCCTAGCTACAGCCACGACATGTTCCACTCATCGGGTACTGCTGCGTGATCAAATGTAGTCGCATGCATGCTCTACTCAGCAGCTACTACCTCTAGAGTTCGTCTCCTCCTCTTAGACGTAATGGGTACCCACCTCGTATCCTCTGAAGCTTCAACGTGTCTCCTCCATTCACCTCTAGATGATCCCACTCCTCATGTATGTGGTGGCATTTGTATAAACATACAAAAAACCATTTCACATATGAGAAACCAATTCACATGCCAATTCAATTCAATAAGCCATTTCACATGTAAGAAACAAATCATCCTAAAGGAATTCACATATCTTTAAACCAATTTAGATCAAATAACCAATTCATATTCAATTAACCTTATTTAAAATGTAATTTAATCTAAATTAAAAATTAAAAAAAGTTAAAATTGTTATATTTTTTATTTTTTTCGTGTCGCAAGAAAGAAATATCGTGGCACCCAAATGCCGCAGTCTTTTTTTAACTCGCGGCACTTTTTGAAGCTCGCTGCAATTCCCTGCCATGACCTTTACAAAGCTCGCGGCAATTCATTGCCATGAGTTGAAGAACTAAATCCTTAACTCCCTACCCGATTATTCAAAGCCATTTTACTCAAATTCAACAATTATATTCATTTAAATGAAAAAAATGAACATTAAACATATGTAATAGAACATAAAAGCTATGCTTACCTTATTATCTTGAAATTCTCAAGGATTTGAGGAGGATTTAAGGGAATGAGGGTTAGGTTTGTGGTTTGTGGGTATGCTGTGGGTGGTAAAAGGGGTATTATCGAGTGAAAAAATAGAGATTTAGGGTGTGACTAGGAGAAAGATTGAGAGAAATGGGAGAGTTAGGGTGTGAATAATAAATAGGGTGTGTCTAAAGGAATTTAGAGTGTGAATAGTGGCTCTCTATTATACATAAAAACTCTCTCATTAACTTCATTTTGACACTTGTCCACTCTTTACTTAGTTTTTTTTTTGGCTTTTTAAATCTTATATATATATATATATTTACAATTTTTATATTTTTTTTGGTTTGATAAAAACCATAGCATATCATAGATAAAATATTGGTAGATATAAAAGTTATCTCTTTAATGAGTTAGTGGTTGTCTCATGGCATTAGTCAATTTTCTATTTTTCAAATTTATAAATACTTTTTAGTTTTTTCTTAAAATTAAAATATTAAAAATAAATTTAGCCATGTTGTAGTTTTTAGTTTCATATGTGATATTTTTTAATTTAAAATAAAATTATTTATTTGTAAATTTTTAATGTTAAAATACCAAAAATATTAAAAAAAATTTTACTATGAAGAGAAGATAGAAAATGCAAAATTCAAAAAAAAAAGAATTAAATCAAATATTCAAAATTTTTTATAAATACTATTATTATTTTTCCAAAGTTAAAATACAAAAATATGAAGTGAAAGATATAAAAAGTGGAGAGAGAAAAAAAATTAAAATTCAAAGATTTTTTTAAGGAACTGAACCAAAATTTTATGTAACCAAAAAAAAATTCAAAATTACATATTAAAATTTTTTAAAAATTCAAATCAAATACCTAAAAAATTTTGTTTGCAAAAATTTGAATAAAACACTAAAATTCAAATACCATATATTCAAAAAATTCAAATCAAATCTTAATTCCCTTTTATTTGTATAATTCTCAAATTTTAAAAATTACAAAAACTATAAAAAAATCTAATAAATATTTACAAATAATATTGAAATTTAAAAAATGAAAATTATAGTGTAAAGCAAAAAAATTTCAAAAGTCATTATTTTAAAACTTAAACACAAATAAACGCAATATATACATACATATATATATATATATATATATATATATATATATATATATATATATAAGTAAATCTACGAATCAAAAAAATTCTTTAAATATGAAAGTCGAAGGCTGTAAAATAATAAATTAGGATGAAATTGAATAAAAATTTAAACATTTTATAAGTTTTTTTTTAGTTTAGTCTATTTAATTTTTTAACTTTATGTTAGAATTTTATTTTATTTTAAAAAAGATAAAAATAAAAAATATATAAGATGATTAATTGATGAATTAAATATTGTCATTTTCATTTAATAAATCAACAATTTTAAAATAATTATCTTAATTTATTATTATTTTTAATAAATACTATTTATAATATATATTTTTTAAGAAAAAAAAAGTCCCATGCAAAGCAGGGGTATCACCTTAGTTTAGATGAAAGGAAAAAGTAAAAAAGTTGATGCAAAAGAACGATTTACTTTTTAGTATTTTGTTTTAATGTTTTGAGAAAAATGCCTATAAAAAATATACATTATTGACTTTAAGAAAATAAAATTTATTTTCCAAAATTTTTGTACTTTCCAAAATGAATATCCAGAAGCTTTTATTCCTCCAAGAAATAGATTTCCGAGAAGCTTTTACTTTCAAAAAGCACAAATAATTCGGGAATTTCATTCCTTAAGGTGATTTAGATTTGAAAACCTAATTTTCAACCATGAAAGTGATATTAAATTAATAATGTAGATTTAGAAACATAATTTTTCATATTTGAGAAACAATGATGAAAGGATTTGAGAAAATTCAAAAAATTTCATAATGAAAGCAAACGAAACATGGTAGTAATTTGACCTTATTCCTTAAGTTTTTAGTAGATTTTGATTTACTTTTTTATTTTGAAGATGATTTGGGAGGGCAATAAGATGAAGCTGCATCTTTTGAAAACACAATATTTATGCTTTCCAAAAACGGATTTTCGAGAAGCATAAGAATTTCTTGAAAATCCATTTTCAAATTATAAAAACTTCTTGAAAATCCATTTCTAGAAATCAAGGTATATTATATTATAAGACTTGAGTCTACGCTACTGTAGACCCTAATTTCATAAAATTGAAAATGAAAATTAAATAAATAACGAATGTTGATTTCCAAAAAGGGCGAAAAGCTCCATAACTTGAGATGAGAACGGAGCAAATTATGTGAAATACACTACGGGCGAGTAAAATGACAGCTCGCCAATAGGTGAGCAAGAGGACAATCGCCAATGGTGATGGTGAGTTGGACGATGGCGTGGGCGAATAGGTGTGTTCGCCAACAAGTTGTGTGAGGTAATCGCCGCTGTGACGAAGGATCCGATCGCCTAAGGAATGAGTAGGGTGAGTTGATTGGTTGCCTCTTTGTTTGGCGAATAGGTAAGTTCGCCAAGTTAGTTGCTTAAGATGACAGCCGACTGGGCGAAGACTTGTGATCGCCCATTGGATTGAGAAGGTTTTATGATAGCAAGTGGGCTAGTAGATAAAACCTGGTGATCACCAACAATGTAGGAGTAATCGCCAAATCTTAAGTTAGAATCAAGACAAAGTGGCGATGAGCACAGGCATGCTGTGAATGTTGGCGAATTGAAAGTGAGTTGATGAGCTGAGGTCTCAAGAATGATGGGGCGAACTTGAATCAACACTTGTGGACAAATGAAAATAGATTCAAAACATGTGTGCAGCCAAAATTGACTTTGTAAGTCATATGGTTGAAGACAATTAATGGAGAAGATGTTAAAGTCAGTAAGGAATTAACCTTATTGGTTGAGAAGTAAAAAAAAAAAGTCAATAGAAGCAGAAAATGGAGTGTGGAAGGAAGACTTTCACGCCACTTGTGCTGCAGTTTTTCTTCATGCGTTAAATGCATGAAAGACATGAAAAATGATGAAAGAAACAGGATAAGGGACAGGCGGTAGCTTTGGATTGGTTTAGCATGGCTATATAAGAAGAATTGCTTGAGGAAAACAGATTTAGCAAACTTCATTCTCTTCACGAAAACCATCCTCCTGTAAATTTATGTTCTAACTTCATCCAGTTCTACCATGCTTGATTTACTGAGCTTCATCCTTACGTTAGCTAAATAAGAAAATCTGTTTGCAAAAAAAAAACTTTCCTCCATCGTTGTTGAACTAAAGGAAGAAGCAAAGTGAGGCTAACAGGAGCCAGAAAGAATTTTGCTCTGGAAGTGCAGTTGATTAAGGTGAGATTTAATGGTTTTTGAGATTGAATGATATATTTCTATAATTTTGAGCTTGAGGAGGATGATTATAGCCTCATTTTTAATTTATTCTTGATAGATCATGGAAATAGAATAAATTCAGATCTTGAATGTAGATGAAGAATAAAATGAAACTGGGTTGAAATTGTAGTAGAATGATGGGAAAATACTGGAAAAGAAATGAGAAGGGCAACTATAGTGATCGCCCATGCTAAAAGTTAGTAATCGCCAATTAGGGGAGTAGGAAATACTGAAATCGCCAAAGTTGATGTTCAAGTGGGCGAGGTCGCCCAACGCTAGTCTAATTCATGAGCGAGCTCACTTCTGAATATAAAACAGTGTAGGGCGAGCTCAAATAAAAGTTCATTGCGAGTTGAATTGTGGGCGAACTCCCACATTTAAGCCAATAAAAGCATGGCGAAGTGAATGTTGGGCGAACTACAAAATAAATTGATGGAGATTAATGGCGGGCAATCTTCAACTTTTTAGCCTTTGATGAATGGCGAGCTAGTAAGAGCTTTGTTGGGCGAGTAGTTATTTGATTTATTTCAATCTCGCCAAGTGATATAAAATGGAAATATTAATAGTTTTAATAAACTATTTTGCAACCGGGAATTATAGACTCGGTAAAAGCAATCGGAAAGGTGATCGGGAAGCAAGGCTTCGTTGAACCAGGTAAAGGAGATGTGTGTGAAGTGAATGCATGTCCTGTGGAGTTAAGTTTTATAGAAATTATTGAGAAATTGTTTTGTTTTCTGACATGCATTGGTTTGATAAAGTGTTCTGATATTGGGCGAGCTACAAAGCCACCCTTATGATATTAGTTTAATGAATTGGTACAAAGCGGGGGATCCAAGTGGGCGAACCTCTTTATGTTTTGTTTTGGGACGAGTGACCTCTGTTTTAATAGAAATCCGAGTGAGCCAATGAAAGGCGACCCCTTTTATTATATTATTTTGGGCGAAGATCCCTTTTTATGACTAATTGGGCGAGTGATTTTATCTTAAATTAGAAATCCGGGCGAGCCAGTGATGGGCGAACCCTTTTAGTATAAAGTGGGAGGACGACCCATGTTTTTATAAAATTGGGCGAGTTGACCGTGGTAGTATCCCATTGGGCGAGTTGACCATGGAATGTTGCAGTTGGGCGAACTGACCATGGCAATGCCATAGTGGGCAAACTGGTCATGGGCAAGCCACTGAAGGCGAGCCAGTTTTGCTTGTTGTTTTAAAAGCAATTATTGGCAGGCGAACACAAGTTCACCGCATTAGGTGAGCTTTCATGGGCGAACCATATTTGGTGAGTAGACCATGGGCGAGCAGGTTTTAAACGTTAAGATTTTGGAATGTTTTCAAGGTGTTTCGTAAACAGAAAGCCTAAACCTTTTTGAAAATCAAATCATTTTGAGAAAATGATAATATGGATTGAGATAATTCCATAAAGGTTTTTCATGAGATATGAAAGTGATTTTTGAGACTTTAGGCCCTGAGTTCATGCAGTATTATTCATGTAGTTGCGTGACCTGCATGGGGCGGTGGCTCGGTCGATGGACCAACGAGTGCACCTCAGGGCGTCACAGGGCTGATGGACCCGCCAAGTCATCAGCAGTCTCGAGGTCACTTGGCAAGTGGACTCGAGGACCACCTATAGATTATGGCCATAGATCTAGCAGAGATAATCGTCAGGGGCGATGGCCTACGGGTGCACCCCAATAGTGGTAGATATCATTCTTGCAAGGGGGAGGGGGAACGATAATAGCATGACTTATTTATAGGGAGATGCTTAGTCTCAACTTATTGGTTTCTATTTACTGAAAGGATTTATTGAATCCTGTTTACTATTTACTACATTTTAAAGTAAACTGTTTAGCTAGTGATTTGACTGGTGTATTGAAAGTGTTGGTAACTATATTCACTGTTTTTCGATTTGATGTGATTTTTGGAAAACAAATAAATTGTGAAATATGGTTTTGTTTTCATAAAACAGCATATGTCTCCTTTACTGAGCGTATGAATCGCTCACCTCTTTGTTTTAACTCCACAGATAAAAGACACGAAGTTAGAAAATTAGCTCAGATGGGTACAGCTACTTTTAAAGCGCTGAGGCATATTATGTTAAACGTGACAGGTACAGTCTCTTCTCTTTTACATTTCAGACATATGTATACAGTACTACTTTATTGAGACAAAGACAATAGGGGATGTCAGATGTAAGGAAAAATGAAAAGAAATTTCATATTCTGTAATTGATAAATAAATATTATTATTGTAGAATGTTATTGGTATCGCAGACAGCTCAACCGGTAAAGTTGTATAGAAATTCATGAAAAATGTGGTAACGGAATGTTACATATATAATACTATCTTTTTATAAACATTTTTATATTTTTTGAAATTTTGTTCTTTTAATGGAGAATCACACAATTTATATAAGGTATAATGACCTTTTTTGCCTTATAACTATAAAAAAAAAAGGTCATTTTGGTCCTTCATCTTTTATTCGGATCAATTTAAACCTTATTCTTTAAATTTGAGTTAATTTAGTCATATTTTAATGGATAAGGGAAAAGAACTATCAAATAAACCATGTTTATTATCATTTCACTGATCCTTGTCATAAAAAATCTACATTACGATGACATGGCATAAAAAAAAAAGCTATGTTGTGACGATGTGACATCTACACAGTATCAAAAATCTATGCAACGATGATGTAGTAGGTAATGTGACACCTAATGTGACTTATTGACAATTTCATCCCATTACTTGTTAAAATATGGCTAAATTGTCCAAAATTAAAGAGTAAGAATATAATTGACACAAATAAAAGATAAAAGTTATAATGACTTTCTTGTATAGTTAGAGAGCCAAAACTGTTATTATGCTTTTATATATTTGTAACGTATTGAAATATGCCATATACAATAATTATAAATCACGAGTTTACTGAATTTACGATTGAGCTGTCCATAGTGTCCGACATATACTTAAATTTATTCCTTTACATTACACAACATGAATATATCATAAGTTTAAATTTACATCCATTACTCAAAATTATATTTACACCCCAAATGTGTTTCTCACATAATATAGTACTATATACATAAAGTCTGAATACATAAAAGAGGTGGCAAATGGGCGGATCAAATCGGATTCAGATTAGGTTATTTTTGGATTGGATCATTTTGGGTCAAAGAAAAATCAGTTCATTTCGAGTTCGAATAAGGTCAGGTTTGGGTTAAGGAAAAATCAGTTTATTTTGGTTCGGATCATTTTGGGTTCAGATAAGGTCATGTTTGGATCAATTTGAATTCGGAACAATTTGGGTTCGGATTAATTCGAGTTTGGATTTGGTCGAGTTTGGGTTGTTAACTTTTTTAGTCAATTTGAGTTAGTCGAATTTGGATTTGGGTCAAGCGAAAAGGCCTTTTGGGTTAAGCCTTGGTCATATGTCTAGTATGAAAATCAACTGAACCATATTTCTAAGAATTACAAAACTCATGAAAATAAAATTTTCTTCTTACATGACCTATAATAAAATTGGGATTAAAATAATCAAAATATTTAATAATCCGTATGATAGTTTTCTTTATAATATATTTACCAATATTCATAAATTAATTATATTTTTTCATTTTTTATTATCTATAATAATTAATAACTTTATGAATCAAATTGATTTAATAGTCCCTGCTAAATATCATAATACAGTACTATACATCTCTTTAATTTACTTGATTTTTATAGAATAATTGTAGATATTAAATGTATGTGATATAGCTTCTATACTCTATTATAGATTAGCCATTAAATAATTATACATTAGGTTCAAATGAATATAATATAAAAGTGAATATTTAAGTTTAACTAGATTAAAAATATATATAACACTCATATTATTAAAAAAAATTATATTTTTACAATATTAAAATACTTTGATAATTAATTTTAACATTTAAATATTTATTGATAATATTAAATTTAAGTTTGAATCTTTTTGGGTTTAGGTTATTTGGATTCAGATCAATTTAGATTTAGATCAATCCGGGTTCAGATCAATTTGAGTTCGGATCAGGTCGAGTTTGGATTAATCTAAATTCAGATGAATTTGAATTCGGATCAGGTCGGGTTTGAACCAATGTGAATTTGGATAAATTTGGTTTTGGATAAATTTGGTTTCGGATAAATTCGGATTCAGATAATGTTATATTTGGGTTGTTGACTTTTTTAGTCAAATCAGATCGATCGGGTTTGGTTTTGGGTTAATCGGGTTAGTTTTTCAAGTTGGGTCAATTTTTGCCACCTCTAAGGAAATCAGTATACATCGACGTAATCTCAGTAAACCGCCTAAGGGATACCAAGGATAAATGTCCTCTCGAGCGAAAAGAGAGTTACTAAAAATAATCTGTATAGAGAAAGAGGGGGTAAGCTTGGGAAAACTCAGTAAGAAATACATATAGCAAACTGATACTATATAAAACTATATGCAAGTATTATAAAAACATACTTTATATTTTAATATATGAAAATAATATTATAAAAGGCACGAATTACGAAAAGGATACTATAGTCGGTTAGGTAGTCAGGTGAATACAGAAGGATGCTTTAAAGCACTTCACTTGTCCCAACATTTAAATCTGATTATAGGAAGTACAATTGTCGGGCACCAAAATCAATAATAATGCAAAACATCTTTCAATAAACAACTTGTCTAAATAGTATTAAAATGTTATGTAAGCATTATCAAATACAATAGTTTAGTGTATCATATAAATCAAAATTCAAAATTAATATTCCAAATTGTAAACCATAAATCATAAAAATATGGAAATTCAGTATTACAGAAAAGATAAGGCAACACCCAATAGACTTATGCAATAATAGTAATAATGACATATGGCCATAGTCAGGGAGTTCACAGTGTACACGTCTTAGGTGATAACTGTGGAAGCTGAAGACTTGGCAAGTCTATTAGCACAGTAATCAGTCATATGGTTATACGGTAATAAGAGCATGTGCCCGAAGGCAGCTATGGGGCCAATAGTCTCTAAACCATTTATAGACAATATAAACATCTTTAAGGAAATCAATTTCGATGATTAAATCTTCAGTTAGTCTATAAATGCATATTTTGAAAATATAAGCAATTCTAAAAATAACAATTCATAAAATATTCATAGTTTAATATTCAGTTCTAAAAATATTCTATTTATCTATATTAGAGTTAGAAAAACATGTCGGTACTCTCACGTACGTAAAATTCAATAACATGAATTTTTAAATATATATTGTTAGACTTCGGTATAAATATGGAATTTCAATGAAGATGGTAAAATTAACTTAATAAATCTTTCATTCCTAGTATTCAAAGATATTAGCATATGATTCTATAAAATTATTAAAATTTTTGGCAACATAACAGCTAGGTGTATCCTAACCCTCCTGCATAAAACACAGTTTAAATATGCAACAGTAGTCCACAATTCCAACTCAATTTACCCCAAAATAATTTCAAAATATTATTCTTAAAATAAAGCATGCATCATAGTATCCCTATGTCCATCATATGTATTCCTTACCACTTAATTTCCCGCTATGCTGCTCGTTAACGTCAGTAGCCTCGTCCAACTTTAAAGTTGCGATTTACCACATAAACACAGTTATTTCAATTTCTAAAAGTTATAAAGAATATTTTACTGATTATTTTCTATTACATTGCCTACTGTAGCTACCAAACCAATCTACTTTACACCGATGCTAATACTACAATTAACCTCAAATCACTTCAGTTACCAATTTTGACTGCACCAACAGGTTTGTATTAATTTATATAGTATTCTAGGACCTAAAATGCATTGAGTTGAACACTATTTCAATGTCCCCTTCATCCAAACTGATTCCATTCTCTCTTCTACACTAGCCATTTCAACAATTCAAAGCTTAAATCTATGTTCTACTATAGTTCTACTATAATTCTACTTAATTTTTACACCATTTTCATGTGATGAAGCATCATGTTCATGAGGATGGGAGCTTGGCCGAAACCCTAGGGACCTCATTCTCAAAATTTTATTTCAATTCTAGCTTGAATTCATGCTTAAACAATGAAAACACATGACATTGATTCATAAAACCATGAAAAAACTTAATCTTCCATTAAAACTTACCTTGGCTAAAACTTAAAGGCTGCTCAAGACCTAGATTTTGGCCACTTTAGGCCTTGATTTTGGTACCAATAAATAGAGTACTGAAAAATAAATAGGGTTGGTGAACACTGTTTTCAGTTTGGAAGGTGCTAGACTAGATTTTCTTAAGCTTTCTCTCTCTTCAAGGTTACAAAAATGGAGGTTTTGGGACAAAAACTGTGGCTAGCCGAAAATGAGGAGAAGATGGCAGAAAAATTTGGAAAAAAATATATCTTGATGGCAAAATTACCATTTTACCCTTGTTGTTTGAGTCCTTTGAAAACTATCAGTCTAATCTCAAAAATATTTCTTTTAGTCACCAAATACATCTATTTAACACATTCTTATGGTTGGATGAGCTTTTGTTGAAGTTTGACTATCATTTGTGTGAAATTACGAAAATACCTTTAACCGTATAATCTCGTAATTTTCTATCTCTTCAGGCGTTTTAGCCTACCTATTGACATGGCATGGGACTTCCTCACATGAGGATTATCTTACATTTGAAACTTGGTCAAAAGTCAATTTCATTTGATTGTTATTCACGAAAATTCTACCAACTTATGTCCTTAATCGTCATTTTTAAATTTGTTTCACATAATTCAAAAATGACCTAAATAAATGAGTTTGAGTTGTAGATTCTGACCATTATTTTATTTGGCTCCAAATATTGAGTATACCAGCTTCCACCTCCATCCAAACACCAGAAGGTCTATGGGGCCTATTATGTTGTTACCTCTTATACTTGCGAAATACACAGGAATTGAACAGTAGTGAGAAGTCTTATGTGTACTATAGTATTGGAATGTGTGGTTCTCACAATATTTACTTTTATTAATTAAGGATTATATTGGAGCTATTAATGGAACCAAAATATTTGCTTAGACTTTTACATTAAAACAAGTATCATTTCGAAATAAAAAGCAAAATATATCTAAGAATGTAATGGTAGTTTGCTTTTACAACATGCTTTTTCCATTTTTATGTGTTGAATGGGAGGGAACAACTCATGACAAAAGAGTTTTTGTTAATACAGTGCTGAGTAATTTGGCAGCATTCTTTTCAATGTTAAGTGTTGGTATGTTTTAACCATTTTAATTTTCCTAATAATTACTGAATTTTCTAACACTCTTTATTTGGTTTTTATATTTTTTAATTATAACTGGTTAACATTGATAACATAGGTAAATATTACAAAGTGGTTAGCATTGTAAAATTTTAAATTTTGATGTATTATTATTTAAGAGTTATGCCAATATAATTTTCTCTTCCTCACTATAAAGTGAGTAATATGCTGATATAAATTTCTCTTCTTCACTATAAATAAGTAATATGTCGATAAAATTTTCTCTTCTTCATTATAAACTACATAGTATTATTAAAGAATTTATGTATACCTTTGATTACTATATAAATGTGCAAAAAAAAATGTCAAATGCACTTAAAAAGAATGCTTTTAATATATTTGCCATAATAGTTAATCTCAAAAATCTATATTTTTAAGTTACATTTTTTAGGCACTCGCACAAAGTATACCTTTACCTAAAACTAAAACTTTTGAGGTTGTTAGAAAAGGTACTTTATAGATTATTGGTAAAGGGCAATTGACATTTTTTTGGTAGGATATACGCATGGTTGATAAATGTTACCTGAGGTATGTGAAGGTGATGTTTCATTTGGTAATTTAGATGATAATGTTAGTGATTATATGTTAGAGAATAGAGAGTAGGATTGATCTCGATTGATACCAAAAGACATAGTTAAATAAGTTACCTTGCTACCTTTATCGCATAAAGATAAGGATAGATTGTATCGGGTTGCATCTTTTAATAAGGACTTCTCTATTAAATTAGTTTATCAATTACTACTGAGAATGTGAATTCAGACTTCAATTGGAAGAGGTTATGGCAACTTGAGATTCCTCTTAGAATTCGATTTTTTCTATGGATAATTGTGCATGATAGGTTACTCACTAAGGATGTTTATGTAAATAGGAGATTATATAATTCTGCTAATTGTCCAAGATGTGATGCATAATTGGAAGATATCTTACATGTTCTAAGGGACTGCCATACATCTCAATTTAACTGGTTTAAATGGCTACATGGCAATCAGCTTGAATAGTTTAATGGTCTAAATCTCAAAGATTAGGTGAGTTATAACCAATGTCTATTGGGCCAAGTGGGAGGAGCTCGGTGCTCTTTAAGCAAGATCTTGATTTTGAGCCTTGTAAATGAAGAAAACAAAATTGGAAAAGCTTTCACCATATTGGGTTCAACCATATCTCGACTCTGGATTAGTCGGGGCCAAAGTGGCCTTCGGATACCGAGGTTTTTCGAAAAAAAAAAAGATTATGTGAGTTATAATTTGAAGAATTGTGTCACCTTAGTGGAAGGAAACATGAAATAGCCAATCATATTTTCTTACCTTTGCTAAAATCTATGGAAGTAGAGAAATAAAGCGGTTTTTAAGGAGGTTTCTATTTGGCCTAAAAACAGAAGCCATGGAATTCTATGCTACATCAAGGATTATATGCAAGATAGGGTTTCTATAGATGGTGCTTCAAGAAAACAAATCTGTAACATTTCATGGAACATTCCTCTTCATGGTTTTGTTATGCTAAATGTGAATGTTGCGTTATATCCAATCCAGGGAATTCTGCAATGGGAAGTTTATCTAAAGATGACCAAGGAAATTGGCTTGTGGGTTCACAAGGAGGCTAGATTGAGGTCCAGTAATTAAAGTGAAAGTTCTTACCATTTACTTTGGTTTGTTAATGGCTTGGGATTTAGGATACAGAAAAGTGTTAGTGGAGTATAATTTTATTTTGGTTGTGTAGAAAATATTGAATCCACTTCGGGATTAGAATCTTTTTTTTTTGTGTTACAAGAATGTCAGAAGTTGTAAAATCGTGACTGAAATATGGAAAATAAACAAAAAAGCATCCAAACAAGATAAATCAACTTGATTTTTGTGAGAACCCCATATTCCCAATAACCAATATAAGTTATTCATTTTGGAAATCGAAAAGCAAGAGTTAATCGTTAAGATTTCCATATAGTGATTATGGTAGAGAAAATTGGATATAGGGCCCATGGGAATTACTAAGACCTGGAATGACCCAAAAGAGGAGGTTATTGATACTTGGGGTTTGATTTACCTATGGTATGAAGCTTGTCTTAATTGGAGTTTAATTTGAAGTATCAAAGAGAGCCATAGTAGATGTTATACTTTGTAAGGATTGAGGAAAAATTGAGGTGAAACTCTAGAGTACCAATATTTGGAGTGAAATAATGAGATGATAAAAATCTGCATCTCAAAATTCTTCTATTTGTATATGTTTTAGGAAACGTGCAACAAATTCCAAAATGACTGTTGCACCCATAGGCTGGCAAAATATTTGTGAATATTGGTTAATGTAGTTTGACTTTTGACCAAGAGACTGTCATAGCTGAACCTGTGTGAAGAAGTTTAAATCCAGTTCCAACCTGTAGACTAAGTCACATTAAAGGCCAAAAACTAGCAGAATGAACAATTAGGGTTATTTTGGTAATTTCACCATTATGATAAATCAAACCCCAATAAAAAATCAACGTTTTGACTAAATTATGTTAAATAAATATGATTGGCATGGAAATAAAATAATTTGGAAGTTAAATTCAATACTTAAATGAATATTAAAATAGTTGAGATATAAAGGAAATTAATGAAATTATATAAAGGCAAAATGGCAATTTGCCAAATTAGATATTTAAAATATATATGAGATAATTTAAGTTAGAAATTTCATCTTTTCCATGTGCGTGTGTTTGCCGGCCATGGTAAAGGAGGAGAGAGAAAGCTTATGGTTTCACACTTTTAGAGAGAGAAAGCTTGTAAAACCCTAGTGTAACCACTCCAAATCGAAAAGTGACCTAAAGAGAAGTTGTTTAGCTCGACAAGCTCTACAACATATTGAGATATGGTATGTTGGAGTGACAATTTGGAGGGTGAAAAGTAAAACCAAAGTTTTAGCCAAGGAAGGGTAAGAGAGAGAAATTTTGGTTTTGATCCAATCAGATATATGTGATAGTTTTGAAACTGTAGAGCATGAATTTGAAGTCTAATATGAAAACTGTGTTTGAATTGATTTATGCAGCCTTGAAACAATGGAGCATTTAGGTTTGCTCGTTGAAGATTGGTGCTAAAGAGACTATTGTTCCATAATCGTGATTGTATGGTAAGGGATATGTGCAAAGGAATGTAGGGATATCATGTTTGCATTAAGTTATGACTGAATTGTGGTATATTGAACTGTGTTTAAATATACAGGAGGTTTTGAAATTGGGTTTTAACTCTTAGGTAACATTCTATCTAGGAGCAGTCGATTGCCCAAGGGAGCAGTTGACGCCTAGACACATGATTTTGGTGTTTTCAAAGTTATCGAATTAAACCAGTCGACTGCCTTAAAGATTAGTTGACTGTCTCTTACCCAGAAACTTATTGTCTAAAAAATAGTTGACTGCAAAGAAGGCCAGTCAATCGTTTTTTACTCATAAGCTTTCTATCTAAAAATCAATCGACTGCTTAAGTAACTAGTTGACTGCTTATTGTATAGTCAGTTTTAAATATCATGAAATTTTAATTTGGAAAAAATTAAAGAAATGCATGGCAGTCAACTGCCCCAAAAAAGCAATCAACTACCCTAAGTCAGAATCGTTTTGGCTTAAGATAGTGTCAGGTAAAATAATGATTTAAATAAGTTAATGTATTCTAAAAGGTTTTAAGCTCTATTGATTGTTTAAGAATCAATAGATTTTGATGGTGAATGATGATTTTGGAATGAGACTTTATATTGAAATTATTAGTATTGATTTAAAGGTATACATTTTGAATGTGTTGAATTATATTACATGATTGAAAGTTTATAAAAAGTATTGAAAGAAATTAAAGTACAGTGTTTGAACTGAATTTTATGGAAATGATAAAATAGATTTTAAAGTTTCAAGGATTGAAATGGTTAACTATTTTTGAATGAACGTAAACATTTTAGGATTGATTAATGATTGCAAGGAGTTAATGA
Organism: Heritiera fomes; assembly: GCA_032173925.1. Lineage (NCBI taxonomy): Eukaryota > Viridiplantae > Streptophyta > Magnoliopsida > Malvales > Malvaceae > Heritiera > Heritiera fomes. The sequence continues at coordinate 31,569,305 of JAPDPM010000009.1, read as the reverse complement.
TTTGATGTTATTGATTGTACTGAAAGTATTAAAATTAAAAATATAAAATTGAAAACAAAAAGGGTATTGTATAGGCATGCGTTTAATGTTTAGTCATGTAACATTGCATTGTTCACATGCATAGTCATTATTTTGATGTTTTTCAATAGTGATACATGATGATTTTAGAATGCAATGTTAATGTTTAACAATTTTGAAAGAAAGTATAGTTTTGAATGTTTTGAAGTTTGAATGGAATGGAACGAAATGTTTTGACGTTAGAATGAAATGTTTGGGTTTTATATCGAATTTAATGTCTAATGAAATATGGGTTTTAGCATGGTATGCTGCAGTTTGGGACTTATATTGTGGGAGTCACCTCTAAAGTCCTAAGAGGCCTATGTACTACACAAGTTCCTCTGAGACTGTGTAAGTACCTCTAGGATTCCAAGAGAGCTAAGTGCTACGTAGTGTACCTCACTGTTAGAATCCATGGAATGGTGAAAATGAAACTTGGTTTCCTAAAAGTTTATATTTCGACTATGTTTTTGTATAACATTTTGAAAGTATAAAGTATTGTTTTATTACGTTCATGGGAATTAAGTAAATGTTTTGAGATTGTTAACTCCCATAATTATCTTTGAGTAATCATGCTAATGTAATGTAATATAATGTTTGTTGTTAGACCTTAAGCAAGTTATAGCCACTTTATATCTCCTGCTCTGTGGTACTGTAGGGTGTAATGTTTGCTATTGACCTTGAGCAATTCTTCAGCGGTCCATAGGATGTCACTAGCTCTGTAATATTTGATGGACTCCACTATGACTATGGCTATATGTCTTAATGTTATTCCCATTTGGGAACCTAATATTGCATGATTCTATTAGGATGTTGACTGTCTTCATTGAATGTTTTATTGAAATAAAATGTTTCCATTTAATGTTTTATTGAAATAAAATGAAATGGAATTTCAAACGTTTTATTGAAATGAAATGAAATGAAATGTTCCTATCAAATTTTATCTATTGAAATGACATGCTTTACTATAGAGAAATGTATTTGTGATTAGGGATGGCAACGGGTACAATTTAATCGGGTACCCGTACATACCCGACCCAATTATACCGGGTTATGGTACCCTATAAACGGGTAATTATAGGGTTCGGATAATAATATTATTACCCGAATCGGGTTCGGGTAGGGTTCGGGTAACACCTCTAGGGTACCCTAAACCCGAACCCGATTATGATTTTACCGGGTAGTTTAGGGTACCCGAACCCGATACCCGTTTATATGTACAAATAGACATGTTGTTGTGGAGGTTTGAACCCTGGCCAAAAAATTCCTGCATATGCCTTACCATCTGTTCCAACGTTTTTATCTGATATAACTTGTCATAAAATTTTATTTATATCTTACAACAAATTATACTTAAAAGTTTAATGATCCAATTTAATAAAATGTTGTTGGTAGCAAATAATAATAATGATGAAATTATTATAATTATTATTATTATGAAACTAAATTTATTACTTAATAATGCTTAAGATAATAAGATATTTAAAATCTATACATAAAATATTGAAATTAAATTATGAAAATTTTATATAATAAGTTAAGATAAAATTCTTAACATATTTGATATTTTAGTATAATATATAAATTTATACACAATTTCATTATAATATATAAATCTTAAAATATATAAATATGTATTTGTATATTGTTCTATTATAAGAGATTATAAATATGGTTATTAATCAAGCTAATCTCAATTATATAGATATATTATATGAAATTATATTTTGAAATTAAAAATAATAATATATTCTAAACCTATAATAAGAAATTAAAATGAAAAACATTTAAAATTTAAAACAATTGTATATTTTAAGAGATTTATATTTTTTTATATCACATAATAAGAGTAAGAGACTATTACAGTATAACATTAACATGTACAAATTATTATGATAAGATATACATAATCAGAGATTACTATAATATATAATATACAAATCATTATGATAAGATAGTATATATATATATATATATATATATATATATTACAATGTAACATTAGTATGTACAAATTATTATGATAAAATAAACATGATAAGAGATTATTATAATGTATAATATACAAATCATTATGATAAGATAGTAAGATGCATATATTACACAATAACATTAACATGCACAAATTATAATGATAAGATAAACATGATAAAAGATTAGTATAATATATAATATACAAATCATAATGATAAGATAGTAAGATGCACATAATACAATGTAATATTAACATATACAAATTATTATGATAAGATAATATACATGATAAGATATTACTATATATATAATATACAAATCATTATGATAAGATAGAAAGATGAATATATTACAATGTAATATTAACATAGGCAAATTATTATGATAAGATAAATATGATAAAAGATTATTATCATATATATTATGATAAGATAGTAAGAAGCACATATTATATTGTAACATTAATATATATACAAATATCTCATATATACTTAAGATAATTAAATATATATAATTTATTTTAAATCATATTATAATGTATAAGAAATTATTTGAAGAAAAAATAAAATATGAATATTAGTATATTTAAAATATTTTTTTAAAATTTTAATAATTTATTTAATCAAATAATTTAAAATTAATTAAATAATTCTTACTTAAAAAAACCAAATCAATCCATAACCCACAACCAAATAAAATCAATCCATAAATTAACCCATATCTAACCCAGTAGCCCATAACATTTAACAAACAAAAAATGAAAGTGAAAATAATAAGTCAATAGCCCATGGCTGATGACCCGCCCGATTAGAAAGTGAAGAGAAAACAAAAGAGCCAATTCCTCTGAACCAAAAAACGCAAAAAGCCAAACCTAGCCACTTCAAAAATTTGCTTTGCATTGCGCCTCTGTCGATTCCCGCCTGACTGTGTACACCTCCGGCTGTTCTGTTCTATTCACGCAGTGCCAGTGACGTAGCCACACCTATCTCCTCCAACCTTCACTCACAGAGCCTCTCGTTAGTTTCAATAAACCCACACCTCAAGGTATAATCTAACAATTCTTTGTTATTTTGTTAAATTTTTTGTAGATAAGCTTAGATCTAAATTACATAAGTTTAGATATAGGTTAAATAAGCTTAGATCTAAGTTAAATTAGGTCAGATCTAAGTTAAATAAGCTCAGATCTAATTAAACAAGCTTAGATCTTGATTAATATGATTGTCTTTTGATTAGATTTAGCTTCTTTTTTTTTTCATAACTATTTTCTAACAATGGTAGTTCGAATTAATATGATTAATATTAATTAAAACTTTCATCTTTCACCTTCCTCTAAACTAAACAGGATTTTCTTATTTTCTTAAATGTGTTTGGTTGCAGTTAATCCTATCAATACTTGCAAAATTTCAAAACTTAATTAATTGTTCAATGAATTTTAGTTAATTTAATTATTCTGCTTGAACTAAAACAAAAAGAATATTTTTTTTGTTTTATCGACATTCTTGAGTTCAATTAATTTTTTTGTTTGCATATTTTTCTTAGTGATTATTGTTTTTTTTTTTCATTTATTATTCATATTAAATCTAGATCATTGTGTAAATCACCGTAGTTGCTCTTTGCTTCCGTTGGGTGTAGGTGCATTATTTGTTTTTCCTATAAAATTGTTCTCTTTTTATTCGAGATGAACAATTAACGCAGAATAGGATTCGACAGAAACCAAAACACATTTATTATTCAGAATATAAATTTTGATCTTTATTATGAATAAAAATAATGACAAACCAACAAGAAAATACTAATATTAATTGGTCTACATTATATAAGCTGTTAATCAAAGTTAAAAAAAAAAACAACCAGATCCAATTCCATAACTATTTTCATAACTATTTTCTTGAGATGTGCTTTGCTAACAACGGTAAAGATATATATTCGAAATGTATTTTCGAAGCCATTGCCACATTGTGAAATATATATTGTTTGCTGGAATAATTTGTTTTATAGATATGGTTATTAGCAAGCTTGCAACAGTAAATATATATATTTATATATTGTTTGGGTGCTAACTTGTAAAAAATATATTATATATCTATATATATTAAACCAGTTTATATGTGTGCATTTTGTTTGGATGTTAAAATTAATGTTTGTGAATTTAAGCATTATTGTATTTAATTTTAAATCTTCAATCTGTTTATAGGTCTTTGAAAATGTCATCTATTGGAAATGTTGAGATTGTCGATGAGAATGAAAAGGTTGTGATCAGTCCATCAGCTATCGGTTCAAGTTCGAGAAACACAGACATGCATGCTCCTAGCATGCCCTCTTCTACTCCTCCTAATTTAGCCCCGACATCATCTACCTCATCAATACCACCATTACCGGATTCAAGTAAGAAACGACCTCGCAAGTTAACTTCGAAGGTTTGGGAGCACTTTGAAAAGAAAACTATAAGTGGAGAAGATGTAGCAATTTGCAATTACTATAAAAGGGTTCTTAAGGCTGATAGCAAGAATGGAACAAAAGCTATGAAAAACCACATGGGTTCTTGTCCAAGTAAAAAGAATTCAACCATCGAAGGATGCTTTGAAAAGCAAAAGATGATTAGTGTGGATAAAAAAAGTGATGGGAAGGTTCGTTTTGGAAATTTCACATTTGATCAAGATGTTTCAAGAAATGAGTTAGCTCGTGCTATAATTTTGCATGAGTATCCTATTTCCGTTGTGGATCATGTTGGTTTTAGGAGATTTGTTGCTAGTCTCCAACCTCGTTTTAAGATGGTTTCTCGTAATATAATTAAGGAGGACATTCTCAAGATTTATCAATCGGAGAAGGTGAAGTTAATGGGTGTGTTTGAGAAGCTAAAAAGTCGAATAGCAATTACGACGGATATGTGGACTTCAAACCAAAAGAAAGGTTACATGTCCGTCACTGCTCATTTTATTGATGATTCTTGGGTGTTGCAAAGTCGTGTCTTGAGGTAAATAATTCTTTTGAATCTTTTAACATTTGGTACATTATTCATTAATGTTTCTATGAACAAAGTATTAACAAATCATTTAATGTTATTTTAAACATGTAGGTTTGTTTATGTACCAGCACCTCACACCAAGGAGGTTCTTGCGGAAGAATTGATGACATCGTTGACTCAATGGAATATAGAGACCAAAATTTCTACTATCACTGTGGATAATTGCAGTTCTAATGATGGTATGGTTTCTATCATAGCAGATAAGTTATATTCTGAACTTTTACTTGATGGAAAAATCCTTCACATGAGATGTTGTGCACATATTTTGAATCTAATTGTCAAGGATGGATTATCTACAATAGAACATGTAATTGACAATATCCGTGAGCGTGTAGCATTTTGGTCAGCTAGTCCTTCTAGAGTAGAAAAATTTGAAGATGTGGCACGTCAAGCAAAAGTGTTGTGTTCTAAAAAATTGATGCTTGATTGTAGAACTAGGTGGAACTCAACTTACTTGACGCTTCAAACTGCTATTGGATACAAAGATCTTTTTCCTAGGTTGACACTTAGGGATAAACTTTATACTAGAGTGCCTAGTGAGAAAGATTGGGAGATGGCAGAAACTATTGCTGAAAAGTTGGAAATCTTTTATAATGCCACTGAATTATTTTCTGGGATGAAGTATCCTACTGCCAATTGTTATTTTATTCAAATTTGTCAACTTCGAAGTGCACTACTGAAATGGATGTCTATTAATGATGTTGTCCTTAGTGCAATGGCTAAGAAAATGTTTGATAAATTTGACAAATATTGGAGTGTAATTCATATTGTGTTAGTTGTGGCCGTTGTATTGGATCCTAGGTATAAAATGAAGGTGGTAGAATATTATTTTCCTGAAATTTATGGTGATGAGGCAATCTTTGAGGTTGAACAAGTTAAGAGAACTTGTTATGATTTACTTCATGAATACCAACATAGATCCTCCAAAACAAAATCACATAATTATTGCCTTGCATCGTTAACACCACTTGTTCAAGCACCTACTATCCCTTCTTCTCAACAAGATGATTTTTCAAAGTTGGTTGCATTCCTTAATAATTCTTCTACTAGTGTGAATGTGAAGTCAGAGTTGGATCACTATCTTGATGAGTCGGTTTTGCCATGGACACAAGTTTTTGATATTCTTAATTGGTGGAAGACAAATGGGATAAAGTATCCCACTTTGCAATTGATTGCTAGAGACTTTCTTGTTATTCCTATTTCTACAGTTGCATTCGAATCTGCCTTTAGCACTAGTGGGAGAGTAGTGAGCAATCATCGAAGTAGGCTTCATCCGAATACTTTAGAGGCATTGATGTGCTCTCAAAATTGGTTAAGGAATGAGCTAGGAGGTAAATAATTCACTTACTATATTTTTATTTCATTTATTTTTTTATTTAAAAGTAGAATATATTTTTATATTTCATTTCAAGGGTTGCAATAATATGTTATCTATTTTGTTTGTGTAGGAGGTCCAAGTGCTGCTATGGATTTTATGTTTGTCGGTGATGAAGAATAATTATTGGTCAAGGATTGAAGGAACTTTAACTGTTGTTGGGTTGATTTTTATCAAATTATGTTTGTTTTTAGTTTCATAAGTAAATTTCTATGAACTTGAAGTTGTTATGTGTTGTATTTTTAAAGTTGTTTGTTGTGTTTTTAAAATTGTGTTAAATTATGGACTTTATATTTTAATTTTAGTTATTGTTTGATCTTGTCTTTAATTAATACGAAAATACATAATTTAGAATTTTTGTCAATACAGATTCGGGTTCGGGTTCGGGTTAAATATCTAGTATTTTTCGAAATAGTTTGAAAGTCAAACGTTTGACTTGTTAAGCGGGTAATTAAACGGGTTCGGGTAATTAAATGGGTAGTGCCAAAATTATTAGGGTAGGGTTCGGGTAGAAAGGATAAAAAATATCCGGGTAATTATAGGGTTCGGGTAGTGTAATATATAAACGGGTTCGGGGTAGGGTACCTCAAAATTAGCGGGTACCCTACTCGTTGCCATCCCTATTTGTGATATGATTTTATTGAATCTCAATTACCGAAAAGAAATATTTTAATGTAAATGAATGTATCGATAGTATGGTTTTATCGTTTGAAAGAAAGGATCTTCTAATTGTTATGGATTTGAAGTGAAATATTTATCATTTGCATTGTCATGATCCTTAGTTATTGAAATGAAATGTTTTAATGCAAACATTTTAATGCAAATGAATATACCAATGATATGGTTTTATCGTTTGAAAGAAAGAGGTTTCTAAACTATTATAGATATGATTTTATTTTGTTTATTACTGCATAATTATTTGATGACTGTCTCCAATAAATGGTTTTATATGATATGATCATCAATTTGAATATACATTATCTAATGAATGATATTGTCGTAATTCTTATCGAGTGGGATTAAAATTGTTTATTGGATTTTATTGTTTTAATGGTTACTGATTTGTAAGTCGAAATTATGATTTGAAATGAAATGTTTATTTTTTGCATTGGCATGGTTTTCGAAGGTATTGTATTGAAATTCTATTGTTTTGAAAATGCATGATTTCAATTTATGTAAGTTCACTTAGGACACTTATAGTCGAACCAAGTGACAGGGACAAATGAGGTGCTTCAAGCATCTTTCTTTACTCAACCTATCAACCTACTAACCTTAACCAATTATAGCAATCATTCCTTCCGAGCCCTATGTTATGGTTATCGTTAGTAAATGTAAATGTAAATGTGGAAATATAGTTAGGATACATGCATGTAGTTGCATAGTGTCTATTCTTTATGAGTTCAGGTCTAATGTTATTAATGGTAAACTATCATCGTACGAACATGTGTAGGATACTTGTATATAGTAAGCATGGTATCTACTCTTTTTTATATTTCTTACTGGGCATAAGCTCATCTCGCTCTTCCACCTCTTAGATAATCTACCGTAGTAGCTGCCTTGTTAAGAGAGGATTCTGATCGGATTCCTTCGAGGCTTTGGCATTGTACTTTAGAGGTATAATTGTACAGTTACTTTATGTATTCAAACTTATTATACAATACTTTAGTGTGTCTCAAAGGGATGTAAACAAAAGAAATCTACATGTCAAATATGGTCATTTGATATAGAAATGAATGTATGCTGAGGCTAACAATTGACACAGGATATTTATATAGTTTGATATTATTCATTGGAGTATAGTTATGAAGTAATCTTATTTGACTTAATCTAAATGAAATGTAAAGGAAAGTAAACGTGTACTATAAATGATTATACTAAGACCAATTTGAATAATTGGATATTGATCTAGCTAAGTAAGTTTTAGCTTAATATTGAATTGATGACACTAAGCACAGCCCAACCAAATAAATCATCATCATCATCATCATCATCATCATCAAAGCCTTTATCCCAATAGATTAGGGTAGGTTATATGAACCAATATCTAAAATCACGTTAGATCGTCCATATGTATTCTTTGCCTCCATAGATTCCTATTCAAGGCCATTTTTCTCATCTAATTCTAAAACCTCCATGTCTTTCCAAACTACTTCCTTCCAAGTCTTTTTCGGTCTTTCTCTAGTCTTAACTCTTCTCTCAACATCCATAGCCTATATTCTCCTAACTGGAGCATCTACAGGTCTACGTCTTACATGTCCAAACCAACGTAAACGATTTTCACACATTTTGTCTTCGATAGGTACCACTCCAATCATCTTACGAATATCATCATTTCTCATTCTATCCTTTCTTGTATATCCACATATCCACCGTAACATTCTCATTTCTGTTACACTCACCTTTTGTGTATGTAGCCTCTTAGTCGCCCAACATTCACTACCATATAACAATATTGGTCTAACAACTGTCCTATAAAACTTGCCTTTCAACCATGTAGGAATTCCTTTATCGCACAACACACCTGTAGCACTTCTCCACTTACTCCATCCAGCATGGATCCTATAGGTCACATCACCATCAATCTCTCCATCCATCTGTATTATTGATCCCAAGTATCGAAAATGATCCCGCTTAGGTATCGCCACCCCATCTAACTTCACTACATCATGCTCTTCCAGTCGGTTAGAACTGAATTTACACTCCATGTATTCAGTCTTCACTCTGCTTAGTTTAAATCCTTTTGATTCCAACGTTTGTCTCCATAATTCCAATTTTGTATTGATCTCTGCTCTAGTTTTCGCACATAGGACAATATCATCTGCAAACATCATACACAAAGGCACCTTATACTGGATGGATTTTGTCAGTTCATCCATAACTACCGCAAACAAGAATGGACTCAACGCGGACCCTTGGTGTAATCCCACCGTGATAGGAAACTCACTTGTTTGCCCCCCACCTGTCCTCACATGTGTCCTTGCGCCTCTATACATGTCCTTAATTAGTTTAATATATTTCAAAGGAACTCTTTTCTTCATTAAGGACCACCAGAGTACCTCCCTAGGCACTTTATCATATGCTTTCTCCAAATCTATAAAGACCATATGAAGATCTTTACCCATTACTCGAAAGCGCTCCATAAGTTGTCTAAGCAAATATATTGCCTCCATAGTTGATCGACCCGGCATAAAACCAAATTGATTCTCCGATATCTCTACATTCTTTCTTAATCTCTGTTCTATCACTCTCTCCCATAGTTTCATCGTGTGACTCATCAATTTTATGCCTCGGTAGTTGGCGCAACTTTGAATATCCCCCTTGTTCTTATATAAAGGTACTAAAACACTCTTCCTCCATTCCTCTGGCATTTTGTTAGTGTGCCAAATCTTATTAAATAGATTTGTCAACCACCTAACTCCTACATCTCCAAAGCATTTCCAAACTTCAATTGGGATGTCATCAGGTCCAACAGCTTTTCCATTCTTCATCATCTTTAGTACCTCTTTTACCTCTGTCTCTTGGATTCTACGCATAAAGCACCGATTTAAATCCTTAAGAGGCACCGAAATATTATCCAAAACTTTATTTTGTCCATCATTAAATAATTTGTTAAAATAATCTTGTCACCTGTCCTTAATGTCATTATCTTTAACGAGAGTTCTTTGATGCTCATCCTTAATACATTTCACGACTCCTAGGTCGCGACTCCTCCTTTCTCTTGCACGTGCCAATCTGTATATCCTTTTCTCTCCCTCCTTTGTGTTCAACTTGTCGTAAATCTCTTTCGCAACCTTCATCTTAGCTTCTGCCACAGCCTTCTTTGCCGCCTTTCTTGCTACCTTATATTCCGAAAAACTCTCTTCTGTATTGTTCTTCTTTAAAGTCTTGTAACGCTCTCGCTTAGTCTTTATAGCATCTTTTACTACTGCAGTCCACAATGTTGTGTCCTTTCCAGTCGACACTCTTCCGTTTGATACTCCTAATGTCTCTTTGCCTACCTCCCGAATGCATTTTGCCATCTTATTCCACATTACATTTGGGTTCTCTTCTGTTGTCCAAGCCTCTTTTTGAATCCAACTATCTCTACATGTTGTATGACAATCTTCTTTTAGCTTCCACCATTGAATCCGTTCAATTCCTTTTTGTTGGTTCCTTCGATGTCGTCTATCTATCTTCATATCTAGAACTAAGAGTCTGTGTTGCGTGGTAACACTCTCACTTGGGATAACCTTACAATCCAAACATCTATGTCTATCCCTACTCCTAGTTAGAAAGAAATCTATCTGACTTGCTCTTGGTCCACTTCTAAAGGTTATAAGATGAGAATCTCTCTTCTTAAACAATGTATTTGCTAGGATTAGGTCATAAGATAAAGCAAAATTTAAGATAGCATCTCCTCCCTTGTTTCTTACACCATAACTAAAACCCCTATGTACTCTCTCAAAACCCTCTCTACTTATACCTACATGTCCATTAAGATCATCGCCAATAAAAAGGTTTTCTCCAATGGGTACTTCTTGTACTACCTTATCTAAATCTTCCCAAAACTGTCGTTTACTAACCTCATCAAGTCCTATCTGGGGTGCATACAAGCTAATGACATTCAACACCTCTTCTCCTAAAACTAGTTTAACCAAAATAATCCTATCCCCTTGTCTCTTAATCTGTACAACATCCTTATGGTACTCTTTATCTATAATGATACTTACTCCATTTCGGTCTCTATCTTTCCCTGTGTACCAAAGCTTATATTGTCAAGGTGCTATCTCTCTAGCCTTTTCCCCAACCCATTTGGTCTCTTGGAGACACAAGATGTTAACCCTCCTCCTACTCATAACCTCACAAATCTCACCTAACTTACCACTAAGCGTACCTATATTCCAAGATCCTAACCTAAGCTTATGGTTATGGACTAACTTCTTTACCCACCCCCGTCCATTGTGGTGTGGGAACCTTTGCCTATTTAACACCACATCCAGGCGTCGATGTGGCGCGTCACTTCCGGGCGACGACCTAGCAGCCCTTGCCCACTTTTCACTACACCCGGGCTTCGATGCAGCGCATCGCTGTGTAGGGGACGCCCCAACGATGTTTTGATATTGGTTCATTTCATGAGATTGGACTAGTTTTTAAGGCTGGTTGTCCAAACCTACCGCCACCCTCCTCCTTTACCCGGGCTTGGGACCTGCTGCATTAACTCACACAGCCTAACCAAATGAATGAAAAAGAAAAAAAAGTTAGCCCTAATTTTGGGTGAAAAAGACGTGACTATTTTAAACATAGAGATCAATTTTACAAGGTTATGTGTAAACAATTGGTTTCAAAATTTTTGATTTCTCGCTTATTCCACACATCGAGGCTATTTTTTCACAAATCAAAGTTGTCCAATTGTCTAGCCTCTAACAATGATCCACAAAAGTAGTGATAAAACTTTCTAAATGTAGAATTGTATTACGTCAGTTTACCGTGCTAGCAGTTAGAGTTTCACAAACTCACTACCCACAAATCTTGAATCCTTAAGCTCTTATTACAAGGAAGACTGTCTTTCTTCCCTAGCAAGAAAAACGAATCTTGGAACACTTAAAGAAATCAACACATAGGCTCAACTTTTATGCTTGTTAATTTTTTAAGGTGCAAATTCAGAAGGTTTCCAGCAAAGTCAACATTTAACCTAAATGCAAAAGATGCTTTATGGACAAGTTAGATTCTTGCAAGGCTTGCAGCAAGTCACCAACAAAGGTTATAAAGCTTGTAAGGAACTTTAACAAGGAATTACAAAGCTTGTCATAAGTCATAGGGATTCACAGAGTTTCAAACAATGAAAGCATTAGCCATCTATGGTGGCTGGTCATAAGGTGTTTATATCAACTAGTAGTTTTTCCCAATCCTACTAACTTCAATATTTTATTTGAATCATAACTTTAGCATAATAATTCATAAAAACTCTTTTAAAAAATTTTGTGGATTACTATCCAATTAAACTCTTTTAATTAGACCACTTAACCAAACTATTTTAATTAAGCCCAATTCACCATTTAATTGAAAGGTGAGCTTAATAACTTAATTAAATCTTTTTAGTTAAGTTCATATAACTAAAATATTTTAATTAAGTCAGTTATCCTTTTAATTAAAAATGTGATGTTCGTGTGGTTTAATTAAACTATTTTAATTAAGTGCTAATACATTAGTCATAATTCTTGCAATAAAAGTTTAAGAGTGAAATTTCTAATTTCTCCTAAACCTTTCAATTTTTTTTTTCAATCCATTAACTACTATTATGTGTGCAACCCATTAGGTTTTCAACATGTTGGCAATAAATTTAAATATTCATTTAAATTCATAGATCAAAAGTGACATCTAACTATGCATTATGATTATCCAAATGTTAGAAAAAGTCAAAAAGGTTTGACTAACCTATTTAATACGCATTATCTCAATGTCGGTCCTTTCATCATTATATCTTAGAAATACATAAAGCATGATACAGTATCTACTTTATGTGAATTTTCATATTTATCATTAAGCCACTAATATCAACTCTAATACTTATATTGCTCTGGCTAGATACATTTGAGTTAATATGAGTTTAGATGGTCGGGATATTGTCCTTAAAGCCACTTAGTGTGATGAATTCTCATCTTGACCACTCATCAATCTTCATGGCACACCTAAAATCATCTCTTTTAGGCATTTGGACTCTAAACCCATAAAAGTGAAATCAAAGTATGACAATTCACACATAAAATGATCTAGCATCTCATGTCAAAGGATTACTTGTATTATTGACACATGAGAGCATTTCCATAGATAATTGAGTGATATTATCAAATGGAGCTCTTTTAGCAGGTCATGTTCAGTAAATTTATTCTTTAATAAGTACTCATATGCTATTCTCAAATATCTTATATTGAAACTTATTAGATCGGTTGCTTACTTTTACAAGTAAGAATGCTTAACATATATCAATATTTTAGTATTATCAATGTCTTATCTTGATAGTATAATGACTAGAAACAAAGCTTTGATGCATAGGAATTATTATACTTGTAACTTTTACAATTCTTTTGCAATACTTATATAGTTTCATAGGCTTCACCTGATTCAGTGACTAATAATCCTTGTTATTGTCAATGTAAATAGTGAAGAGAAACCTTTATGTTACTTACCATAAACAATGTGGTACTATTCTTCATGCCAAATGAATTAGCTCTAGAGCATACATTAACATAAAAAAAAATTCCAAGAAAACAAATCCTTATCTAAACTATACATTTTTGTTACTTGAGCAATCTAAGCTAAAATCAAATGAGAGGAAGAACAAATTCGAGTCACTTAACACTATAAACAAAATTAAAGCTTTCAATAATTACTGTCAATAAACTTACATCAATTTTTATTTGAAATGAAAAGATAAAAACAAAAAAAAAAAGAAACTTAAAAATATATGCTCATATGCTCGAGTATTTGATTTAACAATTAATGTATATCCCTTATTTTTAAGCATTTTTCGAAATATCTTTTTTTTTTAAAAAATCTAATATTGGATTATTGGTGCAAAGGAAACATAAACCAAAATCCAATTTAACTTGATATAATTTAATTAAAAAAATTTAACACTTAAATAAACTCTCACTTCACTCAAAAAATGAAATAAGTTTTCAATCTTTTATTGTATGAAATTAACATTACGATTTTTTTTTGTATAAATCACAAGTATCTTCATTCATTTTAACAGTCTGAGATTAATCTTGCTCAGAGTTTATTCACAATTAAGGCTCTTCACCTCTCTCCAAAGATGTATTTAGTGGGGATCAAACCCGAAAGCTCTTCTCACAAACTCAGCTTGCGTTGAACATTACGAATTTTTACTATACTGTAATTGTACCCATTAAAATTAAAAAATAGGTGAATAACATCCATTTTGAAAATTTTAAACTATTATTCCTTAAAATTTGTTATTTAAATCATTTAAATAAATCTAACTAAATATTTTCTACAAATTTCTATAAAAAAATATTTTCTACAAATTAAATCATTCAAGTAAAAATTAAATGTTTTATACTGTCAAGATTCTAATTATAATTATAATAAAATAAAATCTATATTCTTATACTCAAAGCCCAGACGTAATTGGGACCAATAGCCCAATACTAAAGTTCCGAACCCGAATCAAAGACGAAGTGGGAAAAAATTAAATAAAAAAGTGAAAATAAAGCAAAACCTAGGGTTTCTCTTTTCTTCTTTTCTCTTCAGTTATCTGCTAACCGACCTTTCCGTCGAGGACAACCAAAGACTGAACAATGGCAAACTCAATGGCAAGGTCGTTCCTTCAGGTTGCAGCGACGGAGGAGGTTGCTTCTCCTCTCCGAGTTGTCCAGATCGAAGGGCTGGTATTCTTCTTTTCTCTTTTCTAATTCTTTAACCTATTTTTGTTTTAATTTCTACTGTCTTATCGATAAATTTTGAAAATTAGGTGATATTGAAAATAATCAAACACTGCAAGGAGTTTTCACCCGCGTTGGTTACCGGCCAGCTTCTTGGATTAGATGTTGGCAGTGTACTTGAAGTTACCAACTGTTTCCCTTTCCCGGTAATTTGGCAAATCCCCTATACTTTTTTGAAAATTTTTTGTTATGTGTGTATGTTTTTTTAAGAACGACTCATGTTTTAATCGTTGAGGCAGATCCGCGAGGAAGATGAGGAGATTGAAGCTGATGGAGCTAATTATCAGCTTGAGATGATGAGATGTCTAAGGGAGGTTAATGTTGATAACAATACTGTTGGATGGTAATGGCTTTCTTGTTTACATATCTTTTTTTTGTTTGTTTGGTTGTTACTTTTGTTAATTTTTTTTTTTTTGGTTCATTAAAAGTTGGTAAAAGATGTAGAAGTAAAGAGTCAAAGTTAAACTAGGTTATAATGTAATGAATGTCAATACATAATTGTTCTCTTTAATAGTAAGATCATGCACTTTGCAGCTATTATTGAAAAGTAATATTTTTAAAGTTTTGATTTCTCTATATATTGGCATTTGCTTCTAGAAACAAACAACAAGAAACACCACATCAAGCTGAGTCTAAGATTGTGTAGTACTTGATGAACGTTTTCTTAGATACTTACGGAGTTAGGAATCACAATGCTGTTTAGGATTTTAAGTACCTAATAATTCTGGTGCAGTTAATAACCAATTGTGTTACCATTATTGCCACATGCATTGTATATTAATAGACGTATTTCTTTGAGTAGTTTGTACCTTAAGTTATGGTTATATCATGCACCCTTCTACTTTTTATTTTGTGCAGTGATCTTTAACTTGCTTTTTTCAGGTACCAATCAACAATTTTGGGTTCATACCAGACAGCGGAGTTGATTGAGACCTTTATGAATTATCAGGTATTGAATTTAAAAGCTCTGCTTCACCCTTTTTTTATTTCCTTTCAATATGGATTTTGGTGTAAATCTCTGCTTCAGATTTATGTGTCTTCCCTCCCTGCTTCTTTTGACTCAGCGTGAGCACACACAGCTAGAATTAAAATGCAATGAGATGCACATGCCGGTGCCTATTAAAAGAACTTGTGCCCTGCTTTAACCTGAACATGAGTAAAGGAAACACTCTTGTCATAATTCGGTGCCAGTTTTGTTTTGAAACTCCTGAATTGTGTATAAATGTGTGCCTGATGATGAACATGATGTTTTTCTTCAATCTGTGGATAAAAAATAAAAATAAAACCAAATAATAAAGTTGTATGGCCTTTTGTTTGAACTATAAACTTTGTATTGCGTTCCATTTAAATTCACTTGTCAAGCTATAGTGCGTCATTTTATTTATTTATTGAAGTATATATTTATCTGCTTAATCGTTAATGTGTGCAGGAGAATATTAAGAGGTGTGTGTGCATTATCTATGATCCTTCAAGGTCAAATCAAGGTGTCTTGGCTCTCAAGGCTTTGAAGCTATCTGATTCTTTTATGGAACTTTACCGGGCTAATAACTTTACTGGAGAGAAGTATGGTTTCTCCTTGCTGTCAAAAGTTATGAATATGAATTTTGTATGATCTGATATTGATGGTCTCTTTTGCTGTTATAGGTTGAGGGAGAAAAACTTGTCATGGGTGGATATTTTTGAGGAAATTCCTGTAAGCTTCTCAGGCTTCTACTGTTTACTATTTAAATGAACTAATCTATGATAGAGGCTGCACATTCTATTCTATTATCTCATATGAAGTGACCATTAGTACAGTTCTACCTTTCATAATGCTGCTTGGAACTCAAATAAGTGAAGTGTTCCTGATAATTACACTGCGTATGATGAATGACCAATTTTTTCAAGAATGTTAAAATGTGCTGTAATGATATGCCAAGAAAGCAAAAAGATTCTGTGTGTGGGAATCTTTGAGGATTTATCGTAATTTTTATCTTACAATACTTGGAAGGTCACTGATATGTTAATTGAATGGATGAGTTTGTAGATTAGGCTTGCCTTATGCGTATCAACACTAATGTATTTGCAATTGAAACAAACATGGTTCCCACTTTCATGTCAATGTTTGTGCTGTTTTTGTACTACAGATCAAAGTCTCAAATTCCGCCCTTATCAGTGCCTTTATGACTGAGCTGGAATCTGATACACCAGTAACACAGGTGAAATATAAAATGTTGGTTAAATAATTTAGTAGTACCATGGTAAAAGACTTCATATCTGTGAAATTTGCCTTCTTCTGACTATAGTCCTTTGATTTAGTGTGATTATGACCGTCTGCAATTGTCAACTAAACCATATATGGAGAGGAATATGGAATTTTTGATTGAATGCATGGATGATTTGTCAATGGAACAACAGAAGGTTTGTATTCTCCTTTCTCTGATATTGTACTTCTGTCTTTAGCTGTTATTTTATGTTTAACAAAATTGCCTTTTTATTTTCTTCTTGCAGTTTCAATTTTACTACAGGAGCCTGTCACGTCAACAAGCCCAGCAACAGACATGGCTTCAGAAAAGAAGGTAGTATACTTAATCTATCCATGTTATTCAAAACAAACTCATTAATGAAGTGTCATTTTATGAAAAGGTTATATATCGTGCTTCTGTTTTCTTAAAGTTCACCTAATTTTATTTACTATATGGCTATGCATGTTTTTTCTGTTTTGTATCTGTAGGGCAGAGAACATGGCACGAAAAGCTGCTGGTGAGGAGCCTTTGCCTGAGGAGGACCCCTCAAATCCCATCTTCAAGCCTATACCTGAGCCGTCACGGTTGGAGAGCTTTCTCATAACAAATCAAATTTCTAATTACTGCAACCAAATCAATGCGTAAGTTTTCTATTTTCGATCTTACCTATTATTTTTCTGGATAGCCTGACATCTGAAAATCTCCTGTTAGTTGACATATTGAAATCTGTGGCATCTAGTTGTACCTTTTCGGCATGTTTCTCTGGTTTTTGTTTCACTTGTAGTTTCTTCCTTTTAGACTTGAAATCAGTGCTTAGCATAGACTGATCAAAATGCATAGCCCCCTTTGCATTGATTTCCTCTACCCAATTTCATTGTGATGCTTATTGTTTATATCATGTTATTGCATTACTGCTTGTCTTGTGCAACTCTCTTGACTGTTATAATTGTATTACTGCTGGCGTTTATTTTTAAAATTTTCAGACCTGAAAAGAAAATGACAACCAATGTCCTCTAATCTAATTTCATTGGAAGCAACATAATATATTCCCATTCTTTTTTTTTTCTTCTTTGAAAAAAAAAGGAGAGATAGAAGGGGGGATATTAAAGGTTCTCTCTAGGATAATTAGTTCTTGATTTTTGTTTTCATGTACAAGCAATTAAATTGTTCAATTATTTTCTGTTCTCAAACGAACATAGGCTTGACTTCTGAAAATTTATCATTGTTAAATAATTTTGCAGGGTTGCTGGGCAGAGCTTTAACAGGTTGTATCTAATGAAGTCCTTGCACGATAAGTGATTGCGAAACTTGCCATGTTTGTTGTCTGCATTTTTGCTTAGGATAGGTGCATTATCTGGGTTAGGTATTACAAGAGAAATCAATGTTGTGAAGCATGTTTCATATTCAAAGCTAAATTTTTTGCAATGTCATAGTAGAAAGATAATTTATGGGTAGCTGTAATTCCTATTTGAAGAACAATATAAAAACTGTTGCTTTTTTTTTTAAATGTTTTTTGGTCACTTTGGATAATTATTTATTTAATTACCTTATACCTTGAAAGAAACAATATTAATGAGCCATAACGAACTTGTAGATGTTCCCATGTCAGTCTGCTCATATATTGGTCGGAATGGACAAGAAAAGCATCATTATTATTAAAAGTCGCAATCAATCAAAGAATAAATCCTCGTAAAACATCACTTATGGTGTCTTTTAAAAGTTAGACAACTTAGAATCGGCTATTGCTCAATCAATCAATCAGTCTAAAATCGTGGTCAAATCATTTACTGCGGAAAAGGTGCTGCTATAATTTGGGAAATTGGAGTAATCAATTGTCAATAGTAAGTTTTTTTCTTTTGTATTTTAATTTATTGAATTTGAACATTATATTTTCAAGTTTTTTGAAAAAAAATAATGAAATTAATGAAAATGTGTCACTTGCATTCTCGGAATATTGTATAAAATGTTTTAATTTCGTTATTTTTATTAAAAATTAACAAAATTCAAAATATAATGATAAAATCTAATAAAATTAATTAATGTAGGTGATAAATTTTAATTTCGTTATTTTTGTTAAAAATTAACAAAATTCAAAATATAATGACAAAATCTAATAAAATTAATTAATGTACAATGATAATATGGTGATATAAATTTGATTTTAATCTCAATTAAAAGTGATTATTCGTCAAAATTAATCTATCAAGCTAATATAAAATAAGTATATTTTCATTCATTGTGGATAAAAGTTTATGATTTTAAATGATGTGCCAATTTTTCATGATACATTTTAAAAGCTCAAGTTCATGGGATATTGAAAAAGGAGAAAAAGAAGCCTTTTCAATTTAAAATCTGTCCAAATTTAAAGGTTTATTTGCATTATCTCATAGGCTTGAGAAAATCTAATCAAAGGACAACCTGAATATATGTATAGACTATAATTATGGAATATAGATTAAGTAAAAGAAGAATTCCAACAACTGATGGCAGAGATCTTTTTAATCAACAGAAAAGAGCAAGAATTAAAAAAATGGTTTTTGACAAGCGGGGAGATGTGTTGGTGGTAAAAGCTAAGAAAAATTATGTGACAAGTCTAGTTCTTAGAATACTTCCATTCACTGCAGAACTGGGGTCTTGATAACCTGCAATATTTGCACCACTTCTGCCATTGAAGGCCTACTGGAAGGTATCTGAGAGGTGCATACCAACGCCAATTTGAGCACTGGCAACACTTCATCTTCCAGATAATCGCCCATACTTTGATCAACGCAATCCAACACAGTCCCTTGCTCCAGCAAAACTCTTACATGGTCGCTTAATATCACAACATTATCCTCCCCATACTCGACTGGCCTTCTTCCGGTCACAATCTCCAAGATTAACACCCCAAAACCATACACATCGCATTTCTCATTAACCCTTAAGCTCTGACATGCCAGCTCTGGTGCCACATATCCTAGTGCACTCTGAAACCTGCTGCTAATCACGTGCTTCTCAGGCTTCATCAGGAGCCTTGCCAGTCCAAAATCCGAAATCTTCGGATTGTAGTTCTCATCAAGCAGGATGTTACTTGGTTTCACATTATAGTGAACTATTGGTGGTCTGAAGGAATGATGCAAGTGAGCGAGTCCCTTAGCTGTTCCAAGAATAATTTTGAACCTGTTGGACCAAGAAAGTGGTGGGACAGAACCTAGTCTTTCATGGAGCTTCGTTTGCAGGTTGCCATTAGGTGCATACTCTGTCACCAGAAGCTGAGAGTGAGGAGTCCAGTAGTATCCTTCTAGTGATATCAGATTTGGATGCCTTGCTTTTCCCAGAACTCGAACTTCTCGATCGAAGTCATCTGGATACTGGATTATGTTTGATGTCACAAGCTTTTTGATTGCCGCAATTCTTCTCTGAGCACCCAATGGGACCTTGTAAACGGTTCCGAATACTCCTTCGCCGATCTCAGCAGCTTTGTTAAGTAGGACTTCAGGATTGCCAATCCCATCAGGAGATAGCTTTGAGTCAAACAGAATGAGCTTGCCTGTGGGCAGATTTCCTGATCTTGTAGAACTCGAACACATGCTTTCCACTGCAGTCTCCACAAGTTCAACTCTCCTTCGAGCAGAAACATTTAAGAGACTTACAATTATCACCCCAGACACAATCAGAATAGCTGCTGAAATTGCAACAATTACTGAAACACCAAGGAACATATGATGGCGGAATCTTGTCGGATTTGAGGATTCATTTCTTTGCCTATGTATGCCCGCTTGGCTGTTGTAGGCATCTGGATCAAGAACTAAAGGCTTCGGCACATTCATTTTACATGGTCCTTTCAATAATGGTGAACAAATTCCCAAATTCCCTTGCAAAGCACTTTGGTCCAAGCTGGGAAATATACCTCCCGTCGGAAGCCTGCCTATAAGCTTGTTGTATGATACATTTACAGCAAGAAGATTCTCCAACAGTCCAAGCTCTTTCGGTATTTCTCCACTTAGCTCGTTGACTTCTAGCTTGAGAATCTTAAGCTTGCTCAGTTTCGAAATGGATTTGGGGATGGAACCACTTAGATTGTTGTGAGACAAGCTCCTACATGCAAGATATTACGAATAATATTAGTCCAAGAAAGCACGAGTCAAATATGGTTGGACTAACTGGAAAAGCGCTACAAATATGTTGTGGGATAAAAGAATTTCTATATGATTAAAAGACAAATTTTGGGGGACAATTGTTAGATCAATATTATTCAATGATAGTGAATGTCGGGCAAATAAAAGAATGCATACAAAGAAGATAAATGTAGTAAAAATACATGCTGCGATAGATGTGCTTATATATGAAGAATGATAGAATAAGAAATAAGGATATTTGTAAGAAGGTTGAAGTAATACCTATTGAAGACAAGATGAATAAAAATTGTTTACATTAGTTTAAACCTGTAAGATCTTTGAAAGCTATAGCTAGGAAAATAGAGACTATGACCGATGAAAAAAGAGTCAAAGTTAGAGCAAAACAGAAAAAGACTTGAAAGCAAGTTATCCGAAAAAGATACAACAAAACGAGGGTTGAAAACACAATTTGCCTAAATAAAAATGTTTAGAGTTCATGCTGACAACTGAGATGAGTTTATATATTGGTTTATATAACCTCTCTCAGTATTAAGATAAAGCTAAACATGAATCAAATATACTAGACGTAAGAAATCAAAAAAAAAAAAGGAAAAATCAAATAATGCAATTTACATCAAGTAGAGAGATGAACAGTTCCCAATCCCATCAGGAATTGGCCCTGTCAACGAATTTCCATCCAATTGGAGAATAGCCAAACTTCCAGCTTCACAGATATCCCCTGGAACAGCACCATAAAAGGCATTGTTTCGAAGATCTAACACGGTTAGGTTCTGAAATAAAACAAGCTCTGGTGGAATCCTTGACTGAAGATTGTTCCATGATAAATTCAAGTACCTCATCTTGGCAAAAAGACCCATTTCTGCAGGAATATTTCCTTGGAGACTGTTTCTAGAGAGATCCAAGTCCTGAAGAGCCTCAAACAGTCTACTTGAACCCCGAGGAATTGAACCTGTTAAACCATTGTTGCCTAAATCTATCTCTTCCAATCCCAGGTCAAATAAACCAGCTGGTATGCTACCATTGAATGCATTATCCCTTAACTGGATAGTCGATAACTGGAAGCAGTAAGCTAGTGATGCTGGTATGCTTCCAGAAAGCCTATTATTTGACAAGCTCAAATATTTTAGTGCTTTCAGATTACCAATTGATGATGGCAGGCTTCCTGTAAAACTGTTGCTTGACAAGTCCAGGTATGCCAAGTTGCTCATATTACCAATCCATGGAGGAAAATCGCCTGTGAACATATTGTTTGATAAACTGAAGAAAGACAAAGAACTTAGCCTCTGGAGAGAATCTGGTAGTTGTCCAGTGAAACGATTATAGCTGAAATCCAATGCATTTAGTTGTGGGTATAATCCAATATCTACAGGCATTGGCCCTGAGAAGCGATTTCCCTGTAACAGCAGCTCTTTCAAGTCATGCAAGGCTAAAGCCCCCTCCGGAACAGTCCCAGAAAATGAATTATGGGATAGATCCAAAGTTTGAAGCCGGTTCAAAGACCAAATCCCAGAAGCAAAATCTACGTTACCAGACAATTGGTTTTTGGAGAGATTAAGGGTGTTCAAATTGGAGCATCGAGCTAGTGTGCTAGGCAGCTGCCCTTCAAGTGAATTCTCAGCTAAAGAGAGATACTGAAGTGATGAGCAGGTTTGAAAGAGATCATCAGGGATTGAGCCTGAGAGAGAATTCCCAGAAAGATCGAGAAATCTGATTGAATTCAGATTGACAAAAGAGCTCGGAATACTTCCTGAAAGACTATTATGACTAAGATCGAATCTTTCTAGACTGCCAATAAGGCCAAGCTCTGGACAGAGGCTACCACTGAAATTGTTATGGGAAAGTGATAATACCTTCAAATATTGCAACTTTTGAAGCCCTTTGCCAATCTTTCCTGATAGCCCCAAACCATCAAGAGAGACTTCGGAAACTCGACCATTGACAGGATCGCATTGTATGAATCTCCATGAACAAGGTAAGTTATCATCCTCATTCCACGAGTCAAGATATGAAGAAGAGTCTTTGATATCTGATTTGAAGACTATCAGGCCAAGAACATCATCATTGAGCTGAATAGAAGCATCATCATTTCCCATGCAGCCATGAAAAAGAAATCCCAAGAAAAACACCATCTCAAGAAATCCCACTATCGTCATTCTTCTCATTTCTCTGATCTTCTCGATGGAATTAAGCAAGCAAATGCAAGAGTCAAGACCATGAAAGCATCAAATCCTGCACAGTGATTTTACTAAAGAAATGTGGCGATTTGAGTGATATTACTGTACTCACGAGAGTATTAAGATAAGGGTCTGTCCGTCTGGTAGTGGTAGTTCTTGTTTACAAAAGCTAAGCCAGGTGGGAAAACGAGAAAACGGTGAATCAAAGGCAACATGACCAAACTTGGAAACAGTAATATCAATCAAAGGGTGAGAGAATGTGAAGTGTGAGTCTGTGAAGTGATGAGACAAAGAAAACAATTGGTCCAACAAGGCATTTCTGACATATTCCTAACGCATATCAAAGCCTTTTCTTTGTCAGGAAGCTCATCCCTTCTGTTCCATCTTTGCTGTGACCAAATCTGTCGCTTCTTTCATGCCCTCTCGTCTTCCTCCTCGTGCCTCCGCTTTCCGTTTCTGAATTATCAATTATTTTTACCCTTTGGATGTTATACTATTTATACTATTCTTACACTAGACTTCGCAGTGACCACTAAAATAAGAATGGGAAACATGAAAGCCTGTCAACTGTGGAAGAATCTTATGGGAAAACTGACTTGTTTTGAGGTCCTCCTTGAAAGTAGATTATAATTTAAATTTTAAAATTTATTCGATTTTTTTATTAAATTATTATTTGATACATTATTATATAAAATTTTAGACTTCACAAACGAAATTAAACTAATGACACATAATCTATGTCATTTATTTTTTAATATCCTGTTAAGAATATATGTTACATCTTAATTTTGTTTGTAAAATCTAAAAATTTCATTGACAATGTATTAGATAATAATTTTTTTTATTGTATACAATTTGAGATAAATAAGTTGTTCAATCTCTCAAGTGATGAGAACAAGAAATGAAGTATTTGTAGTAGGAATTGTAGCTTTGAGATTAGTAATTAGAATTTTAATATGTCATTCTATAGACATTCTACACCTATATATCATGAAGTAGGATGAACCAAAATGGTCAATCAAGTGGCATGTTCCAGACATTATTGGATTCAGCAATATATTATTTTAATTGCAGATTTTGCAATATAATTTGTTGTATTCATTTGCTTTGATTATGATACCATACAATATATATATATATATATATGGTAACCTAATTAACCTTTAGACAACATTAGCAAAAATTAGTGGAGTCCCATCTTGAGATTTTATTTTATTACGCTAATCAATAACAACTAATATTCTCGAAAGAGATTTTGTAAGTCTTGGATTCAAACTCAAATACCTCCATCCACAGTTATTTAATATTTCTCTTGTAACAAAAAAAATAACAACTAATATTTATTTTGACTGTTTATTGAAAACAATAATCTTAAAAATGCATGCATGCTGTTTAATTATATTGACATAACCACATATTTTCTTGAACGTAAATTTTTATTCGATTTTAAATAAGCTAAGAATTTCTCTTGTAAAAATTTACATTTTTTCATAAAAAATCTAATAAAATAATAAGTTATCATTAAGATAAATGATATTAATATTTTGTTTATAAAAAAATTATTATCTTTTACTTTATTGAGATTCAGAGTTTGTTCGTCAAAAAAATGTTACATTTTCTTTAAAATTTTATTTGTTTACATAAAATATCAAAATATGAAGAGAATAGAAAAAAAATATTACATGCAAAGAAATAATTTGTGAATAATGAGTAATGAAAAAAGGGTGCAAGTTTTAAAGATATTATTGTCTTTCATATTGATCAATATAAATATATTTAATTTTAGTTGTCATGAAAATTACGTCGCCATTTCTTATTAACTTTTACTTAAAAAACTAATATACAAATCGTTCATGTATCAACTTTTTGGTTTTTTGTTTTCAAATTATTCATGGCTACAAGTTTATAACATTGTTGAAAGAATATTTCTGCAACATATTTAATGTCATTTTACGTAAAGAAAAACATTATTACGTTTGGGAGGCTGACATATTTTCATGTTAATTAGATTAATCATAGCAGGATCATCCTTAATGATTTTTCTGATCCTGTCCCTTGAGTTAACATGGTCGGTGATTTTGTCTACATGAATAAAACAAAAGCCAAAAAAAGTAACTACAAGATCTAATTTATTTTATAGAAAATTATCTCAAATTTTAGCTAGCATATTTATAAAATTTGTTGATTATAAAAAATCCACTTTAATTTATATGAAGATATAAATTATGAATATATATTATTTGAAATTAGAAAAACCTTAATGCAACAGTAAATATTGTTTCTTTGTGACTTTGAAGCTAAATCACGAGTTCAAACGGAAACAATTTTTTGACTTAATATCCAAATATATCTTCTACGTTTATTGCAAAATAGAAGTAAGTCATCAAGGTTTAATTATATAAAAATCAATTCTAAATGTTTCAAAATAACAAAAATAAAGACATTTCCGTAACATTCTTTAATTTTGTTACCATTGAATAGTAATAAAACTTAACAATGTTAGAGGGATTTAACAGAAATGTATTTAAATCGGTTTTTTTGAGATGTTTAGAATTGATTTTCATGTAATTAAATGTTAATGGCTTAATTTTATTTTGTGACAAATGTAGAGGGCATATTTGGATATTAAATCTTTTTTTAATGTAAAAGGAAGATTGTATACATATGACATCTTCATACCTAACAATGTGAGAATCTTGTGTATTGGATTACCACTTTTTATAATATTTAAAATTACTTATAATTTTTGAGACCTAAGACCATAGATATATTTTACTTAATTAAGGAAAGAGGTTAAAAATTAATTAAAAAATGAGATAAAGGAAAAAATTTTATTTAATTTATAAAGACACACAGTTAATAGTTAAGAGACGTTATCTATTAAAAGCTTGAAATTTGTTCAAAGCTCAATGGAGGGGAAATTCTATAGTAAGATCATAAATTTTGACTTTATTATAAGATCAACGTAAAAAACATATGATTAATCGTAAATTTAAAGTCATTAAGCTTAAAAAATGTTAGACGTATCGTAAATACTTAATAATTAACTTAAAATTAATGTAAACGACACATGATTTAGCATAAATCTAAAGTTGTTAGATATAAAATATGTTAGAAGTATGTAAACACATGATAATTAACATAAACATACATTATAGGAAAATTATCATTTGTTTAAATTTATTGACACTAATATTTATATTGATAATCACATTTTTACGATACGTCTAACATTTTTTATGCCTAATGATTTTAAATTTACGTTTAATTATATATTTTTTTACGTTGACCTTATAATAAGGTTAAAATTTGTGACCTTACTATAGAAATTCCCCTCAATGGAGTATTGTTTCTCAAACTAGAACTTAGTTATCTCATTTTAAAATATTTAATTAGGTTAAACATCAGTGCTTTTAATTAAATTTAAATACACTAACAAGTAAGTTTTTATTTAATCGTTTAACTTAAGGTTTAATTTTAATGATTCATTCGTCTCTTTTAAAAAAATAAATCTTTAAAAAACAGAAATTTCCCAACACTTACAAATTTTCTTTTTGCCAATCCTCTTTGAAACTTGGATCTTCGAGAAATAGACTTGACTCCATTAACCCTAAAGGCTAAATATAATATCTATTAGTTTTATCTTTTATTTATATGTGTGATTTAGATTTTATGATTACATTTCATTACAATTTTTAAAATATATATATAAAGTCTTGATTTTAAATATGAAAATTTGAATTTTAACCGTTAAAATAACAACAAATAATTTGTCATGTAGTAACTAAAATAAAAAAAATAAAATAATAGAAGGAAAATAGATTAGAAGCAGATAAAAAAATATTGGATGTTTCCGGGGTCCAGGGCAACGTGACCATTGCCCACAAGATCCAAACCATGGTCACGGGATGAATTATTAGGCCTTTTTCTAGCGGTGGATGAAGCATGTAGATTGTAGGCATTGGGTCCCAACGCCTCTTTCTGTTTTCTTTCGGCCCCTCAGGCACCGCCAGACTTCCTACAATTTACTCTGCATTAATAATAATTGCGGGCTTTGATTGGTATTTTTTGGGCTCTGAAATGACATTAATAACTGACTGCCCGCATGGTGCTTGGTAAGATTAATAACTTACACATAGTAAGTTTTCGTCTAAATCTTTTAGTATCCGAAGATTATTTTAAGTTCCGATTAATTCGAAATCGAGTTACTATAAAATCCTGAATGGGAAGAACTCTCTTAGCACTATTTTCTTCATTCATAATACTCGAACTCAAAATTTTACTTAAAAGATATTAAACTTCTTTCACTCAGTACAATAGGCGTCGGTAACTTATATATAGTAAGTTGGAATAAAAGTGAAGGACAAAATTTTCTATGGCTAGAAAGTTCAGATGAAGCCCAATTCTCAAGCTTTTAGGCATTCATACTTAAAATACTTTATTTTCCCTTATTTCCTACTATCAAATTTGCCAATTAGATTTGGGAAAATTTTAAAAAGAGGTGGTGGATTTAAAATTTTTGAAGATTAGTATCATATGAAAACTTAAATCTACTAAAAAGTCGATGAATAGCTAAAAATTAGTGATAAAGAAATGAAAATGACCAATAACGCCATATTTGTTGAGAAGTGAGTCACGGGTTCCAAGTTCCAACATAACATTGCCTATAAACAACTCTATAATTAATTCCTAAAATCAATCATAATTAATTAGTCTAAATCAATTATAATATTACAATTAATTGTAATAATCAATCTTAATCAATTAAGATAATTAAATCAACTGTAATTAATTGTAAATATTACGTTAACAATTATGTATATATAGTTTTCATAAAAGGTACATATCTTGATAGGGTTTTTAACATATATTCGAATATCTTATTTAAAGTATTTGAATACTCAAAACTAATTTTTTTTTTTCAGTTTTTTTGAAGAAATAGGTATTCAAATTTTTTATTATAGGTATTAAAATACTCAAGATAATTTTTTCTTTCGGAAGAAATGTGTATATTTTTATATTATGATGTACATATACTTATCATAAAATATAAAAATCTTTTTACATATAAATATTTGATTTACTTATTATAGGAATTCGAATATCCAATATTAATTTTCAGAACTATAAGACGTGATTTTCTTTTCAACAATTTATTAATGGTTAAATAGTTATTCCCATTTTCTTAATGGTAATTTAAAAAGTTCCTATTTCCTTCTCAGTAAATAAAAAAGGTGTTTACCCCTTAATATAAATATTATTGTTCCAACAACCCTTTTTTCAAAATTTTCCATTAGATTTTGGTTTATCGATATAGAGGAAACTTTGAAATCTTCATGTCTCTGTTTTAAGTTTTAGCTTGGTGAGTTTATTACAATTTTATGTGAACATGTCTATAAAAGCACATTATGAACATTAAACGAATATGTTTATGAACACTAAACAAAAAATTTAAACAAAATAAAATAATTAAAAAAAACACTAAACATATTCATAAAAATCTACATATTTAATAATTTATTATCGAACAACAAATGATCACTAAACAATTTACCAAACGAACACTAAACAAATTATTAAACGATCAAGTTTTAAACAAACCTTAAATGAGTTTATTCGTGAACATAAATGAATAAAACATATCTATGTTCTTGCTTGGTTAATTTAATAAAAGAACATTGAAATCTTGTTTGGGATTATTTATTAAGTTTAATAAACGATTAGAAACTGAACATATTTACAAATTGTTCGTCGAATGTTCTATTCATTCACACTCCATTTATATGAATGTAATACTTTACGTATTATTATCAATACACTGTTAGTAGAATTTTTTTATTCCACAAATAGGATTTCTCGTTTTTTCCCTTGAACCTTTCCTTATCTTTTTTTATTTCCATGTTATCATTGTTGACACCTAATTTTGTCCCATTCTGTTATTATTATTATTATTATTATTATTATTTATTTTACTATTATTTGTTTTGTTATTATTTTTATTTTTATCTTTATTATTATTATTTTTTGTTTAGTGTCCAATCAACCCTACTTCCCAGGCCATCCCATCGCCGGCCAGCTAGTCTGCCAACCACCCATAGCCCTTCCCCTCAGTTGTCTCGTCTGTCACCCTCCTCGCCATACCCCAGCTTCAAAGCCCCATACCATTTCCCCTCTAAAAACCCTCATCCGGTTACAATCAAAGGGGGGTCGATCATTCACTCTTTCCTTCCTTCTCGACAACAAGGGGATTGGGGCTTCTTTCCTCTCGGTCTGCTAGTCCCCATTCAACGAAAACAGCCCCAACACAGCCTCTGCTTGTCTCCCCTCACCATCGTGAACCACCATTGCCTACCCAACACCATCACCGCCATTCACCAAGGAGGATTTTTTTTCAACAGACCCAGATCCTCACTACCCAAGACCCCTCTGCTAGCCACCGGGAACCGAACACCACCATTTTCTCTTCATCACCCGAGCCATCACCTTGAACCCACCTCACCACCGAAGCCCCAAACTCGGGAACTACCAGCCATTAGTCATCGCCTACCCAAAACCCCTAGCTCTCAACCATTAGACCAACAAAGCATCATCATCACCATTTTCTCTCCAAACCGAGACCCCAAACCACCCATTTCGCAACCTGCAAAAAGAAACCAACAACAACAACTAAAACATGAAGCCCGAAGGCTACCAACATCAGATCTGAGAGAAAAAAAACCAAAACAAAAAAAGGAGGAAACCGAGGGTTCTAGCTTCATATTCGTCGGACTAGAGGTGTTTTTGGAGGAAGAGAAGGCTAGGAACGGAAAGGAGGGGAAAGGAGGCTTCAAAAAGTTAGAAGCTTTTCCTTTTTCGGTCACCAGAGGCGGCGGCCGGCGGCGGCGCACGGCGGTCCAGCAGCGCCGAAAATTGCCTGGCCGGCGAAGAGCTCAAGAGCTCTGGATTTTTTTAGAAGAAAAGAGAAAAATGCTTTAGAAAAAAAAGATTTAGTTTTTATAGCAGAAAAAGAAAAGAAAGGAAGCTGCATGATCCGCGCGTCGCCCTTGACCCGACCCGAAATCCGCGCGACCCGCACCCGGCCAACGGCTAAGTGAGATCGCCCGCCCGAGGAGAGGGAGGAC
Source organism: Heritiera fomes (assembly GCA_032173925.1). NCBI lineage: Eukaryota > Viridiplantae > Streptophyta > Magnoliopsida > Malvales > Malvaceae > Heritiera > Heritiera fomes. The sequence goes on along the minus strand of JAPDPM010000009.1, from coordinate 31,538,792 downwards.
CTGTGAGCTCACCCGCCTGTTAAAATTGTGAAGATCTGTGAGCTCGCCCGCCAGAGGAAAAGGAAGAGCTCGCGCCACCAGCCAAAATTGCAAAGATTTGTGAGCTTGGCCGCCCTGCCAAAAGGAAAAAGCTGTGAGCGCGCCCGCCCGAAGAAAAGGGAAGATTTGTGAGCTCGCCAGCCAGCCAAAATTGCGGAGATCTGCACACTCGCCTGCCAGCCAAAAGGAAGAAAAACTGAACGCGAGATCGCCCGCCAAAAAGGGATCAAATCCACGAGCAAATTTGTCAGTCCACGTGTTCGTTCGCCCGCTGAGAAAAGGCAGGATCCGAGTGTTGTTCCCATTGAGCCCAACCGAGATCTGGGAGTTTGCCCGCTCGTTGGAAGCAGCAGCTTGTTCGCCTGCCAAAAAAGAAGTAGGATTCGCGAGCTCACTTGCTCGTTCACGAGATCGCCCGCCTGAGGAAAAGGAGGTCACACACTCGTTTTAGGAGCTCGCCCACCCGAGGAGAAAAAAATCCACTCGCTCGCCCGTTCGAGGAGTTCGCTCGCCCGAGGAGGGTATATTCCCTTTTTTCCATTTATTTCATTCATTTTTTTTATGAAAATAATTGTTTAGGTAAGAAATAATATAATAAACAAAAATATGATAAAAATAAAAAATGGAATTCTTCCGAGGATGGGATGTCATGAGACTCACAAGTAGTGATTTCTTGACTGATCCCTAGGTGAGAAGAGTCTACTAAATGTTACCAGAGTATTGGGATATTTAGTATGATTTTTCAATAATTTATTTTTTATTAAAAATAAAAATAAATAAGTTTTTAAAAGAAAATAAAAAAGGGAATTAATAATAAAATTTAAATTTAAACAAACAATTTGTCCGAGGATGGGATGTCATGAGACTCACAAGTAGTGATTTCTTGACTGATCCCTAGGTGAGAAGAGTTCACTAAGTATTACCAGAGTATTGGGATACTTAGTGCAATTTTTCAATAATAAGAATCTTTATTTAAAATAAGTATTTATATATAAAAATCAAAAAATTCATTTGCATCATTTATTATCTGTTTGCATCATAGGCATTCATAATAATCTTCAAATAAATGTGAATCTTCCGATGATGAGATTCTATAGAACTCACAAGTAGTGATTCTTAAGAAATCTCTAGGTGAGGGAAATTATTCCAAATGTTACCAGAGTATTGGGATATTTGATTTAATTTTTCAATACAAAAAGGTTCACATTCACTTTTGAAAAATAAAATTTAACTTTTTAAAATAAAACAAAATAAATTTACAAATAAAAAATGATTTTTGAATAAAAAGAATGGAATAAAAAGGAATTAATTTTAAATATTAATTCAAGATCATTTTATTAAAACTAAAGGATAACACATGATTACTATGGTACCGTTTTTTAACGGGCGTCGTGGGGGTGCTAATCCTTCCCCACGCGTAACCGTACCCCCGAACCCAATTTTTGTTTCGCAAACCAAAAAAAAATTGTCTTTTTAATAAAACTTAATCAATTTTGAGATTTTGTTAAAAAGATAAATATTTTAGGTGACCAATCACACCTAGACAAAAAAGATTGGTGGCGACTCCTTTTTTCGTTTTTAAACGTTTTTTTTTTTAAATCGTCGAGCGCGAAGCCGTTACGACAGCTTGGCGACTCCACTGGGGACGCTTTTTTGAGGGTCCAGCCATTTATTAATCATGTGTTATCCTAAGTTTTAATTTAAAGGTCTTAATTAATATTTAAATTTAATTTCTTTAATTTTAAATAATTTGTTGCATTTGAGTGAATAAGTTATTATGTTTATTTTATGGCATTTTTTATCTTGTATATATTATTGCTAATAAATTATGGGGCATCTAGGATAGGGGTTATGGTATGATAAATGTTTGATGTATTCCCTCAAACACACACTTGCACTTGCATTTGCATAACATGAGCCCTATACCCAGGTTCCATCATTCTTAGGAGGGAGTAGAGTACCTTTGCTCTCGTGAGGTAATCACCTCCGCAATGGCAATCGAAATACTCCCACTCAAATTAAATCTTACTAGTCCAGTGTGGACAACAGTGAGGTATAATTTGAGAACCTTTTGACCTATTAGAGACCTAACTCAGCATGTAAAAGGCCCTAAGAAGCCAATCTTAGCTAGAGCCTTGTCCGATTTTTGTAGAAATTATCCCGAAATTAGGACACACGAGGGAACATTTTACTACTTTTTTCATATCATAACTCTATTGATTTTTCAAATTCATGCTCCTATAAAATCAAAAGGTATTTGTTTTCAAATAAAGTTTCATATTTTACAATTTTATAGAATAAAACAAAGACTTATTTGGTTTCTATCCTTTGTCAAAAATAACATGAAAACATCCATTCATTTTTTAATAATATTTGGAAAATAACAATAATATTTTTTATTTCTTTTAAACTAATGCAAGACATTAAAAAGAAAGAGGAATTTTGATGAGAAAATAAAAGGTAAGTGCATTGTCACATTCTTTTAAAAATAGATTAAATAAAAAAGGAAATTAAAGAAAATAAATTGTGGTGTGAAAATAAGATAATTTTGAAAGAAAAGATAGGAAAAAGAAAAATTTTATTCTTAAAAAAAAGGAGAAATCATCAGAATTTAAAATAAAGAAAAAGGAGAGAATTCATTCATTGAATTTAAATAAGAGAAAATTTTGGTTCTTTTATTCTTAAATTTTAGCATGGCATATTTCATTACATTAATGCATTCACATCACATAATAAGGAAGATATTTGTCTTTTTGGAGTAAAATAGGTCAAAGATATGGGAGATTAATTAAGAAAGCTAGACTATTTTGGAGAATAATCGAGAGGAGTTTGGACGTGATATACGAGAGATGAAGGGAAAGCTAGTTAGGATAATGCAGATGCTTGAAAGTTTTGGAGAGGTTAAATTGGTTCATTCTCAAGGATCGTTGTTGTTTCCAGAACGACTACGTGTTGAATCATTAACAAATGGAGACCAATTGACTTGTTATATAAGGAGAAAGGATTGATTGATGCAAAGTCCTCGATATAAGGGAGGTGGCTACAAAACTTTTTATAGCTTTGCATTCACTTCATTCATATGTGCATAACATGATTTTGACAGAAAATAATAAGGCTAACAATAATTGTTTCCTTAAAGAAAAAAGAAAAAATATAATGAAAAAAAGAGAAAGAAAAATAGTGGATCAAAACAAAGGAATGGTCAAATGACAATTTTCAGTTTATAATTTTCCTTTTTGCTTTTTTTAGTATACAGCTTGTGGCATTCTGAAATAATAACAAGATTGAATTTTCTTTTTATTTATTTCACAATTTCCATACAATAAAAGCTTCATGTTAGCATGACAAGCATGACATCTAATTCGAGGTTATGACAGATTAGGTGCCAAGTGGCTAGAACATTGGAAAATTTTGGAAATAGTCTTGGACCATGGAAGAGACAGAAATGAGTCGAATGGAAAGGATGGAAAAAGCATAGCAAGAGATAAGAGAACAATTATCACAAATGGCAGGTTTGTTGAAGAAGTTGAACAATGGGGAAATGGGACAATTAGCCACTCAAGAGGGGCATCGGTTACGAAACGCTGAAGATTCTTTTTGTCCACTCAACATTGGCTCACGAGAAACCCAATCATCTCCAGAGCCACAAGCAATGCCCACCGAGGGTTATGTGTGCCCTGATATGCCGTCTGCAGTCAACCCTAGTCAGTTTCAAGGGCATGTAATTCCCACCATGAACCCCCTCGAACCAATTCAGGTTGCCAATTTCGATAGTCACAAAGAGCGAGGGATGCCACAAGTGGAAGAAGGCTCAAGTTCCCGACAAAAGATAGAGCTTATAGAAGAATGGCTGCAAATTGTTGAAGGAATGGATTTTCATGGATCTTTAGATGCTGCCGGATTATGCTTAGTACCTGGTGTGGTCATTCCTTTAAAATTTAAAGCTCCAGAATTTGAGAAATATGATGGGACCACTTGTCCAAAGGCCCATATCACTATGTACTGTAGAAAGATGGCAGCGTATGTGCATGATGACAAGCTGTTAATCCATGTTTTCCAAGACAGCCTTAAAGGATCTGCTGCTAGGTGGTATACACAACTGGGCAGGGGCGATATTCACTCATGGGAAGATTTGGCAAGGGCATTTGTCGCCCAATATAAGCATATTGTGGATTCAGCCCCGGATCGTTTATCTTTGCAATCCATAGAGAAGAAAGCTACTGAAGGCTTTAGAGAATATGCCCAGAGATGGAAGAATGTTGCCACCCAGGTCCAGCCTCCCCTCACAGAAAAAGAGACTGCAACTCTGTTTCTTAGTACCCTCCAGGCACCATATTATGATAGAATGATTGGGAATGTTACTAAGAATTTTGCCGACATGATAGCCTCTGGAGAGATGATCGAGAATGCAATTAAGAGGGGCAAGATCAAGATAGACGACATGGCTGATAACAGACTTGAAGGAAGGGAAGAAGAAGTGCAAGCTGTGACATTTAAGGGGCAATTTCCCAGAAATCCCACTCCACATAATCCCTATTTGGCTCACCCATCATACCGTCCAATCTTGAACAGTGTCTCCTATGATCCTTATCTTTATTCACTAATCCCACAACCAGGATGCCAAGCAAATTCTTACCCTCCAACGGTTGCTCATGCGCCCATCTTTATGCCCAGGCCAGTAACTCAACCTCCTCAACGATCAACAAACAACAGAAAAAGATCGAGAAGCAATCAAGGAAAAATCCCAATTTCAATCTCTGATCTTTTGCCCTTTTTGGTGAAAAACCAATACTTGACTCTTATACCTTTGAGGACAGCACCAAACCCGTTGACCAAGAGCTATGACCCGAACAGTAAATGTGACTATCACATGGGGGCAATTGGGCATGCAACAGAAAAATGCAGACAGTTGAAGGAAAGGATTGAAAAGCTCATCAATGGTGGAATCTTGACTCAAGAAATCATGGAACAGTGGAAGTCCACTTTGGTGTAGAGTCATGGCATTTTGGCAAATCAATCTGAAGGAAAACGAAGATTTTGAGATTTTGAAGTCTGTGCGTTATGGGAAAATGCTTGTCATTTCCATTGGCCTAGGTGATAATTGTATGAGCACAACTTTTTGCATAATTTATTTTCCAGTGGCATGACAAGAATGCTTCTTTTCTTCACAATAATGATAAAATGATTCCAAGAAAATTGGTGATTACTGTCAAAGATGAATGTCGTAAATCATTCTCGGATCATATCTCAGCGAAACCTAAGTCGGTTAAGAGCTAAAAAGCTAAGTTGGGGCATATATTTTTGAAAGTTCTGTTTTGTTTTCACTTTGACCATGATAGGGCTTTACTGTTAATAATTTTCAAGAAATAACCGATTTGCAAAACTTTTTGAAATTTTTTGGAAATCAATGACAATCTCGAAGATTCTGGATAATGGCGGTTAAATATGTGGCAAGATCATTTTGAAACACCTTTCCACCTAGATTCTTGTACAAATCTCAAGTTCTTCAATCCTGTATTTCCTAGATGCCTTTTGCCCATGTTTTGGGGCAAGATAAAAGAAGGAAGAGAGAGAGAAAGAAAAAAGAGAACCAAAGTCGAGGATTTTCCCATCAATGTCCATCTGCGTAATACCTCGAGCTGTGCATCACTTGTTTCCTTAAATGACGATGTGGTCTGTGAGGTCAAGCTCTGTCATATTAAAGTGTTGCATTACAAGAAAAAAAACAAAAAAGAAAAAAGAAGAAAAGAAAGGAAAAAAGGAGAAGAAAGAAAAATGAAATTGATCGTGACATCATGCAAACATGATATTCAGAGGATCTCAAATGCCAAGGGAAAATTTTATCCTAAGAATTGCTTTTCAATAGAAGTATCTTAATTTGAGATGATGAATGGCCGTCTTTCATATTCCATTCACAAATATAAAAGTTATCCTGTTGCTACCCCTTTTGAGCCTAATAGCTTCTTTCATAATAAACCTCCTCCAAGGATCACCCTCCACACTGGGGAGCATGTGCGAAAAATATCTCTTCAAAGAAGATGAATGATTCAACTTTTGTTTTTGATCGAATAAGATTTATTATGTTTTTGAAATCTTGGATATGAATCAATGAAAAAAGAAAAGAAAAAGGAAAGAGAAAGGAGGAAGGATACATGTGAAAGTACACAAAGAAAGATGCTTCAAAGGATGAATAGGATTTTGAAAAAAAAAAGAGAGAAAGAAAAAAACAAAAAAGGAAAGAAAGAAAGAAAAGAAGAAAAGGAAGAAATACATGGAAAAGTAAAAAGAGAAAAGGTGCTTCTAAGCATGTAAATGATAGATGTCTATATGAAAAGAAATGATCCTTGGATTGATCACCTTCAAACACATTTTGGGCCTGTTTATCTATTCTTTCAGAACCCTGAACCATGGCCTACATTACGTACCTAAAAGTCCATTTTGATCAAATATGGATGCTTGTATCGAAGCGCTCTTCTTTGGAAGATTCTCGCCATTCTTTGGTTTGAATGAAATTTGAATTCTTGGATGCATGGTGGAACAATCAATCAAACAAAAAATGAAGAAAAAAGAGAAAATAAAAGAAAGAATGAAGCTCTAGGGTGAAAACCCGAAAAAGGGCAGTCTAGAGCAAACAATGAACTTTTCGTGCAACCAAGTCAAGCAGTGACATGAATTGAAAATATGGAAAAAGAGTCAACAAGCCTTAAGAAACTCTTGGGATATCCAAAGTTTTGATGTCATTTGATTGCTGACATTTTTTTTGAAAAAGTTCGAACCTTACTTCTTGTACATACCCTTCCTAAAATAGAAAAGCCTTCAGTCATTCATGCCCGATCTTGGCATTTGTAGAACGTCATTATTTGAGAATTTGAGAGATTGTCAAATCAAGTTGTGAATATTTTGTTTCTTTTCTCATTCAAAATTTTGTTCAAAAAAAAAGGGAAGAAAAACGATGTTATTTTAGGAAAACCATTTTGGGCCAAGAAAGAAACCATTGTTTTTAGATAAATGGCAAAGTATCCCCCAAACAAAACACCTGGTGCATCAAACTTTCAATTGTCCAGTTGAAAGAGGTCCGAGTAGGATTTATGTCACTCATCTTAAAAAGTAATCACTAATATTTTGAAAGAATCAAATATCACTTGTGAAATTTGGATTCAATCCCTCCTGGAAAATAGTTATGGAAAATGTTTCGTGCTATTAGTCAAAAGGCTATGATGAGAATGTAAGAACTCTGCAAAAATGGAAAATAGGAAGGAGCTTTCAGGGTCATGTTGGAGGCAAAGGAGACAAAAAAGGCAAATGATGTGCCTCTTTGGCAAGATAGGAAAGAGTTTTGAAGTTAGAAAATGTACAGTATTGAGTGTCATGCATTCATGCATACATACACAATATCATACAGCATCAACATTGAAAGTTTTCGGGTAAAATTTTGAGATTAAAACATGTTTCTCAAGTTGAAAACTCGACACCACTCAATCAAGTTTTCAAAGGTTATGCAACCTTTTCCAAGAAAAAAGGAAAAAAGAAAAGGAAAAGAAAGAAAGAAAAGAAAAAAAGAAGAAAGAAAAAAGAAGACCAAACAGAGGATTTTAAAGTTTCATCACCTCTGCTGCAAGAGGAGCACATTTCCAGAAAAAATTTTAAAGTTTCATCGCCTCTGCTACAAGAGGAGCACTTTCCAGAAAAAGCATTTAAGTCCTCCGGGCACAAATTGTAAGTCCTCCGGGCACAAATCCCAAGTCCTCCGGGCAAAATTTTAAAGTTTCATCGCCTCTGCTGCAAGAGGAGCACTTTTTAGAAAAAGCATTTAAGTCCTCCGGGCACAAATCATAAGTCCTCCGGGCACAAATCTCAAGTCCTCCGGGCAAAATATTTAAAGTTTCATTGCCTCTGCTGCAAGAGGAGCACTTTTCAGAAAAAGCATTTAAGTCCTCCGGGCACAAATTATAAGTCCTCCGGGCACAAATCTCAAGTCCTCCGGGCAAAATATTTAAAGTTTCATTGCCTCTGCTGCAAGAGGAGCACTTTTCAGAAAAAGCATTTAAGTCCTCCGGGCACAAATCATAAGTCCTCCGGGCACAAATCTCAAGTCCTCCGGGCAAAATATTTAAAGTTTCATTGCCTCTGCTGCAAGAGGATCACTTTTCAGAAAAAGCATTTAAGTCCTCCGGGCACAAATCATAAGTCCTCCGGGCACAAATCTCAAGTCCTTCGGGCAAAATTTTAAAGTTTCATCGCCTCTGCTGCAAGAGGAGCACTTTTCAGAAAAAGCATTTAAGTCCTCCGAGCACAAATCATAAGTCCTCCGGGCACAAATCTCAAGTCTTCCGGGCAAAATATTTAAAGTTTCATTGCCTCTGCTGCAAGAGGAGCACTTTTCAGAAAAAGCATTTAAGTCCTCCGGGCACAAATCATAAGTCTCCGAGCACAAATCTCAAGTCCTCCAGTCACAAATCATAAGTCCTCCGGGCACAAATCTCAAGTCCCCCGGGCAAAATATTTAAAGTTTCATTGCCTCTGCTGCAAGAGGAGCACTTTTCAGAAAAAGCATTTAAGTCCTCCGGGCATAAATCATAAGTCCTCCGGGCACAAATCTCAAGTCCTCCGGGTAAAATATTTAAAGTTTCATTGCCTCTGCTGCAAGAGGAGCACTTTTCAGAAAAAGCATTTAAGTCCTCCGGGCACAAATCTCAAGTCCTTCGGGCAAAATATTTAAAGTTTCATTGCCTCTGCTGCAAGAGGAGCACTTTTCAGAAAAAGCATTTAAGTCCTCCGGGCACAAATCATAAGTCCTCCGGGCACAAATCTCAAGTCCTCCGGGCAAAATTTTAAAGTTTCAATGCCTCTGCTGCAAGAGGAACACATTTTCAGAAAAAATTTAAAGTTTCATCGCCTCTGCTGCAAGAGGAGCACATTTCCAGGAAAAGAATTTAAAGTTTTATCGCCTCTGCTGCAAGAGGAGCACATTTCAAGAAGAATTGTAAAGTTTCATCGCCTCTGTTGCAAGAGGAGCGCATTTCAAAAAAAAAACTTTAAAGTTTCATCGCCTCTGCTGCAAGAGTAGCACATACAAAAAAAAGGGAAAAAAAGAAGAAAAAAAAGAAAGAAAAAAAAGAAAAAGGAAAAAAAGAAGAAAAAAAAGAAGGAAGAAAGAAAAAAGAAAAAGAGATTAGGTCATAAGCCGGACAAAATTAGTATCTATTATCTTTGCTCAATTCCTGATCCTCAGCAATGAGCAAAGAGGGGCAGCTGTTGACACCTAATTTTGTCTCATTCTGTTATTATTATTATTATTATTATTGTTATTATTATTATTATTATTATTATTATTATTATTATTATTATTATTATTTATTTTACTATTATTTGTTTTGTTATTATTTTTATTTTTATCTTTATTATTATTATTTTTTGTTTAGTGTCCAATCAACCCTACTTCCCAGGCCATCCCATCGCCGGCCAGCTAGTCTGCCAACCACCCATAGCCCTTCCCCTCAGTTGTCTCGTCTTTCACCCTCCTCGCCATACCCCAGCTTCAAAGCCCCATACCATTTCCCCTCTAAAAACCCTCATCCGGTTACAATCAAAGGGGGGTCGATCATTCACTCTTTCCTTCCTTCTCGACAACAAGGGGATTGGGGCTTCTTTCCTCTCGGTCTGCTAGTCCCCATTCAACGAAAACAGCCCCAACACAGCCTCTGCTTGTCTCCCCTCACCATCGTGAACCACCATTGCCTACCCAACACCATCACCGCCATTCACCAATGAGGATTTTTTTTCAACAGACCTAGATCCTCACTACCCAAGACCCCTCTGCTAGCCACCGGGAACCGAACACCACCATTTTCTCTTCATCACCCGAGCCATCACCTTGAACCCACCTCACCACCGAAGCCCCAAACCCGAGAACTACCAGCCATTAGTCATCGCCTACCCAAAACCCCTAGCTCTCAACCATTAGACCAACAAAGCATCATCATCACCATTTTCTCTCCAAACCGAGACCCCAAACCACCCATTCCGCAACCTGCAAAAAGAAACCAACAACAACAACTAAAACATGAAGCCCGAAGGCTACCAACATCAGATCTGAGAGAAAAAAAAACCAAAACAAAAAAAAACAAAAAAAGGAAGAGGAAGCCGAGGGTTCTAGCTTCAGATTCGTCGGACTAGAGGTGTTTTTGGAGGAAGAGAAGGCTAGGAACGGAAAGGAGGGGAAAGGAGGCTTCGAAAAGTTAGAAGCTTTTCCTTTTTCGGTCACCAGAGGCGACGGTCGGCGGCGGCGCACAGTGGTCCAGCAGCGCCGGAAATCGCCTGGCCGGCGAAGAGCTCAAGAGCTCTGGATTTTTTTAGAAGAAAAGAGAAAAATGCTTTAGAAAAAAAAAGATTTAGTTTTTATAGCAGAAAAAGAAAAGAAAGGAAGCTGCATGATCCGCGCGTCGCCCTTGACCCGACCCGAAATCCGCGCGACCCGCACCCGGCCAACGGCTAAGTGAGATCGCCCGCCCTAGGAGAGGGAGGACCTGTGAGCTCGCCCGCCTGTTAAAATTGTGAAGATCTGTGAGCTCGCCCGCCAGAGGAAAAGGAAGAGCTCGCGCCACCAGCCAAAATTGCAAAGATTTGTGAGCTTGGCCGCCCTGCCAAAAGGAAAAAGCTGTGAGCTCGCCCGCCCGAAGAAAAGGGAAGATTTGTGAGCTCGCCAGCCTGCCAAAATTGCGGAGATTTGCACACTCGCCTGCCAGCCAAAAGGAAGATAAACTGAACGTGAGATCGCCCGCCAAAAAGGGATCAAATCCACGAGCACATTTGTCAGTCCACGTGTTCGTTCGCCCGCTGAGAAAAGGCAGGATCCGCGTGTTGTTCCCATTGAACCCAACCGAGATCTGGGAGTTCGCCCGCTCATTGGAAGCAGCAGCTTGTTCGCCCGCCAAAAAAGAAGTAGGATTCGCGAGCTCACTTGCTCGTTCACGAGATCGCCCGCCTGAGGAAAAGGAGGTTACACACTCGTTTTAGGAGCTCGCCCACCCGAGGAGATAAAAATCTACTCGCTCGCCCGCTCAAAGAGCTCGCCCGTTCGAGGAGTTCGCTCGCCCGAAGAGGGTATATTCCCTTTTTTCCATTTATTTCATTCATTTGTCTTATGAAAATAATTGTTTAGGTAAGAAATAATATAATAAACAAAAATATGATAAAAATAAAAAATGGAATTCTTCCGAGGATGGGATATCATGAGACTCACAAGTAGTGATTTCTTGACTGATCCCTAGGTGAGAAGAGTCTACTAAATGTTACCAGAGTATTGGGATATTTAGTATGATTTTTCAATAATTTATTTTTTATTAAAAATAAAAATAAATAAGTTTTTAAAAGAAAATAAAAGGGAATTAATAATAAAATTTAAATTTAAACAAACAATTTGTCCGAGGATGGGATGTCATGAGATTCACAAGTAGTGATTTCTTGACTGATCCCTAGGTGAGAAGAGTTCACTAAGTATTACCAGAGTATTGGGATACTTAGTGCAATTTTTCAATAATAAGAATCTTTATTTAAAATAAGTATTTATATATAAAAATCAAAAAATTCATTTGCATCATTTATTATCTGTTTGCATCATAGGCATTCATAATAATCTTCAAATAAATGTGAATCTTCCGATGATGAGATTCTATAGAACTCACAAGTAGTGATTCTTAAGAAATCTCTAGGTGAGGGAAATTATTTCAAATGTTACCAGAGTATTGGGATATTTGATTTAATTTTTCAATACAAAAAGGTTCACATTCACTTTTGAAAAATAAAACTTAACTTTTTAAAATAAAACAAAATAAATTTACAAATAAAAAATGATTTTTGAATAAAAAGAATGGAATAAAAAGGAATTAATTTTAAATATTAATTCAAGATCATTTTATTAAAACTAAAGGATAACACATGATTACTATGGTACCGTTTTTTAACGGGCGTCGTGAGGGTGCTAATCCTTCCCCACGCGTAACCGTACTCCCGAACCCAATTTTTGTTTCGCAGACCAAAAAAAAATTGTCTTTTTAATAAAACTTAATCAATTTTGAGATTTTGTTAAAAAGATAAATATTTTAGGTGACTAATCACACCTAGACAAAAAAGATTGGTGGCGACTTCTTTTTTCGTTTTTAAACGTTTTTTTTTTAAATCGTCGAGCGCGAAGCCGTTACGACAATCATATTCCTCCACGTTATCATAATAGCCACTTTCACTCAAATTATTAAAAATTTTCTTTTCTTTTAGTTAAAGAGAAGAACAGTAAAAATAATGCTAAGGTTATGCAAAGAACAAAAAAAAGAACAGTGTGTTTTGTTGAAAATTTTATTAGGATAAAATTATCTTTTCATTTGAAATGTGAATATTAAAAGTTGAAGTGTTCTTTTTCACCAAACAAAAAGAGTTGAAGTGCATTTAAAAATTCTCACAAAACCTTATAAAGAGGATATCAAATTTCTTCCCATTTTCTCTCTATTTGACATTGTAAGGAATGCGAGATTCATAATTCGATAAAAATTATGAAACCAAATTAAGGAATCAAATAACAAAAAAAAAAAATTCAGCCAAAAATCTTACTTTCTATCAATCAAAGGTATATATTTTTTGTTAATTTCGCTCACTAATGATATGACATTTTGTTGCTTATTGGTGGTATATAATTACCACCATCTATGCCCCACATTTTCAACATTTGCACTATGTATGCAAATATAAATCCATGTTAACTTTTTCAATAATTTTCAGTACCATTAAACAACCTTTTTGAGTGAGCTGGCTTGACGAAAGGATCATATAATCTTTGAGTCCTTGCAAGTTGAGGGACGATCCTCTCTTTATTTTTGTCTTCCTTAAGATTATATTCCTAAAATTGCAATCAATCCAAAAAAAAAAAGAATAATTGTACTTGAGAAATCGAAGATTAATTGGATTTTACGTGTAGAAATCAAATCAACACACAGGCAAAACGTGGGAGTCGAAAGCAATGATGTAAGGCTTTGGAGATTAATCAAATCAAATAGAGAAAGTCCCTGCATCAAACCCAAGCAATGATAAATAAAAGACAATTTTTCCTTAGTAATTAGTATGGTAATGGTATCCAACTATCCATTCAATACCTTCTAATCTAATTTTATCTCTGACCTCTTTAATTTTATGTATATTAAAGTAAGGATAATTTTAGAGTAAGTTTGACCAGCAAGTCACCATGAGTGCAGCATTTCAATTAAAGTGATACCCATGCTTTATCGCAGTTCAATTATCATACAACAAAATTTTCATAATCACTTAAGAATTTCCTATAATTTTTCTATATCTAAATAATCTTTAAAATTTAATAAATTTTAAAAAACAAAACAAATAAGAAAAAATAAAAAATATTATCAATTAAAAACAGTTAAAAATTGCTAACAAATAAAAATTAAATGAATACACATTTTGATTGATTCCATTATAAAAAGAGAAAGAATTTATTTTTGGAAAAAAATAGAAAAAAGATTAATTCACATACATCAATAAAAAAATTCAAATAAAAGTTAAAAAAATTTTTGATAATAAAAACTTTTTTTAACAGTCACTCAATTAAGCCTTGACAATTTATTTTTTTATTTTTTATTTCAAGTTCATTTTTTAAAACTTTTTTCACAATTTATTTGTTATTTTTATATTAGTTATCTTTTTGATAAATTTAATAAGATTTAATAAAGAGAATTTTTAAATAAACCCAATTTTTTTCTCGCTACACCCTATTCTCTCAATGATTTTATTTGCTCCATGATCTACCATTCACAACATAAATGAATGTAGTGCATGAATGGTGGCAGTGATTACGTTGAATTTTAGGAATTTGAGTCTTAGAACAAGAAAAAAAGGTGGAAAAATATACCCAAAGGATCTCCTATATAGAACTCTATGTCAACATCTTTAATTCTTTCTTATTTTTCTTTTTTAATTTCATATTTCATTTTCAGCTTATGAGTCTGAACGAATCTTCCCCGAACTTCATTACAAATCAACCATAGAAATTACCATTATCCAACATATTAAGACATGGTTAAAGAGAAATTTATCAAAGAGGCACGTGCTGCGATAGCCAGTAAAAGTACGGCAAGCAATTTACTGTCGCAAGAGATTTCATTTGAAGGATAATATTCACTGTACAAGCTCCTAGCAAAGTTCAAACAGAGGATACGCTTATTCTACAGTCATATTTGATCATTCAAATAGGCCTACATAACAAAACAGAATAACAAAAGATGCAAAACTACAGCAGCACGCAGCACACTCTTGCTTAAAGAGGAATCATCATCGACATAATCAAAAGTAAGAATCTAAGTAACCATACGTGTGTCGTTTGTTATACTGCAGCAAACTAGCATAAGTCCTGTCCCATATTCCTATATACATAGATTCATCATCTGGACTCAGAGATACTCCAGAAATCTCACCGAAGAAGTCAATCTCTTGCCTTTTCTGGAAATCGGCCCTTGTACTGTACACATGAACAAAATCTGCCGGTTCAGCAACTACCATGAATTGGCCATCAGATGAAAAGCGGATCGATCGTACAGCACCCAAGTTTCCTTTCAGAGTTGCGACTGGCCTGGAGAGGTTTCTTATGTCCCACACTCGGCAGGTCTTGTCTTGATTTCCTGTGGCAAATATCCGTCCGTCTGGATGCCAAGCAGATGCAAAGGAGTAATCTAGATGACCTACCACCGTGGCTACAGTCTGAGACCAAAGATAATGCAATTCAGTATCAATGGCACTAAATAATTCTTACTTTTCAACACTAGAAAGGTAACACACTTTTTAGTGTTTAAAATTCAATACTTTTGACCATCTATGGAAATAGTTGGTAACACACTAAACAACAAGAATATGTTTGTAATGATGCCTGCAACTGGTTCGTGCAGGATCTTTCATTTCTTCTTGAAGGCACAAATGGGATAAATGACGATTACTAATGTCAGAAAAACTATAGATGACAACCAACATACCTGAAGGAAAAGAAGCAGATTAAGAAAGACATGCATATGTAAACTAAGCCCCAAGTATATCAATTGCTGTAATAGTAATTTATTACTCTTCAATCTTCATGGTAGGCTATTATTTTGACTCTTTCTCCAAATTTAAATGTGTAAAAGAAAAAAAGAAAAGTGCAGTTTCAATATCAAGAAAGGGCAGCCCAATGCATGGGAGTCAAATGTACCCCAGTCCTACTATCAGGGAGGCTATCTCCCTATTTGCATCCATAACTCACAGTGGAGCAACATTACCTGTTGCACCAAGGCTTACACATTAGTCCCAATATCATATTACAAAATTAATTTTTACCTTTCCATTCTGTGAATCCACAAGCAACCCATCCAAGTGATCTCCAACAATAGTAATAAGCCTTCGATCTGGGCTGACTGATGTATGCTGTATTAGAATGAACAAGTACAGTCATGCGATTAAAAATTAAGGTAATCCATGAGTGTTATAGATGATTTAGGTTTGCTTGTTCTGTTTATGAAGCAACAATCTCTATTGTCTTTGTAAGTGCAGACTCATAAGTTAAATTCACCATCCATCTCCATTATGTTATGATATCATTTACTTCTAATGACAATAAAAACTACCCCTAGACCATTGCATCTCTTTAGAACATATGTGGACATAAGATAGAACATGACAAATTAAGGACATCAGAATTAAAAATGTTGGCATCATAATAGCAATTAGAAAGGCTTACATTAACTGGCCAAGGGAAACGGAAATGATTCAAAAGTTGAAATCTCTCTGTATCATATTCTCTCACACTACAATCGTTATTGGAGGCCAAAAAATTAATTCCACCCCTGCAAAACAGCTTCAAAATTCAATCTATATTTTATTCAATATAGTTTGCCCAGAAACAGCGAATCAGCAAATATCTTGCTACCTCAAGCTGTCATATATCTCGATAGCATTTGTAATTGCATTATCATCATAGGTTGTCCGGGTACAAAACGTTACTCCTTTTCTGTCCAAGTGCTGCAGCAACAGGAAAAAGAAATTGAATACTATCATTAAAAGAAATGGGTAAAAGCATACTAAGGACGCCAAAAATATATTTGTGCAAAACCAGAATACGCAGAAGCAACAAGTAAATAAATGATAGATAGAGAACAAACTAAAAATATATAGGCACTAAAGCACAACGTTCCAAGTCACTCTTTATAGAAAGATGCCAATATTTCAATTTCTAGGATTTACTGAAATTCAATTTCTTGAATTCTATCAGAATTCAAAATCACAATCAAACAAAAATCTTACCAGCAAAAGAAACACTTGGATGGTTACTAGGAATAGATACATCCCAGTTTATGCTACAGGCAATAGAATGGGGATTCAGTACTTTACTTGCAATACTTCAGGAAACGGTAAATCTTAAAGCATTTCATGATACAAAGAGGTAGGTTAGAACCTAAAAAAATAAAAGGCAACCCAGCGCACAAGGTTCCCACATTGTAGGGTTAGGGAAGGATTATTATACGCATCCTTCCCTCTGCATTAATAGAGAGGTTGTTTCCACTTGCACTCGTGACCTCCAGGCAAAAAGAAGCAACCTTTACTATTGCACCAAGGTTCCCCTCTAAGTTGTTCCGCTTGAACCCACCATTTTAAACAAGTGCACAATTCTCAACTGAATACTTTCTCAATCATTTCTTTGAGATTTTGTATCTTAGAAAATGAAGGCATTTGGTATTTTGTTTATCAAAACCTAGACTCCAAGAAATAATCTCAGCTCAATGAGAAATAAAATAAACTAATTAGCCACAATTATTCCAGTTATATCTCACCTCTCTCTCTCTCTCTCTCTCTCTCTCTCTCTCTCATGCACACACACACACACACACAAACTGCCTCTTCTCCCCATCACAACCATGAAAAGTTCCTGAAAAAGGAGATAGTTGATCACATACTACTGGATTCACTCCATAACACACACACTCTCTCTCTCTCTCTCTCTCTCTCTCTCTCTCACACACACACACAAACACACACACACATACGCTGCCTCTTCTTCCCGTTGCAACATCCTAAAAAGAAGATAGTTGACTTTGGACATCTCTCCTCAACAACACTTGATTCACACCATAACACCCACATTTATTCCAATTACATATCACCTCCCTCAACAAAAGATAGTTGACTACACAGAGTCTCCCAATTTAGTAAAATAACTGTTCAAATGTTTATCATTTGTGGACAAGTCTGCAAGAGGATTAAGAGTCTAACCATGAATAATATACAGTTTCTCTAAGAAAAATTGCATATAACAAGCCATCAGATAACTGATTGAAGTTCAGATGATCCCAAATGGAATTTACATTAGTTTGAGTATGTAGGGAAAGGGCTTCAAAGTCATCTCAAATACCGTCGCTGGCTTACTAGTTTAGAGAAAAAGGAAGAGGACAACTGGCTGGGGCTAATTTTGATTCTGTCCCCAAAGAAATCTCAATGAATTATTAAAAAAAAAACTATCCAGCAATAAAAAAAATTAAAATTTACATCCAAAAGAAGCAGATAAAAAATAAATCAATATTAGCAAAATAAAGAATTAAAAAAAAAAGGGAAAAAGGCTGCAAATATCAACTTACCTTAAAAGTAAGCTCTCCCTGGAAGCCTCCTGCAACCATAAAGTTGTCCTTGACTGCTAATGTGCTTATTTGAGTTTGTGTAAAACCTTCTAACAAACTTTCCGGATGTTTCTAGTTATAAGGCAATAGAAGTCAGCAGATAAAAGAAGAGAACAATTACAAAAATAACTAACTATCCTCAAAAATCACTCAGACTGACAAGGAAAAGATAAGAAGCAATAAGGCTAATAAGTACAACTGTAATACCTCAGTAGGTGCCACATGCCCAGCAAAATTAAGAATCTCAGTTAGATTGCTTGACAATGATGACCAATGCATAACTGAATAATTGGACATAAGGTAAACATCATGCTTTGAAGTAGCCCAAACCAAGTTTCTGAGCTGCAAATTTGTTCCACAACAGGTTATTTAAGCTCAAATAACAAGTGGCTGGATATACTTTCAATAACAAAATACAAAACCTCCCAACCAGTGGCACAAAAAATGTATCATAACAAAATAGAGGGATTCTATTATTTAAATTTCAATATACATAAAAAGGAGTATTCTGCTCAAACGATACATGTTATAATAACCTTTAGAAACAGAATATAGCGCAACAGACACTTATCCAAACTAGAGATACCAGAGATATACCATACCATGATGCTGGGATTCAATTAGATGAAACTTAAATGTATAGAAAAAATTGGGATCCTGTTCTTTTCTCCATTTGGCATTTTCTATCTATGATACAAAAGTCTCACAAAGGATATGAGGTAATCAATGCGATAGATTACAGATTTAAAGGATTGTTTTAGTGATATAAGACTATCAAACAATATGATGTATCAAATGAAGTGTATTGGTTCTTAGTGTCACCTAAAACTTCACAGCAAGCAAATAGAAGCAGAAATGAGCTCTAGAATCAATTCAGAGAAAAATATTGTGGGGCATTAGAGTTTTTTTTTGTATATAACGTAAAATTCTGGTTTAAATGTGTTAATGAATATAATAATGAGTAACCATGTGAGCAGCATGATATTTGTTTTGCATACAAAATTTTGGTCGTTAATCGATGACCATTTCAGTGGAGAGTGAAAGGTAACTCTAGAGATGATGGTAGAACTGAGAATGGATTTTAACTGCAGATAGTAAAATGTCAGTGAGACTATTAAAGCATATTAACAGTCTTTAGTATTCTAGTCTAGAACTCAAACAGTAAAACTCATACCAACTGCGAACTCTTGGGCCCAATAAAAGGTCCAAGCAAGATCCAAACGCTATTAGACAAACCTAAAATGGCTCATAATTTCTAAAATAAGGATCATAAAATAAGCTCCACAAATAACAAAGTTACGGAAAGTCGCAAATTTAAGAATCAATTCCAACAACTACAGCCATTATGTTAGGTTACCATTAGCAACTTAAAACTTATCCCTCAATCAGAAAAGCAAAGCCTAAAACTTAAATAGAATCATCATTTGGAAGTTTGAAAAGTAATAAAAACAGAAAAAAGCATACATGCATCTATTTATGTTTGTCGGTGTGTGACTGTGTGCCCAATAGACGTGTACACACACATAAATATATATATATATATGTAAATAAACATACGTTTATATATATGTGGGTGTGGGTGTGTGTGTGTGTGCATAGAGAGAGAGAGAGAGAGAGAGAGAGAGAGAGAGAGAGAGAGAGAGAGAGAGAGAGAGAAACCTAACTAAGCCTTTAATCTCAAAGTAGTATTTGTAGGCTACAAGAATCCTTTTACCAAACCATGCATTGATAAATTAATGTATGTAATTGCAATAGTTTTTACGTGTTCCTTTTTGTCTACTGAGTTTCATAATCACAGTACACGTTAAACTTCTAAGCAAAATCAAGGACAGACTAAGTATTCTTACTGCAGATTATTACTGTGTACAATGACAAAAGTAATGTGGGTGTGCTGGAAAGAAAGACACCAAGAAGTTAATGAAGCAAACACCTATGCCTGTGAGCATGTGCACACGCAGAAAGTTTCAGGTTCAAAAATGTAGGTATCACCCTTCATACATGAGAAATGACACTACAGAATAGCATACTCAATAACAAAGAAAATCAAGTATCTTCTTATTTCCTGTGCACGCAACTCAACCAAACAAAGTGATAAGAAAGGTAGTCTTTAAAAAATTAAATACATTAAAGCTATTTATTATCTAAAAGGAAAAAAGATATTCAAGAAAAAACAGAGTTTGACACCAAAATCAACATCTTTGAAAAGCAACTATAAATAACAATAACAAGAGAAATAAAACACTTTCTGAAGTACAAACCTGAAAATGGAGGATTGTCGGCTTAACCGATCTAGTGTTGTGGAAGAATTCGTAGTAGTTCCCACCCTTTTCCATCTGTTTGCATTCCTGAAACAACAAATACCAATTACCATAAAATTTAACACCCTAATCTCTTTAACACAAACTGGCTTATTTAGAGATGATTGGAGAAGATACAAACCTTGTCAGCAGTTTCACCGGAGGATTGAATATTCTCATAATTCTTATACTGCTCAAGCCTTGTCAACCTATACTTTTCCCTAGTTATGTTCAATCTTTCCCAAGGAATTCCCTGAATGTCTTTCCCCTTCCGCGCTTGCCAGGAGGATGTATCAGTCACCTTGGTCAGCTGCTCAAAGTACAGTTTAAAAGTGATGAATTTTCACCATTCAATTATAAAATGAATTAAAAATAACAACAAATACACACACATATGTATTACAGACCATATCATATTCATCAGCATCCATGTCTCCACCAGCTCTACCATAGTTGTCTTCATCCATGTCCTCAACAAAATCTTCAGCCATGTCGTCGAAATCCTCCACCTGCTGGTAGGACATGCTATATTTGCATTCAACTGCAAAATTACCCAATTATTACAATGTTTATTAGCCTTTCCTTTCTACACAAAAAGATAAATATAAAAATTCTTTGAAAACCTCAAATAGGGTATTCCTAAAATCATAGAAAGAAACTTATTCCAAACAAAAGACAAACAAACCACTAAAACATCACATTTATTTCCTTCTATTCTTAAAAAAAAATAAAATTAAAACAAGTTGAATCCCTAAAAGAAATAGAAATCGGAAAAAACCTAGAAAAAGAAACTTATTTCCAAACAAACTGACTTTACCCAAAAAAATCCTAAAAAAATGATAAAATCATATCTAACAACAAAAGTTCCACATAAAAAAAATTCCAGCAATCCTAGAATAAGAAACTTATTTCCAAACAAACTGTCTTTACCCAAAAAAAAAAACCCTAAAACATGATAAAATCATATGTAACATAAAAAGCTCCACATAAATTAAAAAAAAACCATTAGAACTCTATCAATAAAGAGAAACATTTAATACATATATTTCTATCCTTCAAACAGGAAAAAAAAAGAATCGTGCAAATAAAAAAATTTTTAAAAAAAAAGAACAAGAAACACATACAGTGAATTAACTAAAACAAAAAAGAAAAGGAGAGGAGAAAAATTTAGATATATGCTTACATCAAATTTAGACGGGGTTTGGGAAGCTTTCGCCTTTGGCTAGTTTATTGCTTTGCTGCTTTGGATATATGGAGTTTGGACTTTATTTTATTATTATTATATATTTTAATTTTTTATTAAGTAGAAAGAAGAGAATGGAAGCAGTAGAGATAATAATGAAGGGAGTTTTTGGGGTTACGGTATTGTCGGCGTAACCCGCCTTTTAATTGATAGCCCATTGCACGCTAACGCAAAATGCTAAAAGCACCATGTTTTCGTGTGTAGTTTCTTTTTCCCCTTTTCTAATGCTTTTATTGGAAAATAAATAAATAAAAGGAAATATTATTTGTTTGTTTGCTTTGCTTTCGGTTAATTGGAGATAGAAAGGATTTGCAAGCAAATTGGATTCTTAGAATTTAAGATTTTAGAGATAATTCAAGCTTGAATATTAAAATAAATGAAATAAAAATTATAAAATAAAAAAACTATTTTTATTCTGTAACCTAGTATACTTTATATTAAAAAAAGTTATATTTAAGAAAAAAATAAAAAAATATGGGGGTGTAAGTAGAATTAAGCAAAGGTGTGTTACTCGTTGGATTTAATCAAATAAATAAAATCTGATAAAAATTGGAGCAAACTTTAATTTCATTATATTTTAGAATTTAAATTCGACTGGATCTGATCTAGTAGTTAATTATATAATAAATGAGTTTATATATGATGTATTAACAGTGTATAAAAATTATATACTGTTAGTCAATCAAAAAATAACACTTCATTAATGAGTAAATATAAAAAATATGTATGTTATTAAAAATAAATATTAATAAAGTGGCACTATATGGTTGACTGACATTATCAATACTTCATATATAAACTCATAATAAATATATTTTTTTAGAGTTTATATATATATATATGATGTATTGAAAATGAATAGAGATTATATACCATCATTATTTCTATTTATTTTTATGAGTTTGGTATTTTTTCAATTTATTCATTAATAAGGTTTTAAGTTCTAAAGTATATTGATAATATATAATCTCTATATATTGTCAATGTATCATATATAAATTATATTTTAGATATATATTATATTAATAATTTAAATAAATATAAAAGTTTATACTTTTAAATTTTAAAAAATAAACATGTCTTGTACAAAAATAATTTTTAAATTAAAAATTGTCTACGTATTAATCATAATGTGATGTTCATTACATTTTTAATTTTAATTTTGTATTTAAAAAATATTGACAACTATGCGAACTTGGAAGGACAGTGACTCCTTTTTGACGTATAAAATCGAATCTGGGAAAAGGAAATTAGACTTGAAATTTATCAAAAATCCTGTTTAAAATCAATCCAACCGACTTGCAAATAAGTCTAGATACATGGGGCTTAGGGGCAGAAGAGAAGAATAATGAGGCCAGAACCAATGGTAATATGGTGGGCGACAACCAACATACACGCACTCATTACAGCCAACAGTTAATACCGAGCTAATCTTTGTAACGTAATCTAATCTTCACGACTACTACACGACACGTCGACACCAAGTGAATGAGACACGAAGACTTTGACCACTCTCTAACACATTCATGTGGTCCTGTTGCTGCCCACATCATTTACTTCCAACCACATTCTGCTTTCTATTTTTCACATTACAATAACTATAAATATGTCCGATTAAAAATAAGTTGTGATATATTATAAATTTTGAGTTTGAATTCAAATATTTAATTTTTAATTATTTAATATTTCTCTTATAACTCAAAAAAAAACTAAAATTACACCCAAACTTTGCCTCGAGAAAAAATTAAGCGATTTTTTCGGATTTTGTTTATGGAGTAGCACTCAATCTATAACGAGAGAAAATAACAAATTCCTTGCTTTGCTTAGTACATTTTATAAATCTACGACCATGTAACACAGAAATCAAATGAAATGGAAAACGGCCTGTAGATTACTTCTTGTATAAGGTAATATTTGCAAAAGAATTTAAATAATTGTTGTTATTGAATAAAACCATATAAGAAAAGTGCAATTCTAAGACATCATGCAATACATATGCATATACATAAGCATATATATCCGAACATAACCATGCTCACCACAGCCACAAACACGATGTATGGTTAAGAAAATTTCAAGTATATTCAATATAAGAAGCCAAGTGGAAACAGTAATGCTTTACTTGGTAAGAAGGATAGAAAGAAGTAAGGATGAAAAATTTGCTAATCTAATCTAATGGTTAAGTTTCATAACTACTTTCTTATTTTGTAGCTTGACCATTAGATTAACAAATTTTTCATCTTCACCTCTTTCCATCCTTCATACCAAACAAAGCCTAAGATCCTTAGACGCCCATATAATCGCAGGTCCTCCAGTATCTCCATTGAATCTAGTTCCTGTAAGCAGAATACATGTAAGAAAATAGTTATTTGCAACTTCAAGGATTTTTTATATGATAAAATTTACCATAAACATTGAGGAAAAAGCTTATACTGAAATCCAGTTGAATGACAAATGATTCAGACAGTGAACAACTGTGCTTTTTGCTATTGCTTGACATTCAAACAATGGCACCCTTGTAAGGATTCTGCTTATCTGTCATTTATAAAGTAATGGAACCATCAATATTAACAAACTGCATGAAATAGACTGTCTTCTTATGGTTGAGCACCATGAAAAGAGAAAGCATGAAAACCCACAAAGGCAAAGTGCCATTAAAAGCTATGTTTGTTAAATGTGGAGTATCTAAGGCTCAACGACAACAAGAATTGCCACTTTGAGAGGCAAAGTAAATTCGTTACACGTGTTCATTAAAGTCTGGAAGACATTACAAAGACGCCTAGAAATAAAGGCAAACCTAACATACCAAGGACAACTAGAAAAATTTCAGAGAATTTCCTAAAATTTCAAAAATTGAGATGGGAAATGAAAATTTCAGAAGATTTCCTGAAATTTCGAAAGATAGGACTAAAAAGAAATTTTTAGAGGATATCCTGAAATTTCAAAAGAAAAGATGAGGACTAAAAATTTCAAAGGATTTCCTAAAATTTCAAAAGGTAAGATGAGAAAATAAAATTTCAGAGAATTTTTTGAGATTTTAAATTTCAAAAAAAAGAAAAAAAAGATTAAAAAGTCTGTTTAGATAGAATAGGATAAGAGGATGAAATTGGAATGATAAAAAGATCTAGAAGACATTAAAAAAAAAAACTCCAAGTACATTGATTGTTGAAAACCTCAGAGTACATTTTCTAGAAACCTTTGCATATATAATTTTAAAATTTTTTGGTACAATTTATAAGGCTTTTGAATATAATTGAACACTTTTCAATTGGAGGAGCAATTTTCAAAAAAAAATATGTGGATTAAAAAAAAGAGAGAGGGAGTGTTAAATACGAACAAAATAGATATCTACGCTTTTGTACAATTAATGTATCACAGTAAATGTATAGAGAGGGATAAATACTCAATTTTGTCCCTTTTTCTTTTTAGTATCATTAAACCCATATTAGTTCGAATCCAAGATTAAATTGGATCTTGATTAATAGAATTTTAATGTCAGATTTTTTTTATGATTAAGTGTGAAAATTGTTTGAGTTCTCACGATATTCTTAATTAAGCTTCGGATTAATTTTTGAGTTTGGGCCTCAAGATATTAATTGGGCCTTTTGATATTTTTTGAACGGCTTACATGGATAAATTAACGTAGAAATTGATTTTCGACCTTCATCCATTAAAAAAAGGGCTAATTCAATTTTATTTAGTTTTGTTTATTTTTATCTTTAATTTTATTTTGGAATTAAAAAAAGAAAGAAAATAAATAAATAAACAAGCTCCACTGCATCTGTTCAAAGCTTGCTGCCGTTCCTCGTCATCTATGCAGCACAAACACGGCCAGCTGCCCTGCTACATCTCCGCTCTGCATCTTCTCCTTGCATCCAACAAAAGGAAGCCGAAGGATTTCATATTTCTGTGTCCATCTTCGTCCCTCACACCGAAAGAAGTCTTTTAAGTCATTGTATCGGCAAGGAATTGTAATATTTTCCAGGTTTGTATCTAAGTCTTGATGCTCTGTTTTGCTGTGCGAAATCTACATGTTTACTTCTAGGTTCTAGTGTATGTTTGCTGCTATTATGAACTCTGAGTTATTTGTAATTGTTTAATGGTTTGTTTAAAAATGATTTCGGTACAGTTTGGTCCACATTTTGCCGAGTGTGTTTAGGTTTGTTTCATTGAATCTTCCTTTAAAAGTCCAACAATAACATAATTTCAATTTTAGATTTTTTTAAAGTAGCTTTTTAAGTAATTATTTTAACTAGACTATTGGAGGAATTGGGAAAGAAAAAGAGAACAAAAGATTCTTAGCAAAATGATAGCTAAGTAGGTGGAATAGTCATCATTAATTTTTAGGATAATTATTACATACATTGACAGTAGAGTTTTTTTACTCCACAAGCAGCGTTAAGATCGTGACACATGTCCTGTTTTATTTATTTTAATATTTTTATAAGACACATGTCATGATCTTAACGCTGCTTGTGAAGTAAAAAAATTTCACTGTCAGTGTATGTAATAATTATCCTAATTTTTAAGCCAGGTAATTTTTTTTTTATTATGACTAATGCTTTATTATTTAATTGTTTTAGGTTATTTGTTAGGATAATTATTTCATACACTATCAATGAAATTTTTTTATTCTACAAGTAGTGTAAAGATCATGACACTGTCCTATAAAAATATTGAAAAATAAAAAAACAAATAAAATAAGACATGTGTCACGATCGTAACACCGCTTATGGAATAAAAATATTTCACTGAGAGTGTATAGAATAATTATCCTATTTATTTTATCTCATTAGTTTTTAATTGTTTTAATCTATTAATTGGTTTGAGTGATTGGATTCACTAAATTTGTTTAATTTAATACGGTTAATTTGACAAACCTAATACAATTTATTTGATTAATATTGTTTAGTTAATGGAAAATTATCCTATACACTGTCAGTGGAGTTTTTTAACTCCACAAGCAGGGTTAGGATGATGACATGTATCTCATTTTATTTATTTTTTTATTTTTTTAATATTTTTAAAAGACACATGTCATCATCCTAACCTCGTTTATGGAATTAAAAAACTTCACTGACAGTAGATAGGATAATAATCTTTAGTTAATTAGTATAATATTTCTTTATTATTTTGTTTACTTATTTGACTTTATTCCTTGGTTCTAGAATAAGGATTTTAATAGCTTGAAATACCTCTCCCCAATAATTCTAAGCTTGACAGTTGTCTAAAATGACAAAAATGTGAACTTTGTAATTGTTGAAGGGATTAGGGTTTTTTCTTCCATGATTCTGAATATAATAATAAAATAAAAGTTTGAAAGGTGTGGGTTATGAGAGAGCAAGATCGGGAGAGAAAAAGACAATTGAAAAGAGAAGAATGAAAAAAACAAACCCAAAAACAAAATATGGGAAGTACCAAAAAATAATAAAAAAGGTATTCATCCTAGAAAAAACACTAACCTTGAAATTTATCCTCAATAACCATTTTTATATAACAAAATAGTTCTCCTTTTGACACATTTAATTTTTTATTTTTGCTTTAGGTTTTAAAATTACTAAAATAGTTTTTAAGATTCTTTTTACTTTTTTATTTTTATTTTTTAGTTTTAAATCTATAATCTTATATAAAAAGAATCCCCCAAAGAGGTTTTTTAATGGACAAGTCTCTAAAGACACAAAAATAATATTATATTTATTTTTTATTCATTAATTTTATTATTTTAAAATCCAAAAAATTCATAAAAAGAACAAATAATAATATATTAAATAATATTATAACGTAACCCAAAAATATAGTATATTATATTAATAAAAACAAATATTTGTTAAACTTATTCTTTTTCTATTTTTTTCTTCCTTAATTTTCTGCATATATTAAATTTATCAAATTATTAATTTAAAAATGATTAGGTTAAAAAAATTGAATGAATTAAATAATTTAAATATAATTAATTAGGAAATAGAATACAACAATTTTTTTAATAAATCAACAATATAATTAAAAAAATTATAAAATGAATGTTGAATTTAAATAATTAAAACAAATTCAAAATATAAATACATTATTTTTTAATTTTTATGTTTTTATTAATATGATTCAATTCCAAATCATGAAAGAATTATATTAATATAAATATATATCCTATAAAAAATAAATTTTAAATAATTTAAACTTTTAAAATAAAAAAATTATGTAATCCCTAACGTAGTGTGTGTGTGTGTTGGGGGGGGGGGGGGGGGGGGGGGGGGGGGGGGTTACACTAGTACTATTAAAAGAATTCCAAAAGATTCTTTAGTAGACAAGTGTTAAGTACACAAAAATAATATTATAAAATTTATTTTTATTTTTATTTATTAATTTTTTTATTTATTAAAATCCAAAAAAATAGAAAGAATAAAAAATAATATATTATAATTTAATCAAAAAAATAAAAACTAAAATATTTTGTAAACTTATTTTTTTCTATTTATGTCTTTCTTAATTTTGTGCATATATTAAATTTATCAAATTATTAATTTAAAAAGATAAGGTTAAAAAATTGAATGAATTAAATAATTAAATATAAATAATTAGGAAATAGAACACAATAGTTTTTTTAATAAATAAACAATATAATTAAAAAAATTATAAAAAGAATTTAAATAATTAAAATAAATTTCAAAATATAGATTCATTATTATTTAATTTTTATATTGTTATTAATATGATTCAATTCCAGATCATGAAAGGGTTGTATAAATATATTTTTATTAAAATAAATTTTAAATATTTTATTTTAAAATAAAATTTTATTTAATCCCTAATGTAGTAATGGGCCCACACTAGTAAAGATAAATTGTAGGTTAGGAAACTAAATAAGAAATAGGGTTTGTATATGATACACTGACAGTGTATAGTTTCTATATACTGTCAATGCATCAGAAGTTGACGCCTAATCAATTGATAAATTAAAAAATATGCCAAGCCCTTAAAAGCAAATATAAATTAATTTTTTTAATTTGCTCATAAGGGCTTAATGATGATGAGGTGTCAACCTTTGTTGCACTGACAATGTATAGAAACTATACACTGTCAGTGCATCATATATAAATCCTAAGAAATATGTGTAAAATTATATACATAAAAAATAATAAAATTAATACAAAAACGAATACGAATTATACAGATAATGAAATTTCAAGAAAAAAATTAGAACTCGCTGAAAATTTCTATGTGAGGAAATTTTTTCTTAAGTTGAGCCAAATTGATAGAATACTTTTGAAAGAATTTTTAATAAAATATAATTCATGTTTATTTTAAAATTAAATAAATATAAATAGATATAAATAACAAATTAGATAAAGATTAAAATTAAAAAATATAAATAAAAATCAAATAAATGAATAAATAAATATGACATAAAATAGAAATTATAATAAATAAAATAACAAATAAGAAATAAATGTAAATTATGCCAATGATGAAATTTCAAAAAAATCAGTTGAGACTTTTTGAAATATTCTAAGTGAGAAGATTTCTTTTATGCCGACCTAAATTGATAAACGCTTTTAAGAAAAATTTCAAAAAATCATAATTCATGCTTATTTTCTAAATCAATAAAATATATATAGATAAGAACAAGGTAAGATAAAATTTAAAAAATATAGAAATTAATATGGAGTTAAAATTAGAGCCGATGTTAGAAAAAAAAGATTCTCATAAAATACATAATTTATCCAACAAGAGAATTCAAAAAAGTTAAATGAGACTCCTTGAATATCTTGAGGTAAGGGAGATTTCTAAAGTTGGAACCAAACCGATGGAAAAATTTTTAAAATATTCCTAATATGTAATCATATTTAAATTAATATAAACACAAGACAAATTATAAAATAATCTAAAGCTAGTTGGTGCCATTTTAAGATGAACATCATGGGGGTGCTAATTATTCTTTACACATAATCGTACTCCTGAACCCTAAATCTGATATATAGACCAACCATTATCCTTAATTTGAACAGGTAACCAATCACACTTATGTTAGAATGATTGATGACGACTTCTTGATTTTGTGTCTAGCTATTAGGTCTTCCAAAACTTAATATATTGTGACACAACTAATTTTTTAAATTTAAAAGTTAGTAAATTATGGACATCTTAGGAGATTTGCTGATGACAAAAAAGAGTTAAAACAACCTTATCATATTCATGATTGTCAAATGTGGCTCTCAAATTTCCAGGAGAGAAAAAATTTCCCTCACCAATCTCTACGGTGTCCTTGACATGTTGCCATTTTCTTGATAAATGCAATAGGGAAACAACATGAGAAATAGGAATTTAGGAACTCAATAATTATTCCTTAATCTTGGCTGTAATTATGTACATCTAAGTGTTTTTCAAATAAGAAAAAGTTAACCAAAAGAAAGAATATTTATTCTCTTCTACATCTACTAATTTGAAAATTAGTAAAATAATGCCTATGCGATTATATAAAACATCGAAGAACCATGCAACTAAAATAAAGTAAAAGGATGAAATTACAAATCAAAAACTAAATCTCGCATTTAATTCCAAATCAAATTTAGCAAAATCACAAAAAAGATTGGCAATTGAGGAAAGAAATGAAGCAAAGGTGTAAGCACCTGAGGTTAAGGTTTGTTAATGGTTGCTTTGTATCCTTTAAGAGAACTGACGCAAGTTTGACATGGTGTTGTAAGTGTTTCAAAAGAAACAATAAATCATTTCAAAAGTTGATTCGAAAATAACTTTTTTTTTTTAAGTTTAATTTTTGGGAGGGAGGTTAAAGGAGTAGACACAGGGACATAGCAGTAGCTATTACCAACATATTTGGCTCACATTTTTGGAGCACTGCAATAAAAGGAGCAAAGCATTTATTGGAGATGAAACCATGAATGAGGCTTGTTCAAAATCTCAATAATTCCATAAAAACATTATGAAAATCAAAGTGTCTTCCCAAGCTCAAGAATAACATAAAACTTAGAAAGTTCATGATTAGAGGTAAAAATGCAATACAATTAATAAAATATAACCAACATGTAACCACACAATCATTAAACACTAAATCGAGAGAAACCTCAATAATCCGAAAATCATACATCCATCTATACCCATCAAAGTAATATGTAAAAAGAAAACGAAAAAGAAAATCCAAAATTTCATCCCTAAAATTAGCATTCTAAAATGATAAATCAAAATAACAGTAACCCTAAAAATACCCATTAATAACAAATTAAAAAAAAAGAAAAACAAAAAAAATCTCATTGTGCTACCATCGATGTTGTGTTTTTCGTAAGGACAGTATCAATAATGCATATGCCTGATCATCGAACACTAAATCAAGAGAAAACTCAATAATCTGAAAATGCTACTAATGGCTTAATACTATTAATAAACCCATTTAAATAAAAGTAAATCCAATCCAAGCCAATGAAGCATTGGCTTAGTGGCAAGGAGGAGGCCCTAAAGCTTTAAAGTCATAGGTTTGAGTTTCACCAAGTGTGAGTTTAAGTTAGTTTATTTGCTATTTGTTTAGTTTGTTATTATCATTTGTATTTAGTAATTTATCAAGTTATTAGTTCATGAAATGTAATATACTGATTGTGATTATAACTTTAAATGTGAATGTACTACTCAAAAAAATAAATACAAACTCAATTAAAATAAAAACAATAAAGTCCGATTCAACCCGTTTTAAGCCCAAAATAACTAAACTCACGGCCTACTTGCTATTAAACCTTTTAATAGCATCTTGTTTTTAGGATTTTTACAAGTTTAGTATCATGTTTTGTGACTATTGTAAGCTTAATATCATATTATGAGATTGTTGTAAGCTATGTAAACTTAGTAGCATGTTTTGGGATTATTGTACGTTTAATATAATGTTTCGTTTCGTTAATTAATCTTATTTTGTGGATTTTGTGAATGCTTGTTGATCAAATTTAGAAGAGAATTTTAACCATAATACTTTAAATTTGTTGAAATGATGTAAATTAGATTGTTGATTGTATAAATTATCATATGAAAATTCTCTTATTTGTTTGGTCTGCAAGCTAGGACGGTTTGACCCATTTAATCCCAATCCGTAACGGGGTGATCCGTGAACAGGCTGGTTCAACCCATTTAACAACCCTATAAAGAAGATATTAACATATTAGAAAAGAAATTCATGTCTTGAAAAAAAATTCACATTTTAAAAAGAATTAATTTAGAGATTTGCATCTTAAAAAGAATATCACATGAATTTTTTTCTAATATGTTAAGATGTGATTTTTTCTAAATTATATCTAGAAAGAAATTCATGACTTGATTAAGAAACAAGAATTCACGAAGCATTGAGTTAGGGCTAGTTAGATTGAAAAAAAGTAAAATGCCTATTAAGAATATTATAAGCTTTTTAATAAAATAATAAAAAGAATTTACCACCAAAGGTAGAATAGTAATTTACCTTTCAAAAGTTTTTTTTTTTTTGATAAATGTTATGGCAGCACCGGTGAGTCAAACGCACCCTTGGTCATATAGTAAAAAAATCAAAGAAATTTAAATAAGTTGAAAATGAGAGTCTATATGACGTGGAAAGTAGCTCAATTAAGAGCAAAGCAAAGTGAACCGTTACTTGTGAGTTATGAGAGAAAATTATAGAACCGTTTCATTTTCAAAAAGCTGAAAAAGAAAGATAAGAGCGGATATGAAAGTGATCTTAAAATTCTTGTTAAGAATTTGTCTGATCTTAAAATGAAAGTGAAGCTAAACACTACTAAAAAAATGGTTA
Source organism: Heritiera fomes (assembly GCA_032173925.1). Lineage (NCBI taxonomy): Eukaryota > Viridiplantae > Streptophyta > Magnoliopsida > Malvales > Malvaceae > Heritiera > Heritiera fomes. The sequence continues at coordinate 31,506,752 of JAPDPM010000009.1, read as the reverse complement.
ATTTCACATATTTCATTTATTTGCAAAAAGAAAAAGCGGATTGGTCCGCATTAGTATCAAAACGAACATGTTGTCTGCGCATACCAAACCTTATGCTGTTCCCTGTTCTCCGCTTACTGCAGGACTTACATTGTAGCAGGTTATAATCTGCTTTTATTGGATGAAACTAACATGGCATACACTGATATGATTTTCCTATATATTTCATGACAAATTCTTTGTGATGAGAAAATGAAATAATTTATAAAACATTTATATAACTTAATTAAAATCAATCAGTAAAGTGTTCTATCTCTAGGGTGAAGAAGGTTTTCATCACATTGAAAATATACTGTTGTTTCAGGACACTGGACTCTGATCGTAAGCATGCCTATATTGATCAAGTTCTTTCTCGAGCGCCTCAATTATCTGATCCTTTCGACCAATGGTCTCTGAAAGCATTGAATTCTCTTCTCGAAGTGCCTCAAACTGGCAAACAATCTCTTCAATCTGTGCTTCAATGGCCTCACCACTCAACTCGAAAGCACTTTCCACCACCCTCACAACCCGCCACAAGCTCACAATTACAAGCAACCCTCCTCCTTTCCTCTCCATAAATGCTTCCAAAAGCAACGCCCCAACGATAACTACGCCATCAACAACATAGCCCGGCCGTCTGAATAAGGCACCGCCAAGCCCCACAGCCAAAGCCACTGACTTAGCAGAAAGCAATGCCAGAATTGAAATTCCTACCCAATGGTACCAAGCTTTTTCTATGTTATCACTACTAGCACTGTTCTTGGATGAACAGGAAAGCAAACTTGAGGATAGTTCAAGAATGGTGAGGGTTAGGTCTAAAAGAAGCAATGATAAAGCAATTATCCAAACTTGGGTTGATTCTAGGAATTTGGCCAAGTGATTTCTCCAGGGTGCTTTGCTTGATGATGATGGCTCTTGTTCTGATCTTGGGTTGAAAAACTGTTGCCATCTCTGCCTTTTCTTCCAGCTTTTGATGAGATTTTGGATTGATATTTCGACAGACTCAATGGAGACAGATTGATGAGAGGGGCCGTTGGAGCAATTAATTGGGTTCATTTCTTAGAATTCAAGTGTTGGGAATACATACTAACATACATATAATTATATATTTAGTGGAATCGAGGCTTGTATCAAAGGCACGTGAAAGGCAAGTAAGCTTTCGAAGAATTGCATGCTTTGCGATCACGTTGATTGTCACTTTACTGTTATAGATTTCGTCATTGAAGATAAAGCTTCAAGTAACGTCCGACTGCCAAAACCGCAAAAGTATAGGCGGCTGCCATCCTTTGCCACCAACAATTCCGCCTGCGCCTCGTCGTGACTCCATCGAAAGCCCAAATGGCACCCGAAATCTTAATAGAAAGATGCGTCCAGTATTATAAAGCTACACTTTCTAATTAAGCTTTGAATGGTCAGTACCAACCAATCCAATTTCTCATCATTGCATTGCATATGCCAGTTTGAATTTACATGCAACCGATCAAGACTCTTTTTTCCTTTTACCTCGTAAAAGTTTCATTAAGTTTCCATTATATTTTATTTACTGATTTGAGAAGAAAAAAAATATAAATGTTAGGATTCAAATATTAAATTTGTAAAATTTTTACCTTCTAAAAATGAGAACATGACCATTCCGTTCAAAATTATTACCATTATGTCTCATTTTGATTTTTTATTAAAGATACTGTTAAAGTGACCCGTGCAGCGAATTTTATATAATGCACTGCCGTTCGCTCCATTTAATTTTGTATGTTGACTTCAAGGGAACAATGGATTTGTTTGTTTTTAGCTTTATTGGTTTTCTTGATGGTCGAGAAAATGGAAATCAACTTAATATTTTTTTAGTGGTACGATCAAGTTTTCAAGTTTTGCTTGATACTATGTGCTTTTTGGGATCAGCAAGTTTATTTATATTGAACTTCATGAATTTTTGAAAAATGGCTCCTCAAAAAATTTTAGCAAATTTGAACTTGAGACAATTAAAAGAATAACAAACCCTCTTATCACTTGAATCAAAATTCATTGACGAAAAGGTGACATCAATCTTAAACATGAATAAAAAGATAAATAAGCCTACAACCTCTCTTCACAAATAAAATTAAGATTTATAATCTCAAACAAGATCGGTTTAGGGTTATGAGATCCTTTTTTATCATGTAAGAGAGTAGGATCGTTGTACGAAATGCATTCTAAGTGATTGTCCCATAGATCTTATATCTATCTATATATAAAAAAACAAAGGAAAAACATGTAATGAAAAGGGTTTTTATTTGTATGAGTGATACTTCGAGTTTGGAATAAGTATGAACCATTTTGAGGTGTTCTTAATTTTCAAACTTGATTGAGTGAATGAAAAAGAGTTAAGATATAAGTTATATTAATCTTAATCTTTAATTATATATATATATATATATAAACCATTTTGAAATTCCTACATATTTAATAGAGTGTAGTATAGAAATTTCGCATCGTAAGGATTCGGATGTGGCTAAAAGAAATATTGTGACTATTTCTTGTCCATAAACATGTAGGCTTGATATAGTGTTTTTGTTATGTAAATATATGTCGTTTGATTAGTTTAATTATTTGTCTCTCCTACATTTAATTTTTGTATTTAAACAATCTAACAATCTCTCTGTTGGGTTTTTAGGTTCCTATGCGAAAAAAATCCATGTTTTTGGATCATTCATTGGCTTCATATTTAAAGCCCACTTCTAAGCCTTATAACTAAAGCCTTAGGAAATAAAACGGTGGTGTTTTGGTTGCTGCCATTTTGAGTGAAATAAAACGAAAAAGATATGTGGTTGTTCCACTTGTTTGTGTGTGCAAAACAGAAATGGGAGAGAGAAAGACGTGAAAAGTGTAAAAAATTCCAGAGCAGCTTTCATCACACCAACGATAAGAGGGTCATCGGTGATCTTGATTGAGTTTTTTTTTTTAGTGGATAGAGGACACCTAAATATTGAAATTGGTCGGTCGTACCTTTGTAAATTGCATTGTTTTATTTCTCCTCCCTATCTTTATTTCAATTTGTAATTTATTTGTGATTATTTTTATTGAGTTGAAATTATGGTAGGATTTAGAGTTAGTTGTAACTTTAGTTAGAAAACGGATTCAACTCCACCTTCTCGGCTTGCTAGAGTCAACACGAAACATTAAACACAAAATACTATGCTAAAAACCATAAAATTATAAAATTAAAAAAATAATTAAAGATATTAAACTTCGCACACTTTTAGCAACGGCAATGAATGTTTTTACATAATCCTAGTCTATGACCTTTTTTTCTGATAGTGTTTTTTAAACTTCTTATTCTTAGTGAACTTTGGCGCAAAGAACCAATTCAATTAATAAAAGTGTGGCTAAACTATTGTAAGATTCGATTCTACATTATTGTAGACTCTAAATTACATAAAAATAGATAATGGAAATTAAATAAACAATGAATATTAATTTCCAAAATGGTGAAAAGCTCCATAACTTGAAGTATGAAAGGAGCAATTTATGTGAAATACCCGATGGGCGAGAACTACATTGGGACAACTCGCCAATGGGCGTGCAAATGTATGATCGCCAATGTTTGATGGCGAGTTGATTTAATGGCAAGGGCGAATATGTGAGTTCGCCAATATAACATGAATTGCTCAAGTGAGCGAGGACCCTGACCGCCCAAATAATTCTAGTGAAGATCGCCAAAGAGTATGGCGAGCAAGAGGATGGTCGCCGATACATAATGGTGAGTTGATGATGGCAAGATAGTGTAACTCCTGATTTCGCGAAGAGGTAAGTTCGCCATGATTGTTAATTTAGATGAAGCCTGGTAGGCACGAGAAGCAGTAAGGTACTCGCCAAAGTTGTAAAGCTAAATGTGATCGCCCAATTCTCAATGTAATCGCCCAGGGTAAGTAATTAGCTCAAAATTTGTCCTTTCTTGAGATGGAATCAAGATAATATGAAGATGCCAATAAGCAAGTAAAGACAAATGTTAATGCCAATTGGCAAGTGGAGAACTAATGGGCGAGCGAGAGAATATTGGCGAAGGTGAAGGTTGGCGAACTGATGTAGTGTGGCGAGCTGAGGCCTCAAGTTGACCAGGCGAACTGGTATCAGCATGGACCAAATGAAAAGAAAATTAAACCAATTTGCAGCCAAAATTGACTTTGTAAGTCATACGGTTGAAGACAATAAATTGAGAAAGAATAAAGTTAATAACCTATTGGTTGAGGAATAAGACAACAGGTGTAATAAGTCAAGAAAAGAGGCTGTGGACTTCACGCCATTGGCTTCTCGGTTTAGATAATAAATGGCAAGTGAAATAAGTCAAATTGTGCAGAGTATAGCTTCTCATAGCCGTTGCTTTTAACAACGGAGAATATCGCTGCTGCCGACTGGGGGGTAAGCAAGACCGTTGTTGGGACTTTCGTTGCCCCATCTAACTTGCCTGCAACTCCACGTGTTTTTTATGCTGGTCCTAGTCAGCCATTTCCGGTAATCATAGCCGAAGCGTCCGCCCCTGTAGGTCATCTTATAGATGAATCCTCTTCGGACTCGGAGGATGAGACCCCTGAGGCTGAGGGTACTAGTGATCAGTCAGAGGAGAATCCTGAGTGGGCTCGGGCCGATGCCTTTTGGGAGTCCCTTCGTCGATCTCCCCTTGGATTCATCCTTGAATAGTTTAGAGGATATTGGTGGTTTTTTAGGTTTCTAATTTTCTTTTTACTTCTTGTATACGTGGGTGTGGCATTTTACTTGGTCAGCTAATTCCTTCTTATATTGTGTAGGTATGAACTTCCAAGAGTTTTTGCGTAGGAGGGATGCCAGTGATGCTGCTCGAGCGGCTCCTGCTTCTCAGCCGTAAGCTGGGGCTTCCTCATCTGGACCAGCTCGTGCTCCCTCATCTGGACTAGCTCGTGCTTCCTCATCTGTACCAGCTCGTGCTCCTACTGCCCCTCCTCCTGCTGCTGGTGTATCCAGCCATCCTACACAAGAGGCCAAGAGAAATAAACGAAAGAGGCCTCTTATCCCTGATCGCGGTTCGGACGATCGCGAGAGCTCAGAGTCCCAGAGGAGTGATTCAGCCCGTCAAAAGGGTGGATCTCGTGTTGCTGAGGATAGGTCTGTTCCTCGCCAGCCTAGGCGTAAATACAGGAAGAGGCTAATTATTGAAGCCACAATGCCTACAAGACCAATTTTGCCTAAGGTGGCCGATCCGACTTTAAGGGGCTATCCAGTTGATAGCGAGGTCGTTGTAGGTGGAGAAGACTTCCAGACCTATCTCGGGGTGAATGACAACGACAGCATTGAGGATGCCGGGATAGCATCTCGTCTGGCTTGGAGCACCCTTGTTGAGTTAGTCATGGGCGAGCTGACCATGGCTAAAAGGTTTAAAGTTTAATTCCTTATACGAAAAATAAGATAGTTTAATATTTGGAAAATAGAAAAAATAAACTTTTTGAGGAGGATTGATTATTGGGCGAATTGGCTATTGGGTGAGTTGACCAATGGGCGAGTTGACTATTGGCGGGCGAACTAGCCATGGGCGAGCCAGTATAACCCGTGCCTTTCTCACACGGAAAATGTTGAGATTGCGGGCTGTTTTACTGTTTTATAAGACCTTTTAGAAATCAGATCATTTTGTGGAAATAATAACATAATATATAACTTGATTTTGAGACGTTAGGCCATGAGTTCATGCATTGTTATTCATGTAGTTGCGTGACCTGCCTGGGGCGGTGGCTCGGTCGATGGACCAACGAGTGCACCTCAGGGTGTCACAAGGCTGATGGACCCGCCAAGTCATCAGCGGTCTCGACGTCACTTGGCAAGTGGACCCGAGGACCATTTATAGATTATGGCCATAGATCTAGTTGAGATAGCCGTGAGGGGCGGTGGCCTACGGGTGCACCCCAAAAGCGGACTTAAGTTCCTGGGGGAACAATGAGAGCATGATTTGTTTGATGCCTAGTCTCAACTTACTGATTTCTGTTTACTGAGAGGATTTGCGAAATCCTATTTACGGTTTACTGCATTTTAAAGTAAATTGGTTACCATGTGATTTTGACTGGTGTATCGAAAGTGTTGGTAACTATATTCACTGTTTTTCGATTTGATGTGATTTTTGGAAAACAAATAAATTGTGATATATAGTTTTGCTTTAATGAAAGCAGCATACGTTTCCTTTACTGAGCGTATGAATCGCTCACCCCTTTGTTTTAACTCCACAGATAAAAGACACAGAGTTAGAGGATTAGCTCCAAGATGAATACAACTATATGTAAAGAGCTGGGGCAAAGTATATTAAACAGGATAGGTACAGTCTTTTCTCCTTTACATTTCAGACATAAACGTACAGTACTACTTTATTGAGATAAAGAGAATAGGGGATGTCAGATGTAAGGAATAATGAAAAGAAATTTCATATTATGTATTTAATAAATAAATATTATTATTTATCACTATCATTGTTGAATGTTATTGGCATCGCAGATAGCTCAACCGATAAAGTTGTATGAAAATACGTGAAAAATGTGGTAACAGGCTGTTACAACTATTTTCCTCAAGGCTTATTTATAGTTCAATATTAGTTCTTTTCGTACCAAGATAACAAAATATTTATAGTTCAATGGCTATTTTTGATATTAACCCAACCATTAAATACTATTGATAAGGAGAAAAGCATGTTATTTTAGTCACTATTTTCTATAACAAACAATGTCCCAGAGATTATTTTATTTTGAGAATGAGAGGAAAGAAAGAAAAATATCATAATTTCTCATATTTTCAAGTGTATTGTAAATGAATCTTGGATTTCTATTTATAGAGATTTAATAGTGTCCTAAATATTGCAATATTTTAAATATGATGTTTGATTCAGCAAATTTATTTATTTTAATAAAATCATACTTTTTAGAAACTAATAATTTATCTTTTTCAATCATTCAAAAGTACAAAGTACTCGGTGAGAGAGAAGGTAACTTTATGAAAAATTATTCATTAAAAAATTATGTTTAACTACTATACTGATTTTTTATTTCATTGACTAAATATCATGTTTGTCGTTATTATTTTACTATTTTAAAAATATTCAAACAATCAGACGGTTAACCTAGCAAATGGATATGGAAAGACAAAAATATGTCTCTTGCATTGAAATTTTTGTTTTTTGTTTAAACTAATTCTAATTTGTTATCTTCGAAAGAGGTTCAGTGCAAAACATAAAACAATGATAGAAGAAAATTATTATTTAATAATTAAAGAAAAGGTGGTTGTGCATATTTAAAAGTGTTGATTGATGACATCCAAAAAGTAGATGTGTTACAACGTAAATAATAAATATATAATTGACCAAAATTATATAATAAATATATAAATTAGAAATAGTTTATTTAAAAACAAATTAATTTCTATTTTGTAATGATTATTTTTAAAATTAAAAGCATAATGAAAAAAAATTCAATTACTTACATAATCAAATTTAAAACAAAAAATACTTTAATATCAAATGAAAATTATGTCTGGTGGTGGTGAAAGTTGACTCCTAGTTGGTCATCAAATATGTTATTTCGGGTGTTAATCTTTTTCATTCTTGTAGTTTTTTGGTTGACGATTGCAGAGCATTCTTAGAACTTCTTCCTGACGCCAAGATCATGTACAAATTCAAAGAGGCAAACTCTGTGGCAGATCAACTTGTAAAGATAGAAGCGGTTGATACCTTGATCTTGAGGATATTTGATTCACCTTCGATTAATCCTTTCTTGTCTTTGTTTGCAGAGGCTTTTGGCATTACTTTCCCTTAATACTATGTTTAAAGACTATGGTTGTACCCCGTTGGGCAATTAATTTTGAGTTTAATATATTTTAAAGTTTTTTTTTGACAAAAAAACAAAGGTGAAGTATTCAAATTGAATTCGAAACAACGTGGTTTACACAAAAAAAATCGAAACAATAAATATAAATTAAAACAAAAAAGAAAGTAAAAAACATCTAGATAATCGGTAAAACCAAAGCATAAGGCCTTACGTCATGCGTTTCTATTTTTTCTTGTTTATTACATCTCTGCTGACCTCTCCACCTACCTCTTAAACAGCACTGAGAACGCCTATCTCAACACTATAAATCCAGCTATCTTAGCTCATCACACTCCATCATCAGTGAAACATGGCAATTGCAAACGTTGGGAGGATCAGGCTGGGTTCGCAAGGTCTGGAAGTCTCAGCTCAAGGCCTTGGATGCATGGGGATGTCGGCTTTCTACGGTCCTCCGAAGCCTGAAGCTGACATGATTGCTCTAATCCATCATGCTATCAACTCTGGGGTTACCTTTCTTGATACCTCTGATGTTTATGGCCCCCATACCAATGAAATTCTACTTGGAAAGGCCTTGAAAGGCATCAGAGACAGGGTTGAATTGGCCACTAAGTTTGGCATAGATTATACTGGTGGCAAGAGGGAAATCCACGGTGACCCGGCCTATGTCAGGGCCGCCTGTGAAGGTAGCTTGAAGCGTCTGGGTGTTGATTGTATTGATCTTTATTATCAGCATCGGGTTGATACCAGGGTTCCCATAGAAGTCACGGTTTGTTTTTTCTTTTTACTTTCATGCCCTTGCTTCTTTCTTGTTATGAACTCGTTAACGAATTGCAATTCTTGATCCTTGTATTGATTGTTGCTTGTTTTTTTTACCCAGATTGGAGAACTTAAGAAACTAGTTGAAGAAGGTAAAGTAAAGTATATAGGTTTATCTGAGGCTTCTGCTTCCACCATTAGGAGGGCGCATGCTGTTCATCCAATAACTGCTGTGCAGTTGGAATGGTCCTTGTGGTCCAGAGATGTTGAGGCAGACATCATTCCTACTTGCAGGTTATTTACCCTTAAGATTAACATTTTTTTCCTGAAATTTACTGATTTGGAATTCTTATTTTTTTGATGTGGTTCCTTTTAATTTTTTAGGGAACTTGGAATTGGGATTGTTGCTTACAGTCCTCTGGGGAGAGGGTTCCTTTCATCAGGGCCTAAAATAGCGGAAACTTTGTCCAATGATGACTTCAGAAAGGTTTGTAGCTATTTTTCACAATTGGATTCTTATTCATAAGAAATGATTATACAGTATTATAGATTTTCAATTCTAGCGTAAGAAAGCATCGGAGGTTGCTGACATGACAAGAGTTTTACATCTTGAAAGCTAAATAATTGTTATGCTGAAGTTGTTCTATAACATATCTAGCTTACTCTAGTGAAAACCACCGAATTTTAGTCTCTAAGTGCATATGCAAGCAATCTTGGTCTTTCTAATTTAGTAAAACTCTCTTGTGAAATTGGGTTTAATTAGATGTTGATGTCTACTAAGTGTATATATTATCCAACTGTGCAGTACGCACGGTAAGAGTGGACTAGTTAAGAGTTGAAGTTTGAGAATGTTCATAACGTTTTTCCCTTTATTGACAATATTCCCCTACCCTTGTCCAGTGAAATAATATTCAGGCATGTTATGCTTCAAATTACCCCCTTTAGAATTCTGTATCAGACTTACCTAGTGATGTATAAAATAGGCAATGAGAATTATCCTAATTTTAAGAAGCTAGTGACTGAACTCTGGATACAAGAAAGGAACTGTATGGCTAATTGTTTGTGTTAAAATTACCCACTGAAATCTTTCTGAAATAGGTATTTAGTCTTCTATATAAATCAAATTTGAGGATAAAGGATCTTTTCTGTATTTGGGCAATTAAAAAGGTCCATTTTGACAACCAATGATGGCATGAATTGCCGCACTTTTTTTAAAATGTCTTGAATCCTAAATCTGTATTATTTGCAGAAAGAAATGGTCTGCTGCAGATTATTGTTATTGTTGTTGTTGTTTTTTTATAAAAATGATGTGAATGGAATTTCAATTGTCACAGTATTTACCAAGGTTCCAACCTGAAAACCTGGAGCACAACAAACGCATCTATGAGCGAGTTAATGAGATAGCAACAAAGAAGGGGTGCACCCCGTCGCAGCTGGCGTTGGCCTGGGTCCATCACCAAGGCAATGATGTATGTCCCATTCCTGGAACCACCAAAGTTGAAAACTTCAACCAGAACATCGGAGCTTTGTCCGTAAAATTAACGCCTGCGGAGATGTCTGAGCTAGAATCCATTGCTTCAGCAGATGCCGTGAAGGGAGACAGATATGGTGGAACCGTTGCTACCTACCATGAATCTGAAACTCCTCCCTTGTCTTCATGGAAACCTTAAGTATGAGACAAGCTACCATATTAATACAATCTTCATGATGAGTTGTGGACTTAGATGTAATGCATTAGAGGTGTATTTTACAATCACAATGAGTCGATTTTGATTTCAGAGAATAATTGTTCCACCAGAAGTATCAATAGGTGTTCTGGTGACAGATTGCAAACTCGGTAGCAGCTGTCTGAGTTTGTGATGTTGAGATTGTGTATTCCATGGTAATAAAGCGAACGTTTTTCTAATGAGATGAGCTTCGAGTTGCATGGTAATGTTGATGCGTGTGTGTGTGTGTTTTTATTAATCTAAAACCTTTTCTCTATAGCTTGGCAATATGTTAGCTTGACATCATTCACAGCCTTAACCTCTCCAAAGAAATTTGAGAATTTCTGACTACCTCTTTTTTTACTCTTTAAACCTCAATTTCTTCAGCAAGTCACTGTTCCTTAGAAAAGAAATGGGTACAAAGAGTGAAAAATGTGGGTGTACTTAGAATTTTTCAAGAAAGTTTTTGAAGAAAATGGACAATTATGTCGATTCATTGTGGAAGGACTATGGACAGTGGTATTAAAGAGTAATAAAGAAGAGTGAGAATAATTTTAAGCTTAATATTCAAATACACCATCAATATTTTTCACAAAATAAAATTAAGTTTTTAAATTTTAATGGGATGCAAATTAATCTATTAAGTTTTATTTTAAGTAATAAAAATTTGAACTTTTCAATACAATCTAATTAAATACATTTCCATTAAATCCTTCTAACTGTAATTAAGTTTTAATTGTTATGCAAGGGTAATGACAGTTAAAGGATTTAACGTAAATATAGTTAACTTTTTTTTTTGATTTTACTCAAAAAAAAAGTTAACCTGTTATTTTAAAACATTTGAGTTTTAATTGTCTAAAATAAGATTTAATGGGCTGATTTTTTTGTAATTAAATGTTGTGAATTTAATTTTATTTTGTGAAAAACGTTGACGACATATATAGATATTAAACCATAATTTTATTTGGCTTTTCAAACAAGATTTTATTTGAGAAAGCAAATGACATATAACTAAAATACTATTTATGGATGGAAGGGGTAGAGTTTTAATGGTTGGGTTGAATCACGTTTAAAAATGCTAAACCAAGCCTAACTTTAAAACTGGATCAAGCTGGAAACCTTTTGATAAGATCCGGCAATTCATGTAAATGTTTTGTGCTTATATTATATTAAATTATATTTAAACAATGTAAAATATAAAAATTATTGCGTTAAAATTTATTTTGACACGTCAAAGATAAAATATTTTTTAAATTTTTTGTCGAATTCATATATGATTTCGTCAAACATTAATCATATCATTTTTCGTATTTCTTTTCATGTTTATGATTATCTTTCTTTAGATAAATGGTATTTTATTGATTAAAAAAAAGCAAGAAAACCAGATACCTGTTAAATTCAAAATATACAAAAAAAAAAAAGCTGTGCAACTGTTTTATTTTTTTGGCCAAAGTGTAACTGTTAATTAACCTTTACTATGCAAATAATCCATTATTTTGTATGATCTTAATTATCTTGTGTTCTTAATTGTATTTTCTTGATAAAAATAAAGATCCATTATAAGGATAGTGAATGGGAGTCTTTTCCTGAAAAACAACTTATCTTTTCACTTTTCTACAAATATAAATGGCAATTATTGGCACACACTTTCATGAAGTGTAATCTTTTAAATGTCGCCACTACATTATCTCTTAACATTTTATTAATAATGATAATTATTGGTAAGTGGGATCCAAACATCTCTTTACATTTGATCGAAGAGTCACATGAGCCATTAAAATATTTAATATTTCTTCTCATATGAGGTTACTTAACTTTAGGATTTAATATTGTAACATAATGTGCAAAATATTAAATCTTTTCAGTAATTGATCAAATCATAAATCACTATTAAATAAAAACAAATAAGGATCATAGTAGTTGAATGTCATTAATAACCTAAAGTTAGTTGATACCATTTTAAGATGGGTATCGTGAGTGTGCTAATCTTTTTCTACACGTAATCGCACTCTCGAATCCTAAATCTGATATTTAAACCAATCTTTGTTCTTAATTTGAATAAATGATCAATTATACATAGATTAGAATGATTGGTAGTGACTCATTGATTTTGTGTCTAGTTATTAGATTTCTCAAAACTTAATACGGTAGGACACAACTAATTTTTTAAATTTAGAAGTTAATAAATTATGGACATCTTAAGAGATTTGCTGGTGACAAAAAAGAGTTAAAACAACCTTATCATATTCATGATTGTCATATGTGGCTCTCAAATTTCCAGGAGAGAAAAATTTTCCTCGCCAATATCTATGGTGTCCTTGACATGTTGCCATTTTCTAGATAAATGCAGTAGGGAAACAACATGACAAAGTGGAATTTAGAAACTGAATAATTATTCCTTAATCTTGGCTATAATTATGTACATTTAAGTATTTTCAAATAAGAAAAAGTTAACCCAAAGAATGAACATTTATTCTAGTCTACATCTAATAATAATAATTTGAAAATTAGTAAAATAATGCCTATGCTATTATATAAATCATCGAAGAACCAAGCAACTAAGATAAAGTAAAAGGATCAAAACTAATTCTTTGCATCTAAATCCAAATCAAATTTAGCAAAAATCACAAAAGAGATTGGTAATTGAGGAAAGAAATGAAGTAAAGGTATAAGCATCTGAGGTTCAGGTTTGTTAGTGGCTGCTTTGCATCCTTTAAGAGAAACGACGCAAGTTTGATATGGTGTTGTAAGTGTTTCAAAAGAAGCAATAAATCATTTCAAAAGTTGATTCGAAAATAATTTTTTGGAGTAGACATAGCTATTACCTCAACAGATGCTTCTCTCATCCTTTCCTCATCAATTGTCCAACATATTTGGCTCACATTTCTTGAGCGCTGCAATAAAAGGAGCAAAGCATATATTGGAAATGAAACCATGAGCGAGGCTTGCTCAAAATCTCGGTAATTCCATGGATACATTATGAAAATCAAAGTATTTTCTCAAGCTCAAGAAAAACAATAACATAAAACTTATAAAGTTCATGATTAGAAGTAAAAAATGCAATACAATTAATAAAATATAACCAACATGTAACCACACAATCGTTAAACACTAAATCGAGAGAAACCTTAATAAACCGAAAATCATACATCCATTACCCATCAAAGTAATATCAAAAAAGAAAAAGAAAATCCAAAATTTCATCCCTAAAATTAGCATTCCAAAATGAAAACCCAAAATAACAGTAACCCTCAAAATACCCATTAATAACAAACTACAAAAAAAAGAAGAAATAAAAAAATCTCACTGTGCTACCATCGATGATGTGTTTTTCGTGAAGAACAGTATGGATAATGCATATAGGGGATATGCTACTAATGGCTTAATACTATTAGTAAACTCAATTAAATAAAAATAAACTCAACTCAACTTAATTAAATAAATACAAACCAATTAAAAGATAAACAATCAAGTAAGACCCAACCCAATTTAAGCCCAAAAGAACTAAACCCACAGCCAACTTGCCATTAAACCTTTTAATAACATCTTGTTTTAGGATTTTTACAAGTTTAGTATCATATTTTGTAAGCTTAATATCATGTCATGGGATTGTTGTAAGCTATGTAAACTTAGTAGCATGTTTTGGGATTATTTTATGTTCAATATAATGTTTCGTTTTTGTTGATTAATCTCATTTTATGGATTTTATGAATGCTTGTTGATCATATTTAGAAGAAAATTTTAGCCATAACACTTTAAATTTGTTGAATCGATGTAAATTTGATTATTGTTTGTACAAAATATCATATAAAAATTTTCCTATTTGTTTGGTCCGCAAACTAACCCGATTCGACCTGTTTAATGCCAATATGTGATGGATTGACATGTAGACTAATTGGACTAGCCCGGTTTAACAATTATATAAAGAAGATATTAGCATATTAGAAAAGAGATTCACATCTTGAAAAAAAAGTTTTCACATCTTAAAATAGATTCAAAAAATCTTAAAAAGAGTTGGTTTAGATATTCACATCTTAAAAAGAGTATCACATATTTGAAAAAAAAAGAAAATTTAGAGGTTCACATCTTTAAAATCTTCCTCAATATCTTTTATTACATCTAAAAACTTTTATTTTTAGGTGCCAATTTTAGTTGTCCTAAAATTTATATAACAATGCCAGCTACATTACACTTAAATTCTCATATTATGCCTGAATTTAAAACCAGATATGGTCGATTGGCATAGGCTTATCTGGTTTAAATTTCATATCCCCACGTATGACTTCTTAACATGGATAGTTATTTTGAGCAGGATATCCACCAAGAAACTTAGTTTGGGGCAACAAATTCGCAAAGGTAACCTCAGTTGTCGTCTGTGTAGCCACGACGAAGAGTCTAGAGATCGTCTGTTCTTTATTTGTGAGTATGTTAAGCGAGATTGGAGCCAATTGGTTCTCCATCTTTGTGGCTTGAACTGTAATGTCGTTAATTTGTTTAGTGAGTTTTTAATTGGGTTAAGCAAAGTTAATTAGTTAAAAGGGCAAAGCATTGATGTGGTGTAAAATGGACCAAAGTTCGTGGACTAAAGTTCACGGACCTATCCGGGTAATCCACAAATTTTCCAACAATCATATTCTCATTTTTAAACTTGGTTCGGTTCAAATGATCGGCAATTCTTTAGGATTGAGACCCATCAGCAAACAGGTCTGTTGACATCTAATTTTATCCTATTATTATTATTATTATTATATATTTATTTTTATTTTTATTATTTGGTTTGTTATTGTTTATATTATTGTTATTATTATCTGTTATTATTATCATATTATATTACTATTATTACTATGTTTTCTATTTTTATTACTTATATATATTATTATCATTTTTATTTTGTTTTTTGTTGTTTTTTTTGTCCAATCTGTCAATCCAACCCCTGCCACCGCCAATCACCCTTGCTAACAGCTCTCCCGAGGCTGTCCATCAGCCGGCCAGCTACTCTGTCACCCATCCATCAACCGGCCAGCTACTCTGCACCTCCACCATCACTCACAATACTCAAAAACATTTTGGAGATCACCATTTTAAGGGGGGCAGCCATTTTCATTTTTTTCTTCACTCTATCTCACAAAAAAAAAAGACCCCTTGACTAACCCACAACCGAGCCCCATTGCCTCTGCTAACCACCACCAAGGGATTCTCAGCTCACCAGCAAAAATCAGAGCATCATCTTCACCATCCTCGGCTCACCAAACCCCCATCACAGCAAACATCATCTAAACTACCTAGGCCCCCACCTCACCGAACCCGTCAGCAGCCTCATTCCTCACCATCACGACCGAGCCTGACCACCCTTAGCCTCACCTCGGCCTTCACTCACCAAAACCCAAACTACCCGTAACCCTCACCAAACCACATAACTCGAGACCCCTTCAAAAACCTAGATCTAAGTCCCCACCTACAAAAACACAAAAACAACAAACAAAACCAGCAACCAAGCCACAATCATACCATCAACAAAAAAAAAACAAATAAAAAAAAGGGGAAAGTGAAAATGACTTCGGTGAAGTCAGATCCGTGGGGTTAGGGGCATTTTCAAAGAAAACTAGGCCCGGAATCGAAGAGAGGAGGTGGAGAGCCTTCGGAAAAGGGTTACTTTTTAGGCGTCCGACCACCAGAGGCGGCGGCCGGCAGTGGCGCACGGCGGTTCGGCAGGGCCGAAAATCGCCTGGTCGGAGAGCTTTGAGAGCTTTGAAGATTTTTTTTTGAAAGAGAAAAAAATGAGTTAAAAAAAAAAGGGAGTAGTATTTATAGAAAAAAAAGAAAAAAAAAGAGAAGATCCGCACGCGACCCAGGCCTCGACTTGGGATCCGCGCGTCCGACCCGCCCGCGGGAGAAGGATCTGAGCGTAGAACCGACCCGACCCCCGTCTGGCCCGTCCGTGACCCGTTCGGCCCAGCAGAATCCAGCCCACTCCAACTCCTTTTGGGCCTTTTCTTGGGCTGTCCAACTTGGGCCAATTTTAAAGGAAATTTGGGTTTTCTAAAACCCAAAATCTTTTAGGTATATTTCTTTTAATTTTAGTAACTTTGGTGTTTTATTATTATTATTATTATTATTATTATTATTATTAATATTGTGTTTTATTTATTATTATTATTATTATTATTATTATTATTATTATTATTATTATTATCTTAGGAAAATATGTGGATTATATATATGTTGAATAATAAATTTTGAAAGACACATGGTTAGTAAATATGTTATATAAATATATATATATATATATATATTTACAAATATAAATAAAGGAAATATGAAAACTATATATTTTTCATTTATTATATTATTTAACAATGTTAAAATTTAATTAAATAAAAGCCAGATGATGGGATGCTACGAAAGTCACAAGTAGTGATTCCTAGCTGATCCCTAGGTGAGAAGAGTCGTACTAAATGTTGTCAAAAGTATTGGAATATTTAATATGATTTTTCAATAATTTAATTTTTTGATTAAACATAAAAATAAATAATTTTTCTAAAAGAAAATAGAAAAAAAGAAATTAATGATAAATTTTAAATTTAATTAAATAAAAGTCCGATGATGGGATGCTACGGAAGTCACAAGTAGTGATTCCTAGCTGAGCCCTAGGTGAAAAGAGTCGTACTAAATGTTGCCAAAAGTATTGGAATATTTAGTATGATTTTTCAATAATTTAATTTTTTAATTAAACATAAAAATAAATAATTTTTTACAAAGAAAATGGAAAAGGGAAATTAATAATAAAATGTAAATTTAATTAAATGAATTCCGATGATGGGATGTTACGAAAGTCACAAGTAGTGATTCCTAGCTGATCCCTAGGTGAGAAGAATTGTACTAAATGTTGCTAAAAGTATTGGAATATTTAGTATAATTTTTCAATAATTTAATTTTTCGTTAGAAATAAAAATAAACACGTTTTTAAAAGAAAATAAAAAAAGAGAAATTAATAATAAAATTTAAATTTAATTAGATTTTGTCCGATGATGGGATGTTACGGAAGTCACAAGTAGTGATTCCTAACTGATTCCTAGGTGAGAAGAGTCGTACTAAATATTGCCAAAAGTATTGGAATAGTCAGTATGATTTTTCAATAATTTAAATTTTTAATAAAAATGAAAATGAATAAGTTTTTTTTAAAAAAACAAAGAAATATAAATAAATCAACAAATAAATAATGAAATTTAAAATTAAAATTCATTTGCATCATATATTATTTGTTTGCATCATATGCATTCATTTAATTTCCAAATAAACGTGAATCTGCCGAGGATGAGATTCTGTAGAAGTCACAAGTAGTGATTCTTAAGAAATCTCTAGGTGAGGAAAATTATTTCAAATGCTGCCAAAAGTATTGGAGTATTCGATTTAATTATTCAATACAAAAGGATTCACATTCAATTTCAAAAAAATAAAATTTAGTTTTTTTTCTCTAAAAATTAAGGAAATGATTTTTGACAAATAATAAGAAAATGTTTTTTAAAAAAAATGCAATAAAATAAGAATTATTTTTTGAATATCAATTCAATACTGTTAGCTTTAAATTGCCATACATATTTTGAAATGACAAAAACTTAAGTAAGCTTTAATGTTTTAATTCATATTGTAAATTTGCCTTATCACACATGATTTTCTCAATCCATTTTCAAGTGATCATATCAAACTTAAGACCATGATTTATCGATACACTCTTATTGGTCTTAATACTTTATAAATGTTTTGAATATTTTAGAAAATCACTTGATGAATGTTTAGACCATGTTTTTATCTGAGAAAGTCAAGAAAAACTCCCTTAAAGCTTATAAATGTTTTGGGTTGAATTAGGATCAAAGGTCATATCATTTCTAACCCAAAAGTGCAGGAAAAATGCCCTCTGGAAGAAAAGGATCGATCCCCACTGTAGCAGGATCGATCCCTTTTTGGCAGAAAGTCTTCCCAAGGTCCCTGAAGCCCAGAATCAAGATTCTGAACAAAAGGGATCGATCCCCACTGTAGCAGGATCGATCCCTTTGCCCGAAAATAGCCTATAACGACTAGTTTTGTGAGATACAACGGTCAGATTCAATCTTGGCTCCACCCAACGGCTAGAATACACCCAAGGGACTATAAATAGAGGCTTAGAAGCTAAAGGAAGTAAGAGGAACCACTCAGCAACTTCAAATCTCATATTCCTCAAATCTACAAGCCTCAAACAACAAATGAAGAGCTACAAAGTTTCATTTTCTATTACTCTCATATTCTTTGTATAGAATAGCACAAATCTTGTATAGGCTTTTTCCTTGTGCTTAATTTCTGTAATCACTTGCCTATCTAGAGGCTTTCTTTGATTACTCATTTGTAAACTCATTTCATTCCTTGTAAAGGGGAGGTTTCTCTTGAGCCTTGAAAAAGAGGGAGGTTACTCTTTAGCCTAAGAAAAAGGGGGAGGTTACTCTTGAGCCTAGAAAAGAGAGAGGTTACTCTTGAGCCTAGAAAAGAGAGAGGTTTCTCTTGAGCCTTGAAAAGAGGGAGTGCAACAAATTCAAGGATAGTGAATTTGGGAAAATCTTTGGGAGCGTCTCAAGGTAGAGGACGTAGGCAAGGTTGCCGAACCTCTATAAATCACTTGTGTACATTTCTCTATCCTTTCTCGCTTTACTTTCTTGTAATTATATTTGTGTTTATTGCATTGAATTTATATTGTATAATTGCCTAGCTAAGAGAACTTAGAAAACACTCAAATAGGCTAGAGAATTTAGAAGAACCGAAAAACGGGCTTAAGGTTAGTGAAAAACCGATTCACCCCCCCTCTCGGTATAGCCTATAGAGCCAACAATTGGTATCAGAGCTTGGGCTCGAGATTGAATTAGACTAACATCTATCGAGCAAAACGATCTAAAATGGCTCACTTGAATGTAGGCACACCCCTAGGAGAAGAGGGACACTCATTAGTTAGACCTCCATTCTTCAATGGTGAGAATTATTCGTATTGGAAAATTAGGATGATGTTATTTGTGCAATCTAATGACTATGAAGTGTGGAGAGTAATAGTTAATGGCCCTAGAATTCCAATGAAGAAAGTTGATGGAAAAGATGTCCCTAAAAGTGAGGATGAGTGGGACTCCAATGATATGAGATTGGCACAACTGAATGCCAAGGCTATGCACACTTTCTTTTGTGCATTAGGTCCCAATGAGTACAATAGAGTCTCCATATGTGAAAATGCTAAGCAAATATGGGACAAACTAGCCATCACACATGAAGGGACAAATCAAGTTAGAGAGACCAAAGTAGGAATGCTCACACATGATTATGGGCTTTTTAGAATGAAAGAAAATGAGTCCATGAGTGATATGTACACTAGATTTAATGACATAATCAATGGACTTAAGGCATTAGGTAAGACCTATTCCAATGTAGAAATGGTGAAGAAAATCTTGAATAGCTTGCCATAATCATGGGAGGCAAAGTTAACCGCAATAGAAGAGTCTAAAGATCCAAATACCTTGTCTCTAGATGAACTTATGGGCTCCCTACTTACATATGAGATGAAATTGAAAAGAAATGAAGAGTCTTCAAAGAAAGTAGGGATAGCACTTAAGTCTTCCACTCATGAGGATGATAGTGATGAGAGTGGAAATGAGGAAGAAAAGGAAATGGCAATGTTTGCCAAAAGATTCAATAGATTTATGAGAATGAAAGAGAGAGAGAGTAATAGGAGACATCAAAGAGGGGAGTCAAGTAGAAGAGAAAAAGACCCCTTAGTGTGTTATGAGTGTAATGAATCGGGTCATACTAAGTTAGACTGCCCCTTACTTAGGAAGGATAGGAAACCTAAGAAGAAAGCATTTGTGGCTGCATGGAGTGATAGTGATAGCTCCGATGAGGAAAATGTAGATAATGAGGTAGCCTACTCATGCTTTATGGCCATTAGTGATGATGAGGCTAGTAGTAGTTCTAGTGAAGATAATGATTATACCTTTAGTGAACTACAAAATGCCTTTGATGATTTAGCAAATGAATTTCAATGCATGAATTCTAAATATAAGAAAATCATTGCTAAATTAAAAATAGAAAATGAAGCCTTGACAAGTGCTAAGATAGAATTTGAAAAGAAACTAGAAGAGGCCAACTTAGAAATAAATGAGTTAAATAAAAAGAACACAAATTTGCATAACTCATTTTCTAGGTTTTATATGGGTCAACAAAAGCTAGATCACATGTTAGAGACCCAAAGAGCTTTCTTTGACAAAGATGGGTTAGGCTATAATGAAAAACAAAAAGAAACTCATCTTAGGAATTTCTTAGTGAGCAAAAATACTATGCATAATACATCTTTCACATGCTCACTTTGCAATAGAATAGGACACTCTTCACAAGCATGCACTTATAGAAAAACCATATTTAGAGGAAGAGTAGTTAAGAAAATATGGGTACCTAAGCATGCTGTAAATAAAGATGAATTGTGCTTGAAATAGATCCCAAAAGGATCAAAAATTATTTGTACTAACTCTCATGGACCCAAGAAAGTTTGGGTACCAAAGCATGCTTAAATTTGTGTGTTGTAGGAGTGTTAGAGCATGGAGATACAAGATACAATGAGGTTTGAATGCTCAACACATTCTCATGGAGTTTGCTTGTGCTAATGAGAAAAAGGAAGAGCTTGAGGATCCATCCTTGGCAAGGTCACAACAATTCTTCAAAGAATGGCACAAGGTGGATTCAACTATTCAAGGCAAAGCATTCTCTAGCAAAGGAGTTTTGTAAGTTTAATTCTTTACTCCTTAAAACTTTATTTGATTATTTGTGCATTGATGAGAAAGTTGGTTGATGATTATTGGTGCATTCTGAGGCATGTTGAATGATTGTTGATTGGTTAATGATTAATTCTTGAGGCATTGGATGATTGAATGAAAGGCATGATGTATGATTTTGAAAAGATTATTGAATTTCTGTAGTTTGAGCAAGTTTGATATGTCTAGATAATATATTTAGTTGCTCAAAAGCTGTCAAATATGTCATTTATGCAAAATGCCTTGTCATGAGCCTTAATGAAGAATATGTATGTTGGAAATCATGGCATAATGTTCCCAAGTATGATGATTTGATGTTATATGTGCTTAAAATCTATGTGAACAAGTTTGTTTTGGCATATTTGTGGTTTTCAAAGTTTTGGTTTTGACAAAATATGCATAATGCTTAAAATGACCCCTTTTAAGGCTAAAAATGCATTTTATTGTGTAAATTCTTCCAAAATTGCAAATCTTTTGTAAAATGGTTTTTCATTCAGATTTTTCATTCATACAAGTCCAAAATCATGTTTTACAAATGTTTGAACCCTTACTTAGACTTAAATTACTCAAAAACGAAGTTTTGGTACCTCACAAGTCCAATTTTCTGTCAAAACAACTGCAGAATTTGCAGGAAGCATATGAGGGATCGATCCCCATTGTAGCAGGATCAATCCCCCCAGGCCAGAAAAGGCACTCCTACATGTTTTCAACCGAAATTGAGAAGAACTTTTCATTGTTTTGATATTTTCTCTCTTCTCAACTTAAAATTCATTGTTTTTAACTTCTTTTTGATGATCTTTAATATATGAAGATTCATTTTTCATTGATATCATGCCTCAATTTCATCAATTAATATCATTTCCAACAAATTGTATCACTTTCAATAATCAATACCATTTTTCTTGAGCTCACAAGTGCAAAATCATTTTTCTGGTTGAAAACATTCATGAATTGCATAAATCTTAAAATAATCTTAAAATATATTTTCAATGAATGCTTAAACATAATTTTTGAGATTTATTTCAATGATTTGTGTATATTTGAGAATTTGATGAACTTATGCATAATGAATATTTTTTATTCCTTTTGTTCATCTTAGTCAAGCATGCTTGTAGGATTATGTCTCTTAGCTTGACTTATCAATTCCACACTAGGTTTCATGATAATTTTACATCTAGTGGATTGATTCCAAATGTAAATTCAACAATTGGTAATAGTCATTGGCCTATAATTTGTGATGGTAAATGGATCCTAAATGTCAAATGCATGAAACTTTATCATCCATGTACTTTAAATTTTTCTTATGGCCAAACTATTAAAGAACTTGAGCATTAATGACAACACCAACATTCAAAGATAAATGCAAACTTGAACAAACTTGATATCCATGCATTTATTATTTGAATCTTTCCTTGCTCAAAATTGGTTAAGGACTTGAATTGGAAAATGAGCATAGGATTTTTGTGCTTGAAAACAGGGAGAAAATGTGTTTGCTTGAATTCCTCGACTTTTTGTATCTTCCATGTGGTATAATGTTGTGAATATGAATATGGATTAATACTTTATGATAGTGTGCTAATGTTTAAATTGATCCATATGCATATTTGATGATATGTGTTGTGTTCTTGCATATTTGGAATGATTATTTTCTTGACAAAAACACATTACACATAAATATTAGACTCATGCAAAATGCCTAAGTCAACCGTTAGTAACAATTGGTATTTAGATTGAAATAACAATTAGTATCATTGGCAACCATATTTTCAATAATTGGTAAGCCAAATCTAAATTGCCAATTGGAATGAGCTTTAAATTGACAATTCTTTTTGTGCTCTTTAGGTTGAAATGACAAATAGAGAATAATTCATTTAGGATATTTTTGCATGAAACTCTTGTGTGCTAGAATTTGAAGTTAATTGCTATATGTTTTGATTCTATGCACATTCTTGCCTGAACATGATTTATGAGCTCATGCATATGATATGTCATCTAATTTTAGCTCATAATCATGATGTATTACCATGCACCTTAGTTGGACTTTAGAGAACAATTGATATACTTAGGTGCTTGCTTAACTTCTTACCAATTGGAACCTTCTTGCAAAATTACTTATCAACAATTGATATCAAAATTATTTATAAACAATTGGTATAGGATCATAAGTCATATTCATTGCATGAATATTTCATACTCTTTGTGAATATTGACTTATTTATTTGTGCTATGAGTCCCATGTACTAACATGTTTCTTGTTGGATGGAGCATTTTTATTTGTTCTCACATAGCCATGATTTTAGGGGGAGCATATTTTTTATTATTTTTCCTTCTTTTTGCTATGACAAAAAGGGGGAGAGATAGATAAAGGGAGAGATAGATAAAGGGAAAGATATTAAGGGGGAGAGATAATGAGGGAAAATTCATTTTAAAAACCCATGCTTATATTAAGGGGGAGCTTTATAAAATCCTGCTTTATTTGAGGGGGAGTATTTTATCAAAGAATTTTCAAAGCAAATTTACATTAAGTTTTGTCATATCAAAAAGGGGGAGATTGTTAGCTTTAAATTGCCATACATATTTTGAAATGACAAAAACTTAAGTAAGCTTTAATGTTTTAATTCATATTGTAAATTTGCCTTATCACACATGATTTTCTCAATCCATTTTCAAGTGATCACATCAAACTTAAGACCATGATTTATCGATACACTCTTATTGGTCTTAATACTTTATAAATGTTTTGAATATTTTAGAAAATCACTTGATGAATGTTTAGACCATGTTTTTATCTGAGAAAGTCAAGAAAAACTCCCTTAAAGCTTATAAATGTTTTGGGTCGAATTAGGATCAAAGGTCATATCATTTCTAACCCAAAAGTGCAGGAAAAATGCCCTCTGGAAGAAAAGGATCGATCCCCACTGTAGCAGGATCGATCCCTTTTTGGCAGAAAGTCTTCCCAAGGTCCCTGAAGCCCAGAATCAAGATTCTGAACAAAAGGGATCGATCCCCACTGTAGCAGGATCGATCTCTTTGCCCGAAAATAGCCTATAACGGCTAGTTTTGTGAGATACAACGGTCAGATTCAATCTTGGCTCCACCCAACGGCTAGAATACACCCAAGGGACTACAAATAGAGGCTTAGAAGCTAAAGAAAGTAAGAGGAACCACTCAGGAACTTCAAATCTCATATTCCTCAAATCTACAAGCCTCAAACAACAAATGAAGAGCTACAAAGTTTCATTTTCTATCACTCTCATATTCCTTGTATAGAATAGCACAAATCTTGTATAGGCTTTTTCCTTGTGCTTAATTTCTGTAATCACTTGCCTATCTAGAGGCTTTCTTTGATTACTCATTTGTAAACTCATTTCATTCCTTGTAAAGGGGAGGTTTCTCTTGAGCCTTGAAAAAGAGGGAGGTTACTCTTTAGCCTAGGAAAAAGAGGGAGGTTACTCTTGAGCCTAGAAAAGAGAGAGGTTACTCTTGAGCCTAGAAAAGAGAGAGGTTTCTCTTGAGCCTTGAAAAGAGGGAGTGTAACAAATTCAAGGATAGTGAATTTGGGAAAATCCTTGGGAGCGTCTCAAGGTAGAGGACGTAGGCAAGGTTGCCGAACCTCTATAAATCACTTGTGTACATTTCTCTATCCTTTCTCTCTTTACTTTCTTGCAATTATATTTGTGTTTATTGCATTGAATTTATATTGTATAATTGCCTAGCTAAGAGAACTTAGAAAACACTCAAATAGGCTAGAGAATTTAGAAGAACCGAAAAACGGGCTTAAGGTTAGTGAAAAACCGATTCACCCCCCTCTCGGTATAGCCTATAGAGCACTATTTTATTAAAACTAAAGGATAACACATGATTACTATGGTACCGTTTTTTAACGGGTGTCGTAGGGGTGCTAATCCTTCCCCACGCGTAATCGTACTCCCGAACCTGATTTTTGTTTTCACATACCAAAATTGTCTTTTTAATAAAACTTAATTAATTTTGAGATTTTGTTAAAAAGATAAATATTTTTAGGTGGCCAATCACACCTTACAAAAAAGATTGGTGGCGACTCCCTTTCGTTTTTAATTGTTTTTTCAAAATCCTCGAGCGTAAAACCGTTACGACAGCCTGGCGACTCCACTGGGGACGCTTTTTGAGAGTCAAGCCATTCATTAATCATGTGTTTTCCAAAGTTTTAATTTAATAGACTTGATTGATATTTAAACTTAATTCACTCGGATTTTGAAAATAATTTGGTTTGCATTTGCATTTGATGTTATTTATTTCATGTTTTATATTTGTATATACTTGTTGTTAATAAATTGTTGAGGCATTTAGGATAGAGATAATAATTTAATTTGAGTTTGATGTGTTCCCTCATACACACACTTACACATGCATGTCATAACATGAGCCCTATACCCAGGTTTAGTCCTTCTTAGGAGGGAGTAGAGTACTTTTACTCTCGTGAGGTAATCACCTCTGCAATGGCAATTGAAATACTCCCACTCAAATTAAACCTTACTAGTCCAGTGTGGATGACCATAAGGTATAATTTGGGAACCTTTTGACCTTTCAGAGACCTAAATCAACATATAAAAGGCCCTAAGAAGCCGATGCTAGCTAGAGCCATGTCCGATTTTTGTAGAAATTACCTTGAAATTAGGACACATGAGGGAACATTTTACTACATTTTTTCATATCAAAACTCTATTGATTTTTCAAATTCATGCTCTCATAAAATCAAAAGATATTTGTTTTCAAATAAAATTTCACATTTTTACAATTTTATAGAATAAAACAAAGATCTATTCGGTTTCTCTTTTTTGTCAAAAATAACAAGAAAACATTCATTCATTCTTTAATAATATTTGAAAAATAACAATAATGTTTTTTTATTTTTTTTAAAACCAATGCATAGACCAAAAAAAAAGAAAGAGTAATTTTGATGAGAAAATAAAAGGTAAGTGCATTGTCACATTCCTTTAAAAATAGATTAAATAAAAAAGGGAAATTAAAGATAATAAATTGTGGTGTGAAAATAAGATTTTTTTTAAAAAAAAGAGAAAAGAGAAAATTTATTCTTTAAAAAAAAAGGGAGGAGAAATCATCAAAATCTAAAATGAAAAAAAAAAGAAAGGAAGAAAGAATTCATTGAATTTAAATGAGAAAAAATTTTTTTGATTCTTTTATTCTTGAATTTTAACATAGCGTATCTCATTACATTAATGCATTCAAATCACATAATAAGGAGAGTATTTGTCTTTTTGGATTAAAGAAAGTCAAAGATATGGGAGATCAATTAGAAAGCTAGACTATTTTGGAGAATAATTGAGAGGAATTTGGACATGATATACGGGAGATGAAAGGGGAAGCTAGCTAAGATTATGAAGATGCTTGAAAGTTTTGGAAGGACTAAAATGGTTCATTTTCAAGGGTCGTTGTCGTTTTTAGGACAATTACATGTTGAATCATTAGCAAGTGAAAACCGATTGACTTTTCGTGAAATGGTCAACCAAGAATCTACAATGCTTGATTTGTTTTTGAAAAACTTTGAATGTTGAGGGCATTAGAATAAGGGAAAGTTAGTAAGGAATTTTTGGATCTTGTAAACAATTCCGTGTGAATATGAATATTACAAGATTTTATATAGGTTTGCATTCACTTCATTCATGTGTGCATAACACGATTTTGACAAAAAATAATAAGGTTAATAATAATTGTTTCAAAAAAAAGAAGCAAAAAAAATGATCAAAGCAAAAAAAAAAACAATTTTCAGTTTATATTTTTTTTTCTCTTTTAATGAGTGACTTGTGATATTGTAAAATAATAACAAGATTAAAATTTCTTTTATATATAGATATACAATTTCAATACAATAAAAGCTTCACATTAGCATGGCAAGCATAACATCTAATTTTAGGTTGTGACAGATTTGGTGTAGATATAGCTCGATTATTGAAAAGCTTCGGAGATAGTCTTGGACCATGGAAGAGACTGAAACGAGTCGAATGGAAAGGATGGAAAAAGCTCAACAAGAGATGAGAGAGCAATTATCACGGATGGCAGGTTTGTTGGAGAAGCTGAACAATGGAAAAATGGGAGAACTAGCTACTCAAGAGGGGCATCAGTTACGAAATGCAGAGGATTCTCTTTGTCCAGTTAACATCAGCTCACGAGAAACCCGATCATCTCAAGAGCCACAAGCAATGCCCACCGAGGGTTATGTATGCCCTAATATGCCGTCTGCAGTCGACCCTAGTCAGTTTCAAGGGCGTGCAACTCCCGCGATGAACCCCCTCGAACCAATTCATGTTGCCAATTTCGATAGTCACAATGAGCAAGGGATGTCGCAAGTGAAAGAAGGCTTAAATTCTCGACAAAAGATAAAGCTTATAGAAGAAAGGCTTCGGATTGTTGAAGGAATGGATTTTCATGTATCTTTAGATGCAGCCAAATTATCTCTAGTACCTGGTGTGGTCATTCCTTTAAAGTTTAAAGCTCCAGAATTTGAGAAATATGATGGGACCACTTGTCCAAAGGCCCATATCACAATGTACTGTAGAAAAATGGCAGCGCATGTGCATAATGAATAGTTGTTGCTCCATGTTTTCCAAGATAGCCTTAAAGGATCTGCTGCTAGGTGGTATTCACAATTGGGCAAGGGTGATGTTCACTCATGGAAAGATTTGGCAAGGGCTTTTGTCGCCTAATATAAGCATATTGTGGATCTAGCCCCAGATCGTTTATCTTTGCAAACCATGGAGAAGAAAGCTACTGAAAGCTTTAGAATATGCCCAGAGATGGAAGAATGTTGCCACTCAGGTTCAGCCTCCCCTCACAGAAAAAGAGACTGCAACTCTGTTTCTTAGTACCCTCCAGGCACCATATTATGATAGAATGATTGCGAGTGTTACTAAGAATTTTGCTGACATGGTGTCCTCCGGAGAGATGATTGAGAATGCAATCAAGAGAGGCAAGATCAAGATAGGCGATATGGCTGATAACAGACTCGAAAGGATGGAAGAAGAAGTGCAAGCTGTGACATTTGAGGGGCAATTTCCCAGAAATTCCACTCCATATAATCCCTATTTGCCTCACCCATCGTGCCATCCAACCTCGAACAATGCTTCCTGTGATCCTTATCTTTATTCACCAATCCCACAGCCAGGATTCCAAGCAAACTCTTACCCTTCAACGGTAGCTCATGCGCCTATCTTTATACCTAGGCCAGTAGCTCAACATCCTCAACAATCAATAAACAACAGAAAAAGATCGAGAAGCAACCAAGGAAAAATTTTGATTCCAATCTCCGATCTTTTGCCTTTTTTGCTGAAAAACCAATATTTGGCCCCTATACCTTTGAGAACAGCACCAAACCCGTTGGCCAAGAGCTATGATCCGAATAGCAGATGTGACTATCAAATGGGGGCAATCGGGCATGCAACAGAAAAATGTAGACAGTTGAAGGAAAGGGTTGAAGAGCTCATCAATGGTGGAATCTTGACTCAAGAACTTATGGATCAATGGAAGTCCACTTTGATGCAAAGTTAGGTCATGATGAGACACTAGATTGGAAGAAACTGAAATGTCAAGATCTTAGAGTTTGTATTTTGTTGGAAAGTGCTTGTCATTTCCGTTGGCCTAGGTGACAAATGTATGAGCACAACCTTTTGTATAATTTATTTTCCAGTGGCATATGACAAGAATGTTTCTTTTCTTCACATTAATGATAAAAATGATTCCAAGAAAATTGGTGATTACTGTCAAAGATGAATGCATTATATCATTCTTGGATCACATCTCCATAAAATCTAAGTCAGTTGAAAGCCAAAAAGCAAAATTGGGGCATAAGATTTGAAAGTCCAATTTTGTTTTCACTTTGACCATGATAGGGCTTTATTGTTAATGATTTTCAAGAAATAACAGATTTGCAAAACTTTTTGAGAATTTCTTGGAAATCAATGACAATCTCAAAGATTCTGGATAATGGCGGTCAAATATGTGGCAAGATCATTTTGAAATACATTTCCATCTAAATTCTTGTACAAGTCCCAGACTCTTCAATCTTGTACTTCCAAGATGCCTTTCGCCCATGTTTTGGAGCAAAAAAGAAAAACCTAAAGTTGAGAATTTTCCACTGATGTCCATCTGTATAATACCTTAAGTTGCGCATCACCTCTTTCCTTAAATGAATTTTTGGTGTGTGAGGTCAAGCTTTGTCATATTAAAGTGTTGCATTACAAAAACAAAAAAAAAGAAAAAAATGAAATTTGTCTTGACACCATGCAAATATGATATTCAGATGATTTCAAAAGCTAAAAGAAAAACTTATCCTAAGAATTGCTTTTCGATGGAGGCATCTTAATTTGAAATGATGAATGGCCGTCTTTCACATCCCATTCATAAATATAAACATTATCCTGTTGCTACCCCTTTTGAGCCTGATAGTTTCTTTCATAATAAACCTCCTCCAAGGACCACCCTCCACACTGGGGGACATGTGCAGAAAGTATCTTTTCAAAGAAATAAATGATTAAGCTTTTTTTTTTCGATCAAATAAGATTTACTATGTTTTAGAAATCTTGGATATGAATCAATGAAAAAAGAAAAAAGAAAGAGAAAGGAGGAAGGGTACATGTGAAAGTACACAGAGAAAGATGCTTCAAAGGATGAATAGGATTTTGAAAAAAAAAGGGAAGAAAGAAAGAAAAGAAGAAGAGGAAGAAATACATGGAAAAGTATAAAGAGAAAATGTGCTTCTAAGTATGTAAATGATAGATGTCTATATGAGAAGAAATGATCCTTGGATTGATCACCTTCAAATACATTTTGGGCCTGTTTATCTATTCTTCCAGAACCCTGAACCATGGCCTACATTATGTACTTAAAAGTCCATTTTGATCAATTAGGGATGCTTCTATCGAAAAGCTCTTCTTTGGAAGATTCTCGCCATTCTTTGGTTTGAATGAAATTTGAATCCTTGAATGCATGGTAGAACAATCAATCAAAAAAATGCAAAAAAAAACAAAAAAAAAAGGAGAAAAGAAAACAAAAGAAAGAGCGCAGCTTTAGGGTGAAAACCCGAAAAGGGCAGTCTAGAGCAAATAATGAACTTTTCATGCAACCAAGTCATGCGGTGACATGAATTGAAAATATGGAAAAAGAGTCAACAAGCCTTTAGAAACTCTTGGGATATCCAAAGATTTTGATGTCACTTGATTGCTCGACATTTTTCTAAAAATTTTGAACCATTCTTCTTGTATATACTTTTCCTAAACAAAAAGGACCTCAGTCATTCATATCTCATCTTGGCATTTGAAGAACGCCATTATTCGAGAATTTAAGAGATTGTCAAATCAAGTTGTGAATATTTTGTTTCTTTTCTTATTCAAAGTTTTGTTGCCAAAAAACAAGAAAGGAAGAAAAGCAATGGTATTTTAAGAAAACCATTTTGAGCCAAGAAAGAAACCATTGTTTTTGGATAAGTGGCAAAATATTCCTCAAACAAAATATCCTGGTGCATCAAACTTTCAATTGTCCAGTTGAAGAGATCCGAGTAGGATATATGTCACTCATCTTGAAAAGTAATCGCTAATTTTTTTGAAAGAATTAAATATCACTTGTGAAATTTGGATTCAATTCCCTCTTGGAAAATAGTTATAGGAAAATTTTTCGTGCTTTTCGTCAAAAGGCTATGATGTGAGTACAAGAAATCTGCAAAAATAGGAAATAGAAATGAGCTTTCATGATCATGTTGGGGGCAAAGGAGACAAAAAAGGCAGATGATGTGCCTCTTTGGCAAGATAGGAAAGAGTTTTGAAGTTAGAAAATGTACAGGAATGAGTGCCATGCATTCATTCATACATACACAATATCATATATCATCAGCATTGAAAGTTTTTTTTTGTAAAATTTTGAGATTAAAACATGTTTTAAAGCTGAAGGCTCGACACCATCCAATTAAGAGTTTAAAGGTTATGCAACCTTTTCCAAGATTAAAAAAAAAAAAGGGGTCAAGTTTGCTCATGATAAAGAAAATTTCAAACCCAGTTTGACCAGTGCCATGTTTAATCAAGATTAAAGATTTATTTTCAGAAGATAAGCAAATTTCAAGTCCTCCGGACACAAATTCAAAAATCTTAAGTCCTCCAGGCACAAATTTCAACTCTTCAAGTATAATTCTAAGACCTTCGGGCAAGAATTTCGAACTTTTCAGAAAATTATAAGTCCTTCGGGCACAAATTTAAATTCTTCAGATAAAATTTTAATACCTCCAGTCATCAATTTTAAGCTTTAAAAATAAATTTCAAGTCCTTCGGGCATAAATTTCAAATTCTCAAATCCTCCGGGAAAAATTTCTAAGTCCTCTGGGCAAAATTTTTAAAGTTTCAATGCCTCTGCTGCAAGATGAGCACTTTTCAGAAAAGGAATTTAAGTCCTCCGGGCACAAATCATAAGACCTCCGGGCACCAATTCTAAGTCCTCCGGGTAAAATTTTTAAAGTTTCAATGCCTCTGCTGCAAGAGAAGCACTTTTCAGAAAAAGAATTTTAAGACCTTCGGGCATAAATCATAAGTCCTCCAGGCACCAATTCTAAGTCCTCCAGGCAAAATTTTTAAAGTTTCAATACCTCTGCTGCAAGAGGGTCACTTCCCAGAAAAGGAATTTAAGTCCTCCAGGCACAATTTCAAAGTCCTCCGGGCAAAATTTCAAAGTCCTCCAGGCAAAATTTTTAAGTTTCATTGCCTCTACTGCAAGAGGAGCACTTTCCAGAAAAGGAATTTAAGTCCTCCGGGCAAAAATTGTAAGTCCTCCGGGCAAAATCTCAAGTCCTCCGGGTAAAATTTTAAAGTTTCAATGCCTCTGCTGCAAGAGGTGCACTTTCCAGAAAAGGAATTTAAGTCCTCCGGTTTAAGACCTCTGGGAACAACTTTAAGTCCTCTGGGCACAAATCTAAAGTCTTCCGGGTAAAATTTTAAAGTTTCAATGCCTCTACTGCAAGAGGAGCACTTTCCAGAAAAGGAATTTAAGTCCTCCGGGCACAAATCTCAAGTCCTCCGGGCACAAATTGTAAGTCATCCGGGCAAAATCTCAAGTCCTCTGGGTAAAATTTTAAAGTTTCAATGCCTCTACTGCAAGAGGAGCACTTTCCAGAAAAGGAATTTAAGTCCTCCGTGCACAAATCTCAAGTCATTTGGGCACAAATTGTAAGTCCTCCAAGCAAAATCTCAAGTCCTTCGGGCAAAAATTTTAAAGTTTCAATGCCTCTGCTGCAAGAGTAGCACTTTCCAGAAAAGGAATTTAAGTCCTCCGGGCACACATTGTAATTCCTCTGGGCATAAATCTCAAGTCCTCCGGGCAAAATCTCAAGTTTTTCGGGCAAAAATTTTAAAGTTTCAATGCCTCTATTGCAAGAGGAGCACTTTCTAGAAAAGGAATTTAAGTCCTCTGGGCACAAATTGTAAGTCCTTCGGGCACAAATTGTAAGTCCTTCGGGCAAAATCTCAAGTCCTCCGGGTACAAATCTCAAGTCCTCCGGGTACAAATCTCAAGTCCTCCGGGTATAATTATAAGACCCCCGGGCAAAATTTCAAAGGCCTCCGGGCATAAAATATAAGTCCTCCAGGCAAAATTTTTAAGTTTCATTACCTCTGCTGCAAGAGGAGCGTGTTTTCAGGAAAGAATTAAAGTTTCATTGCCTTTGCTGCAAGAGCAGCATTTTCAGGAAAGAATTTAAAGTTTCATTGCCTCTGCTGCAAGAGGAGCTTTCTCAGAAAGAAATTTAAAGTTTCATTGCCTCTGCTGCAAGAGGAGCTTTCTCAGAAAGAAATTTAAAGTTTCATTGCCTCTGTTGCAAGAGGAGCACATTTCAAAATAAAAAAGAAAATAAAAAAATTTTAAAGTTTCATTGCCTCTGCTGCAAGAGGAACACACTTTCAAGAAAAAGAAAAATTTAAAGTTTCATTGCCTCTGCTACAAGAGGAGCAAATTTCAAAAAAAAAGAAGAAAAAGGACAGAAGGAATTTTAAAGTTTCACCGCCTCTGCTGCAAGAGGAGCACATTTCCAGAAAGGAATTTAAAGTTTCATTGCCTCTGCTGCAAGAGGGGCATCTTTTCAAGAAAAAAAAGAAGAAAAAGAGATTAGGTTATAAGCCAGACAAAATTAGTGTGTCTATTGTCTTTGCTCTATTCCTGATCCTTAGCAATGAGCAAAGAGGGGCAGCTGTTGACACCTAATTTTGTCCTATTTTTGTTATTATTATTATTATTATATATTTATTTTTATTTTTATTTTTATTATTTGGTTTGTTATTGTTTATATTATTGTTATTATTATATGTTATTATTATCATATTATATTACTATTATTACTATTTTTTCTATTTTTATTACTTTTATACATTATTATCATTTTTATTTTTTTTTTGTTGTTTTTTTTGTCCAATTTGTCAATCCAACCCCTGCCACCGCCAGTCACCCTTGCTAACAGCTCTCCCGAGGCTATCCATCAGCCGGCCAGCTACTCTGTCACCCATCCATCAA
This sequence comes from Heritiera fomes, assembly GCA_032173925.1. NCBI lineage: Eukaryota > Viridiplantae > Streptophyta > Magnoliopsida > Malvales > Malvaceae > Heritiera > Heritiera fomes. Next base: position 31,473,113 of record JAPDPM010000009.1, on the reverse strand, counting down.
CCGGCCAGCTACTCTATCACCCATCCATCAACCGGCCAGCTACTCTGCACCTCCACCATCACTCACAATACTCAAAAACATCTTGGAGATCACCATTTTAAGGGGGCGACCATTTTCATTTTTTTCTTCACTCTGTCTCACAAAAAAAAAAGACCCTTGACTAACCCACAACCGAGCCCCATTGCCTCTGCTAACCACCACCAGGGGATTCTCAGCTCACCAGCAAAAATCAGAGCATCATCTTCACCATCCTCGGCTCACCAAACCCCCATCACAGCAAACATCATCTAAACTACCCAGGCCCCCACCTCACCGAACCCGTCAGCAGCTTCATTCCTCACCATCACGACTGAGCCTGACCACCCTTAGCCTCACCTCGGCCTTTACTCACCAAAACCCAAACTACCCGTAACCCTTACCAAACCACAGAACTCGAGACCCCTTCAAAAACCTAGATCTAAGTCCCCACTTGCAAAAACACAAAAACAACAAACAAAACCAGCAACCAAACCACAATCATACCGTCAACCAAAAAAAACAAATAAAAAAAAGGGGAAAGTGAAAATGACTTCGGTGAAGTCAGATCCGTGGGGTTAAGGGCATTTTCGAAGAAAACTAAGCCTGGAACCGAAGAGAGGAGGTGGAGAGTTTTCAGAAAAGGGTTACTTTTTAGGCATCCGACCACTAGAGGCGGCGGTCGGCGGTGGCGCACGGCGGTCCGGCAGGGCTGACAATCGCCTGGCCGGAGAGCTTTGAGAGCTCTGAAGATTTTTTTTTGAAAGAGAAAAAAAATGAGTTAAAAAAAAGGGAGTAGTATTTATAGAAAAAAAAGAAAAAAAAAAGAGAAGATTCGCACGCGACCCTGGCCCCGAATCGAGATCCGTGCATCTGACCCGCCCGTGGGAGAAGGATCCGTACGTAGAACCGACCCGACCCGAGGATTCGCGCGCCCAACCCGACTCCACAGCTGCTTGCGACCCGCTTGCTGACCCGATCCGACCCCCGTTCTGCCCGTCTGTGACCTGCTCGGCCCAGCAGAATCCAGCCCACTCTAACTCCTTTTAGGCCTCTTCTTGGGCTGTCCAACTTGGGCCAATTTTAAAGGAAATTTGGGCTTTCTAAAACCCAAAATCTTTTAGGTATATTTCTTTTAATTTTAGTAACTTTGGTGTTTTATTATTATTATTACTGTTATTTTTATTGTTATGGTTGTTATTATTATTATTATTATTATTATTAATATTGTGTTTTATTTATTTATTTATTTATTATGATTATTATTATTATTATCATCTTAGGAAAATATGTGGATTATATATATGTTGAATAATAAATTTTGAAAGACACATGGTTAGTAGATATGTTATATAAATATAAATATATATATATATATATTTTACAAATATAAATAAAGGAAATATGAAAACTATATATTTTTCATTTATTATATTATTTAAAAATGTTAAAATTTAATTAAATAAAAGCCCGATGATGGGATGCTACGGAAGTCACAAGTAGTGATTCCTAACTGATCCCTAGGTGAGAAGAGTCGTACTAAATGTTGCCAAAAGTATTGGAATATTTAGTATGATTTTTCAATAATTTAATTTTTTGATTAAACATAAAAATAAATAATTTTTCTAAACGAAAATAGAAAAAAAGAAATTAATGATAAATTTTAAATTTAATTAAATAAAAGTCCGATGATGGGATGCTACGGAAGTCACAAGTAGTGATTCCTAGCTGATCCCTAGGTGAGAAGAGTCGTACTAAATGTTGCCAAAAGTATTGAAATATTTAGTATGATTTTTCAATAATTTAATTTTTTAATTAAACATAAAAATAAATAATTTTTTACAAAGAAAATGGAAAAGGGAAATTAATAATAAAATGTAAATTTAATTAAATGAATTCTGATGATGGGATGTTACAAAAGTCAAAAGTTGTGATTTCTAGCTGATCCCTAGGTGAGAAGAATTGTACTAAATGTTGCCAAAAGTATTGGAATATTTAGTATAATTTTTCAATAATTTAATTTTTCGTTAAAAATAAAAATAAACACGTTTTTAAAAGAAAATAAAAAAGGGAAATTAATAATAAAATTTAAATTTAATTAAATTTTGTCTGATGATGGGATGTTACGGAAGTCACAAGTAGTGATTCCTAATTGATCCCTAGGTGAGAAGAGTCGTACTAAATGTTGCCAAAAGTATTGGAATATTTAGTATGATTTTTCAATAATTTAAATTTTTAATAAAAATGAAAATGAATAAGTTTTTTTTAAAAAAACAAAGAAATATAAATAAATCAACAAATAAATAATGAAATTTAAAATTAAAATTCATTTGCATCATATATTATTTGTTTGCATCATATGCATTCATTTAATTTCCAAATAAACGTGAATCTGCCGAGGATGAGATTCTGTAGAAGTTACAAGTAGTGATTCTTAAGAAATCTCTAGGTGAGGAAAATTATTTCAAATGCTGCCAAAAGTGTTGGAGTATTCGATTTAATTATTCAATACAAAAGGATTCACATTCAATTTCAAAAAAATAAAATTTAGTTTTTTTTCTAAAAATTAAGGAAATGATTTTTGACAAATAATAAGAAAATGTTTTTTTTAAAAAAATGCAATAAAATAAGAATTATTTTTTGAATATCAATTCAATACCATTTTATTAAAACTAAAGGATAACACATGATTACTATGGTACCGTTTTTTAACGGGCGTCGTGGGGGTGTTAATCCTTCCCCACGCGTAACCGTACTTCCGAATCCGATTTTTGTTTTCGCAGACCAAAATTGTCTTTTTAATAAAACTTAATTAATTTTGAGATTTTGTTAAAAAGATAAATATTTTTAAGTGGCTAATCACATCTTACAAAAAAGATTGGTGGCGATTCCCTTTCATTTTTAAATGTTTTTTCAAAATCCTCGAGCTCAAAACCGTTACGACAAGGTTCACGGACCATAGTCTGAAACTAAAAACTCCAAATTAAATCAAGTTCACCTCACTAATCCAAGCACAAATCCTTTCATTCCGAATCCCAAACTCTTACCAGTCCCAAGTCCAAGTCATGGAGTAACCCAGTTGAAGGGGAAATAATAAGAATTCACAAAGCATTGAGTTAGGGCTACCCTAGAGGATTAGTACGACTACGACTTCGATAAAGATAAAATTAAAAAAATTATTAAAGGTAGAAGCTTTTTAATAAAAGGCTTAATAGCCAAATAAGCCCTCAACCTTTAGCCCAAAATGGAATTCAGCCCTCAACGTTTTATCGCATGAAATTCAGTCCACAAACTTTTATTTCAGCGGAAATAGACCAAATCTGTTAAATGACCTAACTGCCATTAGTTTTGTATACGTGGCATGCCACGTGGCAGCTAACTAAGTTATCCACGTCAGCTGCCACGTATGCAAAACTAACGGTAGTTAGTGTCATTTAACAGATTTTGACTTAATTGCATAATTGTAAAAGGTTGAGGGTTTATTTCCATTGAAATAAAAGTTTATGGACTGAATTTCATGCGATAAAATGTTGAGGGCTGAATTCCATTTTGGGCTAAAGGTTGAAGACTTATTTAGCTATTAAGCCTTAATAAAATAATAAAAAAAATTAACACTAAGTGTAAAATTGTAATTTACCTTTCAATTTTTTTTTTCAATAAATTTTATCATACTGATGAACCATACGGGTTTTTAATCTTTCGATCATATATCAAAGAAATTTCAATAAGTTGAAAATGAGAGAATATATGATCTGGAAAGTAGCCCACTTAAGAGCAAAGCAAAGCGAACCATTACTTGTGAGTCATGGGAGAAAATTATAGAAGCGTTTCAATTATAAAATGTTGAAAAAGAAAGATAGGAGTGCAAATGAAAGTGATGTTAAAATTCTCGTTAAGAATTTGTCTGATCTTAAAATAAAAGTGAAGCTAAACACATTTCAAAAAATGGATAATTTCACATATTTCATTTATTTGCAAAAAGAAAAAGCAGATTGGTCCGCATTAGGATCAAATCGAACTTCTTGTCTGCGCGAACCAAACCTTATGTGGTTCACTGTTCTCTGCTTGCTGTAGGTCCTACATTGTAGCAGGTTATAGTCTGCTTTTATTGGATGAAACTAACATAGCATATTGTAGACACCATTTTTGTTCGGATTTTTTTAAATATTTTTAATTAATTAATTTTTATATATTTATTATTATTATTTATTATTTTTAATTTAGATTTAGAAAAAAATTTTGGATTTTGGATTTTTATTTTTATTTTTATAAAATATAATGAAATGGAAGGAAATTGGAATTAATTTTGATAGAAAAATATAATTAAATAAGACTATTAAAGATTGAAAATTAAATTTTGTGAAAAGAAAAATAAGAATTAATATAGGATTGAAGATCCGATTTTCGAAATCTAAAAAAATTTTTCCTAAAAAATTTATTCTTAATTTTTATGTATTACTAAAAATAAAAAAATAAAAAGAAAACTTAGGTCTATTTAAACAACATACAAAAAATACACAAAAAGGGGGGGGAGGGGAGGAGGGGGGGTGACGAGAAGAAAGGATCGGAATATCATCATCACCATCACTGCCCAGCTCACAACATCATCATTATCTTCGCCTGCACCCCTGCCAAGCCATTCGCAATCACCGCCGTTAACCACCCTAAACTAACTTTGAGCTACCTGCCTATCATCTCATACTCCACCTTTTTTTTGAAGACTTTATCCCCCCTTGTTTTGCATCATCTTCCTCACTTCATCACTACCAACGCTACCTAGTCATCACTCCTCACTGTAAGCTGCTGTCGGTCCTGCCAAGAAGTCCTTGCCGTCCTGTTCTACTAACTTGCTGCTGTCCCGTAACCACTGCATCCCAGCTCCTGCATTGTCGTCGATTGCTCCAGCCGCCCACGTTCTGCACCACCAAGCCGAAGCAAGCTCCTACACTGCCTCATTGCCATCGCTAGCTGTATCAGCTACTGCTCCTGTCTCAAACCACTACAAGTTGCCGTCTTGAAGCTGCTGCGTGAACAAGAAACCATTGCTACGAGACTGAGACAGAAAGGAAAGAAAGAATTAATAAGGAAATATGAAGTAAATATTAAAGGTAAATAAAACTGTAGCTGCTAATATCATATTAATGGAAGGCATTTGAAGTTTATTTTCCTATTCCTTTACATCCACGTGTCTTTAGTTTCTTTTAATATTTTATTAATTAATCATGATGGTTTGCATTATTTGAAGTTGATAGATAATTTATTTATGCAATTTATTATTTTAGTTTATTCATTTTGATTTACCAATTTATATGTTGTTCATTTTAGAAATAGACTTATTAATAAAATTTAGTTGTAGGTGAAAGCTTAAAATTATGTATAATTAATAAAAAAATAAGAATAAATAAATATTTACCGATGATGACATTTTGAGAAAGTTAATTGGGACATCTTAAAAATATCTAGGTGAGAAAATTCTTTCTTAAGTTGAGCCAAATTGATGGAATACTTTTGAAAAAATTTTAAATAAATTATAATCCATGTTTATTCTTAGTAAATTAAATATAAATAAAATATAAATGAATATAGATAAATAAATATAAATACGAGAACATAAATTAGATGAAAAATTAAATAAATAGAATGAAATAGCTTAGATTGAAAATAATTAGTAATTAATAAGATTAGATAATAAAGGAATAAATATGAGTTATACCAAGGATGAAATTCTAAGAAAGTCAATCGAGACTCCTTGAAAATTTTTAGGTGAGATGATTTTTTCTTAAGTTGTGCCAAATTGATGGGAATACTTTTGAAAGAATTTTCAATAAAATATAATTCATGTTTATTAAATAAATATAAATAATTGAAATAAATAAAATAAACATAAATTAGATCAAGATTAAAAGTAAAGAAATTTAAATAAAATTAGATAAGTAAATAAATAAATGAAATAAATAGCTTAGAATAAAAATTATAAGAAATAAAATTAGTTAGATAAAGGAGTAAATGCGGATTATGCCAATGATGAAATTTCAAGAAAGTCAATCGTGACTCTTTGAAATTTTCTAGGTATAAAGAGTTCTTTTAAGCTAAGCCAAATTGATGGGATGCCTTTAAGAAAATCTTTAATAAATCATGATTCATATTTATTCTCTAAATAAATAAAATAAATAAATAAATAAAACATATAGATAAGGATAATGTAAAATAAGATTTAGAATATATAAAAATTAATATGGAGTCAATATTAGAGCCAAATTTAAAATATATATAATCATAGTTTCATAAAATATTTCATTGATCTAACGATGGAATTCAAGAAAATCAATCAAGACTCCTTGAAAATCTTGAGATGAGGGAGATTTATAAGATTGGAGCCAAATTGATAGAAAAATCTTAAAAATATTCCCAATATATAAGCATATCGAAATTAATATAAACACAAGAAAAATTGTAAAGATAACCTAAAACTAGTTGGTACCATTTTAGGATGGGCATTGTGGGGGTGTTAATTCTTCCCTACACGTAATCGAACTCTCGAACCTTAGTGTCTTTGAACGTAGATCAAGCCTTATTCTTAATTTAAATAGGTGACCAATTACACCTAAGTAGAATGGTTGGTGGCGACTCCTGTAATTTTAGTGTCAGGCTATTAGATTTTTTCTAAAACTTAATATGTTATGACACATACACTGATATGATTTTCCTATATATTTCATGACAAATTCTTTCTGATGAGAAAAATGAAATAATTTATAAAACATTTATAAATTAATTAAAATCAATCAGTAAAGTGTTCTATCTCTAGGATGAAAAAGGTTTTCATCACATTGAAACTCTACTGTTGTTTCAGGACATTGGACACTGATCGTAAGCATGCTTATATTGATCAAGTTCTTTCTCGAGCGTCTCAATTATCTGATCCTTTCGACCAATGGTCTCCGAGAGCCTTGAATTCTCTTCTCGAAGAGCCTCAAACTGGCAAACTATCTTTTCAATCTGTGCTTCAATGGCCTCACCACTCAACTCGAAAGCACTTTCCACCACCCTTACAACCCGCCACAAGCTCACAATTACAAGCAAACCTCCTCCTTTCCTCTCCATAAATGCTTCCAAAAGCAACGCCCCAACGATAACTACGCCATCAACAACATAGCCCGGCCGTCTGAAGAAGGCACCGCCAAGCCCTACAGCTAAAGCCACTGACTTAGCAGAAAGCAATGCCAGAATCGAAATTCCTACCCAATGGTACCAAGATTTTTTTATGTTATCGTTGCTAGCACTGTTCTTGGATGAACAGGAAAGCAAACTTGAGGATAGTTCAAGAATGGTGAGGATTAGGTCTAAAAGAAGCAATGATAAAGCAATTATCCGAAGTTGGGTCGATTCTAGGAATTTGGCCAGGTGATTTCTCCACGGTGCTTTGCTTGATGATGATGATTCTTGTTCCCACCTTGGGTGAAAAAACTGTTGCCATCTCTGCCTTTTGTTCCAGCTTTTGATGAGATTTTGGATTGATATTTCGACAGATTCAATGGAGACAGATTGATGAGAGGAGCCGTTGGTGCAATTAGTTGGGTTCATTTCTTAGAATTCAAGTGTTGGGAATACATACTAACATACATATAATTATATATTTGGTGGAATCTAGGCTTGTATCAAAGGCACGTGAAAGGCAAGTAAGCTTTCGAAGAATTGCATGCTTTGGGATCACGTTGATTGTCACTTTACTGTTATTGATTTCGTCATTGAAGATAAAGCTTCAAGTAACGTCCGACTGCCAAAACCGCAAAAGTATAGGCGGCTGCTATCCTTTGCCATCAACATTGCCGCCTGCGCCTCGTCATGACTCCATCGAAAGCCCAAATGGCACCCGAAATCTTACTAGAAAGATGCGTCAAGTATTGTAAAGCTACACATATTCTAATTAAGCTTTGAATAGTCACTACCAACCTATCGAATTTCTCAACATTGCATTGCATATGCCCGTTTGAATTTATATGCAACTGTTCAAGATAATTTTTTTTCTTTGTACCTCGTAAAAGTTTCATTAAATTTTAAACGTGAATAAAAAGATAAATAAGAGAGCAACCTCTCTTCATAAATAAAATTGAGATTTGTGATCCCAGGCAAGATCAGTTTAGAATCATGCGATCCATTTCTATCATATAAGAGGGTAGGGCTGTTGTATGAAATATACTTCTAAGTGATTGTCCCATAGATCTTTATATCTATTTATATGAAAAAAAAATCATGTAATGAAGAGGATTCTTAGTTGTACGAGTGGCACTTTGAGTTTGAAATGAACATGAACTATTTTAAAGTAATCTTAATCTTCAAACTTGATTGAGTGACTAAGAAAAAATTATGATATATTTTAAGATTTAAATTCAAGTTTAAGTGATCTTAATCTTCATCTTCAATTATATAATAAAAAAACAAAATAAAAAAAAACAGTTTGAAAGAACAATTGAAATTTCCACCGATTGAATAAAGTGTAGTATAGAAATTTCGCATAGTAAGGATTCAGATGTGGCTAAAAGAAATATTGTGACTATTACTTGTCCATAAAACATGTAGAATTGATATAGTGTTTCTGTTATGTAAATATATGTCGTTTGATTAGTTTAATATTTGCTTCTCCTACATTTAATTTGTATTCAAACAATCTAACAATCTTTCTCTTGGGTTTTTAGGTTCCTATGTGGAAAATCCCATGTTTTTGGACCACATCGACTTGATATTTAAAGCCCATTTTTAAACCTTATCACCAAAGCCTTAGGAAATGAAACGGTGGTGTTTTGATTGCCTCCATTTTGATTGAAATAAAACAAAAAAGACAAGTGGTTGTTTGCGTGTGCAAAACAGAAATGGGAGAGAGAAAGACGTGAAAAGTGTAAAAAATTCCGGGGCAGTTTTCATCAAACCAGACGTTCATCAGTGGTCTGATTGAGTTGATTTTTCATAGTGGGAAGAGGACACGTTGATACCGATATTGGTCAGTCGGGTCGTCCATACAATTGCTGTACCTTACGAATTTGGGGTTGGAAGAATACCCTTGTTGTGGTGCAATTCTCAACTTTTTTCTCTTTATTCTTAGTGATTTTTGTTGATAATCGAAAATGGAGTTGTGTATTTATTGTGAAAGCTAACAACTTTGTGTCTGTATCCACACTTGATCATAGTAAAGATTATGAGTTGACTTTTAAATCCTGTAGTTTTTATCTTCGATTTGAAGGAATTTTTCACGTAAAATTGATTCTCTTGTGCTTGTTGTTTGTGATTGATTTTAGGCTGATCATACTTACAGGAAATTATATTGTTTGCATTACATTATGATATCATAGTCGCATGTTTCATTAATTGAGAGAGAAAGACCCTTCGGTTGTGCTTCCACAATTTTTCTATTGGCTCAATTTCCGCCTAACAAACTGGTATTAAAAAAAGGTTAGTAGTTCTTAAACTAGGGGTATTAGCACAAGTAAAATCTAAAAGTGATAAGGAATGACATGTTAAGCAAGTTTGTCATTTAAAAAATTGTCTAACTTTTATACTTACTAGAATGGCATCCGCGCGATGCTGCGAGATGATATTTATTTTTTTTGTTATCATTTTATATGTTTAAATGTACAAACATATAAAATTATTGAATGCTAAGGCACCTTAAATGGGAAATTTTAAATTCTATTGTATGATAGGCTTGTTTTGGTAGGTTTTTTCACTAAAAAAATGTTCATTGAGTTGGATGAGATAATAAGAGCGAATTGATATACATTTGTATGTCTGAAATTAAATGAAGAAATTAAAAATAGAAATAAATCAATCTTACAAAAAGGAAAAGATTAGTCAAGTAAATAGAGAATTGCTTGCATTAATGAAATTGACAACAAAATATATGTGCAACTTTCATGACGCTTGAGAATGCAAGATAGAAGGCAGACTAGGTAGTTGGTTATTGGCCATCAAACTCATAGTCCAGAAAACAGGGGACTTCCTAATAGAACGCATTGGACTATATTTTACAGGACTGTTAAATTGTGCTTAGCTACCTGTCAAGAATAATATTCTCATTGCAATATACTTAGTTTACAAATAAATCCAAGATAGTTAAATCATATGCATAAAAATGATAGAATATTATATAAAATAGAATGTGGCTGAGTAAGAGAATAAGATTAATCAGTACAAATGATATCATAATTCAAGCAAACAGAAAGTTAAAAGAAACAAATAAAATAATTAGGCAGCACTCTGATTTAAAGCTGAAACATAATAAAAAATTTTACCAATTTTTTCTCCACTATAGGGATGACAACTTTAGATAGTTGTTGCTTTTGACTATGCTGTTCAAATTTACAACAATCACAACTGTTATATGCTCAGGCTTCTCCAATTCAAGATTCGATGAATCTTGGTTTTCCCTAATTGTATCCATATTCTTATCTTTACTATCTTTTGCTTTTATTTCTTTCTTCACAACCTTTTCTTCATCCTTGGCCAAAGTCTATATAGTTTGCATCATTATGAGAAATAAAAATTTTAGTCCACCAAAAAAAAAAAGCAAGAAATCAATAGAGTTAAATGGTGCCTATGGACTCTGTCTCCAAAACTTTGTGTTTAGGATCCAATGTGATATCCACAGGGCAATCCTTTCCGGAGATGATGTCATAGGAGCTGTTGGATAATGGAGCGAGGGGAGACTACTTCTCACTCTTTTTCTTCAATAATTCGGGCAGTGAAATACCAATAGAATAAGTCCAATCTATTCTGAATTTTCAACAGGGGGTTTGGCTTTTTCTTCACCCTTTTTCAGTTTAATGTGTTTCTATACTCCATCTTTCTACCTCTTATTCTCACCATTAACAATTTGGTTCTTTTTATATAAATTACTATTATTAAGCTCGTACCTATAAGAGATGGATATCACTCAAATTCACCATAAACAAATAAAAACATGGAATTCAAGTGGAAACTAAACACAAAAAATAGAAATTGAATCTTATATTAACTTAAGCCAAATACATCAAGTCACCAAAGAAATTTACACAACAATCAAGACCAAGGTATCTACATTAATTCTTTCCAACTTGCAAAAATCTGTATGCTTGCATTCAGATTTGTGTCATTGAACAACCGCAAATATGCATTCAGTGAGTATAAAGGCAATCCGATCAAATGCTTTGAAAATGTTGGGAATCATGAAAGCTGGAGATGACAGGAGCTGGGTAGAGATTAATTTTGGATAAAAACTTTGATGGGTACTTCGAAATATAAGAATTTCGATTTTGTACTTGAGAATGATGAACTAATTTCCGAAGCGGACACTTGGCGAAAATGATGAATCTGAAATTTTCTCTCGTTTTGTCAGCGAGCATCAATCTCAAGTTTTTTTTTCTTCAAAACCTACATTACCAACGAAAAGAAAAAAAACCCAACTTAGAAAGTGCGTCCAAATAAAACATTACTGACTTCTAATATAGGTAAAGCAAAATCAGAATACATCCCCAATAAATCAAATAATAATAAGTGAAATAAAAATAAAGAATAAATGAAAAGATGATAAACATACAACCAAGCACATAATCAAGCCACTACAAAAAGAAAAAAAAACCATCTCAAGCAGGTTCTCCCTCTTGATCTCTAATCAGACATCATGAAGTAATCTACATACAAAAAAGAAGGGGGCACCAGCTTCAAGCCCATTGTTGGCTCTATCAAGATTTGTTTTGTTTTACCTTCAAAGGATGGACCGATTGGTTCGGCTTGGTGAAGATCAAAAGGAGAAAGAAGAAGAACAAATAGGAAGGAAAAAAAAAATAGTGAAATGGAAACTCAAGATATCTGAAGCAAGAAGAAGAAAAAATCCCGACATTTGAAGCAAGTAAAAAGGGTACAAAGTCGAAAACCAGAGAATGGCTGCAGAGTATTTAAAGAGGGGTCAGCAGAAGGAACAGTGGAGAAGAAAAGCACGCATAACTAAAGTGAAAGATAACAACAGTAGGCAAAATAACTATTTTACACACAAAAGAAAGATAAGAGGACAAAAGATGAAGGGCAATAAATGGCAAAACAGTGGCAAAAAACGTGGCATAATTAGGGAGCTAGAATCTCTACAACTTTTATATAATAGATATTTTATTCCATTGACTAAATATCATGTCGTCATTATTATTTTACTATTTTAAAAGTATTTAAACAATCAGACGGCTAACCTAACCAACGGATATGGAAAGACCAAAAAATATGTTTCTTGCATTGAATTTTTTGTTTGTTGTCTAAACTAATTGCAGTTTGTTATCTTCGTACGAGGTTGGTGCAAAACATAAAACTATAGTAATTAAAGAAAGGTCATTCAGTGGATTTAAAATGTTGATTGATGACATCTGAAAAGTCGATGTGCTACAACATGAAAGATGTTTTTAAATAATAAATATAAGATAATTATTTCATATATTATTAATAGAGTTTTTTTACAAGTGAAATTTATGATACATATTTTATTTTATTTATTATTTATTTTTTAATAATTTATAATATATTTGTTATAATTTTAACATCATTTATGAAATAAAAAATTTTATTTACAGTGTATATAATAATTATTTATAAATATATACTTGACAAAAAATAATAATAAGTATATAAATTAGAATTAGTTTACTTTTTAAAAATTAATTTTTATTTCGTAATAATTATTTTCAAAATTAAAAGCATAATGAAAAACAAATTAAATTACTTACATAATCAGATTTAAAACAAAAATACTTCAATATCAAGTGAAAAAAGTGAAGTATTCAAATTGAATTCAAAACAATAAATATAAATTAAAACAAAAAAAGAAAGTTAAAAAAATTTATGTCATCTGTTAAACCAAAGCATAAGCCCTTACGTCATGTGTTTCCATTTTTCCTGTTCATTACATCTCTCCTGACCTTTCCACCCACTATTTAAACAGTAAAACACCTATCTCAACACCACAAATCGAGCTATCTTAGTTCTTCACACTCCATCATCAGTGAAACATGGCAATTGCGAACGTTGGGAGGATCAAGCTGGGTTCTCAAGGCCTGGAAGTCTCAGCTCAAGGCCTTGGATGCGTGGGGATGTCGGGTTTCTACGGTCCTCCGAAGCCTGAAGCTGACATGATTGCTCTAATCCATCATGCTATCAACTCTGGGGTTACCTTTCTTGATACCTCTGATGCTTATGGCCCCCATACCAATGAAATTCTCCTTGGAAAGGCCTTGAAAGGCGTCAGAGACAGGGTTGAATTGGCCACTAAGTTCGGCATAGATTATACTGGTGGCAAGATGGAAATCCGTGGTGACCCCGCCTATGTCAGGGCGGCCTGTGAAGGTAGCTTGAAGCGTCTGGGTGTTGATTGTATTGATCTTTATTATCAGCATCGGGTTGATACCAGGGTTCCCATAGAAGTCACGGTTTGTTTTTTCTTTTGACTTTTATGCCGTTGCTTCTTTCTTGTTATGAACTCGTTAAGGAATTGGAATTCTTGATCCTTGTATTGATTGTTGCTTGTTTTTTTACCCAGATTGGAGAACTTAGGAAACTAGTTGAAGAAGGTAAAGTAAAGTATATAGGTTTATCTGAGGCTTCTGCTTCCACCATTAGGAGGGCGCATGCTGTTCATCCAATAACTGCTGTGCAGTTGGAATGGTCCTTGTGGTCCAGAGATGTTGAGGCAGACATCATTCCTACTTGCAGGTTATTTACCCTTAAGATTAATATTTTTTTTTTCATGAAATTTACTGATTTGGAATTCTTATTTTTTGGATGTGGTTCCTTTTAATTGTTTAGGGAACTTGGAATTGGGATTGTTGCTTACAGTCCTCTGGGGAGAGGATTCCTTTCATCAGGGCCTAAAATAGTGGAAACTTTGACCAATGATGACTTCAGAAAGGTTTGTAGCGATTTTTCACAATTGGATTCTTATTCATAAGAAACGATTATATAGTTTTATAGATTTTCAATTCTAGCGTAAGAAAGCATAGGAGGTAGCTGACATGACAAGAGTTTTACATCTTGAGAGCTAAATAATTGTTATGCTTAAGTTGTTCTATAACATTTCTAGCTTACTCTAGTGAAAACCACCCAACTTTGGTCTCCAAGTGCATATGCAAGCAATCTTGTTCTTTCTAATTTAGTGGAACTCTCGTGTGAAATTGGTTTTAATTAGACGTTGATGTCTACTATATGAAAAAATTATTGATGAAAATGTGATTGAATTCATTCAATCAAGTCAGTACACTAAGTCTCATATTTATAGAGACTGATGGTGTATACAAAAGTGAGTGGGAAAATTAAAATAGGAAAAATAAGCGGGAAAAGAAGTTATAACCAACTATCAAAAAAAAACTTTCTAGAATCATTAGACATCAACTAAGCACTCCGTTCAGCTCATTTCCAGCTCAGCCATTAGCATGGTTTCCTTGCTTATCTGCTACTGACTCAATCCCTTTGCTTGTATGATGTTGTCCAACTTCAACTTCAGAGGCTTGTGTAACCTCTATTAAGTGCATATATCATCCAACTGTGCAGTATGCGCGGTAAGAGTGGACTAGTTAAGAGTTGAAGTTTGAGAATGTTCATAACGTTTTTCCCTTTATTGACAATACTCCGCTACCATTGTCTAGTGAAATAATATGCAGGCATGTTAAGCTTCAAATTACCCCCTTTAGAATTCTGTATCAGACTTACCTAGTGATGTATAAAATAGGTAATGAGAATTATCCTAATTTTAAGAAGCTAGTGACTGAACTCTGGATACAAGAAAGGAACTGTATGGCTAATTGTTTGTTTTAAAATTAGTACCCCATTGAAATCTTTCTGAAATAGGCATTTAGCCTCCTATATAAATCAAATTTGAGGATAAAGGATCTTTTCTGTATTTGGGCAATTAAAAAGGTCCATTTTGACAACCAATGATGGTATGAATTGCCACACTTTTTAAAATGTCTTGAATCCTAAATCTGTATTATTTGCAGAAAGAAATGGTCTGCTGCAGATTGTTGTTATTGTTGCTGTTGTTTTTTTATGAAAATCATGTGAATGGAATTTTCAATTGTCACAGTATTTACCAAGGTTTCAACCTGAAAACCTGGAGCACAACAAACGCCTCTATGAGCGAGTTAATGAGATAGCAACAAAGAAGGGGTGCACCCCATCACAGGTGGCATTGGCCTGGGTCCATCACCAAGGGAATGATGTCTGTCCCATTCCTGGAACCACCAAAGTTGAAAACTTCAACCAGAACATCGGAGCTTTGTCCATAAAATTAACACCTGCGGAGATGTCTGAGCTAGAATCCATTGCTTCAGCAGATGCCGTGAAGGGAGACAGATATGGTGGAACTATTGTTACCTACCATGAATCTGAAACTCCTCCCCTGTCTTCATGGAAACCTTAAGGATGAGACAAGCTACCATATTAATACAATCTTCACGATGAGTTATGGACTTAAATGTAATGCATTGGAGGGATGTTTTACAATCATAATGAGTCTATTTTGATATCAGAGAATAATTGTTCCACCAGAAGTATCGATAGGTATTCGGGTGACAGATTGCAAACTTGGTAGCAGCTGTCTGAGTTTGTCATGTTGAGATTGTGTATTCCATGGTAATGAAACAAACGTTTTTCTAATGAGATGAGCTTCGAGTTGCATGGTAATGTTGATGCGTGTGTGTGTGTTTTTTAATCTCGAACCTTGTCTCTGTAGTTTGGCAATATGTCAGCTTGACATCATTCACAGCCTTAACCTCTCCAAAGAAATTTTCTAAAGAAAATGGACAATTATGTCGATTCGTTGGGGTTGGAAGTGCCTGTGGAAGGGCTATGGACGGTGGTATTAAAGAGTAATAAAGAAGAGCAAGAATAATTTTAGACTTAATACTCAATTATACCTTCAACATTTATCATAAAATGAAATTAAACCTTCAATGTTTAATTGCATGAAAATCAATTTATTTAATTTTATTTTAAGCAATTAAAACTTGAACGTTTCAATATAACTTAATTAAATACGTTTCCATTAACGTCTTTTAACTACTGTTAAGTTTTAATTGTTGTGCAAAGGTAATAGTAATTAAAGGATTTAATGTAAATGTAATTAATTTTGTTATTTTGATTTTACTCAAAAAAAAAGTTAATTATGTAATTTTGAAACTTTTGAGTTTTAATTACTTAAAATAAAATTTAATGGACTGATTTTTATGTAATTAATTTTTGTGGGTTTAATTTTATTTTATGATAAACGTTAATGGCACATGTAAGTATTATGCTATAATTTTATTTGACTTTTCAACCAAGATGTTATTTGAGACAGCGAATGGTATATAACTAAAATACTGTTTATGGATGGAAGGAGTAGAGTTTTAATAGTTGGGTTGAATCACGTTTAAAAATCTTAAACCAAGCCTAACTTTAAAACTGGATGAAGTTGGAAACCCTTGTATAAGATCCAACAATTCATGTAAATATTTTGTGCTTATATTGTATTAAATTGTATTTTTACAATGAAAACATAAAAATTATTGTGTCAAAATTTATTTCGACACGTCAAAGATAAAATATATATTTTTTAAATTTTTTGTCAAATTCATATATGATTTCGTCAAACTTTAATCATAGCATTTTTTGTTTTTTTTTCTTGTTTATGATTATCATTTTTTAGATAAATGGTATTTTATTTATTCAAAAAAGCACGAAAACCAGATTCCTGTCAAAATATACTAAAAAAAGAGTTGTGTAACTGTTAGTTAATCTTTATTATGCAAATAAACCTTAATTTTGTATAATCTTAATTAACTTGTGTTCTTAATTGTATTTTTTTTGATAAAAAGAAAGATAAGAATAGTGGTTTTCGTGAAAAGCAACTTACATTTTCACATCTCTATAAATATAAATGGCAATTATTGTTACACATTACCATCAAGTGTAACCCTTTAAATTTTGCCAATATATTATCTCTTAACATTCTATTAGTAATGATAATTATTGGTAAGTGAGAACCGAATAATCTCTTTTCATTGGACCAAAGAGTCACATGAGTCACATGAGCCATTAAAATATCTAACATTTCTTTCACTTGGCTCATATGAGGTTACTTAACTCTAGGATTTAATATTATAACATAATGCACAAATCATAAATCACTATTAAGTATAACATAATGCACAAATCATAAATCACTCTAGGATTTAATATTATAACAACTGTATACGGGGCATCATAACTGCAAACCGTAATAAACTCTCCTTATAAAACACAAATCTCATTATAATCGCACACCATCCAAATTTTTCATTTTTAGATCACGTTACTACCTTTTAAATTCACAGAAATTGCAATTTCTGATTCATCTAAGCCTCCTTTACCCTTTTTGAACTTCAATTTTTTAAAAACACTTGTGGATAACCCTAAATCCTATTTTACTATCTGCCGCTGCAGCTTTGGAAAATTCTTTGTTCTGCCTAGATCAGATTCATCTAAGCATCATCTTCTCCTTTTCAATCTTAGTTTTTTTACTTAAACACAATTAATTTAATTTTTGGCCTGTTTTATTGATTTTTTTTATTTACTTTTTCTATTATATGATTTTTTGATTTTGTTCATATTGTCTTTGTTATCAAACATTGTTTTGTACCAGACATAGAGTTTCACATATGGTTTGTGTAACTATATGTGTACATAGCAAAGAAAAATCGAATTGATGGTGCAAGGTGCGAATTAGGCGAGACAAGGGGTTTTCATGCAGCTTCCATGCAAGGAGAATGACAGAAATGATGCCATGGGCGATGTGGCCGAGTGTGTATAGTTTGGTGATGGACAGGGGCGGCAAGGTGGCTCTTGCGTATGCTATCCCTACTTTTGTGTTTTGGTTAGATCTTTAACGTGCTTCGTTCTTTACTGTTTTAATTATCATGCACTAATTTTAATTTTTGTATCATTGTTAACAAATTGTTAAATCATGTGTAGATTGTATTTGGTGAAACCGAGCATATGCAAGGCACTTCCGGTAACTAGTTGTCTTTGTTGGGAAGGGGACATAGGAGAACCAATGGACGTTTCAAAATAGACAGGGTTTTCCATCTAGGCTATTGCACTGAAACAGTAGCAAAATTGCATGCTGTTAAACATGGGCTGAAACGGGCTTATTGATCCCTGAGCTATTAGAGCTGATTATGTGATATTTATTTCATACTTTTTAATTCCCATTGTAACAAAAAAATAAATATATTTTTAAGTTATTAATGTTAATTTTTTTTTGTTGAATTGTCTTTATTTAGTATTGAAATTGTATTGAATTTTAAATTTTATTGAAATTTATTTAAATTATCATTTTTCTAATGTTAAAAATATTGTAGTGAAAAAATTATTTGTAGGAACTATAATTGCTGTTATAAAAAATTTATTTAAATTAGAATGACAAAATTTTTGTTTTTTGTACATTTGACAAAATTATTGTTTTGTACATTTTTAGCAACAACTATACTTGTTATTAAAAAAAATTACAAACAACAAAATTATTGTTTTGCACATTTTTAAGTAATGACTATAATCGTTATTAAAAAAATTAGAAATGACAAATTATTGTTTCGTTTTAGCAACAACTACAATCGTTGCTAAAAAATTAGTAACAACAAAATTATTGTTTTGTTAATTATTTAGTAACGTCTATAATCGTTGTTTAAAAAATTAGAAACGACAAAATTATTGTTTCATTAATTATTTAGTAACTACTATAATCGTTGTTAAAAAAATTAAAAACGAGAAAATTATTGTTTCATTAATTATTTAGTAACGATTATAATCGTTGTTAAAAAAATTAGAAACAACATATTTATGGTTGTCTAATTATTTTTTAGCAACAACTATAGTCGTTGTAAATAAAATTAGAAGCGATAAAATTGTCGTTTTGTATTAATTTTTCACAAAAACAAATAGTCGTTGCAAAACTATCTTTTGCAACAATAAAAATATCATTGCTAAATAGGATTTGCAACCAATGTTTAGTCGTTGCTAAAACAAAATTTAATTAGAAATGATAAAAGTTATTACAATAAGTACTTTTTATTGTAACTATAAAAGTCGTTGTGTATACTTTTAGCATCGAAATTAAACACAACGACCTTGCAACGACTTTTAGTTGTTACGATAATGCTTTAGTAACGACAAATACGTGTTTAGCAACGATTTTAATCGTTGCAAAAACCCCTTTTTCTAGTAGTGGATCATAGCAGTTTAATGTCATTAATTCGACATAATCTATTCTATGAATCACAACATTAGAACTTACTCATAGTTAGCGTTATAAGAGATATCATAATGAATTAATGATCCAACAATAATATCTTTATCAAAGATAAATCTTGTTAATATTCATGTAATTCAATCATGTATACAAATAAGCTTTTGAGTTAACTTAATCCCATAAACTTTCACAAGAAGACAAAGTGTGACTCTATTTAGTATAACAATCTAAATAGTATACCATTTAGATACTTAAAGCAAATCTAATTAAAGAAAAAAAAAAGCAAAAATCTAATTACAACAAAAATCCATAAAAGCATTATAATGAGATATGGAATTATACAAATGTAAATTTATATGTAAACAACACAAAAGTAGACAGAATACTCTAATAATGTAATAATGTTGAATAGGTCTCCTGAAATATCTTATTTCTTTCTAAAATTTTCAATGAGATCTGGTAGTATCTAAGCAATATAGATGTTTAGCACAGCAACCACGTTTAACAGATACTATGAACAGCTACCGAAAATGAGATCATTCTTCATATATACGCACAAACAAATTATTAATAATAATCTAAATAATATAACATTTATAAAAACATTGAACAGAACTTAAGACAAACAACAAATTAAAGTGTTTAAGTGTTTAGTATGTAAAAAACAGACTAAACTGTTTAGCATATAAGCAACAGTCAACTGAACAATACAAAATAATAATAATAATAATAAGAAGAAGAGGAAGAAGAAGAAGAAGTAATCTCAGTTTCCTACGTTAGCATATAATCCTGCAACTGAGAATAAAAAAAAGGCCACCTCTTTCAAAGATCTATTTAGACCATTTAATATTGCCTTAAACAACTATGAAAGTGTGAATGTATTTGCAAAGATTGTAGTTGTCAAAATCAACTCTCAACTCTAAGGTAGGTCATTAAATTATTTTATCATAACATATTTGTTTACTTTTAATTTAATTAAAAATATTATTAAACATACATCTAACTTTTTTTCATATCTATTTTTTAAATTGAAATGAATTTAACTCTGCGTATTATTACATTTCATTATAGATATAATTAAGTTGATTGTTAAATTATCAAATGGGAGTGGTAGTGACTCATTCATACTTCTTGATAAAAAAAAGTTAATCGTATTCTCAATAACTCAATTCAAGAATTGTTTGAAATGAGGAATGAAGTTATTTTGTTTTCACTACAACTTTCTAAATTCATTTTCAATAATTAATATTTTTAATTTAAATTTTTTGTAAATTATTTATAAGAAGATGGTTATATCAAAATAGAGAAAAAATTGAAAAAATTAATAAACCATTCATATATATATATATATATATATATATATTTAAAGTAAAGTCAAATGATTACAACTTTTATAATGAGAGTTCTAAATTGACAATTACCTGTCTTTATCATATAATTTATGCAAAAGAAAATTGTTATTTGCTTGACAAAATATAAAAAGTAAGTATTACTATATTTATTATAAAACGTATTATTGAAAATTTTTCTTATTTATTTTTAAAAATTTAATGCGTTGCATATAAATAGTTAAACTAGTTTATTCCAACTTTTACTAGAAATTCATTCTTCATTAAATGCAACACAAATAGCAATGGAGATGCCTACACGTTGACAAGCAATTGCACTGATTAAGAATTGAATGAATTATTTTATTCCAACTTTTTCTAGAAAATCATTCTTCACCAAATACAACACAAACACCAATGCATATGCCTACACGTTGACAAGCAATTGCACTGATGAAGATGAAACTAATTATCATTTCAACTCTTTTTTTTAAAATTTTTTTATTATTTTAATAAAAATATTTTTAAATATTTTTTTATTATTTAAATTAATTACAACTTCCATCCAAACTAATACTAACTCATCTTAACGTTTATACATGCATAAGAAAGAAACCGACTCAAAGTGGAAGTCATGGTCGTTAAAAACAAAACTGACGGGCCTTTCTAAAAGCCAATGTATTTGACCCACGTCGGCCAACTAAACTTAGTCATGGATTAGGTTGGGTCGGATTCGAGTCGAACTCATGATATTTATATATATATATATATATATATTAATGTATAATTTTTATGCTTAAGTCTGGCTTGATTTCAAAATTTGAGTTTGATTTTTTGTCTAAATCTGTTTTTATTTTTATTACAAGCCTAAGCTTAGTTCGGTTTTTCTCGAAAATAATTTTTTTATATTTTAATTTTTTATTTACTTATTTTTTATTATTTTATATCTTTTAAAATTTAATTTAATCTATCAAAATTTGTATATCAATTTTTATATTAAATATTTATAATTATATTTATTAATCAATAATATTTTATATATATAATTATATTAAATTTAGTAAATATATAAAAAAATTAATTAAAAATAAAAAAAATATAACTTTCGGCCGGGTCGAGCTCGAGCCTTTAAAGCTCCAGCTCAAACGTGGCTCAATTTTAAATAGACCTAAAATTTTTGTCTAGGTTCAATTATTATATTAAATTTTATTCAAACCCAGTTAAATATCGAACCGACTTTTGAATTTAAACGTATAACTCGATGCTCGATAAGGTCTACGGCCAATAAAAGTCGTTGTGGCCAACAAATTCAATGCCAACTAAACAAGATTTTTTTTTGTTACAAAACAAGATTTTTCTTTAACAACCAATAGTATATAACTAAAATCTACGTAAACACTAGGCCGAAAGCTCGAAAGACTGAGAAAGCTTATCAGAATTAGAAAGCAATGGCTGAGGTAGCTGTGAGTATAGTTCTTGATAGGTTAATTTCATTTCTTGCAGCAGAGGTGAAATTGCTAGAAAGGCTTAAGGAAGAAGTTGAAGACGTCCGGATTGAACTGGAGTACATTGCTTGTTTCCTAAGAGAAGCAGATTCAATGGCGGGCAGAGAAGATAGCAATAGTGGCCTGAAATTATGGGTGAAACATGTAAGGGAAGTAGCTTATCAGATCGAAGATTTTATGGATGAGTACATGCTTGATCATGCTGCACAACATCGTGACCAGCATGGTTTCATGGCTTCCCTGGGCAAAATAGCTCATCAAGTCAAGACTGTGAAGAAGCATCGCCGGATGGCATCAAAGATCAAAGTTATCAAAACAGCAGTCCATGAAATCAAAGAAAGAAGTGAAAGATACGGCTTCAACACCTTGGGACAACGGAGGCCAGCTGGTGGTACCGAGAATAGTAACAATCAATCTGACCCTCGATTGGGACTTTATTTCGTCGAGAACGATGCACTTGTGGGCATTGATTCTTCTAGAGAAGAGCTGGCTGGTAGATTGGCTGATGGAGTGTTCACACGCACAGTCATTTCATTGGTGGGCATGGGAGGGGTGGGTAAAACCACTCTTGTTAAGAAAGTGTTTGATGATCAAATCATGGCGGGTCATTTCGACTGCCATGCTTGGCTGACAGTCTCCCAATCATACAAGGTGGAGGCGCTGCTAAGGAGCATGATAAACCAGTTCTATGGGTCGAGAAAGGAGTCCCCTCCAAAGACTGGCACAATGGACGGTGCAGAGTTGATAAGCAAATGCAGAGAATATCTACATGATAAGAGGTATGTTGTGGTGTTCGATGATGTATGGAAAGAAGATTTTTGGCGTGATATGGAATATGCTTTATTGGATAATAACAAAGGCAGTAAAATTTTGATGACAACAAGAAGTATGAATGCTGCTGAATTTTGCAAGAAATCTTCACTTGTTCATGTCCATACTTTGGAACCTCTCCCTCTAGAATCGGCCCAAAAGCTATTATGCAGGACAGCTTTCCGGTTTGATGAAAACAAGAAATGCCCAGCAGAGTTGGAGGATTTGTCTTTCGATATTGTCAAAAGATGTGAAGGGTTGCCGCTTGCAATTGTAGCCATTGGTGGACTTTTGGCAACTAAAGAGAGGGACGTTTTTCATTGGAAACGCTTACTTGATAGCCTTAGTGAGGAGTTAGACAGTAGTCCTCATCTTTCACATATAAAAAAAGTTCTTTCTTTCAGTTATTATGATCTGCCTTACTATCTCAAGGGTTGTTTCTTGTACCTGGGCTTGTTTCCCGAGGATTACTCCATTAGCTGCAAGAGATTAGTTCGAATGTGGATTGCAAAGGGTTCGTGAAAGGAAAATATGGCCTGACCTTGGAAGAAGTTGCAACAAAATACTTAACTGAGCTCATTAATAGAAGCTTGGTTCAAGTATCACGGACTGATTCTATTGGCGATGTTAGAAACTGCCGGCTCCATGATTTGATGCGTGAAGTAATTCTTTCCAAATCTGAAGAACTGGGTTTCATTCAAACATCTCCGGAATCTTTGATAAGTCATAATGGTATAGCACGATATTTCTCCGTCTGCAGCAGAACAAACAAGTTCCCAACGATTATAGGTAACTATCAAACTCATTCCATTGTTTTCTTTGACAGAGCAGAGTTACCTAAATCTTTGTTTAGTTTATTGTTCACAAAGTTCAAATTGTTGAAAGAACTGGACTTTGAAGGAGTTCCATTGAATTACTTACCTGAGGAATTGGGAAATTTGTTGCATTTGAAATATTTAAGCATAAGAGATACAAGGGTAAAGATGCTCCCAAAATCTATTGGTAAATTGCACAAGCTTCAAACTTTGGATCTAAAACATTCTTTTGTAAATGAGTTACCAGTTGAAATCAACGTGCTCTTTAATCTTCAATATCTTGTAGTTTACTACAAAGATAAAAAAAGCAGCTACAGTATCAATACTGGGAGAGGGGTGAAGTTAAACGGGAACTTTGGGAGCTTAGAGTCCTTAGAAAAGCTCTATGAGGTGGACATGGAGGCATACAATGGTGGTAACTTTTTTCGTGAGTTAGGAAGGTTGAAGCAATTGAGAAAACTATGCATCACTAAGCTAAAGTCAGAAAGTGGGAAAGATTTGTGTGATGCTATACAGCAGATGGTCCACCTTCAGTCATTGAGAATTTCTTGCATAGAAAAGGAAGAACTTCTTCAATTACAGACAATAACGTCTGCTCCTCTATTTCTTCGTTCTCTCAGGCTACGAGGAAGATTGATAAAGTTACCTGATTGGATTTCTCATATGAGGAACCTCACTAAAGTTCTATTAGAATGGTCTAGAATATCGGATGATTCACTTCAAATCCTCGGTGTTCTACCTAAATTATTGTACCTTTGGCTTAATGAGGCATATAATGGAGCTGAATTGAATTTTCACCAGAATCATTTTGGGAAACTCAAGAACCTACGTCTTTGTGGGTTAGATGAATTGAAGAGATTGATAATAGATGAAGGAGCATTAACACTCCTTGAGAATCTGGAAATTGGTCCTAGCTCCCAATTGGGGGAGATGCCTTCTAGAATTTCTGATCTAAAATGCCTTAAGACACTATCACTTCGTGATATGCCCAAAGAATTTGCTCGAAAGTTGTTGCCAGGTGGAGGTTCAGATCATTGGAAAATTAAGCATATTCCAAATGTCTATTTCTTATACTACACAATTAAAGGAACGCAACATGAAACTTACAAGCTTGGTGATTCAAGCTTGCTAGAATTCTTGCGTTGAAGCATTCAGATCTCCTTCAGAATCATGAAGTTCTCGTGCGGGTACGTTTAAAGTAATTTCTAGCAGTAACTATCATTAACTACATATGTATGCTGAAATGATCATAGCAAGCATCATTTACCTTGTTCTGTTTTTTGCTAGTTCTTTTATGTTCTGTTTTAAGCTGCATGATTTTTCTTGTAGGACTGCACTTTACAGTTACCAAATCTATCGGTTAAGAAGTAGAATAGCTGTACAAAGAGACTGAATTTATGTTCTCCGAGGAATCAACCCGAACATCTCATCCTTTCTTACCATATCAATGTGGCTTGGTGTCACACTTTTTGTAATTGTTGCTGCTTTTCGTCCTGTCGTTTTTGTTGTTGTACTCATTGTTGTTTCATTTCAATTTCTATTTTGGTATTTTGTTATCAAAGAGAGCAGGAAACCTGCTAAAAAAAGTGCATACAAAAGCAGCAGCTTATTGACAGACCATTACATCAAACATTACAGTCCCCTGCACCTATGCCCCTATTATTGCAAATGGTTATGTTAGTTGGAGAATCAGGAAATTTTACAAATTCTTGCATCCTAATCTGTACATCAAAGACAACGCATTGTACTATCAATTCAAAAGTAAAAAATTGTCAGCCAAATTTCTTCATGTTCCTGGCGTGCCATACCTGGTAGGTATAGGCAGGCCAAGCCCTATGCAGCAAGATGGCTGTCAAAGTTTTGCCTCTGCAATGCACATGAATGCAATCAAATTCAGCTTCCTGCTAAGGAAGACATATACGGTGGAACTGTGGCTACCTAGCATGAATCTGATACTCCTCCCTTGTCTTCATGGAAACCTTCATGATGAGACAAGCTACCATATTGATACAATACAATCTTCACGACGCACGTGCTGTGGACTCAAATCACAATGAGTCTCTATTTTGTTTTCAGAGAATAATTGTTCTATCAGAAGTATAAATGGGTCTTCTGGTGATAAACTGCAAACTTGGTAGTAGCTGTCTGATCAGTTTTTCATATTGAGATTGTGTATTCCATGGCAACGAAGCAAACGTTTTTCGGATGAGATGAGCTAGGAGTTGCATGGTAATGTTGATGTGGTTTTCTTTTTTCTAAACCCTCGTCTCTATAGCTTGGTAATGTGTCAGCTTGGAATCGTTAACAGCTAGCCTTCACCTCTCCATAAAGATTTTTATAAAAAAAAAAAAAACAAATATGTGGATTCATTTGGCTTGGAAGTGGCTGTGGAAGGACTATGGGCAGTGGTATTTAAGAGCAGTAAAGAAAGGATTTATATATGATGAAAAGCAAAAATATTTTTATTTGACTTTTCAAACAAGCTTTTTTTTTTGGCTTAATAGCCAAATATATCCCCAACGTTTATGAAAATATGCAATTAAGCCCTCAATGTATAATTGCATTGAAATAAGGATATTACGTTTTATTTTCAGCATTTTAAACCTAAACGTTATAAAATTGACAGAATTAAGGATATAGCCGTTAAAAACCAACAGTGTCCGTTAACCTTGCTTAGGTGGCATGCCACGTGGACACTGACGTGGCATTACGTTGCCACGTGGACCAATGACATGGAAAAAAGTTTTTTTTTTTAATTTCGTTTTTTTTAAATGAACATTTTTTGAGTTCTTTTTTTTTTTTGCTTAATAGCCAAATATATCCCTAACGTTTATGAAAATATTCAATTAAGCCCTCAACGTATAATTTCATGGAAATAAGGATATTACGTTTTATTTTCAGCATTTTTTTAAGTTCATTTTTTTTCAAATTTACATTTTTCATAATTTTATTTTTTTAATTACATATTTTTTTTAAAATTACATTTTTTTCATAACTTCATTTTTTTAAAATTCCATTTTTTTCATAATTTTATTTTTTAAAAAATTACTTTTTTTTCGTAATTTCATTTTTTTAAAAATTACATATTTTTCATCATTTCATTTTTTCTTCTTCTATCTCCCTTACAGGAAGTTCATTGTCATTGCCTGTAAGGGAGATAGAAGAAGAAAAGGAAGAAAAAATGAAATGATGAAAAAAATGTAATTTTTTAAAAAAATAAAATTATGAAAAAATGTAATTTTAAAAAAAATGAAGTTATGAAAAAGATGTAATTAAAAAAATGAAATTATGAAAAATGTAAATTTGAAAAAAAATGAACTTAAAAAAAATGTTTATTAAAAAAATGAGATTAAAAAAAAAGAAAATTTAATAAACAAATGAAAAAAAAATGTATGATGACGTGGAAAAAGTTAAATTTTTTTTTAATTTCGTTTTTTTAATAAACCTTTTTTTAAGTTTTTTTTTCAGATTTACATTTTCCATAATTTCATTTTTTTAATTACATATTTTTTAAAAATTACATCTTTTTCATAACTTCTTTTTTTTTTTAAATTACCTTTTTTTCATAATTTTATTTTTAAAAAAATTACATTTTTTTTCATCATTTCATTTTTTTTTCCTTTTCTTCTTCTATCTCCCTTACAGGCAATGACATCTTCAATGAACTTCCTGTAAGGGAGATAGAAGAAGAAAAAGAAGAAAAAAATGAAATGATGAAAAAAATGTAATTTTTTTTAAAATGAAATTATGAAAAAAATGTAATTTTAAAAAAAAAAGAAGTTATGAAAAAGATGTAATTTTTAAAAAATATGTAATTAAAAAAAATGAAATTATGAAAAATGTAAATCTGAAAAAAAAACTTAAAAAAATGTTTATTAAAAAAACGAAATTAAAAAAAATTTAACTTTTTCCACGTCATCATGACGTTTTTTTTTCATTTGTTTATTAAATTTTCTTTTTTTTTAATTTCATTTTTTTAATAAACATTTTTTTAAGTTCATTTTTTTTCAAATTTACATTTTTCATAATTTCATTTTTTTTAATTACATCTTTTTCATAACTTCATTTTTTTTAATTACATTTTTTCATAATTTTATTTTTAAAAAAAATTACATTTTTTTCATCATTTCATTTTTTCTTCATTTTCTTCTTCTATCTCCCTTACAGGCAATGACAATGAACTTTCTGTAAGGGAGATAGAAGAAGAAAAAATGAAATGATGAAAAAAATTTAATTTTTTAAAAAATGTAATTTTTAAAAAAATGAAATTACGAAAAAAATGTAATTTTTTAAAAAATAAAATTATGAAAAAAAATGTAATTTTAAAAAAATGAAGTTATGAAAAAAATGTAATTTTAAAAAAATATGTGATTAAAAAAATGAAATTATGAAAAATGTAAATTTGAAAAAAAAAATGAACTTAAAAAAATGCTGAAAATAAAACGTAATATCCTTATTTCCATGAAATTATACGTTGAAGTCTTAATTGCATATTTTCATAAACGTTAGGGATATATTTGGCTATTAAGCAAAAAAAATGAACTCAAAAAATGTTTATTTAAAAAAATGAAATTTAAAAAAAAATTTAACTTTTTTCCACGTCATTGGTCCACGTGGCAACGTAATGCCACGTCAGTGTCCACGTGGCATGCCACCTAAGCAAGGTTAACGGACACTGTTGGTTTTTAACGGCTATATCCTTAATTTTGTCAATTTTATAACGTTTAGGTTTAAAATGCTGAAAATAAAACGTAATATCCTTATTTCCATGCAATTATACGTTGAGGGCTTAATTGCATATTTTCATAAACGTTGGGGATATATTTGGCTATTAAGCCTTTTTTTTTTGACAACTTATGGTATGTAACCAAAATACTCCCTCGGGGATGCAGTAGAATTTTAGTAGTTGGGTCGGATCATGTTTAAAAATTATAAACCAAACCAAGCTCGAAATTAACCTTTTGATAAAATCTGATAATTTATGTGAATATCATGTTTATATTGTATTAAATTCATAAATTGTATTTGTCTCAAGTAAGATGTTTTTATGAAAAAACTAATCGCATTCTCAATAACTTAATTTAAGAATTGTTTGAAATGAGAAATGAGGTTTTTTTGTTTTCACTACAACTTTTTAAATTCATTTTTAATAAGTAATACTTTTAATTTAAATTTTATGTCATTTATTTATAAGAAGATGGTTATATCAAAGTAGGGAAAAAATTGAAAACATTAATATATGATTATAACTTTTATAATGAGAGTTTCAAATTGATAGTTTCCTACATCCATCATATAATTTATGCAGAAAAAAAAATCGTTATTTGCTTGGCAAAATATAAAAAGTAAGTATTACTATATTTATTAAAAAACTTATTATTGAAAATTTTTCTTATTTATTTTTAAAACTTTAACGCGCTAAATATAAAATAGTTAAACTATTTTATTCCAACTTTTACTAGAAAATCATTCTGCATCAAATGCAACACAAATACCAATGGAGATGCCTACACGTTGACAAGCAATTGCACTGATGAAGAATTGAAGATGAAACTTTTCTTCGAACAAGTGCAGAAAAAAAATAATGTGCACGCCAATAAAATTTTACGTACATTCATTAATTAGTTACATCAATTGTATCTTAAAAAAAATTAATATATGATTTATATGAAGATTATTATCTTATCTAATATCAATTGAATTTTTTAATTTTACAAATAAAATTAAAATAATGATATGTGTTTTATTTTATTTAT
Organism: Heritiera fomes; assembly: GCA_032173925.1. NCBI lineage: Eukaryota > Viridiplantae > Streptophyta > Magnoliopsida > Malvales > Malvaceae > Heritiera > Heritiera fomes. The sequence continues at coordinate 31,443,614 of JAPDPM010000009.1, read as the reverse complement.
TTTTTATTTTTTTTAAAAAATACATGTCATTGTTCTAATTATGTTTGTAAAGTTAAAAAATTTACTGATGATGAATAAAATAATCTTTTATACGATATTACATACATATAAATCCAACAGCATTAGCCAAAAATTCACAAAAGTGAAAAATATTTTTTTTAGTGATCAAACTTTTAATTTAATAATTTTTTTTATAAATATTTCATTATTCGTCAGTTATTATTTATAATTTGTTACAAGATTCCATATTTATTTTTTAAAATATTGATAATAATTCTAATTGCTTATTTTTACTATATCATATTGATTACAAAATTTATTAAATCATATAAATAACTAAATTAAATTTATAAGATTTTCGTCATTAAACACTTTTAAATAAAAAAATTAATAACAAACCAAAGGTGAATTTGGATCTTCGGGCAGCTATGGCTCTGTGGATCCAACGAAGTTAAAAGAGAAAAAAACAAAAGAATTGATGAACAAAATTATCATTTCGTCCCTTTTTTAATTTTTTTAATTTTTTAATAAAAAAATATCATTAAATATTAAACATTTAAATATCATTAAATACAACTTCTACCAAACTAGTACTCACTCAACCCAACGTTTATACATGCAAAAGAAAGAAACTGACTCGAAGTTAAAGTCATGGCCTTTAAGAACAAAACTTACGGACCTTTTTAAAAGACAATGGATTGGACCCACGTCGGCCAACAAACTCATCGCGAACAAAAGTCGTTGTGAAAGACTGTGAACAGTCGTATAAAGAAAAAATAAAGAATAATTTTTACTTGACTTTTCAAAGGAGATTTTTTTCAAACAACCAATAGTATATAACTAAAATCTGCGTAAACATTGGGCCGAAAGCTTGATAGACTGAGAAAGCTTGTCAGAATCAGAAAGCAATGGCGGAGGTAAGCTGTGAGTATAGTTCTTGATAGGTTACTTTTTCACTTTTCTATAAATATAAATGGCAATTATTGGTGCACACTTCCATCAAGTGTAACTTTTTAAATTCTGTCAATATATTATCTCTTAACATTCTATTAATAATGATATTTATTTATAAGTGGGAACAAAACATATCTCTTCATTTGACCGAAGAGTCAAATGAGTCATTAAAATGTCTAACATTTCTTTCAATTGGCTCATATGAGGTTACTTAACTTTAGGATTTAATATTATAACATAATGATTCTCACTTGAATGTCATTAATTCAACATAATCCATTCTATGTATCACATCGTTTGCGTAATAACAGATATTATAATGATCCAACAATAGTACTTTATCAAAGATAAACCTTGTTAATATTCATGTAATTCAATCATGTATATAAATAAGCTTTTGAGTCTTAATCCAAAAAACCTTCACAAGAAGACAAAGTGTGACTCTATTTAGTATAACATTCTAAATAATATACCATTTAGATACTTAAAGCAAAAAATCTAATTACAGAAAAAAGCAAAAATCTAATTGCAACAAAAATCCATAAAACTATTATAATGAGATATGGAATTATACAAATGTAAATTTATATATAAACAAAACAAAAGTAGACAGAATACTCTAATAATGTAATAATATAAAATAGGTCTCATGTGTTAGATATTTTAATGACTCATGTGATTAATATGACTCTTCGGTCAAATAAAATGAGATGATAAATTAATGTAACTATTCGGTACCAATACTTATCATTATAAATGAAATATTACGAGATACATGGAATTGATAGAATCTAAAAAGGTTACACTTGATGGACGTGTATTCCATTATGATAAAATTAATGTTTTACGGAAATGTGAAAAGGTATGTTGCTTTTTATGAAAATACTCCTCCTCTCACTACCTCTATATAAAGTATCTTTCTCTCCATCGAGAAGATACACTGAAGAGCACAAGAGGTCAAGTGAGAGAAAGAAGTTCTTCTCAAAATTGTCTTTAAGAATTCGTTAAGATTATCTTCAAGAATTCATCATGGAACAATGTATGTTTTTCTTTTAATTAAGTAATTGTGAAAATCATTCTGTTTGAAGAACTTGAGAATTATGATTATGTAAAATCATGATTTTATTTGTATAGTACGATTTAATTAATATGTGGTATTAAAGCGAGGTTAAAGAACTAATGATTTTCTCTTAAGGAATTACTTTTTACTTAAATTGTAACTATATGATTTAAGAACTAATCAGGAAAATAGAAATAATGAAATTATCTTGTTATTGTTTGATTGTCGTGATTATGATCAACATCTTGATAATATTATAATGATTACGAATGATAATGTGATGACGATAGCATGCAATATTTATAATTTTGAATAACTTTATTTCATGTTATGTTTAATGTCAATATCGTTGATATTATATTTTTGACGTTTATATAAGGAAGCTATTTGTTTATTAATTTGTGAATGATGAGCAAATATTGTATAATTATTTTCTGAAAGGTCCGCTGCTATTTGTGCAAAGTTTTTGGTATTATATATGATTTTGCATATAAGTGCTTACCAAAAAAAATTAATTAAAGTTTAATATTTATTTATTTGCTCATTATGATTTAATGTTTCTTTGAATTGAGTATGATATAAGTATGATATTCATGAATTATGATAGTTTGTTAGTCATCAAAGTGGCCAAACTTTAAGGCTTTATGAATATCAAATGAACAATCATTTTCAATTACTCATAATTTAAGGATGCTAATTAATAGAAATAATAAGATTATTGTGAGTAATTGAAGTTCATAATTATAAGGCATTTCAGGATAGCCCAAAGGTTGATTAGTTGTCTTATAATTTATGAACATGATGATGGTAATTAGTTTATTACTTTAAATTTGTTTTGTTTGTCTAAAGATAGCAAGCTCGTTTAAATGTAATATATTTAATTACCAAATAATGTTAAATATTAGCATCATTATGGATTTTATATGTATGTTGTAGTATCACCCAAGGGAGATCTTGATATACATACTTATGATGTTTATATCTGTATCATGTGTAACTCAAGGTGTCATAACGTTTCCTAGGGTTAAGTCGTTAGACATTAAACAAATGGAGTTGCCACCAATCTTTTTTAACCTAGGTGTGATTGGCCACCTAATGACTCTAAAAAACTGGTCTACATTTTAAGTTTTGGGCTCGGGAGTTCATTTACATGTAGGGAAGGTTATAGCACCCATACAACGCCCAATATTGGTACCATTTTAATCTTGTGTTATTTTAAGTTTGTCTTAATTATGTGGTCTTTTAATATTTCATATTATTTTTTAAATATTGAAAAATCTTTTAAGAATCCTCCATCATTCTAGATGAACTCTTAAAAGACTCTTCTCATCTCAAGAGTATTCAAGGGGTACCATTCGACTCCCTTGAAGAGGCTCCATCGTCGGAAATATTTTAGAATTTTTATTATTCCTTAATTTATTTTTTTATCTAATTATTTCATTACTTTTATCTCTTTATTTATTTTAAATATTATTTATATATATTTTAATTTTTTAGGATTTTGGTATTTAATATTGAGAATATCTCTTAAATTTTTCATCGTTCTGGATAAACTTAGAAGAGCCCTCTCACCTAGGAATTCCTCAAGTGTTACTCATTCACAATCGCCTTAAAGATTCCACAATCAGAATAAATTATATAATTTATATTTTTATTATTATCTTAGCCTTCTACCATTATTATTGTTACATAATTATTTTATAATTATTTTTTTATTTTTATTCTATTTTATTATTTAGAGAATAAAGTGTCAACCTTTATTTTTTGAAAACACTTTTTAAATCTTCCATCATTCTGGATAAACTTAAAAGGATTCTCTCATCTAGGAATTCCTTAAGTGTTACTCATTCGTAATCGCCTCGAAGATTCCATCATCAGAATTATTTATATAATTTATTTTTATATCATTTGCTATTACCTTATCATTATTTTAAATCATTTGGTTTGTATTCTAATTATTATTATTACTCTTTTATTTTATAACCCATTAATTAGCAACGTTTCCCTTTTACCTATTAATCTAATTATTTTAATCCTTACTTTTATACCTTAGCTACTAGGATAGCACTAACAGTAGGCTAATCATTAATGATGTAAATAAACTATTGGAAATTAAGAGTACAATGCAAGACTGATGACTTACCAATTTTCGGCTAAAACCAGTCAAATGCTTAACATTGGGATGGGTTGAAACTGAAGGATATTAACGGGCTGGAGCTGCTGTGTTGTTTGCTATCCTCTGATTAGTTCTTGGATTCTTGATTGCTGGTTTAGCAATTCTTGGAGATTGCTACTTGGTTAAACTGAATCCTCCCTCGGCCTTTTCTGATTTTTTTTTTCTAATTTCCTCCCAATTGTTTGATACTGCTCTCTTCGTTCCCCCCTTTAAGTTATGGGTTTAACCCATTTTTATAGTCATGAACTTGTTAGAGTCCTAATACAACTAAACCTATTCTATTAATTATCTCTTATTTTTAAAATTTTATCTATTTAATTCTTATGTTAATCTAACTCTATCAAATTTAATATTAATCTAAATAATTATCCTAAAAAATCTTATTATCCTATTCTAAAATTAATTTTATTTTCTTTCTTATCTCTTCTTCTTTTTTTTTATTTATCATTCCTAAATCCTATTTTAACTTTAATTTACTAATTAATGTTAATTCTAAACCTAAAAATTCTAATTTAATTCTAGCCTAATTCTAAATTGTTAAATTAAAATATAATGTCACCTAGTCCAATTAATTATTTTTACAAATTAAGACTCCGGACAAAATAAGGTGTCTACACAAGGCATTAACTTTTGAACATTTCATGTATTTGCAGTATCTACTTTTGTTTCTCTTCATTTGCAAACCTTGTCTGTTATAAAGTTTAATGGGCTTAATTTTACTGATTGGTACAAACAAATCCAATTTCATTTAGGTGTTTTGGATCTTGATTTGGCACTCCTAACTGATAAGCCCACTGTTATTACTGATTCTAGCAGTCTTGAAGAAACATTTTTTCATAAAGTTTGGGAAAGATCGAACAAGACTGAGCTTAATGTTTGTGCGGATGACAGTAGCAAACAACATTAAGACAATAATTCCTGCCACTGATAATGCTAAGGAATTCCTAAAGTTTGTGAAAGATATATCTCAGTTCGAATCTGCAGATAAGTCACTTGCTGGGACATTAATGGGTACGTTAACCACCATGAAGTTTGATGGTTCTCGCATTATGCATGAACATGTCACTGAAATGACAAATATAGCAGCAAGATTAAGATCTTTGGGAATGGAAGTGAATGAAAGTTTCCTTGTGCAGTTTATCGTTAACTCCTTGCCTTCTGAGTATGGTCCATTCCAAATCAATTATAACACTATTAAGGACAAATGGAATGTGACTGAGCTGCAATCTATGCTCATTCAAGAGGAGGCAAGACTTAAGGAGTAAGGAATTCACTCTGTTAATCTCATAAGTAATCAAAGAGCTAAAAGCAAACCAAGAAAGAAGTACGAAAAAGGCAATAAAGGACCACTAAAGTTTACTGCGTCATCTACCCAAATCACCAAAAAGGAACAAATGAAAGATAAGTGTCATTTCTATGGAAAACGTGGACACTGCTAGAAAGATTGCCTGAAACATAAAGCTTGGTTTGAAAAGAAAGGTAAGCCTAATGCTTTCTTATATTTCGAATCAAATTTGGCAAAAGTTCCTTAAAATTCTTCATGGATTGATTCTGGTTGTACCACTCACATTTCAAATATGATGCAGGGATTCATTACGACCCAAACCATAAGCCCAAATGAAAGGTTTGTTTTTATGGGAAATAGAGTTAAATCTCCAGTTGAAGCCATTGGAACTTATTGTCTGATTTTAGATACTAGACATCATTTGGATCTTTTTGAAACTTTTTATGTTCCCTCTATTTCTCGAAATTTAGTTTCTTTATCTAAACTTGATGTAGCTGGGTACTCTTTTAAATTTGGAAATAGTTGTTTCAGTCTTTTTAAGCATAACCATCTTATTGGTTCTTGTGTTCTTTGTGATGGTTTATACAAATTAAAGCTTGATAATCTTTTTGTTGAAACTCTAATGACCTTGTATCATAATGTTGGCACTAAACGTGGTTTAGTGGATGAAAGTTCAACTTACTTGTGGCATAAACGTTTGGGTCATATATCCAAAAAACGAATACAAAGATTGGTAAAGAATAAAATCCTTCACGAATTGGATTGTACTGATCTTGATACTTGTGTGGATTGTAATAAGGGACAATTCACAAAACACACAATTAAAAAAGCAGCCACAAGAAGCACACTGCTCCTTGAACTTATACACATCGATATTTGTAGACCTTTTGATGTTCCATCTTTTGGTGGAGAAAAGTATTTTATCACCTTTATTGATGATTTTTCACATTATGGCTATGTCTATTTGTTGCATGAAAAATCTCAATCTGTAAATGCCTTAGAAGTGTTTGTTAACGAGGTTGAGAGACAACTAGACAAAAAGGTGAAAATTGTCAGATCTAATAAAGGTGGTGAATATTATGGAAGGTATGATGAAATTGGACAAAACCCGAGTCCATTTGCTAAATTCCTTGAAAGACATGGTTTTGTGCTCAATATACAATGCCAGGAACACCACAACAAAACGATGTTGCAAAAAGGCGTAATCGTACTTTAATAGATATGGTTAGGAGTATGTTAAATTAGTCATCTTTACCCTTATTATTGTGGATGTATGCTTTAAAAACCACCATGTATTTGTTAAATAGGGTTCTTAGTAAGGCAGTTTCAAACACTCCTTTCGAACTCTGGACAGGAAAGAAACCTAGTTTAGGGCACTTGCATGTTTGGGGTTGCTTGGTGGAAATATGAATTAATAATCCACATAAAAAGAAACTGGATTCAAGAACAACCAGTGGTTTCTTCATTGGTTATCCAGAAAAATCTAAAGGGTATAGATTTTATTGTCCTAACCATAGTACAAGAATTGTTGAAACTGGAAATGCTAGGTTCGTTGAAAATGATGAAATTAGTAAGAGTGTTGAACCACGTAAAGTGGAAATTCAAGAAGTTAGAATGCAAATTCCTTTACCTATAACTTCTTCTCAAGTTGTTGTTCTTATAGTTGTTGAACCGCTTAACAACTTACAAGAACAACAAATAAATGATCACACACTCCATGATGAAGTTGATATCAATGAACCTATAGTAGATGAACTGCATGAAATAGCATTAAGAAGATCTCAAAGACAAAGAAGATTTGCTATTTCTGATGATTATCTGGTTTATCTACAAGAGTCAGAATTAGAGTTAGGAATTGATGAAGACCTAGTTTCATTTTCACAAACCATTGAAAGTGCTAATTCTAATGAATGGTTAGATGCCATGAAAGAAGAGTTGAAATCAATATATCATAATGAAGTTTGGGATCTCGTTGAATTACCTGAAAGTTGTAAAAGAGTCGAGTGTAAATGGGTCTTTAAGACCAAGTGCGACTCAAAGGGCAATATTGAACGATACAAGGCTAGACTTGTTGCCAAAGGTTTTACTCAGAAAGATGGCATTGACTATAAAGAGACTATTTCTCCAGTTTCGAAAAAAGGACTCTTTTAGAATTATTATCGCATTGGTGGCTCATTATGATTTAAAGCTACACCAAATGGATGTCAAGACTGCCTTTCTGAATGGGAATTTAGAGGAAGAAGTTTACATGGATCAACTTGAGGGTTTTTCAGTTAAAGGAAAAGAAAATATGGTGTGTAAACTAAAGAAATCAATATATGGACTTAAACAAGCTTCCAAGCAATGGTATCTTAAGTTTAATGATACTATTCTTTCCTTTGGATTTAAGGAAAATACTGTTAATCGATGTATATATTTGAAGGTAAGTAGAAGTACGTTTATATTTCTTATTTTGTATTTTGATGATATCTTGCTTGCTACTAATGATCTTTGTTTATTATATGAGACCAAGAAATTTCTCTCTAGGAACTTTGAAATGAAACATATGGGTGAGGCATCCTATGTAATTGGAATAGAAATATTTCGTGACAGATCACAAGGATTGTTAGGGTTGTCTCAAAAAGCATATATATAAAGTTCTAGAGAGATTTAAGATGGAAAAGTGCTCCGTGAGTGTTGTTCCAATTCAAAAAGGAGACAAATTAAGTCACGTGCAATGTCCAAAGAACGAATTGGAACGTAAACAAATGGAACAAATTCCTTATGCATCTATTGTTGGCGGCTTAATGTATGCCCACACTTGTACCAGGCCAGACATCAGTTTTGTTGTTGGAATGCTTGGTAGATATCAAAGTAAACCTAGAATCGATCACTGGAAAGCTCCAAAGAAAGTTCTCAGATACTTGCAAGGAACGAAAGATCACATGCTCACTTATAGAAGATTTGATCATCTTGAGGTGATTGGATATTCAGATTCGATTCAGATTTTGCAGGTTGTGTGGATATCGAAAATCCATATTTGGTTATTTATTTCTTTTAGCTGAAGGAGCTATATCATGGAAGAGTGCGAAGCAGTTGTAATTGCTGCATCCACTATGGAAGCTGAATTTGTGGCATGTTTTGAGGCCACTATTCAGGGTTTATGGCTGCGGAACTTTATTTCAGGACTTGGAATTGTCGACAGTATTGCCAAGCCGCTAAAAATTTATTGTGATATTCTGCACCAGTCTTCTTTTCTAAAAACGACAAGTATTCAAAAGGTGCTAAACATATGGAATTGAAATACTTTGCCGTTAAAGAAGAAATTCAAAAAAAAGTGTGTCAATTAAGCACATTAGCACTAACCTTATGATTGCGGATCCATTAACAAAAAGGTTGTCACCTAAGACATTTAAGGAACATGTTGAAAGGACGGGCATTACTGAAAACCCTTATTGACATTATGCTTTTTATGTGCTAGACACTCTAAGCTTTTTTAAGTGTTGTTTCTGAAATATTAATACATCATGTTACTTTATGTTAACTGTATATACATGATTGAATTATGTGAATTGCAACAGGATTTGTCTTTTATAAAGACATTATTGTTAAATCATTATGATATCTCTTATTACGAATAATGATGAGTAAGATCTAATATCGTGATACATTAAAGGGACTATGTCGAGTTAATGACATACAACCGCTATGATTCATATTGGTTTTTACTCAATAATGATTTATGATTTGACCAATTACAGAAGGATTTAATATTTTGCGCATTATGTTATTAAATCTTAAAGCTGAGTCATCTTACATGGGCCAAGTAAGAGAATGTTAGAGATTTTAATGACCCATGTGATTAATATGACTTTTCGGTCAAATAAAATGAGACGATAAATTAATGTGACTATTCGGTACCAATACTTATTATCATAAATGAAAGGCTTAATAGTCAAATATGTCCTCAACGTTTGCCACAAAATGGAATTAAGTCCTCAACGTTTAAATGCATGAAAATCAGTCCTCAACGTTACAAAATAATTGAATTAATAACATTTCCGTTAAATTTTTTAATTTTCGTTAAGTTTTATTACTGGTAAGGGTAATGGAAATTAAAGGATTTAACAGAAATGTCTTTAATTCAATTATTTTGTAACGTTAAGGATTGATTTCCATGCATTTAAACATTGAGGATTTAATTCCATTTTGTGACAAACGTTGAGCATACATTTGGCTATTAAGCTTAAATGAAATATTACGAGATACATTGAATTGATAAAATCTAAAAAGGTTATACTTGATAGACGTGTATTCCATTATGATAAAATTAATGTTTTACGGAAAGTGAAAAGGTATGTTGCTTTTCACGAAAAGACTCTTTCTCTCACTGCCTCTATATAAAGTATCTTTCATTCCATCAAAAAGATATACTAAAGAGCACAATAGGTCAAGTGAGAGAAAGAAGTTCTTCTCAAACTTGTTTGTAAGAATTTGTTAAGATTATCTTCAAAAATTCATCATGGAATAAGGTATGTTTTTCTTTTAATTAAGTAATTATGAAAATCATTCTGTTCGAAGAGCTTGAGAATAATGTTATGTAAAATCATGATTTATTTGAATAGTATGATTTAATTAATATCATGACTTTAATATCTTATTTATTTCTAAAGTTTTCAATGAGATCTGGTAGTATGTAAGTAATATAGATGCCTAGCACAGCAACCACGCTTTACAGATGCTATAAATAGCTACCAATAATGAGATCATTCTTCATATATACACACAAACATATTATTAACAATAATCTAAATAATATAAGTCTAAAACATTTATAAAAACACTGAACAGAACTTAAAACAACAACAAGTTAAAGTGTTTAAGTGTTTAGTATGTGAACAACAGACTAAACTGTTTAGTATATAAGCAACAGTCAACTGAACAATGCATAATAATAATAATAATAATAATAATAATAATAATAATAATAAAAAAGTAATCTCAGTTTCCTATGTTAGCATATAAACCTGCAACTGAGAATAAAAAACATACCACCTCTTTCAAAGATCTGTTTAGACCATTTAATATTGCCTTAAACAACTATGAAAGTGTGAATGTATTTGCAAAGATTGTAGTTGTCAAATTCAACTTTCAATTCTAAGGTATGTCGTTAAATTTTTTTATCATAACATATTTGTTTTCTTATAATTTAAAAATATTATTAAACATACATCAAACTTTTTTAATATCTATTTTTTAAATTGAAATGAATTTAACTTTGCTTATTATTACATTTCAATATAAGTTGATTGTTAGAGTGTTAAATGGGAGTGGCAATGACTCATTTGTACTTCTAGATGAAAAAGTTAATCGCATTTTAGTAACTCAATTCAAGAATTGTTTGAAGTGAGAAATGTGGCTATTTTGTTTTTACTATAACTTTCTAAATTCATTTCAATAATTAGTACTTTTAATTTAAATTTTATTTAAATTATTTATAAGAAGATGGTTATATTAAAGTGGAGAAAAAATTGAAAAAATTAATTCAAAGTGGAACTAAATGATCACAACTTTTATCATGAGAATTCTAAATTAATAATTACTTGTATCCATCATAAAATTTATGCAGAAAAAAATCGTTATTTGCTTGATAAAATATAAAAAGTAAGTATTACTATATTTATTACAAAATGTATTATTGAAAATTTTTCTTATTTATTTTTAAAAATTTAATGCGTTACATATAAAATAGCTAAATTATTTTATTCCAACTTTTACTAAAAAATCATTCTTCATCAAATACAACACAAACTCCAATGCATATGCCTACACGTTGACAAGCAATTGCAGTGATGAACATGATACTTTTCTTCGAACAATTGCAAAAAAAATTTATGTGCACGCCAATAAAATTTTACGTACATTCATTAATTAGGTACATTTATTGTGTCTTAAAAAAATAAATTTGCTTGTGATTTATTCAATGTTACATATTATTCACAAAAGTGAAAAATAATTTTTTTTCATTGATCGGAGTTTTAATTCAACAATGTTTTTTTTTATAAATATTTCATTATTCAGCAGTTATTATTTATAATTTGTTGCAAGATTCCTTATTTATTTTTTAAAAATATTGATAATAATTCTAATTGCTTATTTTTACTACATCATATTGATTACAAAATTTATCAAATCATATAAATAACTAAATTAAATTTATAAGATTTTCATCATTAAACACTTTTAAATAAAAAAATTAATAACAAACTAAGGTGAATTTGGATCCCGACCAATTGTGATTCTGTGGACCAGTGAAATTAAAAGAGAAAAAAACAAAAAAAATTGATGAACAAAATTATCATTTCATCCCTTTTTTATTTTTATTATTTTAATAAAAATATCATTAAATTTTTTATTATTTTTAATTTCATTAAAATTAATTACACTATCCATTCAAATTAATCTTAACCTAATGTTTACGCATATGTCACATGCCGAGGGCTTTAGCCAAGCAACCGTGTGGCCTTAGGCGGGAAACTCACATCCTACGTCCCTAAGTCAGCCTACTCTTGCCCAGGATGCTTCTGCACAGCGAAAATCTCAACACCCTGCAGCATATAAGCAAGCACATAAGCCAACAAGCTAGCAGACACGCGCAGCACACACGCACACAAGGCACAAACGCAAGGGCACACAATGTGGGGAACTGTACACTTGTATTTCACTCAACTCAACAATGTACAAGAGCTGTTACAATAGGGAGGCATAGCCTATGGCCTCAACTATCCCAGCCGGCACACTTGCCTTGGCTTCTTAGGAGGTTCCCACAAGGGGCCTCAACCTATCGCACAGCTCACCTTCACCCACAAACGCAGAGACTCTCCCCAAAGCCTCACTCAGCTGTCATGAGTGTATCCCTATACATCTCTCTGTACAAACGTGGGGAATACACCCCTTAATATAGGCTAGCCCTCATACAGGTGCGTGGTAGTGGTTAAGCCAAGTGTGTGGTTGGCAGACTACTTTGGGAACCTCCCTTAAGTGTATGGTAACTGATGCGCACTGAGCCTTGCTGACATCGTTTTGCCCGAGAATCTGTGTCAGTTGCACCCTCGCATCTGCCTGTCCCTTCCGCTCGCCTGCTTGCCTGGTGCACTCGCCTACGCTTGCTTTTGGGGCCTAGCCTGCCTGCTTCACTCGCCTGGGCCTAGCAATTGGGACCTCGGTCGCCCACCTAGCTAACGCCTCGCCCAAATGTTTGGCTCGCCTGGTTAGCATCTCGCCTACCTTTCTTACTCGCCTGCCTAGCGTCTCGCCCACCAATCCTGCTCGTGCAAACAGCGTCTAACTTACGCACCTGTGTGCCTATCTCCTCGAACACCTTTTGGCCAGCTTCCACAACACTCCCACTACCTTGGGTTGCCTTGGTTTGGTCCTCCAGCCTCTTAAGCCCTTGGTTGGGACCTGATTTGGCCTGCTCCAGTCTATCATGCCTTGGACTCACGTGCGGGACGTGACATTCTCCCCCACCTATTCTAGTAACACCCTCATTGCTAGGGAACATCTGTCCTCTTTCTGCTCACCTGGAGCTCTTCTCCTCGAGCAGGGCCGACACTTCCTCCTGCTGCTCTAAGCCTTCTGCTACTCGCCTAAGCTGGGGAGGTCTGGTTGCTTAACTCGACCACTAACCTCGCCCACGCCCCCTGGCTAAGAGCCGTGCACTTGACTGTCTACTCGTATGGCGCCTAGTCTTCGAACCACCCCGGTTACTCCACAGACTTTATGACACCATGTCGGCGATCTTCCATCAATCCTCTATCCAACTACTTGCCACCCTTGGCGTTCGCTACGAGCCTCTCCCTGGTCGGCACTCCCGTGCTCTGTGCTGTCCACCGCACAAGAAACACTTCATAGGTCTCCTTGGTCGGTCCTCACCCCTTGAGGACTTTCGCTCACTGGAAAAGTGTGGCGACTTGTTGCCACTGCTATCACGATCTTCCTCGCCATAGCCCGTCGCCTTGGGTTGGGAAGCATCAGACTTTTGACACACTCTCATGGTCTGAGTCTCACGTGCATCCTATCCTTCGGCGTGCTGTCCTGCTTTCGAACTCGCCATCTCTGCTCAGTCCGGGCTGCACACTTGTCTGCTCTCTTCAGCTAACCTAGTTTGCACCACGTCTTAACCTGCACTAGGTGTAACATCCCAAATCCACTATATAACATAATATTTACTTATAAACTCCACTTACTTATCAGTTGGGCTGTTTGTGATGCTTAACAACTCTTAACATTTTAAATAAGAATTAGAACTCTTATTACTTATACTATTATGACTTGTTACATTAATACTCTAAGGTGTATATACATTCCCTTCTATTTAAAGTAGTACTGTAAAATTTTTCTGAATATATAAAGGAAATAATATACCTTCGATATCGAATATCTGCTAGCAGTCGATAATCTCTGGAAGATAATTCTCTTAACCCAAGATCAACAATCTGTGGAGTGGAAAATAAGGGGTGAGCGATAACATGCTCAGTAAGGAAGTGTATTTTGCGTTATACCAGTAAAATCATATTCTTTTTTTAATTTATTTCTCCCAACAATAAACCCAATAGAGAAAAAAATAATGGATATTGTAATACAATTTGTGATAGCCAAATCATTTGCTAAACAGTTACAATATCATATAATAAACAATGAAAAAGGATTCAACAAATCCTCTCACAAATCATCAAGTCGAGACTAGGCATCACCCTATAAATAAATCATGCTATCATCGTTCCCCCTCCCCCTTGCGAGAACGGAATAATTATCCCGACAGGGATACTGTAGATCTATGGCCACAATCTATGGGTGGTCCTCGGGTCCACTTGCCAAGTGACCTTGAGACCGCTGATGACTTGGCGGGTCCATCAGCCTCATAACTAATAAGAATGCATGAAACTAGGGGCCTAAAGTCTCAAAATCATATTTATAATTCAAAATACCTTTAAGGAAACACCTTATTGAATTTAAATCATTTGAATAAATAATAATTCCAAAAAGATATTATTCTCATTTTCGTAGAAAATGTAAGTTGAAATCTGCTCGCCCATGGTCAGCTCGCCCATTCTGGCTAGCCCATGGTCAACCAGCCCAAAAGTCAACTCGCCCATTGGGTCAACTCGCCCAAAAGGTTTTGTATTTTCTATTTTCAAAATACTAATCTGCCTCATTTTTCGTTTGAGAAAATGTACTTTAAACCTCTTCGCCATGGTCAGCTCGCCCATCACGGCTTGCCCATGGTGAACTCCAAGGTGGGTGAATTAGTATTCGCCCGCCAGCTTTCCTTTTTAATCAACAAATAAAACTGGCTCGCCCTTAATGGCTCGCCCATTATATGAAAAGATAGTCGCCCGCCCCAGAAAACATTGAAAAGGGTCCGCCCACAATGGCTCGCTCGGATTTTCTATTTAAAACATGGTCACTCGCCCGCCAAAATATCACATGAGGGCTTTTCGCCCAAAACATAACGAAGGGTCAACTCGCCCGCCCTTACCAGTTAGCCCAACAACAAGGCAATTTATCAAAGTAATATGCATGCCATAACCAAAACCAATTCTCAGTACTTTCATAAATTTAACTCCACAGGACATGCATTCTTTTAACACACAACTCCCTTACCTCATCTGATGAAACCTTGCTTATCGCCCGCCTTATCAATTCTCACTGCTCGACTGCAAGGTAAAATATTAATTCCATTAATTTTTCTTTTCGAATTTTTTTTCCTAAATTATTAATATTTTCTAACACTTTGGCGAGATTCTGTGACTACTCTACAGCTCGCCATTCGCCCAACAGAGCTCGCCAGTCGTCATTAGCGGCTTATTCATGGGAGTTCGCCCAACATGGAAGCTCAACTCACCATGCTTATCAATTCAGTTCGCCATTCGTGGCTTTTCATTCATAAATGGGCTCGCCCATGAATTGGATAACGCTTGGCGACCTCTTTGTCTCCTACTCGCCTCATTGGCGATCATCAACATTTCACCTGGGCGATCTCTATGGTCACCCTTCTCGCCGTTTGGCGAACATTGGTCCTCGCCCATCTACCTATCATTCTGGTTATCCCAAAACTGTTGGCGAAAATGTTCTCGCCTAGTCATGTATTGCATTATACTTGCCTCACCCTTTGGGCGAATACTCCTTGCTCGCCTATTGTTTTTTTTTTTTAATCATTTCCATTTAATTTCTTATATATTCCAACAATATTTAACTACAACCAGGCTATATCTATGTTTATCACGTTATAAAACATAGAATCTAGTATGGAATATCAATAGAACCATGGAAAATATGAAACTCACCTTTACTAAGTTGCTCTTCCAACAACAGAATGTTTTCTTGCCTTTCTTAGCTTTACTTCTCTTGTTCCTTAGCTCTTCAACACTGTAGAAGAGTTTGGCTAGTTAAAAGATAAAGTTTTATTGCTCATATACGAGAGGAACAGAAGAACTAAGTATGAGTTTGCAGTGGAACGGAATGAGAGAAAGACTTTGAAGAAGATGAAGTTTGTTAAATGGGTTCTCCTCATGTATTCCTTCTTATATAATCACTTAAATCTCCTCAAAGTCTACTGCAAGTTCTTATCCTGTTTTTCTTTCATCATTTCATGCATTAAAACCAAAGAAAACTGCAGCAAAAAGAACGGTAGTGACGTCCCTACTGCAGCTCTATTCTTGACTAATTTCACTTGCCATTTATTGCTAAATCCCATGGTCAAAAGAAGCAAGTGGCGAGAAGTCCACTATTAGCCCATTTCCTTGACTTTTCTCTTTTCTTTTCTTCCCTTTTCCACGCCAACTCACTTCCAGCCAATGTTGATTGGCTATCTTCACATTCTTTTCTTCCTTTTGTCCTCTAGCCATTAATCTCTTTTATACCTTCATTTAATGCTTTCATACCTTTTATCAAAATTAAATCCCAACAATTAAATTTCCATTCTTAAAATTTTAGATGTTCATTCTACCTCACATACACCATAAAATAAATCATCACTTAATTTAAAAAGTGAAAATTCACATTCGGTTATTCTTTACGTTCGCTAAAAGAATTTGTTTCCACTATCAATAATGTACACACATGATATACAGTATAATAAAATTTGGATTTTACACTAGGACCTGTTGGAACCACGCAACTCAATCAGGCTGGACTGATCGTTGATCATCGGCTCTGATACCAATTGTCACGTGCCTGGGGCTGTAGCCCAGCAACCGTACGGCCTTAGACGGGAAACTCACGTCCCTAAGTCAGCCTACTCCTACCCAGGATGTTTCTGCACAGCGAAAATCTCAACACCCTGCAGCATACAACCAAGCAGACAAGCCAATGAGCTAGCAGACACACATAGCACACACGCACACAAGGCACAAATGCAGGGGCACATGATGTGGGGAGCTGTACACTTGTATTTCACTCAACTCAACAATGTACAGGAGCTATTACAATAGGGAGACATAACCTATGGCCTCAACTATCCCAGCAGGCACACTTGCCTTGGCTTCTTAGGAGGTTCCCACAAGGGGCCTCAACCTATCGCACAGCTAACCCTCACCCACAAATGCAGAGACTCTCCCCAAAGCCTCACCTAGCTCTCATGAGTGTATCCCTATACATCTCTCTGTACAAACGTGGGGAAGACACCCCTTTATATAGGCAAGCCCTCGTACAAGTGTGTGGTAGTGGTTAGGCCAAGTGTGTAGCTGGCAGACTGCTTTGGGAACCTCCCCTGAGTGTATAGCAGCTGGTGCTCATTGAGCCTTGCTGACATTGTTCTGCTCAAGAATCTGTGTCAATTGCACCCTCGCATCTGCTTGTCCCTATCGCTCGCCTGCTTGCTTAGTGCGCTCACCTACGCCTACTTCTGAGGCCTCGCTTGCCTGACTGGCTCGCCTGGGCCTGGCGATTGGAACCGTGCTCGCCCACCTGGCTAACGCCTCGCCCACTTTCCCGCTCGCCTGCCTAGCATCTCGCTCACTAGTCTTGCTCGCCCAAACAGTGTCTGACTTACGCACTTGTGTGCCTATCTCCCCGCACACCTTCTGACCAGCTTTCACATCACTCTCATTACCTTAGGCTGCCTTGGTTTGGTCCTCCAGCCTCTCAACCCTTCGACTGGGACCTGATTTGACCTGTTTTTGTCTATCATGTCTTGGACTCGCACGCAGAACGTGACACATACATAAGAAAAAAACCGACTCGTAGTAAAAGTCGTAGTCTTTAAAAACAAAACTTACTGGCCTCTTTAAAAGCCAATGGATTGAACCCACGTTGGCCTACAAATTCATCGCGAATAAAAGTCGTTGTGAAAGACTATGAACAGTCGTATAAAGAAAAATAAGAATAATATTTACTTGACTTTTGAAACAAGACTTTTTTTGAGACAACCAATAGTATATAACTAAAATCTGCGTAAATACGGGGCCGAAAGCTTGAAAGACTGAGAGAGCTTGTTAGAATTAGAAAGCAATGGCTGAGGTAGCTGTGAGTATAGTTCTTGATAGGTTAATTTCATTTCTTGCTGCAGAGGTGAAATTGCTAGGAGGGCTTAAGGAAGAAGTTGAAGACGTCCGGATTGAACTGGAGTACACTGCTTGTTTCCTAAGAGAAGCAGATTCGAGGGCGGGCAGAGAAGATAGCAATAGTGGCCTGAAATTATGGGTGAAACATGTGAGGGAAGTAGCTTATCAGATTGAAGATTTTATGGATGAGTACATGCTTGATCATGCGGCACAACATCGTGACCGGCATGGTTTCATGGCTTCCCTGGGCAAAATAGCTCATCAAGTCAAGACTGTGAATAAGCATCGCCGGATGGCATCAAAGATCAAAGATATCAAAACAGCAGTCCATGAAATCAAGGAAAGAAGTGAAAGATATGGCTTCAACTCCTTGGGACAACGGGGGCCAGCTGGTGGTACCGAGAATAGTAACAATCAATCTGACCCTCGATTGGGACTTCATTTCGTCGAGAACGATGCACTTGTGGGCATTGATTCTTCTAGAGAAGAGTTGGCTGGTAGATTGGTTGACGGAGTGTTCACACGCACAATTATTTCATTGGTGGGCATGGGAGGGGTGGGTAAGACCACTCTTTTCAAGAAAGTCTTTGATGATCAAATATCGAACCGACTTTTGAATTTAAACGTATAACTCGATGCTCGATAAGGTCTACGGCCAATAAAAGTCGTTGTGGCCAACAAATTCAATGCCAACTAAACAAGATTTTTTTTTGTTACAAAACAAGATTTTTCTTTAACAACCAATAGTATATAACTAAAATCTACGTAAACACTAGGCCGAAAGCTCGAAAGACTGAGAAAGCTTATCAGAATTAGAAAGCAATGGCTGAGGTAGCTGTGAGTATAGTTCTTGATAGGTTAATTTCATTTCTTGCAGCAGAGGTGAAATTGCTAGAAAGGCTTAAGGAAGAAGTTGAAGACGTCCGGATTGAACTGGAGTACATTGCTTGTTTCCTAAGAGAAGCAGATTCAATGGCGGGCAGAGAAGATAGCAATAGTGGCCTGAAATTATGGGTGAAACATGTAAGGGAAGTAGCTTATCAGATCGAAGATTTTATGGATGAGTACATGCTTGATCATGCTGCACAACATCGTGACCAGCATGGTTTCATGGCTTCCCTGGGCAAAATAGCTCATCAAGTCAAGACTGTGAAGAAGCATCGCCGGATGGCATCAAAGATCAAAGTTATCAAAACAGCAGTCCATGAAATCAAAGAAAGAAGTGAAAGATACGGCTTCAACACCTTGGGACAACGGAGGCCAGCTGGTGGTACCGAGAATAGTAACAATCAATCTGACCCTCGATTGGGACTTTATTTCGTCGAGAACGATGCACTTGTGGGCATTGATTCTTCTAGAGAAGAGCTGGCTGGTAGATTGGCTGATGGAGTGTTCACACGCACAGTCATTTCATTGGTGGGCATGGGAGGGGTGGGTAAAACCACTCTTGTTAAGAAAGTGTTTGATGATCAAATCATGGCGGGTCATTTCGACTGCCATGCTTGGCTGACAGTCTCCCAATCATACAAGGTGGAGGCGCTGCTAAGGAGCATGATAAACCAGTTCTATGGGTCGAGAAAGGAGTCCCCTCCAAAGACTGGCACAATGGACGGTGCAGAGTTGATAAGCAAATGCAGAGAATATCTACATGATAAGAGGTATGTTGTGGTGTTCGATGATGTATGGAAAGAAGATTTTTGGCGTGATATGGAATATGCTTTATTGGATAATAACAGAGGCAGTAAAATTTTGATGACAACAAGAAGTATGAATGCTGCTAAATTTTGCAAGAAATCTTCACTTGTGCATGTCCATACTTTGGAACCTCTCCCTCTAGAATTGGCCCAAGAGCTATTATGCAGGACAGCTTTCCGGTTTGATGAAAACAAAAAATCCCCAGAAGAGTTGGAGGATTTGTCTTTCGATATTGTCAAAAGATGTGAAGGGTTGCCGCTTGCAATTGTAGCCATTGGTGGGCTTTTGGCAACTAA
Organism: Heritiera fomes; assembly: GCA_032173925.1. Lineage (NCBI taxonomy): Eukaryota > Viridiplantae > Streptophyta > Magnoliopsida > Malvales > Malvaceae > Heritiera > Heritiera fomes. The sequence goes on along the minus strand of JAPDPM010000009.1, from coordinate 31,423,603 downwards.
AGACAGGGACGTTTTTCATTGGAAACGCTTACTTGATAGCCTTGGTGAGGAGTTAGACAGTAGTCCTCATCTTTCACATATAAAAAAAGTTCTTTCTTTCAGTTATTATGATCTGCCTTACTATCTCAAGGGTTGTTTCTTGTGCCTGGGCATGTTTCCCGAGGATTACTCCATTAGCTGCAAGAGATTAGTTCGAATGTGGATTGCAAAGGGTTTCGTGAAAGGAAAATATGGCATGACCTTGGAAGAAGTTGCAACAAAATACTTAACTGAGCTCATTAATAGAAGCTTGGTTCAAGTATCACGGACTGATTCTATTGGCGATGTTAGAAACTGCCGGCTCCATGATTTGATGCGTGAAGTTATTCTTTCCAAATCTGAAGAACTGGGTTTCATTCAAACATCTCCGGAATCTTTGATAAGTCATAATGGTATAGCACGATATTTCTCCGTCTGCAGCAGAACAAACAATTTCCCAACGATTATAGGTAACTATCAAATTCATTCCATTGTTTTCTTTGACAGAGCAGAGTTACCTAAATCTTTGTTTAGTTTATTGTTCACAAAGTTCAAATTGTTGAAAGAACTGGACTTTGAAGGAGTTCCATTGAATTACTTACCTGAGGAATTGGGAAATTTGTTGCATTTGAAATATTTAAGCATAAGAGATACAAGGGTAAAGATGCTCCCAAAATCTATTGGTAAATTGCACAAGCTTCAAACTTTGGATCTAAAACATTCTTTTGTAAATGAGTTACCAGTTGAAATCAACGTGCTCTTTAATCTTCAATATCTTGTAGTTTACTACAAAGATAAAAAAAGCAGCTACAGTATCAATACTCGGAGAGGGGTGAAGTTAAATGGGAACTTTGGGAGCTTAGAGTCCTTAGAAAAGCTCTATGAGGTGGACATGGAGGCATACAATGGTGGTAACATTTTTCGTGAGTTAGGAAGGTTGAAGCAATTGAGAAAACTATGCATCACTAAGCTAAAATCAGAAAGTGGGAAAGATTTGTGTGATGCTATACAGCAGATGGTCCACCTTCAGTCATTGAGAATTTCTTGCATAGAAAAGGAAGAACTTCTTCAATTACAGACAATAACGTCTGCTCCTCTATTTCTTCGTTCTCTCTGGCTACGAGGAAGATTGATAAAGTTACCTGATTGGATTTCTCATATAAGGAACCTCACTAAAGTTCTATTAGAATGGTCTAGAATATCGGATGATTCACTTCAAATCCTTGGTGTTCTACCTAAATTATCGATGTTTGGGCTTTATGAGGGATATGATGGAGCTGAATTGCATTTTTACCAGAATCACTTTGAGAAGCTCAAGGACCTATGGCTTTGCGCGTTAAATGGATTAAATAGATTGATACTAGATGAAGGAGCATTAACACTTCTTGAGAATCTCGTAATTGGTCCTTGCTCCCAATTGGAGGAGTTGCCTTCAAGCATTTCTGATCTAAAATGCCTTAAGACACTATCACTTCATGATATGCCCAAAGAATTTGCTCGAAAGTTGTTGCCAGGTGGAGGTTCGGATCATTGGAAAATTAAGCATATTCCAAATATCTATTTCTTATACTACGTAGATCAAGGAGCACCACACGAAACTTACAAGCTTGGTGATTCTCGCTTGTTAGAATTCCTACGTTGAAGCATTCGGATATCTTTCAGAATGATGTTCTCGTGGCGTATGTGTAAAGTAATTTCTAGCAGTAACTATCATTGACCACGTATGTATGCTGAATGATCATAGCAAGCACCATTTACCTTGTTCTGTTTTTTGCTAGTTCTTTTATGTTCTGTTTTAAGCTGCATGATTTTTTCTTGTAGGATTGCACTTGAGAGTCACCAAATCTATCGGTTAAGAAGTAGAATAGCCGTACAAAGAGACTGAATTTGTGTTCTCTGAAGAATCAACCAGAACATCCCATCTTTTCTTTCTGTATCAATGTGGTTTGGTGTCACCCTTTTTCTAATTGTAGCTGCGATTCATCCTGTCGTTTTTGTTGTACTCGTTTCATTTCAACTGCTATTTTGATATTTTATCATCCAAGAGAGCAGGAAATCTGCTACAAAAACGTGCATACAAAAGCAGCAGCTTATTGACAGCCAATTACATCAAATATTACGGACCGCTGCACCTATGCCCTATTATTGCAAATAGTTATGTTAGTTGGAGAATCAGGAAATTTTACAATTTCTTAGATTCTAATCTGTATATCAAAGAAAATGCATTGCACTATCAATTCTAAAGTAAAAAATTGTCTGCCAAATTTCTTCATGTTTCTGGCGTGTCATATGTGATAGGTATGGGCAGGCCAAGCCCTATGCAGCAAGATGGCTGTCAAAGTTTTGCCCCTGTAATGCACATGAATCCAATCATATTCAGCCTGCCAGTCCCGAACCTGTTTGACTAGCTTCATCCTCCAAAGCACAGAAGTAGCATGTAGTTTAAGGAAGAGTAACACCACAACTTCGAATCGCAGAGAGGGTGCTTAGTCTATTTAGAACCACAACACGATTAACCTGTGTTTTGGGAGGGAAAACTGATGCTATACCAGTTTATGAAAAGCAACTTTAGGTTTTTTAATCCTAAGCTCGTGCCAAGTATCAATAGTGCTAAAACCCTTAGTTGAAGAAAGCTCATGCTTAAATAGAGGACTAGCTAGTTCCCTTAATTTTATGAACTTCCTCCAAATCCAGCTGCAGCTTTGAGGATAAAAGATCTTTTCTGTATTTGGGCAATTAAAAAGGTCCATTTTGACAACTAATGGTGGCATGAATTGCAACACACTTTTTGAAATGTCTTGAGTCCTAAATCTGTATTATTTGCAAAAAGAAATGGTCTGCTGCAGATTACTATTATGAAAATCATGTGAACGGATTTTCAATTGTCACAGTATTTACCAAGGTTCCAACCTGAAAACCTGGAGCACAACAAATGCCTCTATGAGCGAGTTAATGAGATAGAAAAAAATAAGGGGTGCACCCCGTCACAGCTTGCATTGGTCTGGGTCCATCACCAAGGGAATGATGTCTGTCCCATTGCTGAACCACCAGAACATCTGAGCTTTGTCCGTAATATTAACAGCTGCAGAGATGTTTGAGCTAGAATCCATTGCTTCAGCAGGTGCCGTGAAGGGAGACAGATATGGTGGAACTGTTGCTACCTACCATGAATCTGAAACTCCTCCCTTGTCTTCATGGAAACCTTAAGGATGAGATAAGCTACCATATTGAGACAATCTTCATGATGCGTTGTGGACTTAAATGTAATGCATCGGGGGTGTGTTTTAGAATCACAATGAGATCCCTACTTTGTTTTCAGAGAATAAGTGTTCTATCAGAAGTATCAATGGACAATAGGTCTTCTGGTGATAGACTACAAACTTGGTAGTAGCTCTCTGATCAGTGTTTTATGTTGGAATTGTGTATTCCATGGTAACGAAGCAAACGTTTTTCTGATGAGATGAGCTTCGTCTTGCATGGTAATGTTGATGTGGTTTTTTTTTTTTCTAAAACCTTGTCTCTATAGCTTGGTAATGTATCAGCTTGACATCGTCCACAGCTAGCCTTTACTCTCCATAAAGATTTTTTATAAGAAATATGAACAACTTTGTAGATTCATTGGGGGTTGGAAGCGGTTGTGGAAGGACTATGGACGGTGGTATTTAAGAGTAATAAAGAAAAGCAAAAATTATTTTTATTTGACTTTTCAAACAAGATTTTTTTTTAACAACTAATGGTATGTAACCAAATTACACACCAAGGGATGCTGGATGCAGTAGAATTTTAGTAGTTGGGTTGGATCATGTTTAAAAATCTTAAACCAAGCTTAACTTTAAAACTGGATCAAGCTTGAAATTAACCTTTTGATACCATCTGATAGTTTATGTAAGTATTGTGTTCATATTGTATTAAATTCATAAATTGTATTTATCTCAAGTAAAGCATAAAAATTATCGTATTAAAATTCTGTTGACACGCCCAACATAATATATATTTTTAGGGTCCATTTAAATGGGTTGTGAAATTAGCTTTGGTGAGTTTGAAAATAATTCTAAATGTGAGATTAGTTACTAGAGTGATGAGATTGAGTACTGTGACGATATGATTAAAATCAATGATGCAACATGTGTTTGAATGTAAACGTGGCATTAGCATTGAGATCAAATGCAGTTTTAAGAATTAATGGTCATTAAGAACATTTGGTTAAAATTTGTGTATTATAAAATTTATAATATTTATTTGGTACTTGTGAAAATTAAGAAAATAATAAAAATTTACTCTATTTATTTTATATCCAATTTTTTTTGTTAATAAATTTGTAAAATTCATTAAAAAATAATAATATATTTCCACATCTTAAAATAAAAATTATTTATATTTATTTACTTTATTATTCATGTAGTTATTTATTTTAATTAATTATTTATTATCAAAATATTTATTTTTTATTTACTTGTGATTTATTTGATAATAAAATTAATTACTTATATATTTATTTAGTTAATTTATTATATAAATATATATAAATGATTATTATTTATTATAGGAAAATTATTTGAAAAACTTAAAAACTAAAATAAAAAGTAATAAAAATAAATTAAATATTTTTATATTTTATAAATCTAATATTAAGAAAAAAATTGAGGTGAGGACAAAAAAAATCCCTCATTGGAAGCCATTAGACCCTCAAAGCCAAGTGACTTATTTTCAGACATTTAGATATGATTCAATCCCGAAATCATTATTATTGGAAAAGTTTTATAGTTTATCATTCTTGATTCAAACAGTATTAGTTTCAGACTGTAAAACGAATAGGAATACTTTTACTTATACCTAAAAAAGATAACATGGTTTTTTTCGTTCAATATTTAATTCATTTGACTTTTATCAACAGATTTTATCAAAGTCAAGTGACTTATTTCCAAACATTTAGATATAATTCGAATCTTGGAGTTTTCATTGTTAAGAGAGTTTTATTGTTCACTATTTTTTATTCAAACATGATTAGTTTCAAATCATAAAACGAATTAGAATACTTTTGGTTATAAAAAAAAAGATAAAGTGGTTTTTTTTCCTTCATTATTTAATTGATTTGACTTTTATCATCAGATTTTTCGGGGGCTAATTTTTTATGGATATTATTTATTTTAAACTCATAATATAATGAATTTAATATTTTTTATCCTATCCATCTTAAAAATCGCAACTTTCGGCTTAAGCGGCCATCCAACAATAGTCCACAGACAAGTCCAATACCTATAGAGGTCTTTTGCCGTTGGTTTATTTTTTATCCTTCGCTTTGTGTCAAAAGTCCCACCTTGAATTTCAGTAGCCGTCCGGCCATGGACTGTTCTATTACTTGTTATACTCTCGTTCCTTTTCCTTTCTATTTTTTTTCTTTCAATTTAGTAATATTAGATATGATATAATTACATAATATAAAAATAATACAAATAAAATACATAAAATAATATGAATTAAAGTTAATAAAAATATATAAATATGATAAAAATTAAAATTAATTTTTATATTCATTTGTCAAAATAAATTTTATTATAAAATTTTTATATTTTACATTACATAAATATGAATTTATATAAACAAAAACAGATTTTATACGCAAATTATCAACTCTCCCTACCATAGACAATTCCAATGCCTATACTCTCGTGCTTTCTTCTTTTCTATTCTTTGACTTCCTATAACAAAAAATTTACGTAAACAATTAAACATTGGGTCGAAGACTTGAAACCCTGAGAAAGTCTGTCAAAATTCTTACAGATTGTTTGTTCCGTGGTACTGAAGCAACAGTTTCTTAGACGAGCAATTTGACTAAGTTGCAAGTTGATTTTTTTTTTTAATTTTTATTTTAAACCTTGTCTTCGGCAAAATGTCAGCCTTGCCATCATTCACAGAATCAAAGCCTTAAATTCTCCAAAGAGATTTTCTTAAAAATATAAACAAATATGTAGATTCATCGGGGATGGAAGTGGTTGTGGAAAGACTATGAACAGTGGCATTAAAGAGTAATAAAGAAAAGTATTAATAATTTTTATTGGACTTTTCAAACAAGAGTTTTTTAGACAAGTAACGTTTTATAATTATTATTCAATAAATTTTTAAATATCACAAACCAAATTAAAGTGATAATAAATATTTTTTAAAAAATATAAAAAATAAAACTAAATAAAACGAAGAAGAGAGCTTTTATTTGTATTTCACTTTCTCTCTTTACACTTTAATAATCACTAGAATGCGTGCCCGTGCTTTGCTGCGGGTCTTGAAATACTGTTAGACAACCTTTTGAAATCCTATAAAAACTTTGGGTGCGACATTGCAATTTACAAGTATTCAGTTAAAATATTGGCATATGAAATTCAAGAAAAGAAAATTAACTGAAAATTATTGATAGTATAATGACTGTTTGGTTACTAAGAAAACTCATAAACAAAAAAAGGGAATTTGGAAAAGTTGAAATCTTGTACCAATGAAATCAAGAATGTGAAATTGAATGAAGTAGAACAATAAGTAGAATTTTTGTTTTAACATAGAAAGTGGAACCATTGAGCTGGTTGATTTAATCTTGAGTTCAGAATTTCGAAAACTTTGAAAGTGGTGAAGTAAAATTGAAAAATAAAAGGAACAGAAAAAGTCATGGAGGACAGAGAAAAAAAGAGAGTTTTGTAAAAGTATAGATGAAATTTCGACTTTTCCAACCAGAAGGGATGGAGATGAAAAGAAGGAATCGAAGAAGCAAATCAAAAATACAGGGGCTCGGTCAATTGGTGAAACAAACCTTAAATTTCTTAATTAATGTAAAAACATGAAATTAATGTAAATTTCAAAAGAAATTCAAAAAAAAAAAAAGAAAACTCATCAATCCAAATCAACCCACAATAGCAACAACAATAAATTAATTTAAGAAACAATAAACCTGAAACAATTTCATCTAGAGAACAATGATATTCTAATTTCAATATAGAATATAAAAAAATAATATCTGAGATGAAGTTGGAGATGAATTGATTTGAGGATTTTTAGATTTAAGGTGTAAAAGTAAAAGTTAGATGAAGAAAATGAAGATGATCAAGAAACAAATGAGACGAATGGTGGGAGGGCCAAGAAGGTAGGGAGAAATTTGTAAATTTAGAGGATTTATTTAGTAGTTTTCAAAGTAAGCCATCAACTTATAAATGAAGATGACGGAGAAACATAGGAGAGGAACCGTGGGGGAGTGAAGAGAGTAGGGAGAAATTTGTAAATTTAAAAGGATATATTTAATAACTTTGGATGCAAAGTAATCAACTTATAAACATGGTGTAAAAATAAAAAATTAAATTGTTTTTAAAAGCGAGTAGAATTTTAATTGTCGGGTTGAATCATAATTAAAAACCTTAAACCAAACCTAACTTTAAACTTGCGTCAAGCTTAGAAAAATTTTGTACCTTTCACAACCTTGCTGAAGACTTGAAAGCCTGAGAAACTTTGTCGGAATTACAAAGCAATGGCCGAGGTAGCTGTGAGTATAGTTCTTGATAGGTTAATTTCATTTCTTGCTGCAGAGGTGATTGACAGGCTCAAGGAAGAAGTTGAAGACGTCCGGGCTGAACTGGAGTACATTGCTTGTTTCCTAAGAGAAGCAGATTCAAGGGCGGGCAAAGAAGACAGCAACAGTGGCCTGAAATTATGGGTGAAACATGTAAGGGAAGTGGCTTATCAGATTGAAGATTTTATCGATGAGTACCTGCTTGATCATGCGGCACAACATGGTGACCAGCATGGTTTCGTGGCTTCCCTGGGTAAAATAGCTCATCAAGTCAAGAACGTGAACAAGCGTCGCCGGATAGCATCAAAGATCAACGATATCAAAGCAGCAGTCCATGAAATCAAGGAAAGAAGTGAAAGATATGGCTTAAACACCTTGGGACAACGGGGGCCAGCTGGTGGTGCCGAGAATAGTAACAATCAATCTGACCCTCGATTGGGACTTCATTTCGTCGAGAATGATGCACTTGTGGGCATTGATTCTTCTAGAGAAGAGCTGGCTGGTAGATTGGCTGATGGAGTGTTCACACGCACAGTTATTTCATTGGTGGGCATGGGAGGGGTGGGTAAGACCACTCTTGTTAAGAAAGTCTTTGATGATCTAATCATGGCAGGACACTTCGACTGCCATGCTTGGCTGACAGTCTCTCAATCGTACAAGGTGGAGGCGCTGCTAAGGAGCATGATAAATCAGTTCTATGGGTCTAGAAAGGAGTCCCCTCCAAAGACTGGCACAATGGACGGAGCAGAGTTGATAAGCAAATGCAGAGAATATCTACATGATAAGAGGTATGTTTTGGTGTTCGATGATGTATGGAAAGAAGATTTTTGGCGAGATATGGAATATGCTTTATTGGATAATAACAAAGGCAGTAAAATTTTGATGACAACAAGAAGTATGAATGCTGCTGAATTTTGCAAGAAATCTTCACTTGTTCATGTCCATAATTTGGAACCTCTCCCTCTAGAATCGGCCCAAGAGCTTTTATGCAGGACAGCTTTCCGGTTTGATGAAAACAAAAAATGCCCTCAAGCGTTGAAGGCTTTATCTTTTGACATCGTTAAAAGATGTGAAGGATTGCCGCTTGCAATTGTAGCCATTGGTGGTCTTTTGGCAACTAAAGACAGGGACGTTTTTCATTGGAAACGCTTACTTGATAGCCTTAGTGAGGAGTTAGACAGTAGTCCTCATCTTTCACATATTAAAAAAATTCTTTCTTTCAGCTATTATGATCTACCTTACCATCTCAAGGGTTGTTTCTTGTACCTGGGCATGTTTCCGGAGGATTATCCCATTAGTTGCAAGAGATTAGCTCGAATGTGGATTGCTAAGGGTTTGGTGAAAGGAAGATCTGGCATGACCTTGGAAGAAGTTGCAATAAAGTGCTTAACTGAGCTCATTAATAGAAGCTTGGTTCAAGTATCATGGACTGATTCTATTGGCAATGTTAGAAACTGCAGGCTACATGATTTGATGCGTGAAGTTATTCTTTCCAAATCTGAGGAATTGGGTTTCATTCAAACATCTCCAGAATATTTGATGAGTCATAATGGTGTAGGACGATATCTCTCCATCTGCAGCAGAATAAACAATTTCCCAAGGATTATAGGTAACTATCAAACTCATTCAATTATTTTCTTTGACATGGAACAGATGCCTAAATCTTTGTTTAGTTTATTGTTCACAAAGTTCAAATTGTTAAAAGAACTAGACTTTGAAGGAGTTCCATTGAATTACTTACCCGAGGAATTGGGAAATTTGTTGCACTTGAAATATTTAAGCATAAGAGATACAAGGGTAAAGATGCTCCCAAAATCTATTGGTAAATTGCAGAAGCTTCAAACGTTGGATCTAAAACGTTCTTTTGTAAATGAGTTACCGGTTGAAATCAACATGCTCTTTAATCTTCAATATCTTGTAGCTTATTACAAAGATAAAAAAAGCACCTACAGTATCAATACTCGAAGAGGGGTGAAGTTAAATGGGAACTTTGGGAGCTTAGAGTCCTTAGAAAAGCTCTATGAGGTGGACATGGAGGCATACAATGGTGGTAACTTTTTTTGTGAGTTAGGAAGGTTGAAGCACTTGAGAAAATTATGCATCACTAAGCTAAAATCAGAAAGTGGGAAAGATTTGTGTGTTGCTATACAGCAGATGGTTCACCTTCAGTCGTTGAGAATTTCTTCCATAAAAGAGGAAGAACTTCTTCAATTACATTCAATATCGTATCCTCCACTTTTTCTTCGTTGTCTCAGGTTACGAGGAAGATTAGTAAAGTTACCTGATTGGATTTCTCATCAGTTGAGCAACCTCACTAAAGTTACTTTAGAATGGTCAAGAATATCAGATGATTCACTTCAAGTCCTTGGTGTTCTGCCTAAATTATTGCTCCTTTGGCTTTATGAGGCATACAATGGAGCTGAATTGCATTTTCACCGGAATCACTTTGGGAAACTCAAGGACCTAGGTCTTTGTGGGTTAAATGAATTGAATAGATTGATAATAGATGAAAGAGCATTAACACTCCTTGAGAATCTCTCAATTGGTGCTACCTCCCAATTGGAGGAGTTGCCTTCGAGTATTTCTGATCTAGAATGCCTTAAGACACTATCACTCTATGATATGCCGAAAGAATTTGCTCGAAAGTTGTTGCCTGGTGGAGGTTCAGATCATTGGAAAATAAAGCATATTCCAAATGTGTATTTCATGTACTATACAGTTAAAGGAGCACATTATGAAACTTACAAACTTGGTGATTCACGATTGTTAGAATTCCTGCGTTGAAGCATTCGGATCTCCTTCAGAACCATGAAGTTCTTATGGAGGTATGTTTAAAGTGGTTTCTAGCAGTAACTGTTATCAACTAGATATGTATGCTGAAATGATTTTAGCTATCATCATTTATCTTGTTCTGTTTTTGCTAGTTCTTTTGTGTTTTGTTTTAAGTTGCATGATTTCTCTTGTAGGACCACACTTGACAGTTTCCAAATATATCAGTTAAGGAGTAGAATAGCTGTACAAAGAGGCTGAATTTATGTTCTCTGAAGAATCAACCAGAACATATCATCCTTTCTTAACACACTTTTTGTAATTGTAGCTGCTATTCATCCTGTCATTTTTTTTTGTTATACTCACTGTTGTTTCACTTCAACTTCTATTTTGGTATTTTATGATCCAAGAGAGCAGGAAAGCTGCTACAAAAATGTCCATACAGAAGCAGCAGGTTGTTGACAGCCCATTACATCAAATATTACAGTCCCCTGCACCTTTGCCCCTATTATTGCAAATAGATATGTTAGTTGGAGGATCAGGAAATTTTACAAATTCTTGCATCCTAATCTGTACATCAAAGACAACGCACTGCACTATCCGTCCAAAAGAAAAATTGTCTGCCAAATTTCTTCATGTTTCTGGTGTGTCTGTATAGGCAGTTTAAGCCCTATGCAACAAGATGGCTGTCAAAGTTTTGCCCCTTTAATCCACATGAATCCAACCAGATTCAGCTTGCCAGTCCGCAACCTGTTTGACTAGTTTCATCCTCCAATCACAGAAGTAGCATGTAGTTTTAGGAAGTGTAACACCTCAACTTTAAATCCCAGAGAGGGTGCTGAGTCTATCTAGAACCACAAACCACGCAATAAACCTGTGTTTTAGGAGGGAAAACTGATGCTATACCGGTTTATGAAAAGCAACTTTAGGTTTTTACTCCATAGCCGGTGCCAATATTAATAGTGCTAAAACCCTTAGTTGAAGAAACCTGATGCTTAAATGGAGGACTAGCTAGTTCCCTTAATTTTATGAATTCCTCCAAATCCATCTGCAGTTTTGAGGAAAGTTGACTTGCCAAAAACTGGAATGCAAGCTCTTATCCAGGCCACCCAAAGAGATTCAGCTTCACAAAACTGTAACCAAGTCTGCTTTAAAACACAAGCAGTATTCCAGATAGTGATGTCCTTCAAACCCAATCCATCCCCATTATTTGGAATGCAGATATCTGCCTTGCTGACATTGCTCCTCTTGCATCGCCTTCCGTACCTTTTCAAAGAAAAGGAGAACAAAGTTGGACGACCCTTTGTTTTAAATTTCATGAATTCTGAGAAGCATTGATTCACTGTAGCTAGTTGTTTGGTTTATATTGACACCCATAGTCTCCAAATGAGGATTGATTCCAAAAATCTTTCAAGTGAGACATTATCATGTTATGTTTAAGCACATAATATTCTTTCATAGTAATGTATGCTTAAGCTCAGCTACTAAGTTTTAGTTCCTCCTTCATTAGCTTTTACATGTTGCAGAATGGACTTGATAATTTTGTGCTTAATTCTTTTCATATTTAACTGAAAATCCAGGTAAAGTGGTTAGTAATACCGATCTTATTGAAAATTATCGTTACCTTTGAAGCACTTGTCCTGTTCTTTTATCACAATTCAGAATTGCCTTCTGAAATTAAATTCTGAGAATAATTGCTGGAGATATACCTCTTTTCCTATGAACGGCCATGCAATACTGGCAAATGGCATATAAATATGGAATGATTGAAACAGCATGAAATGTTCCTTTTGGATCCATAAAACACTCTTATCTTGGTATGAATCTAATTGATGGTCTCACAGTATTCCAGATAATTTCAACTTCCAGCGGTTTTCTACAGCAAAATTAACACTAGGATCCTTTCATTACTAATATCTTTCCCAACTTTCTCCACTCTATCAAGAACTTTTCTTTTAACTGCAATGTCAAATGCATCCTCGAATCCCTCCAATCTGGACCTGGGATCTGTTCAGCTGTACAGCCTCTCTTCTTATAGCTAATACTCGATCCTTGAAAACCGAAGAGTGCCTAATTGATGCTTACTCTTCTATCTTCTATGACATAGGTAAAATAAATTGAAGAAATCGAAGAAATTGTATTTCCACATGTATGACTGGTATAATTACCAATTTGTTTAAATCTACATCGTGACACACTCTCTTTTGCGAGTGGACTACCTCGCCGTCTCTTGACGGATGAAAGTAAGTTGGATATGGCATGGCAATTTCATTGCTTCAGGAGCTTGGTTCTGTAGAAAACACTGTCTCAAAAGCCATTTCATCCAAATTTAGGCGGCATTACCTGAGTCCAAATTAGTAATATATTATCATTATACTAAATTCACTTCAAGCATCAGCACTTTATCCATACAGATTTACTGACAATCGGAAATAGAGGTGACAAACAAGCCAAATATGATAAAGATATCAGGACTTTACAACAGCTGATGATTCGCTTATATGTTATCTTTGTAGGTGCCATCCATCAAACAACACCACAGCAGTGCCAAAACTGTAAAGAGGCCAGCCTCATTATACACAACTCTTCAAAGAATCTCCAGCTCCTTGGAAGAAGCAATATGAGAGTCCAAAATCAGCCATAAAAATACCAACAAGAGAAATTACCACAGCTGAAGTTGTTGATTCACCAACACCTTTGGCTCCTCCCATGGTGGTTACTCCCCAAGCACAGCTCACAATAGATATGATCATACCAAAAACCTGTGACTTAATCATTGCACTAATTATATCCCATGACCGTAGAGCCCTTTGAGCTGAATCTAAGATGATATTAATGCTAATCCCATAAACACTATCAGCCAGGAGGGCACTTGATGCCATCCCTACTGTGAAACACAGCAGAGTCAAAAATGGTAAAGCTAAAGAGGAAGCAATCACTCTGGGCGTGACCAAATAATCAACAGGGTTTGATCCAAGAACTCTCAGTGTGTCAGTCTGCTCGGAAACTTGCATTGTTCCTAATTCTGCAGCAAATGCACTACCAATTCGCCCTGCAACCACAATTGATGTAACCACAGGACTTAGCTCCCTTGAGAATGCTAAGGCCAATACCCCACCAACAGATCGGTTCAAACCCAATCGGGTAAATTCTCTAACAAACTGAATAGTGAAGGCCATGCCAACAAATGCCGAGGTTAGAAGACAAACCCCAACTGATTTAGGTCCAACTCTCTCCAGTTGTTGGAGGGTATTCCTCCAGTGGACTCTACCCTTTAGAGTCCTGATAATAACCTGCCCCGCAAGAACAAGAACAGATAATCCTCTCCATAAGTACCTTGGAGGAGACCATTTGCTAAAAAATGTCTCTGATTCTGAAGAGGGTGCATGGTTTGTATTGCTGTCCTCTTCCAGTGCAGGGGAATATGCATGGATTGAATTTCTGTCTTCTTCTAAAGCAGAGGCATATGCATGGCCGTCCTCAGTGTCCGAAATCACAAACAATCTAGTTTTGTGGATTGGTGCTGGAAATCTAGGACTCTGACATCTTCCAGTGAAGCCAAGTTGACATGAATTCCAACCTCCTGGTTTCATCCACCCATCAGATTTGATAGAGCTCCTTCTACAATATGTTTAAATATATTAAATCCCACAGATAAAGCATCAGCTATAAATTGATATTGAAACGATAGTAGATGCCCAGTAAAATTAGAAGAGAGAAAGAGACCTGCTAGAAAAGTAAAATATCGGGTGAAGTTGAGAAGCTGTTTGCATCTTTGGCCTCTCCTTGAACTTCTACAAAAAGAAAACTCATTTAAAACCTTAAAATTCATATATTACACCAATCAAATTCAATCAGACCAAAGAATTACACAAAAAACTTATTGTTTTGCCTTCCTGCAAAACCATTTACACCCAAAAATTAGCAAAAGTAAGAAAATGACTGTCTAGAACCTTTGACAGATGCAAACACTTGAAATCCCAATTTTCCAGTCTTTCATTCTTTTGCAGCTCCAATATACTTACATGAACTGAAACAGTTTTTCTTTTCATATGCTATGGTAAAGGTATCAATAAGTCCCCAAAGAATCAATTAAAAGTCAATTTCGCCATCAATCATCTAATTTAAAAGTACTAATCTTTGTTTCCAAGTTCATTTCTGTTGTTGAATTTCAAATAACAATAAGCTAAGTCAACTGATATGAGGGTTTTTTTTTCACAATCTGATTTTAAGAAGAGCTCGAGTTTGAAATCGGATTGAAGAATTCAAATTTAGCATAATTGCATAAATACGGCAGTCAGCGTTATACCCAGAAGCAGAATATCGAGATTTATCTCAAGAAAAGCTCAAGATTTCACCAACCCAGTCACTCCAAATACCTAACTTCGTCGGGAAAACTTAATCATATACCCCAGCAACAAAAACCCGAATATATTTTTGCAAAAAAAAATCTTAAAGTAACAAGTTCCTAAACAGAGCAGCAGACAAAACCTCTAAAAATCAAGAAAAAAGAAAACTTGAAGGAAAGAACATATGTGTAATACCTCTGGTTGAAGATAGAAGAGTAATGATAGCCGTGGAGATTATTGGCTGTCACTGTGAGCAGGTTTTTAACTGTATGGTTTACAAATTCTTTCTTCAGATGGAACAGAAATTCGTATGAGTAGGGTTTATAACTTTTTTCTTAAAGCAATCCTTCACTCTTTTGCAGCTCTAAAATACTTCGCTTTGTTTTCGGCTCTTTAACTGGGGATGCAAAGGAGGACGGTTTGGTGACACAAAAGGGTGTCGCTTATTTAAATTTGTGAGTGAAAACGATTTATAATTAAAAAAAATTTGAATTTAAATCAAATTTTTTAAAATTAGAATCAATCACATAATATGAAAAAAATTAATCTAATATTTAATAGGTTATGAAAACACTTTATAATTAAAAGAAAAAGGTTTGGTGGCTTCATCTTTTTTGATCCTTTGTTGTTTTTATATTCGTCTAATTATAAATTTGTAAATTCTTATATACTTGATAAAATTTCATGTTGGTTTCTTCACAGCTATAGCTCTATGAACCCAAGAAATGAAATCAAAGATACAATCTTGAAAACTTTAGGATGAACTAAATGTTGATGGGATCTGCTAATAGATTCATTTTTTGAGCAGTAAGGGTAGTCAAACAGTCGGTCGGTTAATTTTCGAACCGAAATTTGCATTTTCGACATTAACCGAAATTTGTATTTTCATTTTCGTTAACCGAACCTAAGTTTGTAATTTCATATTAACCGAACCGAAATAAAGTTCGGTTAATCGGTTAATTAACCGATTAACCGAAATTATATAAAATCCTCTTCCTTTCACGCCAAAACAGTTCTAGCTCTTGAACAAAACACCATTATAGCACTAAAATAGACTCATTTATAGTCAATTTAACCATTATAAGATCAATTCCAGTCCTGCACTCAACAATTAACATATTCCATTTACAAGTTACAATCATTATAACACCATTATAACACCAAAACATATTGCATTTGCAATCTCAAGTCAGACACACTTGTTAATACATTAGAATCTCATAATGAACATGGTGCTCAACATGCATGGAAGCAAATAATATTTTATCCATTAATTCGGTTAATCGGTTAATTTCACCTTTCAAACCAAATTAACCGATAACCGAACTTTTTAAAAAATCACTTTCGTTAACCGATCAAAATTATTTCAGTAGCCGATCATTTAACCAAAATCAATTCGATCGGTCGGTTAACCGAAATCATTTAACCGAATGAGCACCCTATTGAGCAGATGATTTCTCATTTTTGGTAGCGGGTGAAGTTTCCAGCTTCCAAGTCTTCCAAGCGGGGATTTATGAATGTCTCCAAATTGGGCCAGGCTTAAATTGTGGTTCAAGCCAGCCTAACCACTGTGCTAAAGCCAACCTCACCACAAGCGAATGGCTCGAACCAAAAAGCCTAACCACAGGCTCAAGCCCACAATTCTTAAATCTAAACTCTCAAGTCTCCAGAAGCATTGATGTCACGGAGTTGAAAGGGGATAAATAGCCAAATTTGGAGAAGCTGGCACCTGGCAGCAGACCATACAGCTAACTTTGTCTCAACTGCCCCAACTATAGAAATTTCTCCTTCAGACTTTTAGTAACCATCCTTTTTGTTCCAACTGCCCTTCCTGTCTGGTCTTGTGTCATGTATCAATGCCATGTTTCCCTCTTCATGGATAAAATAAAAAATTAACTAGCTAGCTTCCAAAATTTTTTAGTTAACATCATCTAAATTTGGTACAATTTCAAGCCCACAAACCAACTTTAAATGTGAAGCTTCCTTTCAACTCCTACAATTCATAACTGCTTTTCTTAGAGGTAGGTTCATAGGTGCAAAAAGAAAGAAGAAAAAAAATGTCAGCTGCAGTGGGAACTTTCTCAGCATCCAAAGAAATTGGTTTCAACAAAAATGAAACAACAAATGAAGAGTTGAGAGATATCAAGAACAAGAAGTTTGCTGATGACGCAGAGAACAATGATCACCATGAAGAAGATGATGATGATCACAATGAGGGTGAGCATGATGAAGAAGATGATCCCAAGCTGAAATCTGAGAAGGAATTGGATCTTGGTCCTCAGTTTTCACTCAAAGAGCAGCTTGAAAAGGACAAGGTATATTTGCATGAAACTATGATTTCTTTCATTTTCTTATCTATTTTCTTATCTCAAAACATTTTTAACATGCTCCAAGTTCAAATCCAATAACCCATTTACAAGCTCATGTTTAAACCAATAATTAGTATTACTAAACAACTTTCAGAAATAGTTTGGACCAACATTAATTATGAGCAGTAATTTGTGTAATAATTAACTTGCTTTGGTTATTACAACATTTTGTTTTTCAAGGATGATGAAAGTTTGAGGAGATGGAAAGAACAGCTTCTTGGGAGTGTTGATATGTCTGCAGTTGGAGGTAGTTTTCTTTTCTTGTACATTTCCACTGCATGGTTTTGATGTTTTTTCTCGGAATTTCAGAAACTTGCCTTAAATTGGCTATCACATTGTACAAGTTCGTACAAAATAATTTATAGTATTCCCACGTTCAATCATATATGCTAGTTTAATTTAAAACATAGAAATTAAAATTTATCTCTTGAATGTATGCAGACAGTAAGGAACCAGAAGTTAAGATACTTAGCCTTTCAATCCTATGTCCGGGCCGACCAGACATTATCTTGCCAATTCCATTTGCTTCCAAGCCTAAGAGCAGTCTGTTTATACTAAGGGAAGGAAACCGGTATCACCTCAAATTCTCATTCACTGTCTCGAACAACATTGTCTCTGGACTCAAGTACACCAACACTGTCTGGAAGACTGGTGTTAGAGGTACGGCCGTACAGAAAGATTAAAACTAAGCTAAATTTGATTTTGAATTATTTTACAGATTCATTAACTACTATGAAAACGGTCGAGTACATGCGCAATTTGATTCAATAATAAGTGCATGTATCATCTATTAAAATTCGAAGAGTCAGGTTCAATTCTGAATTCCTCCAAAGTTGGAAGACATAATTGAGTTTCATTTCTTATTGCTCTTCTGAAATATTTACGAAACTATTTGGCAGTGGACAACACAAAGCTGATGTTGGGAACATTTAGCCCCCAGAAAGAACCTTATACATATGAATTGGAAGAAGAAACTACCCCCTCAGGCTTGTTTGCTAGAGGGTCATACTCGGCAAGAACCAAGGTAAATTGAACTAATAACATTACTACGAATTTCAGCTCTATTTGGTCACTAATTCCTTCACATCGGCCTAATTAATTGTTGAAGTTTTAATTTGTTTATGCAGTTTGTAGACGATGATGGCAAAGCCTATTTGGACATGAGTTACCACTTCGAAATCCAGAAGAACTGCCCATCTCGTCCTTGAAACGCCTTGTCTACAACACTGTAATTCTGCAGTAAACTTGGGGCAAGAAAATGCAATCATTTTCTTTTTGTTTTGATTCCATCAAGGAGTTTGTGCTTGAAGTTTTTCTCTTCTTACCAGTTTCCTTGTAGCTTCAATTTCGTGTTACTTATTTCCTCGTTTTTTCTGTCTGATTGTCTGTCAGTCTGCATGTTCATGGCCTCCACATTCCCTCTAATTGAGGTTACGAATTGTACATATAATGTCCTTCCAAAGGAACTTGCCCTCTAACTATTGGTGAAATTATTATCATTGTGGGGTTGAAAATGACAGGGAAATGGACACCATGTGCCATGATCTAGCAGAAATGACTTTTCTTTTGTATGCCGTCCATTGCAAGTTTCCAAAGTAAAAGGCAATTAATACATATAGTGGTCCAACCCCCTTTGTACGATATGATTGTCACATGCAATTTCATGCCAAGCTAGCTAGCTGTAGACTTTCCATGTAGAAGTAATGAAGATAGGTTTCACAAACAGTCTTCAATCTTCATCGAAATGGAACAAAGTCTATCAGGAAAGGTCAAAAAAGATCACCTTATCTCTTATGATTTTTGCAATGGTAACAAAGGATAACCCCAGGTTTAAGTTAAAGCAAGGGTCAATCCTCATAAAATGAGGGCATTAGTTGCTGGGTCAAAGCTCATAGCTGGACTTGTGATTTGGGGTTTAACTCAAATTGCATGTGAAATGAGATTTGAGTGAAGATGTTAAATTCAGTTGTTGTATTCTCTATGATAAGTATATAAGAAGGAAATATGACTGAAAAAACAGAATGCTACTGTTTGGCCTTAACAATGCCAATACGGAAACAACCATTGACAGCTTAATTGGCCGTTGGAAAGCCAGTTAGAAGAGTGCGATAGCTAGTTTGAAAACAATAGACTACCATTTAAATTAGATTACAACTTGTAGATTTCTTTCCTTTTTCAATCTTAATTTTGGAGAATTTAAGACACTAAACTTTATGTAATTTGGAAAGAACATTGCTTCTAATAAACTTGTAGTGGTTAAAAAATAAGTGTTCAAAGCATTTTTAAGCTTATTTTGATTGTAATTTTTTTTCTTAACATGTCAATTCTCACATTAGTTCATCTTTTCAACATGCTTGATTCCTCACATCATTATATTCCATGTTGATTAAGTTCTCAAAGAGCCCCACTATCTTTATGATGATGGCGCATGGCTCCCATGCTCTCCAAATGTTGTTTCTTTTCCATGCAATATCCTCAATCTCAGGCCACCTTAGCTGAATCACTGCAGCTGTCTGAAACTGAGCTTTAATTGGCACATCCTCTCCCCACCTCTTCTAATCATTACACCCATAACTCATGCTGGCCTTTATAATTTCACTTTTTATTTGGCCTTCACCTTCATTGCTGCTTAATTTGAGCATGGAAAAAAGAAAAAGAACAAGACGAATGGGAATCAACTATAAAGGAACCTTTCATTTTTAAATCATTGTTTCATTCTTTTTTTTGCCATGATCGGGATTACATGATTAGGTTTAGTGCTAGATTGTTTATCAAGGAGAATCCTAAGAGATGAGCTGGTTTATAATTATATAAATTTGTATTGAATGTCTCGAATTCGAATTTATGGGATGCAAGGAAAAACAGGTTATTTTCTGTTGCGTAGCTCAAATGTAACACGTACTCGACAAGAAATCCTCTATACAAAAATGATGGCATGTTTCTATAATTTTATACATTAGGTTACAAAATGGAACTCTCCGATCGAACCGAATGGTTTCGATGTTCAAAAAGAAGAAAAAAGAAAAACAAAACAGATAAACCAATGCCAACAATCGAATTTGCCATTCTAGGGTGCAGCTCAGGTGGTTGTAAGGGTATGAATTTGGGTAATGGTAATAGATTCAAGCTGTAGCACTCTCCACTGGAACAGAAAAACAGGTTATTTTCTGTTGCGTAGCTCAAATGTAACACGTACTCGACAAGAAATCCTCTATACAAAAATGATGGCATGTTTCTATAATTTTATACATTAGGTTACAAAATGGAACTCTCCGATCGAACCGAATGGTTTCGATGTTCAAAAAGAAGAAAAAAGAAAAACAAAACAGATAAACCAATGCCAACAATCGAATTTGCCATTCTAGGGTGCAGCTCAGGTGGTTGTAAGGGTATGAATTTGGGTAATGGTAATAGATTCAAGCTGTAGCACTCTCCACTGGAACAGAAAAACAGGTTATTTTCTGTTGCGTAGCTCAAATGTAACACGTACTCGACAAGAAATCCTCTATACAAAAATGATGGCATGTTTCTATAATTTTATACATTAGGTTACAAAATGGAACTCTCCGATCGAACCGAATGGTTTCGATGTTCAAAAAGAAGAAAAAAGAAAAACAAAACAGATAAACCAATGCCAACAATCGAATTTGCCATTCTAGGGTGCAGCTCAGGTGGTTGTAAGGGTATGAATTTGGGTAATGGTAATAGATTCAAGCTGTAGCACTCTCCACTGGAACAAAGGAATAAATGAACTAATTCAACCTTTCTTCCATGAATGGTAAAAAATATCAATCTCACTCCATATGTGCAAATAGAAGCTGAGATTCACGGATAGTCCAACAATGCAAACTTCACTTGCAAGCTAATCTTACCACCCTCATTGACCAGCTTAGCTGCAGTTACCAACCAATGTCCCGGGGCATCATGTGGACCTCGCACAACCTCAGATATATCTAAATATTTAAGTAGTTTTTTGGAGCGAATTGGTGCAGGTGGACCTTCTGGATATATGCCTGAATTAAGTGCAATTTGAGCCTGCTTTTGTTGTCCAGTGACTGTCCTTTGAGTGAATGTGAAAGTTGTGCTTAGATTTGTGAGGAAACTGGCCTTATGAGAAGTTTCGGGTGCAGCTGCCCACTCTGTCTTCCTGATTGTGCAGTTGGGTATATGGGTGTAAAGCAGTCGGAGATGCAAAACTGTCTTTGGCCACTTCCCTTTGTTAAGGAGCTGTGCACCAGTTACAATAAAAACACCACTTGAAACTTCTTGCAACCAGTTAGGATCATGCTTAACAACAGACGTGCACACATTTGAGTATCTCTTCCACCTGACTGGCTCTAAAAATTGATCACTGGACTTATAGTCATCGGATCCTTGCCATTGGCATGGTCTGCCTGATGTCAATGTCATCATATTTGGAAGACTTGAGAGATGCTGCACATGTAATGCCAACCGGTTGGATTTCTTTCCTTCTAAGTACAGGCGGAGGCCAACGACTGGTTTTAGATCACTTGAAACCTGAAATTTTACAGAATATTTAAACTTATTTTTATAGTAACAACTGAATAGGATGAAACATGGCTGCAAAATAGATCTCAAAAAAGTAAAGGATGAACTCTGATCACAACTCTTGAGGAGTCATGCAATCTAAACCTATATTTTACACATTTAGCACAAGTGTAAACCTATACATGCATGGATACATGTACCAATATGCATGGACTAGAAAGGTAAAACTACAGAAAACATGTTAGACAAACTCTTGCAAAGCCATTCAACCCAAAGTTCATATTTAAAAGATTTTTAGTCAATTTTTTGCCCTCAAGAATAGTGAAGTGTGTTTGTTGTTAGTTGACCATGGTCGACTCCATTTTCTACCAGACTACCACACAATTTGACCATGGAAAAAGGACAATGCACCTCAGGCGGAGTCTAGCACAACAGCAGCTCAAGCAATGAAATTTGGCACTTAAATATAATTAATGGATATTTTTTGACCATATACCAAAAAAAATAGTAAAGTTGTATTTGTGATTACCAATAAAAAAATTCAACACAATTTACATTTTCCAAGATTAGGAACTCAACTCCACTTTCTACTACACACTTTGACCATAAGAAATTGACATTTTAATTATGATAAGGTGACTACATCAAACCTTCTAGAACCCCACCTGTGTACAAGTCATACTAGCCATACTCCTACTGGTTTCAAGCAAAACTGGTGCGGCGATGTTAACCTTACTTTTAGGATTCTCCATGCTAGCATGTTGTTCATGGAATTTTAGTTAAGTTGGGTTCAGATACTCTCATAAGATTTTAAATCTTCTAATTCATTGCTTACAACATGAACACAAAAGGTAAGCATTCATGCAATTTCCCCTTGACTTCAGGAATCATACATTTTGGATCGTACGAGTATTCGGGTTTAGATGACAATAAAAACATAATTATGCAGATCACAAGACAATATGATGATGCAAAACACTGATAAGCTGATTACTATAATATAATGGTTTATATGCTGTTTGACTACCTGCGTGGAGCTGATGTGTATATAAGGACCCATGAAAGCAAATTGCAGGGGAGGGCAAGAAGCTTTTTTCCTCTGATGCCTGAGTGGCAGCTCACAGAACATAGGTGCCCACTGCCGCGGAACTTGAAACTCCAAGAAATACCGTAAATCCTCTGGAGCAGGCTTGTCTACATAGATTCAGCAAGTAAAAGAACTTTACTATCACATAAAACTAGAGAAACAGAAAAGTATGATAAGATGAAATTATTTGTAAAATGATTGTCAAAAAGAATAACCAGGCTAAAGTTCTCCAACAGCCAGTACTTAGGCCAAATACTTAATTATCCCTCAGCTTGAATTAAAAAAAAAGTTCCCTGTACTTTTAATTTTTGTACAATCCAGTAAAATGTTTAACACATTCATGTTTTTATGATAAACATCTGGACATGGAAATGAAATGTCATATTCAGTTTCAGACATAGATATGTCACATACTTTTTCCAATGGGGACACAACAGAGGGTAAATCTCTCCCTCTAATCTTCAGTGGCTTTCTGTAGCCAACTGATTTAAAAAGTAAAATAAAATAAAAAGGAAACAGATTAAAATCAAGTTGAAAAGAGGATTTGCTTCCATGGCAATCAAATAGAATCCTTTGGATCTAGAAGCACTTTTCACCAACTAAACATACCTCAAACTTCAAAATTACAAAATATAAATGAGTGCAAAAGGAGGTAGTCAAACAAGCACTTCAATTGATTTTAAACACATTATTATGTCTTTTTCAAAAATTTTAAATACTTCTTTAGAATTAAGAATTTTAAATAAATCCAGCATTTTGTAAGATTCCTTTTTTTTCCTTTCCACCAAAAACGTATAAAGTTTATCCCATTCTTGCCACCAAAGTGTTACCCTAGCCAAGATATTTAGCTATATTTATACTAGAGAAGGACTCCAATCATCTTCAAAATCATATTTGAAGCTTAATCCCAAAAGTGAAGTTATCTCCATAAGTCAGGCATTGCAATACTTACAACGAAGATACAAGTTGATCGCATGACTCAGATACCCGCTTCCTGGAATACCAGTTAGAAGAGAAGTAATTGGTACAAACTTGAACAAAATTCCTTCCGGTTTAGCGGGGACTGTCTGGAGCCAGTTGGAGTGACTATGCAAGAACGCATTTCCTCCTCTTTTTGAACAAATGATAGTGAGTCCCTATTCAAGTTGAAAACAAAGGAAAAGAAACAATTCATGGATTGCAATGATTAAAATAATAAAAAGACAATCCAATGCACAAGGCTCCCACATTGCGGGGTCCGAGAAGGGTCATTTGTACGCAGCCTTCCCTCTGCATAATCAGAGAGGCTATTTCCGCTTGAACCCATGACCTCTTGGTCACAAATGATTGTAATGATTATCTAAAAAAAAATCACATAGAGTAACACTCAAGTTCTAGACTCACATCTTTGCTTGATGATTCAGCAATGCTGGCCAACTGCATGTTGTTTGACTGCAAAATGCGATAGAAGACCTCGGGCACCTACAAAAATAAATCACATTTGGAAACATTATTAGTGTTATAAAAAAGATTTAAAAAAAAAAGAAGAAAGAGCCCTGAAATTTCAATGAGGTGCTAATACTTTTTGTTTGCCATCTCTTGTTTTCAGCTGTAGTAATGAAGGGCTTTTCCCATCCGAAAACATAACATCTCCAAGATCCTCCAAGTACCCTCTGAGCTCAGAAGGAGGAATTGTAGAGGAAAAGTTCTGTCTGACACATATTAAATCTTGACCTCCCATAGTCACGCCAACTATTATGTGTGTGCCATATGTCTGGATGAACCTGCCTAATACGTTTTATTAGATATGTACTGCATGAAACCAATGATAATGATATTGATAGATGCCAAGTAACCAAAATGATTCTTGTTTTCAAAATTTGCAAATTTAGATACATCACAGATAAAAAACTGTGACAGAAAACTTAGTCAGTGGGAAATTCAATATGTACACTTACATATTTGTGTGTGTGTGCATGTGAGAATTGCTCCAACCCCCTTTTTTCCATTGGGAAGTGATATTTATAACCAAAATGTTATTAATAAACCTCTTCAGCATTCCTGTTTTAGGTTAAAGTCCATATCTGTTATTATAAGAACACTACCCTGACTTGAAAAGAAAAAGAAAACAGATACAGATGGAATACGGTAGCTTTTCCATGCATTGAAAGTTTCCAATTAGGTAAGTCAGACATTTGCAATGGAAGTACAATTATGTCACAACAGTTTATACTACTACTATGAGATGATAGAATGCAAGCATGTTCAATCTAATGCCAATCAAAAGAATTCAACTACTTTGAGAACAAAACAGTGAGAAAGTAAGATTATTTAAACCAAAATGCATTGCACAACTATTGTTACAGCTCCTTTATATCTCATTTTTAATTAGTTTTACCATATTTTTTTCCAGAATATAGTCACATGATCAACCTAACCAGTTGAGAACCACATTTAATTATGCATAACCAGGAAAATATTTCCTTCAACACAGGCAAGACTGTATAACACAAAGTAGACAGTATTATTTCTTAATATTTCTTCATTAATGGAAACAGCCTCCACATAATCCATATAATCTCTCATTGATATCTAATGATTCTTAATGCCAAGTAATTGCACAAATAATATATTGAAAAGCTACCTAGACAACGCTTCAGGATCCCAGTGATGCGGAACAGACTTCTTAACTCTGTCATGTAGTACAAGTGGAGATGATGTAAGGTGTAAATGATACAATGAAATAAAGTAACCATCAAAAGCAAGATTTTTGGTGTCTGCAGCATCATGAAGCCAGTCTCCACTCAAATCAAAAATAGTGTTAAGATAGCCTGAAGGAACTTTTCCTTGTATTGATGACTTCTGATTCAGTAACTCAGACATCTGTAAGAGAATTGAGAGCAAAGATAGGGCACAACATCAATACATCACCAAATAAATTTACTCAATGCTTTATAAGGCTTTTAGCCATTACAGCATTGAACAGAGTGCATAATCCTAGATACTTTTCACAATGAATCTTGCCTTCTTATGTTTTTGCTTTCTTCAGCATTAAGGTTCTGGTAGAAACCCCTCCAAGATATTCAAAGAGTTTTCAGCATATTAGACAATTGCTATCTCAGTAATATCAGCCATTATTATCATTAGCAGAGCTCCTAGATCATGCAGCAGATGTCAGAAACTCATGAATGCAGTTATTTTTTATTTCTGAATTTGAGGTTCACTTCACATCTAAGTCAACTTTTTAATATCTACTAATTGCAAACCAAACGACTTAAGAAGAAACTTGGAAAAAAATAACGACAACATTTACTAGCAGATTGAAAACTCTTTGATAAATAAACTTAAAAATATGAAGCTTTTCCACAGCAGCAGTCCATCAATGGTAAATTATCAAAGGGCAACCATGCTATATGCTACAAATTTCCTCTTACCCTACAAGTAATTCTATCTGTGATTTTCTTTGTTTTTCCTACTAGAGTACTTAGTTTTCAGCACCTCAAAGCCAATACTTTTCATGTGAATTCCATTCAAAGAAAGATGCTCTCACAAAATCCCTCATAACTAGTGACGTGGTCTATGACATCAGGTCCTTTTCTATTCTCATTTCATTTTATTGAAATCTACATTCAAATGCATAAATCATAATTGACATCAAATAAAAATTATTTCATTTTATTTAAATATGATTCACTTTGAGCTCCAAGGAAAAATTCTCTTCAAAACATGAATCAGGTAGATACATCTTATCCCAACTGAAACCCAAAGCTACATTATGGCTTACTTAAATTATGAATCATCACGTAAGAATAAGAATAAAAGGTAGGAACAAATTCCTTCTTATCATCATTGACATCAGTAACAGAGAATTCACTAGGAATGAACTCTTGACTGAGCTCCAGACTTTCAAAAAATTGAGTTATCCCCAAATATGCTCAGAATAAGCTTTAGCTTATTTTTATAGCAGAGTGTAGAGAAAATAGGCAGGGGAAAACATTTTATAAAAAATAAAGGAAATCATACAGATCCATCCTTCAGTATCTCTACATCTTTCCTTAATGTTATCAAACATTCAGCCCAATGGAAAAAGAGAAATTTCAACTAGTGAAAGTTCCAAGAATTCAATTAGCCCCTTCCCACCTTCTTCACATGTAGGGGTGTAAAAGAATTGTTAAAGACAAAATCCAATAACCATGCAAATACAATCCAGATTGCCTTTCCAATTAATATATATTATTAAATGCAAATCCAATTATGCACGTAAACTAGCTTTCCTTTCCAACTCTAAAACTTTTAAGTTGCATAAAAGGTACCCTTAGTCAAAAAGAGTTGACTAAACAAGTCTACCCACCCGTGACATAAAGGTAAGTTTCATCCCCAACATTCTCAAGGCTCTCAATCACCAAAAGATGTTGATAACTAATACCATAAAGCACAAGGTATAGCGCTGTTTTTAAAAATATTTACTTTAAAGGGAAGATATTTCCATAAGTAGCACCTTTGCTAACCACACAAGTTAAGGATTCAGGCACTCATTAGCATTTCCGTAGTCAGAAGTTGCACTATTGAAGCCATAACTTGCGGCAACCTTATGACAGCTTGCAATTATACAAGTTGGCCATTTAGACTAGTATTAACTCGTTTTCTTGACCCACAAAAAGAACCATGAAAATACACGACAAAAGCTAATACACGGTCAATCAGGGAACTGATGCAAATCAAGTTTGAGAAAAATTTCTGAATTGGGTATCCAAAATAACATCTTAATTATATTTTTAGACACATAAGTACGAAAGGAAAAACAGAAGAGAGAGAGAAAAAGCAAACGAACCTGATTGAATTCAAGAACATCGGATTTGAATCGAATACGATCGCCTTTATCAAGACGAATATCTTGAGAAACATCTTCGATAGTAAAAGCACCTGGACAGACAATGTCTCTTTTATTGGTTTCATCAAGCACCACCAACCTTGTTCCTTTAGCATATTTCAACCTGAAATCTCCACTTATATCAAAGCCTTTTCCCAAAGCTTCCATAGCTCGAACCTCTATTGGCTTCTCAGTTTCCTCCATAACCATACTCTTCTTTTCTCCTCTGCTCTCCTAGCTCAAAGCCTCAAAGAAGCGGCAGCGGCAGCGGCAGCGGCAGCAGCAGCAGCTTCAGAATTGGAGATGTGGGTGTGCGTTGGATATTTATTTGGAGCAAGAGTAGAAGTACAAAATTCGAGCGTCGGCTTTATTATTGTAGGCTATTTTGGACTGGCATCATGTACTAGGCTGGCACAAAGAAAAGACAAAATATATTTATATGGGTATTGAATTTTGAAGGATATAAAGTAGCACCGATCATCATCCTGTGAAAACAGAAAGGCAATTTCCAGGAACAAAGAAAGTTGTTCGAAGCGTATTTATTTATTTCCTTGATTGATGCAATGGGAAATCAATAAAAGGTAAAAGATGAGATTTTGGCTCAATTAACGATGTAAATTTAATTTGTAAAAATTTTTTTTTGAATTTGATCTTTATTAAATATATTTTTAAAGAATGAAAAATTTTAATTGCAACAAAACCTCTAATAAAAACAAAGAGAATTTAACAATTGGGGTGGGACGGGAGAGTTGAAAAAGAGGGACCACGTGCTGTTGGCACCACGAAACCAAACCTCTTCAAAGTCAATCTTGATAGCCTACCTACTGCTTACCTGCTGCAGCTGCTGCTGAGTTGATATTGATATAGATATAGTTTTCTTTGTTTTGGCCTCTTTTCTTTACAAGTTCTTTCTCCGGTTGCTTGGTTCTTCATTTTGTTGTTATTGTCTAACTTAAATTCTAAAGTAAAGTTACGGCATGGTACGTCATAAGTACAACAATATAAAATCTAAAATGATTGACTGTTTTGTTGCCGTTGGAGTGATATACAGGTTAAGCCCAAGTGATGTGAAGTGATGCATGCTTCGATTGTAATAGGGGATGATTTAGACACGCTTGATGGTTGAATTATTTGTCCAATTCTTGGGTCAGATTAGACTTTAAAAATTTTCTTTCTAATTTAAACCTATTCCATTCAAAGTATTTTTTAATTTAATTAATAATATTTTAATATTTTAAAATTTTGATTCTTTTGAATATGAAGTGTATTCAAAAGACTGAACCCAAGCTTGAATAAAACCTTTGAAAATCTGGTTGACTTTGATCCGACCCAGTCATGGCCGTCTCTGATTAAATTGGAAAGTAGAATCATTTTCAGAAAAGAAATGGCCAAAAACAAGGACACCAATCAGTCAGTCCAACACCAGCTGTTTGTGCTTTTAGGTAGGTTTCTAAAGAGATCAACCCCCACCCCCCTACAATTATAATTATAATAATTTAAATAATACTTTAGTCTGAAAAAGTTACATATTAAATAAAATATATAGAAAATTAAAATTTACCAAGTAAAACAAATCTAGTTCTATTCACTGACTAATCGAATACCCAAGAAGTCTGGAAAAAGAAGCAGCAGAAAAACACAATGAACATATCTTAATGAATATAAACATAAGATAAGTAAGAGGCATTAACAGCATATCTCCAAATCCAATATATGGCTAATGTGGTGTAAACAGCTATGAAGCACAGCAATAACGGGAGGAAATTAACAACATTCACAAAGGCTACTCTATTTGCTGAGCAGTTATTTCCAGCCCAAATAAGAATAGCACATTGTTGAAATCAGAAAAGAATAAAGCAATATACGTAACAGATCATACAGCTCTATATATCACTCTTCCAATCCACAGAACGGGACAAGTGAATGAAGTTCAATTTTAATGGAAAACACTACATCCCATTCGAAATCTCTCCTATCATGTCCTGTACTAGTAATGTAAGAAAATGTCATTTAAAACAACTAAACAAGGCACATCACATTCATATTCAACCAATCCATCCATACAATGATTGATTCAGCCAATATTTGTCTTCAAAGATGAAAATTCATACTCAAAACATATATTTCAGCTAAATTATTCAAGAAGAATGGGATAAAGAAGCTTGAACTAAAGCAATCATAATACAGCTTTTTTTTCTTAGGACATTATAGGCTTCTAATTTTCCTTGCAAGGATAATCTCGAATCTCCATATATAATGGCTACTTTCAACAACCACACTAATACATGTTCGTCAGGAAACTTCGAGCTTTAAAATTACTTACTTTGCATGACAGTTCTTGAATGCTAACATCAAATCATGAAGAGCAAACTTCCTTATATTTCATACCAATAAAATCTCAATCAAAAAAATAAACATCTTCAGTTGGCCAAATATCCTACCCCTAATGTCTTACCTACATGGTTACATAAGTTCCATCCAAGCTGCCGGGCAATACCTCAACTTCTACAAAGGTGGTAATTTTGTCAAGTTTGACTTAATATGTCACAAGCATAATCAATATTGAGGAACACCTCAACTTCTACAGAAATGATAATTTTGTCAAGCTTTACTAAATATATCACAAGCATAATCAATGAATGGATAGTCATTCAAATTGTCATGCAAACCATTTATAAAGTCTTTAGTATACATTTAACCATAATAATATAAATACCTGTTATTTCTTCTTCCCTTCTTCAGTTGCATTATGCTTTGATCACAGGGTTTTTTCCTTCCAAATATCAAAATTAAATGTTTGCGAACATAATACAGCCATAAAAGCCACATAACATTATAGCATTTATAAATGTTACTATCCCAAAAAGATATAAAATAGCAATCAGTGACCTCAAATTAAAAATATT
Source organism: Heritiera fomes (assembly GCA_032173925.1). Lineage (NCBI taxonomy): Eukaryota > Viridiplantae > Streptophyta > Magnoliopsida > Malvales > Malvaceae > Heritiera > Heritiera fomes. The sequence goes on along the minus strand of JAPDPM010000009.1, from coordinate 31,393,201 downwards.
TCAAAAAGTTCACTATCTTCCTATTACCAAGTAATACTCCTCTAATGACTAATTAGCATGGTAACAAGCAATACTGCAGAAGTTAAATTAAAGACAGCAATTACCACTTTCAAATTCTACAATTGAAGCGCAACTGCAATTACTTGTGACCAGCAATGATTGATACTTTGGCAACTAAAATATCATAGTCCAGCTAAGCAAATTGGTCTTCAATTTTTACGCGCCAACAAAAACTCGAGTATCTCAATGAGTGAAAACAGTGTCATTTCGTCTAGGAGGTCTATCAGGAATCGTTCCTGGTTTGAACTTAGAAGCTTCATGCTTTGCCAGTTCAGGAGGGACAGGGCTGCCACTTTGAACAAGCATCTGCTTGAGATCAAAGAAGACATCAGTGTCATGGAAAGTCAAAAATGTTGTGGCCACACCAGTCTTCCCTGCACGTCCCGTCCTTCCAATACGATGTGTGTACATTTCAATGTTACTAGGCATATCATAGTTAATGACATGAGCCACATCAGGAATATCAATCCCACGCCCTGCAACATCTGTAGCAACAAGGACATTGAATCTCTTGGCCCTAAAACCCTCAAGACTAATTTCCCTCTGCTCCTGTGACCTTCCACCATGCAAAGTTGTTACTTTATAACCAGCCTTATCCAGATTCTTGGAAATAGTATCAGCATTCTTCTTAGTATTGACAAACACAATCGCTGTCTTATCCCCAAGATCATTGAGCAACTTCTGCAATCTTGGAAATTTCTCTGATTCCTTCACCATCATCACGTGTTGAGAAATTAAATTGGTAGCCTTTCCAGCAGTACCAATGGTGACCACAACAGGATTCCTCAAATACTTCCTAGCTAGCCGCTCCACAGCTGGAGGCATTGTAGCACTAAACATATAAGTAGTCCTATAAATCCTTTTTTCATCAAGCTCCTCATCTTCATTCTCGGGTTTCAAATTACTAGATGGCATGGCATCCAATACACCCACAACTTGGGGCTCAAAACCCATATCTATCATCCTATCAGCCTCATCAAGAACCACATAATTACATTGGTTCAGCACAGCATACCGCCTCTCTAAGCAATCCAGCAGACGACCAGGTGTGGCAATAACAACCTCACACCCTTGTCTAATCCTAAACCCTTGTTCCTCTATTGACTGACCACCAACAATTGAAACAACTTTAATACCCAAATAATGTGCAAACTTCATAGTTTCATCCTCAATTTGCTGAGCAAGTTCACGAGTTGGGGCCATGACAACAGCATAAGGCCCCTCAGCTTCATTCTCTTCACTCATAGGAGGTAATCTAGATATATAAGACAGCATAGGCAAAACAAAAGCAGCAGTCTTACCGGACCCTGTCTCTGCAATCCCAATAACGTCCCTTTGCTGCAATCCCAAAGGAATCGCAGCCATTTGTATCGGTGAAGGCTTCTTATAGCCAACTCTCTCCACAGCTTTCAACAACTCGGCACTCAATTTACTCTCACTCCAACTCCTCATCGGCCGTGGAATCTTCGACCCTTTGTAGGAAATATTAAAATCCTCCCTAAAAATCCTCCAATCTCGTTCGGTCATTTCTTCAAGCTTCTTTTCAGACCAATGCTTATCGACTCTCATATCGAAAGTATCATAAGAATTCGCTGCTTCTTCTTTTAACCTCTGAGCGGCGGCTTCCTCTGGTTTCTCTTCAACCCCTTCTTTTTTCCTAATCTCTTCTCTCATCTCCTTCTCATTCTTCGCCGCGAGCTTCTTCTGTTCTCTCCGATCCATTCCAGCCCTAAACCCTCGTCCGAACAAAAGCTGAGCCTCGTGAGGGTTTTGATACAAAGAATTCATGTCCCTCGAAGTATCTTCCGTGTTTTCCCAATCGAAAGAAAACCTAAATTTCTCGCTAGGTTTAATAACCCTTTTTTTAGGCTTTTTCGACCCGAGATACTGCTCTTTAATCGTCTCCAATTCTTTCTCCCTTTCCCTCTCCGCTAACTTCTCCAAGCGCGCCCGTTCTCGCGCCTTAGCTTCCTCCTCTCGCTCGCGTTCCCTTTCCCTTTCCCGATTTCTCCGCTCGGATTCACGGTCCCTCTCCCGCTGTCTCTCGCGGTCGCGGCGGTCGGCGGAATCGGAGGAGGGTTTAGTAGAAGGGGAATCGGAGTTATTGTTGCTGCTGTTGTTAGAGCGGTGGAGCTCTTCGAGGCGGCGTTTCTGCTGGGCGCGTTGCTCCTCGAGGCGTTGGAGGGCTAACTGCTCGCGTTGAGCTTTGGTCAAAAACACGGGTTTTGGAGGATTGTTGTTGTTCATGGCTGTTTTCGAAAAACAGGAAACAGGATATCGCTTGGGTAATTGCAGGAGGGGAAATGCTGCGAGATGTTCGAAGGATTGGGAGGCTTTAGTAAACTTTCTGCAACTATTTTCCTTTTTATTACTTCACTTAGTTTCTGATTTGATTGTTCATATCTTTATTTTTTAATAATTTGTTATCCCCATTTTTATTTACCCTTCTTCCTTAAGTTTCCGAATCCGTTTACGACTACCTCGATACAACAACACTTATTAACGAAAAGTTAGAAAATATTCGATCAAAAACATAATAAATTAATAATTAATTAATTAATTTCTTTCTATATATATATATATATATATAATATTTATAGGACATATTTAGTGCATAGGATGATGGATAGGATAGGATGATAATCATCCCATCTTATGTTTGGTGCACACATTAAAAGGAGGATTAAATTGCAAGAAGGATTTGTCATCCTCTAGTATATGATGATTCAATCATCTCCAAAAGGTAAGGATTATTTTTAATCCCATAGGATTATAAACAAATACTTATATTTTATTCATTTTATTTTTAAAATTTGTATTTAAAAATTAACTTAAACATTTTATAAAATAATTATTATATTTTTTAAATTAATTAATTAATTAAAAATTTTTCGTTCTTTTTATTTTTTACTTCTTTTTATTTCTTGTTTTTATTCAAGAAAAACTATAATTTTAATAAAATAATATTTTCTTAAGCATTCTTATGTTTAAATTTTTATTTTTTTCTTTTTTACTGTAAAAAAAATAACTATTAATCATAAAATTATTACAAATTATATGTTTTTTTAATTTATAAAATTTAAATTATTAAATTTAACTCACCTTTTTTTTTTCATTTTTTTTCTATATAATAAAAATCCTTTAGCATCCTGCATTTGACAGCTGTCCTGGAGGACAAAAACATAATTTACGTTTTTATTTTCAGTCTTCTTCAATGATGCTCAGGAAGAAAAAGAGAAATTGCAAAAAAGTGATAGCAAAATAAAAAAAATAATAATAACTAACCGCTTTTGTATTTTTTTTGTATGAACGCTTTTTGTCCTAGCAAATTCAATATGTTATACAAAGAAAACCTCTTTTTAACACTTTTAATTTTTCTATCAAAAAACACTTTTAATTTAATTATTTATATATTTTATTGCATTTAAGTTTTTTTATAACTTACCATTATCATGTCACTTTAATTTTCTATCTATAACCTCGATACAAAGGAATCCTAAGGACTCTCATGGTCACATGTGTCTAGAGAATTATAAATTAGAATGGTGAAGTAAAAATAATATTTGATTGCAGCCATGGCTAAAAATATTTAGTAGAATGAAAATGTTAAGTTGAGAATGGATAAGTAGAAATTTATTTTTTTTATTGATCTTAATACTTAAACCATCAAGTTTCATTGGTTGTAAAATGTACGTGTAGGTCAAAAATATTTACATGCTTTTTTTAAAGAAATATATAGGCTTAATAGCCAAATAAGCCCTCAACCTTTAGCCTAAAATGGAATTCAGCCCTCAACGTTTTATCGCATGAAATTCAGTCCATAAACTTTTATTTCAGTGGAAACAAACCTTCAATCTTTTACAATTATGCAATTAAGTCAAAATCTGTTAAATGACACTAACTACCGTTAGTTTTGCATACGTGGCAGCTGACGTGGATAGCTTAGTTAGCTGCCACGTGGCATGCCACGTATGCAAAACTAACGACAGTTAGTTTATTTAACAGATTTTGTCTATTTCCACTAAAATAAAAGTTTATGAACTGAATTTCATGCGATAAAACGTTAAGGGCTGAATTCCATTTTGGACTAAAGGTTGAGGGCTTATTTGGCTATTAAGCCAAATATATATACGTGTTAATTGAAATCATATGGATAATGAGTGTAGTTTATAAGTACATTTTATTTTATTTTTTGAAAAACAAAATATTCGAAAAAAACTTCTTATTCTTAGTAAAGAGATTTTTTACATAATTTTCAATCTTAATTTGAAATATAAGATTTTTAAACTATAAATGTTTACTCAAATTCGATGTAACTCACTAATTCAACTTTCAAATTCTATTCATATTTACCTAAATTAATAAGGATTTATATATAATGCACTGACAGTGTATAGTTTCTATACACTATCAATTTACCAGAGGTTGACACCTCATCAATAGGCCCTTATGAGCAAATTTGAAAAATTTATTTATATTTACTTTTAAGGGCTTGGTATATTTTTTAATTTGTCAATTGATGAGGTGTCAACCTCTGATGCATTGATAGTGTATAAAAACTATACACTGTCAGTGCATCATATACAAACCCAATTAATAAATAGTATAATCGAAATCTGCTCATACGACTTTTTTTTTCCTTAAAAAAAGGTATTTTTTAAATTTTAGTAATTTTGTCTTTTTCTTTGATTAAATTTTAATACATGGATAACTTTACATATATTCTAATGTTTATACTAAAATGCTTAAAAAATGAATTAGCCAGTCCAAATTGCATGAATGAAAATACAAAGAGGAGAATATTTAGTTTAATTCTTTTTTTCAATCTCATTTTTTTTGTCAATGTATTATTTAGCTATTATCATTATTCTATCATCATCCTTATTCTTTGTTATTATTTCTTCATATAGCTTTTAGTAAAAGAAAATTTTAATTAAAGTTAATTTATTTGAAAATTTTTGGATATAATTTATCATTTTATTTTTTTAATGAAATATATATGGTTGGATTGTTTGGTGAAAATAAAAACAAAAGTATAGCAGATGATAAAGATATAGAAAAAAAAACAGAACGTGCAATTCTTTTGTTATTTTTATTTATCATTTTTTTCAATATTTTATTATAAAAAAATATAATTTTAAAAAACTCAATAAAGATAAATACAAAATTCAATCATTTATTAATTTTAAAAAAAAATTTTACATGCCCACAGCAAAACGCGGGACATTCTACTAGTATATATAAAGAAAAAGGATTATGGTAGAGTTGCTAGTTGCCACCACATTTTAGTTTTTTACTCTTTTTTCTTTTTAATCAAGTACTTATAATTTACTTTTCTACTATATATATTTTTACCTTTTTAATAATTTTTACGTTAGGTGCCGTAGAAATAAAAGAAAATAGAAAGATATAATGTTAGAAAATGAAAAACGAAAAAGAAAAAGAAAAAGAGATAAAATTATTTTTAATTAATTTTTTATAATTTTTTAATATTCATTAAACGTGTTTTTGAATGAGAGATTTCAAAAAAAAAAATTGATTTCAATCAGAATATTCAAAAATTTAAAATTTACTTTTGATCTGATAAAAAAATTAAAAAATTTTATTTAGAGAGAATTTCAAAAAGCTTGAAAATCAATTTAAATGATGTGGTTTTTTAAAATTATTCTAAATCTTTTATTGTTTTATTGTCATGATCCACTATTAAATATAAAATTAAAAAAAGGCTAAAATATTAAAAAGGCCCCTAAACTTTGTTACTTTATTTAAATAGGCCCTTATACTTTTATTGCATCTAGATAAGCCCTTAACTTTTTATTTGAGTTTAAGTAAGCTCATAGACTTTAATTTGTACTCAGATAAGCCCTTCATTCTTAATTTATACCCAAATAAGCCATTAATATAAATCAATCTTTTATAAAAGTGATTAATCGATTTTTTTGATTACGTTTAAAACCTAACTTTCCACATAAAAAAAGGCTAGTTAGATAGAATGTATTATATAATATTTAATTATGTATATTATACTATATATTATATATTTAAAAAAATGTTAATTAATTCAGTTAGTTTAATTCATAATTTTAGACATCGAATTAATCGAATAAATCAACCTATAAAAAATAATTTAAATCCAAAAGTGACTTAGTTGAATCAAATTAATTGAATTTTGATTGGTTAAATTAGTTTGAAATAATTTTATTCATATTTAATCTTTTATTTGAAATAAGGGCTTATTTGAGTACAAATCAAAGTATAAGAGCTTATTTGGATACAAGAATAGTATAAGAGCTTATTTAAATAAAGTAATAAAGTTCATGGGCTTTTTTAATATTTTAGCCAATTAAAAAATGGCAGCAATTTTTCTCTTTAATTGAGTGATTAATAATGAATTGTGGCATCATGTAAAGCTTGACTTCGAATCTAGGCAACTCCACTCTTATCCCAGTTATTTAATATTTTCCTTGTAACAAAAAAATATAAAACTAAAAAATATTATTTTTTTAAATATAATATTTTTTATATTTTTAATTATATTTATATATTTTTACAAATCTAATGATACCTATATTACATTTTTTATATTTTTCTTATATATAATATCAATATTTTTATAATTATTTTTTTATTTTATCACATTCTAGTATTTATATATTTTTTAAAAAAATATTACTTAATAAAAAAAAATTATAAATATTAGTATTTTAAAATAATGTATTTTGAAATACTTGCATTTTGAATTTTTTTCAAAAGTTTTCATGTAAACTCATCTTAAAGGGTGTATATACGTTAAGTTGCTAACCCTGCTAGTAGAGTCTAAAACTCTACTTACAATGTACACTGATAATAAATTTTTTTTAATTTACAAGAGAGATTAAAATTTACAACATATCCCACTTTTTTTAAAAAAATTATATTTTAAGAATTATTATTTCATTTATTGAGAGTAGAATTTTTTTTAACTCCATTTAATATTCCTTAAATGTATGACTCACCTTTAACCTTGCTTGTAAAATTTTTAAACTTCTTTGATAAATTTTTGAACTCCACTTATATGAGATAATAATCCTAATGCAAAATAACAGAAAAGGAAAGAAATAAATAAAGCATAATGTTGTAAATAAATTGTTAATTTTTGTTAAATAATTATAATTTTTATATATATTTTGAAGGATTGAGTTTGAAAAAATTGTGCAAATTAATTTATTTTCTTTCTCCCTCTTATTTCCTTTCTACCAAACAATTGAAAAAGGGTAAAAAAATAATTTCCCCTTTATATCTTCTTTTTGTCCTTTTCTATCATACACGTACAATATTAACGAAGTAAAAACAGAGTAAAAATAATAAATAAATAAAATATCAACAATCAACAATATATTTATTTTTGAATGATGAAACATGTATAAATGTTGTGAGTACATAATTCTAATCTAAGTTGAGCACATGTATGGGTACCAACAAACTAGATACTAGTATTGTTTAAATTATTTTTGATGGTGTAAGACTTCATTAAATTTCTTAATGAAGACGATCCACGGTAAAAGGTCTCGAATCCTTATTATGTCAATTTTTTTTGAGCCAACATCAACCATAAAATACAAGCAGAGATTAATCTCATATAATATGATATGAGCACATCTCATGATTTAAAGAAAAAAAAACTAATTGTTTAAATTCTTTTTTATGGTGAAATAAGTCTGAATAAGAGTGAGAACAAGTCCTGCAATGGCACCCAAAAAGGCAAGAAAACTCCAGCTGCCGCTAAAATAACGGGAATAGATCCGTATTATTCCCATAGTGTTGCAGTACATATTGATGTCTGCCGTAACACGGCCGTACCCACCGTAATTTGGCTTCAAGTTCCTGCTCATTCTACGGAAAAGATCAGCCACTTCTTTATCATTGCCGAAGTCATTGTGAAGCATGCCTGTAACTCGCAACTCCTTAACATCTTTTTCTGTTTGAATGAGAGAACCAAGGAAGCACAAGTAAGAGGTGACTTCTAAGTTATTCTTGAAACCTGGACACCTTTCTAAAGCTACAAAGTTCATGAACTTGGAAGCTGTTGAGTCATCCACCCGCAAGATTGGCATCTTTAGGCTTACCGGAAAGCTGAAATGGAAGGAAATGTCCCTGAGGTTGTCTGTCTTGCTAGGCCTCACACGAATTCCTGATTGTTTAAGCTCCTTGATGCCATTAAATTGCTTCCAATCTTTTCTACTGGAGAACTCACTGCAGGACAGAATCATCGAAGCAAACATGCTACAGCTACTAATCTCTACTTCTCCTGTCAGCAATTTTGTTCGCACCCGCTCCAGAAGGTGAACGTAATCTTGCCTTTCTTCTTCCACAACTGGGGTATGTCTAAATGTGCTTAAGTCGACATAACGTACGAAATCTGTGATTAACAGTTCCCAACTTTGGGGATCTCTGGTCGAGCCAATCAATATCTTGAGGACTCCGTAAGGAAGTTGGTTTTCTAGCAATAACAAATCTGAAAGATATATCTCCGTAATATTTCGTTCAAAATCAGACCATCTTTTTCTGAAATACAGTGCTGTTAACAATGCACAACCGTCCACGAAGAACATCCAAGCTAGCTTATCATCGTCGTAATCTTTTATGTCTTCCTGATTATAACACTTCCTGAGATCCTTCATCTCTGCCCTAATCTCGTCGAATGGATCTTCGTCAGTCTTCTTGTGCTCGTGTACAAAGAGAGCTGCGAGTTTAAGCTTGGTCTGCTCTGCCTGCTTGAACTTCTCTTTGCCGTGATGCAAACGGCCGAGGGCTACCTGCACCGGCTCAAATAATCTATTAATCCCACTTTGAGATGGCGTATTGCAGATGGAACTCTTTGTATTAACGGTTTTGCTGTATGAGCCACTTGCCTTGGTTGGCGAATTCATGCCACGCTGATTCCAATTTCTGTCTCTCTTCCCTGATGAAATCAAATAAAATCAAATCAAAATCAAAATATTTTAATTAGTAATATATATATATATATATATATATATTGACAATCAAATCAAAATAAAAAAATGTAATCATTAAAAGTTAAACCAAAATTATTACAGGACGTATCCCTTACCAAAGGTGTCAAGTTTTGTATCTTTACCATATTCTCATTTTTTTTTCTTAAAGAAGTTATGGCACGTTTGGTTGATGGCATGAAATAAAACGGGAATGAAAATATGTTCTGTGAGAATAGAGAAAGAGAATAATAGAATAAAATATATAATATAGTATATAGTTTATTAGAATGGAATATAATAAAAGATAATATTAATGCGTTTAGTTAGCAAGGAATATGTTTGGAACAAGTTCAAAAAAAATCCTTTTACTCTTTTATTAATATAATTTTAAGTTATTATAATATTAATTATAATTAAATAAAATTAATTAGGCATTAATTATTAATTATCACTTATTTATTAAATTAAAACTTTTTAATTATTAATAAAGTATTGATTATTAATTATTAAACAAATATTGATTATTAATTAATTTCATTTTTCTTACTATTAATGTTAGTTAATAAAAAATAATTATTTTAATTAATAAAATAAAAATTTTCAAAATTAGTTAATAAAAATAAGAAATCGACCTAAAATTTAATAAAAAATTATTAATTTTTTTCTCTTCCTCATTACTCATCCTCTCTTTCTCTCTCTATTAGAGCATCTCTCTGAAATATCAGTTCTCCGTCTGTCGTTGTCCTCTTTCGTTAATTGGTTTCGGTTTCAACCAGCTTACTCTATCCCACCTCTTAGAACAGAAAGAACTTAAATGAAAGGGTAAATTTCACTAACGTCCTCAAGGTTTTACCATAATTCAACTCTGATTCGTTAGTTTAAAAAATTGACATTTTAGTCCAAAATTATAAATTTGATAGTACAAAAAATTATTGTATTAAGTTACCAAACCTAAACATTCGTTACTCATGTAATATCCATATAAAAATTTGACATAAAATAATTTTTTAAAAAATTACTTTAAAATAATAAATGTAATACAAATTTATTGTTGATACTTGGAAATGTGATATTATTAATTCAAGTTTAGCAATTGACTGATATATGTTGAAATCATTTGTAATTTTGGATCAAAATATCCATTTTTAAAACTAATAGATTAGAATTGAATTATGATGAAAACATTAAAGACCTTAGTAGAATTTACCATAAATGAAAATACTTAGCAACAGGCAATTTATATAAAACTTCTTCCGTAGACACACACAATGGAGCCACATACTGTCAAGTGAAATCCAATCCACGAATAATTTGATCTATCACTACAAGAATACATGTCTTCAATGATGAATTTTTTTCGTCGCTAAAAATAAAGAATAGCGACTAATTTGCGACAGAATTAAGTCACAAATTACAATTAGAAATAGTTTCAACGATAAATTTGTTACTAACTTGTGCATGCGAAAAAATATAAATTGTGCAAATATTTTAGTGATGAATTTAGCGTCAGAATTTCAATACTAAATCGTTAGTCCACGGAAAAAAACTCGTGCGCTGGAAGGCATTAATGTCGGAATTCTGTTACTCAAAGCCCTTTGTTTTATTTTTATAAATTTTAATATTATTTTTCAGTATTTAGTTCATCGTAGAAGGCCCATTTTTGTTTCCTTTTTTCAATTTTTATTATTAAATTGTTACTCCCTCTGTCCCGTAAATTTGTCACAAATTGACAAAACACATAATTTTAGGAGATCAAAGATTCAACATGTCATGTCATATAAATAACTCAAATTGATCAAATTATCTATGAAAGAGGTAGACATTAAACTTGGCAGGAAGCATGCATTAAACTTGGCAGGAAAATAGGATAAAATTCAAGAAATTTAATTTTCATAAGAGATTTGGCGGGCTTTTGACAAGATTTTCTCCAAAATATTTTTACTCCAAATTGTAATCTTATTAACAATTTTAAATTTCAACTTTTTCTTCTAGGGATTTTAACAATATTTTCCGTTTATCTTTTCGTGCTCTATTTTAACTTATCTATATCAGTAACTAGCAAATCATTTACCTCTTAGTCTTTAATCCCATTATATGTTCTACAGATACCCTCACTGCAATGGAATCTGTAACGATAACTATAAATCAAAGACAACGAAAAAACACTTATATAAAGAGCAAAGGCAAGCTTTATTTGAAACTTTGTTAAAATAGAGTATTGATGGAAAGCTGAAAAAAGGCTCTATAAGTATTTCTAAAATGATAGTAAGCAAGAGTTCTATCCCTGGTATCCTTGTCAATAGACGTTGGATTTCTATTCTGAATGGGGTCAAAGCTGCTGTCTTCGATTTCTTCATGAACTATTTCAAAGGCAATTCGAAAGTCAAGCTTCAAGTTGACTTTGCAGGCAATTAAGCATGGGTTGGATCTGTTTATTAACTCTGAATGGAAAGGGAGATGCAAACTTATAATAGAATCTAATTCTGAAGTGGAAATTGGTTGATGTAAGAATGAAGCAAAAAGACCATGGAAGTTATGCTCTATCTACTGTGAATATGACAGAATCTTGAATGATGTTTACCAAGTTTACTCCTCGAGATTTATCCTCAGATTTCTTCCAGAAATGCTGGTAGTTGTGTTCAGTAAGGTGAATGGATGACGTGCCATCTTCTTTGCTACTGACTACTGAGTGCCGCATGTTTATTGTCTTCGAGGTGAAGTCGAGCGGTGCAATTTTTAAGTCATGGTAGTTTGTATCTTCTGTTCTAAGGGACTGGTGTACTTTCCCAGGAAGACAGACTTTCCTGGAATCTCTTTTATTAATACGAACTATGCTTATAAAAAAAAACAAAGGTTCTATAAGCAGAACCGCAAGTATGTTTTCAGTCTTAACCAAGACTGATTAGGCTGTGGAATCAAGCAAAATAATTTGTGGAAGAAGGTATTTGGTTTGATATTTAGCAAAGAGTACCAACAAAGGGCTTCTATTAAAAAAAAAGGGATTTTCATTTATCTTGATCGTATCTTAGAATTTCCACTTTGTAGATGGACAAATATTCGATTAATGGCTAAAGTTTTAGATATATCAAAGTCGACTTTTTATCATCGCATCAAGGAAGGTTTCATCAAGCCACATACTAGTGCTATAAAGCCTCATCTAACTGATGTAAACAAAAGAGCAAGATTGAAATTTTGCTTATCAATGATTCAGCTAAGTACTCTCACTACAATCCCTCTGTATGCATATTGATGAAAAAATTATTTTACTTGTCAAAAACATCATAGAGATATTATCTTCATCCAAATGAGGTTGAACCGTTTTGTTCTTGTAAAAGCAAGGATTTATCACCAAAGTAATGTTTTTAGCTGCTGTTGCTAGACCATGTTTTGATGATTTTGGCAATTGTGAGTTTTTTTGGAAAAATAGGAATTTTCCAATTTGTCTACAAGGAACCAGCTAGGCGTAATAACAAAAATCGACTTGCTGGAATCTTAGAAACAAAACCTATTTTATCAATAATTGAAGATGTCACAAGACCATGTTTAATTAATAAAGTGCTACCAACAATTAAAGCTAAATGGCCACTTTACAGTGAAAGAAGAATTTTCATTCAATAGGATAATGCAAAGCCACGTATCGACATTGATGATGAACAATTTCTTCAAGTTTCTAGTGTGGATGGATTTGATTTTCAGTTATTTTTTTAGCCTCTAAATAATCCTGATTCAAATGTATTGGATCTTGGATTTTTTAGAAAATACAATCTTTACCATAACAAGAAGATCCTACAACAATTGATGAGTTAGTGCATGCTGTATAAAAATCTTTTAATGAGTTATCACTAAAGAGTTTGAATAATGTGTTTTTAGCATTACAATCTTGCATGGTTGAAATTATGAAGGTTAACTGAAGAAATAATTATAGATTGCCCCGTATGGGAAAGCAAAGGTTGGAAAAAAATGGAAAACTTCCTATCTAACTTTATATTTTTCAATTTTTATTTCGTCGCAAATCCCATTTTTTAAAATTTTTAGTTATTAAATATTGTATTTTCAATTAATTTCAATCACAAATGGGTTGCAGAAGCCCATTTATCTTATTTTTTATTTTTAAATATTATTTTATATTTTTTTACTTATTTTCTCCATAAATGAGCTTTTGCGACAGATTTCTATCACAAAAAAAAAAACCATTTTCGCAAATTTTATTTTTAAATATTGCCTTAATTTTTTTTCAATTTGTTTCCGTTGGTAATGAGCTTCTACAATGGAAATTTGTCGCAGAAAGCCCATTTATCTTATTTTTTATCTAAATATATTGCTCTCTCTCTCTTTTTCTCTCTCTCTCTCTCTATATATATATATATATATATATATTATTTACTTATTTTCATTGCAAATGGGATTCTATGACGGATATTTGCTCCATCGTAGAATGCCCATTTATCTTATTTTTATTTTAATATACATATTATTTACTTATTTCCACTGCAAATGAGATTCTACGATGGATTTTTGTTTCGTCGCAAAAGGCCCATTTATCTTATTTTTATTTTAATATATTGCTTTATATATATATTATTTACTATTTCCGTTAATGGGATTCTGCGATGGATTTTCGTGAAAAAAAGCTCATTTATTTAATATTGCATTATATTTGTTTTTATTTTTTATTTTTAAATATTGCATTATATTTGTTTTTATTTTTTATTTTTAAATATTTATTAAAAGTGTTTTTGAATGAGAGGTTTCAAGAGAAGAATTGATTTTAATTAGAATATTCAAAAATCTAAAATTCATTTTTTAAATTGACAAAAAAATTAAAAAAATTTATTTAGAGAGAGTTTCAAGAAGCTTGAAAATCAATTTAAAGATATGGTTCTTTAAAATTCTTCTAAATCTTTTATTATTTAATTGTCATAGTTCACTATTAAATATAAAATTAAAAAAATTATCATTTTATTTAAATATAATATATATTTTGTTTTTATATTTTTAATAATATCATATATTTTTACAAATCTAATGAATAAAGATACCTATATTATTTTTTATATTTTTTTCTTAAAAATAATATCAATATTTTTATAATTATTTTTTATTTTATCACATTCTAGTTTTTAAATATTTTTTTAAAAAATATTATCCAAACAAGACAATTATAAATGTTAATATTTTAAAATAATGTATTTTGAAATACTTTCATTTCAACTTTTTTTTGAAGTTTCAAAATTTTCCATCTAAACTTACATTAAAGTTAATGAGTCCGTTAACCCTCCTTGCAGAGTCTAAAAACTCTACTTATAATAATTATTATCTCATACAATGATAATTAAAATTTTTTTGTTAATGATAGTTAAAATTTTTTTGTTTTACAAGCGAAATTAAAAACTATAACATATCCAACTTTCTTTTTTTAAATTCTTTTACATTTTTAATAATTATTATCTCACTCATTAGTACTCCTTAAAGATGTGAATGATCGATTAATCTTACTTGTGAAGTTTTTAAACTTTACTTATAGGAGATAATAATCCTAATGTAAAATAAAGAAAAGAAATAAATTAAGCATAATGTGAACACTTAATTTTGTCTGAATATAATAAATTCAAAAAATTTAAAAATCAAATACTACACAATAAATTTGACTTAAATTTAATTCAAGCATTTTTTTAATTAAAAATTCGATTAAATTCGGTAAATTTTCAAGCATGCAAATTTTGTTGAACTTACAAACTTTATAATCCAAATTACAATTTAGTTTATGTTCAATAGGCTTGAAGGCCAACTCCTTTGGTTATGTTTTGTATTTTGTTATTTTTATTTTGTTTTTATTACTTTAATGGATTTATTAATATTAATTTTAAAAAAAAACAAAAGAAGAAAAAATTGAAAAAGAAAGAAACTAAAAATGGGAAGAGTTGGTGCAGTGCTACCCTCTCACAACCCCTGTCCTCTCAGCCACCAACAACCAATACAGTATCCCTCTTCCCCATACCCTATCACACCAGTCACCAATGGTGACCAAAGTACAATGCCAAAGTCCCGGAGATTAAGCACATACAACCAGATTAAAGGGTTGATCCTAATGACTTTAAAAAGAAAAATGGTTCTAACAAAAAGGGGGGAACTCGGCCATTTCTCTGGAATTCTTTCCCGACACCACAGCTTCAGCCCTACCACCTCACCGAAATCTCTACCCTGTTCCCTTCACCGTGCCCAACCTCAATCCAAACCAATTTTCTTTTAGATTTGCAAAAGACAAAAAAAAAAAAAAACTCCTGGAACCCGAGAACCCCAAAAATCCCAGATCTGAAACTTAAACCCAAAATCAGTGTTCTAAGCCTGCAAAAAAAATAAAAAAAAACAAAAATCCAGCAGAATCTTCAATAACAAAAAAACAAAAAGAGAGAAAGCAGAGAAGATGGTTAAGTCAATGTTAGATCTAAGGGATTAGGGGATTTTTTTTTTTGAGAATCGAAGATGAGGCTTGGTTAGGCGAAGGAAAGGGAATGAGCATAGCAAGAAAACATGGCAAAGTACTGTGATCAGAACTTAGGGAGATGACTGGAGCTTGCGACGACTGAAGAAAAAATTGGATTTTGTTTCGGGTGAGAGAAAAAAATTTTGGAAGAGGCTCGGATCGGCTTGAAATAAGAAAGAAGAAGGTAAAGTTTTCAGTGCAAGTTTACATTTGGTATATTCATTATTTTAAACCCGCCTTTTTGACTAATTTTATTGTGGCTTCAAATATGTTTGAATCTTTGCATTGAATGAATAAAGTAAAAATCTGTTCAACGTTTTTTGCATTGAATGCTCAACGTTATTGAATGCATGCTTTTGCATCTAAGTGGTTTAGCCGTGACTAATTGCATGCTTCTGTGTACATTCATGTGCTATGTCTCATGTCTTATTAGTTGTTTCATTTGTAATTTTTGAAATATATTCAGTTAGTTAAAAACTATCAATCAAATCAATTTCAAGATTATTTAATTCATAGAAACAGGTTTACAATATTAATATCATAACGTGAGTTTGCAAATTTTTATTGTCTTAAAAAAATTAAATTTAAGTAAACATTAGTTCGATGATGAGATGTTACAGAAATCACAAATAGTGATTCTTAACTGATCCCTAAGCAAGAAAAATCCACTAAATATTACCAGTGTATTGGAGTATTTAGTGCGATTTTTCAATAATTTAAATTTTTGTTAAAAATGAAAATGAATAATTTTTTTAAAAAAATAAAAAAAGGAAAGTAAATAATAAAGTTTTATTAATTAAATATAGTCCGATGAAGAGATGTTATGAAATTTACAAGTAGTGATTTCTAACTGATCTTTAGGAGAGAAGAGTTACTAAATATTACCAGAGTATTTGAATGCTTAGTGTGATTCTTCAATAATATTAATTTTTATCTAAAATAAATAAATAAAATTTTACAAAAAATTATAAAAAAATACACGTGCATAATTCATTATCTGTTTACATTATATGCATTCATGATAATTTTTAAAATCTTACAAGGATGAGAATCTTTAGAAGTTGCAAGTAGCGATTCTTAAGAAATCTCTAGGTGAGAATGTTATTTCAAATATTACCAAAAGTATTAGAGTATTTGATTTAATTTTTCAATATAAAAAGGTTCACATTCAATTTCAAAAAATAAAGTTTAACTTTTTAAAATAAAAAAATGATTTTGACAAATAATAAAAATGATTTGAGAAAATGTAGAATAAAAAAAATTATTTTTAAATATTAAATTAAGACCATTTTGTTGAAACTAAAGGATAACATTTGGTTAAGATGGTACCGTTTTTAAATAGACGTTGTAATAGTTGTAAATTTCCTCTTTTGATGGATTAAATAAACAAAGAAAATAAACTAGTTAGGAATATAGTTTGTTAAATGCTAAAATAGAGTTAAAAAGGTAAATGAATAAATATATATATATATATATATAATATAGTGGGAATAAAATAATGTTGCAAGAGGAGGCTTCTTAAAGAAACCTCACGAAATCCCATCCCACTAACTTGGATTTCTGTTTGCTAACCATATCAGCTTCATTCACCACCGTCCATCATCATCATCAATCTGACAATAGCTATTTCATTTTCTTCCTTCTATTTTGCTGCTGAACCGAGAGCCCCCACTTCCTCACCATCGTGTCACTATTCACCCATCCCTTTGTGCGTCAACAACCAAGGTTTAGGGAAGGAAAGTTCAAGGCAAGGGAGATTCAGTTTTCGAAAGTCAAATAAGAGGCTATCGGTAAGGGTTTTGAGAGTCTGGCTAGGGGTGGTTTAAGGTACGAACGGAAGGTCATTGGTGCTGTCTTCACGGCCATTCGATGCTGAGTATTGGGGCTGATTAGTAAGGCTGAGTTATCTTGATGCTGAATGAAGTGGCTGTAGGGTGAGTTTAGGTGCTATTTAAAAGGTTGTTTGGAGTGGTTTCCTTGGGTTGATTTTTGGCCTGGAGTTAAAATCCATTTTGATCATGGTTGATGCTAGTTTTTAGGTGTTGAGAAGGCTGCCGATTGAAGCTCTTGGTGAAGCTGTAAGTGGCTGCTATATGGGGACTTTCGGCGAGGTTTTTGAGTGGCTGAAAGGCGATGGCTTTTAGGCTGCAAAATAGTAGAGCACAGGTTGGAATTTAAGGGCTATAAAACGTGATCTGAGAGGCTGAAACAGGGCTGTGTTGAAGGCAAATTGTGATTGTCTACAGAGGGCTGGAAAATGTGTTGATTGGTGCAATGTGTGCGTAGGAATGCAAGCTATTGAGACTGAAAATCTTAACTACTGTGGACTGTTTTTTTTAAGGCTTTGAAACATGTTGATTTAATGCTGAACAGTGAGCTTGAAACCGAGAGTGAAGGAAGGGAAAGGAAACAAGAGAATTCAACAAAGCAAAAGGGAAAAGGAGCTGCAAAAACGTGGATGATTTTCTGATTTGGAGTTATTTTCATTTCATGGAAGTTGACCAAGGCAAATAATGGTTTGACTATGAGGTAAGGAAGCTAATGTTGAGATTTGTTTAAATTTAAACTAAGGTATTATTTAAGCAAAGAATGGTGATTAAATTAGGTTGAATTGTGACAGATTTCTCCTCACTTGGACTGCTTCAATTTACTTGGAGGCTGAACAAAGAAACAAAGAAACAAAGAAAAGAACAAGAGTAAGTATATTTGGTGTATTTGGATTTAAATTACCTAAGATTTTAAGAGAAGCACAAAGGTATTAGAAAGGGTGGTGAAATATATATATAGATATATATATATATATTAAGAAATTTGAATGAAGATTAATGAGGAAACAATATGTTAATAATTTTAAAACTAAACATGCATATATATGGTCTTTAATGTAGGTGTTAGTAAGAAAAGAAAATTCAAGTGGGTGAAGGAATCTTTGGCAGCCAAGGAAGATGTTACAAGGTAATGTACTTAAAGGGGACTTTAGGAATATACACTTCCTTAAGGTGATATAAATTTACCTAAGATAAATCCATAATATAAATTCTATTGTTTTATGCCTTATTGTAGGAGGAGAGGATACAAGTTAGGGTGCCATAGCTATACTCGTGCTACATATCGAGGTGAGGGATATATATCGGAAACGTAGGGGATACTAAATAAAATATTAAAATCAACTGCTTGTGGTTTATAAACTGTATCTTCTTTGCAGGAGGTTTTTACAAAAATTAAGCTGTTATGCTGCCGGATTTTCGTATAATATTGATTTATAAATGAGCTAGAGTTCATGAAAATGATTTGGAATAACACTCCTCTAGCTAGTCTTGTTTTTAAAATAAGTACGAAATGGCAGTATTTTGACTACTTTGGAAGTCATATTTGAAAGCTCCTATTTTCATACAGACCATCGAGCTTTGTATTTATTTTGGAAATGATACGTATGGAAATGTGTTGAGACATGAATTAATAATCATAGTAGTAATGTTTTGGACTACTGTGGGACCTTGATCCAGTCCACAGTAGGTAATGTTTTGGACTACTGTATGATTTTGATCCAATCTACAGTAGAGTTTCGATTGCTGTGTGACCTTGATCCAGTCCACAGCGGGCCCAGTAGACACCTGATCAGTGTTCACTGTGGACCCCTCTGGACTATGGCCATATGTCAACTGTATCTTCCCTCACGGGAATAATTGAACTGCTTGATTTTTGCTTAATGATCATGTCTCCAGCTTATGCTATATATATGATTCCTTTTGTACTTATGCCAATATGGATTTTGAATGTTATGATGAGAATAATGTTTCGAATGGAAATGTCTATTGATGTTTTGAAAGAAATGCTTCTGACGCATTGCATAAGCATGTTGATTTCTAAATTTTATGAATGACAATAGTTGAGTTTTCAATGAATGTTTTCGAAACTTGCATATAGAAATTTAGTATCCGTATCTTATATTTATTTCTTACTGGGCTTTCCAAAAAGCTCACCCCCCTCCTCCATCTCCCAGATTATTTGCAGTAGGAGCGTATACGTGGGGAGCTATCGCGTTCTTCGAGGCTTTTGGTTCTACCTTGGAGGTATATTATGTACAGCTACTTAATTTAGATTCAGACTTATGTTTTCAGTACTTTTAGAATATGGGGATGTAGCAATAGGAATTTCCTGATATAAATCTATGTTAAATATCGATGCATGCAACTTGGTGATTATATATTGGTTAAGTATAATATTTTGTGATGATGAACGCATGCTTATTTAGAATGTTTTGGACTGGGACCAAATGTTGAAAAATTCTTATATAGCTATTATAAATATAGCTTATGAGTTAATGTTTGAGACATTACATACAGCCCAACAATGTAAGTAGAGAATGAAAAATTTAGTGCACTATTGTATAGAAGAAGGTCTTTACAGACGTCGTGGGGGTGCTAATCCTTCCCCACTCGTAACCGTACTTCTGAATCAGACTTTGTTTTCGCAGACTCCAATCTTGTCTTTTTAATAAAACTTAATTAATTTTTTAGATTTTGTTAAAAAGATAAATATTTTAGGCAGTCAATCACACTTAGTCAAAAAAATTAGTGGCGACTCTATGTTTTTTATGTTTTCAAAATTGTTGAGCGGTCGAGTTTCCGAATGAAATCATTACGACACATAAAGTTATAGTTAAATTGTTAATTTAAATAATTATATTTTTATATATTTTTTTAAGGATTGCGTTTGAAAAAATTGTGCAAATTCACTTATTTTCTTTCTCTCCTCTCCTCTTATTTCGTTTCTATCAAACGATAGAAAAAGGGTAAAAGAAAATAATTTTCCTTTTATCCACATTTTCTTTTCTTTTCTTTTCTATCATACACACTGTTCAAGAAGCAAAAACAGAGTAAAAATAATAAATAAACAAATAAATAAATAAATATCAACCGTATATTTATTTTTGAATGATGAAATTTGTATAAATGTTCTGAGTACATAATTCTAGATCTAAGTTGAACGCTTGCACCAACTAACTAAATACTATTATTGTTTACTTTCTTTTTGATGGTGTAGTAAGTCTCAATAAGAGTGAGAACAAGTCCTGCAATGGCACCCGTAAAAGCAAGAAAACTCCAGTTGCTGCTAAAATAATGCGTATATATCCATATCACCCAAGAGTTGCGGTACCTATGGATGTTCTTCATAACATCTATGTACATCTCCTGATTTGGCTGCAAGAATCTGCACATTCTACGGAAAAGCGCAGCCTACCGAAGTAATTCTGAAGCATACCAGTAACTCGCAGCTCCTTAACATCTTCGGCCGTTTGAATGAGAGATCCAAGGAAGCGCAAGTAAGAGGTGACTGCAGAATCATTAACGAAACCTGGGCAGTTTTCTAAAGCTACCAAGCTCACGAACTTGGAAGCTGTTGAGTCATCCACCACGAGGGGTGGCATCTTCAGGCATCCCAGAAAGTTGCAATGGAAGGAAATGTTTCTTATGTTGTTTGTCTTGCTAGGCCTCACACGGATTCGTGATTGTTTAAGCTCCATGATGCCATGAAATGTCTTCCAATCTTTTCGACTGGCTCCGCAGTGCAGAATCAATGAACCAATCATGCTACAGCTACTCTTCTCTACTTTTCCTGACAGCAATTTTCTTCGAATCCGCTCCAGAAGGTGAACGTAATCTTGCCTCTCTTCTTCTTCCTTCTCATGTCGGCTCCTCTGTCCATATGTGCTCGAGTTTCCATCTATGAAATGTGTGATTGATTTTTCCCAACGTTGGGGATCTCTGGTCGAGTCAATCAATATCTGGAGAACTCGGTAAGGAAGTTGGTTTTCTAGCAACAACAAATCCAAAAGATAAATCCCCGGAATATCTGATCCATAATAAGACCATGAACGGAAAATGGAATCCATTGTCGTTAACAACACAACCGTCCACGAAGAACATCCTAGCTAGCTTCTCATCGTTGTAACCTTTTATGTCCTCCTGATTATAACACTTCCTAAGATCCTTCATCTCTGTCTTGATCTTGTCGAATAGAGCTACGTCAGGCGTTTGGTTCTGGAATACAAAGAGAGCTGCGAGTTTAAGCTTTGTCAGCTCTGCCTGCTCGAACTTCTCGTTGCCATGATGCAAAGGGCCGAGGGCTACCTGCACCGGCTCAAAATGTTCTATAAAGTCCGCCTTGAGACGGCGCATGACAGGTGGAACTCTTTGTATTAACGCTTTGGCTGTTTGAAATGAACCACTCCTCCGGTTGGATAATTCAAAGTTCATTAACTGTTCTCTCATGAAATCCAGTTGAAACATCACAGGCATTGGAATTCTCACGCCCTCCATATGGTAATCCAGTAGTGTTTGGGGCCATAGTTGCCTGAAGAAACAAAGGCAGAAAGGATCGAAGAGAAAATGAGTAGGTTTCTGTGTTTCTACAAGGCAATGCTGGGGTACCTTAGCTTTTGAATTTATGCCTTGCACTATCTGTTGTAATATCTCTAATTGTATGGACTAATTAAGTATAATTATTATCATATAATTTATTTAGTAGTATAATTTATGTATAGTGTGACCATAATTGTATATAATATTTCTATATTATATATGTATTTATCCTTAATGGGACGGATATAATACATGATTTATGATATAAGAGGTCCCTCCCCATGGCACATATATATAGATAATAGTGTGGCCCATTGACACTATTGTCATTTTTGACAAACTGTGAATATGGGCAGTCTCTCCCTCTCCTCTCCCGTTTCTCCTCCTCTCTTCACCACCATTCATTTTCTTTGGCTGCAGAGGGCCACTATGGCAACTTCACCGGCACCGGCGCAACTCCGGCGAAGCATTGGAGGCGTCATCTTCTTGCTGGCAGTAGCAAAATGGCATAAACGGTGGATATTTTGCATACCCATAAAAGGTTAGTATTTCTTCTGAATTTATTGTGCTAATGGGCTTTGTGGACGAATTTGTTCCAACAATTGGCATCAGAGCTGGTCCACAATAAAGCCATTAGCCATTTTTTTTGAAGAAAAATGAAATTTGTGGATTTTATATTTTTTTGGGGTATTTTCGGATTTAATCAATACCCATAAGATTTATGCTTATTTAAGCCAAAAAATGCCATAGATTGATTGAGGATGATTTGTTGTTGAAAATGCCATTAAAATGAAGTGAAATGGGGTTGAATTGAGTGACAAATGGTCCAAAAACCGATCGGGTCGGGTCAGTACCATTTCTTTGTGTTTTTGCCCGGTATCAGGCGAAGAAGAAAGTCTGCACGCGCCCGACAACTGCAATAAGCGTCCTAGGCGTGGACCCGCATAAGCAAATAACAAAAAAAAATATTTTTTCCTTTCAATCGGTTGGGCCATGCGGTTTGAGCTCCTCTTTTTTTGGTTTTTCTAGGTTGCTGCAGTGTTTTTTTTTTAACTTGGGCTTTTTTTTTCTTAATTATTTTTTTTGGGCCAAATTTTGTTGAATTGTTTGGGCCACCATTTATGGAATTAATAGGGCCATTTTATTTTATTTTAGTTAGGCCACATGTTTTAATTGAGTCTTAATTTTTAATTAACTTTAGGCCAAATTTAATTTTATTTTATTATGGGCATTTATTTATTTAATTTTACTAATTGACCATTAAGCATTAATTTAATTTTGGGTAATTAAAATTAAATAATTATAAGGTCATTTTGCCTAATTAATTTAGAGGCCATTTTGATTAATTAATTTTTATTTGGCTATTAAATTTGAATTAATTAGTGGCTATTTTGCATAATTAATTAATAGGCCATTTTGGATTATGATTTAATTGGCCATTTTGATTGATTAATTATGAGCCATATGGTAAATTGATTTTTGGATAATTTTGGATATTTAATAGCCATAATTAGTTATTAAGCTCAAAATTAAAGGTGTATAAGTGAATTTTTGGAGGAATTATTTTGAGATAATTTTTTTGGGAATTCAATTACCTATTTAATTCATAATTCACTTAATTTTTGAAATATATACTCATGCCCATAAATTACTAATATTTGGCCTAATTAAATAAGTTTAAATAAATTATTAGGGTATTTTGTTGAGCCATTTTGGATTCTGGCTACCCATTCCGTTAATAATTTATTTAAATAAATAAACTCTCTAGAAATGAAAATTGCCTTATTATTTGAATATTCACATTTATGTGAAATTAATTTAATTAATTAATATTAGATTTAAAATTACTACATATGCTTCAGGAATTGCATATTTTTGGTGTAGTTAATTCTGATCAATAAATTTTGTGAATATTCTTAAAATTATAAATCATTAATTGGATTGACTAGTACTTGCCTGTCGCAGGAATAATCATGAAGATTTTTTGACGATTTATTATGATAATTTTAAGGATATAATAATAAGGCAATGCATAGTGATAGTTGCAGTTGCATAATTTACTAAGGTCTTTAGAAGTGGCTAGTCTCTCCCTGTCGGATTGTTAGTTGCTTTTAGAGATGCTTGGGATTGAGAGGATTCTGGTTGGGATATGACACGGTCTTCTTACCCTGTCGGTGGGCGATCATTCAGGTTGTATTCAACTAGTTTTGTCTTATCCTCGGTAGTGTATTGTGGAATTTATCGAGTCATTCCACTAGCCTCCATATTGTGTAACTATTACATATTGAATTTCTAGCAGGATCAAATTAGATAGATAGTATGAATTATTCTCTACGGTTAGGGATATATTGAACTAGGTAGTAATCCCGAGAGTTGATCTATCTACTATACCCAATAGTATGAGCTCTTTGAGGACAAAGTAATATGGAATTTAGGAACACTTAAGTGAGAATTTTCTGATTATATAAGGTATACCATGAAGGAATATATCAGAGAAAGTGTTCCAGTTAATGAATAACCAAGAAATATTTGTGGATGCCATTAGAAAATAGTTCGCATAAGATGGATAAAGGTTGTTATATGATTTTGATTCCATATATGGCAGATTCAGTACTACTTCCTTCTGGGATGGAGAATTGGAGATCTTCCAGTTTTACAGATCTCATTTAATGCAGAAGGAAGTATGGCATTTTAATATCAAAATTGATATTGTCATTCAAGAATGAGAGATCTTTCGGGTTAACAGATCTCATTTAGTCATAATGATGACATATGCCAAATATTACTGCCAAAAGAAAATATTATTAAGAGGTCTCAATAAAAGGTCATTTTAGAAGAAGAAATTTGTCAAGTCTATTTCCCATTCTAGTTTCACCAACACCTCTAAATATCAATGTGTGTCACTTCTGTAATAATCCTGGGCATAAGAGGTAGATTGCAAGAGTCTTCTAGATTGAAATGTGCAAAAGGCATTTTGTTAGCTTTTATTTTGAATCCAATCTAGGAGATATGCCCTCTAACTATTGGTGTTTGAATACCGGTGCTATTATTGATAAAGCCATAAGCAATCGGAGATAGAATAAGGGAAAATTGCTGTGAATTGGGGTTATAGAGTTAGAATCCATATTGAAAATATAGCCAGATTGTTGTTACATTTTGAAGACAATTTTGGAACTACTGTCAGTCTATAATTTTCATTTCGATAATAGAAAAGTATTTCTAATTAGTAACAACATGTGTACTGATTCTGGCATTCTGCGTGATGGATTGTACACAGTAGATTTGTACCCCAATATTAAACAAATTTTCTTCAATAGTGAATGATGTGACTGTAGATTTTGATTATGATATGATAGATAAGAAATCTATTAAGTTGTGGCATGGGTTAGGGACATTTCGAGGCACATGAAGAGATTGTATTAAAGGAGATCTTGCTGCTAAGATTAAGGACATGATTAGTAGATATTGAAATAATTGGGAACTTATGTATACCGACATTTGTAGATCATTTTCACATATTGTATTTAGTGGATATAAGTGTTTCATCATTTTACTAACGACCATTTCGATGTAGGTCATATGGAGTAATAGATCTGATCTTATAGAGGCCTTAGGCATTCTGATTAATTCCGCTGCGCTGCTTAAGGCAATGATCAGACAGTAGTCATGAATATTATGTTCGGTATAATGAAGCTAGGCGAAATCATATACCTGTTTTCGGTTAAGTGCACTATAGGATTATATATTGACGCCTAGTATGCATGCTTGGAATATCGACAAGGATGAGATTGCAGTAATAATCATTCGTACATTTTGATGTGGTACGACTTCTGTTGAATCACTTCAAATATCCGAAATTTAGATGGAGTGAAATTATAGAAACTGCAATTCACATGCAAGGTTGATCTCCAAGCAAGACCAGTTCCTAAATGCATCCCAAGTTATAGTCAGACATTAAGCCGATTTTATGCCGCTTTCTGTGTTTAGGGTTATAAGGTAGGGCAAAAGAGCTATAACCCGTAGTCAAGAAAACTTGACGAGAAAACTATCAGTGGCAATTCTGTTGGCTTTTATATCGGCTAGAAAGATTCTAGGTTTCATTTCTCGTTATGTGACAGTAGAATCATTGAGTCTGACAATGCAATCTATTTAGTAGATGACTTAAAGAGTGGGAGTTGTGAACTCCACAAAGTCATTATTAAGATACATTTTGTTGTGTCATTCCCATATATGCGTTATCTTTTGATGATGAAAAGCCACAACCAAAGGAAATGATTGATCTTAATACCATATTTTGAACCTGCATCTGACTTTACAGAGGAACATGAATGTAAGATTCATGTGTCTTCTAATTCTGATGTTTGTCAGGAGACTATACTGATTCGAACTCTTAGAGTTGAATATTAGTCACGCAGGATGAGTAAGCATCTATGTTGCACAAAGATGCATGGGATCTATTTCTGTTGTCACATCATTGTAGACCAAGTGAAACCCTAAAGATCAGGCTAAAAATTTTAAAGCTAAATTTTGCCAAGGCTTTAAATAAAGCAACCTAAAAGTTTGTAGTTCCTAAGGTGGAACATACAGTTCGCGAACTTAAGGAGTTCATTTGCGAACATTGAAAGGCATCAAGATTGTAATATATTGTTGGATTATGCCCTTAGAACCATTCATTAGATGATTGACTTTGACATTTTTTATGTATCATGACATTTTATTTATTATAGTTCATTATTATATTTGTTTTATAACTGCGTAATGTAATCTTATATGATAATGTCCTTAGAATAGTAATAACACACTATTCTTAAAATATCCCTAGTCGAGTATTATTGTGAACAAGGATAACAATGACACGATAAGACTAGTATGTGGTTGACTGATGACCATTGTCATGGATATAGGATATCAAGTCATCACATAGGTACATGTTAGAGAACTATGTATTGGATCGACCCTCCATGAGAACGCTACATGGATTGTTATATGAGTGTCATAAGCGATTCTCATAGTGATGATGGTGTATGTGATCCTTTGACTTGAGATCATCAGAGATCCCAACATAGAGAATTGCATACTTTAATGCTGCTAGATGTCATTCGTAACAGGATGGACTATAAAGGTAGTAATTGGGTATGCCTTGATCTATGTAGTGGGATGTTGAGTGATCAAGATAGGATTTATCCCTCTTATGTAACAAGAGTGATGTCTTGGGCCTTTTGATAGAGTGAGACTAAGAAATGCATGGCCGTGCTCGAATAAGTCAATATGAGATATTGATTTTATTTGTTTAATTAGTCTACTCAGGAATCAAGAAACGCTGATTAGACTATACAAGTGTGACACATTCCATGACTTGTGTCTAATCAAGACATCAAAGGATAAAGGGATTAGACTACACGGTAACATCTATCACGAGTAAGGTTATGTTGAGTCATTGACATTCTCGTTACATGGGTAGCAATGATGTGTTGCTAGATACCACTCATTACCTGTGACAATTTTGTCATTGCCATTGTTTTGAGAACCTATTGGGTCGCACACTTAGAACGGAGCAATGAGGAGCTTAATTAATCCTATTCTGAATTGGATTAAGGATATAACTAATCCTATTCTGAATTGGATTAGGGATATAACTAATCCTATTCTAAGTAGGATTAGAGTTCTGTTTGGCAGTAAATTTTAGGGTAAAATTTACTGCCTATAAAAGGATGTTTTCTGAAACATAGCCGCACAACAATTAGAAAACAGAAAAGTATTCTTTTAATCGAAGCTAGCAGTTCGGTTATAAAGAATCAAAAACGCTCCTTAAGGCTTCTGATCGTGAGACGTTCAAGAGTCGTGAGATCCATTCGTGTGGATACCATAGAGGTAGGAACGAAAGGTTGTTGCTTGTGACTCGACCAACGATAGAAATCAAAGAAAACGTTAGGTAAAATCTCAAAACCCTAATCAGGCAACTCTCCGAATCGATCCTGGTGGAGGCTGAATGATTTAAATTTCGCTGTATGTTTGTTTCGGTTTCCTTCATATATAAAGAATGAGATTGTCACTTTGAGGAGAACATTATTGTTTGATAATTGGATCCATTGCGAGGTTAGTGGGAGTTATGTGCTTATTCTGCTCTAAGTGATGATGTCAAATAGCAACCTATAGCACTTACCTATTGTATGAGACACTTCATGTCGTCATGTCACTTCAGGATGAAGTATTTAAGTGAGGCTCCATTTCGTTTTAAAGATTGAGATTCTTTGTGACATATCAATAGGCATACATTATTGTTCTCATGGAACCTATATTAAGTGTCGAGAAGGTTTATTGTATGTTGTTCTCCTAATGAGACGTCATTTAGTAAAAGGTGACATATTGTGAAAATCTCAAAGTCCTCAAGATAAAAGTGAAAGAGCTCATATCGAGTGTAGTGTATGCCTTCTTGTGGGTAATTACTGTATGCTCAAGTTTATACACATTTGGATATTGTGTATACTATAGATGTATTTCGGAGATACTTGAGCGATCTTGTAATAGAGAACTGGAAGCTATAAAGAGAGTATTTGGATATTGATAAATCTGACATTTTGAGTTTGGTTAGATATTCTGATGTTAATTTTGCGAGCTCTCCAGATATTGAAAATTGTTTTGGTTATATATATAATTATGGATATAAAGGAGCTGTATATTGGAAAGTGTAAAGCAAACAATTACAGCATCCTTGATCGTGGAGGCTAAAAAATGTAACATGTTGTAAAGCTATATGATGGGCCATTTAGGCTGCAGAATTTCATCTCAGGGTTGGATTTGTGTGGTTGCCATTTCGAAGTCCTGGAGATGTACTGTGGTAATGCTGCAGCAAGTATTTTCTCTTTCAAAATGATTGAAGTTCCTCACACTCCAAATATTTAGATATCATCATTCGGTTGGTTAGAGAGAAAATAATGGAATCCATTACTTAATTGGATTATAGAGCACATGTTTTAAAGAGCTCATTCTGTCTAACTAAAAGTTTGGCTGCTAAAGTGCTTTGACGACATAGCACTTTTATGAGGCATGTGGAGCCATTTGCTGTATTAAGTTAGTGGGAGCTCTGCAATAAAATCAGTTGCAATTGTGTGAATGGATTCCTATTTGTCATATATGCATATTCTGTCTGCGCGCATTCTGGTAAATATGACATTCTGTTAAATGAGACATTCTGCATTGGTCACATGAGCTTCTGTTGAAACATTGCATCATTCAGTTTGGATGCATGGACCTAATGGAAATGGATATTGATTTTGTTTTCATATCATTTCCATTTCACACTAATACTACTATTTTTGTTGCAGTCTTTATAAGTTTACGCATTTGTACCCTGTCGGTATGATGCATTTTGAAGCTTATAAAAGGCTTGTTGTTGTTGAAGTATGTATGAGTCTACACATTTGTACCCTTTCGGCACAATGTATTTAGAAGGCTTACGAATACATATTGATATTATATGATATTTTGTTAATTAACTTAATTGTCCAAGTGGGAGAATGTTGTAATATCTCTAATTGTATGGACTAATTAAGTATAATTATTATCATATAATTTATTTAGTAGTATAATTTATGTATAGTGTGACCATAATTGTATATAATATTTCTATATTATATATGTATTTATCCTTAATGGGACGGATATAATACATGATTTATGATATAAGAGGTCCCTCCCCATGGCACATATATATAGATAATAGTGTGGCCCATTGACACTATTGTCATTTTTGACAAACTGTGAATATGGGCAATCTCTCCCTCTCCTCTCCCGTTTCTCCTCCTCTCCTCACCACCATTCATTTTCTTTGGCTGCAGAGGGCCACTATGGCAACTTCACCGGCACCGGCGCAACTCCGGCGAAGCATTGGAGGCGTCATCTTCTTGCTGGCAGTAGCAAAATGGCATAAACGGTGGGTATTTTGCATACCCATAAAAGGTTAGTATTTCTTCTGAATTTATTGTGCTAATGGGCTTTGTGGACGAATTTGTTCCAACACTATCTACCCTGAAAGAGCAGCTACAAGCTAGCTTTAGATTGATCAGATCCTCTTTGCACTTTATTAAGGTAACAAGTTTGGTATTCAGATGAGAAAGAAAGTTTGGTATACAGTGTAAATTTTAAAGTTTTTTTTTTTAGGGCAAAATTTATTGATAAAAGTAAAAGTTACAAGAGCAGAATTAAGATGATTATATATATTATTTATTTTTTATCTAATAAATATTTTTAAAGAACCATCATTATTATTTTAATACCGTTTGTGAAATCAAAAAACTCTTTTAACTGTGTATTAAATATTAATCCTTTTAAACTTTATCCTTTTGAAAGATTGATAGTTAAATAATACATTCACCAAATAATTCTTACATTTTCTTCCTAATTACTCTCATTTATTTTCTTTTGTTTGTACAAGCAACTTGTTTGATTATTGATATTTTAAATATTTTATTTAATCGAACTTTTATAAAAAATATTTGAAAACCCCTCATTCAAAGTTTTAAAAATTGTTATTTAATATATATTTAAATCAAATCAAATCAACTTTACAAAAAAATATGATCATTAAAAGTTAAACCAAAATATTATTTATTACAGGGAAAAATACTTTTCCTTACCAAAGATATCAAGTTTAGTATCTATATCATAGTCTCTCTTTTTTTTTCTTAAAAAAGTTATGGCATGTTGGATTGATAGAATGGAATTATAAATCAAGAATGAAAAAGATATTTCGTAATACTAAAAAAAAAGAGAGGAATAAAATAAAATATGTATATGGTGTTTGATTTATTAGTATGAAATATGGTAAAATAATATTAGTATGTTTGGTTAGTAAAGGAATATGTTTGGAATTAATCCGTTCAAAAGATTATTTTGTACTTTTATTAAATTAATTATAAGTTAGTATAATATTAAATATAATTAAAAAAATTATTAATTATCACTTTTTATTAATTTTAAATTTTTAATTATTAATAAAGTATTAATTATTAAACAAGTATTAATTATTAATTAATTTCATTCTTCTTATTATTAATATGAATGATTAATATTTAATACACAGTGAGTAGAGTTTTTTTACTTCACAAACGAAATTAGGATAATCACACATGTTTTTACTAAAAAGATTAAGAAAATAAAAAATAATTAAAATAGAATATATATCATTATCTTAATCTTGCTTGTAGATAGAGGTGGCAAATGTGCCAGTCGGATTGGGTTTGGATTGGGTCATTTTGGATCGGATCATTTCGGGTTAAGAAAAAATCGGATCATTTCAGATTCGGATCATTTCGGGTTCGGATAAGGTCGGGTTTGGATCAATTTGATTTCGGATCAATTTGGGTTCGGATTATATCGGGTTTGGGTCGTTGACTTTTTTTAGTCAATTCGGGTTAGTCGGATTTGGATTTGGGTCGATTGGACATATTTATTGGGTTAAGCCTTGGTCATCTTAATATGATTTATCTGGTATAAAAATCAACTGAAACCATATTTCAAAGAATTACAAAATTCATGAAAATAAAATTTTCTTCTTACATGACTTATAGTACAATTGGGATTGACATAATGAAAAGATTTAATAATCTGTATGATAGTTTTCTTTATAATATATTTACCAATATTCATAAATTAATTACATTTTTTTCATTTTATTTTTATTATCTATAATAATTAATAATTTTATAAATCAAAGTGATTTAATAATTCCTACTAAATATCATAAAATAGTACTATATATCTCTTTAATTTATTTTGAGTTTTTATAAAATAATTGGAAACATTAAGTGTAGATGATATAGCTTTTATACTCTATTATAGATTAGTCATTAAATAATTATACATTAGGTTCAAATGAATGCAATATAAAAGTGAATATTTAAATTTAACTAGATTAAAAAAAATACATAGCACTCATATTATTGAAAAAAAATTATATTTTTTACTATATTAAAATACTTTGATAATTAATTTTAACATTTAAATATTTATTGATAATATTAAATTTAAGTTTGAATCTTTTTAGGTTTAGGTTAATTTGGATTCGGATCAATTTGGATTCGGGTCAATTTGGGTTCGGATCAATTCGGGTTCGGATCCGGTCAGGTTTGGATAAATGTAAATTCGGATAAATTTGGTTTCAGATTAATTCGGGTTCGGATCCGGTCAGGTTTGGATCAATGTAAATTCGGATAAATTTGGTTTCGGATCAATTCGGATTCGGATCGGGTTGGATTTGGGTTGTTGACTTTTTTTAGTCAAATCGGATCGGTCGGATTTGGATTCGGGTTAATTGGGCGGATTTTTCGGATCGGGTCAACTTTTGCCACCTCTACTTGTAGAGTTAAAAAATTTCACTGATAGTGTATTTAATAATTATCCTAATATTAATTAATTGTTTCATAAATAATTAACAAATTTTTTTAATATTTAATTAATAAAAACAATAAATTAACCTAAAACCAAATAAATATTAATAAAATTATTTTTTTTTTCTTTTTTCCTCTTCCTCTCTTTCAAAGCATCTCTCTACAATATCAGTTCTAAAACCAACTTTTGCTGCCATCGTCATCCACCAACTTTTACTCAGTCTTTGCCTTTTTTGGATTTTTGGGGTTGCTTCCTCACTATAGCGAGGAATGTTGCTGTTTTTTTTTAGGGGCTTTGATCTATCACTCATGGCAGTTGGGTCTGGTTGCAAGGAGCGTCAGTTGGCGCTTTAAGGCTAGTTTGGTTGTGTGCAGTTGCAAAACAATGTAGGAGGTGAGATGAGAGCTGTTTTGTTAAGAAAAATCAGAACGGGGAGGAAAGGAAAAGAAAGCTTACGCCGATCTTGATGGTAAAATTAGGTATTAACCAAGGAAGGGTTCTATTCACATCACACTAAACACATCTTAAATTAATGAATTTTTTATCACAAAAATACCATTAATTCAAAATATAATTTTATACTTATTCATAAAAAATTTTTGATTCTTCTAAAAATAAATTTTCGAGAATAATAATTTATACCTCGACAACATGCTGCCGAGATTCCTAATTAGCTCATCGGTAAGTCCCATATATAGAGGACAAAATGATTCTCAGCATAGAAATATCAGGAGCCATTTGTGGCACTCTCGACAATTCCATGTCGGAGACACAATTTTTGAAAAAAATTTTATATCCACAAATTTCAATCTACAAAATTTCACAAAAACTCTTAATGCAATCATTTTCAGTGCAATCAAATGAAAGAAAAATAAATTTAACTGAAGATTAATGATAGATTTAGCTTAAATTGTTGCAAAACTTAATAGATTTTTAAGAAATTTGTTTAAGTGTTTTTTTAGAGAGGATGAATGAGAGAGAAAATGTGTAGAAGTGAAAAGGGATTGAGAGTATTTTAGAAATAATTTAGATATTTTATGTAAGAGCCCCGCCCGTATGAATAGGCCGTTGGCGAGCATCCCCTAGGCGATCGCACACGTCTCAGGTTTACTCTTATACGTGAGCTAGGCAATTACCCACTCTCACACGTATTATCCGCTTTGGCGGTCTCCCACCTCACGGCTTTATCCCAAGGGTCTTGGAGGACTCAAGAATAATCTCTCGGGCGCATTTTCACTGAGGCTCGAACCCTGGAACTTATTGCATAACATGAGTGTAAGCCTCATGTACTTATGTGGTAAGTGCCAGCGTTCGAGCCTCAGTGAAAATGCGCCCGAGGGATTATTCTTGAGTTTTCCAAAACCCTTGGGATAAAGCCGTGAGGTGGGCGGCTACCAAAGCGGACAATAAGTGTGAGAGTGGGCGATCGCCTAGCTCACGTGTAAGAGTAAACCTAGGGTGTGTGCGATTGCCTAGGGGATGCTCGCCGACGGCCTATTCAAACGGGCAGGGCTCTTACATAAAAACGAGCGTTTTGTTGTGACGTCTCGGTGTGCACCTGCAGGTCTATGACCCAGGCCACTGTACCGAGTGCGTCACTCATTCGTATTGTCCGCTTTGAGGTGCACCAACAGGCCACCGCCCTTCACGACTTTATTTGGGAATAATACCCCATTTCGCGTCCCCAAGGGTTCGAACTCAAGACCCTTAGGTACCTAGTTCTTACACACCTGGTACCATTGAGACAAGTATTGTGACGTCCTGGTGTGCACCTGCAGGTCCGTGACCCAGGCCACCGCACCGAGTGCGTCACTCATTCGCATTATCCGCTTCGGGGTGCACCACACTGGCCATCGCCCCTCACAGCTTTATCGAGGAATAACACCCCAATTCGTGTCCCCAATGGTTCGAATTCAAGAACTTTAGGTACCTAGTTCTTATACACCTGCTACCATTGAAACAACTTGTCTCAATGGTACCAGGTGTGTAAGAATTAGGTACCTAAAGGTCCTGAGTTCGAACCCTTGGGGATGCGAATTGGGGTATCATTCCTCGATAAAGCTATGAGAGGCGGTGACCAGTGTGGTGCACCCCGAAGCGGACAATACGGATGAGTGACGCATTCGGTGCGGTGACTTGGGTCACGGACCTACAGGTGCACACCGGGACGTCACAATAAAAAGCGTGTTTTATTGTGATGCCTCGGGGTGCACCCGTTAGTCCACCGACCCGAGCCATCACCCCAGTCGGGTCACTCATCCGTATTGTTCGCTTCGGGGTGCACCCATAGGCCACCACCTCTCACGGATTTATCGGGGAATAACACTCCAATTTGCGTCCCCAGGGGTTCGAACTCAGGACCCTTAGGTACCTAGTTCTTACACACCTGGCACCATTGAGACAAGTTGTCTCAATGGTGCCAGGTGTGTAAGAACTAGGTACCTAAGGGTCCCGAGTTCGAATCCTTGGGGACGCGAATTGGAGTTGTGGCCTAAAGGCACACTCCGAGAAAGCCGTGAGGGGCGGTGGCCTGCGGGTGCACCCTAAAGCAGACAATACGGATGAGTGACCTGCTCAGGGCGGTGGCCTGGGTCGGTGACCTGTAGGTGCACCCCGGGGCGTCACATTTTAGGGTGTGGGTAGTAAGAATGAAGAGAGGTTTTAAGAATAGAGTTTTTAAATATTTAGGATGTGTCTACTGAATGATAGAGTATGAATAAAATTACTCTTAACCACGGACATGCTCAGAAACAAAATAACATTAGTTTTAAACTTGTGTGATGTACGAAAGTACATTAATTAAATAATAAATTTATTAATAATATGTATATATTTTTTGAAATTTTATAATATAAATTATTATGTTTTTGAAAATGATAACATTTGTATATTATATATTTGTATTTGTAATTTGTATGACAAAACAGAATATAAAAAAAAACTATATATTAGATATAATTATGTAAATTTTGTAAAAATTGAATCAAACTTATATTGTAATTTAGTATATAAATAAAATTTAACATGTGTTTGATTTGAAGAAACTAAAAAATTTTTCATCTTAAAATTAATATCATATACAGTTTTTCTTGGTTAAGAAGAGTTATGCTTTAGGTTCATGATAGTTTTTTTAAGAAAAAACTAAAAATATAAAAATTACTACTTTGCTAAATTAAGGTTTCGTATTTATAATGAATGTTAAACGTTGATATACTATTTCAAAATGGAAAAAAATTTTATTTGATATATTGATATTAGAGTTTTTATACTTTACAAGCAGATAAACAAAATAACACATATTTCTTACTATATATTTGTGATAACCGTAAATTTTTTATTTATAGAAAATAAATATTGGAAATAAACAAATAAATAAAATTTTGAGAACGAGATATCGATGAAAATCCCGAGAATTGAGAAAGGAACGGATGGTGGAAATCCGAGTGAAGGAAAATAGAAAATATGTTTATATAATTTTATATTATATAAATGTATTTTTATACAAATACATATGTATTTAAAATACTATATGGTATATATATATATATATATATATAATTATACATTGGTATACATGTGTATATATATATATATATATATATATATACTATTTGAAGAAATTAAATAATACATATGTATTTCAGTATAATCTCTTATGTATATATAAATATATATATATATATAATTGAGAAATGTAAATATTGATTTACATTAAAGTTTAAGAAAATATGTGCAAAGGTTATTCAAATTTAAAATATATAAATATACATATATATATATATATATATAGACACTAAATATAGAAGTGAAATAAAAACAAAAAAGGGGAAAGGAAGGATCGGGGAAGGATCTCGACCCTCCTAGCCAGAATTGACAGTGGCGGAGTTGCCACCGCCGGTGAGGGAGAAAGGAGAAGGGTGCGACGCCACCGACCAGAGAGAGGAAAGAAGCTGCCGACGGTGGAAGAAAGAAAACGAAACAGAGGAAAACCGACAGAAATCGAGGAAGAAAAGAGGAAAATGGGATCTGACGGTGCCGATGGAATTGGCTGTCGCCACTGCCACCGAAGCTTTGCCGGGGGAAGCGAAAGACGTGGGAGGCCACCGGTCAGGCGGAGAACGACGGAGGAGGGCCGACGAAGAGGTGGAAGAGACTGAACCTAAACCGAGTCGATCCATCGTCGTGCTATCGATTCGGGATGAACGGAGGCCAGATCCAGGCTCGCCATGGTGTCGGCCAGCAGTGGAGCCGCCGAACCGCAGGAAAACCAACCACCGGAGAAAAACCGACGGTGAGAGGGGTGACCTGTCTAGCTGGAAAGGAAAGGGAAAAGAAAACGGAAAAGAAAAAGAAAAAGAAAAAGAAAAGAAAAGAGAAAAAGAAGAAAAGGAAGAAAAAGGAGAGAGAAAAAGAAAATTTTCGGACTTTAAAAATTTTGAAAATTTTTGAAAATCCCGAAAAACTCGGGAATTACGGGAATCGGTAAAAATCCCGAAAAATGTTAAATTATTTAAATAATTTATTTATTTAAATAATTATGGAAAAAATTCTAAATTTTAGAATTTAATTTCCAAAAAATTTCCTCAATAATCGAGTCGATGGAATCCAGCGAGGTGAACACGGGCGTGACCTTCGAGAGGCAGTTGCCAACCCGAAACAGGTAAGGGAGACATGTGCCGCCTGTAAGGATATTCGGCCATGTTTTTAAATTGCATTTAATTTTATAAATGCTATTGATAATTGTCGGTGTTATAGTGTGATGATTTATCGATTGAAATTGTGATGAAATACCAGTTGAAAATATAAACTGTATTTTTCGTGCAGGAGGCTAGCGAAATCGGCAGCTGTTATACTGCCGAAAAATTATCGAAAAATTACTGAAATTTACCGAAAATCACTGAAAACCATAATAAATAATTTGATTTCATGTGAAACGATTTTCAGGTACGAAAATTGAGAAATCAAGTAAATTTCATTAAACATGAATATAGTGATATTTGATTTTAAAATATTTATGTTTTCGAGAATGGTGAAAAGGAAATCACCGAAAATTCACCCGGTAATGATATTTCACGTGAAACGAAATGTAAATGAAAAAGAGACTAAAGTGAATATTTTTATAAATATTCTTAAATAATCACTTGATTTCATATAAAACCTTTATGGTTTTAATTATGGAAATAATTAATTATGAAAATTTCATAAAGGTTAAGAAATGATGAACAACTATGATTTCGAGACCAAAGGTCTCTACACGTGTTTTTGAAAGAAAACATGGTGATGGGAATTTAAAGCTAGAAAATAAATATTTTATTTTCATAAATTATAAAAATAGTTTATTTGAATTCTGATAATTATAAAACTATGTTTTCGATTGAATGCATGAAAAAACGTGCATATGTGTTTTATGATGAAAAAAGGATAGTTTTGCCCTTTTATATTTCCAATGATGATTTTGCAAACTTTCATGGTATGAAAAACATGATATATACTTTTATGAAATAATTTAAAAAATGTTATTTATTTTATAAATTTCATAAAGGTAATTATATTTATATGTGAGCCTTATGGATATTTGATTTACGGTGTTTAAAATCCATAAAGGCTATGGTACGGTTTAAATTGATTTTGAGACTTTAGGCCCCTAGTTTCATGCATTATTATTTATGAGGCTGATGGACCTGCCAAGTCATCAGAGGTCTCGAGGTCACCTGGTAAGTGAACCCGAGGACCACCTAGAGATTATGGCCATAGATCTATTGTATCCATGTGGGGATGATTACTACGTTCCTAAGGGGGGGGGGGGGGGAACGATGATAGCATGATTTATTTGTAGGGTGATGCCTAGTCTCACATACTGATTTCTGTTTACTAAAAGGATTTACGGAATCCCAATTACTGTATTGTACTGTTTTTACTGTACTGATCACTGTTTACTGTTTATGATGAAAAATCGTACCAAATCACTGTGTTACTGAACTGTACGATACGGTTACTGATTTGAAAAGAGAAATAAATGTTTATTCTAAAAGAATAACATAAGATTTATTTCTAAGATAGAAATAATCGCAAAAGTGTTTACCAATAATTGGATATTTGCGAACCACTATACTGTCACGTGTTGTTACTATATTGAAAAGAAGAGAAGTAAACCACTGATTTTATTACTGAACTGCCACGTGTTTTAAAGTATACTGAAGTGAAAAGAGATGAGTGGTTTAATTTGTGGAAAAACGAAAATTATATCATTTTGAAAACAACGGGATTAGTACTCTCTACAGTTGCTTCTAGGTTCCGAAACAAGTATGGTATTCTAAAATACCTAGCTTATTCTATCTGGATCCCTAGCCGACTGTAGTATCCTTCCTACATGTGAGCCTAGAGCCAACTAGGAAGATTTTAAAGAGAATGAAAAATATTTTTAGCCTATAGATAGCTGAATATCAAGTGTGACATATAACTCTCTTACTGAGCCGTGGTTTGCTCACCCCTTAATTTTAAACATTTCAGGTTTTAATGATTGTGAGATCAGTTGATTATGGATCACGACTGTACACAAAGGACAATGTGACAAACCGACTGATTTATATTAGGTACGAATATTTATTTTCTGTATTTAGACATGTCTACAGTACTACTTATCTAGTTAATTAAGGTAGGGGATGTGTATAATATAAACAATGTTATGTAAAATTGTTTAACAGTTAGTACAAGTGAAGTATCACAGACAGCCCAACCGGATAAGTTGTGTAAATTAAGGTTAAAAATGTGGTAACGGATCGTTACAATATTAAGAAAAAAATGTTAATTAAAAAAATAAGACATATAACAATATCTTAATCCCACTTAATTGTGCATAGCACGAGTTGCGAATTAATTTTTGTTATATGTTAAATATAAAATAATATTTTTATGTTAAATTACTATATTTTTTATTAAAATTTTAAATGTCATTTTTATACTTTTTTTGTATTATTTTTATGTCATGCGTTTGTATCATATTTTTTAGTACATAATATAAAAAAAATGTTCGAGTTGATGCCACATTTAGTTTTTTGCTCTCTTCATTTTCAAATTAAATATTTATAATATACTTTTCTACTATATATTTAATTTTTTACTTTTTAAATAAATTTTACATTATGTTTAAGAGAAACGAAAGAAAAGAGAAATAAAAAATGTGTGAAAATGAAAAAAAGAGAGAAAATTACTTTTTATTATATTTGATATAATAAAAAAATAAATGAAAAATAGAGTAAGCATAAAATTGTAAATAAATTGCTAATTTAAATTAAATGTAATTTTTTTATTTTGAGTTTGAAAAAAAAATACAAATTCACACCTTTTCTTTCTCTTTTCTTGTTTCTTTTCCATCTAACTTAAGAAAAAATTAAAAGAAAAAAAAACTTTTTACACTTTTTTTTTCTATCAAACAAAATACTTAAAGAAGTAAAGAAGTAAAAGTAAATTAAAAATCAGAGTCCAAATAATATATACATGA
The DNA here is from genome assembly GCA_032173925.1 of Heritiera fomes. NCBI lineage: Eukaryota > Viridiplantae > Streptophyta > Magnoliopsida > Malvales > Malvaceae > Heritiera > Heritiera fomes. Next base: position 31,353,427 of record JAPDPM010000009.1, on the reverse strand, counting down.
AATATCAACCATATATATTTATTTTGAATAATAAAAGCACAATGGATCATTTTCATTGTGCTGCACCATATTTTTTCACCCAACCGTTAAAGGTCTAGTGAAAAAGCTTTACCATTTCTTTTTACATTGAAATTCATAGTAAACATAAATTTTTTTTTTACAATTTATATTTCCTGATCTATTATCTAATTTTATTTTTCTACTGTTTTTCAAATAAATTTTTTATGATAAACTATAATCATTTATATATTTATATACAAAATAATTAATAAATAAATAATTTTATTATCAAATAAATCAAAAGTAAATAAACAAAGATAAACATATATATAATTAAGCGATCAATTAAAATAAATAATTACATAAATAATAATGTAAATTAACCATATATCCAAAATGTACCCTTAATACCGACCGAGTAAATACTAGTATCGTTTACTTGGATTGATAGTGAAGTAAGTTTGAAGAAGAGTGAGAATAAGTCCTGCCATGGCAACCGAAAAAGCAAGAAAACTCCAGTTCCTGCTAAAATAGTGAGAATAGATCCTTATTAACCAAGAGTTGCAGTAGTTATGGATGTTCTCTGCTACATAGTTTTAAGAAGGTTGATCTTGTATCAAGAACCTACATCTGCTCATTTTACTAAAAAGATCAGCCACTTCTTCATCATTGCCGAGGTAATTGTGAAGTATACCTGTTCTCGTAACTCCTTAACATCTGCTGCTGATTCAATGAGAGTACCAAGGAAGCACAAATAAGAGGAGACTGCAGAATCATTCTTGAAACCTGGGCACATTTCTAAAGCTACCAAGTTCATGAACATGGAAGCTGTTGAGTTATCCACCATGAGAAGTGGAAACTTTAGGCATCCCAGAAAGTTGCAGTGAAAGGAAATGTCTTTTAGGTGCTTATCTTGCTGGCCCTCACATGGACTCCTGATTGTTTAAGCTCCTTGACGCCATGGAATGTCTTCCAATCTGTTCGACTGTCGCCATAGCGCAGAATCATGGAACCAATCATGCTACAGCTACTCTTCCCTCCTGTCAGGAATCTTCTTCGCAACCGCTCCAGAAGGTGAATGTATTGCCTTTCTTCTTCTTCTTCTTCTTCTTCTTCCTTGTGCTTGCTCTTTTATTTGTGTGTGATAATGTAACCATCTATGAAATCCGTGATTAATTTTTTCCAACTCTAGCGATCTCTGGTCGAGTCAACCAATATTTGGAGAACTCAGTAAGGAAGTTGGTTTTCTAGCAATTGTAAGATCAAAATTGCTACTTAACGTGTTTCTAAACATACATGAAACATGTTAATAACCTGTATGAGGAATAAAACACAGTAAGGATCGAACTAACCTCCAGCCATTGCTCTGTTATTTGTCTGCTGTTGACCCGGTTACTGAAATCAACAGGATTCCTTGAATTGCTTCCAAGCCTTCCAAGCACTCAAAGTCTCACTAGATGGTGTTTTATAGAATAGGATTATGGTGCTTGGGGACTGGAAGAAGCTTTCATTTTATTCTAATGAGAGTCTACTGACTATGGCAAGAAAATCACAGTTCGAACCATCATGGAATTGTGTCCAAAATTAACCATAAAAATAGGTTGAAAATCACGTGAAATTATGGACCAAATTTGGTCAAGATACACAGGCTACAAACATAGTAATGAACCAGATTCTGTCAATCAACCAAAAAATTCGAGATTCTGTAATCCTGAAATATACCAATATTCTCCCACTTGGTCCATATATTTCACTCATAGAAGAAACAAATCACATGAATCATGGTAATAGTTCCTCTAATGGTGAGTATTATCTTCCATGTATTACTATGTAATATGTTTCTAAATCAACCCATATTTACTTAATGAATAAACCCATGTTTCTAAATCCTATGGCCTTGTGGGATAAGCATTGGATGCTTTTTGGTGATGATATTCAGTACAGGTTCAATTGCAATTTAAAGGCTGTCATGGCTGCTTATCTTAGCAAGAGCTGAAGAATGAAATATTAGTTTCAGTTGAGCAATTGTTTAACAAGCATGAATCATCCTTGTCAAACTATCACGTTCCTTTTCCATCCATTAGTTCAATTCATGGAATGCAAGATAGATTAATTATTGAAAATATGGATTATGATTTTTGTGAGTTACAGAGGCAACATGCATCTTTAATGTTGAACCAAGGCCAAAGAGCTATTTATGATTCTGTTCTTAATTCTATGTTCAATGATGAAGGCAAACTTTTCTTTGTTTATGGGCATGGCAGTATAGGCAAAACCTTTCTTTGGCAAACAATCATAGCTGCACTTTGATCAAACAAGAAAATAGTTCTTACTGTTGCTTTATCTGGGATTGCATCTTTACTGTTGTCGGGTGGTTGTATTGCTCACTCTCAATTCAAATTCCATTGGAGGTCAATCTGTGAGATCCCAAATTTCTCTATCCTCCTTGTGCTTATTGAAGGTGCTACAATAGAATACTAAGTGAAGTTATGGAAATTAATTTCCATAGGTTATGGAATTTTTAGGAAAATTGTCAAGTGGGCCCTACAGGGAAATCTGTAACTCGGATGGATCCTGAAGTGGTAAAATGTGCAAATTGAGCTCGGAATACCTAAGGAGCAAGAAGATCACTTTTTCGAATTCTTTAAAATAAGCACACCTAGGTTTACGTGCAACAAATTCAAAAATGACGATTTAGTCCATACTCTGGAAGAACTTTTCTAAATAATTGTCAAACCAAATTGACTTTGGACCCACAAACTATCATAGGAAAATCCTTGCGTAAAGAAGTTTCACGTGGATCTAGTCCGTGAACTGAATTACGCGAAAATGCTAAAAAGAACACGAACGAAGCAAAAAGCCCTCATTTAGGGGTAGTTTGGTAATTTCACTACCCATACTTGGTCAAACCACCTTGAGAGTCAACCTTTGACCATATTTGACCCAAATATATGGAAAATAATAAAAATAAAATACAAAATTAGAAATTAAAAATAATAAAATAATGGTGGGATAGAAACGGTAATGGGTTTGTGTAAGGGTATAATGGTCTTTTCTCAAGGACTGGTCAAAGTTAGTCAACTTTTGACTAAATTGACTCAAAAAATAAATAAAAATAAAAAATTAAAATACTGACCTAGAACATACTATACTGTACAGTGGCATATTAAGCAAATAATAAAATTTTAAAGGTGTAATTAGGTCAATTAGGCTTTGGAAAGATTATTATATGAATAAATATCAGCAAATGAAGACAAATTAGAGCCATCTTCCGTCTTCTTCCTCTGTCCAGACCTGCACCACGTCTTCCTCCCCTATTTTCTTAAAGTTATTCATGCCTCACCTAGGAAAACCCCTCCTTTGCTCCATCAACTCACTTGGGTTGCTTCACAAAAATTATTCCTAACCTCATGAGCTTCCTAACCATCTCCATAGCTCAGCCTAAAGCCACTAAAAGAGGTTGTTTTGTTTGTTGTACAAGTTCTGCACTGTACTGGTGAGCAGCAAAAGATGATTCCAAGTGATATCTCTTATGGTTTATAATTTTATTGAACTAGTAGAATGTGTCTATGGTGGTAGTTTGAAGCAGGGTTTCAAATAGCGGCCGCTATCTATCTCACTGTAGCGGCGGTGGTCGCCACCGCTATCGCGGAAATAGCGAGTGTGATGTATGGACACACCTGTAACAGTTGCTAAAAATGAAAAAGAATAAAAAGAAGACAGAAAACACTCAAAATAGGATAGCAAAGGGACAAAGAGAATGAAATGGGAAAGGGAGAAGCAGCGAAATGAGAACTTCGGAGCACAAAGATGCGAGGAAGAAGCCAAAGAGAGAAAGAAATTTGATGCTACAAATAGCGATTGCAGTAGTACACCTCAGTATAATGAGAATGATGCAAAAGCATAAACTGAAAATGGCGGCAATAGAGATAGAGAGGACAAAGAATAGAGAGATAGAAGGACATGAAAGAGAGTAACTTGTTAGGTGTGCATAAAGCAGGGGCAAAAGCCAAAAAGCAAAGGAGTTCACCAACTGGAAAGTAACATTGGAAAGATGGTTGCAGAGAACATCAATATGAGAGAAGATAAAATGACGAAAGTGCTCATGGCATAATAAGAGATTAACAAAACAATACAGCATGAAGGAAGAGGGATGAGAAAACGAAATGGGGTAAAAGAAAGAAGCATTCTAGCCAGTAGGCCCCAAGCATGATTAAACTAAAGAGACAAACAAAATAACAAAACTGATAATTGGTATTTTACTCTAATAAAATAATGTGGTATTTCACATATTTCTTAATAATATAAATAAAAAATAATAAATGCTAAATAATTAGTATATTAATTTTTATTAGTACATAATTATTTATCTTTATTTTCAATATTTATTATTTTGCAATTATCATAAGTAATTTTTTAAATATGAATGTTTTATTATAATTTAAAAAATTATGAATCACTTTTTTTTTCACGTAAATAATAGACTTAAGGTATCATAAATTACTTTAAAAACTATAAAATAAGATTTTACTTGATTATAATTATAATGATTACACTTTATATAAAATTGTGCGAAATTAAAAAAAATTCACGACTGTGATGACCGTGATGGTCTTTGCTAAGTCCACAACTGCGATAAACGCAACGCAATCAAAAACGCGACCGCGACTGCAATTTAAAACCATGGTTTGAATTAAAAATATGTATAGGCTAATATGAGGGTTTCAGCCATGGTGGTGATGATGGGGGAATCATGATGTTGAATGGCATGATAAGTAGAAAATGGAAGCTTGTTGAGAGATTAACACAGCTATACATTTAAATTAACAAAACCATAGACTTAATGTGCTGTTATGTTTTTGGTCATGGTGGAAAGGATAGGAAACTAAGCTGACTTTAGTGCATGATGAGTGCAAAATGATGTTAAGTGATATGCTAATGAAAGCCATAACCATAACTTAGTGAAATTTTAGGTTGAGTAACAAGAGTACAGTTCGGCTAGGGAGGAAATTGTGGGATAATGATGTTCAATTTGATAGATAAATGATATAAATGATAACATGTAGTGTGGTAATTAGAGTTGAGATCATAAGCTAATGGAATAATGAGTTTAATTTAGTATAGGCCATTCGGCCACAATGAGAGCGTGATGATGGTAGCGTGAAATGGTATATGGTGATAGTGAAATTGATATAAGAGGTTAGTAAGGAATATTAATGAAATTAATTTTCAAAAATAAGAAATGTAAAGAACCATGGAAGTCTTGGTCATGGGCTGTTTGTGAGAAATTAAGATGATTTTAATGTATTGATGGTTGAAGTAATGATAATATATGATGTAATGAAACCTGACCATGCACTCAAATTAGTTAAATTGTAGCCTAAGCATAAGAAGGGATATCCAGCCATGTTAATGCATTATTGGTAAGAATAAATCCTTGGTAAAAGGTGGCTGTAATATCGTTGAACATGAGGTATAATAATTATGTAAGAGTTTAAAATGAAAAGAGAATGAACCTAATGGTAATAGTCATATTCGGCCAAATAAAATTTCATAAGGAGTCCATAGTGTTTTCTAAAGGTTGGTGACTAAAATGGAAGATAGGAAGAGAGAGGAAACATTTTACAATGAGAAGGAATAAAATTTAATCATTTTAAAAATATTTTGCAGCTTCAAATTTGGAGGGATAAATGGCTAAGTAATGCAAGTGACTAAATTCTACATTACCGAGTAAGGTAAGAAAGTATATAGTAGTGTAGGCAATACTACGCTTGCATGTGGGAAATTGGTTGATTTGAAGAATTATAAAAAGTGGTTTTATTCAAGGGGTTAGGATAGAAATCAAACCGTTGTACTACCGAAAATTTTAGAGCATCTGCACTTAATTATCAATACGCTTAATTATTTTAAAGAATAGAAAAAAAAATTTATATTATGAGTTTAAAACATGTTTTGAACTATATAATTTGCATTAGAATTATTTTAATTAATTTACAATATTATTATCACATGGAATAAATGGCATTTTTATGAAATTAAGACAATTGAATATTTAGAAATGCAATATGAGATTTTATGAGATTCATTTATAGCAAATAAAATGTTTATTGTTTATATGATTATGAATTGATTGAAATTAGTTTATATGAAAATAATTTTTCTATGATTTTCTAAATATAAGAAAATGATTTTATTAGATTAATCACTCCTTGATGATCATGCATACGAGTATGAGATTGACATGATTAGGGCTGGGAGACCCTAGCTAAGTCCCCAGTACCTTCCCAGTACCATAACTGTCATTGATGAGTGTACATTGTGGACTTCTAGATGATGGCCATTGTTACGAGGTAGGAATGGCTTAGGGTGGATACCTGGCCCCGTGTGGGTACGCTCGATTCCTATACGAGGTCCCTAAAGGGATACGAGGTTGTGCATGAATATTTTGGAGAGTTACCTTCTCTATTAATATGTGTTAATTTTCCAATGATTAACATAAATGAATTGTTTTATGATAGAGTATATACAAAAGAAGATGAAAGAGTTTTAAAAGCATATGTTTATATGTTTCCACTGGTTTTGATTATATGAAAAGAATTTTTTAATTGTCTATTTTAAACTGCATATAATGGTATGGTACCACTCTTTTATATAATTTTCTTACTGAGCGTAAACTCATTCCCCTATTTTTCCCCTTCCAAACTTCTTGCAGTGAGTCCGCTCATCATAAAGGAGCACGAGTTTTAGGATACACAGTATTCCTTCAGGAACGGCTATCGTCCATTGAAGGTATCTTGTATTTTATTATATATTTTGGACATCTTGTACAGTACTCATTATCTGTAAATGACTTTGGGGATGTAAATTAATAGGACTAGTGATATAATAGTAATCAGAATCTAGGAACTTGTATATGCATAAAGTTGTAATTAAAGCTTTTTTATGTTAATGGATATGAAATTATATTAATGTTGATATCTTATTTAGTATGTAAAAAAAAAGTTACTGTATATATGTATATGATATAAAAGAAAGAGAAAATGATATCAACAAACAACATAACCTTATAAGAAAAATGAGAAAAATTAATTGGTATTTTTAAAGAAACCGAACGTTACACAATAAGATATCAACTTGTCAAATGAAGCAGGGTTTAGAGCTTGGTAAGCTTATTACCATGGCAAGTTTGATAGTTTGGGATGAGGCTGCAATGATCCATAAGTATTGTTTTGAAGCTTTTGAGAGAAATCTTCATGATGTGATGCTTTCTGGTGTTGCTGGACAACCAGAATGTCCATTTGGAGGCAAATCAATTTTACTTAGTGGTGATTTTAGGCAAATTTTGCCAGTAATTTTAGGAGAAACGAGATCTCAAATTGTCAATGCATCAATAAGCAAATCACCTCATAGAGATATTGCAATGTTTACTGCCTTACTATGAACACGAGACCCAAATTTATGATCCTCATTTATCAGCTCAAAGAGAAGACTTCGCCCAATGGATCTTGGATGTTAGTAATGGGAAAGCCATTAGTGTTCAAGAAGGCATTGACAGCAATGATACATGGATTCAAATACCGGCTGATTTGCTCCTTAAGGATAGTTGTACACCTATTTTGACAATTATAAATGCTGCTTATTCTAATTTGCAACTGTGCTTTGCTGATTCAGCATATTTAAAAGAGTGTGCAGTTTTTACACCCTTCAATGATGCCATTGATGAGGTTAATTCAACTGTTTTATCATTGATACCTAGTGAAGAAAAAAAAATACCTTAGCTTTGATTCTATATCAAATGCTGATGGACATCTTTTTGACTAAGAAATCCAGTATCCGCTCGAATTCCTCAATTCACTCAAATTTGTCAATGCCCCAAACCATCAACTTTGTCTTAAGTTAGGATGTCTTGTCATGTCGCTGAGAAACATAAATCAAACAAGTGGCCTGTGCAATGGAACCAAACTTACTGTGACTCAGTTAACCTTAAATGTAATTGAAGTAAGAATTATCACTGGTAGTCATATTAGTGATAAAGTGTTTATCCTTAGAATATATTTTGTCTTAAAAGATGTCAAATGGCCTTTCATACTTAAGAGAAAACAATTCCCATTTTGGTTTTCATTTGTTATGACTAGAGGTGGCAAAAATTGACCTGACCCAAAAAACTAACCTGCTTAACTCAAGACCAGACCCGACCGATTCTATTTGACTAAAAAAGTCAACAACCCAAATCCAACCTGATCCGAATCCGAATTGATCAAAAATCAAATTTATTCGAATTCACATTGATTCAAACCCGATTTGATCCAAATCCAAATTCATCTGAATTTAGATTAACTCAAACCCTACTTGATCCGAACCCGAATTGATTTGAACCCAAATTGACCCAAATCGAAATTGATCTGAATCCAAATTAACCCAAACACAAAAAGATTCAAACTTAAATTTAATATTATCAATAAATATTTAAATGTTAAAATTAATTATCAAAGTATTTTAATATAGTAAAAATATAATTTTTTTCAATAATATGAGTGTTATATATATTTTTTAATCTAGTTAAACTTAAATATTCACTTTTATATTATATTAATTTGAACCTAATGTATAATTATTTAATGGTTAATCTTTAATAGAGTACAGAAGCTATATCACCTACATTTAATGTCTCTTATTATTCTATAAAAAATCAAAAGAAATTAAATAGATGTATAGTACTGTATTATGATATTTAGTAAGGATTATTAAATCACTTTGATTCATAATAATAATAAAATGAAAAAATGTAATTAATTTATGAATATTGGTAAATATATTATAAAGAAAACTATCATACAGATTATTAAATATTTTGATTATTTCAATCCCAATTTTATTATAGATCATGTAAGAAGAAATTTTTATTTTCATGAGTTTTGTAATTCTTAGAAATATGGTTTCAGTTGATTTTCATACTAGACAAATCATATCGAGATGACTAAGGCTTAACGCAAAAAACTTGTCCGCTCAACTCGAATCCAAATCCTACCAACCTAAATTAACTAAAAAAGTCAATAACCCAAACTTGACCTAATCCAAACTTGAATTAATCCAAACCCAAATTGATTTGAATCCAAATTAATTTGAACTTGAAATAGATTGATTTTTCCTTGACCCAAACTCGACCTTATTTGAACTCGAAATAATCCGAACTCAAAATGGTCCGAACTCAAAATGGTCCAAACTCAAAATGATCCGATTTTTCCTTAACCCAAAATGATTCGATCCAAAATAACCTAACCCAAACTCGATTCGACCTGCCCATTTGCCACTTCTAGTTATGACTATTAATAAAAGCCAAGGCCAAACTCTTGAATGTGTTGGTTTATATTTGCCCAAACATGTATTCACTCATGGGCAATTTTATGTTGCAGTATCAAGAGTAACAAATAAAAATGGATTGAAAATCTTGATTCACAATTTTGATCCTCAATTACATTCTCTAACTAAAAACATAGTTTACTCTAAAATTTTCGATGGCATGCCCTTAGGTTACCCCTTTAGCTTATGCCATTTGTTTGTATGATCTTTGCTATTTTAATTTGTTTTTGTTGTCTCCTACTTAGTGCTCATTATGAACTTTCTCCCTACAATTAATCCTTATCGAGACTTTGTTTTTTTAATTTCATGCTAACTTTTCTCTTGGATTGTTTTGTTTACTTGTTAATATTGCAGCCATAGTTTCTTCTTAGAAATAAACCATTACCTTCTTTCTTCTCTATATTGTATAGTAGGTAACTATTGCTTTTGTTTTTTTTTTTATCTTTTCTGAATTCGTATGCAATGTCATTATCTATACCAGCCTATTTTCAATTTTTCAATGCTTGTGCTTGCTTTTTCTTTTTTAACTGTCATGCAATCTGCTTTGATGTCAGTTCCATTGCTTTTATTTTACCTTTCTGTCCTATGATTTTTTTCCCTTTTAGAAGTCATTATGGACCATGTGTTTCCTATCCAACATTCAAGTTTTGATTGTTCTCTACACTTACTAGCTACATGGATGTCTATTGTCATCATTTTCCTCATGTGTATCCTTTTTGTTTCACTGCTATATCCTACCTATTATTCTTCAAAATCAATTTAAACACTCTGCTTATTTAACCATAATAGTTTATGTTTGCTTCGATGAATGTTACACAGTATCCCCTCTTATTTGTGTCTCTTTTTTTTTTGTTACCTTTACACCTTATAACTATTGCTTGATTCTTTCCTGTACTTAGCAAACTGCTTTATGTTTGATATCATGCTTGGTATTCTCTTGCCTTGTTCTGTGTGTTTCTTTTGACTTCACTTGTTATTATCTGTTAAAATTAAAGCTTTGTTTCTCTCTTCTTTGAAGTGTATTTTAGATAATTATCCCTTTGCCTTTTCTTCTTGATCCCTTGGCAATCCAAATACAACATTTTTATCTATGTTAGCTGTTAGTTTTGTTGCTTTTATTTTCCTTCTTTACATTGTCTAGCATACAAATTTCAATTGTTTTCTGTGCTTCCTCATAACATGTATGCCTACCATCATCTTTTCCTTGTGTGTAATCCCTTCTGTTTTGCTACTATGTACTGGTTTTTATCCTTGACATTCAATTTAAATTGCCTGTATGTTTAATCATTATCATTTATGTTTGGTTTAGTGAATCTTGCAGATTATTTCCTCTTGCTTTTCTCTTTTTTGCATTCTACACTCCTTTTTTTGTTCTGCTCACTTCCCATTCCTTCCTCAACAATCTAATTTTCATCTTTTATTTTTTATGCCTCTGGCTCTGGACACTCTGCTATATTGTTAGCAAATTCCATGAGTTACCAATTGCTCAATCAACTAAATCCATTGGAACCTTGTTTAAAGCTTCGCGTGCTAGTTGTTAGAATTTGGAATAACATTGTAGCTAATGCTGACAGAAGATTTTTTGTCGCTTGATTTGTTGGTTGTTGACGAAGAGCTATGTCAAGCTTCTCCTTAAAGAAGGCTCTGTTTATAAGATCACTAACTACCTTGTGGGCAGAACAAAAGGCTCATACAATGCTTTGGTGGCTGGCTGTGTAATCAATTTTGCACGTAGCACAAAGCTCATTCAAATTCCTGAGCCAGCAAATGCACCGCCACTGTATTATTTCCAATTTCCCCCATTTCATTCCCTAGATCCACATTGTGATAACAACCACACTTTGACAAGTATGTTGGTTCAACATAACTACTGCAATTAGACTATATTCTAACATTTTTTTTATTAAGTACATTTGTGCTTAAAAGATTCTAAAATTTTCTACTTTGATTTATCTTCTACATTTACTTCCCTTTTGTCTCTTCTTTAGATGCAATTGGAATACTCGTTATAGTTGGGCGTTTAACACAAGGATCCACAAAAACCAGCCCTGATCCAGTAGATAAGCGTAACATCAAAATCCAAGATGAGAAGTAACTATTATATATATATATATATATATATATATATATTCTCTTCCTTTCTACTCTCCTTCAATTCTAAGGGAAAAAAACCATACGCTTTTCCACCTTTTTCCTTTTTTTTCTTATGCTTACTCATTTCTTCCTCTGTTTATCAGTGAGAACACTCTTGATGTTACATAGTCGAAAAAGTTTGCTCATGCATTTGATCAAGCTAATGTCATTTGTTCACAAAAAAATGTTGTTGTTGCTTTCGCAAGAATGATTGTTAAAAAATTTCTTGGTAAATAAGCCCATATTTCTCTTTATAATGATGCATTGACACGTCAGGCTTATTGACCAATTTGAATTTATGTTTTGTTATTCCAGGAGTGATTACTTTGTCAAGCTCATCTGCAACAAAAGTCTATATTTGTGAAATCCCCAATTTCATGAAATTCCTTCATAATTGTAAAGTGTTATAAACTGAAATGATTAAGTAAATATTAGAAGTTTGATGTATAAATGATGCATGAGACATATGAATGAATAAGGGAATGGATAGTCAATTAGTCAAGAAATTAATGTTGATATCAAGAAAATATTTAGAATATGAGAAAAGAATCAAAATCAGAATTTTGATTGGTAATTAAAATACATGTGGCATATGAATGGAAGAAGACCAATTAAGTGAATGGTCAAAGGGTCAAGGAAGAATGGCTGAGATGATTATGGGATAAAGCATGCAATTAATGTAAGTGTATAGTCATCATCTTCACCTCCCATCACCAATCGGTAGCCCCTTTCTAGCTCTCCCTCACGTTTCCTCCATTTTTCCCTAAGTTTCCTTCCTACTCTCCTTGGCAAGCTACCTTGTTCCTCCATCGATTCCTTTAGCTAGTTGAATGAAAAACGATCATAGTCACTAGACTAAGCTATATTCGAAGTTTGGTAGATTGAATCCAAGTATTGAGGAGATCTCAAAGTCTGAAAATTTGGCTATTGACAAAGGTAAGAGAAGAAATGGATCTAGTCAATTTCGTTCATAGTTTAGAGTTGTACTAAGTTGGTATAGCATGTGTATGGTGAGTGTTTAAAAGGTTTAAATTGTATGATGTTACAGATTATCTGAAGTGAACCCCGCTCCGAATAAAGGAGCTCGTTTTTGAGATATCAAAGTGTACCTTTGTGATACGCTTCCCAGCCTGTATTAAAGGTATACTTATGTACTTATGTAAAGTAAATTGTAATTTAGCTATGGTACAGTACAAGTTAACAATTTTGTATCTAAAATGTCGGGGATTTAAGTTAGGATGATATGTAAGATCCTGTGGTATGAAATAATATATATACATATCATTATTCTGTTTATCGAAAGTATATTAATCATATTGAGTTATTAGATATTAAGCTTAAGAATGAGAATGAATGACATTGATGAACAAGTCAAATCAAGTCGTATAAGATAATAAGGAAAAAATTAGATGGTAAGATGTAGTGATGGGGACGTCACAATATTAATCTTGATATGTCTTTTGCTAAACATCTTAAACAAATGTGTTTGTATTATTATATTTGTTCCAACAATTCAACCTTTTTTTTTTTTGCACACTTCCTATACGTTATTCTTTTCTTAGTTCTAACCCTCATGCCACTGTCTTATCACACATAAATACCTCTTTTCATATTTCTCAAATATGCTGCTCGTCTATTGGCTGTTGATAGAATGCTTGAACAACCATACCCAAGAAGAGAAGCTGCTAATGATGTCAATGAAAACAGAATGACGATTGAACAACTATTAAGGATAGATATTTCACGATCAAAGGTTATTAAATTTCATCCATTCTATTCATGATGACTTTTTTTTTGGCCTCAACTAGAACACATTAACTTATATAGCTTGATTCTGCCTCAAACACACCATTATGCTATCCAAGGTGTCTTTTTTACATGCAAAGCAAAGATTTTGGGCTTTGACATTTCTGAAGGGTGGTTTTGCAATTGCTACAGGGAATGCAACATAGGCTTAAGTTTGATAAGCAGTAAATACAGTTGCCCTGATATAAGCCACACTGAAAAGGGTTCTAGGCTTGCGTAATATTTATAATCTATTTGTTTCTGCTATTGCAAAACATTTTGTTCTCAATGATCAAACTATTATGCCAACCCATTTCTTGTTATTTTTCAACCTTTTTTCTGATCATTGTTCTTTTTGCAGTTATTAATATTGGTAAATGTTCAGGATGCAATAGGTGAAATAGATTTCATGATCTTCAATAGGCTGACTGAGGAACTTACCAAAACTGACATTGCTAAAATGGCTAAAAAAAGAGTACTGAATCCACAAGTGTTGCCTTAAGCTGTCAAGGTCTTGATAAGTAAAGAAATAATCTTTAAAGTTAATCTTGCTAAACAATCCTTTGAATCTGGTGTACCAACTTATGTAGTTAATAGAGCCTTCTCTAATGAACAAGAAATGACTCCACTTGTTCCTCAAGAGAGTTCTTCTCTACCCAACCCTTTGGCACACTCCTAGCCACAAATAACAATTCTTGCTTGTCAAGCACAGAGCCAAAACAACAACACCAATTTCTATCCTACCAGATTTGTTTGGCATCAATTCACCAACATCACAAAAAGGAATTAGGTTTGACCATCTCTTGCCTAATATGCTTTTGAAAGTTTTGCTTTCCCAATTTTTCTCTTTGATTATGTATATATAAATGCTACCTCTTCTTTGCAAGCATCCGAGAACCAAGTGAGAACATGATTCAATCCCAACAAGTTGATGACAGTGAACATCTTAAACGAAATCTTTTTAGGTAATGCTAGGCATGAATAAACATATTCAAATAATTATTTTTCTCCTTCATTTTTTTCCATTCTCCCTACTACATTGTGTTAACTCAATTTGCCTTTTTCTATCAACCATCAAGTGATAAAAAGCAGAAAAGCACAATTCCTACAATGCCAGCAAGCCCAACAGAGGAATTTCCTGATGATGTGCCCCTCAAGAGACTGAAACAAGTAATAGCACTCTGAAATATTCTACTCCTTACAGCAGTCCTTACCTTTGGTTCATTAGTTCACAAAAGCACACTTAGTTTGTCATAGTTTAAAAAACCATCAGCAAGCTGGTTACAAACAATTTTTAGCAGCTTTAGAACTGACTGCCAACACAACAGTCAAAACATTGATATTTTATTTTTGTTTGTTATTTCAACACATTTGTCTTCCATTGTTTTTCTTGAATTACCTATCTTTTTTCGTTTATCTCGCTCTATCCACACATTAACATTTATTTAAGGCAACTATCATCCTAAAACAAGCCATAAAATTTTGATTATTGAGTTAATCTCTCATTGCTATATTTTTCTTGCTTAGCTTTACACATTCCTGCTTATCTTACTTGTAGGGGAAAAGAAAAAGTAAAAGAGTAATCGCGCTTGAAATCTCCCATATGTCCAACTACCTTTGTAAGAATATAACCAGAATTATCTTTTGTTGATGGCTACAGCTTTTGATGAATACTAAGCATGAGCTAAAACGCACCTATTTGGTATCTCATCATGTTTACTTTTGTCTTGCTTTGGAAAAACAATGTCTATCCTAATCTTGAATTGCTCCTGATAGATCATATAGTCAAGATGTTTGCAACCTTTGCACTTTTGTTTCGAAGGCTTTGCTCAAGGATAAAACTACTTTTGTAAATAAGCACAGACTCCAACTCTTTTACTAATGAAGATAACAAAAATGTAGCATCCTGCATGGATAAGAAATCATTATGTGACCTTTTTTACTTCCCTTTTTACACAGATAGATTTGTATTTGTGTGTGATCACTGAACCCTTCTTAAAACTTTCCTATGCATGTTTGCCCCGATATTTGTTCAAACAAGACCAATTCTTTTCCCCCTCTCAACAAACCTGACAATCTTATCTTAGATTCTATATATATTTTAGGAGTCAACCTTTTTTCCCCTTATTTATTACCATAGCAGCCCTATGGTTATCCATTCAAATCTTATATATATATATATATATATATATACACACACACATACACATACACATACACACACACACCATATGAATTCACCATGATACTCTGCGCACTTCTTTGCACAATAATACACTAGAATTTTCTGTTTACCTCCCATCCCAATTGTCTGGTGTAACATCTCAAATCCACAGTATAACATAATATTTACTTATAAATTTCACTTATTTACCGGTTGGGCTGTCTGTGATGCTTAACAACTCTGAACACTTTAATAAGAATTAGTACTCTTATTTCCTCGTACTAATATAGAAATATGAATAATTACTTTCTTTCCTTAAGATGTATATACATTCCCCACTCTTTTAAGTAGTACTGTATAATTTTACTGAATATATAAAAGAAAATAATGTACCTTCGATATCGAATCTTTGGAAGGTAATTCCTTTAGTCCGAAATCAATAATCTTTGGAGTGAAAAATAAAGAGTGAGCGACAACATGCTCAGTAAGAAAGGTGTATATTGCTTATACAATTAAAACTATATCCCCCAAATAAGTTTATTTTTCTCAACAATAAACCCCGTAGGGAAAACAATGGATATAGTTAACAGTCTTTGTTAGGCAAATCATTGGCTAAATAGTTTACAATAAAATGAAGTAAACAGTAAATAGGATTCAATAATTCCTTTCAGTAAACAAAAATCAACAAGTTGAGACTAGGCAACAATTAAATCATGCTCTCCTTATTCCTTCAGGAACACAAGTCATCCACTTTTGGGGTGCACCCGTAGGTCATCGCCCCTCACGGCTATCTCGGCTAGATCTATGGCCATAATCTATAGGTGGTCATCGGGTCTACTTACCAAGTGACCTCGAGACCTCTGATGACTTGGCGGGTTCATCAGCCTTGTGACGCTCTGGGGTGCACCCGTTGGTCCATCAACCCGAGCCATCGCCCCAGGCGGTCACTCAGTTACTTGAATGGTAATGCATGAAACTAGGGGCCTAAAGTCTCAAAAACCTATTTATATCTCATAAGTAACATTTAAGGAATATCTCATAAATTTCATCATTTCTTCAAAATGATTTGTTTTTCCAAAAAGGTTTTAGGCTTTCTGTTTACAATAGACAAATAAAACAACCAATTATTTTCGTAATTTTTCGAGTGAGAAAACATATTTAAAAGCTGCTCGCCCATGGTTAGCTCACCTATGATCAATTCAGTCATTACGGTGAACTAGTGTTTGCCCACCAATGTTAACATTTAAAACAAGTTAAACTGGCTCGCCTGTCGTCAGTTCGCCTATGGTCAACTCGCCCATTAGGGTTTCCCATGGTCAACTTGCCCATTAGGGTTTTCCATGGTCAACTCGCCCATTTTTACTAAAACAGGGTCGTCCGCCCAAAACATTATAAAAGGGGTTGCCTACCAAAACATCACAAAAGGGTTCGCCCACATTGGCTCGCCCGAATTTTAATAAAATAGGGGTCACCCACCCCAAAATATCATAAAAGGGTTCGCCCAATTTGGCTCGCCCGCCTTTTTACCAGTATGCTCAAATTCAACGTAGATGATGCTTTATAGCTCGCTCAATATCAAAAAAATTTATCAAATAATGCATGTCATAAACCAAAATAATTTCTCAATAATTTCATAAATTTAACTCCACAGGACATGCATTCACTTCACACACATCTCCCTTACCTGGTATTACGAAGCCTAACTTCCTGCTCGCCTTTATCAATTCTTAATTCCCAGCTGCAAAATAAATTATAAAGACCATCAATATTTCTGTCCGAATCTTTCCAACCCTTTGGCTAGACTTGAGGCTAATCCTCTAGTTCGCCCAATAGACTCACCATTCAAATAATGGCTCATGCGTAGGAGCTGGCCCAACATTCTCGCCATTATATATATGGGCCATTCTTGGGAGCTCGCCCAACATTCCACTCGCCATGCCTATGCATGTGAGTTCTTTATCTCCTACTCGCCTCATTGGCGATAACTAAAGTTTCACATGGGCGATCACAATAGTCGCCATTCTCGCACTTTTGGCGATCATCAATTCCATTCATTTTGGGCGATCATAGCCCTCGCCCATTCGGGAATTATTCTATTTATCCAAAATGTTGGTGAACATGTATATCGTCGATTCATGCATATTATTGAACTCGCCTCATCCTTTGGGCAAGTACCCAAATTTCTTTGCTCGCCCACTTGCCAAGCAGTTGAATAATCACTTCGCCCATCATGTTTCTTTGTTCATTCTTGATTATTTTCCAGACTATATCTTGTTCTAGTTTCTTATATATTCTAACAAGATTCAACTAAAACAAAGCTATATCTATGTTTATTACGTTGTAAAACATAGAAATCTACCATTGAATATCAAGAGAACCATATAAATATGAAACTCACCTTAGCTAAGTTGTACTTCCAGAAACAAATTGCTTTCTGTCTCACTTAGCTTTACTTTACTTATTCCTCAGCTCTTCAACGATGGAAGAAAGGTTTGGCTAACTAAAAGATGAAGTTTCATGGCTCATACATGAGAGAAACGGAAGAATTAAATGTGAGTTTGCAGTGAAAACAGAATGGGTGAGAAAGATTTTGGAGAGGATGAAGTTTGCTAAGTTGGTTTTCCTCATGTACTCCTTCTTATATAACCATTCAAATCCACTTAAAACCTACCACCTGTTCTTATCCGTTTTCTTTCATCATTTCACGTCTTTCATGCATTAAAAACCGAAGAAAAACTACAGCAAAAAGGAACGGCTATGGGAAGCTATTTTCTGCACGTTTTGACTTACTTCACTTTGCCATTAATTGTCTAAACCAATTTGTACAGGAGAAACTAAATGGCGTGAAGTCCATAACCTCTTTTCTTGACTTATTGCACCTTTGTCTTATTATAACTTCCAGCCAACAAATAACACATGTACACTAATCAATTCTCTTTTCAATTCATGTACACCATATTATAAATTATAGTTCTAAAAACTTTCATAATAGAAAGTGGAATTTCACCTTCAATATTTATTTCTACTATCAATCATGTACAATTATGGTATATAGTATAAAAGAAATTCGGGTCTTACATCTGGATTTTTTCAAACAAAAAAAAATAACTATGCTGTGTGTCACTCTTACCATATCCTTGTAATTCTTTCGCTTTTTTGACATGTGCTAACGTAAATAAGAAAGAACTAAATTGTTCAGCTCATCGTTTTCCTTGCTATCAGAACAAATATTGCTTTTTGTTATATGTCTGTGATCCAATTTTTTCATGTTTTTAAATCACCACAAATAAAAAAATTGCACCCCCAAATTCCATAGATCAAATAGCTCAATTCAAAGAATATCAAATATAGAACTTAACAGCTCTTTTTCATATCCACCACCCTTATACATAGTGTCATCATTTACTAATATACTTGCTAATATTTAATACAAACCAATGTACTTCACCAACTATCACACAAATCCAAAGTCACTATAGCACATGATCTGCTTGTCAAGCCCAAGGTTTCAAATGGCGGCTGCAAAACGAAATAGCGGCCACTATCTCGCAATCGCGGCGGTGGCCGCCACCGCTATTGAGGAAAAAAGGGTGTAAAGGATAATCACACCTGTAACAGCCAATAACGGTCATTATAAAACACTGTAACAAACAAAAGAGGCAATAACGACCCGTTATTGCTACTATCGTCCATGTTCCTTTGATACCAAGAAAAAAAAGACTCCACACAGATGCCTTCATAAACAAAAATCTAAAATAATTCACATCTTCACACAATCAATTCAACATCAATTCAAAATACAAGACAACAATTGGCCATCGCCTCTCGCTACTGAGCAGCTATTGCAGGCAACATCGATTGTCTTGGCTTGGAAGTTGGGAGAGACAAGGTCTGTACTCTGTAGCATCTAATTTGGGAGAAAAAAAAGGTGAGAATTGAGTGTTTGAATGGATGAGAAAGTTTGAGATTGAGAATTGAGGGAATGATGGTTGAGATAGGGCTAGGATTTAGTGTTTGAATGGGTGAGAAAGTTTGGGATGTTTGGGAATTGGGTGGGAATTTTGTGTGTTAATTTTTTTTGGATTTTTAACGTTGAATTAAATTTGGAATTAAATTATTAATTTAATTTTTTAGTAGAATTTTTAATGTTATTAAATATATGGCATTAAATATTATTGTAACTTAAGAGAAAAAAATAATATTGATATTGATATTGATATTTGATAATATAAATGTGATGGCTTAAGTTAATTGATAGTAACAAATTAATATTAAAAATTTTGATGTAATCAAACATTGTTTGACAAAATTTTGATCGAAAAAAACTTTAATAATTTAAATGAAAAATAATTAATTTTAAACAATTAATACATTAATTCTTATTACTATATAATTATTTATATTATTTTCAACATTTGTTATTTTTTAATTATTATAAATAATTTTCTGTATATGAATGTTTTATTGTAATTAAAAAAATTATGAACTAACTTTTTCTCAAGTAAATAATAAACTTAAGATATCATAAATTACTTTAAAAGTTATAAAATAAGATTTTTTATATAATTATAATTATTACATTTTATACAAAAGTTGTGCAAAATTTAAAAAAATTTACGACCGCGATGATCGCAATGACCACGATAGTCTCCGTTATGTCCACAATTGCGATAAACGCAACGTGATTGAAAACGCAATCGCAAACACAATTTAAATCCCTGGTCAAGGTTTAATGTAATATCTTCTTCATACTCATTTCTTTTCCTTTCCAAGGAAATAAATAATTATTACATCTTTAAAGAAGATTACACAAACTATAGTCCATCAATCAAACAAGAATGAGAATTGGCCAGCAAAATGGGACAAAAAACTTAGAAAGAGGAACAATTCTTCTCTGCAATCATCTTTCCCCAAGTTGTTGGCAACAACCACCATCATGCAACATTTTGAATCAAGAGTAAACCCAATTTTTTGCGTTGTCATAACAGATGAACTAAATTATGGAAAATATTTGGTGAGTAACAACAATAAAGGAATTCCTATATGGTTGAAAGGCAAGTTCTATAGGACAGTTGTTAGACCAACATTGTTATATGGTAGTGAATGTTGGGCGATTAAAAGGCTACATGCACAAAAGATGAATGTAACATAAATGCGAATGTTACGGTGGATATATGGATATACAAAAAAGGATAGAATGAGAAATGATGATATTCGTAAAATGGTTGGAGTGGTACGTATCGAAGACAAGATGTGTGAAAATTGTTTACGTTGGTTTGGACACGTAAGACGTAGACTTGTAGATGCTCCAGTTAGGAGAATAGAGGCTATGGATGTTGAGAGAACGGTTAAGACTAGAGGAAGATCGAAAAAGACTTGGAAGGAAGTAGTTTGGAAAGATATGGAGGTTTTAGAATTAGATGAGCAAATGGCCTTGGATAAGAATTTATAGAGGAGGAAAATACATATGGACGATCTAACGTGAATTCAAATATTGGTTCATATAGCCTACCCCAATCTCTTGGGATAAAAGCTCTGATGATGATTATGATGATAATGATTTGGTGAGTAACAACACCATGTTCAACACTCTTTTATCTTTGCAAATATCACTTTTATCTGTTGTTGCTGAACAATTTCCCTCCTATCTCTCAAAATATACAGTTGCAACAACTCATCTTTTTTTTAACTATTTGTTTTCATATCCTTCTCTCTATGAGGTGCTGCAAACTACCTACATATATTTCTTTGCTTTGCAGTTTCACCGAACCATATAACGTTGTTCTCTTTTAACTAGCTCACCAAAAAAAAATGGCACATTAAAATGATCTCTACCAAGAAAAGATATGCATTTCACAAATATTTTTTTGCCATGCTTATTTGTATGTTTTCTTTTCTTTTTTTTTTTGATCTAGCCTATTCCTGATAAAATAGCATATCAACATATGACTTGGTCCACCTATCCTAGTGAAACTGAAGTCACAAGCTTCTTACTTGGTCCATTCAAAATGAAATTGGAATGGACTCATAAGCATTTGTGCTTGGCAGATGGATGGGAAAACTTCTTTCGTGCACACTACCTTGACCATCAGGACATATTGATTTCATAATAAATACTCATGCAAACTTCAGTTTCACAATCTACACAAAAGAAGCTTCTATGCTATCAACAAATGACATAGAGATTAGAAAAGGTAAACAATTTTACCTGCTTGCATTCTTTTACAGAATCCACTTGATTTATTCTTCAAATATAACTTATAGTTTCCATTTGAAATTACTTGCTACCAAATCTGAAACATCTAACCATGTTATAACAGGAAAATCAACCTAGCAGATGCATTCCTCACCAATTTGAAACTAGCGGATGAAATCAGTTCTCTTGCACCAATATTCAAATCCACTATGACAAAAACAAACACAGAAAGCTCTTTCCTTTTGGTTCCAAGAAACAAAATTAATTAAATAATTTCTTTATGTTATTCATCATTAAAACTATATGACATTGTTTACATATGACCAGCATGTTCCCAGGATGTTTGCGAACAATTATTTTGCCAAGATCTGGGACTAATATGTTGTTCACAACTTTTCACCAAACATGGAATATCCGCTACATTTATAGTCAACAAAACAAATCTTTCTCGGTTGGCTGGAAAAAGTTTGTTATTGACAAAAATCTCAAGGTTGGAGACACTTGCACATTCCAATTGATGGGTCCCAAACATTTTCACGTTCTCATTTCTCATAATGGTAACACTTCCTTACTTCCATTCAAGGTTTCAAATAGTGGCCGCTATCTTGCGGTAGCGACGGTGGCTACCACCTCTATTGCGGATATAGCGAGTGTGAGTACGGATCACACCTATAGCGGCTAATAGCGGGCGTTATAAAACGACGTAATGGAGGATAGCGGTCCGTTATCGCTGCAATCCATCGTTATCTTTTAGACAGAAGAGAAAAAAAAGAAAAAGAGTTTCTGAAGCAGACAGTAAGAGTCAGATTCCCTAGTACAATGCCAAAGCTTTCAAAACATCAATCATCAACATCAACCTAAAAAATATTCTGCTCCGTGTCACAAAACAATTCACAAGTTCATCAGTGATCACATATTAACAACTTCATAAGACTCACTCACAGACCACAGTCTCATTCTCACACAACAACACACCCGAACTCTATCACACACAACAACTCACATTCATAACTCACAAGTCACAAACAACATAACTCACAAGCAAACAGAGACAGACAACAAGTCAACAACATAGCAAAATCCCTCAAGCAAATAGACAGTCACTCACATAGAGTCACAACTCACAGATAGACAAAACAACACAACGACATAGCAAGATCTTTGAAAGGTAAGCAACTAACCATTTTGTTTTTTTAACTTTGATCAAATCAAAGAATGAGAAGGCGTGGGACAGTGGGTGATGGCGAGGGCAGTGTGGGTGTTTGAGTCTTTGAGAGACTGAGATCAGATCAGCAAGGGCGGTGTGGGTGTTTCAGTGTTTGAGTGTTTGAGTGATTGAGATCAGATCAGATTAGAAGATCCAGATCTGGTACCGAAAGGAAAGTAGGCTGAAAGGGTGAGGGTCGTAAGGCCATAGTAGGCTCCGGAGAGATAAGATGAAAGGCTGAAAGTCGAAAGGAAAGGAGGTGCCGCCGCCGGCCGCAGACGGACTTGGCGGCTGGCGGCATGATCTGTGATAGAAGGGGAGGAAGGGACCGAGGGAGTCACGGTGAAAGTCGAAACGAAGCTGACGGAGACGGAGGCGAGGCTGAGGCCGGCGTCGTGAGGTTGGCAGTTGGCTGAGTCGCTGAGGTGAGGCCGTGCGTGAGGGGAGGTGAAAGGAAAAAAGAAATGAGGCTAAGCCTCTAAGGTGAGGGGCTGAGGGCATGATCGTGAGGCTGAAGGAGGCTGCCGATGGCTTGTGACTGAGCCACTGAGAGGAGACCGAGGGTTGGGTTGGGACGAAAGGGAGATTGGGTGGGTGGAGTCACGAGTAGTGAAGAGGACTGAACTGAGGAGCTGGTTTGCATTTTTTTTATTTTAAATGTATATCATGTTAATTTTAAGTAGATTTTACTTTTATTTAGCAAATATAAAATTTTTTTTTGAAGCTAGCAAATATAAATGTTGATTTTAAATTTGTTGTTAACTCATTTAATGGAGCATTTTTTTTATTTTGAGCATTTGCTATCTACATCTCTATCATTGCTATCATCAATCATCATTAGCAACAATAAAATTTTTTTTAATATGTATTAATAGTGATGTGCTTTAAATTAAAAGTTTAAGAATGGAAGAATCATGATAAAAAAAAATTAGGAAATGAGTAATTTGAATTTTAAAAAAAATTAGATAAAGTTGAATTTAAATTATTAATTTAATTTTAAAAGTAAAATTTGTAGTGTAATTGAATGTATTGTACTAAATATTATTATAACTTAAGAAAAAATTAATATTGATAATTTGATGTTCATATATAAATATGATTGTTTAAGTTAATTG
Source organism: Heritiera fomes (assembly GCA_032173925.1). NCBI lineage: Eukaryota > Viridiplantae > Streptophyta > Magnoliopsida > Malvales > Malvaceae > Heritiera > Heritiera fomes. The sequence goes on along the minus strand of JAPDPM010000009.1, from coordinate 31,329,467 downwards.
ATTGTGGCAAATTAATATTAAATTTTTAATATAGTTAAACATTATTGTAATTTAAGAAAAATATTGATAATGTAAATGTAATGAATTAAATTATTATTACTTCTTAAACGGTTGAAAATGTGATTAATTAATTATTCAAATTCAAATTTTTTGTATAAAAAAATGTGATAACTCTATCTCATTTATTTATACTTATTTGTTTAACAGAAAATGTCAGGCATATCACGAAGTGAGGATTTTCCAAGGAAGGGACTAGAAAGTGCGCCAAGTGATGACATCGATTGGCATTTTGGAATCCCTGTACCAAATTCAAAAGGAAATGTGTCATGTAAACTTTGCGAAAAAATCATAAGAGGAGGAATAACACGCTTCAAGGAGCATATAGCTCATAAGACCGGCAATGTTGCACCATGTCCCAATGTTACCAGTATGTTATAAATATTATGTTAATTTTTCAATAAAGATTATAAAATTACATTAACATGTACAACTAATTCTTTTTATTTTTCTTAATTATATTATTAAAAGGTACTGTTAGAGAAAATATGATGAAACTCCTCCAAGAAAGTAAAAAAAAAATTTGATAACAAAAAGAGAAAAGATGAATTCGTTTCTCAATTAAGAGGAGAGGAAGATTATGATTACGAAGGATTCATAGACGAAGATACTGTTATGAGACAAGCCATGCAAGAAAGTGTTCAATCACAACGTGAATGGCATATAAGGCAAGAATTTAGGCAAAGAACTGGTGGTTTCAGTAATATTTATGAAGAGGGACGAAGCTCTCATGACTTAGTTGCTGACTATTTTGATAAAAGAATAAGGAAATCCACTCCAAGTGACTCTGAATTTTCTTTAAGGGGAGCAGTACCTAAATTGGTTAGAAGCAGGAGTTTAAAGCAACCGAAGTTAAGTAATTCTTTTATGAAGACATTAAGAAAGAAGCTAGGTGAATCAGTATCTAAATTTTTGATATACACTCGACTTACTTTTCATTTAGCAAACTCTCCATGGTTGCACAATTTAGTTTCTGTAGCAGTAAAAATTGGGCCAAATGTAAAGCTTCCAACACCTTATGAGGTTTCTGATGTATATTTGGAATCAGAGTATCAACAAGTCAAAGAATGGGTTGATGGATTAAAGGTTCACTAGAGTGAATTAGGTGCTACCTTAATGTGTGATGGGTGGACCAACAGCTTGAATCAAATGCATATAATAAATTTTCTAGTTTATTGTAGTAAAGGGACCATTTTTTTGAAATCTGTTGATGTCTCTAGTGTTCAGAGTAGATATACTAAATTTTACTACAAATTATTAGATCAAGTTGTGGAAGAAATCGGAGAGCAATATATTGTTCAAATAGTCACCGACAATGAGGCAGCACTTAAGGCTGCTGGAAAAAAATTAATGTTGAAAAGAAAACATTTGTTTTGGATTGCCTGTGCAGCTCATTGCTTGGATTTATGCCTTGAAGATATTGGGGAGAAGCAAAGCGTGGAAAAAGTATTGGACGAGGCAAAGAAAGTCATTTGTTTCATATACAATCATATTTGGACAGTTGACTTGATGAAGAAATATACTCAAGGAAGGCAAATACTTCATCCTGCTCTCACTCGATTTGCTACCCATTTCATCCAATTGCAAGAAATAACAAAGAATAAACAAGGTCTGAGAGAAATGTTCAATTCAAAGGTTAGCACTTAATAATTAGTACAATTATTTAAATCTAGTTTTTTTTGATATATTGTTTAAATCTTAATTTAAAATATACAGGAATTTAAAGAATCTAAATGGGGGCAACAAAAGTGGGGACCTGCTTATGAAGCAAAAAAAATTATTTTGGGAAAATATTTTTGGAAAAAAGCAAGTGAAATAATAAAAGTTTATGAGCCTTTGGTAAAAGTATTACGCCTTGTGGATAGTGATGAAAAACCAACAATGGGCTTTATTTATGAGGCAATTGTAAGATCCGATTCTACACTACTGTAGAGTCTAATTTTATAAAATTGATAATGGAAATTAAATAAGTAATGAATATTGATTTCCATTTGAGAGAAAAGCTCCTTAACTTGAGATGTAAGAAGAGCAATTTTGGTGAAACTCTACGGGCGAGTTCAATAATGGGGCAACTTGCAAATGGGTGAGCAAAAGGATAATCGCTAATGGATGATGGCATGGGCGAATAGGTGAGTTCGCCAGCTAGTTGTTTAAGGTGATCACCCGAATGGGCGAGGACTTGTGATCACCCAAGGAATGAGTGTGGCGAGTTGATGATGGCGAGTTGATTGTTTGCCTCTTTGTTTTGGCGCATAGGTAAGTTCGCCAAGTTTAGTTGCTTAATATGATAGCCTGAATTGGGCGAGAATGTTGTTCAGCTCGCCAATAGGCGAGCAAGGTAGGACGTTCACCAATGGGCGAGCAGATTGCCAATGGATTATGGCAAGGGCGAATGGTAAGTTCGCCGAGTTAATTGGTAGGATGATCGTCCAAATGAACTTAGAATTGATCGCCCAATGAGTGAAAGGGCGAGTAGGATTCAATGGCCTCATTGACGAATAGGTGAGTTTGCCAATGCTGTGATTAGATGATGGCTCGTGTGTGGCGAGGACTGTGATCACCCAAAGAATGTATTTGGCGAGTAATATGGACGCCCATATAGAAGCACAAAGGATAGCCTAGCAAAGGAAATCATTTCGTAAATTCCAGATATTGAGTTGGCGAACTGAAATCGAGTTGGTGAGCTGAAGGTCTCCAGAATGAGGAGGCGAACTGAAATCAGTATGGACAAAATGAAAATAGATTCAAAACATGTTTGCAGCCAAAATTGACTTTGCAAGTCAATCGGTTGGAGACAATAAATAGAGAAAAGCTAAAGTCAATAAAGGAATTAGCCTGATTGGTTGAGAAATAAAACAAAGTCAATAAAAGCAGAAAAAGGAGTGTGGAAGGGAGACTTTCACGCCAGCTTAAGCTTCAATTTTTGTTCATGCATTAAATGCATGAAAGACGTGAAATTAATGAAAAAAAGAATGGGATAAGACCAAGTGATGGGTTCTGATTGGATAGCATAGCTATATAAGAAGAAACATTTGAGGAAAACTGATTTAGCCAAATTCATCTTCTTTACGAAAGAGCTATGCAACTGCAAGTTTATGTTATTCCTTCCATTCCTGTCATGCTTGATTTACTGAGCTTCACTCTTCAGTTGGCTAAACACATAAACATGCTTGCAAACCTTTCCTCCTTAGTTTGATGAGTTAAAGGAATAAGCAAAGGAAGGCCAACGTGAGTTGGAAAGCAATATGTTCTGGAAGTGCAGTTGGTTGAGGTGAGTTTCATATTTCTGAGGTGTTCTTGATATTCAATGGTAGATTTATATGTTTACAACATAATAAACATAGAATGTAGCCTTGTTTTAGTTAGATCCTTAGAGAATATGAAAACAAGGACAATAATGGAATAAGTGACGAGAATGGCGACTATGGTGATCGCCCATGTTGAATTTAATGATCGCCAATGAGGCGAGTGGGTAATCATGAACTCGCCATGTTAAAAGTTGTTTAAGAGGGCGAGGTCGCCCAACGCTAGTTTAATTCATTGGCGAGCTCAGTGATCATGGGCGAGCTGGAATGTGGTAGTGGCGAGGTCGCCACATGTTAGTTTAAACTGGGGTAATGGCGAGTTGATGGTGGGTGAACTCCCACATTTAAGGAAATGTAACCGTGCGTGTTGATTTTGAGCGAGCTCTCACTAATTGGCCAATGTGTGAACGGCGTGAATGATTGGCGAGCTCCCACGTGTAAGCCATTTGATGAATGGTAAGCTTTGTTGGGCGAGCTAGTAGTATATTTATGGGCGAGCTGATTGATTTATCTCAAGTTTCGCCCAAATGATGGAAATATATATATAAGGAAAATATTAATGGAAATTATAAATTATTTTGTAGTCGGGAATTAAGGAATTTGGTAAAAAGCGATCAGGAAGGCGAGCAGGAAGCAGGGCTTCGTTGAATCAGGTAAGGGAGATGTGTGTGAAGTGAATGCATGTCCTATGGAGTAAATTTCATAGAAATTATTGAGAAATTGTTTTGGTTTTATGACTTGCATTGTTTTGATAATTGTTTTGATTTGGGTGAGCTAAAGGCCGACCCTTATATTATGTTGGGCGAACTGTTAAGGCGGGCGAGTTAAACTTTTAGTATTTTGGGCAAAGAACCTTTTATGTTCTTTTGGGCGAGTAACCATATTTTATTGAAATTTGGGCGAGTTAATGGATGGCGAACCCTTTTGTGTTTTTTTTGGATGAACAACCCCTCTTTTGATAAAAGGCGGGCGAGCCAAGGTGGCGAACCCTTTTATATTTTTTTTTGGGCGAGCGACCCTGTTTAAAAATAAAAATTTGGGTCAGCCACAAATGGGCGAATCCTTTTATAATGTTTTGGGGCGGGCGACCTCCTTTGTTAAGAAAGTTGTGGGCGAGCCACTGAGGGCGAGCCAGTTTACCTGTTGTTTTTAAAGGCTAAGGTCGGCGGGCGAGCACTAATTCGCCGCATTGATGAGTTGACAATGGCGAGCCGAATGGGCAAGCTGACCATAGCGAACAAGTTTCTCTTTTCTAAATGTTTTTCAATGGAAAATGAACTATTTAAATAGCTTTGAAAATAGAAAATACGAAACCATTTTCGGGCGAGTTGACTTATGGGCGAGTTGACCATGGGCGAACTAGCCATGGTGAGCCAGTTAACCCAGGCCTTTCTCACACTGAATTCAGTGAGATTGCGGGCTGTTTTTAAAACCTTTTTGGAAAGAAAATCATTTTGAGAAAATAATGAATTTATGAAATAATTCCTTAAAGGTTTTCATGAGATATAAATTGATTTTGAGACTTTAGGCCCCTAGTTTCATGCATTGTTATGAGTTATGAGGCTGATGGACCCACCAAGTCATCAGCGGTCTCGAGGTCACCTGGCAAGTGGACCCGAGGACCACCTATAGATTATGGCCATAGATCTAGCAGAGATAGCCGTGAGGGGCGATGGCCTACGGGTGCACCCCAATAGCGGTAGATTCTGTTCTCGCAAGGGGGATGGGGAACGATGATAGCATGATTTATTTGTAGGGTGATGCCTAGTCTCAACTTATTGATTTCTGTTTAATTACATGATATTTTAAACTGTTGAGCGAAGTATTTGAATGGTGTGTTGAGAGTGTTGGTTACTATAACCACTGTTTTCCTATCGATATAATTTTAGGAAAAACAAATAGTTTGTGGTATATAGTTTTGGTTTTACAAAGCAGCATATGTATTCCCTTACTAAGCGCATAGTTCGCTCACCCTTCTTATTTTAACTCCACAGATAAAAGACACGGAGTTAGAGAATTAACTCCAAGATGGATATAACCACATATAAAGCACGAGGGCAAGTCATGTTAAACGTGACAGGTACAGTCTCTTCTCTTTTACATTTCAAACATATGTATACAGTACTACTTTATTGACACAAAGATAATAAAGGATGTCAGATGTAAGTAATAATGAAAAGAAATTTCATAATTCCATATTTGATAAATAAATATTATTATTGTAGAATGTTATTGGCATCACGAACAACCCAACCGGTAAAGTTGTATAGAAATACGTGAAAAATGTGGTAACGGGCTGTTACAGCAATGGATAGAGCTAAAAGAGCAATTGCACAAGAATGTCTATTCGTCACTGAATATGAAAGGATTATCAACAATAGATGGACATTTATGCATTCTCACTTGCATTCAGCTGGTAAGTAGACTAAAAATGTGGATTGTAATTAAAATAACAATTTTATGTTATATGCTTAAATTGCTTATATATTTATTTTTTATTGCTTATTTTTTTTATTGTTATGAACTATGTTTAGGTTATTATCTTAATCCCTAATTTCAATATGGTGTGAAATCTTCATCGGATGTGTTAATAGAAACAAGAGAAGGTATAAAAGCAGTGATAGAAATACTAGAACCTTTTATGGATAATCAAATCCAGATGACTAATAAAGTTAGTGTTTACCACTATTTTATAGTTGAAAAATTTATTTTATGTATCAAAAATATAATTACCTCTTTGCATTTATTTAATAATTGTAGTGTTTTATCAATGTAGTTGTTTGTATATCAAGAAAAAAGAGAAACATTCGGTATGCCACAAGCATAGAGAGCTTGGAAGCAAATGGATCCAGGTAAATAATTAATTAAATAGTTTTAATTTCTTTAATATTATTTAATTATATTGGTATTAAATTTATTTTAAATTATTTTATGCAGCTGAATGGTGGATGATATATGGCACATGTGTTCTTGAATTGCAAAGAATAGCAATTAAAGTGCTTAGTTAGACAACTTTTGCATCTAATTGTGAAAGAAATTGGAGCACATTTAGCTATATACACACCAAGACAAGAAACAGGTTGAAATATGAAAGACTTCATAAGATGGTATACACTTATTACCATATGAGGCTAAGGATGAGACATCAAAAAAGTAGTATTAATGAGATAAATGATAGTTTCAATCCTATTAGCCTAGACCATATCTTTGAAAAAGATGATCCACTTTCAGAATGGCTACAAGAGAAAGAAAATCCTTTGTTAGATGGGCAAAACTCTAATTGGTTGCCTCCTGATAATTCTGATGATGAAATCTGCCTCATTCAAGTACAAGCCAATCACCAACTCAGAGTGATGATGATGAGTGTTCAAGTCCAACTGGTGGTGATGGTAGTGGTGCTGATTATAGTGGTGGTGCAAATGAAAATAGGCCTTTTAGTCCACTTGGAGGAGAATTTGGGCTTGCTGCTACCGGTGGATTATTCCTTGATTTGTCAAAATATGGAGTACATCCATCTATTAATCTAGTGGGGATAGAAGTAGAGATAAAGCTCGATTAAAGGGAAAAGCCAAGAAGCACCAACATGATACTTCTGGAGGCTCTTCATCTCGAAGATCAGCTTCTAGTAATGAATCATTTAGTAATCAAGGCTATTATCCATCAGGACCACCTTTACATTTTCAACCTCTTTATGGTTACTATCCACCTCCACAAGGTTATTATCCACCTCAGTCATATCCTAATTATCCTATGCCCTATTATCCCCAAATGTATCCACCACCCCAAATGTATCCACCACCACCACAAATGTATCAAGAACAAGGATATGGTTCGAATTCTGGACAAAGGTCACGAAGATCGAGTCACCATGGTTCTGAAAGTGAAGAAGGAGAATTTGATGCTCCTCATCATTCCACTATATGGTAATCGGTAAGATTTAAAGTGTATTTTTTTTAATTTCCTTGAATTGAATTTAACAAGTTCTATTTGTTAATTATTAATATTCGTAGAAATTCATGTGGAAGAGAAAAAAAAGAAAAATATTGACATAATTAATTTAGATGAAAAAATTCCTTAATAATTTAGATAAAAAATAATTAATGCTAATTAATTAGTACATAATTATTTATCTCTATTTCGAATATTTGTTAATTTTTAATTATCATAAGTAATTTTTTAAATATGAATGTTTTATTATAATTGAAAAAAATTATAAATAACTTTTTTTCACATAAATAATAGACTTGAGATATTATAAATTATTTTAAAAACTATAAAATAAGATTTTACATGATTATAATTAAAATTACTACACTTTATATAGAATTGTGCGAAATTAAAAAAAAATTCACGACCGCGATGATGACTGCAATTACCGCCGCTATGTCCGTAACCGCGATAAACGCAATGCGACCGAAAACGCGACTGCGACCGCGATTTAAAACCATGCTTCCATTTACAATTTCAATTGAAAAAAAAATGATAAATTTGTAATCTCCTTGCTTTCTTTCATAGATAAAACATAATCTCTATATCTACTATATTGTCCCCAGAATGTTATCCTTCTTTGTTGTTTAAACCATTAATGCAAAAAAAATAAAAAAACTCGTGTGCTCAAAAATTATTTTGCAGCTTGTGGTCCAAATAAGAAAAGACTACCTTACCATGGTTGGATTTCTAGTGATGACGAAGAGGATCTTATTGATTTACCCCCAACACCTCTAGGCAAGGGTTTTCATGCCTGATTCCATGTCCCAAGTGAAGCTCTTGAAAACAAGACGTGAAGCTTGAAAGAACTTATGAACAGTTAAGCCTTTGAATTTAATACAGGCAAATTTTGAACTGCATCACCTTCAAACTTGAAAGCCAATGTTTAAAGTTGTCTTTTTGCCGAACAATTTGGCTGAAAAAAAAAACTTTTGCTCTTTCCTATCTTAAAAGACGTTGTGCTCACATAACTTAACAAACCATGTCTATCTCTCCTTCGCTACTATTTTAAACTGTGATGCCCCGGGATACACCTGTAAGTCACCAATCTAGGCTATCGCTCCGAGTGAGTCACTCATCCGTATTGTCCGTTTTGGGGTGCATCACTTTGGGCCACCGCCCCTCATGGTTTTGTCTGAGTATACCTCGAAAGGCTACCGCTCCAATTTGTGTCTGGAGCAACTTGAACCTTGACTTTCTCCAGTGTCAAGTCACTCTAATCAATTGTCCTAGGTCTAATGGTTAGCATGTCTTAACACTTGCAAGAGGTCAAGGGTTCGAGATATGTAAACGCGAATTGGGGTGTTATTTCTCAATAAAACCGTGAGGGGCTTATGGGGCTTCCAAAGTAGACAATATGGTTGAGTGAGCTGCGAGAGCCACCTCTTGAATCCTACAAAAATAAAGCGCCACGCAGTCTTTACATAAACTACATGTTCATGTTACAAAATCCATCTTCCCCTATTCTTATCAACCCTTTTACCTTTACAGCTCAAACCGGTAACATCTTATACATAATATTATTGCTCATTCACATCATGAAAATTGATTGCAAATCATTTACACATGCATCTCTGCGTTCTTGTGTGTGTGTGTATATATATATAGAATAACATTCATATCTACACAGAACTTATCTTGTCAAAGAATAAATTTAGTTTTTCTGATAAACTATTAAACAAAACTATAAATGAATGATGTCACAGATTAATCCTTGAATCTCAATTTGATATCTTGCGACCATCCATAAACCCTATCAAAAAAATTCCCTTGAATTGTTCCCGATAATGACAAGATTCTTTCTACTTTGATAAACACTAGACATGATCTGAATCACATTAGCTTTATTGCGTTTCATGTATGCTATCTAAAATAACACAAATTTGGATTACATATAATGCAGCATTCATTGCTTATCATCAAGCCGATTCGTCCTCAACGAATTCAAATTGTACCTAATTTTAACCCATTCTTCTGATCCATTCGAATTGTACCATTCTCATTCCCTTTAGCAAATTCCAAATAAAATACTTTATACGATGCTTCGTTACTGATTTTCAGACTTCTTAACAATATAATCCTCACTGACATTTTTTTACTACATCTTCAAAAACAACAATTCATTTATTCCTTCATCGTCTTTCTCACCGATGAAAAAATTTGTTACCCAATATCACATTATAATTGTGCCATCTTTCTCAGCCCATGCTTTGAAAAAAAAAAATTTTTACCCAAAAACGGAAAGAACAAAAAAATAGGCTTTAGTTTTGCCCAGGAAAAAAAAAAGAGTCTTTGAAAAATAGGCTTTGGCCTTATCCAATCAAACCATTGTCTTGGCACTTGTCTACAAAGTTCCCAATTCTTTATATGTCTTTTAATAATAATGCTTAATGACTGACTATTCTCCGTTCTTACTCATGCAGCTTTATTGCACAAGATATAAACTTGTATGTTTAACTGAACTTCTTGAAGTCAATCCTATAATCTTGTAATTTGAAACACGGTACAAATGATGGGATGATCCAAGAAATGAAAAGAGGAGAACCAATATTTATTGGTTGCCTCCATTAAGTTTTCATCAAATCAATTGATTCATTGTTGAATATTCTTAAGAGTATTTTTGAATGCTTTCAATTGCCATTTTATTTACTTTTTAACCCCTTACGCTAATATTTGGCTTAGAAACATGCTACCAAATATAATAATATATACTTATAAAATAACTTTATCATTAGTCAAACTTAAATTATTATCTTTGTATCTTTATTTCTCTCATTTTCTTATTATGTTCATTTTCAATAGTAAAAGAACAAAATTGATATTCAAGGGTTTAACTTTCATCTTTCACTGATCCAAAATTTTCCTTTTATTGTGTCAAGTCCAAATCTCTAATAATTTCTTTTTGCTAAAAAAATGAACTTAAAAATAGCAAAAGTTCAACCCCTTTTCAAGGTGACAACGCAATTTTCTTATTTTCTTTGTGTGTGATTCGTTATGTTTTAACAGGTTTAGGATCTTATATTGAAGAGTTTATGCTAAGATTTCAAATTGATGATGATGATATTGTTTAAAAACATATTGAAAATGTTATCTTTTTCTTCTTCTTTTTTTTCAAATTTAAATTATAATTTTTTAATTCAAAATTTGAACCTAAGTTTATAATTGGTTGTGAATATTATTAGATTAATCTCTGTTTATCTTATGGAACATATCAAGCTTTGCATGTTATCAGGCAACATTTAACTTTCACGAAGCATTCATGTCTAAACATTTGTTTAATGATATTTTCCTGTTTCTGGTTGCATGAGGTTCGTTTCCAAGTTTAAATGCAACATTTTCTATTGGAACAAGGAACAAGTTTAAATGTTTTCTTCCTTCGTGGTTTTAACATTATAAGTTTCTGTCAAAGATAACGCCATACTATTCTGACTTTTTCAGAACATTTCACTTCTAACTACATGTACTCATTTTGTTATCCATGCAAATCTGAACTCAGCTTTATCCCCAACAAAAAACCTATTTCATTCAAACCTCACATTAAAATAATCAACCTTTTTTTTATCTCCTCCCAATAAACCTCTTTCCTTCTCTTGGGGCTAGTTTGGATGGACGGTGCGATTGGTTCCGGTGAGATTAAAAACAATGAAAAGACGCTTATAGATATATCTTTTTTAATAAAATAATTTTAAAAATTAAAAAATAAAGACAAAAGGGTAATTTTACCCCTTTATTTTTTGTCTTTTAGTTGGCCGATTGGCCCGCACTGGGGCCAATCGGCCAACCAAACTAGCCCTTAATAAATTAACCGTCAGTTTTTATTTTTTCCTTGTGGAATTCGTTTTTGCCTTTTTTACCTTTCTCATATTTCTTTCTCTTCCTATCTGAAATAAGTAATTTCGCTTCTTGGGTTGAGACCTCTTAATAAATTAACCATTTCAGGAAAGGAGACATGCAACTTCACTTTAACACAACCGAAAAAATTTCAAGTTACAATCAGAAGATGCAGATATGGTATTCTCCAATATGCATGACTCTGTTTGATATCCTATCTAAATCCGACCCTGCTGCTTGACAATACTATCGAACTATAAACTTCTGTTGCTCTTTGTACTCCATAGATAACATGTGATATCAAGATGAACATAAACTTTATATATTTTTCCCTTGTCCTTTGAACACATGAATGGCTCTTTTCCATCTGTTTCTTTTTGTACTCCATAGATATCATGTGATATCAAGATGAACATAAACTTCATATATTTTTGCCTTGTCCTTTCTATCTCAGATTGAACATATGAATGGCTCTTTTCCATTTCTTATTTATGTAAGCATCGCTTTTTGTCCATTTTTTGGCTCTTCCTGTCGCATTTACTTAAAGATATAAACACTTTTGTCACCTAACTTGATCTTTTCACATGTTACTTTTTGGCTTAACGACTTGCATCAACGAGCGGGCGTTACCTAATAAATTGTTAATTTTTGTTAAATAATTATAATTTTATATACATTTGTGAAGGATTGAGTTTGAAAAAATTGTGCAAATTAACTTATTTTCTTTCTCTCTCTTATTTCCTTTCTACCAAACAAATTGAAAAAGGGTAAAAGAAAATAATTCCCCTTCTATATTTTTTTCCTTTTCTATCATACACAATATTAAAGAAGTAAAAACAGAGTAAAAATAATAAATAAATAAATAAAAATATCAACAACATATTTATTTTTGAATGATGAAACATCTATAAATGTGAGTACATAATTCTAATCTAAGTTGAACACATGTATGGGTACCAACAAACTAAATACTAGTATTGTTTAAATTATTTTTGATGATGTAAGGTTTTATTGAGTTTCTTAGTAAAGATGATTTATAACAAAAGATCCCGAATCCTTACTAAGCCAAATTTCCTTGGACTAGTGTAAGCAAAAATTAATCTTATACTTAATATGATATGAGCACACAATTCGCAATTTAAAAACAAAAAAACTAAATTTTTAAAGTCTTTTTTATGGCGCAATAAGCCTCAATAAGAGTGAGAAAAAGTCCTGAAACGGCACCCAAAAAGGCAAGAAAACTCCAGTTGCTGCTAAAATAACGGGAATAGATCCGTATTACCCCACTGTTGCAGTACCTATTGATGTTTACCGTAACATGGCCGTACATCCCGTAATTTGGCTTCAAGTCCCAGCTCATTCTACGGAAAAGATCAGCCACTTCTCTATCATTGCCGAAGGAATTGTAAAGCATGCCTGTAACTCGCAACTCCTTAGCATCTTCTTCTGTTTGAATGAGAGTACCAAGGAAGCACAAGTAAGAGGTGACTTCTAAGTTATTCTTGAAACCTGGACACCTTTCTAAAGCTACCAAGTTCATGAACTTGGAAGCTGTTGAGTCATCCACCCGCAAGATTGGCATCTTTAGGCATCCCGGCAAGCTGAAATGGAAGGAAATGTCCTTCAGGTTGTCTGTCTTGCTAGGCCTCACACTAATTCCTGATTGTTTAAGCTCCTTGATGCCATTAAATGTCTTCCAATATTTCCGGTCGTACTTACTGGACTGCAGAATCATCGAACCAAACATGCTACGGCTACTCTTCTCTACTTCTCCTGTCAGCAATTTTGTTCGCATCCGCTCCAGAAGGTGAGCGTAATCTCGCCTTTCTTCTTCTTCTTCCTTTTCTTGGCTCCTCTGTCTATGTGTTCTTAATAAGCTTCCATCTATGAAATATGTGATTGATTTTTCCCAAAGTTCGGGATATCTGGTCGACTCAATCAATATCATGAGGACTCGGTAAGGAAGTTGGTTTTCTAGCAATAACAAATCTGAAGGATAAATCTCCCAAATATTCGGTCCATGATCACAGCTTATATATCTGAAATACAGTGCTGTTAACAATGCACAACCGTCCACGAAGAACATCCAAGCTAGCTTATCATCGTCGTAATCTTTTATGTCTTCATGATTATAACACTTCCTGAGATCCTTTATCTCTGCCCTAATCATGTCGAATGGATCTTCGTCAGTCTTTTTGTGCTTGTGTACAAAGAGAGCTGCGAGTTTACGCTTGGTCTGCTCTGCCAGCTTGAACTTCTCTTTGTCATGATGCAAAGGGCCGAGGGCTAGCTGCACCGGCTCAAAGTAATCTATTAATCCCACTTTGAGACGGCGTATGACAGGTGAAACTCTTTGTATTAACGGTTTGGCTGTTTGAGATAAGCCACTTGTCTGGTTGGCTAATTCCTGCCATGCTGAATCCAATTTCTGTCTCTCTTCTCTGACGAAATCCGATTGCTGATCTAACTCAGGCATTGGAATTCTCACTTCCTCCATTTGGTAATCCAGCAGTGTTTGGGGCCGTAGTTGCCTGAAGAAATAGAGGAAAGGATCGAAGAAAAGATGAGCTAGGTGTCTCAGTTTCTACAAGGCAATGCTTGGGTACCCTTGCTTTAGAATTTATGCCTTGCACTACACGGTACATACCCTGAGAGAGCGGCTACTAGCTACCTTTAGATTGATCCAATCAACTTTTTTTTTGGTTACATTCATCCGATCCTCTTTGCACTTTATTAATGAAACAAGTTTGGTACATAGCATAAATTTAAAAGTTTAACCTTTTGAAAGAGTGATAGTTAATACTTAACATTACACTAGAGCTAGACAACTCCCGCCCGTTGGTGCGGGTAGTTGAATCGAAAAGATTAGCTGTGAGATCAGCAAGATAGTTTTCATAACTGAAAAGCATTTAAAAGGTTCCAGATAAATTTGTTCACATGCATGAGCATATCAAAAAAGGAACACACTTGAAAACGGAAAAAAAACGCTATTGATAGTTAATTCAAACAAACAATGTGGGCCGTAAGAAGGCAACCACATGAGCAAAAAGCAGTCATCTACGAAGAAGCATTTGAAATCACCAAAAAGTAAATAGCGAGAAAATTTCTAAATCTTACAAGGGGAGCAAATTTCATCATACTAAACCGATAAGACTTGCTTTACTACAGTTAAATAACACAAAAAATTCCCATATGATGAATAAAAAGAAATTCATTACTATGCTAAAATCATAAAAAGGAAAAAAGATGTTGACTTCCATTCCACAAAAAAAAATGAAATCATTGAGAAATAGCTGCAAAAGGGAGAAGGCTGGCCATGCTGAACATTATCGATCGAAAATAAGCAAAGCAAGTACATTCTGCTTCAATTTCTCTTTCTTAACTTTTAACATTCACTTTCTTGACCTTTTCTTTCATGCTTTAGTTAAAAGTTTTCATCTTTGAATTTCAAACATTTAAAGTCTCTCTAGAGAGCAAATACTAAATGCTAGCCTAGAAACCTGCAAAGCAAAAACAAAACAATAGAAAATCATAAAACTCAAAGAAAGCCAAAATACAACAACTATATCATGCATTAAGTGAACTTAAGTTTTAATGAATTTTTCGCATACTCAAAGCAATCATGAATTCAGAGAAAATCTTCTTTATATAAGATGGAAAAAATGACACATTCATCATTAAGTTTATAAACAAAATAATATTAATGGGTTTTTTATTAACTAAAAAAAAGAGCTCATATAAGAAAATTACAAGAGAAGCAAAATAAAAATTAATTAAGGAATCATCATGCCTTAATTCGATTTTTCTTTTCAAGAGATTATTCAATGAATAACTGGTGCTAAACTTGAGACCAACAATTCCCCATAAACTACAAATAAAAAAACTTAAATTAAAATTACAGAGATGAAACTTGATTTAAAGACTTAAAAAAGAAATTTAAAGTAAAAAAAAAACAACATTAAAACAATAAGGATCAATCCATGAAAAGATAAACTGAAAACACTTAAAGATGAAGCCATGAGAACCAATAGTTCTCATCAAAAGAAAAAATGGAGCCTTTAGTTTAACACTTAAAGTCACTCCTTGAAAAGACTCAGACCTAAAATCTTGAGTACTTTACGTTTGCAATGGTCTTTTTTGCCAATATATGCACCTATATACGATAAAGAAGAGCAGTAAATCCTTAATCGAAAATGAATGAATCATCATCTTCCACATACGTCCCCATTAGCAATCGCAGCAAACAAATCCAAACCAAGAAAGGAATAAATAAAATGCAAGGAAGTGAAAAAGAAAATGTAACCAGTAACAAAAAAAAAATTAAAATTGTAAGAGAAGTAATGCAATGGGCATACCTTTTGCATTGCAAGGTCGTTCTCAATTTCTTATCCTCTACGTCCATGGTCCTTAATGAGTTGAGAGCAAAGCTTTTGCAAATCATTGAACAACATCATAACTGCAACCCATAAAACACAACAAAAGCATAAAATTGTTAGAACTTTTCTGCCTGCAAAGAAGCATCACAACAGGGGAACAATGGTACATGCCACATCAAGGTACCAATTTGAAAAAGTTAAACTGTCAACTCCTTTCTTACCTTTGGGAAATCTGCTTTTAACACACAATGACATAATGAGTTTTGCCACATTAAGTTCCTCTCGTTGTACTTAGTTAAGTATAACTCCGGCCTCAAAGATGTCCTCATACATTAAGATAGAAAATTGAGTTAATTTCTAGATAAAAAACTTTGTGTTGTCTATAACTATTAACATTGCATCTCAAAGCCTGTAGGCAAACTTGATAGACATCCAATTGATGAGGAAGCCTAACATCCCTATATGCATATGTTGGTTAGTATCTATGTAGCTTAGCGACCAAAATAGAGTTAAATATCTTAGAAATAAGCAAATAAATTTTGTAGTTATGATTTAATTCAATTTTGATAAAAATCCAGTGTATCGGTAGCAACATTTGACTTGGTCATTAAGAAAGTGAACCAATTCATTGTCCTGAGTGATATTGATAATATTACATATGATGTTAAGTTATATTTTCTCTAATAAGTTTTAATTTTGAAATTGCAACTAATTAGGCCACAAACATGAAATTATTTTATATTTTATAGATGTTTTAAAAAAAGTTGAAAATAAAAGCCCAAGGAAAAAAGAGGGTGAAGATGAAAAAAAAATTAATTGGAAAAGAAAAAGGAAATATACATCAAATATTGATCCTAAGAAAAAGATGAATAAAAAGATTAAGCTATTAAAGGAAGAACCAAAGATAAATATAGAAATTGTGGAAGGGGATATTTTACAAAAAAAACAAAACAAATGTTAAAAAATAAAAATCAATACAATAGCAACGATGATTTTAACTTAGGGCTATAATGGCAAATTTAAAAGTTATAGCCTTAGAAAACTATTGTTTATGTAAACATGGAATAAAAGAGATAAATTAAGGCCTTCGTTCAAAGTTATTTTTTTCTTAAATTATTTTATATTTCATGAATTCTGAAAGTGATAAATTGATCATAATTTTATTCTTAATCTTTATTTTCAAGGTTATCACATGCAAAATTTATCATAAAATTTATGAAAAAGAACTTACGAAGAAAATGAAAATGTATAAACTCAGTTACCAATATTTAAGAGATTACAAAGCAGTTATTATTTTACTTATAGAACATTTTAAAATACATATGTAATTTATTAATTTGACTCATCATTTATTATCAAAATTCTAAAATTTTAAAATATGATATTTCATTTGAAAATTGCAATTTTGTAAATAAAATAGTTTTTATACATTGATAATTTATTTTGATTTTGATCTTAGCAAAAGCTTGAGATGCATGCTTAAAAAGAACCTTTTTTTTTGTTACTGCTTAAAGAGAACTTTTATACATAAGCAAATGGGGAAAAAAAACCATGTACGTTCATAATAAGTGATACCTAGATAACTTTTATACATAAGCAAATGGGAAAAAAAACATGTACGTTCATAATAAGTGATACTTGAATGGTTAATGCAGCAGTAGTTGGCATGATCTAAAATGTTATGTCATCCCATAAGAGGTAAAATCCTGTCAGAATTAAAACTATTACAACAATAACAAAACATACAAAAAAGAAAACACTAAAAATGTCCAAATAATTAGCCAAGTGAAAGCACTAATTAATACCTCTCCTTTATGAATGTCATCGATCTTTTTTGTTTCATTTGCCTTACTCAAAGCTAACAATTCATATCACACGCCTGCCAATGTAAACTTCATCTGTGAATGCATGCCCTTTAAGTCTTGAGTCATTACAAAACTTTGAAGGAAGTATTGAAGATGCATGAACAATCGCCTTAAGCCTTGCTAGGTCTTCCACTATAACATATCTAAAAGCAAGAACAAAGAGGAAAAAAAAAGTTCAAAAAAAATCAAACTTTAACCATTGGATTTTATCAAAGATCAAATCTCACGGTTTAAAACCCTTTAAAAAGATTGAGAGGTCATCTCATTTCTTCCAACACTATCAAGAATGTTAAGCCTTCCATTATTAACAAATTTTAAACAAATAAACTTTAATCAATCTTTAAACATACCAATTATTGATTCTTTTCTCCACACAAAGCAAGAAAACGGGAAAAAAAATCTATCCAAATTTGAAAAGTTGCATGTTCGAACTTGATTCCATCAGTATAGTTGGGGGGCCGTTAACAATGGATATAACCTCGTGAGTGTCCAATCACCAACTCATAAATGCTCAAGCACTTCTTCCCCTTATATTTTTCAATGCTCATTGCCTCTTCTTCTTTCAGCAATCTTCCTCTTCTTCCTTTTTAGTTGAGAAAAGAAAAAGGCTTTAAAAAACTCTCCTTAAAAACAAATCTTTTTAAATTTCACAAAAATGGTAAAGGTGAAAGAGTTCTATGGCAAGCAAAAACAAAATTTAGTCGAGCAAGTTATATAAGGTGTGAGAACCGATTATTTTGTACTGTACATGTGTAATTAATTAATTATTAATTTAATTTTGAATATATTTTTGTAAATTATAAGTAAATAGTAATGTGGGTCCCACTTGAAATTTTGAGCCCAAGTGTACTTATGACTGAAGAGATAGTGTACGGATAGTGTAATAATGATATTACGGAAATTTAAGACCCAAAACACCTTATTTGCATTATTTTGGGAAATGTGACAAACAAATTGAAAATGACGGTTAAGTCCAGAGGGTATTTTCGTAAATTGTACCCAAACTAAAAAGTATTTGTGACGTCCCCATCACTACATCTTATCACTTGTCCTTTTTCCTTCTTTAATTAGATTTAGTTTATCCAGTGTCAATCTTCCCTTATTCTTAAGCTAATTATCTAGTAGCTCATAAAATTTTGTTCAATATCCATAAGCATAAAAATGATATATATAAATATCATTCCATTTCCACAGGATCTCATACATTATCTTATCTTACATCCCCGACATCTTATATACATAAACTTCTACGTGTACTGTACTGTAGCTGAATTACAATTTACTATGTACATGAACATATAAGTATACCTTCTATGCTAACTGGGAAGCGTATCGAGAAGGTACACCTTGATTCTTCAAAAGCAAGCTCCTCTAATCGGAGTGAGGCTCACTTCAGGTAATCTGTAGGAAAAATGGTCGTAAAGGGGTGAGTTTACGCTCAGTAAGAAAAATATGTAAAAGAGCGTACTATGCCTCTATATGCATTTTTCCTACTTGGCTCTACGATGTCATGTAAAGCATTATAAAACATGCATCATAAACATCTTTCATGCATTGTTTGCAACCATGCATATTTATTTCAAATAACATGGCAATCATACTTTGTATGCTTCTTTTAAAATATAGCATACATATAAAACATGCATCATACTTCTTCTTTTAAAACATCTTACTTCATAAACTTGCTTTTAAACATACATCATATATCCTTTGAAATAGGATGGAGACTATGTACAATATTTAAGCGATTAAATCGTCATATAAACCGTTCATTCCCATTTATATGACTCTAATCATGCATTGGTACAGTAGTGAACTCCGTATAGGTCAGGGATTCTCTCTTGCCTTTAGTAATCCACAGCGAACACTAGTCGGGTGTCACATGTGGGATTGAGGACCTGACTAGGGTTCCTCGCTCAACATACATATTATTGAGGATTTGATCAGAGTCACTCAGCCATCAGAAATGCATAATCATCATGCAGTCTATAGTCTCAAAACATTTATAATATACTTTTTTAGAAAATACTTTTATGTTTAAATCAATTAAGCTTTGAAAGCTCGTTTCATACATGGCAGTCGACTGGCCTTACAGGGCGATCGGATCTGCCTCATAACTTCATTTCAGAAAATACATGGGGGCAGTCGACTGGTCCATATAACAGTCGACTGGTTTTGAAATAGAATGCTTCTTAATAAATAGCAGTTGACTGGTCCATATAGCAGTCAACTGTTTTTGAAACAGAATGCTTCTGGAAAATTAGCAGTCGACTGGTCTCATAGGGCAGTCGGCTGGTTTTGAAACAGAATGCATTTTTGGCAAATAGCAGTCGACTGTCCCATATAGCAGTCGACTGGTTTAAAACTCTGGGTAAATAGCAGTCGACTGGCTTACATAGCAGTCGACTGGTTTGAGTCGGTTTTCGAGAAAACGGCGTTTTGGTTGTCTCTAGACAATCGACTTCCCTTTATGGCAGTCGGCTGCCCCTAGCCTAATTGGTACTAGGAAACAAGTCCGAAAATGTCATTTTTCCTGCATGAAATCAGTTGGTGTTTCTTTTCAAACCACATACATATGTCATAAAACATGCGGACATAGCCGCCTTACGTCCGTTACATAAATTTCTTACCTCAATTCCTCCGAGAACGCAAGATCGCTTAGTGCGTTAGTCCTCGCTTTTCACTTCTTCAACCTAAAATCATCACATCAATTCAAATCTTTAAATAATCATCATACATACATCATACTAACTCAAAACAACTCCAAACCATAAACCAAATTGACTAAATCATCTTCTTCTCTTACCTTCACTAGGAACCAAAATCTCAAACTTTGAAATCTCTTCCAATTCTTGAAATCAATCCACCAAACTTTGGATATCACTTAGCATAATGACAAGGATTTATTCTTGTTCAACAAACTAGTTGGATCGATGAAAGGATGGGATGGTTTGTCAAGGAAATTGGGATGGAAACTTGGAAACTTGAATGGAACGATGGAGAGGGTTGGAAGAGGGCTGGCGTAGGGTGATGGGAGGGATGATGAGTCATTAACTTCATTAATTGCATGCTTATCTCATCATCAATCTCAGCCATGCTTTATCCCTTGTCTCAAGACTATTTGACCCTTTTAATTCCTCTTCCATATGACTCATCCATTTAATCACCAATCAAATTTCTGATTTTTCTTCTTTTCTCCTATTCCATTTATTTTCCTGATATCAACATATTGTATTTGACTTATTGACATTCAACTTCATTGTTTCTTCTATATTCCATACATCAATCATACATTATTCATGCATCAATGACACATCAACTTCATATTTATTTAATCATATTAGATTGAAATACTTTACAAACATGGAGGAATACATGGAAATTGGGGATTTCACATCCTCCCCACCTTAGAAAATTTGGTCCTCCAAATTTGCATTAGTTTATCATGTAAACAGCTCTGGATATCTTTCTTTCATTAAGCTCTCTAACTCTCATGTAGCTTCTTCTGTCGTATGGTATTGCCAGAGAACTTTCATTAATGGAATTGTCTTAGACCTCAAAACTTTCTCTTTTCTGTCCAAAATCCGAATCGGCTTTTCTACATAGCTCATATATTCCCTTATCTCCAAGGGTTCATACTCAATGACATAAGACGGATCCGGATTATACTTCCGAAGCATCGATACATGAAACACATTATGCACTCCCGATAGCTGCGGAGGCAATGCCAATCTATAGGCAACATCACCTACTCGATCTAAGACTTCAAATGGACCAATGTAGCGAGGACTTAACTTACCTCTTCGGCCAAATCTCATAATTCCTTTGGATGGAGAAACTTTCAAGAACACAAAATCTCCAACCATAAACTCGAGTGGTCTCCGTCGAGCATCTGCATAGCTCTTTTGTCTACTCTGAGCTGTCTTAAGCCTCTGACAAATCAACTTAACATCTTCGGAGGCTTGCTCGACTAGATCTGGAGCTAATAACTTTCGTTCGCCCACTTCTTCCCACCCAATCAAAGATCGACACCTTCTTCCACACAAAGCTTCATATGGTGCCATCCCGATACTTGCATGATAACTATTATTATAGGTGTAGACAACATTTTTGTCCGGTTCTTTTTCAAACATTTTTAATTAATTAGTTTTTATATATCTTATCATTAATTTTTTTATTTTTTATTTTATTTTAGATTTAGAAATAAATTTTGGATTTTGATTTTTATAAAATATAATAAAAAGGGAAGGAAATCAGAATTAATTTTGATAGGAAAGCAGACTTAAATGAGACTATTAAAGATTGAAATTTAAATTTTGTGGAAAGAAAAATCAGAATTAATATCGGATTTAAGATCCGATTCTTGAAATCTAAAATTTCCTAAAAGATTGATTCTTGATTTTTATTACCAAAAACAAAAAGAAAACCTAGGTCTATAAAAGGAGGGCTTGAATACCTAAACGGGGGGGTGGGGGAGAAAAGAAAGAAAACCCTAGAGAAAAAAACCTAGAAGAAAAACCCACGGGACCTTTTTGCTTAAAAGCTTACCCAGACCACAGCCAGGCTGGTGGGAGGATCCTCAGCTCATCATCCCATCGTTCATCCTTGCTACCTCGTCCTCTTTAGCCCAAGTCGCGCTTCTCCTACACTGCTCAGTTGCCAAACCTCCATCTTCCTCCAACTACTATCCATGCTACTGCTTCCTATCATTTCAAGCCCGAGTCATCATCTTGGAACCAAACGACCTCCATATCATCTTGCTTTGCTGTGCCTCTCCTCATGACCACTCCTGCCACCGCGCGCTACCTTTTCCAAGCTCACGCCTGCCATCCGTAAAGCTTCCTGGTGCAAGATATTTGGACTGCTGTCTGCGTTTTCTTCAAACCGCGCTACTGCCATCCACTGTTCCCCACTGACTTCTCTGCATTGCCAAGCCATCCTGCAGAGCGCCACCATCACTGTACCTCCGTTCCTTTGTCGCCCGTGCATGTTTAGGGTTCCTTGCTGTGCACTGCGCGAACACCATTAACACCGCCCCACTACACTGCCCATCACCTCCTCGCAACAGTTCTGCTGCTTCTCCATAGCTGCTGCCGTGAGCTGCTTTGGGTTGCACTCGAGTGGCAGAGAGGAAGAAAAATAAGGAGACTCCCTGTTCTGTTGCACGCACCCAGCCACTCTGCTATGTGTTGTGCTGCCATCTCCTCCTTATCCTTGGCTACAACGTAGAAAGAACCCGAAAGCTGCTGTCAAACCGTGCTACACGGCACCAGCACTGCCATCATCCATCGCCAAGCCAGTTGCCAGTCCAAAAACCACTTGAAAAACCTGCTCCTGTTCACTGCTGCAGACTTGCTTCACCTTGCTGCACCATCATCACTACTAACATGAAAGAAGGAAGCTATCAGAAGAAAGACAAGAAAGAAACGTGAAAAGGAAAATAGAGAGGAAAGGAAAGTAAGCCATTAAATATTTTTTTTTGTGCAAAGTAAATCACGTGAAAGGCTTTCAATGTTTTAATTACTATTGTACTTACCATTCAAGTATCTTATTAATTAAATTTAATATATATATGGTTTATTTGATTAGATATCTATGCAAGATAATAATTTAGGAAAGCTAATTGAGGATAGAATATAATTGATTTTTGAAAAAGAATCGACTTGGGTAATTCAGTCTAGAAAACTAATGCAAATGATGTAATTTTGATGTTGATATTTATGTATTTTGTTGATGTGTTATTTATATGTTTGTTTATTTTGGAATCAGGATTAAATATGAATATGAAATTAGGACTTCTTTAAGTTTTAAATAAAATTGTAAATGATGAAAAATTAATAGTAAAAAGTTAGGATAAAATAATAATAAAATAATAAAAAGCATTAATTAATTATCAAAAAATAAATGTGAATTATACCGATGATGACATTTTGAGAAAGTCAATCGAGACATCTTAAAATGTCTAGGTGAGGAAATTCTTTCTTAAGTTGAGCCAAATTGATGGAATACTTTTGAAAGAATTTTCAATAAATTATAATCAATGTTTATTCTTAGTAAATTAAATATAAATAAGATATAAATAAATATAGATAAATAAATATAAATACAAGAACATAAATTAGATGAAAAATTAAATAAACAGAATGAAATAATTTAGATTGAAAATAATTAGCAATTACTAAGACTAGATAATAAATAAATAAATATGAGTTATACCGAGGATGAAATTCCAAGAAAGTCAATCAAGACTCCTTGGATATTTCTAGGTGAGATGATTATTTCTTAAGTTAAGCCAAATTGATGGGATACTTTTGAAAGAATTTTCAATAAAAATATAATTCATGTTTATTAAATAAGTATAAATAAATGAAATAAATAAAATAAAAATAAAAATAAATTAGATCAAGATTAAGATTAAAGAAATTTAAATAAAATTAGATAAGTGAATAAATAAATAAACTAAATAGCTTAGAATAAAAATTATAGGAAATAAAAAATATGAATTATACCAATGATGAATTTTCAAGAAAGTCAATTGAGACTCCTTGGATATTTCTAGGTGAGATGATTCTTTCTTAAGTTGAGCCAAATTAATGGAATACTTTTGAAAGAATTTCAATAAATTGTAATTCATGTTTATTTATAATAAATGAAATATGAATAAAATTAGATAGATATAAACAAATAAATAAACAAATAAACAACTTAGAATAAAAATTATAAGAAATAAAAATAGAAAAATATGAATTATGCCAATGATGAAATTTCAAGAAAGTCAATTGGGACTCCTTGAAAATTTCTAGGTGGAAAGATTTCTTTTAAGTCGAGCCAAATTGATGGGACACTTTTAAGAAAACCTTCAATAAACCATGGTTCATATTTATTCTCTAAATAAATAAAATATATAAATAAAATATATAGATAAATATAATATGAAATAAGATTAAAAAAATATAGAGATTAATATGGAGTCGAAATTAGAACCAAAGTTAGAAAGAATAAGATTTTCATAAATTATTTAATTGATCCGACGATGGAGTTCAAGAAAGTCAATCGAGACTCCTTGAACATCTTGAGGTGAAGGAGATTTTTAAGATTGGAGCCAAATTGATGGGAAAATCTTAGAAATATTCCCAATATATAAGCATATCGAAATTAATATAAACACAAGGCAAATTGTAGAGATAACCTAAAATTAGTTGGTACCATTTTAGGATGGGCGTTGTAGGGGTGCTAATCCTTCCCTACACGTAACTGTACTCCCGAACCCTAGTATCTTTGAATGTAGACCAAGCCTTATCCTTAGTTTGAATAGGTGACCAATCACACCTAGGTTAGAATGGTTGGTGGCGACTCCGTAGTTTTGTGTCTAGCTATTAGGTTTTTCTAAAACTTAATACGTTATGACAATAGGCAAACTCAGCCAATGGCAGATGGTCATCCCAAGAGCCTTTAAAGTCCATAGCACAAGCTCTCAACATATCCTCGAGCGTCTGAATCATGCGCTCGGACTGTTTATCAGTCTGCGGATGAAAAGCTGTGCTGAAATTCAGCTTAGATCCCATGGCTTCTTGAAAATGCTCCCAGAAATGGGAAGTAAACCTGGAATCTCTATCAGAAGTGATGCTCACTGGAACACCGTGTAGTCTTACAACATCTCTTACATACATATCTGCCAAAGCATTGAGTGTATCTGTTGACTTCATAGGCAGGAAGTGAGCTGACTTTGTCAATCTATCTACGATCACCCAAATACCGTCATGATTCCTCTTGGTTCTGGGCAATCCCATAATAAAGTCCATCGTAATGTGTTCCCACTTCCACATAGGTATAGGCAAAGGATGCAGTAATCCTGCGGGCTTTTGGTGCTCTACCTTAACCTGTTGACATGTGAGACATTTCGCCACAAAATCAGCTATTTCTCTCTTCATGCCATTCCACCAATACACCTTGCGAAGATTATGATATATCTTCGTACTTCCTGGATGCAATGTGTATTTAGTGGCATGTGCTTCAGTCAAGATCAACTTCTTCAATTCATCATCACGTGGAACACATATACGTCTCTTAAACCTCAAAATTCCATCACTACTAATATCAAATTCTGAGGTCATACCTGATTTTATCTTATTCATAGCCTCAATGCATCTATCATCTTCCTTTTGAGCACTTCGGATTTTATCCATCAAATCTGGCTCAATCCTCAAGCTAGCCATCATTCCCAATTGCTCATTAGGCATAACATTAAGGTTGAGGCTTGCAAACTGTTCAATTAGTTCGTGTTCTTTGATCATCATATAGGCTATCATACTTACATGCTTCCGGCTCAGAGCATCCGCCACCACATTAGCTTTCCCTGGGTGGTACAAAATCTCACAATCATAGTCCTTTAGAAGCTCGAGCCATCTTCTTTGCCTCATATTCAACTCCTTTTGAGAAAACAAGTATTTCAGACTTCTGTGATCTGTAAAAATCTGAAATCTCTCCCCATACAGGTAATGCCTCCATATCTTCAGGGCAAACACTACTGCAGCCAACTCCAAATCATGAGTGGGGTAGTTCTTTTCATGGTCCTTTAGCTGTCTAGAACCATATGCTACTACCTTACCATGCTGCATTAACACACATCCTAAACCTTGCCCTGAGGCATCACTATACACTGCAAATCCTCCTGAACCACTAAGGATGGTAAGGATCGATGCAGTCGTTAGCCTACGCTTCAACTCTTGGAAACTACACTCACATGCTTCATTCCACTCATACTTCACTTCTTTACGTGTCAAACGCGTTAATGGAGCAGCTAGCTTCGAGAAACCCTTTACAAATCTTCTATAGTAGCCAGCTAAACCCAAGAAACTTCTAATCTCCGTCACTGTCTTTGGTCTTTCCCATTGAACCACCGCTTCTATCTTTGATGGATCGACTGAGACCCCATCTTTATTGATAACATGACCTAAAAAGGAGATTTGATTCAACCAAAATTCACACTTACTTAGCTTAGCATATAGTCCTCTATCCTTGAGGGTTTGCAAAACTATCTTCATATGCTGCTCATGCTCTTCCCGTGACCTCGAGTACACCAATATGTCATCGATGAAGACAATGACAAACTGGTCTAAGTACTGCTTGAACACGTCATTCATCATATTCATAAAGGCTGCAGGTGCATTGGTCAGACCAAACGGCATCACTAAGAACTCGTAGTGACCATACCGTGTCCTGAATGCAGTCTTAGGGATATCTTCATCTCGAATCTTCAACTGATGATATCCCGACGTCAAGTCTATCTTGGAGAAGACTTGTGCACCCTTTAACTGATCAAAGAGGTCATCTATCCTGGGAAGAGGATACTTATTCTTAATCGTCACTTTGTTCAACCACCGGTAGTTGATGCACAACCTCATACTACCATCCTTCTTCCTGACAAAAAGCACAGGAGCACCCCAAGGGGATACGCTGGGTCGTATGAATCCCTTGTCTAGCAACTCCTGAAGCTGTTTCTTCAACTCTTCTAATTCTACCAAAGCCATCCGGTAGGGAGCTCTCAAAATGGGCTCAGTCCCTGGCACCAAATCAATCATAAACTCCACTTCCCTATCCGGTGGAAGTCCTGGAAAATCATCTGGAAATACCTCGGGAAAATCTTGGACTACAGGAATATCCTTGAGACCGGGATGTTTCTGATCTACGTCCTCCACATAAGCAATAAATCCTTCACATCATCATACATATTGTTCATTACTTTCATTTGCAAACACATCAAAATCAAACATGCTCTCATATTAATTATTTGCAAAACTTACAACATAGCTAACGGGTGAAGAAAAGGTTACACTCTTTGCATGATAGTCTAATATAACATGATTATTAGCTAACCAATCCATACCCAAAATAACATCAAATCCGTTCATATTTAATAGGATTAGGTCAATTATTGATTCTTTTTCTCCTACCCATACCTTGCAGTTTCTATACACTAACTCGGTCATTTGTGATTCCTTAAGGGGTGTGCTTATCTTTAATAAGTGTTCTAAAGTCTCAGGCTCAATAGGCATTTTCATAGCAATCTTAGGTGACATAAATGAATGCGTGGAGCCTGGATCAAATAATGCAGTAACACTTATATCAAATAGGTAAATTTTACCTTTAATCACTTTGGACGAGGCATCGGCAGATTCTTCATCGATGGCAAACACTCGTCCTTGAGTCACAGCTTTCTTTCCCTTCTCGGTAGCAGTGGCCTTAGGTTGCGGTTTAGGGGTCTTATCAGATTCCTCGGGTATTCTTTGGTCTCTCTAAGGGCAGTCTCTAATCATGTGCCCTTTCTCCCCACATCTAAAGCAAGCGCCACTCGCCAAGTGACATGGCTGTGATCTGTGAAACTTCCCGCATTGCTCACATCTTTGTATCGTACTCTTCGGTGAGCTAGCGGTACTTCCAGCTGGGTATCGGGATCGCTCATCGCTTATCTTGATCCCGGTAGCTCTAGGAGTACCTATATCATTATCATCATCATCATAACTCCAATTGCAATATAATTCCATATAACCATTAAATTAATTTAAAGATCATCTTTCTATACTTTACTTACCTATAGAAACTCCTTCAGATCTTCTACTTCTCCGATGTGGATACCTATCACTCTGAGCTTTCTCATCCGACTTTCGCTTCATCGGTTCTTTGCCTTTACCCTTGGCTCGAAAGTCAGCATGATGTAGATCATAGTCCTGCTCACACAACTGAGCCTTACGGACAGCTTCTCCATAGGTGGTGATATCCATAGGATATAGCTTAGATCTAATCGGGGACTTCAATCCCTCGATAAACCTGTAGATCTTATGCCCTTCATCTCTTCGAACTTCTGGATCAAATCTACTCAAGGTGGTGAACTTAGATTCATACTGATTCACCGTCATCGTACCTTGAGTCAAACTTAGGAACTCGATCTTTAGTCTATTCTGATCCGTGCGTGGGATATATTGCTCATTGAAAGCTTCCACAAATCTGTCCCACGTGACCTCATCATATCGGGCCTCTAGCACGGTCCGAGTGGCTTGCCACCAATATTCAGCATCATCTATCATCAGATAGGCAGCCAAGCCTACTTTTTCCCTTTCGGAGCAGGGCATGTACTCGAAGGATTTCAAGACTGCTTTCATCCAGTTCTCTGCGATCAGTAGATCTCTTTCCCCCTTGAACTTGGGCGGATCCAACTTCTTAAATTCTTTTATTAGGGCCACACTACAATAAGCTCTAGAATCCTGCCTTTCTGTAGTTGGGGCTGGTGGGGGTACTTCTGTAGGAGGAATAGCAGGTGTCGCTGCTGGGGTACTTGTGGCCACATTCGGGAAGTTAGACATAAACTGGGTGAACATCGTGGCCATGTTCTCCATATGCTTCTCCATTTTAGCTAACCGAGTATTCGGGCTATGCGGTGGAGATGGATGAGGAGACGGAACTGGGGGCTCTTCAGTACAACCCCGTCCTCTTCCTCTACTTGTACCTCTTTTTCGTGAGCTCATACTGTAAATATAGTCATCATTGAGCTCTTTAGTATAACCATAAACAGTTATACTATGCATTTGTATTCAGACAAGTACAGTACAATTGGGGATATATTCTATATCTAACTTCTTGACACTGACAAACTTCAATCTAAACTGCTCTGATACCACTCTTTGTGACATCCCCGTCACTACATCTTATCACTTGTCCTTTTTCCTTCTTTAATTAGATTTAGTTTATCCAGTGTCAATCTTCCCTTATTCTTAAGCTAATTATCTAGTAGCTCATAAAATTTTGTTCAATATCCATAAACATAAAAATGATATATATAAATAGCATTCCATTTTCACAGGATCTCATACATTATTTTATCTTACATCCCCGACATCTTATATACATAAATTTCTACGTGTACTGTACTGTAGCTGAATTACAATTTACTATGTACATGAACATATAAGTATATCTTCTATGCTAACTGGGAAGCGTATCGAGAAGGTACACCTTGATTCTTCAAAAACAAGCTCCTCTAATCGGAGCGAGGTTCACTTCAGCTAATCTGTAGGAAAAATGGTCGTAAAGGGGTGAGTTTACGCTCAGTAAGAAAAATATGTAAAAGAGCGTACTATGCCTCTATATGCATTTTTCCTACTTGGCTCTACGATGTCATGTAAAGCATTATAAAACATGCATCATACACATCTTTCATGCATTGTTTGCAACCATGCATATTTATTTCAAATAACATGGCAATCATACTTTGTATGCTTCTTTTAAAATATAGCATACATATAAAACATGCATCATACTTCTTCTTTTAAAACATCTTACTTCATAAACTTGCTTTTAAACATACATCATATATCCTTTGAAATATGATGGAGACTATATACAATATTTAAGCGATTAAATCGTCATATAAACCGTCCATTCCCATTTATATGACTCTAATCATGCATTGGTACAGTAGTGCACTCCGTATAGGTCAGGGATTCTCTCCTGCCTTTAGTAATCCACAGTGAACACTAGTCAGGTGTCACATGTGGGATTGAGGACCTGACTAGGGTTCCTCGCTCAACATACATATTACTGAGGACTTGATCAGAGTCACTCAGCCATCAGAAATGCATAATCATCATGCAGTCCATAGTCTCAAAACATTTATAATATACTTTTTTAGAAAACACTTTTATGTTTAAATCAATTAAGCTTTGAAAGCTCGTTTCATACATGGCAGTCGACTGGCCTTACAGGGCGATCGGCTGCTGCCTCATAACTTCATTTCGGAAAATACATGGGGGCAGTCGACTGGTCCATATAGCAGTCGACTGGTTTTGAAATAGAATGCTTCTTAATAAATAGCAGTCGACTGGTCCATATAGCAGTCAACTATTTTTGAAACAGAATGCTTCTGGAAAATTAGCAGTCGACTGGTCTCATAGGGCAGTCGGCTGGTTTTGAAACAGAATGCATTTTTGGCAAATAGCAGTCGACTGTCCCATATAGCAGTCGACTGGTTTAAAACTCTGGGTAAATAGCAGTCGACTGGCTTACATAGCAGTCGACTGGTTTGAGTCGGTTTTCGAGAAAACGGCGTTTTGGTTGTCTCTAGACAGTCGACTTCCCTTTATGGCAGTCGGCTGCCCCTAGCCTAATTGGTACTAGGAAACAAGTCCGAAAATGTCATTTTTCCTGCATGAAATCAGTTGGTGTTTCTTTTCAAACCACATACATATGTCATAAAACATGCGGACATAGCCGCCTTACGTCCGTTACATAAATTTCTTACCTCAATTCCTCCGAGAACGCAAGATCGCTTAGTGCGTTAGTCCTCGCTTTTCACTTCTTCAACCTAAAATCATCACATCAATTCAAATCTTTAAATAATCATCATACATACATCATACTAACTCAAAACAACTCCAAGCCATAAACCAAATTGACTAAATCATCTTCTTCTCTTACCTTCACTAGGAACCAAAATCTCAAACTTTGAAATCTCTTCCAATTCTTAAAATCAATCCACCAAACTTTGGATATCACTTAGCATAGTGATAAGGATTTATTCTTGTTCAACAAACTAGTTGGATCGATGAAAGGATGGGATGGTTTGTCAAGGAAATTGGGATGGAAACTTGGAAACTTGAATGGAACGATGGAGAGGGTTGGAAGAGGGCTGGCGTGGGGTGATGGGAGGGATGATGAGTCATTAACTTCATTAATTGCATGCTTATCTCATCATCAATCTCAGCCATGCTTTATCCCTTGTCTCAAGACTATTTGACCTTTTTAATTCCTCTTCCATATGACTCATCCATTTAATCACCAATCAAATTTCTGATTTTTCTTCTTTTCTCCTATTCCATTTATTTTCCTGATATCAACATATTGTATTTGACTTATTGACATTCAACTTCATTGTTTCTTCTATATTCCATACATCAATCACACATTATTCATGCATCAATGACACCTGAACTTCATATTTATTTAATCATATTAGATTGAAATACTTTACAAACATGGAGGAATACATGGAAATTGGGGATTTCACAGTATTGGGAAGAAGTAAAAATATTATGATATTCTACATGAAAAGGAGTTTAAGATAGTGTTAAGAGATTCATCGAATCAGTAGTTAAAATTAGAAAATTTTGCTGGAGGTCTGTAAGGGGTAAAATCGTAATTTCACGCAATCGATGTACCACGCGTCAACGAAACCACTTCTAATCTTCAAAATACATTTAATAGGATTATTTGCTGATGGAATCAGAAATTTTGGAGTGCGATTACATAGTTTTTATGACTACGGAATCTTAATGGCAAAATTGTCCAAAATTTACATAACTGGGGCATTTTCGTCATTTTGCCTATTTCTAGAAGAGTCTTTAAAACTCCATCAACTGTTGGCTGGCACTATTCATTATCTTCTTCAAGCCTTCCACTATAACGTCCGAAATTCGAAAATTTCGAACCAAATATTTTTCTTTTCACTTCAATTTTTCTGATTCATTTATTTATTATCAGTTGGTTTGCGTTTGGTGTCAATGTAAGTTTATTTTACAATTCTCATTACCACTTAATCTTAATACCATTAGATTAATTAATCCACTAATATTTAAATAAGGATTTAAAATGAAATGTATAACACAATATTTATTATGCTATTTATAAAAATTCAATATAAGTTGCATCCCACTAATTCATTACATGCACATGTCACTATTTACATCCCATTATGAATACAACTGCTGTGCATTAGCTAGTTTGAATATAAATATAAAATTCTAAAGTACCTGGTTACTGGATACTTTATACTTCTAGAAGTTTTCTTCAACTAACCTGACGCAGTGGCTGTCATGCACTTTATAAGCTAATTGGAATGGTGAGAAGGGGTGAGGTTTGGGAAAGCTCAATAAGAAACATATATAAAAATGCACATTATACAAATAATTCAAATATGAAATATTAAAATATTAAAAATCATTTTATGCAGTAATACTTCATGTAAACAGTTTAAATAAATCAATTCAGTATACAATGCAGTAAAGCGATTCATTTAAAATCATTAAAATAGGATAAATGCACTTGGATAAAAAAAACATATACTGTAAAACTTGTATCACTTCCTTTGTCACTTTTCAATCAATTCATGTATTAATCTCGTAAATCAAATCATTCACTATTCTCGTAAATTAAATCATTTAGTAAATAAATCATCTATCAAATATCACTTATCGATAGAAAATAATCTCCTAAAGATTCATGCACAATCTCGTATCCCCGAAGTGTCACGACCCGAAGGCTAATAACATCCACTTATCACTTACTTTATTGCTTTTGAAAAATTACGAACCAAATTTTTCTTTCTTTTCATTTTACAGTTTGTATTCGGTGTCAGTGTAGTCGCTAACTATTTCCATTCATTCTTTAATTCAATTATGACTTAAACTACTCCTTAAGATAGGGAAGGAACAATTGTAATCCATATCTTATTATTTTTTTTTTAAACAGATTGAAAATATCCCCCCTTATATTTTGAGATTTCCCCAGCTAATTACCTGTGAATCATTTCAATGCAACACAACTTTTCCCACAATCCATATTATATTTCCCAAATAGGTATCATCTCAACATATGAATATCCACAACTAATCACCGCATACTTATCATATAATATCAAAATATTGTATTGACTACTCATTATCCTAGTTTACATCCCATCCTATAGTACTGTACAGAAATATGCCTAAAAATAAATGTAACGCCCTCAGAAGCCGGGATTTTCGGGCTAACTTTTTTTTTTACTTCCTATGTTTGTCACTCGCTCAATATAGCTAAAACCTAATGAGTAGAGTCCCACTCCTATAGTTATTTAAGACTAGTTGTCTAAGGTCCCAGTATAGTCTTTTTGTAAGACGTGTCGAGAACGACACTGAAAACTTTCGCCCCTATTTTATTCCATTATCCATCCTCATACTAAGTACATCATCGTTTCAACCTATAGCAATTCCAAATCTCAATATAACTTCTAAAATACTTAGCATCCATGGATTTCATATATAAATAAATATCGAAAATTCAACTTAACTACATAACACAGTAGGTTTACAGATTCAATATCTCCTAGTTCTTACATCCCAAATCCTATACACTGTGCACACAAAAGAATTTAGTCTGGGATATAAACAAAAGAACAAAGATTATACCTTCTTTCAGAATACGACTTTCTGCAACTCAACAAAAAGACCCTCAATGCACCACGCTCGTGCCGAGTCTACCTAAAATAATCTGAGGTGGAAGGGGGTGAGCTTTGGGGAAAGCCCAGTAAGAAAACATACGCTAAATGATGTTAGGTTTTTACTATGTTTAATGCATGTGTATGCGTGAATGAATGTGCCAAAACTCATGCTTAAAGATGTCTTATCGGAAATAATACCAAATTGATAAACCATAATTTATGAGCTATAAAATGTTACGCCAAGTAATTTCAAAACAGATTAGTAATCAAGCCTTCACAAAATCAAGATATAGTAGTAGTAGAAATGATACATTCGCTCATCTTTGTAACAGTATTGTAATATACATTTAAAAACATTTTCAGGAGACGAGCATTATGAGATTCGGTAACGTAACAGGGATCTTTGGAAATATAACCAAGAAGCTTTCTATGAAAGCATCCACTGTAGCTAGCAATGGTCGATGTCCCATACTAGGGCTCTATCCATGATCATGAACCATCCCAGCACCAGTGATCATCTAGTAGCTGAGGTACAAGTCACGACTAGATGTCGGACAATCATACATAATTACCGCTACTCATTTGCCACACAGGCGGGATCCATGACGCAATTACATATATGGCGCCTCAATGCCACACAAGCTTACTGTAACATCCCGTTACCACCTTTTTCACGAATTTCTATACAATTTTACCGGTTGGGCTGTCTGCGATGCCAATAACATTCTACAATAATGATATTTATTTATCAAATACGGAATATGAAATTTCTTTTCATTATTCCTTACATCTGACACCCCTTATTGTCTTTTTTTTCAATAAAGTAGTACTGTATACATATGTCTGAAATGTAAAAGAGAAGAGACTGTACCTGTCACGTTTAACATAATATGCCTCAGCGCTTTACACGTAGCTGTGCTCATCTGAGCTAATTCTCTAACTCCGTGTCTTTTATCTGTGGAGTTAAAAAAAGGGGTAAGCGATTCATACGCTCAGTAAAGGAGACATATGCTGCTTTATAAAACCAAAATCATATACCACCCAAATATTTGTTTTTCAAAAATCACATCAAATCGGAAAACAGTGGTATAGTAAGCAACACTCTAAATACACCATTCAAACCACGGGTTAAACAGTTTACTTTAAAATATAGTAAACAGTAAATAGGATTCAATAAATCCGCTCAATAAACAGAAATCAACTAGTTGAGACTAGGCAATAATTAAATCATGCTCGGTTCCCCCAGGAACATAATTCGTCCGCTTTGGGGTGCACCCGTAGGCCACCGCCCCTCACGGCTATCTCAACTAGATCTATGGCCACAATCTAAAATGGTCCTCGGGTCCACTTGCTAAGTGACCTTGAGACCGCTGATGACTTGGCGGGTCCATCAGCCCTGTGACGCCCTGAGGTGCACTCGTTGGTCCATCGACCGAGCCACCGCCCCAGGCAGGTCACGCAACTACATGAATAATAATGCATGAACTCAGGGCCTAAAGTCTCAAAAATCACTTTTATATCTTATGAAAACCTTTAAGGGATTATCTCACCCACATTATCATTTACTCAAATGATTTAATTCCCAAAAAGGTTTAGGCTTTCTGTTTACAAAACAACTTGAAAACATTCCAAAATCTTAACCTTTAAAATCTGCTCGCCCGTCCTGCCCAATATGGCTCGCCCATGGCAACTCGCCCAGTGCGGAGAACTTATGTTCGCCCGCCAGCATTTGTGTCTTTTTAAAACAACTTGTAAAACTGGCTAGCCTAAGTGGTTCGCCCATGACCAGTTCGCCCACTACGGTATTGCCATGATCAGTTCACCCAACTGCGACATTTCCATGGTCAACTCGCCCAATGGAATACTACCGTGGTCAACTCGCCCAGTTTTATAAAACATGGGTCTCCCGCCCAAAACATAATAAAAGGGGTTCGCCATCCATTGGCTCGCCCGAATTTTAATAAAACATGGTTGCTCGCCCAAAGGCAAATAAAAGGGATTCTTCGCCCAAAATCATACGTAGTTTGGCTCGCCCGCCTTTATCAGTTCATTCAACAATCAAAGGGGTTAGCTATCTTTGTAGCTCGCCCAAGTCAAACAGTTTATAAAATAAATGCATGCCATAAACCAAAACTAATTTCTTAATATTTTTATAATATTCTACTCCACAGGGCATGCATTTTGCTTCACATACAATCTCCCTTACCTGATTAAACGAAGCCTTGCTTCCTGCTCGCCTTCCAAATTGCATTCACCGAGTTCATAATTCCCGGCTGCAAAATAATTTATAAATTCTATTAATATTTCTTTCTCAAATATTTCCAACACTTTGGCGAGACTTAATATTCAACTATCTCGCCCACAAGTATTCTTACTAGCTCGCCCAACCGAGCTCGCCATTCATCAAATGGCTTACATTTTGATAGCTCGCCCGCCATTTCTCGCCATTAACATATTTAGAGGTCGTCCAACATCCAACTCGTCAGACCAACATTGGCTTAAAAGTGGGAGCTCGCCAAAACTCTACTCGCCCAATGCCTATTCATTTGAGCTCGCCCATGAATTCACTTCATTAGAGTTGGGCGTTCTCGCCCTATGAACACAGACTTTACCTTGGCGAGTTCATTATTATCTACTCGCCTCATTGGCGATTACTAATTTTCATCATTGGCGATCACAATAGTCACCATTATCTTCCTTGTTTTCATATTCTCTAAGGATCTAATTAAAACAAGGCTACGTTCTATGTTTATTATGTTGTAAACATATAAATCTACCATCGAATATCAAGGACTCCTCAGAAGTATGAAAATCACCTCAACCATCTGCACTTCCAGAGCAGATTGCTTTCTATCTCACGTTAGCCTTCCTTTGCTTATCCCTTTAACTCTTTAAACTAAGGAGGAAAGGTTTGCAAGCAGATTTAGGTGTTTAGCCAACCTAAAAGTGAAGTTTTGTAAATCAGGCATGGTAGAAATGAGAGAAAATCATAACATAAACATTGCAACTGCATATCTCTCGGGAGAAAGATGAAGTTTGCTAAGCCGATCTTCCTCCAGTATTTCTTCTTATATAGCCATGCTAAACCAATCCAAAGCTACCGCCTGTCCCTTATCCTGTTTCTTTCATCATTTTCACGTCTTTCATGCATTTAACGCATGAAGAAAAATTGCCGCAAAAGCAACGGCTATGAGAAGCTATACTCTGCACAATTTGACTTACTTCGCTTGCCATTAATTGTCTAAACCGAGAAGCCAATGGCGTGAAGTCCACAGCCTCTTTTCTTGACTTATTACACCTTTTGTCTTATTCATCAACCAATAAGGTTGATGCCTTTATTGACTTTAACATTCTCTCTATTAACTGTCTTCAACTGTGTGGCGTCCAAAGTCAACTTTTGCTGCACGGTTCTGATTTATTATTTCATTTTGTCCGTGCTAATTTCAGTTTGCCTAGTCAACTTAAGGCTTCAGCTCGCCAACACAATTTCAGTTCGCCAGCAATATTTCTCAATTTACAAACTGATTTCCTTTACTTGACGACCACTGTTATACTCGCCTATTTGCTACGACTCAAGCCACAGGTTGGCGATCACATTGATTTGGCATTGTAGCTTTGGCAAGTACCTTGCTGCCTTACTTGCCTACTAGGCTATCAACTGAATCAACATATAGTGGCGAACTGATATATTCGCCCTCGCCATCACCCTTGGCGATCATCCTCTTGCTCGCCCGTTGGCAATCTACTCAATTAAAGTATTCGCCCGATAAGTATTTCACTGAAATTGCTCCATTCGCATCTCAAGTTAAGGAGCTTTTCACCCAAATGGAAAGCAATATTTATTATTTACTTAATTTCCATTATCCATTTTATGAAATTAAGGTCTACAGTAGTGTAGAATCGGATCTTACACTTACTACATGCCACACAGGCATAATTAAACGCCACATAGGCGAGTGCCACACAGGCATTTCCTAGTGCCACACATGCATTATACATCATCACATGTCTCATGAGTCAAAACTCATTTAGAATTAGTTCTTACAATATAGGTTGAGTACCAAAAGCATAATTCGTTTCACATACTTATAGTTTTAAAAATCTAATCGTACGAAGTCTCGATAACAAGTAATAGTGATTAATATGCATGAGGTTTTAAAGGCATTTAATAAATCTAATTTAATATCAAGAAACTTATTTAAACAATTTCTAACGAAATTTCGGCATTATAACGGCATAGGTAGAACACTATCCAGCGTCATAACCTAAATCAAATACCTGTAGAAAACTCATCTAGCAATATATCTTCAATACACCAATTTCCAATACAAATCCAAATCCAAATCCAAAACATTATGTATTTAAAATTCAATCCAACGTATTTGGACATTTAACCAAAAATGCATTTAAATCCATAAATATTTAATAACATTAATTTAAACATGCATAAGCATAATAGACTAACAAGCATTTACCGTATATTCCCTTACCTTACTTGCACGACACCAATATTGGTGATACTACACTTGCATGCCTTACCACTTTAGCATTTTCTCCGAATTGTTCTTCACTTAACCTACACTAAAACCAATACATTTAGCCTTGCTATACTAAAACCAACACTTATAACAACCTACATAAATCAAATTATAAACCGTGTCCAAGAAGTTTATCACCTTTTTAATGTTCATCCAAGAAAATCGAGTACTTATGCTCTAATTCACATTACTCTTCCTTGGTTATTGTGTCCGTTTAAGATACACTCCAAGTTCAATTTCCAACCCTCCTATAATAGGACACTATTTCGATATAATTTGCTATACACGTAACTTAATTCTAAACCAATAGAACGAGCCTTATTCAAGAAAGTCTTCAAGTCAAACTCACCTGTTGGCTGACTACACAGTATTTTTGCTGCTCTTCTTTGAAGCAAATACGGTCTAAAGAATAAGAGGCTTTGGATAGTGTCACACAGTTGCTTTTCCTTCTGCCAGCAATGTACCATTTTTTTTAACAACTCAACACAGCTCCTCATCCCACTGTTTTCCTCAACCCTGTACATAACGCCTGTTCCAACACTTAATGTCCAAGCTTCAGCCCCTTTCGTCCCTGTCTTTCCACCCCTATTAGCTACCATTGTCTCACCCTATTCTTAACCCATCTTCAGCCATCATATGTTGTCCTAAACAGCCACCAATCTTCAACCTAAAAGCAAGACCATCGCCACCATTTTCCAGCCTAAACCACCTCTCTCAGGCAACTAAAAAGGAAACCCAAATGGCGTGGAAATCTTCTGGTCTCCCCTTTCCTTTTCCTTTTTTTTTCTTTTCTCTTTTCCGGCGAGGATCACCCCTCCTTCTCTTTTCCGGCGATAATCCCTCCTCTTTCAGTCAGATTCAGCCCACATTTTCCTTCTCTTCTTCAGCTCCATAACAGTGCTTTAATCCCCAAGTTTGCAGCACTCATACTCAACCCAGCTCATCAGTGGTTGGAGTCCCAAAATCTGCTTCTCTTCCTTCTTTGTCCCTCGGGTTTTGTCCTCTGACTTGCAGCAGCAATTACTTGGCTGCTTCCTTTCTTCTTGTCGTGTGAAAGTCCCATTTTAGTAGGATTAGGTAACTGGAAATTGGCTTCCTCAAGAAGCCATTCGGGTAGTATATTATATTTATAGATATATATTATATTATATTATATTATTTCTTTATAACTTAAAAGCCCAAAGTTCACTTTACTAATATGTTTCATATAATTTAAGCTCAACCGAAAAATGTATACTTTGAGTTTATGAATTTGTATAATTAATAGTACATGTTATATCATAACTTTTAGTACCCTTATTTGCCTACTAATTAATGTAATATCTTTTTTTTTGTGAAGATTTCTTTAGCTAAACAAATTTAATTAATATTATATCTTAGTTAAATTATTTCATTTAAATTAATTTAATTTCTTTCGCTCACATAATTTTAATCATGCCACTAAGAGAATTCTCCCATAATTTGATTGAACTCCATTGCATTATTCTCCAATTAGTCCTTTGTCATTAATCCACTACTCCTATTCTCATGATCCTTGATAGCTCCCAATAATTGCATACTTCTTGTATCGTTTCAATTCAATTATCAATACTTTTGGATATTGCATTTATTTACTTTTCTAGTGTCGAAAATTTGCGGTTATTACAATAAAAGCATATACGAAGGAGCATATACCTCAAAAGTAACAAAGTAGGTTAGGAGGAAAAAAGGCCAATACCAAGCCTAGATACCACCTCCAAAGGCCCACTCAAAAGCTTTCATGGCGGAGTTTAACTCAAACAATCTATAAAGATATGAAATTAAAGAGGGTGAGCAAATCCACGGCTCAGTAAGTTACTAATATAATGATTGAATTAGGATTATATCATCCCTAATGCAATGCATGAAACCCTGCAAGTGTCTCTCAGTATCTTTTAGAAGTCAATATTCAATCATGCCCTAATGATACTAAATATTCTTGTATCACTGCAAATCATGCATCAATATGTGTACTGTCATCACTAGATTTAATATGTAACGTATAAAATTTGTTTTCTGTATAACATGTTCATTTCAAATCATGTTTCATGTAGTACATAATCATGTACGAAAATCATGTAGTTCAGAATCATTTGATATATGCTTTAAAACACATTTCAAAACATATACAATTTCAAGTCATATCATATGTGGTATAAAACCATGTGTACATCATTCCATCTCAGTCATGTCAAATAAACATGGTTTAAGGCATATGAAGTCTCAAATCATATAATGCATAATATAAACCATGTTTAAATCATTCAGTTTCAATCATTTCACATATACAATAAAAACATATCATGTCTAGAGTTTCGTATATAATAAACCATACTCTAGACATCATTTAACATTTAGTGAGAGACTAGGTATGAATCCCTATTCTGTTATCATATCATCTCTAACCCATTATAGCTATCAATGGGATAGTTTCCCTCGAGGGGTTCTCTATCTATGATCATAGATCGTTCCAGTCCCACTGATCAGCTGGAAACTGAGGAATGTGTCCACGACTATTGTCGAACAGCCTGGAATGATCTCATCAGGCAACATTTACATGTACGTATCATATATGTATAAACGGGGTTCCATGCCACACAGGCAAAACCACACAGTATATACACTCTATGCCGCAAAGGCATATGCCACACAAGCATTCAATAGGGTACCTGGCGTCTCAAAAATCGAAATCTTTTGTTATATCATTTTGAATTTATTTAGACAGCTCTCATAATAAAACATTTAAAACCAAGTCTTTTCTCAAATCAATGCATAATTAAATCTCATGCTCAATCTGTACATGTCATGAATAATGTCAAAATGATGTTAAACATCAAGTTATATGGCTGTCTAATCATTTCAAATATTCACTTTCACTTAAAAGATTTCGATGCATCTCTTTTTTAAAATAACACTTTTTCTTTTAAAACAACATGGGATCATATGCCATGCATGAATGAGTTTCTAAATATACCAAGATATAGCTCAATGCTAATTCAGTCTATTGTTGTGCATATTATGAAATCAAACTAAGGTCTGTCTTCAGTAGCCTCAATTTCTTATTCAAGCATGATCATGACACGAAAGTCATATGTCATTCATTCTACAATTACACACGTCTATCAAGTCCCCAATGGCATCAATAAGATCCATAGTACATTTGTTTGGATGTTTATTCAAATATATTTCAATAACATCCATAGCCTGTTAGGATCATTCTAGTATATTTTCCATTAAAGATCACAAGCTACCACAAGCATTCATCCTCCCTTTCATTATTTTGCACATTAAATAATCAATTCCCAACATTAGCTTTGCATATACAAAGTTAACATGCTACAATCGAACGTTGATTCAAATTCATTCTATTAACAAGGATATTCCATAATATAGCATTTATCAAGTACCAAGTTCTCTCAATCTCATTTTATTGCTATTATATTTTTTCAATTTCAGCCTTACGGTATACGAAGATTATGTTGTCACATATAATCAGTGATTCACTTAATAAAATACATTTCATATTCCATATCACTAATTATACAACCTTTATTATCTATTTTATTTCCACAAGATATCATAAGTCATATTTCATAATTGTCTTATTAGACCGAAATTGAAATTATGATTCCAAGAATAATATCCATTTTCATCGTGAGGTAATCATTCAATTTCACGTGTACATAATCTCAACGTTATGCTATTACCATTGTCTCATAGTTGCCTGATTTGTCTCTATAACATAAATTCAATCTCGACCATGTACTTTAGAATCTTTCTCAATAAATCATTTTATTCATTTCTTT
Source organism: Heritiera fomes (assembly GCA_032173925.1). Classification (NCBI taxonomy): domain Eukaryota; kingdom Viridiplantae; phylum Streptophyta; class Magnoliopsida; order Malvales; family Malvaceae; genus Heritiera; species Heritiera fomes. Next base: position 31,287,438 of record JAPDPM010000009.1, on the reverse strand, counting down.
CTAAATCTCCATTTACGAGGAAACCAGTAACTTCTACATAAGACAAATTTATCTAAATTTCGGCAACATAACGTCTAAGAAATTGAAACCTCCTGCAAATGAAATTCAACATTTCCAACCAATCCAAGCCATTCCAAAACTCAAAATTTCCAAGGCAATTCATTTAATCATAATAATAGTTCAAGTGCTTTTCATTTAACATCATCAAATACTTTCTCCCACAATCCATTTGTCTAATGAAATCAAAATAAAATCAATAAAACCATACTTCAACTTTTTCAATCTATTCATTTCTTAAACAATCGATTCAGTACGTTTCGAGACTCTACTTTTGATTAAAGTCGATCAATTCTATATTAAACTAAGTTGTTAATACAAAAGAAAACTTAGTCAAAATCGGATCCTTGTAGTTTACTCAAGATATTAACTTACAACTCTCTTTTGTATAAATCCCTTTCTTTTCTGATGCTTAATCACATATTGATATTATTCTCAAAATACTCTATCATAACTTAGCTTTATATTCCAACACAAATTCCAAAATTTATAATTTATCATAGCATTCTTCCACGATGTCCATAATCTCTTATCCTTAACTTTTTTTCTTTTGTTCTACCAATATCTTCGTAATGCCTAACGCATATTCCGACAACTCCATTTTCATGTTCTAATACCAATATTGTTCATTCATAATAATTTAAAATTTTCCAATATAATATCATAATAGCGTAAAGCAATCCAGTCTATGACAATATAATACTAATGCAATCTTATAAAAGTATCTTACCGAGCATCAAAGTTTAGGACTTTGATGAACTCCGAACTTCGCCGAATTCCAAGTCACGCCTTCTACGCTTACGCTACAATTCAAACGATACACGTCCACATTTAGAATTTAATAAAATTATCTAAGAATTTCGTTCTATAAGATTAAAATTCTTTTACTCATTTCTAATCATATATATTGTTTAGTTATTTTATTTTATTTATTAGTTTTATATATATTTTTTATATATTTTTTTCTCTGCTAAACTGATTAGAGCCGGTTTAGCCAAGCCATGCTCACCTAACTTTGACAGCAGGTGCGGCGGCGACGGGCGCAGCGTCGACAAGCTTGCCAACGTCAGGTGTAGCAATGGCAGCTAGGTCTTGTTTTCTCTCTCTCGACAGCCCCCCTGTTGTAGCCGTTCCAGCCCCCCCCCCCCCCCCCCTCTCCTCCAATTCTGCCTTTGTTGGCGTCAGCTAGCGCGATGGAGATACGCCACATGCAGGAGCCGGACGGTGGTGGTCGACATTGTTCCTTCTCTCCTTTCGTTTCTTTTCCTTCCCTCTTTTCTTTTGTTAACACAGATGCACGGCAAAGGAATAGACCTGGTCATGGGCGGGTTCGGGCCCGGTTCGGGTCGGGCCCATGACAGGTAATAGGAATGGTTATTGGTACCCAAGCTTGGTCCGGCCCGTAATCTGGGCAGATTTTGTTGCCCAAGTCCAATCCCATTTTTGTACTATAAGCCCGAGCCCACCCAAATATAATTTTTTTTATTTTTTTAAAATTTTTAATTATTTAATTATTTATTTTTTATTATTTATTTCCTTTAAATTTTAATTTAATTTGTCAAAATTTATATGTTAATTTTCATATTAAATATTTATAATCATGTTTTATTAATCAATAATGTTTTTTTATATATAAAAAATTATATTATGCTAAATAAATATATAAAAAATAATATAATATATTTCATTCGGGCCGGGCCGGGCTCTGGCTCTGAAAGTCAAGCCCGAGGCCCGGCCCGATTTTTAAACGGGCCTAAAAATTTTGCCAAAGCCCGTTTTTTCATCAAATTTTTTTGTCCAAACCTGACCAAATTTCAAACGGACTTTCAGATTTGAACGAATAACCCGACCCTTGAGCAGGTCTACAAAAAAAGATTAACTCTCATTTGTTAGTTTTTTTTTTATTTAATTATATATATATATTATGGTAGGTCTGCTTCAGCAGACTTTTTGGTCTGCCGAAGCAGATTTTTCGGTCTGCTCTCTAAAGCAGACGTCGATTTGCCCAGCAGACTTTTAAAGTCTGCTGGGCAGACTTCTTTTCATTTTTTTTATATATTTTTCATTATTATATTTAATATATAATTTATTTTTTTTTTGTTTAAAAACTGCTTACTTTTTCGGTCTGCTCAGCAGACTACAAGTCTACTGAGCAGACAGCTAACGTGGGCAAGCTTCCTTTGGAAGCTTGTCCCATGTTCACTATTTTAACATATATAAATATATATATATATATATATATATAATTTTACACTAATATATATAATATTTATATTATATATTTTTGTAATTATATATTTTTATACCATGTATCAAATATATATAACATTTATTCTTGATAAATAGCTATATATATATTTAAAATATATTTATCTGAAATACACACACACATCTACATGTGTTCATATCTTCATTTAATCTTCATATATATATATATATATATATATATATATATCAATATATTTTTCTTATATATTTGTTTATATACACGTATAAATATACATGCAAATGAAACATATTTACTTGATATGTGTATGTGTGTGTATATATATATATATATATATATATATATATATATATATATATATATATATTCAAACATACTCATTTCTTATTTAATTGATGTATAACATGTTTTACGCATCAATTTTATTTATTTTTTTGTATTATGTATTTATATATATATATATACATGTTATATACACATAAAATTAATTCACTAGATTCCTTTTGACATTTCTATTTGTTTTCTTTATAGTTCTCTTGATTCTCTTTAAAAAAATTTTTTCTAATAATCCATTTATTCCAAATCACTATATTGATTTTTATTTACTATGAGTCAAAATTTACGGTTATCACACGAAGGGTCCTCGTATCCCCGTAGGGACCTCGTATCCCTATAAGGACCTCGTAACAATTGTCACTGTCGATCACTCACTGTTCGCACTGGTCAGGTGCTCACTGCGTAAATCTGTGGGGTTTGACCATAACTCCCACAGTCATATCATGTAAAGGGAAGGTCTGGGACGTCTCCCAACCTAATCATCAATATCTCGTATGCACGATCATCAGGGAGACATTAAACTCATAAAATCACTTCATATACTCGTTTATCATTTCATATAAATCAATTCATGTAAATCGTTTCATGAAATTCAATTCATGTAAATTGTTTCATGAAATTCAATTCATGTAAAACATTTCATGTAATTCCAAATCATATAACGCATTTCATGTAAAACAATTCATGTTAACTATTTCTCATAAAATCAATCCATATAAATCATTTTGTGTAAATCGATTCATGTAAATCATTTCATGTAATGCAATTCATGTAAATCATTTCTCGTAAAATCAATTCATATAAATCATTCACGTAATAAAATTAATGTAATTCATTCCTATGCAATTTCTATATATATATATCTCTTATCTCTACTTCAGTGCCGTATAAAATCTGGTAGTCCCATATATACCTCTTTACCTTTTCAATTCTTAGCACTGCACAATAACTCTAAATTATATTCGAAATTCTATATTATAATTCTAATAAATATTCTATAAATATCTTCTTTCTATCTTATAATTTCAATTTAAATTCTACTCCTTCTTTAATTCTTATGTCACAAATAAATTCAATTTATATTTAAAATCCCATGTATAGCTATAATAAATATTCTCTAATTTTCCAACATTCCCATTTATAAATTTCAATAATTCGATTATTTAAATTTCCCAACTATATCTAAATTGAGATCTTTTCTTAATTATAATTTCACCAACAATTTCATATTTCAAATCTAAATAATTATTTTATTCATTTTATTAATCTTTATTTTCTATTTCATTGCTTTTCATGATAGATTTGTTCTATTTCTTATTAAATATCTAAATAGAACTATAATTAAATTAACTTATTTCTCCTAATTTTAATTTCACTAAAATCCTATTATCCTAATTATTTCTCTTTAATTCTTAAATCAATAAAAATCAATATAAATATTCTAGATATAATGCCTTACCCAATATTATTTCTTGTGCTCAATATTACTCATATTCGATTCTTATTTGGTGATTAACATTTATTCATGTTCCATCCTCATTTTAATCCTTTCCTATATTAGTTTCCTATCGTATTCAAATATTCATTTTGTATTATACTTATCACTTTCCAATTTAAATTTTATAATTAATCTTTGTTCACTATTAGTATTAATTCCGTTGTCTGTTTATATTAGATTTTACTTTTATTTTATTCATTTCCACAATTTTATTTTATCTCCTATTAATTATTAACATATGACTACAATTAAATTTCTTTTATGTTCTTTTCCAAATTTAACTTCACTAATAATCTTGTTAATCTTTATAACTATTCTTGTTAATCATCAACCATGTAAATTTACAAACTAATCACCTTACATTTGGCTTGGTCAAATTCCATATAATCCCATTTTCATGGTTTTCCCTTTACTCTCTTCTCAATTTAATTCAAAGATGATTTTCTACCTTCTTAATACATCTATCTTATATCCATTTTATATTAAGAAATAATACAATTCTGCCTCCCCAACGGTATGGTCGGCAGTTAACTAAGAGTTCTTTCTCATTGCTCTTCACTTGTTCTTTTCTCAATTGAATCTTCATCCATCATTTAAATAAATGTTATAATTACCATTTATTAAAAATTACATTAACATCATTTTTCTTTCTTTCTTTTCTTTTCTCTTCTTTTCTTTTCTTTTTCTGTTTTTGTTTCCTTCTACTACCGGCAGCCTTCATTTCCTTTCCATAGCCGATAGCTTCAAACTGCCCAGCCATATGTTCTGTCTTCATTCTTCATTCAATCTTTAACTTATACCCATCCCAAACTCACTTAAGAATTCTATCAAACACTTTGAACGCATATAAATTTAATCACTCCCATTCAATCACGCCATAACAGAAAACACCTATCCTTCCACGCCAATTCCCTGTTTACAAAAAAACAGCACCATTCGTTCAGGCCCATTCTCACACCAATTCCTCTATTTTGCAATTTATTAGTGTTACTAAACTCATTTCATTATTTACTTTCATTTTCAACCTATCATACATAAAAAAAATCAACATGGGTTTCAAGGTTTTCCTCTACTGACCGAACCTACAGGGGACATCTATATCAAATTTCACTTCATTTTTTTTAAAACCATAAACATATTACTTATATTTTAAACCATCAAACTAATCAACTAGAATTGCATAAAAGTTATTCCCTACTCACCTCCTTCATTCCACCGATTCTGCCAGCTCCCAGAACAGTCCACTTTAATGATTTTTGGCTGAGTTTTTTGGAGGACTAGAAAGCTCTTGGAATGGGGATTAATTCCTATGAAAGGACCTAGGTGAGTTGGTGAGGAGGAGATGATGTTTTGATGGCTGAAACATAGGGACATCAAGACAACGAGAGAGAGGCTGCAACAGAGGAAAAAACGAGGGAGTCGGTTACTAGAAGATGATTGAAGGCACCTATTTGTCTTATTAGCTGATATTTTAATGTATTTTATTTGATAAAAATCTGATCAGGAATTTTTTTTGTTTTGTTTTAAACGGTTTCAAACTATGCAGCAAGCTTCCTCGTTTCCCCACCCCCCCCCCCCCCCCCCCCCCCCTTTTTTTTTTTCATTCATTCATTTATTTTTTTATTTCTTTTATCTAGATATACATAATAACAATAAATCATGAATACTTTTCTATTAATAATTACATATATAGTAAAAACATATCATGTCTAGAGTTTCATATATAATAAACCATACTCTAGACATCATTTAACATTTAGCGAGAGACTAGGTATGAATCCCTTTTCTGTTATCATATCATCTCTAACCCATTGTAGCTATCAATGGGATAGTTTCCCTCGAGGGGTTCTCTATGATCATAGATCGTTCCAGTCCCACTGATCAGTTGGAAACTAAGGAATGTGTCCACGGCTATTGTCGGACAGCCTGAAATGATCTCATCAGGCAACATTTACATGTACGTATCATATATGTATAAACGGGGTTCCATGCCACACAGGCAGAACCACACAGTATATACATTCTATGCCGCAAAGGCATATGTCACACAAGCATTCAATAAGGTACCTGGCGTCTCAAAAATCGAAATCTTTTGTTATATCATTTTGAATTTATTTAGACAGCTCTCATAATAAAACATTTAAAACCAAGTCTTTTCTCAAATCAATGCATAATTAAATCTCAAGTTCAATCTGTACATGTCATGAATAATGTCAAAATGATGTTAAACATCAAGTTCTATGGCTGTCTAATCATTTCAAATATTCACTTTTACTTAAAAATTTCGATGCATCTCTTTTTTAAAATAACACTTTTTCTTTTAAAACAACATGGGATCATATGCCATGCATGAATGAGTTTCTAAATATACCAAGATATAGCTCAATACTAATTCAGTCTATTGTTGTGCATATTATGAAATCAAACTGAGGTATGTCTTCAGTAGCCTCAATTTCTTATTCAAGCATGATCATGACACGAAAGTCATCTGTCATTCATTCTACAATTACACACGTCTATCAAGTCCCCAATAGCATCAATAAGATCCATAGTACATTTGTTTGGATGTTTATTCAAATATATTTCAATAACATCCCATAGCCTATTAGGATCATTCTAGTATATTTTCCATTAAAGATCACAAGCTACCACAAGCATTCATCCTCCCTTTCATTATTTTGCACATTAAATAATCAATTCCCAACATTAGCTTTGCATATACATAGTTAACATGCTACAATCGAACGTTGATTCGAATTCATTCTATTAACAAGGATATTCCATAATATAGCATTTATCAAGTACCAAGTTCTCTCAATCTCATTTTATTGCTATTACATTTTCTCAATTTCAGCCTTACGGTATACTAAGATTATGTTGTCACATATAATCAGTGATTCACTTAATAAAATACATTTCATATTTCATATCACTAATTATACAACCTTTATTATCTATTTTATTTCCACAAGATATCATAAGTCATATTTCATAATTGTCTTATTAGACCGAAATTGAAATTATGACTCTAAGAATAATATCCATTTTCATCGTGAGGTAATCATTCAATTTCACGTGTACATAATCTCAACGTTATGCTATTACCATTGTCTCATAGTTGCCTTATTTGTCTCTATAACATAAATTCAATCTCGACCATGTAGTTTAGAATCTTTCTCAATAAATCATTTTAATCATTTCTTTCTAAATCTCCATTTACGAGGAAACCAGTAACTTCTACATAAGACAAATTTATCTAAATTTCGGCAACATAACGTCTAAGAAATCGAAACCTCCTGCAAATGAAATTCAACATTTCCAACCAATCCAAGCCATTCCAAAAACTCAAAATTTCCAAGGCAATTCATTTAATCATAATAATAGTTAAAGTGCTTTTCATTTAACATCATCAAATACTTTCTCCCACAATCCATTTGTCTAATGAAATCAAAATAAAATCAATAAAACCATACTTCAACTTTTTCAATCTATTCATTTCTTAAACAATCGATTCAGTACGTTTCGAGACTCTACTTTTGATTAAAACAGATCAATTCTATATTAAACTAAGTTGTTAAATACAAAAAAAAACTTAGTCAAAATCGGATCCTTGTAGTTTACTCAAGATATTAACTTACAGCTCTCTTTTGTATAAATCCCTTTCTTTTCTGATGCTTAATCACATATTGATATTATTCTCAAAATACTCTATCATAACTTAGCTTTATATTCCAACACAAATTCCAAAATTTATAATTTATCATAGCATTCTTCCACGATGTCCATAATCTCTTATACTTAACGTTTTTTCTTTTGTTCTACCAATATCTTCGTAATGCTTAACGCATATTCCGACAACTCCATTTTCATATTCTAATACCAATATTGTTCATTCATAATAATTTAAAATTTTCCAATATAATACCATAATAGCGTAAAGCAATCCAATCTATGACAATATAATAATAATGCAATCTTATAAAAATATCTTACCGAGCATCAAAATTTAGGACTTTGATGAACTCCGAACTTCGCCGAATTCTAAGTCACGCCTTCTACGCTTACGTTACAATTCAAACTATACACGTCCACATTTAGAATTTAATAAAATTATCTAAGTATTTCGTTCTATAAAATTAATATTCTTTTACTCATTTCTAATCATATATATTATTTAGTTATTTTATTTTATTTATTAGTTTTATATATATATTATATATTTTTTTCTCTGCTAAACTGATTAGAGCCGATTTAGCCAAGCCAAGCTCACCTAACGTTGACAGCAGGTGCGGCGGCGACGGGTGCAGCGGCGACAAGCTTGCCAGCGTCAGGTGTAGCAATGGCAGCTAGGTCTTGTTTTCTCTCTCTCGACAGCCCCCCTGTTGTAGCCGTTCCAGCCCCCCCCCCCCCCCCCCTCTCCTCCAGTTCTGCCTTTGTTGGCGTCAGCTAGCGCGATGGAGATACGCCACACGCAGGAGTCGGACGGTGGTGGTGCGACATTGTTTCTTCTCTCCTTTCGTTTCTTTTCCTTCCCTCTTTTCTTTTGTTAACACAGATGCACGGCAAAGGAAGATTAACTCTCATTTGTTAGTTCTTTTTTTTTCTTATTTAATTATATATATATATATATATTTTATGGGTTAGGTCTGCTTCAGCAGACTTTTTGGTCTGCCGAAGCAGATTTTTCGGTCTGCTCTCTAAAGCAGACGTCGATTTGCCCAGCAGACTTGGGCAGACTTCTTTTCATTTTTTTTATATATTTTTTATTATTATATTTAATATATAATTTATTATTATATATATTTTTTTAAAAAACTTCTTACTTTTTCGGTCTGCTCAGCAGACTATAAGTCTACTGAGCAGACAGCTAACGTGGGCAAGTTTCCTTTGGAAGCTTGTCCCATGTTCACTATTTTAACATATATATATATATATATATATATATATATATATATATATATATAATTTTACACTAATATATATAATATTTATATTATATATATTTTTGTAATTATATATTTTTATATCATGTATCAAATATATATATAACATTTATTCTTGATAAATAGCTATATATATTTAAAATATATTTATCTGAAATACACACACATCTACATATGTTCATATCTTCATTTAATCTTCATATATATATATATATATATATATATACACACATATATATCAATATATTTTCCTTATATATTTGTTTATATACACGTATAAATATACATGCAAATGAAACATATTTACTTGATATGTGTATGTATATATATATTCAAACATACTCATTTTTTATTTAATTGATGTATAACATGTTTTACACATCAATTTTATTTATTTATTTTTGTATTATGTATTTATATATATATATATATATATATATACATGTTATATACACATAAAATTAATTCACTATATTCCTTTTGACATTTCTATTTGTTTTCTTTATAGTTCTCTTGATTCTCTTTAAAAAAAATTTTTCTAATAATTCATTTACTCCAAATCACTATATTGACTTTTATTTACTATGAGTCAAAATTTACGGTTATCAAACGAAGGGTCCTCGTATCTACGTAGGGACCTCGTATCCCTGTAAGGACCTCGTAACAATGGCCACTGTTGATCACTCACTGTTCGCACTGGTCAAGTGCTCACTGCGTAAATCTATGGGGTTTGACCATAACTCCCACAGTCATATCATGTAAAGGGAAGGTCTGTGACGTCTCCCAGCCTAATCATCAATATCTCGTATGCACGATCATCAGGGAGACATTAAACTCATAAAATCACTTCATATACTCGTTTATCATTTCATATAAATCAATTCATGTAAATCGTTTCATGAAATTCAATTCATGTAAATCGTTTCATGAAATTCAATTCATGTAAAACATTTCATGTAATTCCAAATCATATAACGCATTTCATGTAAAACAATTCATGTAAACCATTTCTCGTAAAATCAATCCATATAAATCATTTCGTGTAAATCGATTCATGTAATGCAATTCATGTAAATCATTTCTCGTAAGATCAATTCATATAAATCATTCACGTAATAAAATTAATGTAATTCATTCCTGTGCAATTTCTATATATGTCTCTTACCTCTACTTCAGTGCCGTATAAAATCTGGTAGTCCCATATACGCCTCTTTACCTTTCCAATTCCTAGCACTGCACAATAACTCTAAATTATATTCGAAATTCTATATTATAATTATAATAAATATTCTATAAATATCTTCTTTCTATCTTATAATTTCAATTTAAATTCTACTCCTTCTTTAATTCTTATGTCACAAATAAATTCAATTTATATTTAAAATCCCATGTATAGCTATAATAAATATTCTCTAATTTTCCAACATTCCCATTTATAAATTTCAATAATTCAATTATTTAAATTTCCCAACTATATCTAAATTGAGATCTTTTCTTAATTATAATTTCACTAACAATTTCATATTTCAAATCTAAATAATTATTTTATTCATTTTATTAATCTTTATTTTCTATTTCATTGCTTTTCATGATAGATTTGTTCTATTTCTTATTAAATATCTAAATAGAACTATAATTAAATTAACTTATTTCTCCTAATTTTAATTTCACTAAAATCCTATTATCCTAATTATTTCTCTTTTCTTAAATCAATAAAAATCAATATAAATATTCTAGATATAATGCCTTAGTCAATATTATTTCTTGTGTTCAATATTACTCATATTCGATTCTTATTTGGTGATTAACATTTATTCATGTTCCATCCTCATTTTAATCCTTTCCTATTAGTTTCCTATCATAGTCAAATATTCATTTTGTATTATACTTATCACTTTCCAATTTAAATTTTACAATTAATCTTTGTTCACTATTAGTATTAATTCCATTGTCTGTTTATATTAGATTTTACTTTTATTTTATTCATTTCCACAATTTTATTTTATCTCCTATTAATTATTAACATATGACTACAATTAAATTTCTTTTATGTTCTTTTCCAAATTTAACTTCACTAATAATCTTGTTAATCTTTATAACTATTCTTGTTAATCATCAACCATGTAAATTTACAAATTAATCACCTTACATTTGGCTAGGTCAAATTCCATATAATCCCATTTTCATGGTTTTCCCTTTACTCTCTTCTCAATTTAATTCAAAGATGATTTTCTACCTTCTTAATACATCTATCTTATATCCATTTTATATTAAGAAATAATACAATTCTGCCTCCCCAACGGTATGGTCGGCAGTTAACTAGGAGTTCTTTCTCATTGCTCTTCACTTGTTCTTTTCTCAATTGACTCTTCATCCATCATTTAAATAAATGTTATAATTACCATTTATTAAAAATTACATTAACATCATTTTTCTTTCTTTCTTTTCTTTTCTTTTCTTTTTCTGTTTTTGTTTCCTTCTACTACCGGCAGCCTTCATTTCCTTTCCATAGCCGATAGCTTCAAACTGCCCAGCCATATGTTCTGTCTTCATTCTTCATTCAATCTTTAACTTATACCCATCCCAAACTCACTTAAGAATTCTATCAAACACTTTGAACGCATATAAATTTAATCACTCCCATTCAATCACGCCATAACAGAAAACACCTATCCTTCCACGCCAATTCCCTGTTTACAAAAAAACAGCACCATTCGTTCAGCCCATTCTCACACCAATTCCTCTATTTTGCAATTTATTAGTGTTACTAAACTCATTTCATTATTTACTTTCATTTTCAACCCATCATACATAAAAAAAATCAACATAGGTTTCAACGTTTTCCTCTACTGACCGAACCTACAGGGGACATCTATATCAAATTTCACTTCATTTTTTTAAAACCATAAACATATTACTTATATTTTAAACCATCAAACTAATCAACTAGAATTGCATAAAAGTTATTCCCTACTCACCTCCTTCATTCCACCGATTCTGCCAGCTCCCAGAACAGTCCACTTTAATGATTTTTGGCTGAGTTTTTTGGAGGATTAGAAAGCTCTTGGAATGGGGATTAATTCCTATGAAAGGACCTAGGTGAGTTGGTGAGGAGGAGATGATGTTTTGATGGCTGAAACATAGGGACATCAAGACAACGAGAGAGAGGCTGCAACAGAGGAAAAAACGAGGGAGTCGGTTACTAGAAGATGATTTAAGGCACCAATTTGTCTTATTAGCTGATATTTTAATGTATTTTATTTGATAAAAATCTGATCAGGAATTTGTTTTGTTTTGTTTTAAACGGTTTCAAACTATGCAGCAAGCTTCCTCGTTTCCCCCCCTTTTGTTTTTTTTCATTCATTCATTTATTTTTTTATTTCTTTTATCTAGATATACATAATAACAATAAATCATGAATACTTTTCTATTAATAATTACATATATATATATATATATACACACTTATATTAACATTTTTGTATATATAGTTATATTCTTAACATATACTATATATACATATATATTTTTATATGTTTAAAATTTATATTTACAATATAATTATTTTATATTAAAAACATATTTAAATATAATTTGCATAACATATATTCCTTAAAACATACTTTGTTACTTAGTACTATATATTTATTGCTCATATATATATATATATATATATATATATATTCCATTTGATTGGTTCTCAAAATTAATTTATTTTACTTTCTATTAATTATCACAATATACTACAATTAAATCCTATTCTCTTTTCTTAATTTACTCCATCAATATTATGAAATTATTTAAATATGATCAATTAACCATTTTTGAATTTCAATTTTGAATTTGTTTCTTGTTTTCCAAAGCACGCTCAAACAGGTTTATTTTGAGATGTGGATTCTAGATATATTCATATTTCACCTCAAACATTATCATTCTAGGGTCTCACTTCGATCTGGACAGAAAAAGTCCTGGTGGGGCCCTCACCGAGTACCTCTCTGAACTTTATCGAACAGACTCTTTATTAAATATTTTAACAATTAATTTTCTCTTTTAAATTCTTAGACTCTATAGTTTATATTGAATATAAGAAAATTTGAGGTCCTCACATCCACGCCACCGTAAGAGAAGAAAAGAAGAAAGAAAAACAAAAGCCATCCTAACCACTTATATACACAAAATCTCAACAAACTTTCAACTAGAAAATTGTTCTACTCTCTTCCCTCTTTCTAACCATACCAATAGATCATAGAATAAGTGGCAAAATTTGAAGATAGGAAGCTTCAAAGATTCGGTCAAGGTATGAATCTCACTATGCATTTTGGTTCTTTGAAATTCAATGGTGTATGAAGCTTAATTCAAGTGCGTAGAACATGTTTCTAGCATTGGTTTTGATTAAAATGAACATAATAAAATTTTGCCATGCAAGGGGGTTTCGACCATGATGGGAACCTAAGGGATTCATGGTGTTTCATGCATGAAATAGATGCCATATTGATGGTTAAGCTTCGTAGAACATGAAAATGGCATTAAATTGTTGAAAATCAATAAAAGGTGCATGATGATGATTTCGGCCATGGTAATGGGACCCATGTCCATGGCTGATTTTGATGGTTTTGAGGTGTCATTAGACTGTTGGAATTACAAGAAGTCTACCGGTATGCTCGGATTTAAAATCCGACTTAAAACGAGAAGTTGTGTTTTAGTACCAATAGAAATTATACTACGAAAATATTTGCAGTGTACAATGTGGCTGCAATTAGACATGAATAAAAGCTTAAAAATAAGTATTAAATGAGCTAATATTTTTAGTGAAATTATCTGCAGCCAGGGAGTAACGATTTACGAGTGGTGCACTCAAAGAGATCGGATACGTCAGACAGGTAAAGGATGCGTATGTAGTATGTAAGGATATTTCGAATGCATGATTTCGATGAAATTAATTTTACAAGAATATTTATGAAATGAAATGCCTTGGAAATTGTGGAATTGTGGTAGTTGGCTGGTTTTATACTATGTTTGAAATTGCAAGAAGGCTAGGGTGTTAGCAGCCGTTATGCTACTGAAAATTTCTAGAAAATTTTCTAAAAATGTCATGAAATATTTTAGTGCATATTTGAATGATTTCCTAGCCTTGGAAATAATAAATTTAATGTTATTCATAAAACATGAATATACTGAAAAATATTATTTAAATATTCATGTTACCAATTTTGATAAATGTGAAGATACCGAAAATTCTTCTATATGTTTTACAGTGTGAGAAATAGTTTATAAAGAGAAATGTTAAAAAGTGAATATTTTATAAATTAATTTCAATAAATATTCACTTTATGATAAATAGAACCTTTATAGACTGACTAAAGATCTTAACTATTTTTCTTGATTTCCATATAGGTAATATGATGATAAGAATATTGTTTTGAGATTGATAAGCTCCATATCATGCTGATATGTGATATGTGAAATGTAAAAGTGTCCCGGTTGACACCTGATCAGTGTACAACTGAAGGTAATTATAGACTATGATCATAGATCTCATATGATGATTATTATACTCTACGGGGGATTATAGCATAATATATCTTGGGTGATGCCTTAGTCTCTATCATTTTTATGATATGAAAATGATGTTTTAAATGGATGATGAGATTAAATGATAAACAATTATTTAAATGTTTCCAATGAGATGGATAATGATTTCTAAATGGTTTACTATATTAAATTGAGTAAAGTACTGTTTACGAGATTTTTCTGTGATATATGTAATACGTATTCAAACGAAAATGATGAATTATTAATCTAATATCTTTTTTATGATTTATTATGAATATTAGATTAATTGATTAAATGTTTTACTTCATGAAAGTATTTATTTGGAATTTATTATGAAATGTTATGGAAAAGGGTATTATCTTAATAACCAATACTTACTCCCTATAGTCACTTCTAGGTTCCAAAACAGGACGGGTATTTCAAAATACCTTCTTTACTCCATTCGGATCCCTAGCCCACTATAGTATCCTTCCTATTACGGTCCCTAGTGCACCTATAGGAAATAAATGATTTTATGGCATGTAGATTTCATGGTATCAAGATTTACATACAATTCCTTTACTGAGCCGTGGTTTGCTCACTCTTTTATTTTTAACATCTACAGAGTACTTCCAGTGACTGTGTGATATATCATCCGAGGATTTTCGGTTGCGCTTTGAGTACCTTGAGGCAACGTAGTACAGATCTTGGAGGTATAATCATTTACTTTATATGTTCAGACTTATTTTGCAGAAGTACTGTATTGTATTATAAACAAGGGATGTAAATGATAAATGATTTATGATATGTAAATATTCTTATTTAATTATGAATTACAGCTCAAAATCTTTACTGTGTAAAGAAAATGAAAAATAAAAGCATCGTAGATAGTTCAGCCTTTGTATATGTACAAAAATGCGTAAAATATTGTATATACGGACTGTGACTAGAGGTGGCAAAAGTTGACCCGACCCGAAAAATCCGCCCGATTAACCCGAATCCAAACCCGACCGATCCGATTTGACTAAAAAAGTCAACAATCCAAATCCAACCCGATTCGAATCCGAATTGATCCGAAACCAAATTTATCCAAATTTACATTGATCCAAACCCGACCGGATCTGAACCTGAATTTATCCGAACCCAAATTCATCCGAATTTAGATTAACCCGAACCCGAATTGATCCAACCCGAATTGATCCGAACCCAAATTGATCCGAACCCAAAATTGACCCGAATCCAAATTGATTCGAATCCAAATCTACCCAAACCTGAAAATATTCAAACTTAAATTTAATATTATTAATAAATATTTAAATGTTAAAATTAAATATCAAAGTATTTTAATATAGTAAAAATATAATTTTTTTAATAATATGAGTGTTATATATTTTTTTAATATAGTTTAATTTAAATATTCGCTTTTATATTGCATTCATTTGAACATAATGTATAATTATTTAATGGTTAATCTATAATAGAGTACAGAAGCTATATCATCTACACTAATGTCTCTAATTATTCTATAAAAAATCAAACTAAATTAAAGAGAGATATATAGTATTGTTTTATAATATTTAGTATGGATTATTAAATCACTTTAATTCAAAAGTTATTAATTAACGTAATTATTTATGAATATTGGTAAATATATTATAAAGAAAACTATCATACAGATTATTAAATATTTTGATTATTTTAATCCCAATTGTACTATAGGTCACATAAGAAGACAATTTTATATTCATGAGTTTTGTAGTTCTTAGAAATATGGTTTCAGTTGATTTTTATATCAGATAAATTATATCAATATGATCAAAGCTTAATCCAATAAATCTGTCAAATCGACCCGAATCCAAATCCGACCAACTCGAATTGACTAAAAAAGTCAACGACCCAAACCCGACCTTATCCGAACCCGAAATGATCCAAATCCGAAATAGACCGATTTTTCTTTGACCCAAATCCGACCTTATCCGAACCCGAAATGATCCAAACCCGAAATAGACCGATTTTTCCTTGACCCAAACCCGACCTTATCCGAACCCGAAATGATCCGAATCCAAAATGATCCGATTTTTTCTTAACCCGAAATGATCCGATCCAAAATAATCCAACCCAAACTCGATCCGACCCGTCCATTTGCCACCTCTAACAGTGACATAAGGGAAACATAAAAGCAGGCTAAGAGCATTCAAATCACGGAGCTTGGCGGCGGCGGCGGTGTCGTAGAGGTAAAGAACAGTATCAGCATCAAGGTGCTTCCATTTGCAGGGAATTTGCCTTAATTGCTACACCCTATTCACTGAGGTCTTAACTCAGTAACGATAGATATAGCTTCAGTTAGATTGAGGAAGACAAAAAAAAAAGTTAAGAAGAAGAGCAAATGAACCTGGCTCATATTCCATAGCCAAAAGATTTATTTCCTCCCTTCCTTTATTTCTATTATCTCTAAGCTTTCCTGATTCTTCTTATTTTTTTTCTCTCTTTTCTATCTTCAATTTTTTGTAGCTATTTTCCTCTTTCTTACCTTCAAACTGATAAAAATTTTTTATTTCCCATGTTTTTTCACAGTAACTCGATAAAACCCATATTAAAAAAATACTGACAACTGATTTCTTGGGAAAAGTTATGAGATATATTGGTCTTTTCCATCTTCAATTTTCGTCAGCTCTCTTTCTCTTTCTTACCATAAAAAATTTAAGCTGATAAAAGTTTTTTGATTTCTCTTGTTTTTTTCACTATAACTTTATAGCACCCACATTAAAAAAATATTGACAGCTGATTTCCAAGGAGAAGGCATGAGATTTATCGGGAAGAGAAAAGCCTGCAGGAAAAACAAAAAAAGGGGCAAATTGACAAAACAAAACTGCAAGGAAAATGGAAAGACAACACAAGACAGAAAGAAGGAAAAAATTAAGAAAGGGCAAAAAATTAAAACACCAGAGCAGCAACGCGTTCGACGGAGAAGCCCAAAAGGTGGCCGCACCAGTGAGCTGTGGAAACATACCAAACCACAAACATTGAATTAAAAGAGCAGGTCACGTGTTAACGCGAGAAACTGAAAACGTGTTCGCCAGTGAAAGCATGAGCGTGGGAGCATGAGGTTTCAACATTTTTTGTAAAATTTAGTGTATTAGATAGATAGATAGATTCTATTCTCTTTTACCTTTTTTTAATAAAAAAGTTTCTCTTTTACCTTTTTTTTAATAAAAAAGTTTAAGTGTAGAGACTGGAGATTCTACAGTAAGGTCGCAAAATATCGACCTTACTGTAAGGTCATGATATCTCATGAGATTTTCAATATCTCATGAGATATTGAATAAAATTTAAAAATTATTTAAATATGTTAATAATTGCTTAACAGGTTAACAGGTAAACTAAAATTTAATTAAAAAGATTTAAATTATATATTTATCCTTTTAAAAGGTAAGAAAATATTTATATTTATATCTTTAACCATTAATCAAAATTAAATTACGATATTACCCATTAATATTAAAAAAATATAAGGTAATTGACCATAAAAGTTTGGGAAGTCGACTTCCCGTGTATAGAAGTCGACTTTCCCAATTATTTTACTCTACAGATTTATTCTAGCATATGGGCAGTCGACTTCTTATAAATGGCAGTTGACTGCCATATTTAATACGTGATTTATTTTACTGTTAATTATCATTTATTTGAACTCTTAGTATTTTTATAATTAATTACTTAAAATTTATCTCGAGTTACATTAATTTTTCTGCTAATTATTATAGATTTTATTAATATAATAAAATTTAAGGTGTCATATATTTTATGATAAGTGTTATAAATTTTATGATCAATTAGATATATTTTACGATGTATTACGGTGAATGTAATAAATTTTACGATAAATCTAATAAATTTTACGTGAATCACATGAATTTACGATGAATCTAATAAATTTTGTGATGAATTTCATTTAATTTATGACAAATCTCGTAAAATTTACGATAAATTTTATTGAATTTACGATGAATATCATAAAATTTACGATGAATATAATAAATTTTACGATGAATTGGATTGAATTTACAATTAATATCATAACTTTTATAATGATTCTAATAGTTTGAAGTTAATTCTAGTAACTTTACACTTATTACTATATTTTTACGGTAATATAATGATTTCATGATTAGTAATCATAATTTTACAATTATTGTTATCAATTGCGCGCTACTTGTATTAGTTTAATGCATACTCTAATGTTTGATGTTTAATGATAATAATTTGATGTGTTAATATAAAAATAGGCTTCCAGAATTTACTTTTAGGAAATAAGATAAATTATTTGATTATTTAATTCAACATTCACTTATTATTGAATTTAGAGATTAAGTCCAAGGTAGTTGGCTAAAAAGTCAAGTCGAATTCAATTATCTTAACAATGACTCAAGAAGATCGTAAACCTAATCAAGTTTTACTTTTTTTTAAATTAATATCATTATTGCAATTATTATTCTATTCGTTTTGATGGTGGTGGTGGTGATCAATATTATGATGATTATTACTACAATTGTTGTTATTATATTTATGCCGATTCTAATTAAATTTACAGTTAAACATTATATTTATATGTATATTACATTATTTTTAAGCTGATTATAAAAATTTGTACATATAATTATTAATTTTTTTATGATTATTCTTTTATTTTTATTCTTATTTTTATTAAATTTACATTAATAAATAAAAAAATATATTAACAAAATATTTAAAAAGATATTTTTCATGGGGAGTCGACTTCTCAAGAAAGGAAGTCGACTTCCCATGTGTATTCTGGAAACAGAATGCTACTGTCGATGTAGCAGTCGACTACTTATTATAGCAGTCGACTGCGTTTGAAACAGAAAGCTTTAGTGAATTTTACGACAATGGAAGTCGACTGCCCCTTGCCTATTTTGATACACAGATTAATTTTACATGTGATTTTAATAAATTTATTTTTATTCTAATAATTTTATATATATTCCTGTAATTTTATATTGATTATCATAGTTTTACTAGTGTTCTCATCAATTTTATGCTTAATTTACACAAATTATCATAATTTTTTAATTGATAATTTGAAAAACTAGTTGAATAAGTTATTAGGTTAAAGCTTCTTTTTACTTTAAAAATATAATCAATGGTTTAAATTAATTATTATTGATCCAAAGGTTATTATTCACTAACCTTATAATAAGGCTAAAATATTTGTATTTGTGGCGAACCAATTGATTTTATGTGTTTAGTAAGTTAAATTAATTTTTCTTTAAATTTATATGTGCTTAATATTTGTGACAAATCAATTAATTTTAAGTATTCATATCGGTTCATTGATAAAATAAATATATATCAATATAATTTTTACAACTTTAATTTTAATTTGAATGACTCAATTTAATTTTATAATATAAACACTCAAAAATATATATATTATGTAACTATATATAAAAGAATATATTTTTTTGGTAAATTATATATAAAAGAATATTTTAAAGTGCTTTAGATCTGCCTCCTATAAGTGCTTCTGGACCATATATATACATATATATATATATATATATATATATATAAATATATGTATATATATATATATATATGTGTGTATATATATATATATATATATATATATATATATATATATATATATATTTATCTTGTATGTGTTGGCCTTGTCTTTGGGTGTTGTGATGGTTTCAGTTGAGTTGACAGGTATTAAATCATGAACAATTATATTATTATTATTATTATTATTTTCTGTAACATGAACAATTATATTATAACATTTTATTAGAGTTGTACAAGAACGTTTTATGAACCCACTATTACGTCGTTGGGTATGGTGATAGCTTTAATTTTATGAATCACAATTGTGTAATTTGCATTTACTTGCAGCGTAAAAGGTAGTCGAATGCCCGTGATAGGCATTCGACTGTCTTAGTTGAAATTTAAAACAGAATGTTTGACGATAGAAGGCAGTTGACTGCCCATAAAAAGCAATGGACTGCTTGTAATATATCTAAGTAAAATTGATGAAAACCATCGTTAAATTTATGATATTTATCGTAAAATTTATAACATTAATCGTAAAATTTATGAGATTTATAGTAAATTTTATAAGACTCATCGTAAAATTTATGACACTCATCGTAAAATTTATGACACTAATCGTAAAATTTACTACAATCATCGTAAAATTTATGAATTTTACGATCGATCTAATAAATTTTACGATAAAACTTATAATTTTTACGATAATCCTTATTAAATTTACGACAAATCTTATGATGATCCTTATTAAATTTGTGATCAATCTAATTAATTTATTATGAATCTTATTGATCCTTATAAAATTTATAATAAACCTCATAATTTTTATGATGATCCTTATTAAAGTTACAATCAATCTAATCAATTTTACGATGAATCTTATAATTTTTACGATGAATTTGTTGAGTTGATTTTGGAATTTGTTGAGTTGATTGATGCCTTGGCCGGATATATTTCGTAAGTCTGCTCATTCCTTGATTTTGGAATTTGTTGAGTTGATTGATGCCTTGGCCGGATAATATGTCAGGGAAATGATGAGGTTTACAGTATTCCAGTGAGCATTATTGTTGATAGGGAGTCCCGCTTCATATCTCAGTGTTGAGAGAGATTACGGGAAGCTATGGGATCCCGATTGAGTTTCGCACCGCAGATTATCCGCAGACTGAGAGACAGTCCGAGCGTATGAGATGGACGCTCGAGGATATGATGTGAGCGAGTGCAGTTGATTTTATAGGCTCCTGGGATAATCCTCTACCCTGGCAGAGTTTGTTGATAAAAAGGGCCACAAGAGAGTATAGGCATAACATTTGGAAGAAATTATTTAGCAGATGATATAATCCACGATAGCATGAGAAAATGGGAGACCGAAAATTATTTTCGACTTGGTCGAACAGACTTCTTGAGATATACAAGAGGTTATATATATTAAGGTCTCACCATTGGGATGCATAGTGAGAGGGAAATTGAGTTCCCGATACATTGGATCGTTGGAGATCTTAGATCCTGTGAAAGAAGTGCACTACCTCCCGTGTTGTTAGGAGTGCACAATGTGTTCCATGTTTCAATAATGAGAAAGTACTATCCATATCCTTCTCATGTGATTCGAGATGAGTCCTGGAGATTAGAGAGGACATGAATTACATTGAGAAATTGGTACGAATTTTGGATAGGAAAGATAAATTGCAGTGATAAAGTGCTGTGATCTAAGATCATGTTATGGCTAAAGTACTTTGATGGTATAATATTAAGGATAAGGCTACTTGAAAATTTAAAAGCCTTATGCATAAGAAGTATCCAGAGTTTCTTCACTGACAGGTCTGGTTGAAATTTGGAGGACCAAATTTCTTAAGGTGGGGAGAAAATGTAAGATCCGATTCTACACTACTGTAGACTCTAATTCCATAAAATTGAAAATGGAATTTCAATAAATAGTGAATATTGATTTCACTTAAGTGAAAAGATTCTTAATTTAAAATGAGAAGAGATCAATTTTTGTGAAAAAGGGCGAGTAAGATAAAGGCTTATGGCCAATTGTTGAGGGCGAGTATGAATATTCATCTTATTGACTAATGTGTTAGCCAATTGAGTTTCTTGGGATGATCGCCCAACGTGGCAAGGACTGTTGATCGCCCATATGATAGTAAATCGGGCGAACTGTGGTTTTTGCTTGACTAGGCGAGTTGAAATTAGCACGGACAGAATGGTATAATAAATCAGAACCGTGCCGTAAAAATGGACTTTGGACGCCCCACAGTTGAGGACAATAAATGAAGCAAAGTTAAAGTCAATAAGGGAATTAGCCTTATTGGTTGAGGAAGTAAACAAAGTCTGCAGCAGAAGAAAAAGAGTGTGGAACGAAGACTTTCTCGCCCTTTGTATGTGCAGATTTTCTTCATGCATTAAATGCATGATAGACGTGAGGAATGATGAAAGAAACAGGATAAGAGGCAGGCGGTGGCTATTGATTGGCTGAGCATGGCTATATAAGCAGAGACAATTGAGGAAAAACGAGTTAGCCAATTTCAGCTTCTTCACGAAAACCATTACTCTGCTTCTTCCATTTCTCTGCTATGGTTGATCTAATAGGCTTCACCCTTAAGCTGGCTAAACAAGCAAAACAGCTTACAAACCTTTCCTTCTTAGTTGGTTGAGCTAAAAGAATAAGCAAAGGAGGCCAACGTGAGACAGAAAGCAGTCTGTTCTGGAAGTGCAGTTGATAGAGGTGAGTTTCATATTTCTTATGTGTTCTTGATATTCAAGGGTAGACTTATATGTTTACAACATAGAACACAACCTTGTTTTAGTTAGATCTTTAGAGAATATGGAAACAAGGAAAATAATGGAATAAGTGACGAGAATGGCGACTATTGTGTTCGCCAATGATGAAAATTAGTAATCGCCAATGAGGCGAGTAGATAATAAGGAACTCGCCAAGGTAAATTCTGTGTAAATAGGCGAGATCGCCCAATTCTAGTGATGTGAAATAATGGGCGAGCTCAAATGCGTGAGGCATTGGGCGAGTATAAATGGCGGGCGAACTCCCACAAATAAGCCAATGTGAATGGCGAGTTGAGTTGTGTTTGACGCCCACATTTAAGACAATATATGAGGGCGAGATGATGTGGGTAAGCCATTGAAGAATGGCGAGCTCGAAAGGGCAAATAAGACCCCTTGCGGGCGAGCGATTTGATTTTAAGTCGTACAATATATTGGAAATTTGGAAAAGGAAAATATTAATAATTTTAATAAATTATTTTTACAGCCGAAAATGGGAAATGGCAACTGGCGAGCAGGAAGCAGGGCGAAGCAAGGCTTCGTTGGACCAGGTAAGGGAGATGTGTGTGAAGAGATGCATGTCCTGTGGAGTAAATTTTGTGAAAATATTAAGTTAAATGTTTTGTTTTCTGACATGCATTGTTTGAGGAATTTATTTGATATTGGGCGAGCTACTAAGCCGACCCTTATGATATTTCTAAACCAATTGGTACTGGCGGACGAACAACCCTTGTTTTAATAAAAGGCGGGCGAACCATTTGGGCGAACCCTTTTATATTTTGTTTGGGGCGGGCGACCCCTAAGTTGAGAAAATTGTTGGCAAGCCACTGAGGTTGAGCTAGTTTTACTTAATGTTTTAAAAGAATGGATTGGCGGGCGAATACATGTTCACCCGTTTGGAGTGACCATGGACGAGCTGGGCTGGCGAGCTGACCATGGCGAATTGATTTCGGTGGTATTTTTCTTGAGGAAAAATTAGCCATTTTAACATTTGAAAATGGAAAATATAAATTCTTGGTATTGGCGGGCGAGCCAAATTTCTTATAAAATTGTGGCGGGCGACCACTTTTGTTATGAAAGCTGAGTGGCGGGCGAATAATAGTTCGCCGTCTTGTCGAGTTAGTCAGGGGCAAGCCGTGAAGGGCGAGCTGACTCTGGCGAACAGTTTTAAAGAGAAATTTCTTTTGTGAAAAATAAGATGTTTTAATATTTTGAAAAATAGAAAATGTGGAATTTTTTGAAAAAGTAGACGTTGGGCGAGTTGACTCTCGGGCGAGTTGACCACTAAGGGAGTTGAGCATTGGGCGAATTGGCCAATGGGCGAGCTGACCCTGGGCGAACTAGCCATGGGCGAACCAGCTCCAAAACGTGCCTTTCTCTCACAGAGACTGTTGAATTTGAGGGTTGTTTTAATAGTTATAAAACCTTTTGGAAAACCAAATCATTTTATGGAAATGATACATATGATAACTTGATTTTGAGACTTTAGGCCCTAAATTCATGCATTATTATTCATGTAGTTGCGTGACCTACTTGGGGCGGTGGCTCGGTCAATGGACCAAAGAGTGCACCTCAGGGCGTCACAAGACTGATGGACCCGCCAAGTCATCAGCGGTCTCGAGGTCACTTGGCAAGTGGAGCCGAGGACCACTATAGATTATGGCCATAGATCTGAGATAGCCATGAGGGGCGATGGCCTACGGGTGCACCCCAATAGCGGCAGATTCCGTTCTCGCAAGGGGGAGGGGAAACGATGATAGCATGATTTATTTGTTGCCTAGTCTCAACTTGTTGATTTCTGTTTACTGTTAGGATTTGTTGAAATCCTATGTATCGTTTACTACGTTTAAAAGTAAACTGTTTAGCCAGTGATTAATTGGTGTATTGAGAGTGCTGTTTTACTATATCCACTGTTTTCATATTCGATATGATTTTGGGATAATTAAATATGTTGTGGTATATAGTTATGTTTTATAAAGCAGCATATATCTCCTTTACTGAGCGTATGAATCGCTCACCCCTTTGTTTTAATTCCATAGATAAGAAGTACACGGAGTTGAGTGAATTAGCTCTCAGATGGGTATAGTTACGTTTAAAGCGCTGAGGCATGTTAAACGTGACAGGTACAGTCTCTTCTCTTTTACATTCCAGACATATGTATACAGTACTACTTTATTGAAATAAAGACAATAGGGGATGTCAGATGTAAGGAAATATGAAAAGAATTTTCATATTCCGTTTTTATTAAATAAATGTTTATCATTTATGATTTTTACTGTTAAATGTTAAAGGCATCGCAGACAGCCCAACCGATAAAGTTGTATGGAAATACGTGAAAAAGATAATAACGGGATGTTACACTTTCAAACCTAAATACAGTAACAGAAACACTCTTTTTATTGTCAATGCCTGGGAGTGCCTGGATTGGCCAGGGGATTTGTCACCTTAGTAATCAAAATATAAGTTTATGGGAACCAAGGTTCATTTGAAAATCATACTATTTGAAAATCAATATATTTCTTTCAATACATTCAGTTAAATTCAAAACATTTAACTTCAATCGGAAAACAGACACTTTCAGTAAAACAGTGTCAGTGAATTAAAAACATTCAAAGCATTTACTTCAATTAGACATTTAAATGTTAACTTCAGTCAAACAATCCGAACTTTTAGTAAAACAGAGTTAGTCAATCTAAAGCATGCATTTCAATCAGTCGTTCAAAACTTTAGTTGATACGTTTCATAAACCCCAAACACTGAAGTAAAAGAGCAGGTCACGTGTCAACTGAGAAAATGGAAACGTGTTCGCCAGTGAAAGCATAAGCATGGAAGAACGAGGTTTCAACCTTTTTTCTAAAATTTATTGTATAGATAGATAAGTAGATTCTATTCTCTTT
Source organism: Heritiera fomes (assembly GCA_032173925.1). Taxonomy (NCBI): domain Eukaryota; kingdom Viridiplantae; phylum Streptophyta; class Magnoliopsida; order Malvales; family Malvaceae; genus Heritiera; species Heritiera fomes. Next base: position 31,261,608 of record JAPDPM010000009.1, on the reverse strand, counting down.
TACTTTTTTTTTTAATGAAAAATGTTTAAGAGTAGAGACTTATCTATTCAGTTTTAATTGTACAAGTAACTTGTTTGATTATTGATATTTTAAATATTTTATTTAATTAAATTTTTATAAAATATATTTGAAAACCTCCTCATTCAATGTCACGTTCCTATTATTGAAAATCGAAACTAACTTTTTCTATTTTCACTCAGTTAGTTGAATTGTACTTAGTGTCCTCATTACGATAGTAAGCTAAAATCTACTTAACTAAATCAATATCTAACTATTCGAATTGGTCCTAGTACAGTCACTCAGAGTATGTATTTATTTTTCTATGCAAGTATCCAATAATAAAGAGTATAATTAATGCTCAGATTCCTTTAGTTTTAATGTTTACATCCCTCTACACTCTAAAGTACCGTACGATAAATATTTGAATACAATAAATAACAGTGCAATTATACCTATAAGGTACAATATCAAAATCTCATAGGAATCCAATTAGAACTCTTCCTTAAAAATCAACTATTACTACAAATAAATCTATAAGGTAAAAGGAGGTAAGTTTACTCCAGTAAAAAATATATATATAAAAAATTGATACTATGCACACCTATATGCATGTATCGAAAACATGTTTATAACTTACAATCAATATCTAAAACAGTGTTTGACACTTTATTAAAAAAGATACTATAATCGGTTAAAGGTTCAGGTTGAGTAAAGAAGTATGTTTTAGAACACCTTACTTGTCTTGGTCTCTAAATTCGATTATAGAGAATTTATGAAAACTTTACAGAGAAGGAATTCATGCATAATAAAATTAGAGTTAAAACCTTTTGCTCCTTTAATAACAATACTATACAGCAAATGATCGTTATCAATTCATTTATAATTCAAAATCAATAAAAAATGATGATTTATGGTCTATTCAGTTAGTAAGCACTCACTAACAGTTCAGTGCATTGTTTCTGTAATTAATTCAGTAAAACATTCAGCAAATCACTCAATAAATAGTTTTGGTAAAACGTTATATAACTCACTCAGTAAACAGTTTCAAATAAACATTTAGTAAATCATTCAGTACATAGTCGAGTAAAACACGAAGTAAAACGGTTAGTAAATCATTAGGTAAAACAATCAGTAGACAGAGTAGTAAAACATTCTAGTAAAGCACTCAGTATACACTTCAGTAAAACATTTCAGTAAACAATTAGTAAACAGTCAATAAACGATCAGTGAATAGTTCAATAAACGATTAGTAAATGGTTCGATAAACGATCAATGAATAGTCAGAAAACGATAAGTAAACGATTAGAAAACAGTCAGTAAATGATCAAAAAAGATCGAAAAACAATTAGTAAACGATCAGAAAACAGTTCAAACAATCAGTAAACGCTTCAATAAATAATTTCGACAATTTGTAAACGTTTCAGTAAATAGTTCAGTAAATAATTAGCAATAGTCAGCAAACACTGCATACACAATTCAGTAGACACTCAGTAAATAGTTAGTAGACATTTCAGAAAACAATTTAGTAAACGATTAGTAAACAATCGGTAAACACTCAGTAAATAGATCAACAGACACTAAGAAAGCATTTCAGTAAAGAATCAAAAAACGATCAGAAAACAATCAGTAAACTATCGGAAAACAATTAGTAAAAGATCAAAAAACAATCAGTAAATGATTAGAAAACATATTTAACAAACACTCTAAAATCAAAAATCAATAGTCTTGGTGTTCAGATTAGCCAGGGATTTACCACCCCAAGAAAACAATACAGTGGAGACTAGGCATCACCCGATAGAATCATGCAATATAAGTATCCCAATATGGAGTAATAACGACATATGACCATAATAAAAAAGATCCACAGTGTACACTAGCCGGGTGACATCTATGGGCATTGAAGATGTGGCTAAGGTCAAATAGCAATAGTTCACACACTCACTCACTTAGAATAGCACGATATACCAGAAAGCTATTATGGGGCCAACTGTCTCAAAACATTTACTTGATTCTCATGAAAACAATAAAACAATAATTTATGCTTTCAAAACTGAATACAATAACAGAAACACTCTTTTTATTGTCAGTGCCTGGGAGTGCTTGGATTGGCCAAGGGATTTATCACCTCAATAATCAAAATATAAGTTTTTGGGAACCAAGTTTTATTTGAAAATCACAGTATTCAAAAATCAATATATGTCTTTCAATACGTTCAGTTAAATTCAAAACATTTAACTTCAATTGAAAAACGGTCACTTTTCGTAAAACAATGTTAATGAATTCAAAACATTAAAAACATTTACTTCAATTAGACATTCAAATATTAGCTTCAATCAAACAGTCCAAACTTTCAGTAAAACAGAGTCAGTCAATCTAAATTATGCATTTCAATCAATCATTCAAAACTTTAGTTGATACATTTCATAAACCACAAACACTGAAGTAAAAGAGCAAGTCATGTGTTAATGTGAGAAAATGGAAACATGTTCGCCAGTGAAAGCATGTGCGTGGAAGCACGAGGTTTCAATCTTTTTTACAAAATTTATCATATAGAAGATAGATTCTATTCTCTTTTACTTTTTTTTTTAAATAAAAAAAAGTTTTGGAGTAGAGACTTATCTATTCACTTTTAATTGTACAAGTAACTTGTCTGATTATTGATATTTTAAATATTTTATTTAATTAAATTTTTATAAAATATATTTGAAAACCTCCTCATTCAAAGTTTTAAAAGTATTTTTTTATATATTTTAATTAGTAATATATATATATATATATATATATATATATATATATATATATATATATATATATATTACAATCAAATCAAATCGAAATAAAAAAATGTAACCATTAAAAGTTAAACCAAAATTATTGCAGGAAATATCCCTTACCAAAGATGTCAAGTTTTGTATCTTTATCATATTCTCATTTTTTTTTCTTAAAGAAGTTATGGCACATTTGGTTAATGGCATGAAATAAATTAAACGAGAACGAAAAATATGTTCTGTGAGAATAGAGGAAGAGAATAATAGAATAAAATATATATTATGGTATATAGTTTATTAGAATGGAATATAATAAAACAAAATATTAATGCGTTTAGTTAGCTAAGGAATATGTTTGGAACAAGTTCAAAAAATCATTTTTACTCTTTTATTAAATTCATTCTAAGTTATTATAATTAATTATAATTAAATAAAATTAATCAAGCATTAATTAATTATTAATTATTAAACAAATATTAATTATTAATTAATTTCATTTTTCTTATTATTAATGTTAGTTAATAAAAATAATTATTATTCATAATTAACTAATGAAATAAATTTTTTCAAAATTAGTTAATAAAATGAAATTGACCTAAAATTTAATAAAAATTAATAATTTTTTTCTCTTCCTCATTTCCCTTCCTCTTTTTCTCTCTATTAGAGCATCTCTCAAGAATATTAGTTCTCTGTCTGTCATTGTCCTCTTTCATTGATCGGTGTCAATTTCAACCAGGTTACTCTATTCCACCTCTAAGAACAGAAAGTACTTAAATGAAAGGGTAAATTTCACTAACGCTCTCAAGGTTTTAACATAGTTCAACTTTAATCCATTAGTTTGAGAAATGAACATTTTGGTCCAAAATTATAAATTTGGCAATACAAAAAATTGTTTTATTAAGTTAATATTAAAAAAACTATTAATCTAAATATTCGTTACTCGTGCAATATCCATGATATGCTTTTTGTATTAAAATTAAAATCTTACATAAAATAATTTTTTAAAAAATTACTTAAAAATAATAAATAGTAATAAAAATTCATTGTTGATACTTGGGAATGTGATATTATTAATTCAAGTTTAGTAATTGATTGATATATGTTAAAATCATTTGTAATTTTGGACCAAAATGTTCATTTTTAAAACTAATGGATTGGAATTGAATTATGGTAAAACATTAATGACCTTAGTGAAATTTACCATAAATGAAAATACTTAGTAGCATGGCAATTTATACAAAACTTCTTCCATAGGCACACATAATGGAGCCCCAGACAGTCAAGTGAAATCCAATCCACAAGTAATTTGATCTATCACTACAAGAATACATGCCTTGAGCGACAAATTTTTTCCATTGCTAAAAAAAATAGCGATTGATTTGCGATAGAATTCTGTAGCAAATTTTGTTGTATCCATCATTTGTACTCAACGACAGAATTTGTGATAGAATTAAGTCACAAATTACAATCAAAAGTAGTTCCGATGATAAATTTGTTACTAACATGTGTGTGCGAAAAAATATAGATTGCACAAATATTTTAGTGACGAATTTACCAACGGAATTTCAACGCTAGATCATTAGTTCACGGAAAAAATAATCGTGCTCTAGAAGACATTAGCGTTGTAATTCCATTGCCAAAAGCCCTTTGTTTTATTTTTTTAATTTTTATAAATTTTAATATTATTTTTCAATTTTTATTTTGTCGCAGAAGGCCCAAGAGGTAAGCATTAAACTTGGAGGGAAAATGGGATAAAATTCAAAAGTTGAGAAATTTAATTTTCATAAGAGATTTGGCTGAGATTTTGACAAAAGTTTCTCTAAAATATTTTTACTCCAAATTGTAATCTTATTAACCATTTTAAATCTCAACTTTTTCTCCTTTAAAATTGGGATTCTATCAATATTTTCCTTTTATCTTTTCTTGCTCTATTTTAATGTATCGGTATCAGTAACTAGAAAATCCTTTACCTCTTAGTATCTTTTCTTCCTTTAAATTCCAATAATTCATGCATTTTAATTAATTAATAATTAGTATTATTTATTAAAAGAATAATATTATTTTAAGATTCGAATTTGCTCTTATCTTATAAATTTTTTGTTCAAAAAAGAGCAACCCTAGGCCATGGAACATTATTAATGTCAATGTCAATGTCATTGTAAACTTGGAACGCCCTACTTAAAGGAATCCTAGTAAGCCTGGCTAGATTACTTAACAATTAACAATAATCAAACCTTAATGAATAGCAACTAGTTGGGTTTGTGTGAGTTTGTGTGGTGGGTGTGGATGATTGGGTATTTGGTTGGTCAAGGTTCATGGTGGTAGCAACTGGTTGAGAAAAAGAAGATGGTGGACTAAAGGAAGGTGAGTTTGGAGGCAATGAGGTCTCCACTGGTGCATATAAGGCGGGCATGAACTGAACGACAATAGAAGGCATAGAGAGAGGCTACTCATCATATTGGGTAAAGAGTGACCAAGATTGAGTGATAGATAAAGGAAGATGGATGATTGGAGGGATCTAAGTGAAAACTATTTTTAGTTGTAGACAAGGTAAGTGGTTAAGAAAAGATGTAAAAGGGAAAACAGACTCAAGAAACTTGACATGATAGGAGATAAATGTTATGAAGTTGGAGGGATCATAACAAAAGTAGGAACTTTGAGTGAGAGAGTATCCAGGTTAGACATAGGGTGTGGAATAGTCGGGAGAAGTACCAAATATGCATTCAAAGGATGAAGAGAGATTTAGGGTTAGAGTGGGCATACAATTTATGAGGTAAACAATAACGGTTAAGGAATGAGGCTAGAAGTTAAAAGAATGGAAGCATGAGAGAGAATGGTGAAACCAATTTCTACAATGTGAGATGATGTCTTTTAGAAAAAGCATTATGTTTTGTTGTATGAGGTGAGTGGTAACATGAGAAATACCATGAATACCTAAGTAAGAATCAAGACCAATATAGTTTTTGAATTTTCTAATTTTTATTTGAGTGGATAAATTAGCATATATTTTGTATAGTGGTCAACAAAAGGAACATAGTGTTTGAAGCCATAATGAGAATGTAATATCTGATTTTACCCTACTGTAGACCTTAATCTCATAAAATGGATATTGGAAATTAAATAAATAGAGAGTATTGATTTCCATTTAGTTGCAAAGCTCCTTAAGTTGAGTAGTAATGGAGCAATTATGGTGAAATAACGTATGGGCGAGAATGTTGTTCAGCTCGCCAAAGGGGAGAAGGTAGTATGTTCGCCAATGGGCGAGCAGATCGCCAATGGATAATGGCGAGGGCGAGTATATTAGTTTGCCAAAATCTGCGAGGGCTCCCGATCGCCCACACAAATTGAAGAAATTAAAATGCTAAATAAAAATTTCCAAATGTGGGGAATCTTAGCAATTGGCGAGTTGGTTGGTTGCTCTTTGGTTGGGCGAATGAGTTCGCCAAGGATGAAATTGGATGATTTCCGTGTGTGTTGTGATAGCCCAAGACATGTATTGGGCGAGTAAGGTGGTCACCCAGATAGAGGGGCAAATGAAAACAGAATTCAACCTGGCAGCCAAAATTGACTTATAAGTCACACGGTTGAAGAAAATTAACGGATAAAAGGTTGAAGTCAGTAAGGAATTTACCTGATTGGTTGAGAAATAAAACAAAGTCAACAGCAGCAGAAGAAAAAGAATGTGAAAGGGAGACTTTCACGCCACTTGTGCCTCAGTTTTCTTCATGCATTAAAGACGTGAAATGATGAAGGATACAGGATAAGGGACAGGCGGTAGCTTGGGATTGGATTAGCATGGTTATATAAGGAGAAAGGCTTGAGGAAAACTCATTTGGCAAACTTCATCTTCTTCACGAGAGCTTATGTTATTCCTCCCGTTTCTGTCATACTTGATTTACTGAGCTTCACTCTTCAGTTGGCCAAAACACATAAACCTGCTTATAAAGCCTTTCTTTCATAATTGGTGAGCTGAAGGAATAAGCAAAAGGAAGGCCAACATGAGACAGAAAGCAGTCTGTTCTGGAAGTGCAGTTGGTTGAGGTGAGTTTCATATTTTCTGAGGTTTTCTTGATGCTCAATGATAGATTTCTATGTTTTATGCAGTAATAAACATAGATACAGTCTTGTTTTTGGTTAGATCTTTGGAGAATATGAAAACAAGGAAAATAATGGAATAAGTGACGAGAATGGCGACTATTGTGTTCGCCAATGATGAAAATTAGTAATCGCCAATAAGGCGAGTAGATAATAAGGAACTCGCCAAGGTAAATTCTGTGTAAATGGGCGAGATCGCCCAATTCTAGTGAAGTGAAATAATGGGCGAGCTCAAATGCGTGAGGCATTGGGCGAGTATAAATGGCGGGCGAACTCCCACATATAAGCCAATGTGAATGGCGAGTTGAGTTGTGTTTGACGCCCACATTTAAGACAATATATGAGGGCGAGATAATGTGTGTAAGCCATTGAAGAATGGCGAGCTCGAAAGGGTGAATAAGACCCCTTGCAGGCGAGCGATTTGATTGTAAGTCGTACAATATATTGGAAATTTGGAAAAGGAAAATATTAATAATTTTAATAAATCATTTTTACAGCCGAGAATGGGAAATGGCAATTGGCGAGCAGGAAGCAGGGCGAAGCAAGGCTTCGTTGGACCAGGTAAGGGAGATGTGTGTGAAGAGATGCATGTCCTGTGGAGTAAATTTTGTGAAAATATTAAGTTAAATGTTTTGTTTTCTGACATGTATTGTTTGAGGAATTTATTTGATATTGGGCGAGCTACTAAGCCGACCCTTATGATATTTCTAAACCAATTGGTATTGGCAGGCGAACAACCCTTGTTTTAATAAAAAGGCGAGCGAGCCATTTGGGGCGAACCCTTTTATATTTTGTTTGGGGCGAGCGACCCCTAAGTTGAGAAAATTGTAGCGAGCCACTGAGGTTGAGCCAGTTTTACTTAATGTTTTAAAAGAATGGATTGGCGGGCGAATACATGTTCACCCGTTTGGAGTGACCATGGACGAGCTGGGCTGGCGAGCTGACCATGGCGAATTGATTTTCGGTGGTATTTTTCTTGAGGAAAAATTAGCCATTTTAACATTTGAAAATGGAAAATGTAAATTCTTGGTATTGGCGGGTGAGCCAAATTTCTTATAAAATTGTGGCGGGTGACCACTTTTGTTATGAAAGCTGAGTGGCGGGCGAATAATAGTTCGCCGTCTTGTCGAGTTAGCCAGGGGCGAGCCGTGAAGGGCGAGCTGACTCTGGCGAACAGTTTTAAAGAGAAATTTCTTTTGCGAAAAATAAGATGTTTTAATATTTTGAAAAATAGAAAATGTGGAATTTTTTGGAAAAGTAGACCTTGGGCGAGTTGACTCTCGGGCGAGTTGACCACTAGGGGAGTTGAGCATTGGGCGAATTGGCCAATGGGCGAGCTGACCCTGGGCGAACTAGCCATGGGCGAACCAGCTCCAAAACGTGCCTTTCTCTCACAGAGACTGTTGAATTTGAGGGTTGTTTTAATAAAACCTTTTGGAAAACCAAATCATTTTATGGCAATGATACATATGATAACTTGATTTTGAGACTTTAGGCCCTAAATTCATGCATTATTATTTATGTAGTTGCGTGACCTACCTGGGGCGGTGGCTCGGTCAATGGACCAAAGAGTGCACCTCATGGCGTCACAGGGCTGATGGACCCGCCAAGTCATCAGCGGTCTCGAGGTCACTTGGCAAGTGGACCCGAGGACCACCTATAGATTATGGCCATAGATCTGAGATAGCTATGAGGGGCGATGGCCTACGGGTGCACCCTAATAGCGGCAGATTCCGTTCTCGCAAGGGGGAGGGGGAACGATGATAGCATGATTTATTTGTTACCTAGTCTCAACTTGTTGATTTCTGTTTACTGTTAGGATTTGTTGAAATCCTATGTATCGTTTACTACGTTTAAAAGTAAACTGTTTAGCCAGTGATTAATCGGTGTATTGAGAGTGTTGTTTTACTATATCCATTGTTTTCATATTCGATATGATTTTGGGATAATCAAATATGTTGTGGTATATAATTATGTTTTATAAAGCAGCATATATCTCCTTTACTGAGCGTATGAATCGCTAACCCCTTTGTTTTAACTCCACAGATAAGAAGTACATGGAGTTGAGAGAATTAGCCCTCAGATGGGTATAGCTATGCTTAAAGCACTGAGGCATGGCACGTTAAACGTGACAGGTACAGTCTCTTCTCTTTTACATTTCAGACATATGTATACAGTACTACCTTAGTGAAATAAAGGTTAATAGGGGATGTCAGATGTAAGGAAATATGAAAAGAATTTTCATATTCCGTTTTTGGTAAATAAATGTTTATCATTTATTATTGTTACTGTTAAATTTTAATGGCATCGCAGACAGCCCAACCGGTAAAGTTGTATAGAAATACGTGAAAAATGTGGTAACGGAATGTTACAGAGAAAGGACTTGGGACATTCACACATCAAAAAATAGAATTTCTAGTGGTTTGGATGAGACAACAGGAGTAGTAGAAAATGGTATCAGAGGAGGAGGTCTCACAATTGGTTGAGCTTCCAGCGGGTATACAAAATTTTTGAAAATGGAGGAATTAATGTCATTAATGATAAAGTCAACATTGGTGATAAAACTTTGGAGAATGTTTTGACAGCGATGATGGATTTTCGAAGTGAGACAAATGCATGGTGGAATAGAATAGTCTTATCTGAAGAAAAGCATGTGGGCGTCGCTATTTCTACGGTTATCAAAAACTTGGAAATCGTGCCTATTGGATTCATGCATGAAAATGTTGTAGGGCCATGGGACAATGGTGATATTAATGATTATAATATGGGGAATAATGACAGAGGGGACATGGGTTGTGAAGTTGATTGGGCTAGTGGTGAACATAGCTACTTGGCGGAAAATAAGGTTAATGTGCCTTGTAGGGTTTTGATGGAAAAAATGTCAGGGGTTGAGGTGGATACATGCATGGGCCTTGAGCTTGATATACTGCAGGAGGGTTTGGATAAAAGGGTTATAGAATCAATAGATGCCAAGCATAAGATGATGCATAATGAGGTTAGGCGTAAAGGGAAACATACCATTTCTGCTATAAGAAGGAGAAGAAATCTTAGAAGAGAAATAAGGGAAATTTTAGATGGCGAGAATGACAATAATGTGAATTTCTCAGATGAGTCTCTATTTGATTCAGATATCCAACGTAGGAAAGTCGTGATAAGTAGGGAAGTTGCTGCAACTTAGGAAGTGAGCTCTGTTTTAAGAGTGAGCTTTGATAAAAACAAGAGCCAGATGATCGAGGTCTTTAAGAAGTTGGATGAAGAGGATAGGTTGGGGAAAGGTGTTCTTTTCTGAACACTATCGGGGTTGTGGGTAACTAGCATATTTATGAAGATTATAACTTGGAATGTAAGGGGGTTAGGAGGAATAGAAAAGAGGAGGGCAGTTAGGAAGTTGATTGGTAAGTTGAATGTTAATATGGTGTTTTTACAGGAAATTAAATTACAAATGGTGAATAGTAGGACTATAAGGTGCATGGGGGGAAACAATGTTTGAGGGAGTTGAAGTTATGGGGTCAGTGGGATCTGCAGGTGGTTTAATAACTATATGGAGGGAGGATTTCTTTGCAATGGATACAAAAGTGCTATCACAGAGATTTATAATGATAGTGGGAGTAGTCAAACAATTGAGAATGAGGTGTGGGTTCGTGAACATCTATGCCTCCAATGATGATGCAGACAGGAAGGTGTTTTAGGAGGAATTGGAGGTGGCCATGAATAGATTTGATTGCCTATGGTGCTTGGGTGGCGATTTCAACGTGGTGAGACATGAGGATGAAAAGATTGGGAAGAGTTTCAATCAGTCGGCAATGGATGAGTTTTCGTCATTTATTGATAGTGTAGGTCTAATGGAGATCAATTTAGAAGGTGGGAAGTTTACCTGGAGCAGTAATAGGGAGGAACCTACTTTTTGCAGGTTTGATAGGTTCCTGCTTGCTCCTGATTTCATTTTGAAAATTCCATATCTGTATTAAAGATTCCTTCCGAGATCCTTATCCGATCAGAGCCCGATTGTTTTAGGAGTTAGTGAATCTGATTGGGGCCCTAAGCCATTTAAATTCTTTAACCATTGGATTGATAATGGCAGCTTTTAGATGACGATGAAGAATGCCTAGGCTTCGATCAATGCTGAGAAGTCAAATTCCATTGGGATTTGGCAAAAATTGAGGATGATTAAGGTTGAAGTGAAACAATGGTGTAGAAAAGAGTCTATGAATGATTGCTATGATATTCGCATTCTTGAGGAGGAGATTGAAAAATTGTAGAAGGAGATGCAGAGTGGAAGCAAAGGTTATGACATAAGAAAGGATATATTGGGTATAAAATCTATGTTATGGGATAAGTATAGAGCTGAGGAAAGATCATGGCATCAAAAATCTAGGAAAAAGTGGCTGCAAGAGGGTGATAGAAATACAAATTTTTTCCATGTTGTAGCATCCATAAGGAGAAAATCAAATCTGATTGATAAACTTTATCTTAAAGGGGTTGAAATCTAAGACCCAGGTGAAGTTAAAGAAGCAATTGTTTCCCACTTCGAAGGACATTTCAAAAAATAGAGCATGGCTGAAGTTAAGGAGTGGGATTGCCGATTTAAAATTCTAAATGACCACAACATATCTCAACTAAAATAACAGTTTTCAGAGGAGGAGGTTTGGGATGTGTTAAAAAATTACGATGGGAACAAGGCGCCAGGTTCGGATGGGTTTAATCTAAATTTTATTAAAGATCAGTGGAGGTATATCAAAGATGATGTGATGATGATGCTGTCAGAGTTTTCTACCTTTGGATCTTTTGACAGGAGGATTAATTGTTCTTTTTTGAAGCTGATTCCTAAGCGTGATAATTCGACGAGAGTAAATGACTATAGGCCTATTAGTCTTGTAAGAAGTATTTACAAAATTTTGGCTAAAGTCCTGACAACAAGACTAAGGTCTGTTCTGGGGGACATTGTGGGGAGTAATTAGTTTGCCTTTGTGAAAGGCAAACAACTGATGGATTGTTCGTTGATTCCCAACGAAGTTATCGACGGTAGGAAAAAATCGAGGTTGGGGGGCTTGGTGTTTAAAGTGGATTTCGAAAAAGTTTACGACAGTGTGGATTGGATGTTTTCGAACTTTGTTATGATGAAAATGAGATTCGATGAAAAATGGAGGAAATGGATATAGGCTTGCATCTCTATAGCTAATCTTTCTATCCTAATTAATGGGGTTCCTTCTAGGCAATTTTCTATGGGTAGAGGACTGCGACAGGGGTGTCCACTCTCTCCACTACTGTTTAACTTAGTGGCTGAAGGTTTAAGCCTGTTGATTTACGATGCCAATTCACTGGGACTGTTTAAAGGTTTCTCCTTTGGTGCTAACAGTATGCAAATGTCTCATTTACAATATGCGGATGACACAATTATTTTTTCTGAGGCAACCTTGGACCAGATTTTGAATGTTAAACGGATGCTAAGATGCTTCCAGGTGATGTCAGGGCTGAGAATTAATTTCCAAAAAAGTAACCTCCTTGGAATTGGAGTCGATTCTCAATGCTTGAAGAATTGGGCTGATGCAATTTGTTGCAATGTTGGTCAGTTTCCTACCATTTATCTGGGATTACCTTCGGGAGCAAGATCAAACAGTTTGGAGATTTGGAAACCGGTGATTGAGAAAATTGAAAAGAAACTTGCTGGGTGGAAATCTGGTATTCTGTCTATGGGTGGCAGAGTTACCTTATTAAAATCAATTATAGCAAGTTTACCTATGTTTTATACTATTTTTCAAATGCCAAGCGCAGTGATGGATCACATTAACAAGTTGCAAAGAAGATTTTTATGGGGAGGACTAGCTGATGTGAAGAAGTTGCACATGGTGGATGGTCCTCAATTTGTTCTTCAAAGAAGTATGTTGGTATCGGAATTGTGAACTTAGATTTAAAGAATAGAGCACTGATGAATAAGTGGATTTGGAGATTGGGGATGGAGCGTGATTCCTTGTGGAGGGCTGCTATCATAGGTAAATATGGGGGATGCGATAAGGATCTTCTTCCTTTTCTAAAGCTGAATCGAAGGTTCTCTGGATTGTGGGGGAACATCATGCGTCCTCTTCAAAATTATGGTTTATTCTCCTCCTTTGTATCTACAGGTATTGGATACGCCTTTAGGGATAGGGTTAATATATCTTTTTAGTTGGACCAATGGATTGAAGAAGTAATTCTCAAAGAGAAATTTCCCAGGATTTATGCACTTGCAAAAAATAAAAAAGGGAGAGTTAAAGAGTTTGGAAATTGGAACAATGGTGTTTGGGTGTGGAATGTGGTGTGTTGAGAAGAAGATTGTTTAGGTGGGAATTACAGTAATGGAATGAGTTTTCGACAACTATTAAGGATTTTAATGTTTCCTATAGCTTAAGGGATGAGTTGATTTGGAAGGGATTTACAACGAGGGAATACTCTGCCAAATCATTTTGTGAAGCGGTGTGTAGTTCCCAGTACCCGAGATGCCAACATTGGAAGATGGTTTGGGCTGGACTTGCTCCTCCTAAAGTAGAGGTATTTGTGTCGCAATTGTTAAAAGGAAAGGTAGCTGTTAGAGAACAATTGGTGAAAAGAGGGATGATTCAATGGAGTGGGGCAGGGTGTGTTTTGTGTAAAAAAGAAGTCGAACATGTGATATCAACTGGAGGGTGTGGGCATTCTGTTGTGCATGGTGGGGTGTACAATGGGTCATGCATAAAGATGCTCTTAAAGTCTTTCTCATGTGGCAGGAATGATTGCCTGTTAAGCAGTGCAATAAAATTTGGAGAATGGCCTTCTTCGCTATAACTTGGTCCTTATGGCTGCATAGGAATGATATTGTTTTTAAAGGGAAAGTGTTAGATTTAAATCAGATGCTTAATACTATAAAAATTCGGATTGAAATGTGGGTTAAAGCGAGGTGGCCTGAAGCTCACGCTTCGGTGTTGGATATTTGTCTGTTTCCAAGCAATGTGAACATAGGGAAGGGGAAAGCTAAGAAAGATAGGGGTTTGGTGCCTCGATGGGTCAAACCTCCTAATATGTGGCTAAAGTTCAATGTAGATGGGTCTTCTTTTGGTAAACCTGGGCCTACTGGGATAGGAAGGGTGTTACGGGATGAGAAGGAATGCACAAGAATCACGTTTTCCAAAGATATTGGGATAGTTGACTCTAACTTGGCTGAATTGTTGGCGATTAGGGAAGCCTTTTTGGTCTTCTTAGCATCAAAATGGAGTAAGACACATGGGTTAATAATAAAAAGTGATTATATGAATGCTATTAAATGGGTAAAAGAACAGCAGATGGTGCCTTGGAGAATGAGGAGATATGTTTGTCAGATTGAAATTTTTAAGTGACAACTCCAGGCTTGGCAGATTGGTCATATTCCATGCGAGATTAATGAAATTGTTGATGGGTTAACAAAGAAAGGCGTGGGAAGTAACTATGATCAGGTTCTGTATTTTGGGTAAGAGATTCTGTTGCGAGGTGCTTGATGTAACATCCCAAATCCACAGTATAACATAATATTAACTTATAAATCACATTTACTTACCGGTTGGGCTGTCTGTGATGCTTAACAACTCCTAACACTTTAATAAAAATTAATACTTTTATTCCTTGTACTAATATAGAAATATAAATTGATACATTATTTCCTTAAGATGTATATACATTCCCTTTTATTTAATGTAGTATCGTACAATTTCACTAAATATATAAAAGAAAATATTGTACCTTCGATATCGAATATCTGCTAACTCTAGCAGTCGATAATCTCTGGAAGGTAATTCTCTTAATCCAAGATCAACAATCTGTGGAGTGGAAAATAAGGGGTGAGCTACAACGTGCTCAGTAAGGAAGATGTATGCTGCTTTATAAAAACCAAAACTATATCCCCCCCTCCCAAACCGTTTATTTTCCTCAACAATAAACCCAATACGGAAAACAATGGATATAATAATCATTCTTTGATATTCAAATTATTGGCTAAACAGTTTACAATATAATGTAATAACCAGTGAATAGGATTCAATAAATCCTCTCAATAAACAGAAATAAATAAGTTGAAACTAGGCATCACCCTATGAATAAATCATGCTCTCATCGTTCCTTCCCTCAGGAACGGAATAATCATCCCCACAGGGATACAATAGATCTATGGCCATAATCTATAGGTGGTCCTTGGGTCCACTTGCCAGACCTCGAGACCTCTGATGACTTGGCGGGTCCATCAGACTCGTAAATAATAATGCATGAAACTAGGGGCCTAAAGTCTCAAAATCAATTTACATCTCATAAAGAACCTTTAAGGAATTATTATTTCACCCATATTATCATTTTCTCAAAATGATTTGTTTACCAAAAAGGTTTTATATTTTCTGTTTATAACAATAATAAAACCAGCCCAAAATCTCATCATTTTTCGTGTGAGAAAATACAAAGTAAATCAGCTCGCCCACAGTAGCTCGCCCATGGGCAGCTCACCCATTGCGCTGAACTAGTGTTCGCCCGCCAACATTAGTATTTAAAAACAAGTTCAATTTGCTCGCCCATAGTGGCTCGCCCATGGTCAGTTCGCCCATTCTGGCATTGCCAATGGTCAACTCGCCCAATGCGGCACTTCCATGGTCAACTCGCCCAATGGGGCCCTTCCATGGTCAGCTTGCCATTATGGCATGTGAATGGCCAGTTCGCCCGTTATCACAAAAAGGGTCGCCTATCTTTGGCTCGCCTGAATTTTTTTATTAAAACATGGGTCGCCTATAATTTGGCTCGCCCACAACATCATGAATTGGTCGGCTTTGTAGCTTGCCCGAGTTTATTAAAACATAGTTCGCCCGCCCAAGACATCATAAAAGGGGTTGCCTATAGTTGGCTTGCCCGCCTTTTATCAGTTCGCCTAAAAACAACATAGGGGTCGGCCATCTTTGTAGCTCGCCCAAATCAAAATAATTTATCAAACAAATACATTTCATAAACCAAAACAATTTCTCAATATTTTCATAATCCTTTACTCCACAGGACATGCATTTTACTTCACATACTACTCCCTTACTTGGACTTACGTGTCCTTGCTTCCCGATCGCCTTTACCAAGTCCTTAATTCCCGACTGCAAAATAATTTATTAAAACCATTAATATTTTCTTTTCGAATATTTCCTAAAACTATTACTATTTTCCCTTCAAATATTTGCGACACTTAGGCGAGATTTGAGATCAATCTACAGCTCGCCATTCGCCCAACTGAGCTCGCTAGTCGTTAATGGGCTTACACGTGGAAGCTCGCCCAACCTTACTCGCCATTCCAGTATTGGCTTATTCATGGGAGTTCGCCCAACATTCGACTCACCATGCCTATGCATGTGAGTTCGCCATACAGGGCTCTTTATTTAAAGGTGGGTTCACCAATGAATTAAACTAGCGTTGGGCGACCTTGTCCACTTGGACAAGTACTTTCAACTTGGCGAGTCTTTTATTTCCTACTCGCCTCATTGGCGATCACTAACATTCCACATGGGCGATCACAATAGTCACCATTCTCGCCCTTTTGGCGATCATCAATTCCATACTTTTTGGGCGATCATAGCCCTCGTCCATTCGGGCGATCAGTCTGATTATCCAAAATATTGGCGAAAATGTATATCGCCGACTCATGCATACCATTAAACTCGCCTCATCTTTTGGGTGAGTATCCCAAATTTCTTTGCTCGCCTATTTGGCAAGCAGTTGGATAATCCTATTTGCCCATTGTGTTTCTTATATATTTTAACAAGATTTAGCTAAAACAAGGCTATATCTATGTTTATTACGTTGTAAAACATAGACATCTACCATTGAATATCAAGAGAACCATAGAAATATGGAAGCTCACCTTAACCGAATTGCACTTCCAGAAACAGAGTGCTTTCTGCTTCACTTAGCTTTACTTTGCTTATTCCTTAGCTTTTCAACGATGGAGAAAAGGTTTAGCTAACTAAAGGATGAAGTTTCATGACTCATGTATGAGAGAAATGGAAAAAACGAGATGTGAGTTTGCATTAACACGGGATAGGTGAGAAGGTTTTCAAAGAAGATGCAGTTTCCTTCAGTCAGTTTTTCCTCATGTATTCTTCTTATATAGCCATTCAAATCCACTCAGAACCTACCACCTGTTCTTATCCCATTTTCTTTCATCATTTCACGTCTTTCATGCATTAAAAACTAAAGAAAATGGTGACAAAAGGAACGATGGTGAAGCTTCCTGCTGCAGTCCGTTTTTTTTTACTAAATTTTCTCTTCTCTTCTCCTTCCTCTCCACGCCATTTCCAGCCACTATCATTGACTTTTTATCTCATCTTTTCCTTGTCATTAATTACCTAAACCGAATTGTAAAGAGAAGCAAAGTGGCGTGAAGTCCACTTATAGCCTCTTTTATTGACTTTTCTTCCTACTTAAATTTCAAAGCTTCCTCTAATAAGCTTCTAGGAATCATGTTATATTTAATTTCCATTCTTATAATTTTTTAGATATTCATTCTACTTCACATACACCATATAGAATTTAAATCCAATAAAAATGGGAAGTGGAAATCCACATTCGATATTTATTTTCACTATCAATCCTTTACAAATATGGTGTACAGTGTAAAATAATCGGGTCTTACATTTCTCCCCACCTTAAGAAATTTGGTCCTCGAAATTTCACTTGGACCTATCACTGAAAAAGCTCTGGATACTTCTCAGGCATAAGGCTCTCTAACTCCCAAGTGGCCTCCTCCTCGTTATGATACTGCCAGAGCACTTTAACTAAAGGAATTGTCTTAGATCGCAATACTTTATCCTTCCTATCTAGAATTCGTACCAATTTTTAAACGTAACTCATGTCCTCTTTGATCTCCAGTGGCTTATGTCGAATCACATGAGAAGGATCTGGATGGTACTTTCTCAACATCGAGACATGAAATACGCTATGCACTCCTGACAACTCTGGTGGTAGTGCTAACCGATATACCATATCTCCCACACGATCTAAGATCTCATAAGGCCTAATGTATCGAGGGCTCAACTTTCCTCTCTTCCCGAATCTCATTATACCTTTGGATGGTGAGACCTTTAAGAATACATAATCACCCGCTACAAACGCTAATGGTCGGCGTCTGGTATCTGCATAACTTTTCTGCCGACTTTGAGCCGTTTTGAGCCTTTCACAAATCATCCGTACATCACGAGAAGCCTGCTCGACCAAATCGGGAGCTAACAGTTTACGGTACCTCACTTCTTCCCATGCTATTGGGGATCTGCATCGTCTGCCATACAAGGCCTCATAAGGTGCCATGCCAATGCTCATATGAAAGCTATTATTATAAGCAAATTTTGCCAGGGGTAAGTGATCGTCCCATAAGCCCCTAAAATTCAGTGCACACGCTCTCAACATATCCTCGAGCGTCTGTATCGTACGCTCGGACTGTCCATCAGTTTGTGTATGAAAAGCGGTGCTAAAATTCAGTTGGGATCCCATAGCCTCCTGAAATCTCTTCCAGAAATGAGAGGTGAAGCGGGAGTCCCTATCAGAGGTCATACTCCCTGGGACACCATGTAACCTCACTATCTCCTTAACATACGAATCGGCCAAGGCACTAACTGAATCTGTAGATCTCATGGCCAAGAAATGAGCAGACTTAGTCAATCTATCTACTATCACCCAAATAGCATCATACCCCTTCCGGGTCCGTAGTAATCCCATAATAAAATCCATAGTAACATGCTCCCATTTCCACATAGGAATCAATAATGGTCGAAGCATACCTGCCGGCTTCTGATGTTCAATCTTAATCTGCTGGCATGTTAGACATCTAGGAACAAAATCAGCGATGTCCTTTTTCATCTTAGGCCACAAATACACTCTCCGGAGATTTTGGTACATCTTAGTACTACCCAGATGTAACGTGTATCTAGAGGTATGAGCCTCTGATAAAATCAAATCTCTAATTTATTGATAACCGGGAACACATATCCGACCTCTAAACCTCAGTATCCCATCGGTGCCAATCTCAAAATCTGACATAACTCCCATCTGAATCTGACTGGCTATCCCAATGCAATAATCATCACCCCTCTGAGCTTCTCTAATCCGATCCATCAAATTTGACTATATACGAAAACTAGCCGTAAATCCATACCGGTCAGAGGATATAACTGTCAAGCTGAAACTAGAGAACTGCTCTATCAAATCATGCTCCCTGATCATCATGTAAGATACCATGCCAACATGCTTACGGCTCAGTGCGTCTGCTACTACATTAGCTTTACTTGGGTGATACAAAATCTCACAATCATAGTCCTTTAACAGTTCCATCCACCATCGTTGCCGCAAGTTCAATCCTCGCTATAAGAATATATACTTCAGACTCTTATGGTCTGTATATATCTGAAATTTCTCCCCGTACAAGTAATGCCGCCATATCTTCAGTGCAAACACTACTGCGGCTAGCTCCAAATCATGTGTCGGGTAATTCCTCTCATGATCCTTCAACTGTCGAGAACCATAGGCTATAACCCGACCATGCTGCATGAGCACACACCCTAAACCTTGAGCGGATGCATCGGTATACACTATAAATCCACCTGATCCGCTAGGAAGGGCTAATACGGGGGCACTAGTCAATCTCCTCTTAAGCTCAAGAAAACTGCGCTCACATGCGTCATTCCACTCAAACTTCATATCCTTACGTGTGAGTCGTGTCAATGGAGCAACAAGTCTAGAAAATCCCTCCACAAACCTGCGATAATATCTAGCAAGACCCAAGAAACTACGTATCTCAGTAACCGTGTTAGGCCTTTTCCACTGAACAATGGCCTCTACCTTGGACGGATCAACTGACACCCTGTCCTTCGACACTATGTGTCTCAAAAAGAGTATATGGTCAAGCCAGAAATCACACTTACTGAATTTTGCATACAACCTCCGCTCTTTGAGGGTCTGTAATACTATACACAAATGCTGCTCATGCTCCTTTGGAGTCTTAGAATAAATCAGGATGTCATCTATAAATACTATGACAAACTTATCCAAAAAAAAATGAAACACCTCATTCATCAAACTCATAAAAGCTGCAGGGGCATTTGTTAACCCAAAAGGCATCACTAGAAACTCATAGTGACCATAGCGAGTCCGAAATGCTGTCTTAAGTACATCCGACTCTTTAATTTTCAACTGGTGATAGCCTGATCGGAGGTCCATCTTGGAAAATACCGGTGCACCCATGAGCTGATCAAATAGATCATCAATCCTGGGGAATGGATACTTATTCTTAATGGTAGCCCAATTCAACATCCGATAATCTATACACAACCTAAGACTACCATCCTTCTTCCGAACAAATAATACTGGAGCTCCCTATAGTGACACACTAGGACATATAAATCCCTTATCTAATAACTCTTGGAGCTACTTCTTGAGCTCATCTAACTCTGTCAATGCCATCTAATATGGGGGTCTAGAAATTGGCTCCATACCGGGTGCCAACTCGATCATAAACTCTGTCTCTCGATTCGATGGTAACCCTGGTAAATCCTCTGAAAATAAATCCGAGAAGTCATTAACCACAGGAATCTCTTGAATTTCTGGATGTTTCCTCTCTACATCCTCCACACTAGCAATATATCCTTCATAAACATTCATACACAACCATAATTTCAGTACCGGGTGCCAACTCGATCATAAACTCTGTCTCTCGATTCGATGGTAACCCTGGTAAATCCTCTGAAAATAAATCCGAGAAGTCATTAACCACAGGAATCTCTTGGATTTCTGGATGTTTCCTCTCTACATCCTCCACACTAGCAATATATCCTTCATAAACATTCATACACAACCATAATTTCAGTACACATGTCATCTCACAAACATATATTCACATACTTTTTATTTATTTACAATAACTTTACAATATACTTTTCAGGATGAGAGAAGGTAATAAACTTAGTATTACAATCCAAACTAACATGGTTCGCAGCTAACCAATCCATAATCCAAAATGATGTCAAAATCATATATATTCAACAAAATTAGGTTAGCTGTCATAACCTTCTCTCCTATAGTTAATTTACAATTCCTATATACAATCTCTGTCCTCTGGAAATCTTTAAAAGGGGTATTCACTTGCAATGTATACCCTAATAACTTCGGCTCTACTGGGGTCCTATTAGCACATGTAGGCGATAAGAACAAATGGGTACAACCTAGATCAAATAAGGTAACTACGGGGATATCAAAGAGATAAACCTTACCTTTAATCACATCAATAGAGGCATCAGCAGTCTCCTGATCCATCGCATACACCCGACCCTGAGTCATAACCTTCTTAGCCTTCTCTACGGCTGTTGCCCGCCTAGGCTGTGATGGTGTCGCTTTCTTCGGCTCACTCGGAGCTGCCGGTGCCGCTACTTGAGGTAATGCAGGAGGAATAGTAGAAGCAGCTGACTCTCTGAGCATCTGGCAATTCCTAATAAAGTGCCCTATCTATCCATAATTAAAACATGCCTTGAACATCAGAGGACAAGGGCGTGACCCATGTGACCTTCCACAATGTCTACATAAAGGCGCAACACTTCTCTGAGTAGTGGTGGGGCCACTGGCAGGAGTAGAGACTGCTGGTCTATTAAATCTGCCCTCTGAAATCTGTATGCCCATAGGTCTAGTCCTCTTAGGCTTCTCTCTACGTGATCTGTCCTTCATAAACCTCTTAGCCTTTCCCTTTGCTTTACCTTTACTTTTACTACTGAAATCGAGCTGGAACTGCTCATAATCCCTCTCACATAGTTGAGCCCGTCGAACTATCTCGTCATAAGTCTGTATATCAAATGGGGCTAGCTTCATTCTGATAGATGGCCTCAAACCAGCCCTAAACCTCGCAATCTTATATCTGGTATTCGCACTAGTCTGTGGATCAAAACAGCTCAATGTAGTAAATTTGGCCTCATACTCGTCCACTGACGTGCTGCTCTGAACTAAATCTATGAATTCCTCTATAATTTTTCCTAAGCAGTGTCAGGAATATATTGCTTCCGAAAAGCATCCACAAAAATATCCTAGGACAGATCCTGATGCTGAGCAAATAATACGGTCTGAGTGGCCTTTCACCAATGTCTCGTATCATCTGCCAACTGAAACACTACTAGGCCTACCTTCTCCGTATATGAATATCTCATAATCTTAAGTAATCTCTCAACCTCAATAATCCACTGTTCTGCTGCCAATGGATCCTTAGATCCCTTAAATTTCGGCGGATCTAACTTTTTAAATGATTTCACCAGTGCCACATCACAATAGGATTCCGCATCTCGAGGCGGCTGAGTCAATGGTTGTGGTGGAAGTACTTGTGACTGAGGTGCCGGTGGTGGAATAGGCTGAGGTTCTAGTATATCTGGTGCCGGCTGTGGTGGTGCTAGCGCCTCTACTGGAGCTGCGGGAGCTGCGACTCTCTCCCTCTCCGCCCTATTCGCGACTCTATCCGCCTGATACATAGCCATGAAATCGGTTACTAACCTCTCTACTCAGCTCACATGAGTATCAATGCCCTCTGGCTGTATAGGACTTACAGGTCTTGGGGTAGGTTCCGGTGTCTGCGGCTCCGGAATCTGTGCTGCCCTACCTCGGCCTATATCTGTAACTGAGCGTGTCAACCTCCTTCTTCCACTCATATTTGTACCACAGAGATCATTTGTCACTTATCATTAGTATATCTATTATATATTCAGATCATACAGTACTACAGAGAATGTTTACTATTTACTTTTAGTTTTAAGTATCACTAGACATCCGACCAACCCTGCTCTGATACAATTAAATCTGAAACATCCCAAATTCACAGTATAAAATAATATTAACTTATAAATCACACTTACTTACTGGTTGGGCTGTTTGTGATGCTTAACAACTCCTAACACTTTAATAAGAATTAGTACTTTTATTCCTCGTACTAATATAGAAATATAAATTGTTACATTATTTCCTTAAGATGTATGTACATTCCCTTTTATTTAATGCAGTACCGTACAATTTCACTGAATATATAAAAGAAAATATTGTACCTTTGATATCGAATATCTGCTGATTCTAGCAGTCGATAATCTCTGGAAAGTAATTCTCTTAATCCAAGATCAACAATCTATTGAGTGGAAAATAAGGGGTGAGCGACAACGTGCTCAGTAAAGAAGATGTATGCTGCTTTATAAAAACCAAAACTATATCCCCCCAAACCGTTTATTTTTCTCAACAATAAACCCAATAGGGAAAACAATGGATATAGTAATCATTCTTTGATATTCAAATTATGGGCTAAACAGTTTACAATATAATGTAATAACCAGTAAATATGATTCAATAAATCTTCTCAATAAATAGAAATCAGTAAGTTGAGATTAGGCATCACCCTTTAAACAAATCATGCCATCATCGTTCCCTCCCCCCTTCCAGGAACATAGTAATCATCCCCACAGGGATACAGTAGATCTATGGCTATAATCTATAGGTGGTCCTCAGGTCCACTTGCCAGGTGACCTCGAGACCTCTGATGACTTGGCGGGTCCATCAGACTCATAAATAGTAATGCATGAAACTAGGGGCCTAAAGTCTCAAAATCAATTTATATCTCATAAAGAACCTTTAAGGAATTATTATTTCACCCATATTATCATTTTCTCAAAATGATTTGTTTTTCAAAAAGGTTTTATATTTTCTGTTTATAACAATAATAAAACCAGCCCAAAATCTCACCATTTTTCGTGTGAGAAAATACAAATTAAATCAACTCACCCATGGTCAGCTCACCCACAGTGGCTCGCCCATGGTCAGCTCGCCCATTGTGGTGAACTATTGTTCGCCCGCCAACATTATTATTTAAAAACAAGTTCAGTTTGCTCGCCCATAACGTCTCACCCATGGTCAATTCGCCCATTCTGGCATTGCCCATGGTCAACTCACCCAATGCGGCACTTCCATGGTCAACTCGCCCAATGGGGCCCTTCTATGGTCAGCTCGCCATTATAGCATGTGAATGGCCAGTTTGCCCGTTATGGCGCTTCCAAGGCCAGTTCGCCCGTTATCACAAAAAGGGTCGCCTATCTTTGGCTCGCCCAGATTTTTTTATTAAAACATAGGTCGCCTATAATTTGGCTCGCCCACAACATCATAAATGGGTCAGCTTTGTAGCTCGCCCGAGTTTATTAAAACATAGTTTGCCCGCCCAAGACATCATAAAAGGGGTTGCCTATAGTTGGCTCACCCGCCCTTTATCTGTTCGCCCAAAAACAACATAGGGCTCGGCCATCTTTGTAGCTCGCCCAAATCAAAATAATTTATCAAACAAATCCATGTCATAAACCAAAAAAATTTCTCAATATTTTCATAATCCTTTACTCCACAAGACATGCATTTTACTTCACATACTACTCCCTTACCTGGTCTTACGTGTCCTTGCTTCCTGATCGTATTCCCGATCGCCTTTACCAAGTCCTTAATTCCCGGCTGCAAAATAATTTATTAAAACCATTAATATTTTCTTTTCGAATATTTCCTAAAACTATTACTATTTTCCTTTCAAATATTTGCGACACTTAGGCGAGATTTGAGACCAATCTATAGCTCGCCATTCGTCCAACTGAGCTCACCAGTCGTTAATGGGCTTACACGTGGAAGCTCGCCCAACCTTACTCGCCATTCCAATATTGGCTTATTCATGGGAGTTCGCCCAACATTCGACTCGCCATACCTATGCATGTGAGTTCGCCATACAGGGCTCTTTATTCAAAGGTAGGTTTGCCAATGAATTAAACTAGCATTGGGCGACCTCGTCCACTTGGACAAGTACTTTCAACTTGGCGAGTCCTTTATTTCCTACTCGCCTCATTGGTGATCACTAACATTCCACATGGGTGATCACAATTGTCGCCATTCTCGCCCTTTTGGCGATCATCAATTCAACACATTTTGGGCGATCATAGCCCTCGTCCATTCAGGCGATCAGTTTGATTATCCAAAATATTGGCGAACATGTATATCGCCGACTCATGCATACCATTGAACTCGCCTCATCCTTTGGGAGAGTACCCCAAATTTCTTTGCTCGCCTATTTGGCAAGCAGTTGGATAATCCCGTTCGCACATCGTGTTTCTTATATATTCTAACAAGATTTAGCTAAAACAAGGCTATATCTATGTTTATTACGTTGTAAAACATAGACATCTACCATTGAATATCAAGAGAACCATAGAAATATGGAAGCTCACCTTAACCGAATTGCACTTCCAGAAACAGAGTGCTTTCTGCTTCACTTAGCTTTACTTTGCTTATTCCTTAGCTCTTCAACGATGGAGAAAAGGTTTAGCTAACTAAAGAATGAAGTTTCATGGCTCATGTATGAGAGGAATGGAAGAAACGAGATGTGAGTTTGCATTAACACAGGATAGGCGAGAAGGTTTTCAAAGAAGATGCAGTTTCCTTCAGTCAGTTTTTCCTCATGTATTCTTCTTATATAGCCATTCAAATCCACTCAGAACCTACCACCTATTCTTATCCCGTTTTCTTTTATCATTTCACGTCTTTCATGCATTAAAAACCAAAGAAAATGGTGACAAAAGGAACGGTGGTGAAGCTTCCTGCTGCAGTCCGTTTTTTTTTTTACTAAATTTTCTCTTCTCTTCTCTTCTCCTTCCTCTCCACACCATTTCCAGCCACTATCATTGACTTTTTATCTCATCTTTTCCTTGTCATTAATTACCTAAACCGAATTGTAAAGAGAAGCAAAGTGGCATGAAGTCCACTTATAGCCTCTTTTATTGACTTTTCTTCCTACTTAAATTTCAAAGCTTCCTCCTATAAGCTTCTAGGAATCATGTTATATTTAATTTTCATTCTTATAATTTTTTAGATATTCATTCTACTTCACATACACCATATAGAATTTAAATCCAATAAAATTGGGAAGCGAAAATCCACATTCGATATTTATTTTCACTATCAATCCTTTACAAATATGGTGTACAGTGTAAAATAATCGGGTCTCACACTTGATCCTTTTGGGACCCTATGTTTCTGGTATTCTGTTTGGCTTTCTCCTCGGTTTTGGGTTG
This sequence comes from Heritiera fomes, assembly GCA_032173925.1. NCBI lineage: Eukaryota > Viridiplantae > Streptophyta > Magnoliopsida > Malvales > Malvaceae > Heritiera > Heritiera fomes. Next base: position 31,235,645 of record JAPDPM010000009.1, on the reverse strand, counting down.
TGCTTGGTTTTTTGCCTTGATGTGCCTTGGATGATGACTATGGATGGGCTAAAAAGCTTTGAGCGTTGATGATTTTCTGTGGTTGTGATGTTGCCTATGAAGTGTGTAACATCCCAAATACACAATATATCATAATATTTAATCCATATTTCACATTTACTTATCGGTAGGGCTGTTTGTTATGCTTAACAACTCTCTACACTTTAATAAGAATTAGTGCTCTTATTCCTCGTTCTAATATGGAAATATGAATTATTAAATTGATTCCTTAAGATGTATATAAACATTCCCTTCTATTAAAAGTAGTACTGTACAATTTTACTGAATATATAAAAGAAATACAACATACCTTCGATATCAAATCTCTGGAAGGTAATTCTCTTAGTCCTAACTCAACAAATCTGTGGAGTAGAAAATAAGGAGTGAGCTACAACGTGCTCAGTAAAGAAGGTGCATGATGCTTTATAAAGATAAATACTATATCCCCAAAACAACATAATTATCCTAATGATCAAACCCATTAGGAAAACAATGAATGTATTTAACATTAAACAGGATTCAATAGATCCTTTTAGTAAACAGAAATCATATAATTGAGACTAGGCAACAATTTAATCATGCAAGGAACACAAGTAGTCCGCTTTTGGGGTGCACCCGTAGGCCATCGCCCCTCACGGCTATCTCAACTAGATCAATGGCCATAATATATAGGTGGTCCTCGGGTCCACTTGCCAAGTGACCTCGAGACCGCTGAAGACTTGGCGGGTCCATTAACCTTGTGACGCCCTGGAGTGCACTCGTTGGTCTATTGACCCGAGCCATCGCCCCAGGTGGGTCACGCAATTTATATGAATTGAAATGCATGAACTTAGGGCCTAACATGTCAAAATCAAGTTATATCTCATGAAAACCCTTATGAAATTATCTCAATCCATAATTATCATTTTCTCAAAATGATTTGATTTCCAAAATGGTTTAGGCTTTTTGTTTACAAAACACCTTGAAAACAGCTGAAATCTCAACATTTAAAATCTGGTCGCCCATAGTCATCTCGCCCATGGCAACTCGCCCATAGTGGTGAACTAATGTTCGCCCGCCCACTTTTACTTTTAAAAACAAGTAAAATTGGCTCACCCACAGTGGCTCGCCCATAACCATTTCGCCCTCTCTGGCATTGCCATGGTCAGTTCGCCCAAATGCGACACTTCCCTGGTCACACGCCCATTGAGGTCAACTCACCTATTACATTAAACATATTTTATATTTTCAAAAATATAAAAATTAGTCCATTTTTCGTATGAGAAAATGAACCTTAAACTTGTTCGCCATGCTTAGCTCGCCCATCACGGCTCGCTCATGGTTAACTCGACAAGGCGGCGAACTAGTATTCGCCCGCCACTTAGCTTTTCAAAACAAAGCAACCTGGCTCGCCCATAGGGACTCGCCCAAAAGAATATAAAGGGGTTCGCCCAACTTGGCTCACCCGTCTTTTATTTAAAACAGGGGTCGTTGGCCCCAAACAACATTAAAAAGGGTTTGCCTTACTTTGGCTTGCCCGGATTTCTCTTTAAAACAAGGACACTAGCCCAAGATCTCATAAAAAGGGTTTGGCTCACTCGCCCTAACCAGTTCACCCAACAAATAACACAGGGTCGGCTATCTTTGTAGCTCGCCCAAGTCAGATAGATTATCAAACCAATGCATGTCAAAAATCAAACTAATTTCTCAATAATTTTCATACAATTTTAACTCCACAGGACATGCATTCACTTCACATACTAAGCCTTGCTTCCTGCTTGCCAATAACAATTCCCAATTCCCAATTGTAAATAATTTATAAATTCTATTAATATTTCCTTTTCCAATATTTTCAACATTTTGGCGAGACTTAATAATCTACTAGCTCGCCCAAAATAGTTCGTCATACATTAATTGGCTTACACGGGTGAGCTTGCCCCAAGCTTATTCGTGGGAGCTCGCTCATAGTTCAACTCGCCATATTATATTGGCTTAAATATGGAAGTTCGCGCAACTTTCCTGCCATTCATATTAGCTCATTCGTTGGAGCTCGTCCAACATGGGAGCTCGCCCCAAATCCTACTCACCTTCTATCTTTGTGAGTTCACCATTCTCGTCTTTTCTGGCGATCATTGGTCCTCGCCTATCCAACTATATTCCTGATTATCCATAGAATGTTGACGAATATTGTATCGTCGATTCATGCATTCCATTGAACTCACTTCATCATTTGGGTGAGTACTCAAATTCTTTGCTCATTCTCAATTATTTTCCAGACTATGTTTTGTTCCAGTTTCTTATATATTCCAACAATATTTAACTAAACCAGGCTATATCTATGTTTATTACGTTGTAAAACATAGAAATCTAGTATTGAATATCAAGAGAACCATAGAAATTATGGAACTCACCTTAACCTAGTTGCTCTTCCAAAACAGAGTGTTTTCTTGCCTCACTTAGCTTTACTTTTCTTATTCCTCAGCTCTTCACACACTGGATAAATGTTTAGCTAACTAAGGATGAAGTTTTCATGGCTCATGTACGTGAGGAATGGAAGAACCAAGACTTTGAGTTTGCAGTACATATGTTGGACGAGAAGCATCAGAGGGTTTTTCTTGAAGAAGAATGTTGCATAAGTCTATTTTCCCATGAATTCCTTCTTATATAACCACTCAAATCCTCTCAAAATCTACCACATGTTCTTATCCCATTTTCTTTCATCATTTCATGCATTAAAAACCAAAGAAAACTGCAGCAAAAAGAACGGTGGTGAAGTCCTTACTGACATCCGTTTTTGACTAACTTTTCTTTGCCATTTATTGCCTAGCCCAATTGTCAGGAGAAGCAAAGTGGAGAGAAGTCCACTATAGCCCCTTTCCTTAACTTTTCTCTTTTCTTTTCTTCTCTTCTCCACGCCACATCCATTCAATGACAATTGGTTTTCATCTCATTTTTTCATCACTTCATTTAATGCTTTCACACTTCAATAAATAGGGTTTCTTTTATACATGATTTTCATTTTATTTCTTTTGCATTCTTTGCAACTGAATGCTTTCTATACATCTCTTAAATACTCAATCCTAATTCAGATACACCATATTGTAAATCATAACTTAAAATGAAAAGTGGAAATTCACATTTAATGATTCTTTATTTTCACTGAAAGAATTTATTTCCACTATCAATCATGTACAAATATGGTTTATAGTATAATAAAATTTGGGTCTTACAAAGTGTTTGATAGTTTTTGTAACAGCCCGTTACCACATTTTTCACGTATTTCCATACAACTTTACCGGTTGTGCTGTCTGCGATGCCAATAACATTCTACAATGATAGTGACAAATAATAATATTTACTTTATCAAATATGGAATATGAAATTTCTTTTCATTATTCCTTACATCTGACATCCCCTATTGTCTTTATTTCAATAAAGTAGTACTGTATACATATGTCTGGAATGTAAAAGAGAAGAGATTGTACCTGTCACGTTTAACATAACATGCCTCAGCGCTTTAAACGTAGTTGTACCCATCTGAGAGCTAATTCTCTAACTCCGTGTCTTTTATCTGTGGAGTTAAAACAAAGGGGTGAGCGATTCATACGCTCAGTAAAAGAAACATATGCTGTTTTATAAAAATAAAACCATATTCCACAATTTATTTGTTTTCCAAAAATCACATCAAATAGGAAAACAGTGGATATAGTTACCAACACTTTCGATACACCAGTCAAATCACTGGCTAAACAGTTTACTTTAAAATGTAGTAAACAGTAAATAAGATTTCGCAAATCCTCTCAGCAAATAGAAATCAGTAAGTTGAGACTAGGCATCAAACAAATCATGCTCTCATTATTCCCCCAGGAACACAAATCATCCGCTTTTGGGGTGCACCCGTAGGCCATTGCCCCTCACGGCTATCTCAACTAGATCTATGGCCATAATCTATAGGTGGTCCTCGGGTCCACTTGCCAAGTGACCTCGAGACCGCTGATGACTTGGCGAGTCCATCAGCCCTGTGACGCCCTGAGGTGCACCCGTTGGTCCATCGACCCGAGCCACCGCCCTAGGTGGGTCATGCAACTACATGAATAACAATGCATTAACTCAGGGCCTAAAGTCTCAAAAATCACTTTTATATCTCATGAAAACCTTTAAGGGATTATCTCATCCACATTATCATTTACTCAAATGATTTAATTCCCAAAAAGGTCTAGGCTTTCTGTTTACAAAACATCTTGAAAACATTTCAAAATCTCAACGTTTAAAACCTGCTCGCCCATGGTCAACTCGCCTAATATGGCTCGCCCATGGCAACTCGCCCAGTGCGGAGAACTTGTGTTCGCCCGCCCAACTTTGCTTTTAAAATCAGAAAGCAAAACTGGCTCGCCCTCAGTGGCTCGCCCATTAATCAATTCGCCCAAAAGGGTTTATATTTTCTATTTTCGAAGATATTAAAATGGATTATTTTTCCTTAAGAAAATTCCATCGAAATCTGTTCGCCATGGTCAGCTCGCCAGTCCGACTCGCCCATGGTCAAGTCTAAAGGGGTGAACAAGTAATCGCCCGCCACCCTCTACATTTAAAACAAAACACTGGCTCGCCCATAGCTTTCTTAACAAAAGGGGTCGCTCGCCCCAAAATATTATTAAAGGATTGGATCGCTCGCCAATACCAGTTCGCCCACAAACAACGTAAAGGTCGGCTAACTTTGTAGCTCGTCCAAGTCAAAATAATTTATTTAAATAAATGCATGCCATAAACCAAAATAGTTTCTAGGTATTTCCATAATATTTTTACTCCACAGGACATGCATTTGACTTCACACACATCTCCCTTACCTGGTTTAACGAAGCCTTGCTTCCTGCTCGCCTTCTTGATCGCATTTACCGAGTCCATAATTTTCGGCTGCAAAATAATTTATAAATTCCATTAATATTTCATTTTTCAATATTTCCAACACTTTGCGAGACTTAAAATCAACTAGCTCGCTCACAAGAGTTCTTACTAGCTCGGCCAACCGAGCTCGCCATTCATCAAATGGCTTACAAGAGGGAGCTCGCCTGCCATTACTCGCCATATCTTTGTGAGCTCACCCAACATTCAACTCGCCAGGCCTACTTTAGCTTAAATGTGGGAGTTCACCCACAATTCTTCTCACCCAATATCTTATACATGTGAGTTCGTCATACGGCTTTCTACTCAGGGATGGGCTTGCCCATGAACTAGCCTTGGGCGACCTTGCCCATTTGGACAAGTACTTTCAACTTGGCGAGTTCATATTTCCTACTCGCCTCATTGGCGATTACTAACTTTAAACATAGGTGATCACCATAATCGTTATTCTCATCACTTTTACACCATTTCCATTACTTTCCTTATTCATTCTCGATTATTTTCCCATCATTCTACTACAATTTCAACCCAGTTTCATTTTATTCTTCATCTACATTCAGGAGATGAATTTATTCTATTTCTATGATCTAACAAGAGTAAATCAAAAGCAATACTAAAATCATGCTTCTCATACTTGAAATCATAGAAATATATCATTCAATCTGAAGAAATCATTAAATCTCACCTTAATCAACTGCACTTCCAGCACAGATAACTTTCTGTCTCATGTTGGCCTTACTTTGCTTATTCCTTTAGCTCATCAACTATGGAGGAAAGGTTTTGCAAGCTGGTTTACTTGTTTGGCCAACCTAAAGGTGAAGTTTAGTAAATCGGGCATGGTAGAAATGAGAGAAAATCAGAACATAAACATTACAGTTGCATAGCTCTCGTGAAGAAGATGAATTTGGCTAAATCGGTTTTCCTTAAATGCTTCTTCTTTTATAGCCATGCTAGTCCAATCAGAGCTCATCAATTGGCCTTATCTCATTTCCTTCATTTATTTCACGTCTTTCATGCATTTAATGCATGAAGAAAAACTGCAGCTCAAGATGGCGTGAAAGTCTCCCTTCCACACGCCTTTTTCTGCTTCTTTTGACTTTGTTTTATTTCTTGTCCAGTAAGGTTAATTCCTTTATTGACTTTAACATCTGCTCCATTAATTGTAACATCCCGTTACCACATTTTACACGTATTTTCATACAACTTTACCGGTTGGGCTGTCTGCGATGCCATTAACATTCAACAGTAACAGTGATAAATGATATCCATTTATCTATTAATTATGGAATATGAAAATTCCTTTTCATTATTCTTTTAATCTGACATCCCCTATTAACCTTTATTTCACTAAGGTAGTACTGTATACATATGTCTGAAATGTAAACGAGAAGAGACTGTACCTGTCACATTTAACGTGCCATGCCTCAGTGCTTTATGCATAGCTATACCCATCTGAGAGCTAATTCTCTCAACTCCGTGTACTTCTTATCTGTGGAGTTAAAACAAAGGGGTGAGCGATTTATACGCTCAGTAAAGGAAATATATGCTGCTTTAAAATAGCAAAACTATATATCGGAACACATTTATTCTTTTTTTATAATAACCCAGTAGAAAAGAACATGGATATATAGTAAACAACTCTCTTAAAACACAATTCAAATCACCGGCTAACAGTTTACTTTAAAATATAGTAAACAGAAATTGGTAAGTTGAGACTAGGCAACAAATAAATCATGCTATCATCGTTCCCCCTCCCCCTTGCGAGAACGGAATCTGCCGCTATTGGGGTGCACCCGTAGGCCATCGCCCCTCACGGCTATTTCAGATCTATGGCCATAATCTAATGGTTCTCGGGTCCACTTGCCAAGTGACCTCGAGACCGCTGATGACTTGGCGGGTCCATCAGCCCCGTGACGCCCTGAGGTGCACTCATTGGTCCATCGACCGAGCCACCGCCCCAGGTGGGTCACGCAACAGTAATGCATGAACTAGAGGCCTAACATCTCAAAATCAATTTATATCTCATGAAAACCTTTAAGGGCTTATCTCATCTACATTATCATTTACTCAAATGATTTAATTCCCGAAAAGGTTTTAGGTTTTCTGTTTACAAAACACTTTGAAAACTTTCCAAAATTCTAAACTTTTAAAACCTGCCCGCCCATCGTCAGCTCGCCCGTTATGGCTTGCCCATGGAAGATCGCCCATGGCGGAGAACCTGTGTTGGCCTGCCCACTTGCTTTTAAAATCTGAAAGCAAAACTGGCTCGCCCTCAGTGGCTCGCCCAATAATCAACTCGACAAGACGGTGAATTAGTATTCGCCCGCCACATAGCTTTTCAAAACAGAATTATGTCTCGTTGATAGCGGTTCTCCCGCCTTAAATTTAAAACAAGGGCCGCCCGCCCAAACACATTAAAAAGGTTTCGCCCAACTATGGCTTACCCGGATTTCCCATTAAAACAAGGGCACTCGCCCAGTTCTCATAAAAGAGAGCTCGCCACTTGGCTCGCCCCATAGCTTTCCTATAAAACGGTTCGCCCGCCCTTAAAACTAGAAACGAGTGTATAAAATTATAAAGGGCTTGGCTCGCCCGCCAATACCAATTCGCCCAACATAAAAATACAAGGGCTCGCCCACCCTGTATCAGTTCATCCAGAAAACAGCATAGGGGTCGGCTTTTAGCTCGCCCGAATCAAAATAATTATCAAATAACTTCCTCAAACAATGCATGTCAGAAAACAAAACATTTAACTTAATGTTTTCATAAAATTTACTCCACAGGACATGCATCACTTCACACACAGCTCCCTTACCTGGTTTAACGAAGCTTTGCTTCGCCCTGCTTCCTGCTCGCCAATAGCCATTTCCAATTATCGGGTGCAAATAATTATAAATTCTATTAATATTTCCATTTCATATCACTTGGCGACATCAAGATAAATCAAATGACTACTCGCCAAACAGAGCTCTAACTAGCTCGCCCGAATGAGCTCGCCATTCACCGGATAGCTTACACGTGGCATATCGCCCGCCATTTCTCACCATATATTTTTAGCTCGCCCAGCATTCAACTCGCCAAGCCTTATATTGGTTTAAATTTGGGAGTTCGCCCCCAAATCTACTCTCCCAATCCTTTACAAGTGAGTTCGCCCGACAAGACTTTTAAGTCTAAGGTGGGTTCGCCAATGACTAACATATAGCGTCCTCGCCCACAATTAGACTTCACATTATTTCTATTTCTTTCCTTGTTTTCATATTCCCTACGGATCTAACTCAAAACAAGGTTGCCTCTATGTTTATTACTTTGTAAAACATAGAAATCTATCATCAAACACCAAGATAATCATAGAAATAAGGAAGCTCACCTTAACCATTTTCACTTCCAGAGTAGATTGTTTTCTGTCTCATGTTGGCCTCCTTTTGCTTATTCCTTCAGCTCATCAACCATAGAGGAAAGGTTTTATAAGCAGTTTATGTGTTTAGCCAACCTAAAAGTGAAGTTTTGTAAATCGGGCATGGTAGAAATGAGAGAAAAGCAGAACATAACCGTTGCAGTTGCATAGCTCTCGGAAGAAAGATGAAGTTTGCTAAGCCGGTCTTCCTCAATTGTTTCTCCTTATATAGCCATGCTATCCAATCAGAATTCATCACTTGGCCTTATCCCTTCTTCTTGCATTTATTTCACGTTTTTCATGCATTTAATGCATGAAGAAAATTGCAGCAAAAGCAACAGCTAAGAGAAGCTAATCTATGCAGAATTTGACTTACTTCACTTGCCATTAATTGTTTAAACTGAGAAGCCAATGGCGTGAAGTCCACAGCCTCTTTTCTTGACTTATTACTCCACTTGTCTTATTCCTCAACCAATAAGATTACTTCCTTTGTTGACTTTATTCTTTCTAACTTTATTGTCTTCAACCGTACAACTCACTTAATCCATATGGGCGATTACATGTCCTCGCCCATTCAGGCGATCACCTACTCAAGAGACATGGCGAACTCATCGCCCTTGCTACCATTCAACTCGCCATCACCAGTGGTGATTGTCATCTTGCTCGCCCATTGGCGAGCTGCCCTCTTACTCGTCCGTAGAGGATTTCACTTAATTTGCTCCGTTCTCATCTCAAGTTAAGGAGCTTTTCAACTAAATGGAATTCAATACTCTGTATTTATTTAATTTCCATTATCACTTTTATGAAATTAGACTCTACAGTAGTGTAGAATCGGATCTTACATTTTCTTCCCACCTTAAGAAATTTGGTCCTCCAAATTTCAACTGGACTTATCAGAAAGGAAACTCTGGATATTTCTTATGTATAAGGCTATCTACTCTCTAGTAGCCTCCCATTGCCAGAGCATTTCAATCAAAGGATTTATCTTAGATCACAATCACTTTATCACAATACTTTATCCCTCCTATCCAAAATCCGTATCGGTTTCTCAACGTAATTCATGTCCTCTCTAATCTCTAGGACTCATGTCAAATCACGTGAGAAGGATATGGATAGTACTTTCTTATCCATGAGACATGAAATACATTATGCACTCCTGACAACTCGGGAGGTAGTGCACGTCTTCCACATGATCTAAGATCTCCAACGATCCAATGCATCGGGAACTCAATTTTCCCTCTCACTATGCATCCCAATGGTGAGACCTTAATATACATAACCTCTTGTATATCTCAAGAAGTCTGTTCGACCAAGTTGAAAATAATTTTCGGTCTCCCATTTTCTCATGCTATCGTGGATTATATTGTCTGTTAAATAACTTTTTTCAAATGTTATGCCTATACTCTCTTGTGGCCCTTATTATCAACAAACTCTGCCAGGGTAGAGGATTATCCCAGGAGCCTATAAAATCAATCGCACACACTCACACCATATCCTCGAGCGTCCATCTCATACGCTTGGACTGTCTCTCAGTCTGCGGATAAACTGCGGTGCAAAACTCAATCGGGATCCCATAGCTTCCCATAATCTCTCTCAACACTGAGATATGAAGCGGGACTCCCTATTACCAATAATGCTCGCTGGAATACTGTAAACCTCACCATTTCCCTGACATATCCGGCCAAGGCATTAATTAGCTCAACAAATTCCATAATCAAGGAATGAGCAGACTTACGAAATATATCCACAACTATCCAGATAACATTTTACTTTTTTCAGTTTTTCACTGAGTATAGGAAGTACCTCTAATATAGGTATTTTTTCTTCCTTATCACTTTTTCAACTCTTTTTTAATCTCGTCTCCAATATAAGACCACAAATATCTTTTTATATTCCTCATTGTCTCTAAGACTACTGCCCGTCTCTTTAGGCTATCAATATTCATCCCTTTGGCGCTCTTCCGCACTCTAGGATTATTCTCTCAAGTGTGTTGGCGACCACTTAGTTCGCCCACTTCTCAACATGTTATCCGGTGTTGAGCGATCACCCCACTCGTGAGTCGCCCATCCCGAATTTTCTCAAAGTCCTGAAGAATCTCAACTTCTTCTCTCACACGCATTTTATACTCCCTGAAATGTTTTATCATCCTTGGGAGTTAGTAACTCATCTCATTCAGTGCTAGTCGATAATAATTTGGTGACTATCATGTATAAATTTTTAATTATTCGTATGTAATTGTCCCAGTAGTCTCTAAAATACCACGCACTCGCTCTCAATATATCCCGGAGCGTCCACACAATGCGCTCGGATATCTATATCAATCTGAGGCGGTGCTAACAGTAAAAATTTGGAATCCCAAAGCCTCTTGCTATTCTCTCAAAGCATACGGCGAATCAGGGATCCCTATCACAAGTACTCACTCACTGGAACTTCACATACGTCCTCTCTATTTCACCAATTTATATTGACTAAAGCACTTATTACATCCCAAAACCATAATCACTTCTATAACATCATGGTTCTTTCGGATTCTTTACTACCTCACAGTGATTGTTTCATGATTAATCTAGGACTGCTTTTCTTTTGCAGACCTTAATATTAGCCACCAATTACGTCTCAGGTAATCATTTTTCCCTCAATCACTTCTTTTATCTCAAGTGATCATTCTATCTCTTATTCTCCTAGTACATGTAATGTCACTACTTGGAGAATATACTTTTCCTTACATCTATTTCTGAAATTTAAATTTATTATCATTCAGATTTCATCACCACTTTACTTATACACTATCATAGTCCCAATATGTACATATATACACATATGTATATCCTTTTTCAAGATTAGCAGTACTTCTTGTATATGCTCCTCTGAGTATGACAATTTCATCTTTTTAATTCTGGCTTATCATTAATTCTAGCCATAACTACATAGTGATTAGAGGAAATCACATTTATTCATATACTTGGGAACTATCTCATAACTTGTGTTCCCTAGTCATCATATGACTTGTCTTCTCAAGACAATTTCATTCTTTTACATTCATCACCACAATTGTTTTTCCCACTTAATATAGTACTTTATTGTTACTATCTCGTAACCATTTCGAATACTATATTCATACATACCCATTCACTTCTACTTCCTCCCAATTAAGCATTGAATCAATAAGGTAGCAAATTCCACAAACTCTTCAACAATTCATTCGTGCTATACGGGTAAAACTCATAAATTTTATACCCCAATAAGCACACTTTAACCTCACTTAAGTAGTAAAATCTTTTATTCAGACAATTTTAATGTCCACTTGATCAGTTGAGACCTCACGTCTCTAATGTACATAGTTCAATTAGAACTCATGGTCACTGATTTAACAATAAGGTTTTCCATACCTTATACAACAATATTGTTTATATTAATATACATATTTATTCTCTTTAATAATCATCCTAGTGGGCTCTAGGCACACAAATAGGAAGGATACTACAGTCGGCTAGGGATCCAGATAGAATATGATAGGTATTTTAGAATACCATACTTGTTCCGGAACCTAGAAGCAATTGTAGAGAGTACTAATCCCATTGTTTTCAAAAACGATATAATTTTCGTTTTCACCAGTTATATCAAACAGTTTATTCTTTACTCGTTTATCTCTTAACTAATGTCTCAAGCTCTACTGATTCACTGGTAAGAGCTTACAAACAATTTCTATTTCAATTCACCAACCTCTAAGCTTGTTAACTAAATCTCGATGCCAACTTTATAATTTGACAACTACGAGACCTTTCATCTTCTTGGCGATTACAGCTTTTGTTCTATTCGCCACATTGCTTTGACTCATGTCATATTGTTGATCAGATTACTCACCATACTCTTTGGGCGATCAGGATTCTCGCCTACTTTAGTAATTTATGTTATATTAGCGGACTCATTTAAGTCCTTGCCATCATCTAACTCGCCCACATTATTGGCGATCATACATTTGCATGTCCATTGGCGAGCTATCCCAATGTAGTTCTCACCCATCGAGTATTTCTCATAATTCTCATAATATCTCGGTTCTATGGATATCGTAACGGACCAGCCCAACCGGCCATGGCAACCCCTTTTTTTGGGCCCATCGACAACGATTGCTGTGACAACGCTACTCATCCATACAGTTCTCTTTGGCGAATGCCTCGATGCCCCGATCCTTCCAACCGTGCTCGAGTTCGCCCATTTCAAAGTTTTCTTTCCCATCCACGTTGACTCTAAACACTTGACTTCCTCAAATGTCAAGTCACTACTAATATTTATTCTCTTAAAACAGGAAGAGTATATAAATCCAATTTTATCATAATTGATTTTACCTCATTTCTCACACAATTCACCTTTTAAATTCAGACCCCAAAATCCACAACAGGGTTGACTATCTCGCGACCTCTCATAGTTTGTACTTTGGATCGCCTTACTTGTCAATATATCAATGGGGTCCACAGTAGGGATCATCCTTTATACCATCAAATACTCATACTATTTCACCATCAATATATTTTAAATGAATTTTGTCTTTTGTTTTATAACTCAATTAAGACATTGCAATATAGGGTATATTCATAAATTCTCCTTTAATTCTCTCTCATCAGTATAATTCCAACAGGCAATCTTAAAGCTTATATACTAATATTACCCCTTTTTATCTCAATATCATCATTTCAGGATCTTAGTTTGATATGGACAGTGAAGTCCTGGTGAGGCCCTCACCGAGTTCCTCACTGTACCTTATCAAATAAACCTGACATTATGATGATAAGATCGCCTATCTCATGCAAAATTTTCGGATTACTATCTCTATTTGTAACCCATAATTAATCAACTTTCACCATATTCCAACACTTAACTCATTTCACAGTCATTCGACTCTTCTATACATTCAGACTATACAGTACTACAGGGGATGTTAACCTTTCTCAACACTTTCCATGCTAAAGACATCAACAGACATCAGACCAACCCAAGCTCTGATACCATTAAATCTGTAACATCCCGTTATCACATTTTACACGTATTTCCATACAACTTTACCGGTTGGGCTGTCTGCGATGCCATTAACATTCAACAGTAACAGTGATAAATGATATCCATTTATCTATTAATTATGGAATATGAAAATTCCTTTTCATTATTCTTTTAATCTGACATCCCCTATTAACCTTTATTTCACTAAGGTAGTACTGTATACATATGTCTGAAATGTAAAGGAGAAGAGACTGTACCTGTCACATTTAACGTGCCATGCCTCAGTGCTTTATGTATAGCTATACCCATCTGAGAGCTAATTCTCTCAACTCCGTGTACTTCTTATCTGTGGAGTTAAAACAAAGGGGTGAGCGATTTATACGCTCAGTAAAGGAAATATATGCTGCTTTAAAATAGCAAAACTATATATCGGAACACATTTATTCTTTTCTTATAATAACCCAGTAGAAAAGAACATGGATATATAGTAAACAACTCTCTTAAAACACAATTCAAATCACCGGCTAACAGTTTACTTTAAAATATAGTAAACAGAAATTGGTAAGTTGAGACTAGGCAACAAATAAATCATGCTATCATCGTTCCCCCTCCCCCTTGCGAGAACGGAATCTGCCGCTATTGGGGTGCACCCGTAGGCCATCGCCCCTCACGGCTATCTCAGATCTATGGCCATAATCTAATGGTGCTCGGGTCCACTTGCCAAGTGACCTCGAGACCGCTGATGACTTGGCGGGTCCATCAGCCCTGTGACGCCCTGAGGTGCACTCATTGGTCCATCGACCGAGCCACCGCCCCAGGCGGGTCACGCAACAGTAATGCATGAACTAGAGGCCTAACATCTCAAAATCAATTTATATCTCATGAAAACCTTTAAGGGCTTATCTCATCTACATTATCATTTACTCAAATGATTTAATTCCCGAAAAGGTTTTAGGTTTTCTGTTTACAAAACACTTTGAAAACTTTCCAAAATTCTAAACTTTTAAAACCTGCCCGCCCATCGTCAGCTCGCCCGTTATGGCTTGCCCATGGAAGATCGCCCATGGCGGAGAACCTGTGTTCACCTGCCCACTTGCTTTTAAAATCTGAAAGCAAAACTGGCTCGCCCTCAGTGGCTCGCCCAATAATCAACTCGACAAGACGGTGAATTAGTATTCGCCCGCCACTTAGCTTTTCAAAACAGAATTATGTCTCGTTGATAGCGGTTCGCCCGCCTTAAATTTAAAACAAGGGCCGCCCGCCCGCCCAAACACATTAAAAAGGGTTCGCCCAACTATGGCTTACCCGGATTTCCCTTTAAAACAAGGGCACTCGCCTAGTTCTCATAAAAGAGAGCTCGCCACTTGGCTCACCCCATAGCTTTCCTATAAAACGGTTCGCCCGCCCTTAAAACTAGAAACGGGTGTATAAAATTATAAAGGGCTTGGCTCGCCCGCCAATACCAATTCGCCCAACATAAAAATACAAGGGCTCACCCACCCTGTATCAGTTCATCCAGAAAACAGCATAGGGGTCGGCTTTTAGCTCGCCCGAATCAAAATAATTATCAAATAACTTCCTCAAACAATGCATGTCAGAAAACAAAACATTTAACTTAATGTTTTCATAAAATTTACTCCACAGGACATGCATCACTTCACACACATCTCCCTTACCTGGTTTAACGAAGCTTTGCTTCGCCCTGCTTCCTGCTCGCCAATAGCCATTTCCAATTATCGGGTGCAAATAATTATAAATTCTATTAATATTTCCATTTCATATCACTTGGCGACATCAAGATAAATCAAATGACTACTCGCCAAACAGAGCTCTAACTAGCTCGCCCGAACGAGCTCGCCATTCACCAGATGGCTTACACGTGGCATATTGCCCGCCATTTCTCACCATATATTTTTAGCTCGCCCAGCATTCAACTCGCCAAGCCTTATATTGGTTTAAATTTGGGAGTTCGCCCCCAAATCTACTCGCCCAATCCTTTACAAGTGAGTTCGCCCGACAAGACTTTTAAGTCTAAGGTGGGTTCGCCAATGACTAACATATAGCGTCCTCGCCTACAATTACACTTCACATTATTTCTATTTCTTTCCTTGTTTTCATATTCCTTACGGATCTAACTCAAAACAAGGTTGCCTCTATGTTTATTACTTTGTAAAACATAGAAATCTATCATCAAACACCAAGATAAACATAGAAATAAGGAAGCTCACCTTAACCATTTTCACTTCCAGAATAGATTGTTTTCTGTCTCATGTTGGCCTCCTTTTGCTTATTCCTTCAGCTCATCAACCATAGAGGAAAGGTTTTATAAGCAGTTTATGTGTTTAGCCAACCTAAAAGTGAAGTTTTGTAAATCGGGCATGGTAGAAATGAGAGAAAATCAGAACATAACCATTGCAGTTGCATAGCTCTCGGAAGAAAGATGAAGTTTGCTAAGCCGGTCTTCCTCAATTGTTTCTCCTTATATAGCCATGCTATCCAATCAGAATTCATCACTTGGCTTTATCCCTTCTTCTTGCATTTATTTCACGTCTTTCATGCATTTAATGCATGAAGAAAACTACAGCAAAAGCAACAGCTAAGAGAAGTTAATCTCTGCAGAATTTGACTTACTTCACTTGCCATTAATTGTCTAAACTGAGAAGCCAATGGCGTGAAGTCCACAGCCTCTTTTCTTGACTTATTACTCCACTTGTCTTATTCCTCAACCAATAAGATTACTTCCTTTGTTGACTTTATTCTTTCTAACTTTATTGTCTTCAACCGTACAACTCACTTAATCCATATGGGCGATTACATGTCCTCGCCCATTCAGGCGATCACCTACTCAAGAGACATGGCGAACTCATCTATTCGCCCTTGCTACCATTCAACTCGCCATCACCAGTGGCGATTGTCATCTTGCTCGCCTATTGGCGAGCTGCCCTCTTACTCGTCCGTAGAGGATTTCACTTAATTTGCTCCGTTCTCATCTCAAGTTAAGGAGCTTTTCAACTAAATGCAATTCAATACTCTCTATTTATTTAATTTCCATTATCACTTTTATGAAATTAGACTCTACAATAGTGTAGAATCGGATCTTACATTAATTGTCTTCAATCATATGACTTACAAAGTCATTTTGACTGCAATGGTCACGTGCTAATTCCAATTCCAGTTCACCTATTCAACCTGAGACCTCAGCTCGCCCATTCTAATTCAATTTCAATTTGCCAACTTAAGATTTGGCAATTTACTTGCTGATTTCCTTTTCTTGGCGATTACGTTGAGATTTGGCGAGTAACTTTTGCCTTTCTCGCCAACTAGGCCATCATTTGCCCCTTTATATGGGCGATCACATTACTCGCCATACTATCTCATTGGGCGATCACCACATGGTTCATTTGGGCGATCAAAGCCCTCTCATCACTCAGGCGATCACCTTACCAATAACTTGGCGAACTGACCTATTCGCCAATATCGCCACTAAATCAACTCGCCCTTATACTTTGGCGATCATCCCCTTGCTCGCCCATTGGCAAGCTGCTCCTTATACTCGCCCATATATTTTTTTTTCATCGAATTTACTCCATTCACATCTTAAATTAAGGAGCTTTTCACCCAAATGGAAATCAATATTTATTATTTACTTAATTTCCATTATCCATTTTATGAACTTAAGGTCTACAGTAGTATAGAATCAGGTCTTACAGTTTTTCCCAAAAACGATGGGTATGCCTCGGTTTGATGCTTCAACTGCTGGCAGTTCGATTCGGGGTGTTATTGGTTTTCGTGGGTTATGTGCCTTGATGTGCTGTTTGGGTGTGGGGTGATACTTGACGTTCCTTGAGTGATTTAGTTATTTTTTCTTAACTGTCGTATTATTGGGTGCATGTTAGGGTCTGGGGTGTTTTTAGCGATGGTTTTGGAGATTGGTCTTTGGGTTTTTTGAATTTTCCTTGCAGTAGTGTGTCTCAGATGGATGTATTTCCACTTCTTGCTCAAGTTTCTTTGACCCTTGCTACAGTGGGTCAACTTGACCAAGAAATGTTCATTAATAAATCGACTGCCTTTCAAAAAAAAAAGAAAATGGTAATTTGTGACTTTTATTGCATTGACATGCATTGCATGAAAAATTAGGTGATATGGAAGATTATAATTCTAATTGATAATCAAAAGTAAGATGATTGGAAATAGGAAAACTTGTATGACCTCAGCTATTATGCCACTCAGATAAAGTGGTTTTGAAACTAAAAAAATGTAAGTAAAGGTAGTGTTATAGATGAGAAAGTTAGCCATTCATACACGTTATCCTTTGTTAGGCCTGTTAAGAGGATTGCACCTGTGTGAGGTTTCAATATGAGTAATGGACAGACTTGTGCCTTCCTCAATCATGACATTGTTAGTGCTAGTGTATGGTGCATGAAGAGATAGGTTGCTTAAGTCGGCGGTGACATGGTGAGAAGCACCATTGTCAAGGAGACACGATGGAGTGGTGGATGCTTCTTTGGCCACAAAATGAGTTAAAGGTTCCCATAGTGCTGGAAAGCTAAGAGCTAATGCTTGAGGTGAGGATGATGATTCAATTGGCTTAAGGCGAAACGAAGGACATCTCATGTCAGTATGAGCCTGAGTCCCACAAATCTAATAGTGGGCATGATATGGTTGTAACGGTGGTCACTTAGTGCAAGTCTAATTTAGTTTGGGTTTTCAAGAAGGGTACCAATTGGTGGTGGAAGAATCTTGAGTGGTCATAAAGAAACATAAATTAAAAGAAAAAAAAAGGAAAGGACAATAGAATCTATGATCGAACATATTTTTCAACAAAAAATATGTTCTGATACCATAAAAGAGTTTTTAACAAGAATAAAATTAAGTGAATAAAGGCTTGAAGCCATATGTTGTATTGTATGCAATTCATAGAACAAGGTAAATTGATAAGATAAACAAACTAAATTCAATATATAAAAGTTAAAATACAAAATAAATATATAGCATGATAAAAAAATACAAAACCTTTTGATTAGGGATAGGCTATAGTAGAGTGATTAAGAGATTGACCTTGACAATCTTGATTTGTTAAACTTGTTCCTCTAATATATATATATATATATAATTATATATATATATAATTACTTGGCTTAGCAAAAATATTATATTTTGGTATATCTTGCTCTTGGATTTTCATATTTTGTAAAGTTGTTGTATTGGCAAAGAACAATGAACATAATTTCCATTAAGACAAAGTGATGAATCTTTTAATAGTAGAAGGCGCTGCTACTACTATAAAGGCAGCCACGCTTGGGATGGTGTGAGTGATGAAGACCTTTCCACTTAAACTTTGAGACTAATAAACAATTATATTAGAAATGATTGCTACCACTTCCACACTAGATAGAAATAGTATTATCGATAAATGACTCAAGTCTTGGTCAATATGCATCCATCCCATCTTTTAGAAAGTGATAAAAAAACAATGGCATCCTTCCATTACATGGCCCTACACTTTAATCTCCAGGTTTTGACAAGTCGTAACTCCAAGCAGATTCTCCGATGCTTTTGGCTTTCGGCCTCTCTCAAACAAAAGCGTTTGTGCGATTCCCAATAAGTCTCTCAAATCCCAACTTCAATCGACAATAAACGTATGTTTTTCCTTCCCTCTCCAACCGACAGCATCGCCCTTTTTCACATTTGCAATTTACTACAGCTTCGAATATATTTGACTGAACTTGATTAGATCATCAGTCAAAGGTTATGATATTTTATAGTAGTAAAATCTCAGTCTTTAATGGATTTGGGGGGCGCTAAGGTGGATTGAAGTAAGAAATCTTTTGAAAAGTGTTCCCCCCAAGTCATTCGATTTTAACATTGTATATTCAACCAAAAGTGTTTTGAGATGGTCGGCAGTAATTAATGTTTTCATGACTTCGTCGTCAAGCAACTTGTGCGTATGTATATGTTTCTCAGTCATTATAAGGATGTTGAACCAATAAATAATTAGAAGAAGTGAAAATAGATTTTTTTTAAGTATTTAGATAAAATTCGAATCTTAAAATTTTTATCATTGAAAAGATTTTATCAACAGTAAAATGGATTAAAATACACGTACTTACTCCAAAAAAAAGGTGCTGAAAGTATGGTCCACGTGATTGAAAAGAAAATTGAGATTACGATGGTGAATTGCCTTTGCCTACCTAACATGGCGTTGCTATCAGGATTGTTAGATGTATCTTTCAGAAAGCATTGTGTTCACTATTCACAAGTGAATGTATGACCGAGAAGCAGATACATACGCACAAGTTGCTTGACGACGAAGTCATGAATACGTTCTTTAGGTTTTTTTGCGTTTTCCTGGCAGTTGCGGGTGTCAGATGGATGTATTTCCACTTCTTGCTCAAGTTTCTTTGACCCTTGCTACAGTAGGTCAACTTGATCAGGAAATGTTCATTAATAAACCGACTGCCTTTCAAAAAAAAAAAGTTTCTAGAGACTAGAATTAATCTGTTTTTGCTGAATTGGTTTCACACTAACCAGATTTTATGAATACTTGTTCAAGTCAGTTCAATTTTTATAATTTTAAAAAGAACATATACTATGCTAATATTTATCTTGATTAACTTTAAAGAAGTTTAAACCTCATCTGAATTATCCTTTTACAGAAGTTTAAACCTCATCTGAATTAACAACCGTTTTGAACAACCTTTTTCTCTGTCTTTTTTCCTGTCTTTTCTGCCATAGTTCAAAGTTGATTTAATGTTGTTATTTATTGGCAATGTTAAGGCGGTATTACACTATATATGTTAAATTTTGAACTTTTTATAATTTTAAATTCAAGTTGAATCTTTTTACTTATGGTAATTGATTTTAAGTTGAATATTTAATATGGTATTAGAATTCAATTTCTATTCTGTGATCCCTGCTTGTTATCCCTTTCGAGTTTGTCACATAATAAATTTCTATATTTGTCTACATATAGTGAAGGTTTGTTAAAGTAGTCTTATTACAAATCTAATATATCTTAAATTATTTATGACTTATATTCAAAATGGATCACTCCATCTATAACCAAATGATCTTAGGTTGGATGGATACTAAACAATGAAGTTCATTTTTTTTTGAGATTTCCTCTTACACACATAGAATCTTACCTAAAAAATGCAGATAAAAGAATACTTGTATCAAACATTTTTAAATTTTTTGCTTTTTAATTTTGACAAAAAAAGTACTCCCTCAAAGTCTACTTTGGCCAATCAAATAAATAAAAACATTTATTTTTGTTGAAATTAATTTCATTAGTGTTGTATATTCTCTCTTTGTCTCTATAATACTTTTGACACAAATGGTATAGTCCTTTTTTCTTTTATGAAAGGTACCCAACTTTATTAAATCCAAGTTTGTAATGTTTTTAATTTCTTATTTTATCAGTAATATTTAGACTTTTTTTTTCCAAAAAAAACGATATAAAAAAAACATGTGACTTTGTCTGTCTGAGTGGCATTTTGCAACTAAATTACCGCAAAAGGATCAACCCAGATATTATCTTCCTCTAAAGAACAAAAGTGGTCCCTGCAAATCGCGAGGCCATCAAGAAACCAGGCTGAGGAGAACCACTAAACCGCCACGTTTCAGTCATCAAATTGCAAAATGGGTCCATCCCACTGGGCAATACCCGGTAGCCAGTTTGTCTTCACATATTTCCCTCTTTGGCGGAGAAGAGATGGTTTATAAAGCGATAGGTTTTCTGCTTTTGCTTTGGGTGTGCCTGTTATAATCTTCCCATTATTTGTTTGTCTTTTTGGACTTGGGAAGCCCTGTTTGATCCTCGAAGAAGGGCAGAGATGGCAGGCGTCCTGGAGAAAGAAGGGGTTACCCTGGAAGAGCTGAGGAAGAAAATGGCCGAGTTTGCAAGGGAAAGAGACTGGGATCAGTTTCACAGCCCTAGGAATCTCCTGTTGGCCCTGGTAAAAGCTTTTTCTTGTTGTTAAAACCCTAAAACACTTTTATATAGTATACCTGTTTGAAAATCTCAATTACCCATTAATTCTTTTTGTTTTTGTCACTCTTCCTGCCTCTATAATTTTTGAAGTTGACTTTGGTTGTTTTTTAGTCTTTTTTGGCCCATACTCATATTTTTTTTCTTTGTATTATTTTGATTATTATTTTTTTTGGTTCATTTTGAGTGAAAATACTCAGTTGGATTGTGTTAAGTGTACTTTATGCAAAGATTCAAGGGAATTAAGAGAAAACAATAAGATAGTAGCAGTGGTTTGTCAATGGATCAAGGAGGGATTTTTATCAGCTATTTTGGAGGCAAAAGAAAAGTGGCCCAGTAGAATAAATTCCTTATCCACTTGTTCAGAATCCCTCTGTCCACAGTCCACGCTCAACGAGAACAAAAACCTTAGCTTTTAATTTTATTCTTTAGTTTGGTCTTGGAGAAGGGACATCTTGTTTATTTTGTTGGTATAAAAAAGTGGCCTTGTAATTCCATACTCAAAATTCATTGTTTTATATAATTTTTGTGTAAACTTTCTGTATTTGAAGGTTATTTTAGGTTTTGATTAATCCAAAAATGAATCGAATTAGATCCCATTGGAAGAATTTTTTTAATATTTTTTTTTTCATCCACAAAACTTAAACTCGAATTCTTACTTAAAAAACACCAAGTTCCTTTGGCTTAACTCAATAAACATTATTATTCATTGTGTCATTGTTTTCTTGTAAGCGCATTCTGGAATTTTGATCCTTGTTTGGATTCTGAGAGACTCACTGCCTTTACATAAACTGTACAATCAAGAATTAATTCCTAAAAACAGTAGCACAAGTACCACTTGTTTGATTCTCTTATCTTTTTGTCTTCTCCTTCCATACGTTTCAATCACTGTTGCAAGTGAATATAGACAGCCAAAGGAGTGATGTAAATCACTTCTGGGCCGCAAAAATCGTAAGTAAATTCGAATAAATGAATCTTTACACTGATTGTTTCCTATGATGTTACTCTTGTCAAGACCCCACATTTTTCCTCAGCACCTGCGAAAGGCACAATTTTGGGCATGTTTCTTCTTCTGTATTCTGAACTCTTTACGTGAATGAAATAAGTGGGTTTATTTCAGGTAGGAGAAGTGGGGGAATTGTCTGAGATATTTCAGTGGAAAGGAGAGGTACCAAGAGGGCTTCCTGATTGGAAAGATGAAGAGAAACAACACCTGGGTGAGGAGCTATCCGATGTGTTGCTATACCTTGTTAGGCTTTCTGATATATGTGGTGTTGATCTTGGCAAAGCTGCTTTGAGAAAACTGGAGCTGAATGCCATTAAATACCCTGTCAAGCTTTGCAAAGGGTCTTCCAAAAAGCACACGAAAATCAATGTGAAAAAGACCAATGTTAACGGTGCTAGCGGTGCTGCTGCACCTGCTGATCAGGTCATTGGCAGTGACATCAAAAGTACTGGCAGAGGTGATGATGTTTGATATCTGTGATTTTATTATTGTCCACTAGACTAAGATTGGATTGCTTGGATTCTTAGCTATACAATATCTTTGTCCCATGTTATTTTGAATGATTAATCTCATCTCATATATTAATATATTAAATGGTTTCACGATTTCGTACTGTTGGATCTTCTCTCTCTGAATGGTGGGCAACGGGTGGAGAGTTTTAATGCTGTAGTGGGTTTATTTATTTATTTATTTTGCATGAACACAATCTTGGGTGGCGTCCTATTATGCTGATGCTTGTACTTATAAGTACTAAAATATAGTAGTATTTTAGGAGAGTATCAGAGATTTTATGGCCGTGGTCACTGTTTTGCGAACTGCAGTGCATCCTTCTACCTGGAGCTAGTGATTTTCAGTTTATGGTCAACACTTTTTATGTTTTCTTGAGAAAGGGCTTTCACGAATTAGTGGGCATGGTTTCCTTTGTTACAATTGCCTAGATAGAAGAGAGGTTATTCTCCATGGTTTATGTTATTTCGCTCTGCTTAAAGGGTATAACCAAGTTGAGGCTCCTCTAAGAAACTTAAAGAATTCCTAAGCTTGGAGCTTGGTGAATTAGATACACGAACAAGCTGGCTAACTTGAGTTTGGTTAAGTTTTCATCTTTATATTTCAACTCGATTTGAAAACGTAATCAAGTTACTAGAGCTCCATTGAATTTAGATTTGAGTTGGAATTTAAAATTTACTATAAATACGTAAACAAATAATATATATCAAATTATATATATTGGGATAAAAGATCTAAAGATGATAATGTATATCAAATTATATCAATATAAAATAAAATTATTAATATTTTTCCTGTATTTTTTATTCATAGGAGGTAAAAGTAGGAATGGAATATCGAATATTTAATTTAATTTCTCCTGAGAAGGGTAACAATAGTTAGGTTAAGTCTTAATTGTTTCTTTTTGTAATTTTATATAATATTTTTACAAACCAATTGTTAAATTTAGTATTCTATTTATATTAAAATTTTGAGTCAATCAAATATCTTTACTATCTTGATAAAAATGTATCTTTCTAAATAAATTATCTCATCTATTGTAGTTTATAAATTTCACAAATGAGATTAATAGAGTGACACATACATTAGTGATTAATGCATGATCTATAGGGAAAAAATAATGGACAAGATTAATAAAATATAGATAGCAGAAAAAGATATAAAATGTTGTAAAAAAAATTATATTTGATGCATTAACCGTGTATAAAGTTTATACACTATCAATATCATAAAATGTCACTTCATTAATGAACAAAGTTACAAGCTAAGCAGATTTTTAAAAATAAATTAAAAAACTTTATCAATATCTATTTTTAAAGCTCTACATATTTAAATTTTGTAACTTTATTCATTAATGAAGTGGCATTTTGTGGTTTATTGATAATGTATAGCATCTATGTAATATCTATGCAGCAAATATAAACCCGTAAAAGTGTTTTATATTTGATGCACTGTCAATGAATCATAGAATGCAATTATAAGATGCTACCTCATTAATAAGTGAAATTTAAAAATAAATAGATGCCTAAAAAATTAAAAAATTTATTAATATTTTTTTTTAAAGAATTACAAAATTTTGAACTTTACTAGTTAATAAAGTAATATCTTATGGTTGATTAACAGTGAATAGATATCATATTATACATTATCAGTATATCAAATAACTTTTTAAAAAAATATTTACAACATGGTTCCGAATACGACATCAATTCGAGTACTCCGAGTATGAGTAAATCGTCTCATTTCCCGTCCCAGCTCTGCTTTGGACAATGTTAAGAGCGTCACATGCTTGAGCAGGAGAGTAAATTTGCATCATGGTTTCTCTAGCCCACTGATTATATTGTAGTTATAGAGTGAAAATCCACTCAGAATTGTCTAATTCAATGTCGAGAAATGGTCTGCATGAACGTTGAATCCTCCCAATATGCAAATGTTCAATGAATGTTGAACTAGCTAGGCTTGATCATTTCCCATCCAGCAGGCAGCAGCCACTGGATTTTCTTTATCAAGCCTCTCCTCTAAATAGTATTAAAACTTTTTTAATTCACAGAAACAAAAACTTTTAATGCATTTGGACAACCTCGTATGGGCAATGCAGCATTGGCTTCTTATTATAGCAAACTTATTATGCTAATTAATTCACATTCGATCAGTCACGAATGAACATGATAACGCGCCTCTTTTATCCTAATTTCCCCAAAAAGAAACATACCATCAGTTTCTTAGAGACGTAAGCATATGTGCACATGCCATTGTTTGATTTGTTTCTATCAAAGGAGCTGCTTGTTTTTGGCACTGAATGGTATGACCTAAAATAGAGTATTTCTACATTACTATTGGCTTTGAGCCTCTTAATTGATTAAAAACGGCAATGAAGTTGGAGTTAGGCGTGGTTCTTTAATTTGCTAATGGGGTATTAATTATTAGTACATGGTTTTCAACCTATTATGTAACTTTTCTCTCTCTACACACAGGATTAATATATTTTTTAATATTTTTAATCTTAATCCGCTTATGGAATATAAAAACTCCACTAATAATATATTTCCATAATATATGCTATAACTTTTTTTTTCTAAGTTGTCCAGGCCTGGATTAAATATTGTTGTCAGTACAATTTTTTTAAAATTAAAAATTTAATCTACCTTTAATCTCTAATTTCCTATTTAGACATTACATGTTTAAATTCTCTCAAATAGACAATTTTCAAAAATTTATTCAACAAACATGTAATCTGATTTAATACTATGTTTCCATCTGTCGTCTTGATTAATTATAACACTAACAATAAGCAAGTATGCAAAAGTATAAGAATCCATATCTTAATTTTGTTTCTCCATTCCCATTCTAAACATGGTGGCCCTTTATTCACGTTTGTTCATTTAATGGATTACCTTTTAGAGTCTCATGGTGCTAATTATTAATTGGCATGAATGTAAATATCAATAAATTAATGCATGCATCTGTTTTTAATTTGTATAAACAATTTAATGCATGTAGTTAAACACATTGCATGTATGTCTATGTCACTTCTTGACTTAGAAAGGAAATTTGAACTCACTCATCGAGAAAAAAATACATGCACCTAAATCATTCAAAAGAAAAGAATATCAGTGGACAGATTCATTCATTTATATTTTCCTTATTTGTTTGGTGTGTCTGGCTGCATTGGACTGGTAAGTATTTATGGTTTATGAAGTTGATGAGAGGATTCACGCTAATGGAAATCAATTTTCCAAAAGTATTTAGTTTAAAGCAACATATATTACTTAAACAGCTGAAGATCGTGCATCTAATAAAATTCTTGAGTATTCTTACTCAACGCAAGTTAACTTCTATGCTTAAGTAAATATCTTTGAAATGGCGAACACAACACAGATAACTGCGCACTTCACATACGATGTCTTTGAAAATGGTTTATGTACTCATCAGTCTTGCTTTATGGCAAGTTTACGTTGGGTTACTGATCGGCTAGCTAGCAAGCTGCGTCAGTAGATATTAACCAAATGGGGCCAGACCAGATTTTTTCCAGCTGGTCATTAATTAAGCAAACGGGTGCTAGCTTTTTGACAATGGCTTTATCAAAACAAGCCAATAATCAGGCTCACAACGAATTTGAACTATTGAACAGTACCAATCACCGACATGAAACTGCGTCCTTTTCGTGGAGTCAGATTGATTCTTTATTGTCAGTAAACGTTAAAAGCATGGTTTTTCGACTTTTGACCTGATAATTTTTGCACCTTTTCATGTTATTTCACTTTTTCTCTTCTTTTTCCATAGTAAAGCAATGAAAGTTTTTATGGCAGTCTCTTCACAGTTGAAACCGCTTGTCATCCGGGCTTTAAATGCTCTTTGTCTTGTAGTACTGACTAATGATACCCCACTCATCTATCTTCAAAAGACAGATTTCTCCCCTCCGTTTCATCACCTTTAAATGGAGTTCTGGTCCACAGAAGCAGCCTGAGCAATACTCAGAAAAACCCACCCGATTCCATAACCATTCTCATCATCAACAACCATGAACAACACTGCTTCTAACCACAGCCAGTCCCATGATGTCGATGAACAAGACGAAAAGGCCATTGCAAACAAGCGATATCTGCCTCTTTTATTGATCAACTACGCCTATCTGTTTGTGGGTTCTCTATCCTCAAGCTTGCTGTCGAAGTACTATTTCAACCACAAAGGCTCCAGCAGATGGGTTTCAACTTGGGTTCAATCTGCTGGATTCCCTCTCCTCTTCATCCCCATTTTCCTTCCTTACCACCTATTCAAGTCCACTGAGAGAAAACCCTTCACTCATTTCACTCCCAAAATCCTAGCCTTGTCTATATTCGTAGGCCTGATGCTAGGCCTAAACAACCTTCTTTTTTCCTGGGGCAACTCATATCTCCCTGTGTCCACCTCTTCTCTCCTTTTATCATCCCAATTAGTATTCAATCTCATTCTATCTGTAATCATCGTGAAGCAGAAGATCACTTTCATGAATCTCAACTGTGTCATCCTACTGACACTGGGTTCCACCCTCCTAGCCTTAGAATCCAGCAATGACAAACCCCAGGGCCTGACCCGAGCTAAGTACTTCATTGGGTTTATCACAACCACGGGAGCCGGATTGCTTTTTGCGTTATATCTTCCGATTATGGAGATGATATACAAGAAAGTGAACTCTTACACGATGGTGATGGAAATGCAGCTAGTGATGGAGATAGCAGCGACGGTATTAGCGAGCGTGGGGATGGCCTGGAGCGGTGGATTTGCGGAGATGAAGAAGGAGGGAAGGGAGGTGTTCGACAAGGGAGAGAGGGTGTATTGGGTGACGGTAATGTCGAACGTGGTAAGTTGGCAGCTTTGCTTCATGGGGACGGCGGGGATGGTGTTCTTGACATGTTCTTTAACTGGAGGGATTTGCATGACAGCGTTGCTGGTTATGAACGTGTTGGGAGGAGTGTTGGTGTTCGGGGAGGAGTTTGGTGGAGTTAAGATTGTCTCGACTGTGATGTGTGGTTGGGGGTTTTGTTCCTATGTTTATGGGATGTATGTTAAGAATAAGAAGAAGAACATGGGTCATGATCACAAACAAATTAAGAATATTGCTCCTCCCAATCCCATTGAGATGGCTCAACTTGTTGCTCCTTCAACTCATCATCTTGGAGTTTGAAAATATATATACCCGTTGATTGGGAGTAAATAATGAATTTGATTAAGCTGAATGTATGATGATCATGCTTTGGCCCTCGGTAAATTAGTGCTTGTGTTTAAAAGTTCTCGTGAGGCATGCCAGACAAAGCCAACCCAGAATTCATACACTGACAGAACAGAATAGGTCAAAAAATCTCCAACTCAAAGATTCATGAATGCCAATCCCTTCTACATCTTAATCTTAATTCAAATTGTTTGGAGGATAATATACGGATGTAACATGACAGACAACTTTGAATTTTCTAGTCTTTTTGCTTCAAACAATTTCATTGTTATCTCGCCGCGTCACCAGATCAATTATTATTGTTTTGTCATTATTGTCTCTGTTCTTATAAGTTTATGCAGCATTAAGTTTCCGTCTTTAAGGAGAGCTTAACGTAAATTCCATGGTATTAAATAGCGGCTGCTATATCGCCGCCGCTACCGCTATCGACCGATTTCGCGGCTGTGATTAAAAATCACGTTTGTAACGACTGCTATTGGCCGTTACAAAACGGCGTAACGGTGGATAGCGGCGATAACGGGCCGTTATCGCCGTTATTTCCGTTCTGTTGAATAAAGGTCTAAAAAAATAAAGAACAAAAACTTTTCAAACTGAGATTGTGAGAGTGAGACAGTCGAATCTTACTGAGCATGAGGAAGGAATAAAATCAGAGCCAATATCAGACCCGTGAGGCCCTGCCCGTGACTGCTAGTGCTTGCTTTATCAGCATACACCACCACACAACACAAGTTTAGTAATTCACACATAGAACAGAACCACACAACACAAGTTCACACACAGAACAGAACAGATCAATAGAGACACTCAGACACAGAGTCATAGAGAGCAGCATCAAGCGATTCAAGCAGCCATCAACAACAAACAAAGCAGCAGGAAGCCAACAACCAACATCAACACAACAGGTAAGCAAGATGATGAAACATGAAATGAAAATATAGTTAAAAACTTTAAAAATTTCCACAAGATTTTGGATCGGCGTCGGGAAAGGGAGGTGATATGTGAGTGTGAGGGGCGGCATGGGTCAGCTGAGCGACGGGTTGCTTGAGATGCTGCCGATTCGCAGGCAGATGGCTTCTGGCGGCTGTGGGCCTGTGGCTTCTTGACGTATTTAAGATTTCAAGGCAGTGTCGGTGAGCGATGGGACCGATGGCGACGGGTGCTGTGAGTCTGTCACACCTGTGAGAGGGATCTTGGTCGGATCGGAACGGTCGGAATCATGCCTGAGTGGGTGACTGTGAGAGATTCGTGAGAAGGGGCTGCGAGAGATTGAGAGGGTTTCGATTGTGAGCCTTTAGATGAAAAATTGAAAATCAACTTCAATGGGCACTTGGGCAAAGACGATGGGTCATGGGTAGGTTTGGCCGATTGGGAATTGGATTGGGATATGGTGGATTTTTGGGTGGGTAGGCTAGGCTGGTCGGGTGGGTGGGTGGGTTTTTATAAATATTCTAATTCCTTTTTTTTTTTGCTAAAGAATTTTAATATTTTAATTTTTAGGAATTAATATTTGGTAATTTTTTAAATAATATTAGCTAATGATAAATTTAAATTATTAATGTAATTTTTTTAGTAAAATCTGTAATGTAATTAAATATATGGTATTAAATATTATTATAACTTAAGAAAAAATAATATTGATATTTGATTAGGTTTAAGTTAATTGATAGTAGCAAATTAGTATTCAAACATGATTAATTTTTTAATAAGTTAATTGATAATGTAAATATCATCAATTAAATTATTTTTACTTATTAAAGTAAGTAAATTAAATGAATTATTTTTACTTATTAAAGTAATGAATTGAGTAATCAAATGTGCTATAGGACAAATATTCTGAGCTATGCATTGTAGTATATTTGTATATCATATTTGTTGTCTGTGAGTTTTCTTTTATCAATAATAACAGAAGTAGTTTTCTTTGGCAAAAAAAAAGTAATGGATTAAGTAAATGTAATGAATTAAATTATATTTACTTATTAAAAGTAAATTATTTTTACTTATTAAGTTAATTAATAATGTAAATGTAAAAGAAATAAATTAATGTTACTTATTAGAGGGATGAATATGTGATTGATTAATTGTTCAAATTCAATTTGTATTTATATATGAAAAATGTGATGACTCTATCACATTTTTTGTATTATTATTTGTTTAACAAAAAATGTCAAACATGTCACAACATGAGGAGTTTCCAAGTAAAGGACTAGAAGGTGCGCCAAGTGATGATATTGGTTGGCATTTCGGAATCCCTGTACCGAACACAAGAGGAAATGTGTCTTGTAAACTTTGCGGAAAAGTTATAAAAGGAGGAATAACACGCTTTAAGGAGCATATTGCTCATAAGACTGGCAATGTTGCACCATGCCCCAATGTTACCGGTATGTTATAAATATTATGTTAATTTTTCAATAAAGATTATAAAATTACGTTAACATGTACAACTAATTTTTTTTTATTTTTCTTAACTGTATTGTTAAAAGGTATTGTTAG
Source organism: Heritiera fomes (assembly GCA_032173925.1). NCBI lineage: Eukaryota > Viridiplantae > Streptophyta > Magnoliopsida > Malvales > Malvaceae > Heritiera > Heritiera fomes. The sequence continues at coordinate 31,205,137 of JAPDPM010000009.1, read as the reverse complement.
AGAAAGTATGATGAAACTCCTCCAAGAAAGTAAAAAAAAAAATGATAACAAAAAGAGAAAAGATGAATTCTTTTCTCAATTAAGAGAAGAGGAAGATTATGATTACGAAGGATTCATAGATGAAGATACCGCTATAAGACGAGCCATGCAAGAAAGTGTTCAATCACAACGTGAGTGGCATATGAGGCAAGAATTTAGGCAAAGAACTGGTGGTTTCAATAATACTTATGAAGAGAGACGAAGCTCTCATGGCTCAGCTGCTGACTATTTTGATCAAAGAACAAGGAAATCCACTCCAAGTGACTCTGAATTTTCATTAAGAGGAGCTATACCTGAATTGGTTAGAAGCAAGAGTTTAAAGCAACCGAAGTTAAGTGATTCTTTTCTGAAGACATTAAGAAAGAAGCTGGGTGAATCAGTATCCAAATTTTTTATATACAATCGACCTCCTTTTCAGTTATCAAACTCTCCATGGTTGCACAATTTAGTTTCTGTAGCAGCAGAAATTAGGCAAAATGTAAAGCTTCTAACACCTTATGAGGTTTCTGAAGTATATTTGGAATCAGAGTATCAATAAGTCAAAGAATGGGTTGACGGATTAAAAGTTCATTGGAAAGAATTAGGTGCTACCTTAATGTGTGATGGGTAGACCAACAGCCTGAATCATATGCATATAATAAATTTTCTAGTTTATTGTAGTAAAGGGACAATTTTTTGGAAATTTGTGGATGTCTCTAGTGTTTCTACTAGAGATACTAATTTTTACTACAAATTATTAGATCAAGCTGTGGAAGAAATCGGAGAGCAATATATTGTTCAGATAGTTCCCGATAATGAGTCAACACTTAAGGCTGCTGGAAAAAAATTAATGTTGAAAAGAAAACATTTGTTTTGGACTGCTTATTCCGCTCATTGCTTGGATTTATGCCTTGAAGATATTGGGAAGAAGCAAAGCGTGGAAAAAGTGTTGGAGGAGGCGAAGAAAGTCACATATTTCATATACAATCATTTTTGGACAGTTAACTTGATGAAGAAATATACTCAAGGAAAGCAAATACTTCGTCCTGCTCTCACCCGATTTGCCACTCATTTCATCCAATTACAAGAAATAACAAAGCATAAACAAGGTTTGAGAGAAATGTTCAATTCAAAGGTTAGTACTTAATAATTAGTACAATTATTCAAATCTAGTTTTGTTTTTTATATCTTGTTTAAATTTTAATTTAAAATATACAGGAATTTAAAGAATCTAAATGGGGGCAACAAAAGTCGGGACCTGCTTATGAAGCAAAAAAAATTATTTTCGGAAAAGATTTTTGGAGAAAAGCAAGTGAAATAATAAAAGTTTATGAGCCTTTGGTAAAAGTATTGCGCCTTATGGATGGTGATGAAAAACCAACAATGGGCTTTATTTATGAGGCAGTGGACTAAACAGGCAATTGCACAAGAATGTCGATACTTCACTGAATATGAAAGGATTATCGATAATAGATGGACATTTATGCATTCTCACTTGCATTCAGCCGGTAAGTAGACTAAAATGTGGATTGTAATTAAAATAACAATTTTATGTTATATGCTTAAATTGCTTATATATTTATTTTTTATTGCTTATTTTTTTTATTGTTATGAACTATGTTTAGGTTATTATCTTAATCCCCAATTTCAATATGGTGTGAAATCTTCGTCAGATGTGTTAATAGAAACAAGAGAAGGTATAAAAGCAGTGATAGAAAGACTAGAACCTTCTCTGGATAATCAAATCTAGATGACTAATCAGGTTAGTGTTAACCACTATTTTATACTTGAAAAATTTACTTTATGTATCAGAAATCTAATTACCTTTTTGCATTTATTTAATAATTGTAATGTTTTATCAATGTAGTTGTTTGTATTTCAAGATAAAAGAGAAACATTTGGTACGCCACAAACACAGAGAGCTTGGAAGCAAATGAATCCAGGTAAATAATTAATTAAATAGTTTTAATTTCTTTAATATTATTTAATTATATTGGTATTAAATTTATTTTAAATTATTTTATGCAGCTGAATGGTGGATTATATATGGCACATGTGTTCCTGAATTGCAAAGAATAGCAGTTAAAGTGCTTAGTCAGACAACTTCTGCATCTAATTGTGAAAGAAATTGGAGCACATTTAGCTATATACGCACCAAGATAAGAAACAGGTTGAAATATGAAAGACTTCATAAGATGTTATACACTTATTACAATATGAGGCTAAGGATGAGACATCAAAAAAGGAGGAGTATTGATGAGATAAATGATAGTTTCAATCCTATTAGCCTAGACCATATCTTTGAAGAAGATGATCCACTTTCAGAATGGCTACAAGAGAAAGAAAATCCTTTGTTAGATGGGCAAAACTCTGATTGGTTGCCTCCTGATAATTCTGATGATGAAATGAATGTTGAACAATCATATCAATCAGGAGAACAAAATCTGCCTCATTCAAGTTCAAGCCGATCACCAACTCAGAGTGATGATGATGAGGGTTCAAGTCCAACTGGTGGTCATGGTAGTGGTGTTGATTATAGTGGTGGTGCAAATGAATATAGGCTTTTTAGTCCACTTGGAGAAGAATTTGGGCTTGCTGCTACCGATGGATTATTCCTTGATTTGTCAGAATATGGAGTACGTCCATCTATTGAATCTAGTGGGGATAGAAGTAGAGATAGAGCTCGATCAAAGGGTAAAGCCAAGAAGCACCAACATGATACTTTTGGAGGCTCTTCATCTCGAAGATCAGCTTCTAGTAATGAATCATTTAGTAATCAAGGCTATTATCCATTAGGACCACCTTTACATTTTCAACCTTCTTATGGTTACTATCCACCTCCACAAGGTTATTATCCACCCCAGCCATATCCTAATTATCCTATGCCCTATTATCCCCAAATGTATCCACCACCCCAAATGTATCCACCACCACCACAAATGTATTAAGAACAAGGATATGGCTCGAATTCTGGACAATGGTCACAAAGATCAAGTCGTCATGGTTCTGAAAGTGAAGAGGGAGAATTTGATGCTCCTCGTCATTCCACTATATGGTAATCGGTAAGATTTAAAGTGTATTTTTTTTAGTTTCCTTGAATTGAATTTAACGAGTTCTATTTGTTAATTATTAATATTCATTGAAATTCATGTGGAAGAGAAAAAAAAAAGAAAAATATTGACATAATTAATTTAGATGAAAAAAGATTTGACAAAATTTAGATGAAAAAATTCCTTAATAATTTAGATAAAAAATAATTAATGCTAATTAATTAGTACATAATTATTTATCTCTATTTTGAATATTTGTTATTTTTTAATTATCATAAGTAATTTTTTAAATATGAATGTTTTATTATAATTGAAAAAATTATAAATAAACTTTTTTTCACATAAATAATAGACTTGAGGTATTATAAATTATTTTAAAAACTATAAAATAAGACTTTACATGATTATAATTAAAGTTACTACACTTTATATAGAATTGTGCGAAATTTAAAAAAAATTCACGATCGCGATGACCGTGATGACCGCAATTACCGCCGTTATGTTCGCAACCGCGCTAAACGCAACGCGACCGAAAACGCGACCGCAACCGTGATTTAAAACCATGGTAAATTCCAACAAGTCATACGTGAATTGAGATGGCGGTTACGGTCTTTGTGAACAATCTACCACAAGAAATGCACTGGCAATGGTTCATGAGAATATTTATGAGATATGGGAGAGTTCTTAATGTGTTCATACCTTATAAGAGAGACTTCAGAAGGCGAAAGATTGGCTTTGTTAGATTTGGTTCTCTTGCACTATGTTTGGATAAACATTAGTAAAAGAAATGAATGGAAAGGAAAGGAATGCAAACTAGAGGAAAGGAGAGGAAAGGAAAGGGTACATGTACCCCTTATTTGGATAATTAAAATTAATAAAGGAAAGGAAAGGAAAGTAATCCTAGCAACCAATGGAAAGGAAAGGAAAGGAAATGATTAATTATAATGCTTTTTTTCCAATTATAACATCTTTTGTTTTAAATTTTATAATATTATAAGGTTAAATTTGACATTCTACATGTTAAAATTTTTTTCAAGTTTCCTTTCCTTTCCGTTTACCCCAAATTGGGGTTTTAAGAAAACTAAATAAGTCAAGGGAAAGCAAGGGGTGCTCACTCCCCCAAGGGAAAGCAAGGGGTGCTCACTCCCCCTCTCTTTCCTTTCCCTAGCTAAAAAATTTTCCCAAACAAAAGAAATGTTTACAACATTCCTATGTTTTACTTAGCTTTCCTTTCCTTTCCCTTCCCTACCCCCAGTCCAAACATAAGATTGGTGAAGCCAAGAAAGCTGTTTGCAATTTAAATGGAGTGTGGATATTAGACAAGAAAATTGGAGTTAACTTGGCAAGATACCATCAGAGAGATAATTCTAGAAAAAGAAGAGAGACAGAGTAAACAATAATGTGAAGGTTAATCAAGTGACAAACAATCCAGGGATGGAGTCCATATCTCAAGCAATTGATAGCGAAGTAAAAAAGTAGATGATCGCGAAGTAAAAAAGCCGAGATCGAAGAAATGACGAGAAGCATCTGTCGTGAATAGTTGACGAATGGTATTTGAGGTAAAATCAGTATTCGGGAATCAAATGCGAATCTGTAAAATAAAAGTATTTTTTGAGATGTTTGAGATTTTTGAATCATGCTTTCCTGGCAAAGTAAACGAAGGTTAGCTTGTTCTATATAAATTTTCGCCTTTGAGTTTTGTTGGCACTGTTTTCCGGCAAGGCAAATAGAGGTTAGCTTGTTTCCCTGGTAAGGCAAATAGAGGTCAACTTATTTTAACTAAAGCAGGGCAATAGGCACAAAAGAGACTTTAAGTCCTTTTCTTTGAATATAATTAGAATGGCTCGAAATAGATTCTGTATAGTTATTCCAAAGCCAAGGAGTGGTTTTGGCTGGAGAAGGACCTCTAACTTTTTGAAACTGATATCTTTGTCCAAATATAAGTCCATGAGAAATAGTTGCTAGGTGACAATCAGTGGTTGTTTTGGGTAATCATGTATACCAAGCCTAACGCAGCACAAGCGCCTAGAGGAATCTATCACAGAAAAATGATAGGCGGATAGTACAAGTATAGTCGAAGAGCAAGAAATTCACAAGGGACAGAGCAACTTCCCAAATTTGTATTAGATTCTCCTCTCAGCTTGGATTGCTATATGGAAGAAGTTAGTTCTACAATGTAAGTGAACCACTCTTTGTTGAACGTCCATTTTTGGTATCATCTTTTGCTGCAAGTTTCTTGTTGGTTATCCATAGTTTTGGGTGATTATGCCAGTGACTGAAGATGATTCTGTCATGTCTTGGGGTATTTAATACTACAAGTAAAGAATATTCAAAATACAATCTCTTATGCTTGTTTAGTGTTTGATGTAATGTCCCTACAGAAATATGCATGCTAAGTCTTCTGTACTAAGTTTCTGGGCTGTTAATCACATGATGCCCTGTATTGCTCAATTGGACTTAGTTAATAGTCCACTTAATAAAAATTATTGACTTTTCAAAAAAAAAAAGGGTGTCAAACCAAAGTACTCATAAACTTGCTAGAGGAAATCGAAAAACTTACATTCAAGCTCTTCTTGATGGCGATGATAGATGTAATGACTCGTCACCATCCAAAAGCGAACCAAGTGAAGGTAGAATAAAGAATTGTGCAGGAGAAGTGGATATTGAGAAGCTTCACTGGTTAGAGAGAAGTGTGGTTGGAATTTACAATGGGAATAAGGAACCAGGTATGATCTGCGAACAAGTAAGAAGGGAAGGCGTTTGTGGGCTAACCATTAGAAGAATCTCAGGGAAGATGTTCCTGATCACTTTCATTGATCAAAACCAGTTTGAAGGTGTAACATCCCAAATCCATTATATAACATAATATTTACTTATAAACTCCACTTACTTACCGATTGAGCTGTCTGTGATGCTTAACCACTCTTAATATTTTTAAATAAGAATTAGAACTCTTATTACTTGTACTAATATGACTTGTTACATTAATACTCTAAGATGCATATATATTCCCTTTTATTTAAAGGTAGTACTGTATAACTTTTCTGAATATATAAAAGAAATAATATACCTTCGATATCAAATATCCGCTAGCAGTCGATAATCTCTGGAAAGTAATTCTCTTAACTCAAGATCAACAATCTGTGGAGTGGAAAGTAAGGGGTGAGCGATAACGTGCTCAGTAAGGAAAGTGTATACTGCATTATACCAGTAAAACCATGTGCTTTATTTAATTTATTTCTCACAACAATAAACCCAATAGGGAAAAACAATGGATATTGTAATACAATTTGTGATAGTCAAATCATTTGCTAACAGTTACAATATCATATAATAAACAATGAAAAGGATTCAACAAATCCTCTCAGAAATCATTAAGTTGAGACTAGGCATCACCTTATAAATAAATCATGCTATCATCGTTCCCCCTCCCCCTTGCTAGAACGGAATAATTATCCCAACAGGGATTACAGTAGATCTATGGCCACAATCTATGGGTGGTCCTCGGGGTCCACTTGCCAAGTGACCTCAAGACCGCTGATGACTTAGTGGGTCCATCAGCCTCATAACTCATAAGAATGCATGAAACTAGGCACCTAAAGTCTCAAAATCATATTTATAACTCAAAATATCTTTAAGGAAACACATTTATGAATTTAAATCATTTAAATAAATAATAATTCCAAAAAGGTATTATTCTCATTTTCGTAAAGAAAATTGTAAATTTGGAACATGTTGCCATGGTCAGCTCACCCATCAAGGCTCGCCCATGGTCAACTCGCTAATGGGGTGAATTAGTATTCGCCCGCCAATCCTTAGCGATTAAAACAAGTTAAATTGGCTCGCCCTCAATGGCTCGCCCATGTCAGTTCGCCCATCTAGCATTGCCCATGTTCAACTCGCCCAATGCAGCATTGCCATGGTCAACTCGCCCAATTGCGGTGAACTCATGATCAACTCGCCCATTTTATGAAAAGTTAGTCGCCCGCCTCAAAACAACATTGAAAAAGGGTCCATCCACAATGGCTCGCCCGGATTTTCTATTTAAAACATGGTAGCTCGCCCAAAAGAACATAAAAGGGTCCTTTGCCCAAAATCATAAAAGTTTAACTCACCTGCCTTAACAATTCGCCCAACATAAAAACATAAGGGCTCGCCCGTTCTGTACCAGTTCGCCCAACAATGTCGGCTTTTAATTCGCCCACAAAAAAGCAATTTATCAAAATAATATGCATGTCATAAACCAAAATCATTTCTCAATAATTTCATAAATTTAACTCTACAGGACATGCATTCTTTTCACACACAACTCCTTTACCTCGTCTGATGAAACCTTGCTTCCCGCTCGCCTTTCTCAATTCCTGTCTGCAAAATTTATTAAAACTATTAATATTCCTTTTTCGAATATTGTCCAACACTTTTGGCGAGGCATGATAGTACTCGCCCTCGCCATTTGCCCAACAGGGCTAGCCATTCGTTTATTGGCTTTCACATGGGAGCTCGCTTGACCATTCAACTCGCCATGCCTCTGCATGTGAGTTCGCCCGACACTACTGTTTTGTTCATTGGTGGCTCGCCTATGTATTAAACTTGCATGTGGCAACCTAGCCGACTTCCACATTCCAGATTTTAGCTCGCCCATGCTAACTGAGCTCGCCCATTATCCTTATTTCCAGTATTCTCATTGTTTATTCTCTATTCAGACTACACCTTGTTCTAGTTTCTTATGTATTCTAGCAAGATTTAACTAAAACAAGGCTATATCTATGTTTATTACGTTATAAAACACAGAAATATAGCATCGAATATCAAGAGAATCATAGAAATATGTAACTCACCTTAACCGAGTTGCACTTCCTGAAATAGAGTGCTTTTCTGCCTCACTTAGCTTTATTTTGCTTGTTTCCTAACTCTTCAACGATGGAGGAAGATTTATCTGTCTAAAAGATGAAGTTCCATGGCTCACATATGAGAGGAAATGGAAGAACTGATTGTTAAGTTGCAATAAAAACAGAATGGGCGAGAATGATTTTGAGGACGATGAAGTTGGCTAATTCATTTTTCCTCATGTATTCCTTCTTATATACTCACTCAAATCCTCTCAAAATCTACCACCTGTTCTTATCACGTTTTCTTTCATCATTTCATGCATTAAAAACCAAAGAAAACTGCAGCAAAAAGAACGGTGTGAAGTCCTTACTGAAATCCCGTTTTTGACTAACTTGTCTTTGCCATTTATTGTCTAGCTCAATTTATCAGGAGGAGAGAAGTGGCGAGAAGTCCACTATTAGCCCCTTTCCTTGACTTTTCTCTTTTCTTTTCTTTTCTTCTCCTCGCCAGTTCATTTCAAGCCAACGTTTATTAGCTATCATCTCCTTCTTTTCTTTATTTTGTCCTCTAGCCATTAATCCCTTTCATATCTTCATTTAATTGCTTTCATACCATAGATATCATCTTAACCTTTTATCAAAATTAAATCCCAACTATTTCTTGTTGCACTTTAATATTTGTTTTTCTTTCTTTATACACCATATCATAAATCATCACTCAAAATGAAAAGTGGAATTTCACATTCAATTATGTACAAATATGTTATATAGTATGATAAAGTTCGGGTCTTACAGAAGGTATGAGGGAAGATGTTTGGAAGTGGTTGGAAAGATGGTTCCATGACATTCAAGTTTGGAGTGATGATATAATCATTAACAGTAGAAGAACGTGGATTACATGTTACGACGTCCCTATTCATGCATGGTGTTTGTCTACATTCCAAAATATTGTCAACACGGTGGGAGAATTTGTATGTATGGATGGAGAAACTCTAAAAATGAATTCATTTTTCAGAGGAGCTATGCAAGTCATATGCAATTCTTCATGTAAAATTGATGAAATTATAAACTTAGAGGTGGGTGATAAAATTTTCAAAATTCGAGTCTCAGAAGTGGAGCCTGAATTGGTTTCGTTATTCCCGTGCTGCTTTAAGAATCAGAAGCAATTATCTTCTTCAGCTCAAGGAGGTTGTTCATGTCCCCTTTCTATTTTTGAATCATTTCCAGATGAAACGGCAGTTCAAAGGGCGAAACCTGTTGCTAAAAATGTATATGAACCAACAATTGAAGGAGCAAACAACATGCCTGTTCAAGGAACTAATGAGCCACCCTTGGAAAATGTTGAGGTTGTTGCTTTTAAGGTTAACTGTCAGCAAATTAATGATGAGCTAGCTTTGATTTTGAATAGAGAAAATGGAAATGGAAGGAGTTCTGAGCAAACAAATTTTGTTGATGATGTCTTACGAGCCGAAGCAAAAATGTATAAAGAAGTGGGCTTGGGTTTTTCATTGAGTGACCCAAATCTTATGGCAGCTCATAATTCATCTTTTAATCAAAGGCTTGGTTCTAACAATCCAGATGAAGACAATGGGACTTTGTGCTTGGTTCAATATAGCAACCCAATTGTTGCCCAACCTGGGGACTAATCGATTCAATTGGTTGATGATTCTTAAGACTGTCGTGGAGCCATAGCTGGGAACGTCAAAAAGAGCACGAGATTCATCTATGTTTCTTTTCTTCAATCCATTGATGTTGTCTCTGGAAAGAAGAATTCAGTATCATTAAAGCCCAAAGGTAAAAGGAGTAGGGCAAATTTCTCCAAGAAAAAAGAGAACACTTTGATGGGGGATTGCTCGAATAATCCTAATTTTTTGGAAGATGAGATTTCAGATGAAGATATCAAGAATAGAGACAGAATGTTAAGAAAAAAGGTTCCAGCCACTTTGGAGGTGGGGAGCTTGTTGGGACTATCTACAATGGCAAACGAAGATGAGATTATCAAAAGTTTGATAGAGGCTAAAATCAAAGATATGACGAAGAGTATTTGTCGAGAATAGTAGGTCTCAGGCTCTGTCTTTTTGTTTTGATTGGGGGTTCTTTTCTTTTCAATGAAGGTTATTTCTTTTAATATGAGAGGATTAGTCTCTAAGCCTAAGAAGAATGAGCTTAAAAATTGCTTAATAGGGAGAAGCCTACAGTGAATGAATGCCACAAAATTGTCCAAGTTTAAGAATTTCAGTTTGCTATCACTTTGCGATGTTCTCGGGCTCACAGATTTGGGGCTCTACAGGATAATTGCGCTTCAGTCCAATTTATTCTCGGGTTTGCTCTTGCGGAAGAATGTGTCGCTGGTATGATGGGAGCAAGGATGATAATGTCAACATGGGATGATCGGTAGGATTTTTGCTCTTAAAGAATTTATGGTTGCTCTTTCCTGATTGGGTGATTTTTGGAGGAGTTTGGTTCTTGTGATTTAGCAAGACTCTTTTATTATGAGTTTATTGTGGATCAACAAATCGATAGAGTCACGATAATGTTTTATTTTTGGGTGGATCAGTGATTACAATTTGATCTTTGCTTTTGATTATTGGGTTGGTGCCTGCCTTGGGATAGGACGACGATGAATGGTTCAATTGTGTTGGTATAATGATTATGGGCTTGTCAGTAGCCAAGTCAAATTTTGGTTGTTTAAATGAATTTTGTTTGTATGTCGAATTGATTGTTGATGTTGGGCTTGATTCTGACGGATGGTGATGATTTTGTATATTCTGATGTTCTTTGGCTGGCAATAAGATGACTTTGTTGTGTAGACCATTGTTGCTCTTGTGATGTTCGATGGTTTGCTGGAGTCAAGTTGTAGGTTCAAATGAGTTATAGCATTACCTTTCGAGGTGTGCCTGATGCTGTCTGAGTCATGCTTTGTTGTGATTGAGTTACAAGTGGATGAACTGCTGAAGGGATCACTGATGCAAGAGAGGTGTTCGATGGTTTGTTTGAATAAAGTTGTTTTTGGTATTTTGGTGAACAGTTTATTGGCATTTTTCTGAATGGCCTTGACTAGGTGGCCTGAATGTCCATGGGATAGATGTGGATGACTACTGATCTCTCATATTCTGTTTAATGGTCCCTGTTCGGGTTGTGGATTGGTTTCTTGTCGGTGTTTTGGATCAAATTTTGATGGTTTGTTGTTGTGCTATTGTTGAATGACTTGTAATGTTTTTTGTTTAGTCTTTGTTCTCTTTGGGGTTGGCAATGTGCTTGCTACTAATCATTTGACTCTTGTATTTCACTTTTAGTCCAATATATCTACCTTTCAAAAAAAAATTAGTGCTTGTGTTTGATCTATTTTTGTTTTCAATCGAAATGTTCACTGGGACTAGAAGTCTAATCAAGCTTGAATAGTTCTAATCAAAAACTCAAAATTTGTTTAAACTTGGTTGATCTTAAATTTGAAGCTTGAACTCGATTCATCAAAATATTCAAATCATTCGAGTTTATCACTCTATTAATTAGTTTAAATCATATATTTAAGAGCAAAATGATATATTTAAAATTCAAATATTAAAATTATTTATCTAAAACATTCAATTAAATTCACGAGTTGCTCGAGTTAAGTATTATTAAGATATTCAAATTTAATTCGACTTGTTATTTGAATAGTTCAAACTTAATTAAAATAACAAATTAAATTCGAATAGTTATCAAATAGGATTCAATCGCTCATAAATAATTTCGATTCAGTTACAATCTTAATTGAAACGATGGAAGAGTTCTTTTTGACAAGAGACTTTTAGCAATTTTCAACTTGAATTACATCACCACTCAAATCTTATTTTCCAAACTCGAGTTTCATGAGGGAGAAACACTAATTTGCACCTAGCTAAGTTAAAGATAAAAGACAATGTGTGGTAACATCATCATTTTTTTAAAATGTAAAGCTACATTTATTAATGATGAGAGAGAATTACAACTATGCCTCCAAACAAGCCTAATTGACGAACAATAATTAAGGGATTATGGATAATTAAGCCAGTGACTAAGCTATGAGCCTGAGTCATGTGTCACTTGCTACATTTTTCTTTCGGCAATCAAATTTTGATTGAGTAAACAGATGTTTGTGGTACATCCAGCACCATTTACAAGGATCAAAGAAACCAAAATAAACTCTCCTGCACAAAGAAATACACCCTATTGGAAAAAAAAAACGGCAATCTGTACAACCAGAAAATCGGGACCAGTAACAACCAGTAACAAGGATCAGCAAACAAAAGACCTCCTTTGTCACAGCCTGCACAGAAGAAAACACAACCTATTTGAGCAAAAATACCCAATTGTAGTTCGATATGAAGCATTCCTTATAAGCAATCAATCACCAGCAGGCTTTGAAGAATTGTTCTCTACCCACTCCAGCCTTGGCCAATGCATCCGCCATATCTTTAGCTTCACGGTAGATGTTCTTGAACTGAACATCATATTTCTCCTTCAAGTGGTCAATACTCAATACTAGCAAAAACTCTCCATAGATTCCATGGTCTCTCATCACTTCTGCTACACCAATCAACTGCAACAACCGAGTTAGATTCAATAATTAACTTGAAGTTGATGCAGAATCCCGAGCATACAAACATCTCCAATGCTTGATTGATAGCCATCAACTCTGCAGCGTTACAATCTTGAACACCTAGTGGTCCTACTCCTGACTCCTGAGAACAACGCCATCACCTTTGAATTGGAATCTTTCAACATTCCTCCACATTATGCCATCCCAGGTTTGCCTCTAGTTGAACCGTCGAAATTAAATTTTAAGACACCCTCTTCAGGAGGAATCCATTTACAAAGTTTTCTACCTTTCTTCCTCCAACCTAGAGGTGCGCATGCTACCGGGTCTGTCCACCGTAAAGAATTCGAAAGCAGGGCAGTACCTTCAGTTTTAATCCACATTAAAGCTCTGAGCTTTACCAGGAAGAGCAACTCTTCAATCTTAATTCTCTTTTTTTCGAAAACCGCTTCATTTCTTGATAACCATAAGAACCACACTCCTGCAACACAAGAGGCTGTCCACAAATTCTTTATTACACCAAAGAAGCTTACCTCAAAGCATTGAAGTTCACCTCAAGTCAATTCTTTATGCTACATGCATGTTCATTCCACGTCCCAACACTATATTTTTTTAAAATATAAAAATATATTGATATGAATAGTCACAATACAGCCATGCTATTGAATTCGAATAACAGCGAACCCCGATTTGACAGGAAAATCAATAAATGAATTTGCTTCTACGAAAATATGAACAAAAGAAACTTTTTTAAACTCCAATAAAGATTATACAATTTGTTTTTTTTTATAAGCCAAGAATTTCATTGATGATAAAATGGCTCCAAAAAGATGAAAGTCATTGATGATAAAATGGCTCCAAAATAGTACATCAAAACAGTAGTAGTAAAAAAACAAACAATTAAAATAAACACATGAATTATCAGTTCGTAACACAAAAGCTACCCGAGGATCTAGCCATTTTTTTTTTGGTTACAGAGGATCTAGCTGTTACCGAATTCCTGATGAGTGTACCGCAAGTATACGGACCGTAGCAAGTAATAAAGTGATGAGTAGAGTATCGTTCCCACGAGGATTGAATTTGTGAATTGCTTACTAAGTACTAAAATTTCACACCCTAATTTTATTCAAACGATCGAAAAAGAATTTTTTTAATCAATAGCAGGAAAGTGAAAATATAAAAAATATTTATTTAAATAAAACTTCTGAAATATTTCAAAATAAAAACCAAAAGAAATTTAGATGAAAACTTGAAGACTAAAACAAAGAGAATAAAACTAAACTACTCTATATCCCTTAGTAGGATTGCATGCTCTTAATGGTGCTGAAGCTGGCTATTTATAGAGGCAGTGGGGATGATGATTAGCTCAAAATCTTGGCAGATAGGGCTCGATCTTTATCTTCAAAGAAAATTTATCTTTTATCAGCTCCCTTGATTATCTCTATCCTTAGCAAAAAGTCCATCTTGATAATTTATCTTCGTAAAAGATAAATGCAACAATTTATCTTTCTTGGCAGCCAGTAGAAATATCCATGCATGAAGCTTTATCAACAAAGTCTTGTGTTTGAATGAAATTTGGAACTGAAATCCTTCACATCTTTGACTTCTTTATCAGTTGGAGTTCCTACATCATTGAGAGAAATTTAACAGATAAATGAGGGATTTGAATCTAATAGTAATGATTTAGAGATAAATTATATCATTAAATTCATGATAATTCTATAAATTATAGAATTATCACACCCCCAAACTTGAATTTTTGCTTGTCCTCGAGCAAAATAAAATTCACAAAGAAATGTACCTAGAGGTCAAATACACTTGCAAAAATGATTTTCCTTTAATTTCCCCAAAGATTTTTGAAAACATTACAACTCCATGAAAATCCATAAACATTAGCTAAATATATATAAACTCATTCAAAAGAGAATATCAATTCAATTGAATTCTTCCGTGTGTGTGTGTGTAAATGTTTCTTCATTTCAGTTCATGCAATCCGGATGAATTTATACAAATATGAACATAACAAAAGATCTCAAAGAATAGTTATCTTCCATAAGTTTGCTTTTCTCATCTTCTCTCCACTAATGTAGACACACATAGCCAAAGATCAATAGGACTTTATAAGCTTGTAATGTATGGCTAGGGTAATAGGTAAGAGAAATAGGATTTTTAGGCTTAACCCTTAATCATGCATTCTTTTTTTTTTTGGACTTTTTAAGAGCTTTCAAATAATTCCCCCAACTTGATTTCTTTTTTTTTTAATTTCTTTTTTTTTCTTTTTCTTTTTTTTTCATCATTTTTTTTGAATTTCACTCTTTCTTCCATATATGCGTAGCTCTAAATATATCTTGACATAGTCCTCATGCATATAACGGGGTATGAGAAATTTTTTTTATAGGCTAGGCTAATTATTAATGTAGGTAAAACAAGAAGCAGGTATACTTTAAGCTCAAATTGGGTGACTAAAGATAAAATACATCATGGTAGTCTTGAAAAAGCTCAAACGGTCCAAAGATGGCCTAAATCACCTCTTTAGCTAAGTGTGTTCTAGGATTTCGCTTTGAGAGATGATAGAACAAATTCTAGACAAATAACAAACTTTAAAGACTATTGTTTATTCTTATTCACATAAATCTTCTCTAAATATGCATGACTTCAATGATAGAAACATTGTGCATTCAATTTTTGGAAAAATCTCAATCAAAAAGATAATTCACTAAAGAATTCATTCATATACTTTGCTCATATTCATAAATTTCATTTTGCTATAAGATTCTCAATCAATGGTTAAATATCAAGGAATTATCAAGCAAACATATAATCACTTCAAGGAAAAAACCATTTTAAAGCACAGAATTTTTGCAAAGATTTCAAAAGAAAATTGACAACAATAATTTTGCTCAATCTTTAAAAATAAAAATTTTGCTCTTTTGCTCTTCCCCCAACTTGAAACCTACATTGTCCTCAATGTGTAAGAAATTCAAGAATTCAAGAAAAGGATAAAGGAAACTCCCCTGATTTTTTTTAATGAAGCTCAAACTGCAAAACTTGCCAAATTCCTTTTTGCTCCCCCAAACTTAGACTCTAACACCTATAAAATAAAGAAAAGAAATCAACTAATGAAATATCTAAACTAAGAAATAAGAGAAATAACTAAGAAAGCAATAAAATGCTAGGGTTGCCTCCCCAGAAGCGCTTGATTTATAGTCATCAGCCTGACTATGTCTGTCATTCTTCAAGGTGGATCATTAAGATCAGTAACCGATTTTCCACGATCGATCACTCCTCCCCAATAATGTTTCAATCTCTGACCATTAACCTTAAATGGTTCCCTTGAAAATTCAGCTCCTATTTCCACAATTCCATATGGAAATACTTGAGTAACAATGAATGGTCCAGACCACCTTGATTTCAACTTACCTGGAAATAGCTTCAAACAAGAATTATAGAGTAAAACCTGTTTCCCCGACTCAAATTGTCTTTCCATTATCTCCTTGTCATGCCACTTCTTCGTTCTCTCCTTAAAGAGTCTAGCACTCTCATATGCTTGCATTCTGAATTCATTCAACTCATTGGGCTCAACACAATTGGACTTCTCTTCATCAAGAATTGCTTCTATGGTGTCCATAGGTTGTTGATTGATGAATATTCCCTGAACTATACTCTCTTCTTCATTCACTTTAAAACAATCATCAGTCTCACTTGAGAATTTAATTGCAGAGAAAAGATTAAATGTTACCTCTTGATCATTGACCCGCATGGTGAGCTCTCCTTTTTGCACATCGATAAGGGCCTTACCAGTTGCCAGAAAAGGCCTCCCAAGGATAATTGGGACTTCATGATCTTCCTCCATATCTAACACTACAAAATCAGCTGGAAAGACAAATTTGTCAACCTTCACTAGCACATCCTCAATAATGCCTCTTGGGTACTTGAGAGATTGGTCTGCTAACTGAAGTGTTATCTTGGTTGGTTTAGTCTCTCCTAGTCCAAGTTTCTTGAAAATAGAAAAAGGCATTAAATTAATACTTGCACCTAAATCACATAAAGCTTTATCAAAAAATAAGTTACCAATAATGCAAGGAATAGTAAAACTCCCTGGATCTTCAAGCTTAGGTGGTAAGTTCCTTTGCAAAATGGTGTTGCACTCCTCAGTAAGAGCAACAGTTTCAAAATCCTCAATTTGCCTTTTCTTGGAGATGATGTCCTTCATGAATTTGGCATAAATTGGCATTTGCTCCAATGCATCAGAGAAAGGGATGTTGATGTGAAGCTTTTTGAATACCTCTAGGAACTTAGCAAATTGCCTATCTGTCTTCTTTTGCTTGAATCTTTGAGGAAAAGGGATAGGTGAAGGAGGTGATTCAATGGTCTTACCAGATTGAGATGAAGTCTGCTCAATTTTCTTTTGTTGCTTATCTTCTTCTTCTGCCTGGACTTCAACTCTAACATCTTCCTCTGATTCTTTAGGTATGTAACCCACTTCTTTACCCTTCCTCAAAGTGATTGATTTACAGTGCTCTTTACCTTCCCTTCTTGGATTAGGTTCAGTATTGCTAGGTAGGGTACCTTGGGGACGGTTACTAATGGCATTAGCAATCTGACCTACTTGAATTTCTAGGTTCTTTATAGAAGCAGCTTGGTTTTGTAAGATGGTGGTGAACATCTCTTCTAAAGAAGGCTTCTTTTCGTGTTGTAGGACTTGTGGTATAGGATTATGTGGAAGTGGTGGTGGTGGTTGAGTATGGAAGCCATGAGGATAGGTAGGTCTTGGGTTAGATGGTTGCCCTTGATTATTGTTCCAAGACAAATTTGGGTGATTTCTCCAGCTAGGGTTATAGGTGTTTGAGAATGGGTTATGGTTCCTATTTGGATGGGAAACATATTGGACTTGTTCGGCTCGAATAGGACACCTATCGCCAGAGTGATTACCCCCACAATTATCACAAGTTACGAAAGGGTTTTGAATGGAATGAATTGGGTTGGGTTGTTGATTGACTCCAAGAGAATCAACCTTTTTGGTCAAGGCTGAGATTTGAGAGGTAAGGGTGGTGAGTGCATCTAACTCATACATACATGCTGTTCTCTTTGATGTTAGCCTCTCAGCTGACCATTGATAACTGTTTGCAGCCATGTCTTCTATCAAGTTGTAGGCATCATCTATAAACTTGCTCATTAATGCACCACCTGCAGCTGTGTCTATAGTAGTTCTGGTCTGGCTTATCAACCCATTGTAGAATATCTGCACTTGCAACCAATTTGGAATCCCATGATGAGGACACCTTCTCAGGAGTTCTTTGTACCTCTCTCATGCTTCATAAAGTGACTCTGAATCGTGTTGCATGAAAGTGGTGATGTCGTTCCTCATCTTAGCTGTTTTGGCTGGTGGGAAGAATTTTGCCAAGAACTTCTGAACTAAGTCCTCCCATGTTGTGATTGATCCTGGTGCCAATGAGTTCAGCCAATCCATCGCTCTATCCCTAAGAGAAAAAGGAAATAATCTCAGTCTTATCGCATCATCAGAAACACCATTATTCTTAAAAGTAGAGCAAATTTGTAAAAAATGTTTCAGATGGGCATTAGGATCATCATTGATTGAACCCCCAAAATGTACAGAAGTTTGGATCATTTGGATGATTGCTAGTTTGATCTCGAAATTGTTTGCTTGAATGGTTGGATATCTTATGCTCATCTCGAATCCATTCACTGTAGGCATTGCATAATCTCGAAGAGCTTTGGTATCTGCTTCTTCCATGGTATTTGTTTCAACAAGGTCTTCTTGGTTCTCCTTCTTGATTCTTCGTAAAGTCCTTTCAATTTCAGGGTCAAAGGGAGCCAATTCACCACTCCTTGCACGGTTCATGCACTAGGCCGATGTACCTCGCAAGAAAAACAAGAGAAGATATTAGTATCAAGGAAGGAGAAAAAGAAAAAAAATATTTGAATTAAAACTAGGTATGCTTGGTATTAATATTAGCAAAACAAATCCTTCAATCCCCGGCAACGGCGCCAAAAACTTGTTACCGAATTCCTGATGAGTGTACCGCAAGTATACGGACCGTAGCAAGTAATAAAGTGATGAGTAGAGTATCGTTCCCACGAGGATTGAATTTGTGAATTGCTTACTAAGTACTAAAATTTCATACCATAATTTTATCCAAACGATCGAAAAAGAATTTTTTTAATCAATAGCAGGAAAGTGAAAATATAAAAAATATTTATTTAAATAAAACTTCTGAAATATTCCAAAATAAAAACCAAAAGAAATTTAGATGAAAACTTGAAGACTAAAACAAAGATAATAAAACTAAACTACTCTATATCCCTTAGTAGGATTGCATGCTCTTAATGGTGCTGAAGCTGGCTATTTATAGAGGCAGTGGGGATGATGATTAGCTCAAAATCTTGGCAGATAGGGCTCGATCTCTATCTTCAAAGAAAATTTATCTTTTATCAGCTCCCTTGATTATCTCTATCCTTAGCAAAAAGTCCATCTTGATAATTTATCTTCGTAAAAGATAAATGCAACAATTTATCTTTCTTGGCAGCCAGTAGAAATATCCATGTATGAAGCTTTATCAACAAAGTCTTGTGTTTGAAAGAAATTTGGAACTGAAATCCTTCACATCTTTGACTTCTTTATCAGTTGGAGTTCCTACATCATTGAAAGAAATTTAACAGATAAATGAGGGATTTGAATCTAATAGTAATGATTTAGAGATAAATTATATCATTAAATTCATGATAATTCTATAAATTATAGAATTATCACTAGCCATTTGAACCAAAAAGTACACTACCACAAGAAAGGCACCTGCTTTTGCTAGGGCATTGACCATGCCTTTTGCCTCTTTATAGATTTTACAGCACTGAACATCCCCAATTTCATGCAGCATCCTTTTGCCTATTTACAGATTTTAGAGAATTGAACATCCCCAATTTCATGCAGCACGAGGTCGATGAATCACAAAAGGTGGGTCATAGCTTCCAGTGCCCTTGTTGTTTCGTTTATGCACCAACTTAGTGTTACATCCATCACATTCACTAAAGATCTCAAATATCATTTGAAAACCAAACACACAGACAACAAGTATAATTTTGTTAGAGACATGGTTGCACAAAAGAAAGTCAACATGCAATATATTTCTATGCATAGGATGATTGAGATCCATTTACAAAGCTAATACCTAGAGATGTTTATAATAGTCACATAAAATCTATAGGATTGTGTAGGCTTTGATGTACTTACCAAGATGTTCTTAGTGAACAATTTATTATTACTTTTCCATCTGTATTTGATGTTGACTAGTTTTTTTTATTGTTACTTCTGAAAGAAAGAGAACTAAACTATGCAAGCTCTAGGAACACTGGTCTCCATAATATCAAATTGAAGGAGACTTCCCAGACCAGTGGGCACATCCTCAAGACTATGGATATCATAAGAGCTATCATGAGGTTTACCCGCAAGAAAATCCGCACATGAATTTGCCTCCCTATAAACATGGCATAAGGAACACGACCAATCCCGTTGCAAAATATATCTGTAAGAATTTATGATTGGTGCTAAAGGATCCATGTTGTGAGTCGGGTTACATATTTTCTGCATAGCAATAAATGAGTCTGATTCGATAATAACCTTCCTAAAATCCATCTCCCATGTAAAATTAATCCTGAGTAAATGGCATAGATTTCGGCTCTTAATATGGAACCCCAGCCAAGTTTACGCATGAAACCACCCAGCCATTTATGAGAGCTATCACGACAGAGACCTCCTGCTGCGGTTAATCCCGGATTGGAGAAAGCCGAGGCATCAACATTCACTTTGATAAGGTCAGAAGGCGGGGGTTGCCAAGAGACTGTACACAGCTGACTTTGAGGTAGTAGAGGATTAAAAGTTTGGCTCTGTATGAATTCATGGAGAAAGAGACATACAAGCCTTTTAGGATCTGTTGGCCAAGTGAAGGCAATGTCGAAGAGAACTTGATTATGCCACCTCCAGATAAACCAACAGCCACATGCAAAGAGGCTAGGCCAGGGAAGATTATTTTCAACTGCTATACGATTACTACTCAGATTAACTTGTACCCAATCTAGTAGAGGTAGATTATTGAAAGTAACCAGGTCTGAGTTTTGCAACCATGCAACCCAAAATTGCTACGGCTGTCGGCAAACCCGGAGGGCGTGAATGATGTCCTCATTCAATAAGCCACACCTCTTGCATGAGCTGGAAGGTAGAATTGCAGAGATGAGATTAATATTAAGCAATAAGAATTTGAAAGCTCAAGTTTAAAATGAAATCACCTTGACAATAACTCGAGATGAGGTCATATGATAATGAGATTTGTGACCAAATGTGAATGATCTCACCATTCACTTTATTTGTCTTTGTATGTCAGGTGGAAGTCCTATTGTTGTATTTTAAAGAAAGATGTAAGATCCGATTCTACCTACTGTAGAGTCTAATTTCATAAATTAATAATGGAAATTAAATAAATAATGAATATTGATTTCCACTTGAATGAAAAGTTTCTTCACTTGAATTGCGAAAAAAAAGGCAATTTCGGTGAAATACCCAATAGGCGAGCAAGATGAAAATCGCCAATTATGATGGCGAGGGCGAGCAGATGAGTTCGCCCAAATGTTGCCACGGCTCCTGATCGCCCATGTAGATTGAGGAAATTAAAATGTTAATAAGAGTGAAAAATTGTGGGAAATTATAGTAAGATGACAATCGCCATAGGTGATGGCGAGTTAGACTAGGGCGTGGGCGAATAGGTGTGAGGTGAATCAGAACCGTGCAGCAAAAATGGACTTTGTGAGATATACAGTCGAGGACAATAAATGAAGAAAGAATAAAGTCAATAAAGGAAATAACCTCATTGGTAGGGGAATAAGACAAATGGTGTAATAAGTCAAAAAAAGTGGCTGTGGACTTCACGCCATTGGCCTCTCGGTTTGGACAATTAATGGCAAGTGAAGTAAGTCAAAATGTGCAGAGGAAGGCTTCTCATAGCCGTTGCTTTTGGTGCAGTTTTTCTTCATGCATTAAATAAATGAAAGACGTAAAATAAATGAAGGAAATGGGATAAGGCCAAGTGATGAGTTTTGATTGGATAGCATGACTATATAAGAAGAAACGTTTGAGGAAACCGATTTAGCCATATTCATCTTCTTCACGAGAGCTATACAACTGCTAGTTTATGTTCTGATTCCTCTCATTTCTACCATGTCTGATTTACTATATTTCATCCATCAGTTGGCTAAACATGTAAACCACCTTGCAAACCTTTCCTCCTTAGTTGGATGAGCTAAAAGAATAAGCAAAGGAAGGCCAACATGAGATGGAAAGCAATCTGTTCTGGAAGTGCAGTTGATTGAGGTGAGTTTCATATTTCAGAGGTGTTCTTGATATTCAATGGTAGACTTATATGTTTACAACATAGAACACAACCTTGTTTTAGTTAGATCTTTAGAGAATATGGAAACAAGGAAAATAATGGAATAAGTGACGACAATGGCGACTACAGTGATCACCCATGTTGTAAACTAATAATCGCCAATGAGGCGAATAAATAATGAGGAACTCGCCAAGGTAAAGCATGTGTTCAAGGGACGAGAACGCCCAATTCTAGTGAAGTGAATTAATGGGCAAGCTCACTCGCATAAGGCATTGGGCGAGAAGAAATGTGGGCGAACTCCCACAACTTCAAGCCAATGTAGTCTTGGCGAGTTGAATGTTGGGCGAGCTAGTTGGAGCTCTGTTGGGCGAGTAGTCATTTGATTTATCTCAATCTCGCCAAGTGTTATGAAATGAAAATATTAATGGCATTTATATATTATTTGCAGCTGATAATTGGGAATGGCTATTGGCGAGCAGGAAGCAGGGCGAAGCAAGGCTTTGTTAAACCAGGTAAGGGAGATGTGTGTGAAGTGATGCATGTCCTGTGGAGTAGATTTTATGAAAACATTAAGTTAAATGTTTTGTTTTCTGACATGCATTGTTTGAGAAATTTAATTGATATTGGGCAAGCTACTAAGCCGACCCTTATGTTATTTCGGGGCGAATTAGTAAAACGGCGGGCGAGCCAATAGGGCGAGCTCTCTTTTATGAGATTTTATATCTTGGGTGAGTAGCCTTGTTTTAAGTAGAAATCTGGGCGAGCCAATGTGGCAAACCCTTTTAATAGTGTTTTGGGGCGGGCGACCCCTTGTTTAAGAAAGTTAAGGGCGAGCCACTGAGGGCGAGCCAGTTTTACTTGTTGTTGTTAAGAGCAAGGGTTGGCGGGCGAATACTTGTCACCCCATTTTTGAGTGACCATGGGCGAGCCATTCTGGGCGAACGGTTTTTAAAGTGTAATTTCTTAAATGAAAAATGAATTATTTTTAATAATTTCGAAAACAGAAAATATAAAGCCTTTTGGGCGAATAGATTACAGGGCGAGCCACTAAGGGCGAGCCAGTTTTGCTTTCTGTTTTCAAAAGCAAGTGTTGGCGGGCGAACACAAGTTCACCGCACTAGGCGAGCTGCCATGGGCGAACCAATTAGGTGAGCAGACCATGGGCGAGCAGTTTTAGAGGTTAATATTTTTGAAAAGTTGTCGAGGTGTTTTGTAAACAGAAGCCTAAACCTTTTTGGAAAATCAAATCATTTTGAGGAAATGATAATGTGGGTGAGATAAGCCCTTAAAGGTTGTCATGAGATATGAAAATGATCTTGAGACTTTAGGCCCTGAATTCATGCATTATTATTCATATAGTTGCGTGACCTACCTGGGGCGGTGGCTCGGTCAATGGACCAATGAGTGCACCTCAGGGCGTCACAGGGCTGATGGACCCGCCAAGTCATCAGCGGTCTCGAGGTCACTTGGCAAGTGGACCCGAGGACCACCTATAGATTATGGCCATAGATCTGAGATAGTCGTGAGGGGCGATGGCCTACGGGTGCACCCCAATAGCGGCAGATTCTGTTCTCGCAAGGGGGAGGGGGAACGATGATAGCATGATTTATTTGTCGCCTAGTCTCAACTTACCAATTTCTGTTTACTGATAAGATTTATTGAATCTTATGTATTGTTTACTGCATTTTAAAGTAAACTGTTTAACCAGTGATTTAAGTGGTGAAATAAGAGAGTTGTTTACTATATATCCATGTTCTTTTCTACTGATTTATTATAAGAAAAGAATAAATGTGTTGCGATATATAGTTTTGCTTTAATTAAAGCAGCATATGTTTCCTTTACTGAGCGTATGAATCGCTCACCCCTTTGTTTTTAACTCCACAGATAAAAGACAAGGAGTTAGAGAGTTAGCTCTCAGACGGATCTAACTATGTTAAAGCACTGAGGCATGTTATGCTAAACGTGACAGGTACAGTCTCTTCTCTTTTACATTTCGGACATAAGTATACAGTACTACTTTAGTGAAATGAGTCAATAGGGGATGTTGGATATGAGAAATTCAGAAAAGAATTTTTATATTCTGAATTTGATAAATAAATATTTATCAATTATTACGGTCACTGTTGAATGTTAATGGCATTGCAGACAGCCCAACCGGTAAAGATTGACGGAAATACGTAAAAAAATGTGGTAACGGGATGTTACAAAAGAAGAGTTGTATACCGACTATACTCAACTTCGATACTGAGTGTATCTGAACTATCACCTGTACAGCATTGACAAATGATAAAGTGTAATAACCTTCTTCTCTACAAAAGTGCACTAAATTTTTCCTTTTTCTTACTTACATTGTTGGGCTGTACATAATGTCTCAAAATCAACTCTTAAGCTATATTTATAATAGCTATACAAACATTTTTCAACATTTGGTCCCAGTCTAAACATTCTAACTAAGTATGCATTCATCATCGCAAAACATTACACTTAACCAATATATACCCATCAAGTTGCATGCAACGATATTTAGCGTAGTATATATATATATATATATATATATATATATATATATATATCATGTACTTCCTATTGCTACATCCCCCTGTTCTAAAAGTACTGAAAATGTAAGTCTGAATATATGTTAAGTAACTGTACATAATATACCTCCAAAGTAGAACCAAAAGCCTCGAAGGACGCGATAGCTCCCCACGTATACGCTCCTACTGCAAATAATCTGGAAGGTGGAGGAGGGAGGTGAGCTTTTTTGGAAAGCCCAGTAAGAAATAAATATAAGAGACGGATAATGCAAGTTTCGAAACATTCATTAAAACTCAAATACTATTTTTCGTAAAATTTGGAAATCAACATGCTTATGCAATGCGTCAAAGCATTTCTTTCAAAACCATCGATAAACATTTCCATTCGAAACATAATTCTCATCATAACATTCAAAATCCATATTGGCATAAGTACGAAAGGAATCATATATATATAGCATAAGCTGGAGACATGATAATTAAGCAAAATCAAGCAATTCAATTATGCTCGTGAGGGAAAGTATAGTTGACATATGGCCATAGTCCAGAGGGGTCCACAGTGAGCACTGATCAGGTGTCTACTGGGCCCGCTGTGGACTGGATCAAGGTCACACAGCAATAGAAACTCTACTGTAGATTTTATCAAAATCATACAGTAGCCCAAAACATTACCTACTGTGAACTGGATCAAGGTCCCACAGTAGTCCAAAACATTACTGCTATGATTATTAACCATGTCTCAAAACATTTTCGTACGTATAATTTCCAAAATAAATACAAAACTCGATGGTTTGTATGAAAATAGGAGCTTTCGAATATGACTTCCAATGTAGTCAAAATACTGCCATTTCGTACTTATTTTCAAAACAAAACTAGCTGGAGTAGTGTTATTCCAAATCATTTTCATGAACTCTAGCTCATTTTATAAATCAAGATTATACGAAAATCCGGCAGCATAACAGCTTAATTTTTGTAAAAACCTCCTGCAAAGAAGATACAGTTTATAAACCACAAGCAGTTGATTTTAATAGTTCATTTAGTATCCCCTACGTTTCCGATATATATCCCTCACCTCGGTATATAGCACAAGTATAGCTATGGCACCCTTGTTCTTCTTAATTGTCTTTTCCTTGGTCTTTAATTTAATTTGTTTATGTCCCCTAACTTGTATCCTCTCCTCCTACAATAAGGCATAAAAATAATAAAATTTATATTATTAATTTATCTTAAATAAGGTTACATTTTCTTTTGAATCACTTAAAGAAGTATATATATTTCTCAAAATTTCCCTTAAGTGCTTTACCTTACAAAATCTCCCTTTGGTTGTCAAATGCTTCTTCACTTACATAATGGTTCTTTTCTCATTCAACCTACATCAACAATAATGTTTCATCACCATATTCTTACCCTATCAATATCCTTTAAATATTCGTAAGAAAAATCAAGTTCTTACCTTTAGCTACTAGTTAAAACCGAAGGCCTATAATGCAGCTCAATCTTTTTGGTTTTTGAGGGCTTCAATCATCTTTGCAAAATACAGCCACAATCCCTCTTGTTCAGACCATTGTTTGTCCTTTCCCTTTTGTTCAATTCTCGTACAACTAAAGTAGCCTAATACAAGAGGAATAAACTTGTCATAGTTCAACCTTAGTCTACCATCATCTATTTCCTTAAATAAATCTCTTAGTTTAATTTAAAAATTTCTAACATTACCTTTTTGGTCAGACCAGCCTTGGATCTTGGCCAATTCCTACGTGGACAGGAAACTCCCAACAGAAAATATCCCACGTTTTTGCAGCTCCCTTTATAAACCCAAAACAGCCTTTGTTTATGTGTCAATTAATAGCTATTGTAAATCTGAATTTTGCCCTTTCTTACTACTCTTCCACGTGAATAAAAATTCTAAAGCAGCCAATACCCACGTTCTTTTCAGCTCCTTTTTCCCTTTGCTTCGTTGACTCTCTTGTTTCCTTTCCTTTATTCTCGGCTTTGTTCTTCAACCCAAGATTTTCTTTCTTCTTCACGGGTTCTTCCTTCAAGCTAACGCAATAGCTGCCTCTCTTCCTTCCTCTTTTCTGCCACTAGCCGACCCTCTTTTCTGAGCCTCACTTCATTGTACAATCAGCCTTCCATTTTGTTTTTGAACTTCAGTCTTCTCCCTTGCACCATTCCTTTCCAACGTGCTCTGTTTTTCAGCCCTTGTTCAATAATCAATGACTTCACCTTTTCTTCTATTTGGCTCTTAAACTTGAACCTTTCTATGCCTTAAGCTTTCCTTTTCTTTAATTCTTAATTGCCGACGAACTTGGAGAAGCTGAAGAACAAAATGTCGAGAGAGAGTGGATCTTCGGTGCAGCAGAAATAAGAAAGGGTTGAGCTAGTATCTGGTAGGATGATGATGGTGATGGACGATGATGAGGAGTTGTTGTGAGTAGCTGGCACAAAATGAAAAGATAGTGGAGTTACTATTTCGAAAGCTTACTTAATAAGCTACGCCCATTTCCCCATGTCTTCATTTGTTAAACTAATATATTTATTTATTTTATGCCCCATTTTACTGACATGATATTTTATTTATTTAGTTTATTTATTTAAGCCACCAAAAGAGCAATTTACAACTATTACATCCGCCTCACCTTAAAAAATTTGGTCCTCCAAATTCGCATTGGGTAATCTCTGATCGAATAGCTTTGGATACTTTTCCTTCATAAGACTTTCAAGCTCCTATGTTGCTTCCTCAGTAGTATGGTATTGCTAAAGCACCTTTACCAATGAAATACTCTTAGATCGTAGTACTCTCTCTTTTCTATCCACGATCCGTATCGATTTCTCCATATAGCTCATATCCTCTCTGATTTCCAGAGGCTCATATTGAATGACATGTGACCGATCGGGGAGGTACTTGCGTAGCATAGATACATGAAATACATTATGTACTTCGGCTAACTCAGGAGGTAAGGCTAACCGGTATGCTACATCTCCTACATGGTCCAGAATCTCAAAAGGCCCGATAAAACGAGGACTAAGTTTTCCTTTCTTGCCAAATCTCATAATACCCTTAGATGGGGAAACCTTCAAAAACACAGAATCACCTACAGAGAACTCCAAGTATCTACGCCTACTGTCAGCATAGCTCTTCTGTCGGCTTTGAGCTGTCCTAAGCCTTTCACAAATCAATCGGACATCCTTAGAAGCCCGTTCTACCAAATCGGGAGCAAGTATCTTACATTTGCCCACTTCTTCCCAAGCAACTGGAGAACGGCAGTTTCTACCATACAAAGCCTCATACGGTGCCATTCCAATGCTCGAATGATAGCTGTTATTGAATGCAAACACGGCTAAAGGAAGATGATCGTCCCAGGAGCCCTTAAAGTCCAAAGCACATGCTCTCAACATGTCTTCTAAAGTCTGAATTGTACGCTCAGACTGCCTATCTGTCTGTGGGTGAAATGCGGTGCTAAAATTCAGTCGAGATCCCATGGCATCTTGAAAGTGTTCCCAAAAATGGGATGTTAACTGGGAATCTCGGTCTGAAGTGATGCTCACTGGAACTCCATGAAGCCGTACTATTTCCTTAACATACATACTTGCTAGAGCATTAAGAGTATCCGTAGACTTCATAGCCAAAAAGTGGGCTGATTTAGTTAGTCTATCCACAATGACCCATATAGCATCATGATTCCTCCTAGTTTTGGGTAGTCCCATGATAAAGTCCATGGTAACATGCTCCCATTTCCAAGTAGGTATAGATAGAGGTTGAAGTAACCCAGCTGGCCTCTGATGCTCTACCTTAACCTGCTGACAGGTAAGACACTTAGCAACAAAATCAGCAATGTCTCTCTTCATTCCGGACCACCAATACACTTTACGTAGATTATGATACATCTTTGTATTACCCGGGTGTAAAGTGTACTTAGTAGAGTGAGCTTCTGACAAAATAAGATCCTTGAGACCTCTATCATCCGGGATACAAATTCGGCCTTTAAACCTTAGTAGACCATCAGACCCAATTGTAATATCAATATGCTCTCCAGATTGAATCTGACTAATCATATCCACACAATACTGATCCTCTCTCTGAGCACGTCTAATACTCTCCATCAAATCAGGCTCAATCCTCATACTCGCCACCATACCATACCTCTCAGAAGAGGAGATGTTCAAACTCAGACTTGCAAACTGTTCTAATAAATCAAACTCTCGGATCATCATATAGGAAACCAATCCCAGGTGTTTCCGACTAAGAGCATCAGCAACAACATTAGCTTTACCTGGGTGATATAAGATCTCACAATCGTAGTCCTTTAGAAGTTCCATCCATCTCCTTTGTCTCATATTTGACTCTTTCTGGGAGAATAAATACTTCAAACTTTTGTGATCCGTAAATATCTGAAATCTTTCCCCATAAAGATAATGCCGCCAAATCTTCAAAGCAAAAACTACTGCGGCCAACTCCAAGTCATGAGTGGGATAGTTTCTTTCATGATCTTTAAGCTGTCTAGACCCGTATGCCACTACTCTTCCATTCTGCATAAGCACACAACCCAAACCCTGAGCAGATGCATCACTGTACATCGAGAAACCTCCTGAACCACTAGGAAGAGTGAGAATTGGTGCTGAGGTCAATCGACGCTTCAACTCTTAGAAACTACGCTCACAGGCGTCATCCCACTCAAATTTTACATCTTTACGCGTGAGGCGTGTTAGAGGAGCAGCTAGTATAGAAAATCCCTCAACAAATCTCCGATAATAACCAGCTAAACCAAGGAAACTCTGAATCTCCGTGACTGATTTTGGCCTATCCCATTGCACTATAGCCTCTATCTTGGACGGATCCACAGACACCCCATCCTTATCTACCACATGACCCAGAAAGGAAATCTGATTCAGCCAAAAGTCGCACTTGCTAAGCTTAGCATATAACTTGCGATCCCTGAGAGTCTGGAGTACAATCCTCAAATGCTGCTCATGTTCTTCCCAGGACTTAGAATAGACTAGGATGTCATCTATGAACACGATGACAAATCTATCTAGATACGGTTTGAACACTTCATTCATCAAGTTCATAAAAGTCGTGGGTGCATTCGTAAGCCCGAATGGCATCACCAAGAACTCATAGTGTCCATACCGGGTTCTAAAGGCTGTTTTAAGAATATCATCGCTTCTAATCTTCAACTGATGATATCCCGATCTAAGATCAATCTTGGAAAAGATCTGAGCACCCCTAAGCTGATCGAATAAGTCATCGATCCTGGGAAGTGGATACTTGTTCTTGATAGTAGCCTTATTCAACCATCGATAATCGATGCACAACCGAAGGCTACCATCTTTCTTCCGGACAAATAGTACTGGAGCACCCCACGGAGATACGCTTGGTCGAATGAACCCTCTTTCTAACAATTCTTGGAGCTGCTTCTTCAATTCATCCAGCTCGACTAAGGCCATCCTATACGGTGGCTTAGATATGGGTTCCGTGCCAGGAATCAAATCAATAGCGAATTCTAACTCCCTATTCGGGGGAAGTCTTGGCAATTCATCCGGGAATACATCAGGGAAGTCCCTTACCACAAGGATCTCATGTAATTTCGGACGGTGTTTGTCCACATCCTCAACACAAGCAAGAAACCCTTCATGATTAAATAGACAACATAAATTATCATTCACAACATTCAATCAATAAAAGCAAAACACTTTCATTATTTAAAACTGAAATTTACATCATATCTTTTGGGATAAGTGAAGGTTATAGTCTTAGAGTGGCAGTCTAAATTAACTCGATTGGCAGATAGCCAATCCATTCCCAAAATCACATCAAAATCGTACATATTTAGTAGTACTAGATCTGCTATTGATTCCTTCTTGCCTACCTTAAGTTTACAATTCTTATACACTACACCAGTCATATGAGTTTCTTTTAAATGAGTGCTAATTTGTAGAATCTGTCCTAAAGGTTCCGGTCTTACATGTATTTTCATAGCAAAAACAGGCGATATAAATGAATGCGTGGATCCAGGGTCAAATAATGCAAGTGCCGTAACCTCAAATACAAGTATCTTACCCTTGATGACATCCGAAGAAGTGTTTGCAGGTCCCTGATCCAGTGCATAAACTCGGCCCTGAACCACTACTTTCTTGCCTTTATCTACTGTGGTGGCTCAACTCTGGGGCTAGGTAGGACGCTCGGGCTCTTTCGATGTATTCCTATTTAGCGGACAATCTTTAACCACGTGTCCCCTTCTGTCTACACCCGAAACAAGCGCCCGTAACCCAATGACAAGGCCTACCCGGATGCACCTTCCCACAATTACTGCATGCTGTCCCGGTAGTGTTCTTCTGACTATCCGCACCCCTATCAGTAATAATGGGCCTAGTCGGCCGACCCCCAACAGTCCTATCTCTACTCTGCCTCCTAGCAAAGGGCTCATCTCTCCTAGGCTTCTTAGCAAATCTCCCAACTCCAAAAGATTTATCATCTGAGGCTTTTTTACTTATCTCCTTCCCTTTACCCTTAAAACGGGACCCATACTCCACTTGTTGGAATTCGTAATCTCGCTCACATAACTGGGCCTTTCTAATAGCCTCTCCGTAGATGGAGATATCAAGTGGGGCCAATCGGGACCTGATAGATGGTCGTAATCCGTCCATAAACCTCTCCACACGGTGCTCCTCACTACTCACCGTCTGTGGATCATAACGGCTAAGGGCTGTAAACCGTGACTCATATTGATCCACCGTCTGATTCCCCTGAGTCAAATTCAAATATTCAGTCTGCATCCTCTTCTGGGCCGTACGGGGAATGTACTGTTTACGAAAGTAGTCCAGAAATATGTACCACGTAATTGCAGGATGCCTAGCCCTCAATACCGTCTTGTGGACTTCCACCAATGCTCTGCCTCATCCACAAGTAAGAAGGTGGCCATGCCCACTTTTTCTGTCTCGGAGCATGCCATGTACTCAAATAGTTTCTCCATCTCATTCACCTAACTCTCTGCCACCATCGGTTCCTTTTCCCCCTTGAACCTAGGAGGGTCGAACTTTTTGAACTCTCGAAGTCGAGTCAAATTACAACTTTCTAATGGTCCTACCTGCGACTGCACTATAGTAGGTACCTCAAGCTGAGTTTGGGGCTGGGTTGGCTGAGCCGGAGGAGGTACAGGCTGAGCCGGAGGAGGTACAGGCTGAGCCGGAGGCTGAAGAGCAGGTGGTGGTGGTGGAGGCATAATAGGAGGCACTACCAGTGGTGGAGGTGGTGGTGCTGGTGCTGGTGCCAATGGTGGGGCTACCTATCCCTAATTGTTATTAATATTTGCCATAAACTGGGTAAATATAGCGGACATGGCATTCATATTCTGGGACATGGCCTCTATAGTCCTCTCCAGCCTATCCATTCGATTTCCATCAGGCTCTGGCTGAGGAGGAGGAGGAGGTTCTGGAGTCAAAGTCTCAGGTGCCGGCACTTCTTATCTTCTACCGACACTCCTCACACTCCTATAACGTCCTCGTCCTCGTCCTCTCATTTTTTTTTATAGGTAGCCTAGACAAAACAAATATATTTAGTACCATTTATGTAATTATGTACAGTATATACTCAGACATGTACAGTACTTATGGGAATGTAACTAATTCTTGACCTATCGACATCACATACGTAAGACCAACATTGCTCTGATACCAACTTTGTAATAACCTTCTTCTATGCAAAAATGCACTAAATTTTTCCTTTTTCTTACTTACATTGTTGGGTCGTACATAATGTCTCAAAATCAACTCTTAAGCTATATTTATAATAGCTATACTTATAATAGCTATACAAACATTTTTCAACATTTGGTCCCAATCTAAACATTCTAAATAAGCAGCATTCATCATCGCAAAACATTACACTTAACCAATATATACCCATCAAGTTGCATGCATCGATATTTAGCGTAGATATATATATATATATATATATATATATATATATCATGTACTTCCTATTGCTACATCCCCCTGTTCTAAAAGTACTGAAAATGTAAGTCTGAATATATGTTAAGTAACTGTACATAATATACCTCCAAGGTAGAACCAAAAGCCTCGAAGGACGCGATAGCTCCCCACGTATACGCTCCTACTGCAAATAATCTGGAAGGTGGAGGAGGGGGGTGAGCTTTTTGAAAAGCCCAGTAAGAAATAAATATAAGAGACGGATACTAAATTTCTATATGCAAGTTTCGAAACATTCATTAAAACTCAAATACTGTTTTTCGTAAAATTTGGAAATCAACATGCTTATGCAATGCGTCAAAGCATTTCTTTCAAAACCATCGATAAACATTTCCATTCGAAACATAATTCTCATCATAACATTCAAAATCCATATTGGCATAAGTACGAAAGGAATCATATATATATAGCATAAGCTGGAGACATGATAATTAAGCAAAATCAAGCAGTTCAATTATGCCCGTGAGGGAAAGTATAGTTGACATATGGCCATAGTCCAGAGGGGTCCACAGTGAGCACTGATCAGGTGTCTACTGGGCCAGCTGTGGACTAGATCAAGGTCACACAGCAATAGAAACTCTACTGTAGATTTTATCAAAATCATACAGTAGCCCAAAACATTACCTACTGTGAACTGGATCAAGGTCCCACAGTAGTCCAAAACATTACTGCTATGATTATTAACCATGTTTCAAAACATTTTCGTACGTATAATTTCCAAAATAAATACAAAGCTCGATGGTTTGTATGAAAATAGGAGCTTTCGAATATGACTTCCAAAGTAGTCAAAATACTGCCATTTCGTACTTATTTTCAAAACAAAACTAGCTAGAGTAGTGTTATTCCAAATCATTTTCATGAACTCTAGCTCATTTTATAAATCAAGATTATACGAAAATCCGGCAGCATAACAGCTTAATTTTTGTAAAAACCTCCTGCAAAGAAGATACAGTTTATAAACCACAAGCAGTTGATTTTAATAGTTCATTTAGTATCCCCTACGTTTCCGATATATATCCCTCACCTCGGTATGTAGCACGAGTATAGCTATGGCACCCTTGTTCTTCTTAATTGTCTTTTCCTTGGTCTTTAATTTAATTTGTTTATGTCCCCTAACTTGTATCCTCTCCTCCTACAATAAGGCATAAAAATAATAAAATTTATATTATTAATTTATCTTAAATAAGGTTACATTTTCTTTTGAATCACTTAAAGAAGTATATATATTTCTCAAAATTTCCCTTAAGTGCTTTACCTTACAAAATCTCCCTTTGGTTGTCAAATGCTTCTTCACTTACATAATGGTTCTTTTCTCATTCAACCTACATCAACAATAATGTTTCATCACCATATTCTTATCCTGTCAATATCCTTTAAATATTCGTAAGAAAAATCAAGTTCTTACCTTTAGCTACTAGTCAAAACCGAAGGCCTATAATGCAGCTCAATCTTTTTGGTTTTTGAGGGCTTCAATCATCTTTGCAAAATACAGCCACAATCCCTCTTGTTCAGACCATTGTTTGTCCTCTCCCTTTTGTTCAATTCTCGTACAACTAAAGTAGCCTAATACAAGAGAAATAAACTTGTCATAGTTCAACCTTAGTCTACCATCATCTATTTCCTTAAATAAATCTCTTAGTTTAATTTAAAAATTTCTAACATTACCTTTTTGGTCAGACCAGCCTTGGATCTTGGCCAATTCCCACGTGGATAGGAAACTCCCAACAGAAAATATCCCACGTTTTTGCAGCTCCCTTTGTAAACCCAAAACAGCCTTTGTTTATGTGTCAATTAATAGCTATTGTAAATCTGAATTTTGCCCCTTCTTACTACTCTTCCACGTGAATAAAAATTCTAAAGCAGCCAATACCCACGTTCTTTTCAGCTCCTTTTTCCCTTTGCTTCGTTGACTCTCTTGTTTCCTTTCCTTTATTCTCGGCTTTGTTCTTCAACCCAAGATTTTCTTTCTTCTTCACAGGTTCTTCCTTCAAGCTAACGCAATAGCTGCCTCTCTTCCTTCCTCTTTTCTGCCACTAGCCGACCCTCTTTTCTGAGCCTCACTTCATTGTACAATCAGCCTTCCATTCCGTTTTTGAACTTCAGTCTTCTCCCTTGCACCATTCCTTTCCAACGTGCTCTGTTTTTCAGCCCTTGTTCAATAATCAATGACTTCACCTTTTCTTCTATTTGGCTCTTAAACTTGAACCTTTCTATGCCTTAAGCTTTCCTTTTCTTTAATTCTTAATTGCCGATGCACTTGGAGAAGCTGAAGAACAAAATGTCGAGAGAGAGTGGATCTTCGGTGCAGTAGAAATAAGAAAAGGGTGAGCTAGTATCTGGTAGGATGATGATGGTGATGGACGATGATGAGGAGTTGTTGTGAGTGGCTGGCACAAAATGAAAAGATAGTGGAGTTACTATTATAAAAGCTTACTTAATAAGCTACGCCCATTTCCCCATGTCTTCATTTGTTAAACTAATATATTTATTTATTTTATGCCCCATTTTACTGACGTGATATTTTATTTATTTAGTTTATTTATTTAAGCCATCAAAAGAGCAATTTACAACAATTACATAAAGATGTACATTCCATGAGAAAAGGGGATAACATATACCACATGTGCATTATTCGACCAATAAGAGTAACAAAAGAATTGATCTTTGCTTTTAAGTTGTGCAAGACCTATGAGGTCAAAAGGATCTCAAATTTTTTTTTGTTACAAAAGGATCTCAAATTAGTACTCTATGACTTTTTTTTTTGAACAATAAAGATTTTATTGAATGGACTATCAACAGAGTCCAAATTTAACAACATGGATGTCCTCTTACGGCAAACTTGGTAGCGAACAAACCGAGAGTATAGGAACTAAGGAACATTACAGCAAACAAAAGTCAAAAAATCACCCACAGAGGACATACAAAAATAAAATAAGACATGCTATAGTACTAGTTCTGATCCCTTCCACCAGAAAAAACTAATCAAAGAAGAGCCACCATGTGAACTTCGAGGGTGAGATACCATCATGACAACCTGATAGCAGAGGACTAAAAGGCCTTTCTTTGAGAGGCATAACAGCAAACACAAAATAAAGAGAATATACTATAGCATCCGAACTGATCTCCTCCTCCAGAAAAACAAACCAGGGTTGAGCAACCATTGAAATTTCAATGCTGTCTTGACAACCCTAGAGCAGAGGAATAATGGACATTTCTTTAAGGTGCATTACAGCAAACACCTCCTTCTCCATAAAACCAACTAAAGAATCGACCATATGGACTGCAAGGATGAAAGCCCATCTTGACATTTTGCACTCTTGATCCCAACATTTCAATCGCGAATTCTGCTTCCCTTCTAACCCTTCATCAATCTTGATTTCTCCCACAAATTCGTGATGTTCCGTAATCGGCACAAATACTGTGGTCCAAAACCTTTAGTCAAAAAACATTAACCCTCTATTTACCGACAGCCCTCTATTCTCTAGGTGATCTGCCTGGCCCTATTTCCCGGATCCTTGGTTCCCTCAGCAGACTCAAAACCAGCTTTGTTAGTAACAAGAGTCTAAAAATAAGAAGAATCTAGTTACTCGACAAAGCCAAGTGAGACTAATTGTGGGACATTCCAATCAAAATCCCACCGCTTTTTGACTTCCAACAACAGAACAAAAACAGTAAAATCCAAAAAATAACCAAAAAAACGTTGAAATCCATCACTTACTGACTCCTAATTATAGTACAAAAAACAAAAGCGAAAAGCCTCTCGCATCAATAAAGTCATCCTTCATATTGAAATATTTCTGTTGTGTCAATCATCAATTATTCTGGACAATGCTCTCTGCCATATCTTTGATTTCTGCTTACGTCAGGCTCCTAATAATATCTTCTTCATCTGCTGTTGAAGATAATCCCAACATTCTCGCCACCTCCAATGTAGCTTCTGCTTCTTTTCTTAGCATTCTGTTTCGGTTTCTGATATCCTCATCAGAGACCTCTTCTTTGATAAAGCTTATAGTATCTGAGAAATTCTCCAACAAATTATTCTCTTTTTTCCTAGAGAAATTTGCCTTCTTTTTATCATTTTTACCTTTGCGCCTTAACAACATTGCGTTCTTCTTCCCAGATGTAACATCAGCAGATTGAAGAGAAGATACAGAGATGTATTTCTTGCTTCTTGTGGTGTTCCCTGTTATGGCACCACAACCTTCTTGAAGATCTTCGGCTATTTGAATCGATTGGATCCCGGGTTGAGCAGTTGTTGGGCTATTATATTGAACCAAGGTCAAAGCCACATTGCTCTCAACTGGATTATTAGCATCCGAAGGATTTGGGTCTTCCACTGTAGAACCCAATTCCATTTCTTTAAACTTTGTTATTTCAGCTTGCAAGACATCATCCACAAATTTTAAATCAAAATTCCCACCAAAATCACAATTTCTATTCAAAAAACAAATCTGTTCATCGTACAATACTCTTATGACTTTTGAATGTGTCTTAAAGTTTTAGTTCAATGTTAGCTATCTTGGAACGTTGCCAACGATTATAGATGATTCAATCTAATGGGACATATTTGAAGAGCAGTTGAATTGAAACGAAGAAATTCTAGAAGAAAGGAATACCACATTTGTGTCACATTTAATTGTATTCATTGTCACTGGTCAACCAGTTATTTTTAAATAGTTACACATAATTGTGAATACAAAAGATATCATAAAGTTTGATACAAAAGAGATCAAGGGGAACTTAAAATTTCAGTTAATGGATCTAGGGTAGTGCATATTAACTTGACTAATATTTTTGGGCTACTATATATACCTAATAGTCGTATAACGTCAAGCCACTACAAAATATATGGTTTTTATTGGCATTTTTATTTCGGCAGTTCTAGGAACCGTCGGAAATCCTCTTTTTCAATTATTTTTTTTTTGCGTAAAACTACCGACCGCTAAAATCTAAGTTTTTAACCGCACTAGGACTATGATTCTGTTTTTAACAAATCAGATCTCTCACAAATACACTTTCCTCTTCTCTTCATCGTTCCAACGTTTCCTCTCTCAAAATTTCCCAATTTCTTTCTCTCCCTCCCTTCCGCTGGCTTTCTCGTATTGTTCCTTCCTCTCTAGCTTCATTTTTTCTAATTTTTGGTTGCTCAAACTTTCTTTTTCTGCGTAGAAAGTTTATATATCTCTAATATCTGTTTCTTGTTCCTTCGGAGGCTAGGGATTTCTCAGATCGATCGGTTTCTTGTTGCTTCAGTGGTTAGGGATTTTTCCTGATTAATCATTTTCTTGTTCCCTCGAAGGATTAGGGTTTTACTAAATCAATTTCAAGGTGAGTTATTTAAGCTCATTTTTGTTAAGGCCTCGTCCGTTTATCTACCATCGGCGAGCATCCCTAGGTGCCCTCGCCCCAGGTTTGCCTTGACCTGTGAGGTATGTGGTCGCCCACTCACTCAACGTATTGTCCGCTTTGGGTGATCGCCTCCTTCACAGCTTTGTCTCAAGGTGCCTGGACTACCTCCCAGGACATTTAACACCTTGAGTATGTTCCGCATGTTTCGATCCCTTGACCACGTGGGAATGTTGAAACATGCTAACCATTTGTCCTAGGCCTAATGGTTAGCATGTTTCAACATTCCCACATGGTCAAGGGATCGAAACAGGCCAAACACGCTCAAGGTGTTAAATGTCATAGGAGGTACTCCAGGCACCTTAAGACAAAGCCGTGAGAAGGGCGATCGCCCAAAGCAGACAATACATTGAGTGAGTGGGCAACCGCCTACCTCACAGGTCAAGGCAAACCTGGGGCGAGGGTGCCTAGGGGATGCCCGCCGACAGCGGATAAACAGGCAAGGCCTTAACAATAAAAATGCGCATAGTTTAGTTAAAAATGAGATATTGATGTAAGGAAATGGAATACCAGTTGCCATTCGACCTAACTAATGCTTGATATTTAGGCTAGGAAATTGTTTGTATGTTTGTTTGTTCATTTATTTATTTTATTGCATCACTTACTTACCCTGGGAAAGCATAAATCTTGAGATTCTTAAAGTTTCCTTGAAAAAGAAGCACCAAATGCATGCATTTGTAGTATAATTAATGTTAATTAGGATTCAGGTGATTAATTTGGACTTTGCATGAATGGTTGGATTTTCTAGAAAGGGTAGGCAGCAAGCAAATGATGAGTCAATGACTTACGTCTAATGTTGGTTCTTGAAATTGCTTGTTTTATGTCCATGTATATCGTTTTATATTAACTTTGTTTTGAGTCATGTCACATTATTTTCTTGGATGCACAATGTGCTTCATCTATTTGGGTAAGATTTTTAAACAGCTAACTTCTTGTTGACTAGAATTTTCTAATTTAAATTTTATTACATAGTCATTTAAGGTTAGAAACCAACTAATTTTCAAAACTCTCCTTTTCATTTACACTTTTTGTTTTAATCTTGTTAATAACTTCCATAGCTTTATTTTACCTCTACTTATTGTAGAACTCTGTTTAATTGTTTCACTTGCTTTAATATGATACTCAATCTTTATGCAGCTTTATGTCACTTCTTCACAACATCTTGTAGCGAATAGGAAATAAAAACTGGTTCTAAGTAAATCTCAAGAAATGATACAAAGGGATAGTGTACTGAGGTAAGTATTCATCAATAAACTTTATACTGCTGTACCTAAAAGGATAGGTCAGAATGATTGCTTTGATTTGGTGGAATTTTTAACACATGTGAAAAGTGCAAGCAATAAGTGAGGAAACTTAGGAAATTTGAAGGTTTTATTGCACATTTTTGCTGGGGATGAGGTAATTAATGTGATTCCCACTTTCCTAAAACTCTTCCCAATGCCTTCTGATCACATTCTTGACTACTTGCAAACCATAACTTGTTTTTTTGCAGATATTGGCATACGTTTTTGTTCAGTTCCCAAAGCTAAAAAATTAAGAAGAATAGTTTTTTTTTTATTTGTTAAATGAAACATGTTCTGTCATCCTTCAGTTTAGAAATTCTTCTACATTAAATTGCATTTATCTTTAAATCTTTAACAAACAAATTGTTTAATGTTTGTTGTAGCTATTTGGCTAAGATCCCCAAGTTTTAACAATAAAGGCTGTAGGCCTCCACCAGTTAAATGGAAGGGTAAATGTGATAAAGGAGCCAATTTCACTAGTTGCAACAAGTATTTTCTCTAACTTGAAATAGACAATTTACGAATGAGAATCATCATTAGGAATTGAAATTGGTTTTCCCAAAACTTTTATGAGCTATCTTAGACATCTTTTTGAACCAGATTTTGATGTTGAATCTTATCTAGCTTGGGCATCAAAGCCATTGGTGCGAGATACTATCAACTAGACAACTCTGCCTCTATAATGGATGATCCATCCCTGGTCAACACTCACAACCATGGTACCCACACTGCCACTATAAGAAATTATACTTTCAGTGACGGAAATTTAGCTACGAAATTTTTCCGTCGCTAAAAAATAGTATTAGCGACGGATTAGCGACAGAATTAGTGACGGAATATTTTTCGTCGCTAATTCCATCGCTAATTATGGCGGGAGGTACTGTACAATGGCGCCAAAGATTACCGACGGAATTAGCGACAGAAATTTCTGTCGCTAAATCCGAAATTAGTCATAGTATTTAGCGATAGAATTTTTCCGTTGCTAATTCCGTAGGTAATTCGCTTTAGTGACGGAATTAGCGACGAAAAAATTCTGTCGCAAAAAATCCGTAATTATTTTTTAATTTTAATATCGAAAATTAGCGACTGAATTTTTCTGTCACTAATTCCGTTGCTCAAGCGAATTACTGACAGAATTAGCGACGGAAAAATTCCGTCGCAAAATATTTATAATTATTTTTTTTATTTTCATATTAAAACTTTTCTAAAATTAGCGACGGAAAAATTCCGTCGCAAAATATTTATAATTATTTTTTTTATTTTCATATTAAAATTTTTCTAAAATTAGCGACGGAAAAATTCCGTCACAAAATATTTTTAATTATTTTTTTAATTTTTATATAAAATCTATTAGGAAATTAAAGCTCATTAGCTACGGAATTTATTTATAATTATTTTTTATTTTTATATTAAAACTATTTGGAAATTAGTGACGAAAAGCTAATTCCGTCGCTAATTAGCTTTAGCGACGGAATTTCCATGGGATTAGCAACGGAAAAAATTTCATCGCTAAACCTCGTAAAGTGTATTAGATCTAGTTAGCAACGAAATTTTTCCTTCGCTAATCCGACAAAAAATTCGTCCCTAATTCCTCGAAATTCGCAAATTCCCTCCTTTTTTTTCTCTCCTTCTCGCCTGCAAATATCATTTTTTTCTTCTCTTTCTTCTTTGTTTCCAGTCGCCGCCCTCTTCCTTGTCCGCCGCCAGTCACTTGCCTCTCCACCCGCCGCCGGTCACCCTCCCTCCTCTTCTTGCCGTCGGTCCCTCCTCCTACTGTGTAAAAAAAAAGAAACAAAACAGTTTTTTTTTTACCCAAAAGCACAGCCACCGCTGCTGCCGCCAACGGACTCCACCACTGCCGCCCCAGTCGCCCGCCAGCCGCAGGTCGCCCCTCACCGCCGGTCAGCTTATACAGTGGTATTATATTTTTTTTCTTATTTTTACATTTAAAAATATATATATTTATTTGTTTATATTGTTAGTTTGTTTTATTTTTGTGTTTATTCTCTTTTTATATATTGTTAGTTTGTTATTTATTTGTTTATATATTATTATTTCTTTGTATATATTATTTAGTTATATGTATATATTTTTAATTTGTTGTGTGTATATATTTATTTATTTGTATATATTTGTATTTATTTATTTGTGTATATATATACTTTGTTGTTGTTTATTTGTTTAATTAGTTACTAATGATTTTAATATTGTTGATATATATATACACACACACACACACATTTAATAGTATATATTTATTTGTATATATAAGAATATTATTAGGAAATTTTTATTTAAATGTTTATATTTATTTTTGTTAGCTTTTAAATGTATAAATTTATTTTTGTAAATTTAATTTGGTTATAATATTTTTAATTATAAAAATTTAATTTTGTTTTAGTGTATCTAATTATATGATATTAATAGATTGATTGAATTAGTATTATTAATTTTTTTTTTGCTCAAAAAGTATTATTAATTTTTTTTAATGTGAGATATATATATATATATATATATATATATATTCTTTGAATAAATGTATATATTGTTGTATTAATAGTTTTAATATATTTAGTTATTTGTATATATTTTTAATTTGTTGTGTGTATATATTTATTTGTGTCTGTCAAAGTTACTTGTCTATATATATTTTTTTGCATATATTTGTATTTATTTATTTGTGTATATATATACTTTGTTGTTATTTATTTGTTTAATTAGTTACTATTGCTTTTAATGTTGTTTATATATATATATATATATATATATATATATATATATATATATATTTATATATATATAAAAATAGACACACATTTAAGAGTAAGTATTTATTTGTATTTATAATAATATTAGTAGGAAATTTGTATTTAAATGTTTAAAGTTATTTTTGTTAGATTGTAAATATATAAATTTATTTATGCAAATTTAATTTGGTCATAATATTATTAATTATGAAAATTTATTATTGTTTTAGTGTATCTAATTATATGATATTAATAGATTGATTGAATTAGTATTATTAATTTTAGGATTAATGTGAGATATACACATTGTTATATATATTATTTTTTTCTTTGCATAAATGTATATATTGTTGTATTAATAGTTTTAATATGTATTGTAACGAAAGTTGTATGTATTGTAATCGTTATTTTTTTATTTTATATTAAAAGAAAATAATATTTAATTTTTAATATGTAGTTTTTATGCTTTTGTAGGTTATTTAATATTAATAAGGAGTGCTTTGGTGGATTGTGATCGTGAGGTAATATTTTAACTATTTTATTATGCATTTTACAATAAATAATTTTTAATTTTTTATTTAAAATTTTTATTTTGTTTTTGAATTAGTTGAGATATTTGCTTTGATTGCTATATTTTATTTATTTTGTGTGGTTTTGTTTATTAAATTACAGATCTTTTATTCAGATCGTATAATGAATAAGGATAGGAGTTGGATGTACTGCCGGTTAGATAGTAATACTCATGCATGGAAGAGTAGCAAAGAAGGCCCTTCAAATCCCGATGATAGACACTCACCGAACCTCGAAGATGGGCCTTCTTCATAAATCTCTGTTTTAATGTAAGAAATATTAAGTACTTTGTTCTTTTTATGTTTTAAGAATTTTATGATTGTTGAGAGATGTTATGGATTTTATGAATTTTAACCATGTTTTATAATTATGTATGAATTTTATCGATATTTTATGTTTATGTATTAAGGTCTTTTAAATGTTGCTATAGTCATGAATTTAGGGTTTTAATCTTAAATTTAAATATATTTTGGAAAACTTTTGGAAAGAATTTTGAAATTTAACATTTTGGTAGCGAAATGCACAAATAATAGATGATGATGAAAAAATATATTATTAGCGACGGAATTCAAGGAAATTAGTAACGAAAATAATAGCATTAACCACGGAATTTTCTATTTCTAATATAATTAGCGACGGAAAATTTCTATTATTAGCAACGGAATATTGTCACTTTCAGCGACAGAAAAAATTTATTATTAGCGACGAAATATTTCGTCGGTAAAAGTTTTTAGCGACAGAATATTTTAATAAAATTTAAAAATAAAAATAAAATTAGTGACGGAAAATTCCGTCGCTGATAATTTTACCTATGGATTACTAATGACAGATTTTCATTTTAGTGACGGAAGCGACGGAATTAGCGACGAAGTGTACTTTCAGCGACGGAATGAGCATCAGCGACATTGATTTTTCCAACGAAAATTTTCCGTCGCTAAAATGCTTCAGCGACAGAATCAGACTTTTAGTGACGGAAAATTCCGTCACTAATTCTGTTGCTGAAGGTCTCTTTTCTTGTAGTGTGCCTCTGCTACCGGTTATTGTTGTCTTATTTTTCATAGTTTAAGACTTTCCATCAAATACACTCTTTTATTTTTTAGACCTCTTGGTTTTTCAAGTCTGAAGTTGATTGACTGATTGTGATGACAAGGCGATTTATCCATGAGTAAAAGATGGACCTTGGGTTGAATTAATATATTCTTTGCATTTTGGTCATGCCACAGAGAGAACTTTATAGAGTTTAGACCAATATGTTTGTGTCACGACCCGAAAGCCACGACTTTCCTTTATACTCATACTTTTCTTAGTCTACAAATTTATGGACTAAATTTTTCTTTTTCATTTTAAGGTTTGTATTCGGTGTCAGTGTAGTTACTATACTATCTAGGTGGCTTATAGTCATTCCATTTAAATATTAAACAACACGGAAACGGTTCTTAGTTACATCCCGACTTGTTAAACAAAATATGTACTGTGCATCAATTAAAGTCATACATGTAAACAAGTATTTTATAAGTTCCATATACCTCCGGAAACTAGTACCAAGTCCATACACCGTCTCCGATGCCCACTGAGCAGCTCACATGACAGATGTTAACTTCAATAATCTGAAAGAGATGAAATTTAGTGGGGTGAGCAAAACCACGGCTCAGTAAGATACTAATATAAATGCAAGAGTAGGATTATACTGTCTTAACCGCAAATGCTTAAAACTTGCAAGGATGCAATTACAGTTAATCCTTTCTCATCGATAACATATCATTATCTCATTTCTTGTCATCTGTCTGTCAC
The DNA here is from genome assembly GCA_032173925.1 of Heritiera fomes. Taxonomy (NCBI): domain Eukaryota; kingdom Viridiplantae; phylum Streptophyta; class Magnoliopsida; order Malvales; family Malvaceae; genus Heritiera; species Heritiera fomes. The sequence goes on along the minus strand of JAPDPM010000009.1, from coordinate 31,160,967 downwards.
TTATACTTTTAAATCAATAATCATAATCACTTTTTCAATCTTCTCGATCTTACACTATAGTGCATCGCATTTGTCGTATCCAAATTGAATGTCATATACTACTAGTCTATATTTCCCTCTATCTCGGAGTACATCCTGTCCAATTGAAGCATCATATCAATTCACCTTATGTTTCATAATCGTACTCTTGTAATCTATCACCTCATATCATTTTCCATATAGAGAAATCATGATCACAATAGTGTAAGTTCACAATTCTCTTCATATCAATCTTATGTTCATGTATCATTTCATGTCTTGATGAAATATCGTTACCACTGTGTGCTATCATCACATGATTCAATATGTACCGTATAAAATTTGTGTTCTGTATAAAACATTCATTTCAAATCATGTTTCATGTAGTACATAATCATGTACGAAAGTCATGTAATTTAGAATCATTTGACATATGTTTTAAAACACATTTTAAAACATATGAAATCTCTATTCATATCATGTGTGGTATAAAACACATGTACATCATTTCATCTGTCATGTCAAATAAACATGGTTTAAAACATATAAAGTCTCAAATCATATAATGCATAATATAAACCATGTTTCAATCATTCAATTTCAATCATTTCATGTATACTGTAAAACATATCATGTCTAGAGTTTAATATATAATAAATTGTACTCTAGACATTCTTCAACATTTAGTAAGAGACTAGGCATGAATCCCTATTCTATTATCATATCATCTCTAACCCATTGTAGCTATCAATGGGATAGTTTCCCTCGAAGGGTTCACTATCTATGATCATAGATCGTCCCAGTCCCACTGATCAGCTGGAAACTGAGGAATGTGTCCACGACTATTGTCGGACAGCCTGGAATGATCTCATCAGGCAACAGTTACATGTACATATCATATATGTATAAATGGGGTTCTATGCCACACAGGCAGAACCACACAATAAATACATACTCTGTGCCACAAAGGCATATGCCATTCAGGCATTCAATAGGGTACCTGTCGTCTCAAAATCAAAATCTTTTGATATATCATTTTGAATTCATTTAGACAGCCTTCATAAAAAAAAACATTTAAAACCGAGTCTTTTGTCAAATCAATGCATAATCAAATCTCATGTTCAATCTGTACATGTCATGAATAATGTCAAAACGATATTAAACATCAAGGTCTGTGGCTGTCTAATCATTTCAAATATTTACTTTCACTTAAAAGATTTCGATGCATCTCTTTTTAAAATATCACTTTTTCTTTTAAAACAACATGAAATCATATGTCATGCATGAATGATTTTCTAAATATATCCAAATATATCTCAATACTCATTCAATCTATTGTTGTGCATATTATGACATCAGACTAAGGTGTGTCTTCAGTAGCCTAAATTTCTTATTCAAACATGATCATGACATGAAAGTCATCCGTCATTCATTCTACAATTACACATGTCTTTCAAGTCCCCAATGGCATCACTAAAATCCACAGTACATTTGTTTGCACGTTTATTCAAATACATTTCAATAACATTCATAGACTATTAGGATCATTCTAGTATATCTTTCCATCAAAGATCACAAGCTACCTCAAGCTTTCATTCTCCCTTTCATTATTTTGCACATTAATTAAATCAATTCCCAACATTAGCTTTACACATACAAAGTTAACATGCCACAATCAAACATTGATTCGAATCCATTCTGTTGACAAAGATATTCCATAATGTAGTATATATCAAGTACCAAATTCTCTAAATCTCATTTTATTGCTATATCTTTTTTTTTCTCAATTTCAGCCTTATAGTATATTAAGATTATATTGTCATATTGCCAGATAGGTCATTATCCACACTTACAATCCTCTAACTTCGAGGTCATAACACATCAAAATGTCCATAAGATTTCGCAATCTACTTTCTTATGATCATTATCTCAATCATACCACTAAGACGGTCCATTTGTTTGAATCTATCAATTCTATAATCATCACTTTTCAACTATGATCTTCTCTTCAAAGCAATATCATATAATTATCATCACTTTTATCCGTGATCCGTCTAATTAATAATTCCACCTCAATCTCAACTTGATACCATTTGTGATATTAAAATTACTTGATTTATCGATTCTATAAGGTTTTAAACCATGTAATTCACCACATTATCGTTTTCAACGATCTATCCTCTCATCGATTTCAATATCAAACTCTTTCGGTAATACTATAAAATCCTTTCAATATTTATTTTCAATAATTATCTCCAAGATTCCATTTATGTGAGAAACTTAATCTTTTTCCTCAATTATTTTCCTAAAAATTTCGGCAGCATAACGGCTAAATTTTCCCTAACCTCCTGCAAGGGAAACACAATTTATACTTGCAGCCGTTGATTCTCACCAATTTTACCTCTTACTAAGACCCCCACCATCAGTTGTGGGTCCTCTTAGCATTTTTTTTTTACAAATCTATTTAAATTGATGCATCATATAAAAATCATAATTCCATTTAAAGTCAATTAAATAAATGCATCATAAAAAATCATAATTCCCACATACAATATAAAGCTACTAATGCTTTATAAAAGTATCTTACTTGTTCCCCAAAGCTTAGCGCACTTTCCGATTTCCGAGCCTTGCCGAACTCCACCATTCGTCTCATTTTCGTTTTGCTACAATTTTCAATATTAATGCACTACATCAATATAACCATAAATTATTCAATAACATCAATAATTTATTTTTCCTCAATTTTTCTTACCTTTTCTTCCTTCTTCTTCTTCCTTTTCCTTTTTCCTTTTTCTTTTTCTTTTCTTTTTCTTCTTTCTTTTTTTTTTTTCTTTCTCTTTTTTTTTTTCCTGAACCGGGTCGGGTCGGGTCAAACCGGGTCGGGTCGGGTCAAAGCTTGGCTTGGCCGGTTCAACTTTGGCTGACCGGTTCGGTCACCGGCGGCCACCCATTCCGGCGGTTCGGCCACTCCACAGCTTGCCGAAGTTGCGAGGATGCCGGATCTGGTCTCCGTTTGGCCCCATCACCGGCGACGGCACCGGATCTGGTGGCATGGGTTTCGGCTCCTTTCTCCTCCGTTTCTTCCTCCCTCCGCCGTTCGTAGCCTCGCCAGTGGTCTTCTTTTGCTTCCCCTCAGCTCCACCGAGCTCGGGGTTGGGGTGGCGGTGCCTAGACCGGCCGGCACCGCCACTTTCCTCTTTTCTCTTTTCCTCTTTTTCCTTCGGTTTTTCTCTTCTCCCATTTTCGCTTCGCTTCTGTTTTCCGCTTCGGGTCGCCGCCGGTCGTTTCTTCTCTTCCCTCTCGGCTCGCCGGCGACGACCCTCTCCTTCCTCCTCCTCTTTTGGCCGGCAGGGGCCGACGGTTTTTATTGGTCTTTCTCCTCTGTCTATAACAGAGGAGAAAGAAGAAGCTGGGAATCGGGTATCCCGATTCCCGCTTCTAAATTTCTTTCTTTTTTTTTTTTTATATATTTATAATTATATATATCAAAATATTAAACATATATATAATTATATATTTTTCATATAAACCATTTATATATATATATATATATATACTTTGATTTTAAAGTACTATATATATATTTTTCATATATATTACATATATACATAAATGTATAATAAAATACATATGTATTTATTCCATGTATAAATATATTTTTATCAAAAGCGTATTTATATAATATCATTATATAAATCTATCAAAATATATATTTTTGTTTCTTATTAAGTTTTGGATTTCTTTATATCCAAATTTATTTCTCCATTTTCTTATTTAATTTGGATTTCCATTTATCCAAATTAAATTTCTCGGATACCTTATATTTATTTCGAAAATTCTTGGTCTTCACAGTTTGGTGCTTTCTTTCTATAGATTGTTGGATTTATTGTCAGGATAGTCTCTCTAATTTGAAAGGCACTAGTTGGTGATAGCGCTCCCTTCCATGTCATCCACAATTCTATAGAATTGATTGGGCACGTATAAACCCTGATGCATACTCTGTTTTGCCCACGATCTAGAGATTGGCTTCTTTCTACTCTTGAGAAGCTAAAGCTATATAATACATGTGTAATGTATATGATTAAGTAGTAATTATTGTGCGAAATCCATATTAGCAGGTTTTATCATCTAAATTAACATTCGTGCTTTTGTTTTTAATATTAGCAAGGTTATCTTTGTCTTCTACCCAACAGCTACATGTGCAAGCTTATAAGTGGTGGACCTCCAGTGATAGTCATTATTCACGTGTATTAATCGACATTTGATCTTAATTTGGCCTCTTAATTTCATTACCAAGATAGTTTTTGATAAGAAACTTTTATTAATGACAGTTAAGAAACTAACCTGGCAATGGTTTTTCTGGGCTGTTTTTCTTTTTCTACAGTGAATGCTGAAGAGTGCTTGATAACAAGAATGCAAGAAATGTCATTGGATTACCATTTCACTATGGAACAAGAAGTGGGGTCTTCTATTTATGCCTCCTTTGGCTTTATATGTTTTCAACTCACCAACTTTTATTTCATTTCATATGTTTATGTTTAATTCGCTGCATTAATTATACAATAAAGTGCATTAGTATCATATATTTACAATAACAAATGGCAAGAAAGTTGGACATACTGCAACCTCTACTCTTCAAAGAAAGCTGGAAAAGCATCAGTTGCCACTAGTCAAGTAAAGCAGACTCCAAAGTCAGGTCATACATCATTCCCTTCAAGTCTTGTAGCAGATAAGTTTCTTCTTCTTATTAAATATTTAAACAAGTTACTATTATTTTTTTTTACATTTGTAATAATATTGTTTTATCTTCAAAACTTGTGCAGAACATTTGGCTCCAAAAATGCTTTACAATCTCATTCTCAGGCAAGGTATGGTGCTGCAATGTAAAAATGAGTTGGTCTAGTATTTGTTTGAATTATGATATCATGATCCTTCTGCCAACACCAGTTCTACAACCAAGTAAATGTGTTTTTATGACTTATAATAGTACATGTTTTGGTGAAATGGCTCTTTGTTGTTTTTGACAATTATGCAATGATGATGGCGATAATTTTGTATCAACCTCACTATAATGATGGCTATAAATTTTATCATTCGCTTGCCTTGTAATTTTCTTTTTGCTTATATAATGCCATCCACTTTGATTTGTTATTTGTTTCATGTACCTTACCAGCTTATCATAAACGAATACAAGAGAAAATTACTCGAATGTGTATATGCGTGTGTATTTATATATATTACTTTGTGTTAATTTACTAATGATTTTTAAGTTTACTATTGGAATATAAGTTACCTCTTATTAATATGCATGTGTAAGTAAGGCACTTCAACAAAAAAATTATTAATTCAATAATTAAGTTGTATTGACAAAAGCTTTTAAATTTAAAATAACTCAATAAATATAAAAATTTAAAATAAAATCTTTAAAGCTTTTAAATTTAAAATAAAATTCAATAAATATAAAATTTTCAATTTCCAAATAAGACTTTTACCAGCATTTAAAAGTGTCGGTAAAGCCTTTTAAATTTAAAATAAAGCTCAACAAATATAAAAGTTTCAAATTTTAAATAGAATTTTTGCCGGCACTTTAAAGTGCCAGTAAAAGCTTTTTACTTTTAAAAGCATTTAAAAGTGCCGAGAAAAATCATGCCGCAATTTGTCAAACCTTTGCCGATATCGTAACGATTTCATTCAAAAATTTGACCGCTCGACGATTTTGAAAACATAAAAACAAAGGAGTCGCCACCAATCTTTTTTGTTAGGAGTGATTGGCCATCTAAAAAAATTTGTCATTTTAACAAAACCTTAAAATTGATTAAGTTTTATTAAAAAGACTATTTTGGAGTCTGCGAAAACAAGATTGGGTTCGGGAGTACGGTTACACGTAGGGAAGGATTATCACGCCCACATCGCCCGTTAAAAAACGGTATCATCTTAATCACATGTTATCCTTTTTTGTTTTAATAAAATGGTCTTAATTTAATATTTAAAATTAATTCCTATTTTATCATCATACAATTTTTTGTTCTTTTTTCAAAATCATTTTTATTTCTATATTTTAAAAAGACTAAATTTTATTTTATTGTTTTTAAAAAGTAAATGGGAACCTTTTTGTATTGAAAAATTAAATCAAATACTCCAATACTTTTGGTAGTATTTGAAATAAAATTCTTACCTAGAGATTTCTTAAGAATCGCTACTTGCGATTTCTGTAGAATCTTATCGTTGGAAGATTCATACTTTGATATTAGCATGTATGCAAATGATGCAAACGGATAATGTATGATGCATATGAAATTTTTAATATTATATTCTCTTTGTTTTAAAAAAAAAACTTTATTTACTTTTAATAAAAATATATATAATATTGAAAAATCATATTAAATATTTCAAAATTTTGGTAATATTTAGTAGAGTCCTCTCACCTAGGAATCAGTTAAGACTCACTACTTGTGACTTCTATAACATCCCATCATCGGATTAATTTACTTAAATTTAAATTTCATTATTTATTTATTTATTTTTCTTTTAAAAAAAACATATTCCTTTTCATTTTTAACAAAAATTTAAATTATTGAAAAATCACACTAAATATTCTAATACACAGATAATATTTAGTGAATTCTCTCACCTAAAGATCAGTTAGAAATCATTATTTGTGATTTCCATAATATCCCATCATCGGACTATTTTATTAAAGTCAAAACTTTATTGTGGTTGTTAAATTTGTAAAACGAGCTTTAATTCTACCTTATGAATATGACAAATAATTCGCAGGTAAATAAATTAACAAGCTAGAACATAGAAGCGCATTACATATACAGAAGTGAGCACCGAAACCTAATAAACAAATAATTTGATTAGACAAAAACAACAAACATTGAAACTATGAAACATCAGGCAAAGTGAATAACAGAATATAAAGCTAAATAAAAGACATCTAAACCTATTGACTAATAAAGTAAGCATTATAGAAGTAATTAATCAACGCAAGCATTAAAGCGGTCAGAAGTAAAAGCAAAAAATAAAAGTAAGTTAGATGAATGAATTAAAAAAGTAAATAAAAGCAAGTCCTGCAGACATTAACTACATTTTCAATTTTTTTTAACTTTCACCTTTCTTTTCTCAAAGCTTTCTTAGATTTGCAGCCCGATTCTTTCTTTTTCTCAAGCAGCCATCGCTATTCCCATGTCCAGCCCCGGATCCATCTTCGCTCGCCGCCAAGCTTCACTTCTTTAGACGCCAATGTTTCCTTTATCTTCGACGTAGAACACCACAGCCGCTTTCTTTCTTTATTTTTCTTCTAAAGCTAAGTTTTAAAGCAACAACTAGGTAGGACCATGACAACTTTCAGGCGACAGCTTGGCGCAGGAGTCGAAGATGATGCACAAGAGTAGGACGTTGGTGACCGTTCAATGGTGCAAGATAGAGCAGCTATGGTAGCAAAGGAGGGAAACACAGCATCTAGACAATAACTGGAACAACGCGATGAGATGAAGATGATAGAGATGCAGTCTTGAAGCTATGAAGATTGTGAGGACAGCAATGGTGGTGAGGAGAAGGGGAGAATCGAGGCAACAACAGGACTTTAGGGAATAGTAATGAAGCGACAGAGGAAGCTTGGTCAAGTGAATGGTGTAGGGCTACGTAGATGGTGAATCTACAGAAGACTGAAGCAGCAAGGTGTTCCAGGCAGTGCAAGGTGATGTCATAGAGAAAAAAGAAAAAAAACAATGGCCGACCGCCGACCCCCTTCCCTCCTGTGAAAAAATGGTTCCCCTCCTCTGTAGAAGACAGATTATTTATTGGTTTGACAAGAAAGAAAAGAGCTGACATCGGTAGTGGGAAGAGTACCTTGGAGAAAGGAAAAGTGAGAGCATGGGGTAGCGGGAAAAGTACTTTGGAGAAGGGAAAAGTGAGAGCATGGAGGAGTTGGTGCCGTTCATTTTTTATTTCTTTTTTATTTCTTCTTTTGTTTCATTTTTTTTAAAATTAATATTAATTAAATTCATTAAAATAATAAAAACAAAAACAAAATTAGAAAATAAAAATAACAAAATATAAAATATAACCAAAAGATTTGGGCCTTCAAGCCCATTGAACATAACCTTAATTGTAAATTGGACTACTAAATTTGTAAGTCCAACAAAATCTACCTGATCGAAAATTCACCCGAATTTAATCGGATTTTGAAAAAAAAATGTTTAAATTAAATTTAAGTCAATTTTATTGTGTAGTATTTGATCTTAAAATTTTTTGAACTTATTATATCCTGACAAAATTAGGTGTTTACAGCCGACATTGGAGTACATCACCGTCGGCAGACTTTCACCAACATTTACCTGGTCGACGGTCAGTTGATGGTCAACGAACCGCCGGTAAGGTTTTTACCGATAGTTAGTTGGTCTTTTACCGGCACTTATAAGTGCCGATAAAAGTTAGTTTTTTTGTAGTGAGCTTTCAAGATGATAAAGTATGTTAGTCACATGGCCTATTTGCTTGTATGAACTTTGCACATAAAAGAGACATTGTACTCTTGGAATTGATTGTGAGAGTATTACAACCACTATGTGTGAGTGAGAGATGTAGGGAGTTGGGTCTGCCTAAAATGGGTGGAGCCTGATCCCTAAACTCAAATTGCCATTGGCAATTATCTTTTGAATTCTTCCAAGGATATAAAATGACCAAGGCAATTTAAAAGTGACGATCTTTTCCCAATTTTTTTTTTAAAAGAGGCACAATGACTAAAATGAAGAAAAAGAAAAGAACAAAGAAAACTCTCAAACATTCCCTGCATAGTTAGAAGAATATAAGCTGTGAAAATTCATACAATTTTCATTTTGTGATTTTGGGTTCCACAAGTGAATCCAGCAGACGATTTCATCCGAAACTGTAAGTGTTTGAATTCCATAATTTATCATTTGAATTTCGTATGATCAATTGTATATTAAATTGTTCTTGATATTTCAATTGTGCTCATAAAATCATATGTTATATATAGTAGGATATAATTTCTATCATAGATAAAACAGAGGGAAAATCAAAATAAATGAAAAAAATGGCACAATGCAGTGTGCAATAATTTTGAATTAACATATGCTATAATGAAACTCATGATTTTTTTCCTTCTATCCTTTTCCTAATGTGGAAGAAGGGGAACATGTGCATCTTATCTATGGTTCTCTTGTACTTTAACGGTGGAGACATAATCATTTGAACCAATACTACTACTTAGACTTCTTGTTGTTGTATTATTCTTATTATATTAAATCAATTTAAATTTAATTCTTTCAGCAAGAGAAAGGCTTAATACCCAAAAATATCCTCTACGTTTGCCACAAAATAGAATTAAGGACATTTCCGTTAAAGTTTTTAATTTTCGTTACCCTTGTACAGTAATAAAACTTAAAGGCAGTAGAGGGAGTTAACGGAAATGTCCTTAATTCTATTATTTTAAAATGTTTAAGATTGATTTTCATATAATTAAATGTTGAAGACTTAATTCCATTTTATGGCAAACGTGGAGGACATATTTGGGTATTAAGCTGCAAGAGAAAACATATACCAACTATTAAGTCAAAAACTTCAGTGTAATATTTTTAGTGTATCAATATTTTTATCTGCCTAGAAACATGACATTAGCATTAATCCTTCAGGCTGTATATACATTTCTAATAAACGTTTAGAAAATGCTGGAAACTAGGAGTTTAACAAAGTTAATGATTTGTAAACAAGAGAACGCTCTCATATGTAATTTATCAAACATTTGGTAGGTAGAAACAAAACACAAGCTAAACAGAAAAGAAGGATGTTGAACTCACACTTTATTCATCAACTAACGTAAATTTATACACCACAACAGATAACCACAATAAAGGACTCATTACTCCACTAACTATTCGACTAACCCACAATAAACAACAAGTAAATCCCTAAACTTTAGCTACTTAAACCACAACTTTAGAAACACAACAATTAGTACTTGGACGCAATCAAAGTTCCGAAGTAAAATAGTAAAAATAAATTATGCATTAATTTCTAACAGTGTTTGCATGAAATTACAAACTTAAACCATTGTTTACAATTAACCTAGACGTTGAACAAGAAGCAATAGCCTAAGGTTCGATTATGTCATCTATATCAGAATCTTCATCGCCACTTTCTTGAATAGCATTAGCTTCTTCGAACACTCTAATTGATTCCAACTCCATTGCAACTTGTTTCATTGTAGGTCTTCTCTTTCCATCAAGATTCAAACATCTTCTTGCTAGCTTAGCAACTGCTACAATCTCATCTTCCATACCATCATTCCTTATCCTTGGATCAAGAATGTCAAATAAGGAATTCTCCTTCATTGAAATCAGAAAACACTACCAAGCTTCTCACTTCTTTTTATTGTTGTTCTACAGATATGGGTTTTTGTCCCATTAAAAGTTCAACAAGAAGAACCCTAAAACTATAAACATCACTCTTCTCTGTAAATTAACTTGATCGAAAGTATTTTGGATCCATGTATCCAAAAGTTCAATGTACTCGATTGGTTAGATGAGTTTGCTCAAAGGTAATTGATCTTAAAGTTCTGAAATCTGACACTTTAGCTCTGTATTTATCAGTTATAGATATATTGTTGGATTTGATGTCTCGATGATAAATACGAACAAAAGTAGTTGAATGCAAATAGCATAATGCATTTGCAATTTATGTTGCAATTCTTAAATGCATTTCCCATGTAAGTGGGAATTCTTCATCGGACAAGCATATCTGCCTAATGAGCAAAACTCCAATTAGGCGGTTTCCAATATGCTTTATTGAATTTCATTCTTTTAGGGTGCCTACAGTCTCATAAAACATTTAAATCTTTAGCTTTCTTTTCAATATCATGTAAAGCATATGGTAAAAATCTGTATGAGATTTCATATATCAAAATATATATATATCTACCATATACTTCCATTTCAAAACAAATCAATACTTTTCAGTATTCATATAAATATTATTATAATGTTTCAAGTTGTAAGAAGGCATGCTTAAATGTGATGCTTAAAACATTTCAGTATGCAACTTCAGTAATATTTCCATCAAATACGCTGAAGCGATTCATTTAACATTATCACCATCAATTATTCGATTTCAAGACTTTCTTCCTGTCAAATCAGTAAATCACTATTCAAATCATTCAAGATTCATTTCATTCAGTATTCAGATTGTTCAATACTCTAATTATTTAATAACCAGATCACTTGGTATTCAAACCATTCGGTATTCAATATCCTTTTTCGATAATTATCGACTATAATAACCATTTGTACATTTTATTATCGATACTAGAACCACATCATCAGTGTGAATCCTCTTAGTATCTATAAGCATCTAAATATCATGTTTCCATATAGCCATCAGGATACTAAAATTATGAAATACTAATATCCTCATTCGATATCTATTTCAGAGTCGACATTGAGGATCATAGAACCACAAGATCAATAATCGCTTATCAAATCCATTTATGGTTTGACCTATTGGTACATATTTAGAATTTTCAACTTGCGGTTCAATTTCATTCAATATCATAAAATAATATCACAATCCTCAATTCACTTTTCATATGACCTGTAGAATGTAATATCACGCTAGAATTATCTATAAAACGTCCTCAATTCAATTTTTGATTGGCAATTTACCACTTAAAAGAATTTGCCAATTTCCACTATCAACAGTGTTTCAATCATTTAAGCCACCTTGCGACTATCCATATTATTGCAAAAATCTCAGTTCATACCACTAAGACGATCCATTTATTTGAATCTATCAATTCTATAATCATCACTCGATTGATAATTTCGCACTTCTATCATTCGACCGTCTAAATCACAACTTCAATTTTTCTCTTTTAAGTTGTATCCTTTAATCATCGTCACTTTTATCAGTGATCCATCTAATAAATGATTTCACCTCAATCTCAACTTGATACCATTTGTGATATTAAAATTACTTGATTTATCAATTCTATAAGGTTTAAACCATATAATTCATCACATTATCGTGTTCAACGATCTATCTTCTCATCCATTTCAATATCAAACTTTTTCGGTAATACCATAAAGTCCTTTCAATGTTTATTTTCAATAGTTATTTCCAAGATTCCATTTATGTGAGAAACTTAATCTGTTTCCTCAAATATTTTTCCTAAAATTTCGGCAGCATAACGACTTAATTCTTACTAAGCCTCCTGCAAGGAAACCACAATTTATAACTACAGCCGTTGATTCTCACAATTCCTACGTCTCTACTAAGACCCCCACCATCAGCTGTGGGTCCTTTTAGCATTTTTAACATCAATTCATCATATTAAAAAATCACAATTCCCACATACAATATAATGCTACTAAAGCTTTATAAAAGTATCTTACTGAGCGTCAAAGCTCAGGGCTTTGACGAACATCCAACTTCTTCGAATTCCAAACCGCAACTTCTACGTTTACTCTACAATTCAAATCCAACCCATATTCACACTTAGGAAATTTTTCAAAATTTATTCAACAATATAATAATAATAATAATAATAATAATAATAATAATAATAATAATAATAATAATAATAATAATAATAATAATAATAATAATTTCCTTACCATTTTTTTGCTAACATTTTCTTTCTGTCTTGTATTTTTATTTTTATTATTTTTTTCTGCTAAACCCATCAAAATTGGCTCAGCCTAGCCCTACCAGCGGTGAGCAACGCCATGGCGACGGCGATGTGCAGCTGGAGGCAATGCCGACGGCGCTGGTAGCTCTTCCTTCCTCCTCTCCTTCCTTTCCTCTCTTTTTCTTTCCTTTTCTTCTTCCTTTTTCCTTCTTTTTCGATCTACTACTTTCTCTTTTTTTTTCTCAGTCGCCGGTCACTCATTTTTCACTTCTTGGCCGGCGACGTCTCCAGCCTCCCTTCCCGGTCGACTCCTCCGATCTGCTCTCCCTCATTCTATCTCTTCGTTTTCTCTTCTTTTTTTTTATCGAGTCTGCATATTTGTGCGCAGCAAGCTTTCACGAGAAGCTTGCTGCGGTTTCTTTAATTTTTTTTATTTAAATATATATTTTTATTATTATCATATTTTTTTATATATTATTTTTTTATTTGTCTGCTTTAGCAAACGTTAGTCTGCTAAAGCAGACCTCTGTTCTTTTTTTTTTATTTGTCTGCTTTAGCAAACTGATTTGTTTGCCAAAGCAGACCCCCCCATTTTTTTTTCATTTTTTTATATATATATCCGATATATAATAAACATATATATTTTTATATTATATATGTATTTATAAATTTTCATAATATAAATACAATTATATTCATACTCCCACAAAATACATATAATTGTATTTATATATCTTTGTTATTTTATTTTTAAAGAATCGATTCCCTAAAATCAATCTCCAACCAATCTATTTAATCATACACAAATATATTTTGGTTATATTAGTAGTCCTTAATTTAATCTACTTTGATATGCTCATTGTCACCCATGATTAAATTTCCATCACTTCAATTTATATTATCCCAATTTCTATTCAATAATATCTTAAGTTATCGCATTTATTTATTTACTGGGTGCAAAATTTACAGTGATCACAAATTAGCCTGTGCAATGTTATTTATAAGATTATATCTAAAACTATTGCAAATAGGCTCAAATTAATTCTTCCTAATTGCATCAATGAGAATCAAAGTGCATTTGTGCCAGGAAGATTGATATTTGATCATGTCATTGTAGCCTACGAACTATTACATACCCTAAAGAATAAGCGAAGAGGGAGAGATAAATCATTTGCGCTCAAACTTGATATAAGCAAAGCTTATGATAGGGTAGAGTGGAGTTTCTTGGAGAAAATGATGGCTAGGATGGGTTTTAATCCACGGTGCATTAGTTTAATAATGAGCTGTGTTAATTCTATTGCTTATGCTTTAATAAAAAAAATGGAGAATTGTCTAACACTTTGTTTCCAGAGAGGGGTCTTCGTCAAGGAGATCCACTTTCCCCCTATTTGTTCTTGATCTGTTCAAAAGGCCTCTCAGCTATGCTCTCAAAATGCCAAGAGGAGAATACCATCACGAGTGTACAAACAAGTCGAAGGGGTCCTCGAGTTAATCACTTATTCTTTGCTGATGACAGCTTATTGTTTGCCAAAGCAAATGGAAGTGAAAGCAAAATGGTGAGAAGCATGCTAGAGACTTATTCAAGATGCTCGGGACAAATAATCAATTTTGACAAATCCTCGCTTTTCTTTAATGGGAATACCGATGACCGAACTATCCAAGAAATTAAAAGAGAGTTTGGAATCCAAGTAATTACCAGTCTAGAGAAATATTTGGGACTCCCTTCAGTGGTGGGTAAATACAAGAAGAGAGCGTTTAGAGATATCAAAAACATGTTGTTATCCAAAATTAAAAATTGGAGCTTCTGCACCCTTTCACAAGGAGGGAAGGAGGACATCATCAAAGTAGTTTTGCAAGCTATTCCCTCCTACACTATGAGTTTTTTTCTCCTACCAAAATCACTCTGTCAGGATATAAATAATATCATTAATGGGTTTTGGTGGAGTAATAAACAAGGAAGGAGAGGAATTCATTGGAAGAACTGGACAAGTTTATGCTGTAGTAAGGATGTGGGGGGACTTGGTTTCCGGGAGATGGAGAAATTTAACAAAGCCTTGCTGGCTAAACAAGGGTGGCGTCTACTCAAAGAAAGTAGCAAGTTGGCTTATGAGGTTTTAAAGGGACGTTACTTCCCTTTTGGAGGGTTTTTACGTGCCAAACTAGGAAGACAACCAAGTTACATTTGGAGAAGTATATGGGAAGCAAGAGATGTTATTCATCTTGGAATTCGGTGGAGGGTGGGTGACGGAAAAACCATTCAAATATGGAAGGACAAGTGGATAGCAGGAACAACCCCACTAATTCTAGTAGCGAGAGCAATGATTCATAATGAGGAGGAATTTGTTAGTTCCTTAATAGATGAACAAACTAGGAGTTGGAGATGGGAGAGGCTTTTGGAATTATTCCCGAATGCAGTTGCATAAACTATTATGGCTATTCCTTTAACCTCATCAATAACTTCTGATACTCTTATGTGGCATTTCAATAGGAACGGTGTTTATTCAGTCCGGAGTGGATACAAACTTCTGTGTGGGAGCATGGAGTCTCTAAACTTCTATGAAACTGCTAATTCTAATGTTTGGAGATTGATATGGAGGATACCTGCTCCTACTAAGATGCGAGTGCTTATGTGGAGATTACTACAGGGAATTCTTCCAGTGAGAGCATGCCTGAAAAGGAAAAGGATATTGTTGGACTCGACATGTGCTAGATGTGGAGTGGGTACAAAAGATATTGCCCATGCATTTTTTAAAAATATTTCTACAAATTTTTAATAATATATATAAGTTATATCTCACTATTAAATATATGACTAAAAAAGAAAGATATTATTTATTTAATATAATATTTTTTTATATTATTAATAATTTCTACAAATTTTTACAAATCTAATGATACCCATATTACATTTTTTTATTTTTTTCTTATATATAATATCATTATCTTTTTATAATTATTTTTATTTCATCAAATTCTAGTATTAAAAATTTTTTTAAATATTTATTCAAAGAAAAAAATCATAAATGATAATATTTTAAATTGATGTATTTTGAAATATTCTTATTTTAAAATATTTCTAAACTTAAAAATTTTTAGTCCAAAAGTCGGCAAAAAATTAAATTTGATGAGTTGGAATTACATTTATGAGTACTTCAAATAATAGGTGAGGCGTAGGGATGTAAACAAACCAAACACGAACGAACTGATGTTTTTGTTCGTTCGTTTGTTTTTTAGTGTCGTTCATGTTCGTTAAGGAGTGTGTTCGTGTTCGTTCATTTGTTTGGTAAGGATTGTTCGTTAATGTTAGTGAACAGTTCGCGAACATGTAGACGAACGCATTCACTAACATATGTTCATGAACAAGTATTTATAAAAACAAACTAAATATTAAAAATCTTACAAAAAGACTAAATTCCACATGCAAATTGAAATCATCTAATAAAAAATTTTAAATACAACACAACTTAAGTCAACAATGTTTTATTAAAATTGATAATTACTATTTTAAGTACAATTTATATTATACACGTATACATATATTAAAGTATCATATATATGTGTGTGTGTGTGTGTGTGTGTGTGTATACACACATATGTGTAACATATATATATATATATATATATATATATATATATATGTAAATGGTCAATAGATAAGATCATATGAATGAAATCTTAACTTATTATGAGACTTTTACTAATTTTATTTCAATACATTATGTTTACAAATTTTTAAAAAATTTATTTTAAGTATAATTAACTAATTTAATTTTATAATTATATTTTATTAATTTTTTAAACCAACAAAGTTATATTGTATAAATATTTTTAAAAATTAGGTACTAATTTTTTAGGTTAATGTCTTAAAAATAGGGTATATATTATGGGTTTGTATATGATGCACTGACAGTGTATAGTTTCTATACACTGTCAATGCATAAGAGGTTGACACCTCATCAATTGGCAAATTAAAAAATATGCCAAGCCCTTAAAAGCAAATATAAATAAAATTTTTTAATTTGCTCATAAGAGCTTATTGATGAAATGTCAACATCTGGTGCATTGACAGTGTATAGAAACTATACACTATCAGTGCATCATATATATAATCCATATATTATATAACTTATATAATGTAAGTAATTTTAGTATTTTAATAAATAACAAATGAACAATAAACGAACATAAACGAACGAACAACAAATGATATTTTAAACAAACGAACAATAAATGAACATAAACGAACGAACAACAAACAAACAATAAATGACACTTTAAACGAACGAACAATAAACGAACATAAACGAGTCTGTTTATGAACAAAAACGAACGAACCATACCTTTGTTCATGTTCGGTTCGTTTAACAAACGAATACTAAAATATTGTTCGTGTTCGTTCGTTAAGCTTAATAAATGAACATAAACAAACAGAAACCGAACGAGTTCACAAACAGTTTGTCGAATGTTTTGTTCGTTTACACCCTATATTCTAAACTTAGAAATTTTTAGCCCAAAAGTCGGCAAAAAATAAAATTTGATGAGTTGGAATTACATTTATGAGTATTTCAAATAGTAGGTGAGGCGCATAATCAAGAAAAGCCTTGTTGGGAAAATTCAAATTTGTAACGGATGTGAAGGGATTGGGAGTTCGAACGCGTGACTATAAAAGCACGCACTTAAAGTTGGGCAAACGCCCACATGTAGAGGTGGCAAAAACTGGCCCGAGCCTGAAAACTCGCCCGAGACCGAATCGGGACCAGCGCGAATTGACCAAAAAAGTCAAAGGCACGTAACCGAAAAAATCCGTAACCGAAAAGGCCCGAAACCAAAAAAACTCGTAATCGAAAAAGTCTAAAACCGAAAAAACTCGGAAACCGAAAAAACTCGAACCAGACATAACTCGAGCCCGATACGATCCGAAACCGAGACCGATCCGACCCGAAACCCGAAAAAACCGAATTTATAACCCGAGAAAACCCGAATTATAATTATATAATTATTATTTAAAAATAAATAAATAATTGATACACTTTTTAATTAAAAATTTTAAAATTTTGAAAACAATTGTTATTTATTATACAATTTTATCAATTATGTATTACTAGCAAAATAAATATTGAATCTTTTTAATTAAATTAAATTAAATTAATTTAAAACACCATAATATATGATATCAAATAATTTTTAATATCATACTTATATCATTTATAATAATAAATATATTATTAATTTAACATTTGATTTTATTATAAAAATCATTTTAACATCTTATTATTTTTATTTTATAATAAAATTTTAATTTTAATACAATAATAAATCAAATATATAAAAAAATTATAGAATTTTAATATTTGTTTGAAACTTTGAATTTGATATTTTGTGCAACACATTAAAAATATTTTTAATAAAATTAAATTTAAACTATATTTTCTTAAAGTTTTAAATATAGAAAGATATTGAATTTAGATTAAAAAAACCTAATCTTAAAACCAAAATTCAAGTTTTTAAGATTAGAAAAAGTTAAGTCATTAAATTAAACAAAATAAGTACAATTTTTTTTATAAGCTTAGACATCATTGAAAGAGAAAATTATAAATCAAGCTAGTGGTAATTTTATTTTAGCCTTAAAACAAAAGACATTAACAAATCAAGTTAGTGGTAATTAATTATTTATTACATTATAATAATCTTGTACATGAATAACCCAATTTGGTATCTTATAATAATGATTTGTATATTATATTATAATAATCTTTTAAGAATAAATTATGTAATCTCTTAGTGTGTAAGTTTTATTTTGATAGAATTAAGTATTTATTAAAAATAATATATTTATTGTCTATTAAAATGTAAAATTAAAGTATGGATGAAAATAATAATTCTAATAGTAAATTAAAGTGTAATTTAATAATATATTAGAGTAGTATTACTGTGTAAGTGGTAATTTTAATAAAATTTGTTTTTATATTTTATTAATATTATTATTAATTATATTTAAATAACTAGAATTATATTAATTAATTTAGTAATATGTACTATTTAATATTTTAATTAGATATTCGATCAATTGGTGTATATCAACTATTATTATGTTAATGTGAACATGAAAAAATTAATATTCAATTACTGTATATGATATAATTATATCAAATGTTATTATTTATAATATAATGTTAATTGGTGTATATAACTTATTTAATTTAACATTCTAAATTTTTAATGAGATATTTGATTAATTATTGCGTATGAGTGCGATTATATTTAATATATTAATATTATATTATGATTTATGTACAAATCAAAAACAAAATAAATATAAAATTGAGGTAATTAACTTACCAATTATTCATAATATTAAGTATTTTTTTTAATATATACTATAATTTTATTTAACATTTTAATTGAACAATTAGTTAACAAGTTATGCGATTAGATTTAATTTAATTACTAATTATATTGATATTTAAAAGACAAAATAAATATAAAAAAATTCTTAAAAATTTAAAATTTTATTAAAAATATAATATAATTATTAAAAAAGCTAATAAAACAAAGTAAAAAAAATTATTGAACTAAGAATGTCTAAATTCCAATAGCCCAATGTTGACCCAAAAAATACAATAACCCAATAAGTTATTGTTAAAAGTATAAAACCATTTACATAAATGTTTAATTGTTTAGTGTAATTTATTTATAATTTGTTAGTTATTTATTTGTATAGCTAATACTTTTGGATTTTCACTTTCTTTTAGTTTTACTATTTATATATATATATATATTTGGCTCACTTAAAAAATAAATTTTATATAATTATTAATTATTAGTATATAATTATATATTTTATAACAAATGTGAATATCACAAGAAATTAAAAAAACAAATAATAATTGTCAAGTAATAAAAATATTAAAATGTAAAAATTTATATTTATATAAATATTTATTAAATTTTAACTTTAATTTAGCATTTCTATTATATTTTTATTTAACTATATAAAATTAAATTAATTATTACATTCAAAATTATAAAAATATTTATAATTTATAAAATTTTAAAATAATTTGACTAAACCTGCTAAGCCTGCACGATTAAAATCGGATCGAACCCGAAACTGGATCGAAACCGCAAAAACCCAAATCCGAAAAAACTCGAAACCGAAAGTGCCCGAAACCGAAAAAACTCGAGACCAAAAAAGTCCGAAACAAAAAAAACTCGAGACCGAAAAAACCTGAAACCGAAAAACATCGAAATCGAAAAAACCCGCCCGTTTGCCACCTCTACCCACATGCGACAGTGCATAACTACAAGGAATGGTTGATGTCGCGCATGCCATTCACGATCATAGCTTTTAATCACTTCAAAAGAAGTCCAACTAAAGAGAGCTACGCCTACGCATAAGACGGGTCAGATTGGATTAGATCGAATTTAGAGTTAATTTGAGAAACAAGCAGAGAAGCTTGGTGGGTTACAAGACTTTATTGAATTCGTGTTAAATTTCAAGATTGAAACAAGTTTTTGGAACATGTAATGATTTATTTTTTTTAATTGTTTTCATTGAACAATGATCATGAAGAATTAAGAGACTTGCATAATTTTTTATTCATTACTAGAATTTGTATTCCAAATTCTGAAAATATATGTATTTTTTAATTTCATTGTTAATTGCCTTTATTAGAATTGGTGGATTGTTTGACATTGAATAGTAATTTTTATATTATTTTCATTTTGTTTTCATGTTTTTTTGTTGTGTTGTATCTAATATTATCTTATCGAATTGTATATGTGCTTTGCTCAATCTTAATTGGACTTTAGACAAAAAAAAAAGCATTTATTTATTTTTAATAGATAATAGATATCCAGAATAGTTTGGGATGTAAAATTAATATGAACTCAACCTTATGTATATATCTACGGTACATAAAGGATAAAAATGTTCATCCTATCAAATTAGATAAAAGACAGTGTAATCTGATAAATCCCTTCACTTGTATTGCATCAAATTGATAAACAACCTATATAGAACAGAATCAAAATTACTTCATTCAAAGTTTTGACCGAATATTTTTTTTAGATTTTAATAAACAAGCATTTGAAAATGAAAAACAAATTAAGATATTATTTATGAGAAGGAAAGTACACAATTTAGAGAATTCTCAATATTAGCACCGCGGAGAAGTTCAATTCTCAAGAGATTCCTCAGCTCTAAGCTTTGGTATAAACATAAACATACATAGTACAAGATTAATTATAGACATCCAATCAGAACCAAAAAGCCGGGAGTGGCTGCAAAAAAAAAAAAGGGTAGGAGTGGCAAGTGTAATGGTTGTAGCCATTAATTTTGGGGCTGAGTCTTGGTTGCCCAAGTAAAATTTTCCTTGCCTATATCATCAACGGGTGCTGGATCTATACATTCTTCGCAAGGACCCCTTGGTGCATTCCTATAAGATGGATCTGGTGCTCGTCCCGTATTAGATTTCTCTGAATCTCTTCATTTACTTTTTTCCTACAACAACATAAAAACAAACATAAAGAAAGAAATATTTATTTTCCTACAACAACCCAAAAACAAACATAAAGAAAGAAAGATTTATTTTCCTACAACAACCCAAAAACAAACATAAAAAAAAAAATTTATATATGATGCACATAATGCATCATACACAAACCAAAAAAAAGAAACCCAGAAACTGAAAAGAGAGATAGAAGAAGTAATTAAGAAGAAAGTTTTCATAAATAGTTGCTAACTTACCCAAGTGCATGCTTCTGGTTAAAGCTTGAGGCAGGAGTGAAAGTGACAGTAGCACGAGGACAAGTATACAACGAACTTGGGTCATCTCCTTACCGTTACTGAGCATGTTTTTGTTAAGAATATAATTTCTGGTTGATCGGCTTGGATTGTGAATATTTTGGCACAGAGAGAGAGAGAGGAGATTTGGAACTCAATTTATTAACTGGCTGCTTACTTACAGATAAGAATATTTGGGTTAGTGCTCCACCATAGAGAGACTCATCCACTCATTAGTGCTCCACCATGGTGTTCTTTGATTTTTCCGAGTCTTTTTTTCTTTTTCAAATTTTCAAATGACGATACTGGTGACGTGATGTGCATTTTTACGGTAAAGTTATAAATTTTGACTTTATTATAAAATTAATATAAAAAATAAATGATTAAACGTAAATTTAGAGTTTTTAAATATAAAAAATATTATAAAAATATGATTATCAATGTAACATTAGTATCAATAGATTTAAACACAATAATTTTATTATAATGTATGTTTATGTTAATTATCATGTGTTTACATAATTCTAACATATTTTACATTTAATAACTTTAAATTTATGTTTAATCATATATTGTTTTCATCAACCTTAGATTGTGAATATTTAGATTTGGAACTCAATTTTCTCAACTGGCTGCTTACTTCCATTTACGAATAAGGATATAGTAACCCCACCATGGAGAGCCTTGTTCACTCGTTGTCTGATTCTTCCAAGCCCTCTCTTTTTTTGTTTCAAATTTGCAAATGATGATACTAACGTATATTTAGACTCACTGCTCTGGGTCCCATCCAGTAAAAATATTTTAATTTTAGTGATAAATTTAAACTAAATAAAATTAAATCAACAAATCAAGATAAATCTTGAAAATTTTAAACAAAAGATTATATACATGAAGCTTTTATTTTATCAGTACATATTATTTTTATTCAAATTTTAAGATTTTAACATAAATGCAACTTTATATATATTCATATATAATTAAAAAAATTAAATTAATGAAATGTTCAGAAGAATATTACTACTAGTTGACAATATAAAGCCACTGAATAACAATCCAATTTAAAACCTAATTTTCATTTAAAGAGTTGTTTGCCTAAAATAAAATAAAGCTATTCATTCATTTTATCTTGTAACTTAGACTTTCGGCCCACATAGAAAAACTCAAATAAAATAATTTTTTGAATAAAATTTTTTTTGTTATTATCCAGAGCTGAAAATATTGAAAATCATTTTCCCTTTTTATTAACATATATACAAAATAGTTTGGAATGTAAGTGAACTTAATTGTATATAGTACAGACAAAAAGATAACATATTTTATGTGTCAGCAGGAAATCAAATGTCCTCCATTTTGATTCTATCAAGTTAGATGAAACACAATAACCAATTTAATGCAGGAAAAAAAAAAGTAATACGAGGAAACCTTTCACTTGGCAGTGGATCAAACTAAAACATAACCTATGTAGAACAACATGAGCCATCATCAAATCTCCAATTAAAAAAAAACTACAACCATATAAACACAAAGGCTTACGGCATGTACAAAGAGCCATCATCAAGTTTACATACACAACTCATCCCATCAGATAAAATACACTGCATTAAGAAAGTACTGTTTTTATATTCCACCCTAATGCATCTATACCTCAGCTGGAATGGATACACACAAAATAGAATTTATAAATTTTTTGAAATTCACACACTTTATAAATTTTTACTATTTGCTCTTAAATTTAGGTAATTAATCTTTATTAAGTAATTGGGAATAGGGATGAAGTTGCTTGAATTCAAACCCAAATCTTATAAGATGTTACAATTTATCCTCAACAATTCGATCAAACAGTTGTTGACTTTGACAATTAATCTTTCAATTTT
The DNA here is from genome assembly GCA_032173925.1 of Heritiera fomes. Classification (NCBI taxonomy): domain Eukaryota; kingdom Viridiplantae; phylum Streptophyta; class Magnoliopsida; order Malvales; family Malvaceae; genus Heritiera; species Heritiera fomes. The sequence goes on along the minus strand of JAPDPM010000009.1, from coordinate 31,137,644 downwards.
ATGTTTTTCTCTCTATATCTTTTACTTCCTCTTCTATATTTTTGAAGATGATATGACCATATACTCTATTAAAATATATTTTTAAAACTTATTTGTAACTAGAAACAGATAGTGCTCCTTTCAACCAGCATACAAAACACAAGTTTACAAAAAACTTCCAGACTTTAGTGATAAAAACTTAATTATTTGAGTCAATATTCAAAATTAACTTCAAGCTCATTTTTCATTCAAACTGCAGTTTAGCTAGAAGCCTAAAATCAAATAAGACTATTCATTTTATCTTGTGACTTACAATTTCAACCCACTTATAAAAACTAGAATAAAATTTTTTTTCCGATTAAAATAAGCAAATATCCAGCACCAAAAAAAATGGAAATTATTTTACGGTTTTGTTAATATAAATATATATAAATATATATCCAAAATAGTTTGGGTCTTCGGGATATAAATGAACTTAATTGTATATCTCTATATAGTACATATAAGAAAAATAAACATTTTGGGTATACGCAGGCGACCAAAAGTCTTCAATTTTGATTCTCTCAGATTGGATGAAAGACGATAACTGACTTAATGAAGAAAAAAAAGTAATATGAGGAAACCCTTCACTTGATATTGCATCAAACGAACACAGTACCTATCTGGAACAACATGAGTACTTTGTCTGAGTTTGCTTTAAGCCATCATCAAGGCTTACCCTGTTGACAGTTAACTCAGCTTTGTATGAATCAGAATTCAACACTTTCCCGCTCACATTGTTGTAGATCTCCCGGATGACCATCTCAAACGCAGTCCTAACGTTGGTAGAATCAAGTGCAGATGTTTCCACGAAAAACAATCCTTCTGCTTCTGCTAAGCTTTTACCTTCTTCCAAAGTCACTTCCCTTTGATTTTCCAAATCACATTTGTTTCCCACCAGCATCCTTGACACAGTTGTATCAGAGTGTGCTGAAAGTTTGTTCCATGATAATCAAAATTTCAGGATGTTGAAAACAAAATGAAATAATTATTGCTCATATATGTAACATATATAATCCAAAAGAGGCAGGACAAAAGATCAAACATAACACATAAGCATATCTGTCACTTGTCATTACATTTGCTCCCATTTACATTTTCTCTTGTTGGTTACAGCTTAGGTAATTCTAGACATGCGGAAGATGATCCTGCTAAAATTTGGTAAAAATTATATATGGAGATAACAAAAGTTAAAAAAAAATTTGATACGAAATTTTCATGTTTTACAAGCACAAACACGATTTTACAATACCCGAAGACAGATTATATAATCTGAATTGCCAGATGCATAGCTTAGTATACTGATGTGTATTATATATTCAAATATGAAAGGGTATTTTTTACATATTCCCTTGTTTGTTAATCCCTACCTATGTCTCCTTCCCCATACTCGAAAATCCTATAAAGGTCAATAGCAAAGCTCTTTAGAGTTTAGATTGCCCACCCCTTTCCTGTTTGTTGGCAAGGACTCCTTCCACATTTGTACTGTGATATCAAGCATCAGTCAATTCTAAACTATGTTAAAAGAGTAATCTCCTAATGTAATCTTCAATCTTCAAGGTTAAATGATGATTGATTTAATGTCAATCTGGATTTTATGCAAAAAAAAAAATCCCAGACCTCAGTTTCCAGAATTCAAAATCTAAGCCTATTTCCTCTGATTTCCATCTAAGCAACTAATGCCTTTAAAAGCAGAAAAGCAAGAAAAATAAAATCTTTCTCCCCACCCAAAACCCAGAACCAGAAGAAGTACTCACAATTGAGTTCATCTAGCCATCGAGCAACATTATCAAAAGTAGCTGTCCTACTAATATCATAAACCAACAAAGCACCGAAAGCACCCCTGTAATAAGCAGAAGTTACAGCTCGGAAACGTTCTTGCCCAGCAGTGTCTCAAATCTGAGCCTTAATTTCCTTTCCGTCAATTTCCACGCTCTGGGTCTGAAACTCCACCCCAATGGTTGCCTTGGAGTGAGCATTGAACTCGTCTCGTGCATATCGAGAGAGGAGATTGGACTTTCCAACGGCTGAGTCTCCTATTATCACTATTTTGAATAAGTACTCCTCCACCGCTTCATCGTCTGACATTTTTCTTCTTTTCTAGATTTGGGATTTCCATTTAGATTCTTTGGCGGTGAGAAAATGAATTCATAGAAAGCTCTGATGTGAAAAAACAGGGGAAGAAGAAAGCAAAAAAGCTGCAGAGACCATCGGCGTACCACGTTGTGTAAAGTGACTTTATTGCTAAGCCCACGCGCATATTACGTTTTGAATTCCACTGCTAGGTTTTTTTTTCCGAGAGCAGCTAAATACACCAATTTTTTTCCTACTCAAACCCTATTCTACACTTAAGTTACTGTTCGTTTAAGAGTTACTGTTCATATAAGGGGGGAAATGATGTGAGATAGGGTGTGAAAAGGAGAAAATAAGATGTGTTTAGTAACTCGCTTTTTTTTTTTCTTGGAAAATATATTCAACTCTTCTCGTACTTTTAGAATAATCTTTAAATTTAATATTTATATGTGATAGATAGTGTATAGTTTTTATATACTATCCGGTAATTATAGAATTACATCTCATACGGAAGTCTTTAAAAATAAATATTAACAAAGTTTTTAAATTTATTTTTATGGGCTTATATATTTTTAGACTTTACTTATTTATGAGATGTCATTTTATGATTAATTGATAGTATATAGAAGTTATACATTGTTAGTGCATCATATATAAATTCTTAAATTTATCATTTTATTTAAGTTGGTTAATCGAATTTATTATGCATAGATGTAAATTTACTTTTGTGATTTTTAATTTAGATAAGAATTATTAAAAGATTAACAATAAAAGAATATTTCACATAATGGTTTAACTTTTGATTAATTTTTAATTAAATTAGAAGGTATACTAGTAAAATTAAAGGAATATTTCATATAGTATTTTAATTTTTTATATTTTTCAACCGACTCAGAAAATATAATGATCAGTTGAATAGTATAAAGATGAGTGGTAAATTTTAACCATCATCTTAAATAGAATAATAAATTTCGACAATTTTTATTTTACAATTTTCATGTTTATTATCGTACCATAAGTAAAGAATAATTCTTTTTTAAGTCTATATTTATTAGTATTATTTTTCATATTTTGGTATATCTATATACATTTCTTAGTATTCATAAATAAAATTACCAATAAAGCTTTGGCTTAGTGGCAAAGAGGTTGCCCAGAGACTTTGAGGTCTCAAGTTCTAGCCTCATCAAGTATGAGTTTGAATTAGTCTAGTTATTTACTAGTTTGTTTAGTTTGTTATAGTTATTTACTAATTTAACTAGTTTGAGTAATGTGATTTTCATAGTTATTTGTTCATGGAATGTAATATACTGATTGTGATTGTAACTTATAATTGAAATATACTACTCAAAAAAGTATTCATAAATAAAATTTTATGAGCTTATAAATATACATATTCATAAAACTTCGACTTTTTCTTTTTACAATTTTCATGTTTATTATCATACCATATGTAAAGAATAATTCTTTTATAAGTCTATATTTATTAGTATTATTTTCATATTTTGGTATATCTATATATATATATTTTTTAATATTAATAAATAAAATTTTATGAGCTTATTAATATACATATTCATAAACACTATACATGACTGAAAATAAAATAATCAATTAAGAATTTAAGATGGCTCAACTAAAACAAAAATTTTTCTTTTTAAGTAAATTAAGTTACAAAAATAAATAAATAAAAGAAAAGAGCTTTAAATATACTCAACAAACATGTCTAGAAATTCATTAAATCAAAAAAAATCCCCCCAAAAATGATTTTATTTCCTTCAAAAAATATATTAAATTAAAAAAATTAGTATATAAGATTTCAACTTAAAATTTTTTTAATTAAAAGGCTTTCTAAAATAGAGATTAACAATGAACTTTTAACTTGCTTAGCATTGGTGAGAAGTGTATTCAATTTGTAGAAATAATTTCATATATACCATAGATATATATTGATCGTGTCAAGTAAAGATAAAACTAAAATAATAATTTATCTATCCTACTTCTATCTTTATCAACCATCATATTTGGTGAAAAATAGTATTTCATTTATCGTTTATAAAAATTTTAAATTTCTTTAACGAAGTTTTTTTTTTGTCTTACAATTAGGGTGTTTCAAGATTAGTTTACGCACACCTCGAGACTATTCATTTTTTGGACGATCTTAAGGGTACACCTCTACATTGGCATGGTGCATTCAAAGAAATTAATTAAATTAAAGTTAATTATTGTTTTGATCATTATCTTTATAAATGATAATTTTTTAAAATTTTAATTATATAATATTTTTTAAAATATGGCATAAAGTACTTTTAGTAAAATAAGAAGAGTATATATATCTATAATAATAAATTAAAGTAAGCTAAACTACTAAATTTAAGAAATAAAACTTTGGTTTAACGATAAGAAAATATCTTAGAACTTTATGTTAGCTTTAAATTGCCATACATATTTTGAAATGACAAAAACTTAAGTGAGCTTTAATGTTTTAATTCATATTGTAAATTTGCCTTATCACACATGATTTTCTCAATACATTTTAAGTGATCATACCCAAACATTAAGACCATGATTTAATGATACATCCTTATTGGTCTTAATTCTTTATAAATGTTTTGAATATTTTAGAAAATCACTTAATGAATTTTTGGACAATGTTTTTATCAAAGAAAGTCATGAAAAACTCCCACAAAAGTGCCAATATGTTTTGGGTTGAATTAGGATCAAAGACCACATCATTTCTAACCCAAAAGTGCAGGAAAAACCCATTCTGGAGGAATGGGATCGATCCCCTAAGGAAAGGGATCGATCCCTTTTTGGCAGTGTGCTCCGGAAGGCCAAAATGAAGCATGGGATCGATCCCCTAAGGAAAGGGATCGATCCCTTTATGTCAGAAAGTCTCCAACGGCTATTTTCTGTGAGATACAACGGCTAGTTTCGGTTTTGGCTCCAACCAACGTCCACAAACCATCCAAGGGACTATAAATAGAGGCTTAGAAGCTAAAGGAAGAAAGAGGAACAACCAAGCAACATCTTTCATCATCTTATTCATCTTCCTCAAGCCTCAACATCAATTCAAGAGATAAAGAGTCTTCATCTTCTATCATTCATCTATTTCTTGTATTGTTTAGCACAAACTTTGTATAAGCTTTTACTTGTGCTTAATCTCTGTAATCACTTGCCTATCTAGAGGCCTTCTTTGATTACTTCTCTTGTAAACCAATTCATTCCTTATAAAAGGGGAGGTTTCTCTTTAGCCTTGAAAAAGAGGGAGGTTTCTCTTTAGCCTTAGAAAAAGAGGGAGGTTACTCTTGAGCCTAGAAAAAGAGAGAGGTTTCTCTTGATCCTTGAAAAGAGGGAGTGTAACAAATTCAAGTATAGTGAATTTGGGGAAAATCCTTGGGAGCGTCTCAAGGTAGAGGACGTAGGCAAGGTAGCCGAACCTCTATAAATCGATTGTGTAAATCTCTCTCTCCTTACTCTTTATTTACTTGCACTTATATTGTGTTTATTTCATTGAACTTGAATTGCATGCTTGTCTAGCCTAGAGAACTTAGAAAATATCAATATAGGCTAGAGAATTTAGAGAAACCGAAAAACGAGCTTAAGGTTAGTTAAAAACCGATTCACCCCCCTCTCGGTATAGCCTATAAGAGCCAACAATTGGTATCAGAGCTTGGGCTCGAGATTAATTTAGACTAACCTCTATCGAGCAAAACGATCATAAATGGCTCTAGGTGATGATTTTGAGACTAGCTCACAAACTTTAGAAGAATATTCATTTGATGAGCTTCAAGATGCATTTAATGAGCTAAGTGATGAATATAAATCAATGCATGCAAAATATAACAAAAAGTTAAATAAATTTAGAAAAGAGAATGAAATTTTGATCAATACAAATGTTGAGTTGGAGGAGAAAATAAAAGATCTAGGCTCAAAGAATGATGAACTCACCAAGGTGAAATTAGAGCTAGAAAAGAAATTAGAAGATATTAAAGATAAATTGGCAAATCCTAGCTCTTTGACTATTGAGGATGAAAAGGAAAAACCTAGCTCTAGTGAATGCAATAATCATTCTTATGATGATTTACAAGATGCTTTTGATGAGCTAGCTAGTGAATTTGAATGCATGAACTCAAAATACAAGAAAATGATCACAAAATTAAAAATGGAAAATGATGAGCTATTGAATGCTAAGTTAGCATTTCAAAAGAAATTAGAGGAAGCTAATCTAGAAATAAATGAGTTGAATGAAAAGAATACAAATTTGCATAACTCATTTTCTAGGTTCTATATGGGTCAACAAAAGCTAAATCACATGTTAGAGACCCAAAGAGCTTTCTTTGATAAAGATGGGTTAGGCTATAATGCAATACAAAAAGAAACTCATCTAAAGAATTTCCTTGTGAGCAAAAATACTATGCATGATTTATCTCTTACATGCTCACTATGCAATAGAATAGGACACTCTTCACAAGCATGCACATATAGAAAAACCACATTTAGAGGAAGAGTTGTTAGAAAAATGTGGGTGCCAAAGCATGCAATAAATAATGATGAATTATGCTTGAAATGGATCCCAAAAGGATCTAAAATTGTGAATACTAACTCTCATGGACCCAAGAAAGTTTGGGTACCAAAGCATACTTGAATTTGTGTGTTGTAGGAGTGTTAGAGCATGGAGATACAAGATACAATGAAGTTTGAATGCTCAAACACATCCTCATGGAGTTTGCTTGTGCCAATGAGAAAAAGGAAAAAGCTTGAGGATCCATCTTTGACAAGATCACAACAATTTTTTTTAAAGGATAGCTCAAGGTGGACTCAACAATTCAAGGCAAAGCATACTCAAGCAAAGGAGTTTTGTAAGATTAATTCTTTACTCCTTAAAACTTTTATTTGATTATTTGTGATTTGATGAGAAATTTGGTTGATGATTAATGATGCATTGTGAATAAGCAAAAGGCATGATGAATGATTGTTGAATGCTTGATGGACTATTCTTGATGAATGAAAAGCATGATTTGTGATTTTGAAATGATTTTTGATTTTCTGCATCTTGAGCAAGTTTGATATGTCTAGATAATATATTTAGTTGCTCAAAAGATGTCAAATATGTCATATATGCAAAATGCCTTGTCATGAGCCTTAATGAAGAATATGCATGTTGACAATCATGATATGTTGTTCACAAGTATGATGATTTGATGTTATATGTGCTTAAAATCTATGTGAATAAGTTTGTTTTGGCATATTTGTGATTTCTAATGATTTGGTTTGGTCAAAGTATGCATAACTATCAAAATGACCTCCTTTGAGGCCAAAAATGCCTTTATTGGTGAAAATCCTTCCAAAATTGCAAAATCTTTTGTAAAATAGTTTTTCAATCATGTTCTTCATTCATACAAGTCCAAAATCATGTTTTACCAATGTTTGAACCTTTACTTGGACTTAAATAACTCAAAAACGAAGTTTTGGTACCTCAAAGGTTGGATTTTCTGTCAAAAATCTGCAGAAACAGTATGAGGGATCGATCCCTTTTCAAACAGGATCGATCCCCTTGAGCAGAACACAGAATTGGTGTATTCTGGAACTAAGGGATCGATCCCCCTCCCAAAGGGATCGATCCCCCCAGGCCAAAATGGCTATTCTGCACTTTTTTAACCGAATTTGAGAAGGATTTTTCACTTTCTTGATATCTTCTTTCTTCTCAAGTTAAAATTCATTGTTTTAACTTCTTTTTGATGATCTTTAATGTATGAAAATTCATTTTTCATTAATATCATGCCTCAACTTCATCAATTAATATCATTTCCAACAAATGGTATCACTTTCAACAATCTATATCATTTTTCTTGAACTCACAAGTGCAAAATCAGTTTTCTCATTGAAAATGGTCATGAATTGCATAAATCTTGAAATAATCTTGAAATATACTTTAAATGAATACTTAAACATAATTTTGAGATCTATTTCAATGATTTATGGATATATTTGCGAATTTGATGAACTTGTGCATAATGAGTGTTTTTCATATCTTTTGTTCATCTTAGTCAAGCATGCTTATAGGATTATGTCTCTTGGCTTGACTTATCAATTCCACACTAGGTTTCATGATAATTTTACATCTAGTGGATTGATTTCAAATATAAATTCAACAATTGGTAATGGTCATTGGCCTATAATTTGTGATGGTAAATGGATCCTCAATGTTCAAATGCATGAAACTTTATCATCCTTGTACTTAAAGAACTAAGGTCTTAATGACAACACCAACATTCAAAGATAAATGCAAACTTGAACAAACTTGATATCCATGCATTTATTATTTGAATCTTTCCTTGCTCATAATTGGTTAAGGACTTGAATTGGAAAATGAGCATAGGATTTTTGTGCTTGAAAACATGGAAGAAAATGTGTTTGCTTGAATACTTTGATTTTATGAATCTTCCATATGGTATAACTTTGTGAATATGAATATGGATTAATACTTTATGATAGTATGCTTATGTTTAATTAATCCATATGCATATTTGATAATATGTGATTGTGTTCTTGCATATTTAGAATAATTATTTTCTTGACATGAACACACTACATATTGGATTCATGCAAAATGCCTAAGTTAACCATTAGTAACAATTGGTATTTAGATTGAAATAACAATTAGTATCATTGGAAACCATATTTTCAATAATTGGTAAGCCAAAACTAAATTACCAATTGGTTTGAGCTTTAAATTGACAATTCTTCTCATGCTCTTTAAGATTGAAATGACTAATAGAGAAGAATTCTCTTAGGATATTTTTGTATGAAACTCTTGTGTGCTAGAATTTGAAGTTAATTGCTATATGATTTAATTCTAGACACAATATTTCTTGAATATGATTTATGAGCACATGCATATGATATGTTATATAATTTTAGCTCATAATCATGATGTATTACCATGCACCTTAGTCGGACCTTAGAGAACAATTGATATACTTAGGTGCTTGCTTAACTTCTTACCAATTGGAACCTTCTTGCAAAATTACTTATCAACAATTGGTATCCAAATTATTTATAAATAATTGGTATTGGATCATAAGTCATATTCATTGCATGAATATTTCATACTCTTTGAGAATATTGACTTATTTATTTGTGCTATAAGTCCCATGTACTAACATGTTTCTTGTTGGATGGAGCATTTTTATTTATTCTCACATAGCCATGATTTTAGGGGGAGCATATTTTTTATTATTTTTCCTTCTTTTTGCTATGACAAAAAGGGGGAGAGATAGAAAAAGGGAGAGATAGATATAGAGAGAGATATTAAGGGGGAGAAATAGTTTAAAAATTCATTTTCAAAACCCATGCTTATATTAAGGGGGAGCTTTATAAATCCTGCTTTATTTGAGGGGGAGTATTTTATCAAAGAATTTTCAAAGCAAATTTACATTAAGTTTTGTCATATCAAAAAGGGGGAGATTGTTAGCTTTAAATTGCCATACATATTTTGAAATGACAAAAACTTAAGTGAGCTTTAATGTTTTAATTCATATTGTAAATTTGCCTTATCACACATGATTTTCTCAATACATTTTAAGTGATCATACCCAAACATTAAGACCATGATTTAATGATACATCCTTATTGGTCTTAATTCTTTATAAATGTTTTGAATATTTTAGAAAATCACTTAATGAATTTTTGGACAATGTTTTTATCAAAGAAAGTCATGAAAAACTCCCACAAAAGTGCCAATATGTTTTGGGTTGAATTAGGATCAAAGACCACATCATTTCTAACCCAAAAGTGCAGGAAAAACCCATTCTGGAGGAATGGGATCGATCCCCTAAGGAAAGGGATCGATCCCTTTTTGGCAGTGTGCTCCGGAAGGCCAAAATGAAGCATGGGATCGATCCCCTAAGGAAAGGGATCGATCCCTTTATGTCAGAAAGTCTCCAACGGCTATTTTCTGTGAGATACAACGGCTAGTTTCGGTTTTGGCTCCAACCAACGTCCACAAACCATCCAAGGGACTATAAATAGAGGCTTAGAAGCTAAAGGAAGAAAGAGGAACAACCAAGCAACATCTTTCATCATCTTATTCATCTTCCTCAAGCCTCAACATCAATTCAAGAGATAAAGAGTCTTCATCTTCTATCATTCATCTATTTCTTGTATTGTTTAGCACAAACTTTGTATAAGCTTTTACTTGTGCTTAATCTCTGTAATCACTTGCCTATCTAGAGGCCTTCTTTGATTACTTCTCTTGTAAACCAATTCATTCCTTATAAAAGGGGAGGTTTCTCTTTAGCCTTGAAAAAGAGGGAGGTTTCTCTTTAGCCTTAGAAAAAGAGGGAGGTTTCTCTTTAGCCTTAGAAAAAGAGGGAGGTTACTCTTGAGCCTAGAAAAAGAGAGAGGTTTCTCTTGATCCTTGAAAAGAGGGAGTGTAACAAATTCAAGTATAGTGAATTTGGGGAAAATCCTTGGGAGCGTCTCAAGGTAGAGGACGTAGGCAAGGTAGCCGAACCTCTATAAATCGATTGTGTAAATCTCTCTCTCCTTACTCTTTATTTACTTGCACTTATATTGTGTTTATTTCATTGAACTTGAATTGCATGCTTGTCTAGCCTAGAGAACTTAGAAAATATCAATATAGGCTAGAGAATTTAGAGAAACCGAAAAACGAGCTTAAGGTTAGTTAAAAACCGATTCACCCCCCTCTCGGTATAGCCTATAAGAGCCAACACTTTATTTTCTATATTTAAGTCTCTTCGTATATTGTTCCCTTTTGTCTTGACGTGTTGAATGGGAATAGGAGCATAGGAAATGTAAATCATACCCAAATTGTCTTAAAGATAATTATTACATACACTGACAGTGGAGTTTTTTTACTCCACAAGCAGCGTTAAGATCGTGACACATGTTTTATTTTATTTATTTTAATATTTTTATAAGACACATGTCATGATCTTAATGCTGCTTGTGGAATAAAAAAACTCTACTGTCAGTGTATGTAATAATTATCCTTGTCTTAATTCCCAAAGTTAAGGATCCTAGAAAAATAACCCAATTCCGTCCAATTATGTCAAGATCCGAAGGCCGCGACTTTTCTTTAATACTTATACTTTTCTTAGTCTACAATTTTATGGACTAAATTTTTCTTTTTCATTTTAAGGTTTGTATTTGGTGTCAGTGTAGTTACTATACTATCTAGGTGACCTATAGTCATTCCATTTAAATATTAAACAAACACGGAAATAGTTTTTAGTTACATCCTGACTTGTTAAACAGAATATGTACTGTGCATCAATTTAAGTCTTACATGTAAACAAGTATTTTATAAGGAACATATACCTCAGAAGACTAGTACCAAGTCCATACACCGTCTCCGATGCCGACTTAGCAGCTCACATGGCAGATGTTAACTTCAATAGTCTGAAAGAGATGAAATTTAGTGGGGTGAGCAAAACCACGGCTCAGTAAGATACTAATATTAATACAAGAGTAGGATTACACTGTCTTAAACTGCAATGCTTAAAACTTGCAAGTTTGCGATTACAGTTAATCCTTTCTCATCGATAACATATCATTATCTTATTTCTTGTCATCTGTCTATCCCTTATACTTTTAAATAAATCATCATAATCATTTTTTCAATCTTCTCGTCCTTACACTATAGTGCATCGCACAACAATTTGTCGTGTCCAAATTGAATGTCATATACTATTAGTCTATATTTTCCTCTATCTCGGAGTACATCATGTCCAATTGAAGCATCATGTTAATTCACTTTATGTTTCATAATCGTACTCCTGTAATCTATCATCTCATATCACTTTCCATATAGAGAAATCATGATCACCATAGTGTAAGTTCACAATTCTCTTCATATCAATCTTATGTTCATGTATTATATCATATCATCGTCTAGATAAAATATCATTAATGTCGAGTCATGACATTCCTCATGTAACTCTCATGTACGAAGCATATTATCATATTAGGGTTTAATATGCAATTTATGTAGCTTTACTGTACAAACCGCTATCATTTCTAATCGTATCATATGTACTTTAGAACATGCTCTACGTATGAATTTTCAATTCATTCAAGTCTACCTTTACGGCATGATAAAACATGTTCAATTGCAATTCATGTATTCATTTTTAGAGCATGTCTAAAACATGTGCGGTTTTAAAATATTTTTCATATACTATAAGTCATATCAGGTCTAGAGTTCATATCAAATCAATCTATACTCTAGATCGCATATCATTTTAAATTCGACACAAAATCGTATATAAATCATATAAGTGTCGAAATCATTTATCATGTACTTTTAAAGCATATACTGTAAGTCATATCAGGTCTAGAGTTCATATCAAATCAAACTATACTCTAGACCGCATATCATGCCATGTTCAACACAAAATCATATATAAATCATATAAGTGTCGAAATCATATCTCATGGACTTTTAAAAACATGTTTAAAACATGTACTGTTTCAAAACATATTTCATTTCAAACTTGTTTCATGTACAGTATAAATCATGTCAAGTCTAGAGTTCATATCAATAAAATCATACTCTAGACTTCATATCATATCGGTTAGAGACTAGGCTAGATCCCTATCATCTCTATCAATAAAGACTTAAATCACTGTAGCTAGCAGTGAAAATCATGTCATCGTCCCCTGGAAACCAACTAGGGCGCCATCTATGGCCATAGACCTCATCTCTCTCAGCCCCACTGATCAGTCGTGACTGAAACCTGTCCACGACTATTGTCGGACAAGCATATCTGCCTAATGAGCAAAGCTCCAATTAGGCGGTTTCCAATATGCTTTATTGAATTTCATTCTTTTAGGGTGCCTACAGTCTTATAAAACATTTAAATCTTTAGCTTTCTTTTCAATATCATGTAAAGCATATGGTAAAATTCTGTATGAGATTTCATATATCAAAATATATATATATCTACCATATACTTCCATTTCAAAACAAATCAATACTTTTCAGTATTTATATAAACATTATTATAATGTTTCAAGTTGTAAGAAGACATGCTTAAATGCGATGCTATAAAACATTTCAGTATGCAACTTCGGTAATATTTTCATCAAATACGCTGAAGCGATTCATTTAACTTTATCACCATCAATTATTCGATTTCAAGACTTTCTTTCGATTTCAAGACTTTCTTTATGTCAAATCAGTAAATCACTATTCAAATCATTCAAGATTCATTTCATTCAAGATTCAGATTGTTCAATACTCTAATTATTTAATAACCAGATCACTTGGTATTCAAACCATTTGGTATTCAATATCCTTTTTCAATAATTATTGACTATAATAATCATTTGTACATTTTATTATCGATACTAGAACCACATCATCAGTGTGAATCCTCTTAGTATCTATGAGCATCTAAATATCATGTTTTCATATAGCCATCAGGATACTGAAATTATGAAATACTAATATCCTCATTCGATATCTATTTCAGAGTCGACATCGAGGATCATAGAACCACAAGATCAATAATCGCTTATCAAATCCATTTATGGTTTGACCTATTGGTACATATTTAGAATTTTCGACTTGCGGTTCAATTTCATTAACTATCATAAAATCATATCACAATCATCAATTCATTTTTCATATGACCTGTAGAATATAATATCACACTAGAATTATCTATAAAATGTCCTCAATTCAATTTTTGATTGGCAATTTACCACTTAAAAGAATTTGCCAATTTCCACTATCAACAGTGTTTCAATCATTTAAGCCGCCTTGCGACTATCCATATTATTGCAAAAATCTCAATTCATACCACTAAGACGGTCCATTTATTTGAATCTATCAATTCTATAATCATCACTCGATTGATAATTCCGCACTTCTATCATTCGACCGTCTAAATCACAACTTCAATTTTTCTCTTTTAAGTTGTATCCTTTAATCATTGTCACTTTTATCAGTGATCCGTCTAATAAATGATTTCACCTCAATCTCAACTTGATACCATTTGTGATATTAAAATTACTTGATTTATCAATTCTATAAGGTTTAAACCATATAATTCATCACATTATCGTGTTCAACGATCTATCTTCTCATCGATTTCAATATCAAACTTTTCTGGTAATACCATAAAGTCCTTTCAATGTTTATTTTCAATAGTTATTTCCAAGATTCCATTTATGTGAGAAACTTAATCTGTTTCCTCAAATATTTTTCCTAAAATTTCGGCAGCATAACGGCTTAATTCGTACTAAGCCTCCTGCAAGGAAACCACAATTTATAACTACAGCCGTTGATTCTCACAATTCCTACGTCTCTACTAAGACCCCCACCATCAGTTGTGGGTCCTCTTAGAATTTTTAACATCAATTCATCATATTAAAAAAATCACAATTCCCACATACAATATAATGCTACTAAAGCTTTATAAAAGTATCTTACCGAGCGTTAAAGCTCAAGGCTTTGACGAACATCCAACTTCTTCGAATTCCAAATCGCACCTTCTACGTTTACTTTACAATTGAAATCCAACCCATATTCACACTTAGGAAATTTTTCAAAATTTATTCAACAATATAATAATAATAATAATAATAATAATAATAATAATAATAATAATAATAATAATAATTCCTTACTATTTTTTTTGCTAACATTTTCTTTCTGTCTTGTATTTTTATTTTTATTATTTTTTTCTGCTGAACCCATCAAAATCGGTTCAGCCTAGCCCTGCCGGCAGTGAGCAACGCCATGGCAACGGCGACGTGCAGCTGGAGGCAACGCCGGCGGCGCTGGTAGCTCTTCCTTCTTCCTCTCCTTCCTTTTCTCTCTTTTTCTTTCCTTTTCTTCTTCCTTTTTCCTTCTTTTTCGATCTACTGTTTTCTCTTTTCTTTTTTCTCAGTCGCCGGTCAGTCATTTTTCTTTTCTTGGTCGGCAACGTCTCCAGCCTCCCTTCCCGGTCGGCTCCTCCGATCTGCTCTCCCTCATTCTATCTCTTCATTTTCTATTCTTTTTTGTTATCGGGTCTGCATATCGCAGCAAGCTTCCCGTGGAAGCTTGCTGCGATTTCTTTAATTTTTTTTATTTTTATATATATATTTTTATTATTATCATATTTTTTATATATTATTTTTTTTATTTGTCTGCTTTAGCAGACGTCAATCTGCTAAAGCAGACCTCTATTTTTTTTATTTGTCTGCTTTAGCAGACTGGTTTGTCTGCCAAAGCAGACCCCCCATTTTTTTTATCATTTTTTTTATATATATATCCAATATATAATAAACATATATATTTTATATTATATATGTATTTATAAATTTTCATAATATAAATACAATTATATTCATACTCCCACAAAATACATATAATTGTATTTATATATCTTTGTTATTTTATTTTTAAAGAATCGATTCCCTAAAATCAATCTCCAGCCAATCTATTTAATCATACACAAATATATTTTGGTTATATTAGTAGTCCTTAATTTAATCTACTTTGATATGCTCATTGTCACCCATGATTAAATTTCCATCACTTCAATTTATATTATCCCAATTTCTATTCAATAATATCTTAAGTTATCGCATTTATTTATTTACTGGGTGCAAAATTTATAGTTATCACAAATTAGCCTGTGCAATGTGATTTATAAGATTATATCTAAAACTATTGCAAATAGGCTCAAATTAATTCTTCCTAATTGCATCAGTGAGAATCAAAGTGCATTTGTGCCAGGAAGATTGATATCTGATCATGTCATTGTAGCCTACGAACTATTAAATACCCTAAAGAATAAGCGAAGAGGGAGAGATAAATCATTTACGCTCAAACTTGATATAAGCAAAGCTTATGATAGGGTAGAGTGGAGTTTCTTGGAGAAAATGATGGCTAGGATGGTTTTTAATCCACAGTGCATTAGTTTAATAATGAGCTGTGTTAATTCTATTGCTTATGCTTTAATAAAAAAATGGAGAATTGTCTAACACTTTCTTTCCAGAGAGGGGTCTTCGTCAAGGAGATCCACTTTCCCCCTATTTGTTCTTGATCTGTTCAAAAGGCCTCTCAGCTATGCTCTCAAAATGCCAAGAGGAGAATACCATCATAGGTGTACAAGCAAGTCGAAGGGGTCCTCGAGTTAATCACTTATTCTTTGCTGATGACAGCTTATTGTTTGCCAAAGCAGATGGAAGTGAAAGCAAAATGGTGAGAAGCATGCTAGAGACTTATTCAAGATGCTCGGGACAAATAATCAATTTTGACAAATCCTCGCTTTTCTTTAATGAGAATACCGATGACCGAACTATCCAAAAAATTAAAGGAGAGTTTGGAATCCAAGTAATTACCAGTCCAGAGAAATATTTGGGACTCCCTTCAGTGGTGGGTAAAGACAAGAAGAGAGTGTTTAGAGAAATCAAAAATAGGTTGTTATCCAAAATTAAAAATTGGAGCTTATGCACCCTTTCACAAGGAGGGAAGGAGGTCATCATCAAAGTAGTTTTGCAAGCTATTCCCTCCTACACTATGAGTTGTTTTCTCCAACCAAAATCACTCTGTCAGGATATAAATAATATCATTAGTGGGTTTGGTGGAGTAATAAACAAGGAAGGAGAGGAATTCATTGGAAGAATTGGACAAGTTTATGCTGTAGTAAGGATGTGGGGGGACTTGGTTTCCGGGAGATGGAGAAATTTAACAGAGCCTTGCTGGCTAAACAAGGGTGGCGTCTACTCAAAGAAAGTAGCAAGTTGGCTTATGAGGTTTTAAAGGGACGTTACTTCCCTTTTGGAGGGTTTTTACGTGCCAAACTAGGAAGACAACCAAGTTACATTTAGAGAAGTATATGGGAAGCAAGAGATGTTATTCATCTTGGAATTCGATGGAGGGTGGGTGACAGAAAAACCATTCAAATATGGAAGGACAAGTGGATAGCAGGAACAACCCCACTAATTCTAGTAGCGAGAGCAATGATTCATAATGAGGAGGAATTTGTTAGTTCCTTAATAGATGAACAAACTAGGAGTTGGAGATGGGATAGGCTTTTGGAATTATTCCCGAATGCAGTTGCACAAACTATTATGGCTATTCCTTTAAGCTCATCAATAACTTCTGATACTCTTATGTGGCATTTCAATAGGAACGATGTTTATTCAGTCCGGAGTGGTTACAAACTTCTGTGTGAGAGCATGGAGTCTCTAAACTTCTATGAAACTGCTAATTCTAATGTTTGGAGATTGATATGAAGGATACCTGCTCCTACTAAGATGCGAGTGCTTATGTGGAGATTACTACAGGGAATTCTTCCAGTGAGAGCATGCCTGAAAAGGAAAAGGATATTGTTGGACTTAACATGTGCTAGATGTGGAGTGGGTACAAAAGATATTGCCGTTTTTTAAAAATATTTCTACAAATTTTTAATAATATATATAAGTTATATCTCACTATTAAATATATGACTAAAAAAGAAAGATATTATTTATTTAATATAATATATTTTTTTATATTATTAATAATTTCTACAAATTTTTGCAAATCTAATGATACCCACATTACATTTTTTTATTTTTTTCTTATATATAATATCATTATCTTTTTATAATTATTTTTATTTCATCAAATTCTAGTATTAAAAAAAATTTAAATATTTATTCAAAGAAAACAATCATAAATGATAGTATTTTAAATTGATGTATTTTGAAATATTCTTATTTTAAAATATTTCTAAACATAAAAATTTTTAGTCCAAAAGTCGGCAAAAAATTAAATTTGATGAGTTGGAATTACATTTATGAGTACTTCAAATAGTAGGTGAGGCGTAGGGATGTAAACGAACCAAACACGAACGAATTGATGTTTTTGTTTGTTCGTTTGTTTTTTAGTGCCGTTCATGTTCGTTAAGGAGTGTGTTCGTGTTCGTTCGTTTGTTTGGTAAGGATTGTTCGTTAATGTTAGTGAACAGTTCGCGAACATGTAGACGAACGCATTCACGAACATGTAAACGAACGCATTCACGAACATGTAAACGAACGCATTCACTAACATATGTTCATGAACAAGTATTTATAAAAACAAACTAAATATTAAAAATCTTATATAAAGACTGAATTCCACATGGAAATTGAAATCATCTAATAAAAAATTTTAAATACAACACAACTTAAGTCAACAACGTTTTATTAAAATTGATAATTACTATTTTAAGTACAATTTATATTATACACATATACATATATTAAAGTATCATATATATATGTGTGTGTGTGTGTGTGTGTGTGTGTGTGTGTGTGTGTGTGTGTGTGTACATATATATATATATATATATATATATATATATGTAAATGGTCAATAGATAAGATCATATGAATGAAATCTTCACTTATTATGAGACTTTTACTAATTTTATTTCAATACATTATGTTTACAAATTTTTAAAAAAATTATTTTAAGTATAATTAACTAATTTAATTTTATAATTATATTTTATTAATTTTTTAAACCAACAAAGTTATATTGTATAAATATGTTTAAAAATTAGGTACTAATTTTTTAGGTTAATGTCTTAAAAATAGGGTATATATTATGGGTTTGTATATGATGCAGTGACAGTGTATAGTTTTCTATACACTGTCAATGCATCAGAGGTTGACACCTCATCAATTGGCAAATTTAAAAATTTGCCAAGCCCTTAAAAGCAAATATAAATAAATTTTTTTAATTTGCTCATAAGAGCTTATTAATGAAATGTCAACTTCTGGTGCATTGACAGTGTATAGAAACTATACACTATCAGTGCATCATATATATAATCCATATATTATATAACTTATATAATGTAAGTAATTTTAGTATTTTAATAAATAACAAATGAACAATAAACGAAAATAAACGAACGAACAACAAATGATATTTTAAACAAACGAACAATAAATGAACATAAACGAACGAACAACAAACGAACAATAAATGACACTTTAAACGAACGAATAATAAACGAACATAAACGAGCCTGTTCATGAACAAAAACGAACGAACCATACCTCTGTTCATGTTCGGTTCGTTTAACAAACGAATACTAAAATATTGTTTGTGTTCGTTCGTTAAGCTTAATAAATGAACATAAACTAACAGAAACCGAACTAGTTCACAAACGGTTTGTCGAACGTTTTGTTCGTTTGCACCCTATATTCTAAACTTAGAAATTTTTAGTCCAAAAGTCGGCAAAAAATTAAATTTGATGAGTTAGAATTACATTTATGAGTACTTCAAAATAGTAGGTGAGGCGTATAATCAAGAAAAGCCTTGTTGGGAAAATTCAAATTTGTAACGGATGTGAAGGGATTGGGAGTTCGAATGCGTGACTATAAAAGCATGCACTTAAAGCTGGGCAAACGCCCACATGTAGAGGTGGCAAAAACTGGCCCGAGCCTGAAAACCCGCTCGAGACCGAACCGGGACCAGGGCAAATTGACCAAAAAAGTCAAAGGTCCGTAACCGAAAAAATCCGTAACCGAAAAGGCTCGAAACCGAAAAAATCCGTAACCGAAAAAGTCTGAAACCGAAAAAACTCGAACCCGACATAACCCGAGCCCGATACAATCCGAAACCGAGACCGATCCAACCCGAAACTCGAAAAAACCGAATTTATAACCCGAGAAAACCCGAATTATAATTATATAATTATTATTTAAAAATAAATAAATAATTGATACACTTTTTAATTAAAAATTTTAAAATTTTGAAAACAATTATTATTTATTATACAATTTTATCAATTATGTATTACTAGCAAATTAAATATTGAATCTTTTTAATTAAATTAAATTAAATTAATTTAAAACACCATAATATATGATATCAAATAATTTTTAATATCATACTTATAGCATTTATAATAATAAATATATTATTAATTTAACATTTGATTTTATTATAAAAATCATTTTAACATCTTATTATTTTTATTTTATAATAAAATTTTAATACAATAATAAATCAAATATATAAAAAAATTATAGAATTTTAATATTTGTTTGGAACTTTGAATTTGATATTTTGTGCAACACATTAAAAATATTTTTAATAAAATTAAATTTAAACTATATTTTCTTAAAGTTTTAAATATTGAAAGATATTGAATTTAGAATAAAAAAAACCTAATCTTAAAACCAAAATTCAAGTTTTTAAGATTAGAAAAAGTTAAGTCATTAAATTAAACAAAATAAGTACAATTTTTTTTATAAGCTTGGGCATTATTGAAAGAGAAAATTATAAATCAAGCTAGTGGTAATTTTATTTTAGCCTTAAAACAAAAGACATTAACAAATCAAGTTAGTGGTAATTAATTATTTATTATATTATAATAATCTTGTACATGAATAAAGCAATTTGGTATCTTATAATAATGATTTGTATATTATATTATAATAATCTTTTAAGAATAAATTATGTAATCTCTTAGTGTGTAAGTTTTATTTTGATAGAATTAAGTATTTATTAAAAATAATATATTTATTGTCTATTAAAATGTAAAATTAAAGTATGGATAAAAATAATAATTCTAATAGTAAATTAAAGTGTAATTTAATAATATATTAGAGTAGTATTACTGTGTAAGTGGTAATTTTAATAAAATTTGTTTTTACACTTTATTAATATTATTATTAATTATATTTAAATAACTAGCATTATATTAATTAATTTAGTAATATGTACTATTTAATATTTTAATTAGATATTCGATCAATTGGTGTATATCAACTATTATTATGTTAATGTGAACATGAAAAAATTAATATTCAATTACTGTATATGATATAATTATATCAAATGTTATTATTTATAATATAATGTTAATTGGTGTATATAACTTATTTAATTTAACGTTCTAAATTTTTAATGAGATATTTGATTAATTATTGCGTATGAGTGCGATTATATTTAATATAATAATGTTATATTATGATTTATGTACAAATCAAAGACAAAATAAATATAAAATTGAGGTAATTAACTTACCAATTATTCATAATATTAAGTATTTTTTTAATATATACTATAATTTTATTTAACATTATAATTGAACAATTAGTTAACAAGTTATGCGATTAGATTTAATTTAATTACTAATTATATTGATATTTAAATGATAAAATAAATATAAAAAACCCGGCCAGAAAAAAAAGAGAAAAAAGAAAAAAAAGAAAGGAAAAAGAAGAAAAGAAAAGAAAATGAGAAAGAAGGAGAAAGAAAAAGAAAAGAAAAAAAAAGAAAAGGAAAAAGGAAAAGGAAAAAGAAGAAGAAGACAAGAAAGAAAAGGTAAGGAAAAAATTGAGGAAAAATAAATTGATAATATTTATTAAATAATTTTGTTGTTATATTGATGTAAATGCATTGATATTAAAATTGTAGCAAAACGGAAATGAGACGAATGGTGGAGTTCGGCAAGGCTCGAAAATCGGAAAGTGCGCTAAGCTTGGCGAATAGGTAAGATACTCTTATAAAGCCTTAGTAATATTATATTGTATGTGGGATTTATGATGTTATATGATGCATTGATGGATTGAATTTTTAATGGAATTGTGATTTTTTTTATATGATGCATCGACTTAAATTGATTTGCTAAAAATGCTAAGAGGACCCACAACTGATGTTGGGGGTCTTAGTAAGAGGTAAAAATTGGTGAGAATCAACGACTGCAAGTATAAATTGTGTTTCCTTGCAGGAGGTTTAGAAAAAAAATTAAGCCGTTGTGCTGCCGAAATTTTCACGAAAATGTTTAAGGAAAAATATTAAGTTCTCATCTAAATGGAATCCTGAAAGAATTATCAAAGATAAGCTTGAAAGGATCTTACTGTGTCATAGGAAAAATTGATTTTTAAATGGTTGAGAAGGTTAATGGATGAGCACGATAATGTGAGGAATTTGGTTGTGAATCTTATAGAGTCGATAATTCGAGTTATTTAATATTTCAAGTTGACTATCGAGTAGAAATTGAGGTGGAATCTCGATAGTTGGAGTATTGATGGATGTAACGATGATATATGATATTGCTTTGAAGAGAAGATCATAGTTGAAAAGTGATGATTATAGAATTGATAGATTCAAATAAATGGACCGTCTTAGTGGTATGATTGAGATAATTATCATAAAAAAAAGTAGATCGCAAAATCTTATGGACATTTTGATGTGTTATGACCTCGAAGCTAGAGGATTGTAAGTGTGGATAATGACCTATCTGGCAATATGACAATATAATCTTAATATACCATAAGGCTGAAATTGAGAAAAATAATAGCAAGAAAATGAGATTCAGAGAACTTAGTACTTGATAAATACTACATTATGGAATATCTTTGTCAATAGAATGGATTCGAATCAAAGTTTGATTGTGGCATGTTAACTTTGTATGTGTAAAGCTAATGTTGGGAATTGATTAATTAATGTGCAGAATAATGAAAGAGAGAATGAAAGAGTTGAGGTAGCTTGTGATCTTGATGGAAAAATATACTAGAATGATCCTAATAGTCTATGGATGTTATTGAAATGTATTTGAATAAACGTGCAAACGAATGTACTGTGGATTTTAGTGATGCCATTGGGGACTTGAAAGATGTGTGAAATTGTAGAATGAATGACGGATGACTTTTGTGTCGTGATCATGTTTGAATAAGAAATTGAGGCTACTGAAGACATACCTTAGTCTGATGTCATAATATGCACAACAATAGATTGAATGAATATTGAGCTATATTTGGATATATTTAGAAAATCATTCATGCATGGCATATGATCTCATGTTGTTTTAAAAGAAAAAGTGATATTTTAAAAAGATGCGCATCGAAATCTTTTAAGTGAAAGTAAATATTTGAAATGATTAGACAGCCACAGACCTTGATGTTTAATATCATTTTGACATTATTCATGACATGTACAGATTGAACATGAGATTTAATTATGCATTGATTTGAGAAAAGACTCGGTTTTAAATGTTTCTTTTTATGAGGGCTGTCTAAATGAATTCAAAATGATATATCAAAAGATTTCTATTTTTGAGACGACAGGTACCCTATTGAATGCCTGAGTGGCATATGCCTTTCTGGCACAGAGTATGTATTTATTGTGTGGTTCTGCCTGTGTGGCATGAAACCCCATTTATACATATATGATATGTACATGTAAATGTTGCCTGATAAGATCATTCCAGGCTGTCCGACAATAGTCGTGGACACATTCCTCAGTTTCCAGTTGATCAGTGGTACTGGGACGATCTATGATCATAGATAGAGAACCCTTCGAGGGAAACTATCTCATTGATAGCTACAATGGGTTAGAGATGATATGATAATAGAATAGGGATTCATGCCTAGTCTCTTACTAAATGTTAAAGAATGTCTAGAGTATGATTTATTAAATATGAAACTCTAGACATGATATGTTTTATAGTATACATGAAATGATTGAAATTGAATGATTGAAACATGGTTTATATTACGCATTATATGATTTGAGACTTTATATGTTTTAAACCATGTTTATTTAACATGACAGATGAAATGATGTACATGTGGTTTTATACCACGCATGATATGAATAGAGATTGCATGTGTTTTGAAATGTGTTTTAAAGCATGTCAAATGATTCTAAATTACATGACTTTCGTACATGATTATGTACTACATGAAACATGATTTGAAATGAATGTTTTATACAGAAAACAAATTTTATACGGTACATATTGAATCATGTGGTGATAGCACACGGTGGTAGCGATATTTCATCTAGACATGATATGATACATGAACATAAGATTGATATGAAGAGAATTGTGAACTTACACTATTGTGATCATGATTTCTCTATATGGAAAATGATATGAGATGATAGATTACAGGAGTACGATTAGGAAACATAAAGTGAATTGATATGATGCTTCAATTGGACATGATGTACTCCGAGATAGAGGAAAATATAGACTAGTAATATATGACATTCAATTTGGATACGACAGATTGTCGTGCGATGCACTATAGTGTAAGGACGAGAAGACTGAAAAAGTGATTATGATGATTTATTTAAAAGTATAAGTGATAGATAGATGACAAGAAATGAGATAATGATATGTTATCGATGAGAAAGGATTAACTGTAATTGCAAACTTGCAAGTTTTAAGTATTGCAGTTTAAGACAGTGTAATCCTACTCTTGTATTTATATTAGTATCTTACTGAGTCGTGGTTTTGCTCACCCCACTAAATTTCATCTCTTTCAGACTATTGAAGTTAACATCTGCCATGTGAGCTGCTAAGTGGGCATCGGAGACGGTGTATGGACTTGGTACTAGTCTTCTGAGGTATATGTTCTTTATAAAATACTTGTTTACATGTAAGACTTAAATTGATGCACAGTACATATTCTATTTAACAAGTGAGAATGTAACTAAGACCGTTTCCGTGCTAGTTTAATATTTAAATGAAATGACTATAAGTCACCTAGATAGTATAGTAACTACACTGACACCGAATACAAACCTTAAAATGAAAAAGAAAAATTTAGTCCATAAATTTGTAGACTAAGAAAAGTATAAGAATGAAGTGAAAGTCGCGGTCTTCGGGTCGTGACAAAAAATATAATATAATTATTAAAAAAGCTAATAAAACAAAGTAAAAAAATTATTGAACTAAGAATGTCTAAATTCCAATAGCCCAATGTTGATCCAAAAAATACAATAACCCAATAAGTTATTGTTAAAAATATAAAACCATTTACATAAATGTTTAATTGTTTAGTGTAATTTATTTATAATTTGTTAGTTATTTATTTGTATAGCTAATACTTTTGGATTTTCACTTTTTTTTAGTTTTACTCTCTCTCTCTCTCTCTCTCTCTCTCTCTCTATATATATATATATATATATATATATTTGGCTCACTTAAAAAATAAATTTTTATATAATTATTAATTATTAGTATATAATTATATATTTTATAACAAATGTGAATATCACAAGAAATTAAAAAAACAAATAATAATTGTCAAGTAATAAAAATATTAAAATGTAAAAATTTATATTTATATAAATATTTATTAAATTTTAACTTTAATTTAGCATTTCTATTATATTTTTATTTAACTATATAAAATTAAATTAATTATTACATTCAAAACTATAAAAATATTTATAATTTATAAAATTTTAAAATAATTTGACTAAACCCGCTAAGCCCGCACGATTAAAACCGGATCGAACTGGAAACTGGATCGAAACCGCAAAAAACCCGAATCCGAAAAAACTCGAAACCGAAAGTGCCCGAAACCGAAAAAACTCGAGACCGAAAAAACTTGAAACCGAAAAAAACCAAAATCAAAACCGAAAAAACCCGCCCGAACTTGCCCGTTTGCCACCTCTACCCACATGCAACAGTGCATAAACTACAAGGAATGGTTGATGTCACGCATGCCATTCACGATCATAGCTTTTAATCACTTCAAAAGAAGTCCAACTAAATAGAGCTACGCCCACTCATAAGACGGGTCAGATTGGATTAGATCGAATTTAGAGTTAATTTGAGGAACAAGCAGAGAAGCTTGGTGGGTTACAAGACTTTATTGAATTCGTGTTAAATTTCAAGATTGAAACAAGTTTTTGGAACATGTAATGATTTATTTTTTTTAATTGTTGTCATTGAACAATGATCATGAAGAATTAAGAGACTTGCATATTTTTTTATTCATTACTAGAATTTGTATTCCAAATTCTGAAAATATATGTATTTTTTAATTCCATTGTTAATTGCCTTTATTAGAATTGGTGGATTGTTTGACATTGAATAGTAATTTTTATATTATTTTCATTTTGTTTTCATGTTTTTTTGTTGTGTTGTATCTAATATTATCTTATCTAATTGTATATGTGCTTTGCTCAATCTTAATTGGACTTTAGACAAAAAAAAGCATTTATTTATTTTTAATAGATAATAGATATCCAGAATAGTTTGGGATGTAAAATTAATATGAACTCAACCTTATGTATATATCTACGGTACATAAAGGATAAAAATGTTCATCCTATCAAATTAGATAAAAGACAGTGTAATCTGATAAATCCCTTCACTTGTATTGCATCAAATTGATAAACAACCTATATAGAACAGAATCAAAATTACTTCATTCAAAGTTTTGACCGAATATTTTTTTTTAGATTTTAATAAACAAGCATTTGAAAATGAAAAACAAATTAAGATATTATTTATGAGAAGGAAAGTACACAATTTAGAGAATTCTCAATATTAGCACCGCGGAGAAGTTCAATTCTCAAGAGATTCCTCAGCTCTAAGCTTTGGTATAAACATAAACATACATAGTACAAGATTAATTAGGCTTAATAGTCAAATAAGCCCTCAACCTTTAGTCCAAAATGGAATTCAGCCCTCAACGTTTTATTGCATGAAATTCAGTCCATAAACTTTTATTTCAGTAGAAATAAACCCTCAACCTTTTACAATTATGCAATTAAGTCAAAATCTGTTAAATGACATTAACTGCCGTTAGTTTTGCATACGTGGCAGCTGACGTGGATAGCTTAGTTAGCTGCCACGTGGCATGCCACGTGGGCAAAACTAACGGCAGTTAGTTCATTTAACAGATTTGGTCTATTTCCACTGAAATAAAAGTTTATGGACTGAATTTCATGCGATAAAACGTTGAGGGCTGAATTCCATTTTGGGCTAAAGGTTGAGGGCTTATTTGGCTATTAAGCCGATTAATTATAGACATCCAATCAGAACCAAAAAGCTGGGAGTGGCTGCAAAAAAAAAAAAGGGTAGGAGTGGCAAGTGTAATGGTTGTAGCCATTAATTATGGGGCTGAGTCTTGGTTGCCCAAGTAAAGTTTTCCTTGCCTATATCCTCAACGGGTGCTGGATCTATACATTCTTCGTAAGGACCCCTTGGTGCATTCCTATAAGATGGATCTGGTGCTCGTCCCCGTATTAGATTTCTCTGAATCTCTTCATTTACCTTTTTTCCTACAACAACATAAAAACAAACATAAAGAAAGAAAGATTTATTTTCATACAACCCAAAAACAAACATAAAAAAAAATTTATATATGATGCACTGACAGTATATATGATTCACTGATAATGCATCATATACAAACCAAAAAAAAAGAAATCCAGAAACTGAAAAGAGAGATAGAAGAAGTAATTAAGAAGAAAGTTTTCATAAATAGTTGCTAACTTACCCAAGTGTATTCAAATTTTAAGATTTTAACATAAATGCAACTTTATATATATTCATATATAATTAAACAAATTAAATTAATGAAATGTTTAGAAGAATATTACTACTAGTTGACAATATAAAGCCACTGAATAACAATCCAATTTAAAACTTAATTTTCATTTAAAGAGTTGTTTACCTAAAATAAAATAAAGCTATTCATTCATTTTATCTTGTAACTTAGACTTTCGGCCCACATAGAAAAACTCAAATAAAATAATTTTTTGAATAAAATTTTTTTTGTTATTATCCAGAGCTGAAAATATTAAAAATCATTTTCCCTTTTTATTAACATATATACAAAATAGTTTGGAATATAAGTGAACTTAATATTATAAAATTATAGAAAGAACACAAGGAGAGATAGCAAGAAGAGAGATTTTCTTTTATTCTTCAAGTGTGTACAATACATGAATGGTGAGCCTCTATTTATAGGTTTTACAAATTCATAAATAAAGATGGAATTGAATAGTTACTTAACGAAGGGATAGTTA
Organism: Heritiera fomes; assembly: GCA_032173925.1. Lineage (NCBI taxonomy): Eukaryota > Viridiplantae > Streptophyta > Magnoliopsida > Malvales > Malvaceae > Heritiera > Heritiera fomes. The sequence continues at coordinate 31,109,767 of JAPDPM010000009.1, read as the reverse complement.
CAAACTTAATGAAGGGAAAGTTATAAACTTAATGAAAGGGAAGTTATGAAGAGTATGAGGGATGAATGGACATCCATTATTTATGACTATTCATAACACTCCCCCTTGGATGTCCATTACTAAAGAATATGCCTCATTAAAACCTTACTAGGAAAAACCCTGTGGGACAAAAACCTAGTGAAGGAAAAAGAGTACATTATTCTTCAAAATACACATGAGATGCTGCCTCATTAAAAACCTTACCAGGAAAACCCAATGGGACAAAACCATGGTTAAGGAAAAAAAGAGTACAGCGTGTATTTACTCCCCCTCATGATTATATCATTTGAGATCTCTGAGTCGACGCAATCCAACATTGTGGACTAACTTCTCAAATGTAGTGGTAGGAAGCACCTTTGTTAATAAATCTGCCAAATTTTCACTTGAACGGATTTGTATCACCATTCTTCTGAAGGTCATGAGTGAAAAAGAACTTCGGTGAAATGTGTTTTGTTCTATCACCTTTGATATATCCTTCCTTGAGTTGGGCGATGCATGCTACATTATCCTCATATAAGACCATTGGTGCCTCTTTTCTTGAAGATAAACCACAAGCTCCTCGTATGTGATGAATTACAGACCTTAACCATACACATTCACGGCTAGCCTCATGCATTGCCAAAATTTCAGCATGATTAGAAGATGTGGCTACTATAGTTTGTTTCATGGAACGCCATGAAATGGCGGTGCCACCACATGTGAATACATATCCAATTTGTGATCGAGCATTATGAGGATCAGATAGGTACCCTGCATCTGCAAAACCAATCAAATCTGTTTTGGGTAGGTTAGGAAAATACAAACTCATATCCTTTGTACCTTGTAGGTAACGAAGTACATGTTTAATCCCATTCTAATGCCTTCGGGTTGGACAAGAGCTATATCTCGCTAATAAGTTAACAAAGAATGATATATCAGGTCGTGTATGACTAGCGAGATACATTAGTGTTGCAATTGCACTCAAGTATGGTACTTCAGGACCAAGAATCCCCTCATCATTTTCCCTAGGTCGAAATGGGTCTTTATTTGCATCAAGTGACCTTACAACCATTGGGGTGCTCAACGGATGTGCTTTGTCCATATAAAATCGTTTTAGCACCTTTTCTATATAAGTTGTTTGATGCACAAGAATACCGTCCTTTAAATGTTCTATCTGTAACCCAAGACAAAATTTTGTCTTTCCAAGATCTTTCATCTCAAATTCTCTCTTTAAGTACTCTACTGCCTTTGAAATCTCTTCAGGAGTTCCAATGATATTCAGATCATCAACATATACCGCAATAATAACAAACTCAAAGTTAGATCTCTTTATAAAAATGCATGGGCAAACGGGATCATTCTTATATCCCTCATTTAACAAATATTCACTAAGGCGGTTATATCACATGCGACCAGATTGTTTTAATCCATATAGAGATCTGTTTAATTTGATTGAGTAATGTTCTCGAGAACTAGAATAACATGCTTCTGGCAGTTTAAATCCTTTTGGGAGTTTCATATAAATGTCATTATCAAGTGGGCCATACAAATAGGCTGTAACGACATCCATTAGACACAAATCGAGTCCCCCATTTATTACCAGACTAATTAGAAATCGAAAAGTAGTCACATCCACCACATGGGAGTATGTCTCTTCATAATCAATACCAGATCTTTGCGAAAAACCTTGTGCAACTAGACGTGCTTTATGTCTCACAATTTCACCTTTTTCATTTCGTTTTCGCACAAAGACCCATTTGTAACCCACTGGTTTTACACCATTAGGTGTACGGACTACTGGTCCAAAAACATTTCTCTTTTCAAGAGATTTCAATTCTGCCTCAATTGCGTCTTTCCATTTTGGCCAATCATGTCTATGCTTACATTCCTCAATAGACTTTGGTTCAAGATCCTCATCATCATCCATAACATCTAGCGCTACATTGTATACAAAAACATCATCGACGTTGATTTTATTTTGGTTCCATATTTTTCTTGACATGATGTAATTTATCGAGATCTCTTCATTTTCAGTAATTTCAGGTACCTGACTTTCTTTTGGAATTGTAATGTTAGTCATGTCTAAGGGCTCTTCTGGAGTTACAATTTCCTCGACCTGCCATCTTGAATCTTTGCTCCCTTTCTTTTTCGAGGTTCTTATCTTTGGAACCGACTGGTCTACCACGCTTCAGGCGTGCTTTAGATTCATTGGCAACAAAAGGTTGTCCTTCTGGGACATCAATTTTAATTGGAGCATTAATAGCTGGTATATGTGACTTTGTCACTCTCTTTGGGTCAGTAAATACGTCTGGCAATTGATTTGCTAAACTTTGTAAATGAATTATCTTTTGAACTTCTAATTCGCATTATTTTGTACGAGGATCAAGATGAGACAATGATAATTCATTCCAACTTATCTCCTTTTCCAGCTGCCTATTTTCTCCCCCTAAGGTTGGGAAGACTGATTCATCAAAATGACAATCAGCAAATCTAGCTGTAAATAAATCCCCTGTTGATGGTTCTAAATATTTAATTATAAATGGGGATTCATATCCAACATATATTCCCAACCTCCTTTGAGGACCCATCTTAGTACGTTGTGGTGGAGGAATTAGAACATATACAGCACATCCGAAAATTCTTAGATGGGAAATATTTGGTTCCTGACCAAAAACCAATTGTAAAGGGGAGAACTTATGATAACTTGTTGGTCTGATGCGAATTAGTGCTGCCGCATGTAAAATAGCATGACCCTAAGCAAAAATTGGGAGTTTTGATTCCATTAGTAATGGTCTTGCAATCAATTGAAAACGCTTAATAAATGATTCTGCAAGGCCATTTTATGTATGAACATGTGCTACAGGATGTTCAATACTTATCACAATAGACATACAATAATCATTGAAAGTTTGGGAAGTAAATTCACTAGCATTGTCAAGACGAATTGTCTTGATGGGATAATCTGAAAAATGTGCTCGTAATCTAATTAATTGAGCAAGTAACCTCGCAAACGCCAAGTTGCGAGTTGATAATAAAGATACATGTGACCACCTAGTTGATGCATCAATTAAAACCATAAAATATCTAAAAGGTCCACATGGTGGATGTATTGGTCCACATATATCACCTTGTATTCGTTCCAGAAAAATAAGGGATTCAATCCCTATCTTAGCTGGTGATGGTCGAACAATTAACTTGCCTTGAGAACAAGCAGCACATGGGAAATCTTTCGATTGAAGAATCTGCTGGCTCTTCAATGGATGTCCACATGAATTCTCAACTATTCTTCGCATCATTATTGATCCGGGATGGCCTAACCGGTCATGCCAAACAACAAAGTTATTGTGATCTGTAAGCTTCTGGTTAATGACCACATTTGTTTCAATTGTTTTCATTCTTGTGTAGTACAAACCGGAGGAAAAGGCCGGTAATTTTTCTAATAAAATTTTATTACCCAAGATTATACTCGTAATGTGAAGGTACTCAAGGTCTCCTTCACTTGTTGTCTCAGTATGATATCTATTTCGACGGATATCCTTAAAACTCAATAAATTTCTTTGAGACTTGGGAGAGTATAATGATTCAAATTTTGTTCCTCCAGGCAAGAATATGTTAGCTCTTCTGGAGCCTTCTATCAATTCTGCACTACCTGATATAGTACTAACATTGGCCTCTTGCATTATCAAATGAGAAAAATATTTCTTATTCTTTACTATAGTATGTGTAGTGGCACTGTCTGCGAGGCATATATCTCCACTATTCATTGCAAATCGAACCAGGAGAGTATCTATGTTCTTCATTGAAAATAAGAAATATGTAGAGTATTCAAAAAAGAATATCAAAATCGGAAGAGAGTAAAAGTGTGCTCATACCTGCTTCCTATGTCTCTACACCTTTATATAGGTGTTTAAGTGGGCGGTTACACTCATTAAATGGGTAGTTACATAATTAAATATATAATTAAGTGAGTAGCAGTTACGACGGTTATGTAATTGTTGGCAGTTACGCTCATAAATAACCAAAACATAATGAAGCATCTAAGCATGACAAATACTTAATAATTAGAATCCTATTAATAAGAAGCATAAAATAAAGTCCAATATCATCTACATGAGTGGCATCAATATAACCATAATCAAAATCATCATTTTCACAAAATATGTCTCATCTTTTCCATCATTATGTTCCCACTTCTGGTGGTATATGTGTTTTTGAAATGACCACCTCGATAATTACTATGTTCACATCCACGTCCACCACCACGGCCATGACTACTAGCATGACCTCTGTTTTTTCCATTATATGTTGCTGCATTCACTGCAGGGAATGGAGCAGATCCAGTTGGACGGGCCTCATGATTTTCATCAATAGCTCATTATTTTGCTCAGCCACAAGGAGGCATGAAACAGTTCAGAGTACTTCTTAAAACCTTTTTCACGATATTGCTACTGCAGGAGCATATTATATGTATGAAAGGTGGAGAATGTTTTTTTTTTTTAACATATCCTCATCAGTGATCTTTTCTCCACATGACTTTAATTAAGAACTGATTCTAAACATAGCTGAGTTATATTCACTTACAGATTTTAAATCTTATAATCTCAGATTTGAGTAAGCAAATAAAATGTGCACAAGCATAGATAATTACGGAGGAGCTAGATAAAAATAGTTTCATTACCGTAAAAGAAGAGATAGATAATTGTGGTTGATTAAGGACCTTACTTGAACAAGATCTGTTCTATAGGCTCGTATTTTTGTGTCCATTAGCACAAAGGAGACAGGATCTCAAGTCTGGTTGATGAAGATCCTCGGTTGAGGCCTATTCTCCAAATCTCTCACGGGTTTTTAGAGACTCGTGCTGATAACGTATTATAAAATTATAGAAAGAACACAAGGAGAGATAGCAAGAAGAGAGATTTTCTTTTATTCTTCAAGTGTGTACAATACATGAATGGTGAGCCTCTATTTATAGGTTTTACAAATTCATGAATAAAGATGGAATTGAATAGTTACTTAATGAAAGGATAGTTACAAACTTAATGAAGGGATAGTTATAAACTTAATGAAAGGGAAGTTATGAAGAGTATGAGGGATGAATGGACATCCATTATTTATGACTATTCATAACACTTAATTGTTTATCTCTATATATAGTACAGATAAAAAGATAACACATTTTCTGTATCAGCAGGAAATCAAATGTCTTCCATTTTGATTCTATCAAGTTAGATGAAACACAATAACCAATTTAATGCAGGAAAAAAAAACAGTAATATGAGGAAACCTTTCACTTGGCATTGGATCAAACTAAAACATAACCTATGTAGAACAACATGAGCCATGATCAAATCTCCAATTAAAAAAAAAAAACTACAACCATATAAAACACAAAGGCTCACGGCATGTACAAAGAGCCATCATCAAGTTTACATACTCACGCAACTCATCCCATCAGATAAACATATAAAATACATTGCTTTAAGAAAGTACTGTGTTTATATACCACCGTAATGCATCTATACCTCAGCTGGTATGGACACGCACAAAATAGACTACGGTTATTATTGAAAATGTAATCTTTTGAAATTCACACACTTCATAAATTTTCTCTATTTGCTCTTAAATTTAGACAATTAATTTTTATTAAGTAATTGAGAATAGGGATGAAGTTGCTTGAGTTCAAACCCAAATCTTACAAAATATTACAATTTATCCTCAACAATTCGATCAAAAAGTTGTTGGCTTAGACAATTAATCTTTCAATTTTATGTTTTTCTCTCTATATCTTTTACTTCCTCTTCTATATTTTTGAAGATGATATGACCATATACTCTATTAAAATATATTTTTAAAACTCATTTGTAACTAGAAACAGATATTGCTCCTTTCAACCAGCCTACAAAATTCATGTTTACAAAAACTTCCAGACTTTAGTGATAAAAACTTAATTATTTGAGTCAATATTCAAAATTAACTTCAAGCTTATTTTTCATTCAAACTGCAGTTTAGCTAGAAGCCTAAAATCAAATAAGACTATTCATTTTATCTTGTGACTTACAATTTCAACCCACTTATAAAAACTAGAATAAAATTTTTTTTCCTATTAAAATAAGCAAATATCCAGCACCAAAAAAAATGGAAATTATTTTATGGTTTTGTTAATATATATATATATCCAAAATAGTTTGGGTCTTCGGGATATAAATGAACTTAATTGTATATCTCTGTAGTACATATAAGAAAAATAAACATTATGGTATACGCAGGCAACCAAAAGTCTTCAATTTTGATTCTCTCAGATTAGATGAAAGACAATAACTAACTTAATTAAGAAAAAAAAGTAATATGAGGAAACCCTTCACTTGGTATCGCATCAAACGAACACGGAACCTATCTAGAACAACATGAGTACTTGGTCTGAGTTTGCTTTAAGCCATCATCAAGGCTTACCCTGTTGACAGTTAACTCAGCTTTGTATGAATCAGAATTCAACACTTTCCTGCTCACATTGTTGTAGATCTCTCGGATGACCATCTCAAACGCAGTCCTAACGTTGGTAGAATCAAGTGCAGATGTTTCCACGAAAAACAATCCTTCTGCTTCTGCTAAGCTTTTACCTTCTTCCAAAGTCACTTCCCTTTGATTTTCCAAATCACATTTGTTTCCCACCAGCATCCTTGACACAGCTGTATCAGAGTGTGCTGAAAGTTTGTTCCATGATAATCAAAATTTCAGGATGTTGAAAACAAAATGAAATAATTATTGCTCATATATATAACATATATAATCCAAAAGAGGCAGGACAAAAGATCAAACATAACACATAAGCATATCTGTCACTTGTCATTACATTTGCTCCCATTTACATTTTCTCTTGTTGGTTACAGCTTAGGTAATTCTAGACATGCGGAAGATGATTCTGCTAAAATTTGGTAAAAATTATATATGGAGATAACAAAAGTTAAAAAAATATGATACGAAATTTTCATGTTTTACACGAACACGATTTTACAATACCCGAAGACAGATTATATAATCTGAATTGCCAGATGCATAGCTTAGTATACTGATGTGTATTATATATTCAAATATGAAAGGGTACTTTTTACATATTCCCTTGTTTGTTAATCCCTACCTATATCTCCTTCCCCATACTCGAAAATCCTATTAAGGTCAATAGCAAAGCTCTTTAGAGTTTAGATTGCCCACCCCTTTCCTGTTTGTTGGCAAGGACTCCTTCCACATTTGTACTGTGATATCAAGCATCAGTCAATTCTAAACTATGTTAAAAGAGTAATCTCCTAATGTAATCTTCAATCTTCAAGGTTAAATGATGATTGATTTAATGTCAATCTGGATTTTATGCAAAAAAAAAAAGCCAGACCTCAGTTTCCAGAATTCAAAATCTAAGCCTATTTCCTCTGAATTCCATCTAAGCAACCAATGCCATTAAAAGCAGAAAAGCAAGAAAAATAAAAACTTTCTCCCCACCCAAAAACCAGAACCTGAAAAAGTACTTACAATTGAGTTCATCTAGCCATCGAGCAACATTATCAAAAGTAGCTCTCCTGCTAATATCATAAACCAACAAAGCACCGAAAGCACCCCTGTAATAAGCAGAAGTTACAGCTCGGAAACGTTCTTGCCCAGCAGTGTCCCAAATCTGAGCCTTAATTTCCTTTCCGTCAATTTCCACGCTCTGGGTCTGAAACTCCACCCCAATGGTTGCTTTGGAGTGAGCATTAAACTCGTCTCGTGCATATCGAGAGAGGAGATTGGATTTTCCAACGGCTGAGTCTCCTATTATCACTATTTTGAACAAGTACTCCTCCACCGCTTCATCGTCTGACATTTTTCTTCTTTTCTAGATTTGGGATTTCCTTTTAGGTTTTTTGTTGGTGAGAAAATGAATCCATAGAAAGCTCTGAGGTGAAAAAACAGGGGAAGAAGAAAGGAAGAAAGCTGCAGAGACCATCGGTGGACCACGTTGTGTAAAGTGACTTCATTGCTAAGCCCACGCGCATATTATGTTTTGAATTCCACTGCTAAATTTTTTTCCCCGGAAAGCATATTCAACTCTTCTTCTACTTTTGGAATACTGTTTAAATTTATCATTTTATTTAATGTGGTTAATCAAATTTATTATGCATAGATGTAAATTTACTTTTGTAATTTTTAATTTAGACAAATATTATTAAAAGATTAATGATAAAAAAATTTCACATAATGGTTTAACTTTTGATTAGTTTTAATTAAATTAGAAGGTATACCATATACTAGTAAAAATAAAAGAATATTTCATATAGTATTTTAATTTTTTATATTTTTCAACCGAATTAGAAAATATAATGATAAATTGAATAGCATAAAGATGAGTGGTAAATTTTATCCATCATCTTAAATAGAATAATAAATTTCGACTTTTTTTTTTTTACAATTTTCATGTTTATTATCGTACCATATGTAAAGAATAATTCTTTTATAAGTCTACATTTATTAGTATTACTTTTCATATTTTGTTATATCTATATATATTTTTTAATATTCATAAATAAAATTTTTTGAGCTTATAAATATACATATTCATAAAACCATACATGATTGAAAATAAAATAATCAATTAAGAATTTAAGATGGCTCAACTAAAACAAAAATTTTTCTTTTTAAATAAATTAAGTTACAAAAATAAGCAAATAAATAAATAAATAAATAAAAAGAGCTTTAAATATACTCAACAAACATGTCTAAAAATTCATTAAATCAAAAAAAATCCCCCCAAAATTGATTTTATTTTCTTCAAAAAATATATTAAATTAAAAAAATTAATATATATATATATATATATTTATAAGATTTCAACATAAAATTTTTTCAATTAAAAGGCTTTCTAAAATAGATATTAACAATGAACTTTTAACTTGCTTAGCATTGGTGAGAAGTGCATTCAATCTGTAGAAATAATTTCATATATACCTTAGATATATATTGATCGTGTCAAGTAAGGATAAAACTAAAATAATAACTTATCTATCCTACTTCTATCTTTATCAACGGTCATATTTGGTGATAAATATTATTTCATTTATCGTTTATAAAAATTTTAAATTTCTTTAACAAAGTTTTTTTTTGTCTTATAATTAGAGTGTTTCAAGACTAGTTTATGCACATCTCGAAATTATTCAATCTTTGGACGATCTTAAGGATACACCCCACATGGCATGGGTTTAAATCTAATATTTGTTTATGAAAATATCAAACTATTGAATTTTGGTAAAAGCTCCAACTAAATAAATTTTGAAATCTCTTGAGTGTATTTGAATGAGAGATTTCAAAAGGGTAATTTATTTGAATGAGGATATTCAAAAGTTCAAAATTTAATTTACTTGTTTGCCAAAAAATTTAAAGAATCTCAAAATTTAGAATTTAAGATGCTTAAATTTCTCTTTGAAAATCCACCTAAAGAGATGATTTTCAAAATTTCTTTCAATTTCTAACTCACAATTAAATATATGACTAAAAAAGAAAGATATTATTTATTTAATATCATATATATTTTTTTATATTATTAATAATTTCTACAAATTTTTACAAATCTAATGATACCCATGTTACATTTTTTATTTTTTCTCATACATAATATCACTAATTTTTTATAATTATTTTTTATTTCATCAAATTCTAGTATTAAAAAATTTTTTAAAAAATATTTATTCAAACAAAATAATCATAAATGATAATATTTTAAATTGATGTATTTTGAAATATTCTTACTTTAAAATATTTCCAAATTTAAAAATTTTTCGTCCAAAAGTCGATAAAAAATAAAATTTGATGAGTTGAAATTACATTTATGAATACTTCAAATAGTAGGTGAGGCGCATAATCAAGGAAGGCTTCGTTGGGAAAATTCAAAATTGTAACGGATGTGAAGGGATTGGGAGTTGGGACGCGTGACTATGAAAGCATGCACTTAAAACACGGCAAACGACCACATGCAACAGTGCATAAACTACAAGGAATGGTGATGTCACGCATGCCATTCACGATCATAGCTTTTAATCACCTCAAAAAGAGTCCTACTAAATGGAGCCACGACTACTCATACGTCGGGTCAGATTGGATTGGATCGAACTTAAAATTAATTTGGATAGATACTAATATTAGATAGAATTAAGTGGTAAGAGATTTAATTTTATTTAAGTATAATCAAAGTTCAAGTTATGTGTATGGAGTAAATCGTGCTGAAAGGGGCATCCCATTTTCATGTAGTCTGACAGTTTTCCGACACCGAAATAATAGCATAAAGCGGATACCGGATAGTTAAAAACAAAAAAAAGAGTTAATTTGGATAGATAAACCAATTAATGTCAGTAAAATTTATCCAATTGCATAATGTTCTTATTATTTATAATAAAGATACAAGAAATTGAGAAACAAGTGAAGAAGCTTGGTGCGTTACTAAGATTTTTTTGAATTTGTGTTAAATTTCAAGATTGAAACAAGTTTTTGGAACATGTAATGATTTTTTTTTAATTATTGTCATTGAACAATGATCATGAAGAATTAAGAGACTCGCATTTTCTTTTATTCATTATTAGAATTTGTATTCCAAATTCTGAAAATATATGTATTTTTTAATTCCATTGTTAATTGCCTTTATTAGAATTGGTGGATTGTTTGACATTGAATAGTCATTTTATCTCAAAACACACTTAATAAATTAATGATTTAAAACAAATAAAGATAAACAAAAAAATGAAAATAAAAAATTAATCCCGAAGTGTAGCTCGGGCTTCCTACTAGCATTAATAAACTACATGTGAATAGGCAGATGGAACCCATATGCAAGTATTAGTTAGCCCTTTATCTCATTATCAACTGTGGGAACACATAGAATAGAGCTCTATAATATAATTGATTTTTAAATATATTGTTGGGCAGGAAGTAAAATAAATAATTGAAAAGTTATATATAAAGATATAAATTGTCCAAGTTAATTTACATCTTCACTGGTAATAATCAAAAATGTAGTAGTTGGAGCAATGTGCTTTTAAAATTCTTTATAGTAGTAAACTGGGGGAGTTTTAAGTGCAACTCCATTGATTATTTATTAACCTATTCAACCCGCTAAATTTAATTGGAGAAGGTTTGTTTTGAGACACTTTCTCATATATTTGATTGATTAAATTGAAATTAATTTGTAAAGATACTGATTTTTTTTGTTTGACCTTGAATGTTATTGATGACTTAGAAGACAAATAACAGATTAAGATACGAAGATGAGTTTCTATTCTAATGTAAAGTTTTTCTTTTCTAAGAAATTGGATTCCATAATATAAAATATACATAAAGATGAATTCACTTATGTTAGTGTAAAACTAATTTAATTTAATACATTTTTTATAACTTATGTAAGATAATATTTTTACAAAGCAATTGTTAAATTTAACAATCTACCTATATTCATCATGCAAGTAAAGTTTTAAATCAATTCAAAAAGTTTCTATTATATCAATTAAAAATAGCATTATATGTATACTCACATTTTGAATATGATAAATAGAGTTGCAAGAGGGACCCCATGTGTCACCCATTTATTTTTTGCAGATGATAGTTTAATTTTCCTCAGACCAACAGTGGATGAAGTGACGAATTTTATTCAAATACTGCATATATATGAGGAGCTGTAGGGACAACAAGTCAATTTGCAAAAGTCTGCAGTTTTCTTCAGTTCTAATACTAGCAATAGAACGCAAACTTGGGTGGCAAATGAGTTACAAGTTAGGGCCTTTTCCAGTACGGATAAATACCTAGGTTTTCCTCTTCTATTTGGCAGATCTAGGAGACGTGAGTTCTTGGGAATTAAAGACAAGCTATGGAAGGTGGTGTAGCTTTGGAGAAGGAAATATTTATCCTATGCGGGGAGGGGAGTTTTAATTCAGGCTGTGGCACAAGCTATACCAAGCTATGTTATGAATTGCTTTAAATTACCAAAAAATCTTGTACATGAACTTGACTTGATCATTGCAAGATTCTGGTGGGGAGGTAGTGAAAGGGTGCGTAAGATCCATTGGAAATGTTGGAAGGACCTTTGTATATCCAAATTGGATGGGGGTCTTGGATTTAAGGATTTTGAGGCTCTAAACATAGCACTTTTAGCTAAACAATGGTGGTGGTTGATCCATAATGAGCATCCTCTGCTTCTCGCAATTTTGAAAGGTAAATATTGCAAAGGATTGGAATTGAGCCAAGCGACGGCAAGGGCTAATGCATCCTTTCTTTGGAGGAGTTTGATGTATGGAAAGAGAGTGGTAGATGAAGGCTTATTGTGGAGAGTGGGCAATGGCAACTCTATTGATATCTGGAAGGATAAATGGCTTGAAAAGCCACCGAATTTCAAACCTACGTGGTGCTCGTCCATTCAACCAACTCCTATGAGGGTGAATTTGTTGATCAACCAGGATAGTAATGAATGGATTCAGAAGAGACTAGAGGATCTGTTTGTTGAGAGTGATACTGAACTGATCAAGCATATTCCTTTGAGTGTTCAGGGAATTGAGGATATGATCATCTGGAAAGAATCTGCTTCGGGTTCTTTTACGGTCAAATCTGCTTATCATGTTGCAAGACGAATTCGGGATAATGAGACCAGATTGCAAGTGCAAAGAAGTGCATTGTGGAGGTGGCTCTGGTTAGCGCCAATTCTACCAAAAATTAAATATTTTGCTTGGAGGCTGTTTTGGAACCTCTTGCCAACAGGAGTAAACTTACAAAACAGAGGAATCAATGTTGATGCAACATGCCAGGTTTGTGGAGAAAGTACGGAAAGCTGGGTGCATTTATTCTTTGAATGTGCATATAGTAAGAAAGTGTGGAGGAGTTGCTGTCAGTGGATGTCGGACATTGCTGTGGATGAGACTGGAGGATTTCATTGGTGGGAAAAGATAGCAGATTTGGCAATTAAACAGAATACATGGGAGACTGTTTTGATCATCTGTTATTCTCTGTGGAGAAACAGAAATCTTTGTGTTTTTGAAGCGAGATGTGATGGTATCATTAAGTTTTCGAAGGGCTGTGACATGCTTAAAACTAACTGCAGGGAGATGGAAAATGCTGGAGTTGTTTGTCGAGGACATCGGATCGGGGATACTCGGCTTTGTTGGGATCCGCCACCTCTAGGAGTTATCAAGATAAACGTTGATGCAGGTGTGAAGGATGGAAAGTCTAAGCTGGGTGCAGTAGCGAGGGATCAAACGGGGAAAGTTCACTGGTGTGCAGCTCAAGAACGGTTGTTTGTTACTGAAGCGAGGCTAGGCGAAAGCTGGGCAATCCTCTTCGGCCTTTCAATGGCAAAAGAACAAGGGTGTTCGGAGATAGTTATTGAGAGTGACAGCAAAATAGTCATAGACGAGCTGCAGAAACAGTCACGTTCTCGTTGGAAGGAAGGTGTGCTTCTCGACAATATTTTGTTTCTAAGTACTCAATTTAATAAGTGCAACTTTGTATTTGGCAGGAGGGAACAAAACCACTTTGCTCATAAGCTTACACAATTACCGTTGGGTGCAGATACTTGTAAAATCTGAGTGGGTACTATGCCAATTGGTTTTGTAAATCCTGATCAAATTTCTTGATTTTATGAATGAAAGTTTCTTTGGTATCAAAAAAAAAAAATAGAGTGCGCTTCAGTGGTTTGATCTCTTTTAAGAAACTGATAAAACCCAACTTATGCAATCATAGATATAAATTTTAGAGGAAAACATAGTTTGAGCTACAAATTGATTCAAGTTTCTTCACGGATTTTTGTTGGCTAATCCTTTGCAAGAAACTTATTTGGTTTATTTGTCATTACGAGAAAATAAAAAGCCTTTGCTTAGAATTTGTGCACAAAGCTTTAGGCACCTCGTTTCTTCATTTAATTAATTTCCTTGATTCGATAAACCAACTTGTTTTTGCAATTTGATTGTTGACGTTCATGTGTAATTATATAATAGTTGAGAGTTTAATATAATTCAAATTGCATCATATTTTTAAGTGAAGACATAAGAAATTAGTCATAGTGATTGTCCAATCAAGTGATCAGAAATGCAGAGATTGAAAGAATTTAGTGCGGTACGTAATTGAGACTACAAATTCCATTATATTCTATATATATATATATATGTATATATATATGTATATATATATATGTATATATATATATATGTATATATGTATATATATGTATATATATATATATATATATATATGTATATATATATATATAACCATAAAATGATGTAAGAAAGCATGACAATATAAAATCATAAAAACAAATTAAATATTCATGAGAACATATATAGAGCTTGGGAAATCCAACAGATAACTTCCAGTAGCAATAATGCTTTCTCTTACTACTTCAACAACAAGCAGGTACATCACTTTTACATAAAGGAAATTTTATTGAAACTGCATGGCATGTAAATGGAGGTGCTGGAGACTTAAAGAGATAAGGTCACCTTTAAACGAAGAGGGAGAGTGGAGGTCATTTGTAATATGGGGGAGGTGGGGGTGACTTGTACACGTATGGAGGAGGTGGAGGAGGAGGTGACTTGTATATGTATGTAGGAGCAGGGTTTCAAATAGCGGCCGCTATTTGAAATAGCGGCCGCTATCTCGCGGTAGCGGTGGCCGCCGCCACCGCTATTGCGGATATAGCGGGTGTGAGTACGGCTCACACCCATAGCGGCTAATAGCGTCCGTTGTGAAACGGCGTAACGGAGGATAGCGGTGATAGCGGTCCGTTATCGCCGCTATCACCGTTACCTTTCAGACACCTTTCAGACACCTTTCAGACAGGAGAAAAAAAACAAGAAAAAGAGCCTCTGAAGCAGACAGGAAGAATCGGATTCCCTAAGTACAACGCCAAAACTTTCAATCATCAATCATCAACCTAAAAAATATTAAGCTCTGTGTCACAAAACAATTCACAACGGCACAACCCAATCAGTGATCACAGATTCACAACTTCACTTCACAAGACTCACGAGTCACAACTTCAATTCACAATCCAAACTTTGTCACGCACGACAACCCATATTCACAACTCACAAACAGAGACAGACACTCACAAGCAAACAGAGACAGACACTCACACAGTAAACAGAGACAGAGTCATTCACACAGAGTCACACAACGGCAAAACACAACCCACAGGCAGACAACAAACACAACAACATAGCAAGATCTTTGAAAGGTAAGCAATTAACCATTTTGTATTTTTACCTTTGATCAGATCAGAGGATGAGAAGGCGTGGCGTGGGACAGTGGGTGATGGGGCAAGGGCCGTGTGGTTGTTTGAGTTGAGAGGCTGAGATCAGATCTGATCAGAAGATTCAGATCTGGCGCCGAAAGGAAAGGAGACTGAAAGGGTGAGGGCCGTGAGGCCATACTAGGCTTCGGTGAGATAAGATGAAAGGCTACAGGCCGAAAGGAAAGGAGGTGCCTGCCGTCGCCGGCCACAGACAGATATAGTGGTTGGCGGCATGATCCGTGATAGAAGGGGAGGGAGGGACCGAGGGAGTCACGGTGAAAGTCGAAACGAAACCGACGGAGACGGAGGCGAGGTTGAGGCCGGCGTCGTGAGGCTGGCAACTGGCTGAGCCGCTAAGGTGAGGCCGTGCGTGAAGGGAGGTGAAAGGAAAAAAGAAAGGAGGCTAAGGGAGGCTTGTGACTGAGGGAGGCTGAGGGAGGCCGCCGGCGGCTTGTGACTGAGCCACTGAGAGGAGATCGAGAGTTGGGTTGGGACGGAAGGCAGATTGGGTGGGTGCCGGGTGGAGTCGCGGGTAGGAGGAGGGCTGAGAGTGAGGAGTGACCGGTTTGGGTTTTTTTTTTGTTTTAAATGTATATTTTTTGCACCGTTAATATTAAGTTCTGTCCAAAAAAAATGTTAATATTAAGTAGCTTTTACTTTTATTTAGCATGTTGATTTTAATTTTTTGTTAACTTATTTAATGGAGCATATTATTATTTATTTTTATTTTGAGCATTTGCTAGCTATCATCAATCATCATCAGCAACAATAAAAAAAAAATTTGTTTTAATATGTATTAATAGTTATGGGCTTTAAATTAAAAATTTAGGAATAGAAGAATCATGATAAAAAAAAATTAGGAAATGAGTAATTTGAATTTAAAAAAAAATTAGATAAGGTTGAATTTAAATTATTAATTTAATTTTAAAAGTAAAATTTGTAGTGCAATTGAATGTATTATACTAAATATTATTATAACTTAAGAAAAAAATTAATATTGATAATTTGATGTTCATATATAAATACGATTGTTTAAGTTAATTGATTGTGGCAAATTAATATTAAATTTTTAATATAGTTGAACATTATTATAATTGAAGAAAAATATTGATATTGTAAATGTAATGAATTAAATTATTATTACATCTTAAATGGTTGAAAATGTGATTAATTAATTATTCAAATTCAAATTTTTTGTATAAAAAAATGTGATAACTCTATCTCATTTATTTATACTTATTTGTTTAACAGAAAATGTCAGGCACATCACGAAGTGAGGATTTTCCAAGTAAGGGACTAGAAGGTGCGCCAAGTGATGATATCGGTTGGCATTTTGGAATCCCTGTACCAAATTCAAAAGGAAATGTGTCATGTAAACTTTGCGGGAAAATCGTAAGAGGAGGAATAACACGCTTCAAGGAGCATATAGCTCATAAGACTGGCAATGTTGCACCATGCCCCAATGTTACCGGTATGTTATAAATATTATGTTAATTTTTCAATAAAGATTATAAAATTACATTAACATGTACAACTAATTGTTTTTATTTTTCTTAACTGTATTATTAAAAGGTACTGTTAGAGAAAGTATGATGAAACTCCTCCAAGAAAGTAAAAAAAAAAAAATTGATAACAAAAAGAGAAAAGATGAATTCATTTCTCAATTAAGAGGAGAGGAAGATTATGATTACGAAGGATTCATAGACGAAGATGCTGCTATGAGACAAGCCATGCGAGAAAGTGTTCAATCACAACGTGAATGGCATATGAGGCAAGAATTTAGGCAAAGAACTGGTGGTTTGAGTAATATTTATGAAGAGGGACGAAGCTCTCATGGCTCAGTTGCTGACTATTTTGATCAAAGAACAAGGAAATCCACTACAAGTGACTCTGAATTTTCTTTAAGGGGAGCAGTACCTGAATTGGTTAGAAGCAAGAGTGTAAAGCAACCGAAGTTAAGTAATTCTTTTATGAAGACATTAAGAAAGAAGCTAGGTGAATCAGTATCTAAATTTTTGATATACGATCGACTTCCTTTTCATTTAGCAAACTCTCCATGGTTGCACAATTTAGTTTTTGTAGCAGCAGAAATTGGGCCAAATGTAAAGCTTCCAACACCTTATGAGGTTTCTGATGTATATTTGGAATCAGAGTATCAACAAGTCAAAGAATGGGTTGATGGATTGAAGGTTCACTGGAGTGAATTAGGTGCTACCTTAATGTGTGATGGGTGGACCAACAGCTTGAATCAAATGCATATAATAAATTTTCTAGTTTATTGTAGTAAAGGGACCATTTTTTGGAAATCTGTTGATGTCTCTAGTGTTCAAAGTAGAGATACTAAATTTTACTACAAATTATTAGATCAAGTTGTGGAAGAAATCGGAGAGCAATATATTGTTCAAATAGTCACCGACAATGAGGCAGCACTTAAGGCTGCTGGAAAAAAGTTAATGTTGAAAAGAAAACATTTGTTTTGGACTGCCTGTGCAGCTCATTGCTTGGATTTATGCCTTGAAGATATTGGGAAGAAGCAAAGCGTGGAAAAAGTATTGGACGAGGCGAAGAAAGTCACTTGTTTCATATACAATCATATTTGGACAGTTGACTTGATGAAGAAATATACTCAAGGAAGGCAAATACTTCGTCCTGCTCTCACTCGATTTGCTACCCATTTCATCCAATTGCAAGAAATAACAAAGAATAAACAAGGTCTGAGAGAAATGTTCAATTCAAAGGTTAGCACTTAATAATTAGTACAATTATTTAAATCTAGTTTTTTTATATATATATTGTTTAAATCTTAATTTAAAATATGCAGGAATTTAAAGAATCTAAATGGGGGCAACAAAAGTCGGGACCTGCTTATGAAGCAAAAAAAATTATTTTGGGAAAAGATTTTTGGAAAAAAGCAAGTGAAATAATAAAAGTTTATGAGCCTTTGGTAAAAGTATTACGCCTTGTGGATAGTGATGAAAAACCAACAATGGGCTTTATTTATGAGGCAATGGATAGAGCTAAACGAGCAATTGCACAAGAATGTCGATTCGTCACTGAATATGAAAGGATTATCGACAATAGATGGACATTTATGCATTCTCACTTGCATTCAGCTGGTAAGTAAAATAACATTTTTATATTATATGCTTAAATTGCTTATATATTTATTTTTTATTGCTTATTTTTTTTATTATTATGAACTATGTTTAGGTTATTATCTTAATCCCCAATTTCAATATGGTGTGAAATCTTCGTCGGATGTGTTAATAGAAACAAGAGAAGGTATAAAAGCAGTGATAGAAAGACTAGAACCCTCTATGGATAATCAAATCCAGATGACTAATCAGGTTAGTGTTTACCACTATTTTATACTTGAAATTTTTACTTTATGTATCAGAAATATAATTACCTTTTTGCATTTATTTAATAATTGTAATGTTTTATCAATGTAGTTATTTGTATTTCAAGATAAAAGAGAAACATTCGGTACGCCACAAGCACAAAGAGCTTGGAAGCAAATGAATCCAGGTAAATAATTAATTAAATAGTTTTAATTTCTTTAATATTATTTAATTATATTGGTATTAAATTTATTTTAAATTAATTTATGCAGCTGAATGGTGGATGATATATGGCACATGTGTTCCTGAATTGCAAAGAATAGCAATTAAAGTGCTTAGTCAGACAACTTCTGCATCTAATTGTGAAAGAAATTGGAGCACATTTAGCTATATACACACCAAGACAAGAAACAGGTTGAAATATGAAAGACTTCATAAGATGGTATACACTTATTACAATATGAGGCTAAGGATGAGACATCAAAAAAGGCGGAGTATTGATGAGATAAATGATAGTTTCAATCCTATTAGCCTAGACCATATCTTTGAAGAAGATGATCCACTTTCAGAATGGCTACAAGAGAAAGAAAATCCTTTGTTAGATGGGCAAAACTCTGATTGGTTGCCTCTTGATAATTCTGATGATGAAATGAATGTTGAACAATCATATCAATCAGGAGAACAAAATCTACCTCATTCAAGTACAAGCCAATCACCAACTCAGAGTGATGATGATGAAGGTTCAAGTCCAACTGGTGGTGATGGACCCGGTGGTGATGGTAGTGGTGCTGATTATAGTGGTGGTGCAAATGAAAATAGGCCTTTTAGTCCACTTGGAGGAGAATTTGGGCTTGCTGCTACCGGTGGATTATTCCTTGATTTGTCAGAATATGGAGTACATCCATCTGTTGAATCTAGTGGGGATAGAAGTAGAGATAGAGCTCGATCAAAGGGAAAAGCCAAGAAGCACCAACATGATACTTCTGGAGGCTCTTCATCTCGAAGATCAGCTTCTAGTAATGAATCATTTGGTAATCAAGGCTATTATCCATCAGGACCACCTTTATATTTTCAACCTCCTTATGGTTACTATCCACCTCCACAAGGTTATTATCCACCCCAGCCATATCCTAATTATCCTATGCCCTATTATCCCCAAATGTATCCACCACTACCCCAAATGTATCCACCACCCCAAATGTATCCACCACCACCACAAATGTATCAAGAACAAGGATATGGTTCGAATTCTGGACAAAGGTCACGAAGATCGAGTCGCCATGGTTCTGAAAGTGAAGAGGGAGAATTTGATAATCCTCGTCATTCCACTATGTGGTAATCGGTAAGATTTAAAGTGTATTTTTTTTAGTTTCCTTGAATTGAATTTTACAAGTTCTATTTGTTAATTATTAATATTCATAGAAAATCATGTGGAAGACAAAAAAAAATAAAAATATTGACATAATTAATTTAGATGAAAAAGGATTTGACAAAATTTAGATGAAAAAATTCCTTAATAATTTAGATAAAAAATAATTAATGCTAATTAATTAGTAGATAATTATTTATCTCTATTTTGAATATTTGTTATTTTTTAATTATCATAAGTAATTTTTTAAATATGAATAATGAATGTTCTATTATAATTGAAAAAATTATAAATAACTTTTTTTTTCACATAAATAATAGACTTAAAGTATTATAAATTATTGTAAAAACTATAAAATAAGACTTTACATGATTATAATTAAATTTACTACACTTTATATAGAATTGTGCGAAATTAAAAAAAATTCACGACCGCGATGACCGCAATTACCGCCGCTATGTCCGCAACCGCGATAAACGCAACGCGACCGAAAACGCGGCCGCGACCGCAATTTAAAACCATGTGTAGGAGGTGGTGGTGACTTATATATATACGGAGATGGTGGAGGCGACTTATAGTAATAGTATGGTGGTGGTGCATTGAGAGGCTCATACTTGACAGCTACATATGGAGGTGGAGGTGACTTGTATACATATGGAGGTGGAGGAGGTGACTTGTACACGTATGGAGGTGGAGGAGGCGACTTATGGTAATAGTATGGTGGTGGTGCATCAGAAGGCTCATACTCGACAGCTACAAATGAAGGTAATGGAGGTGATTTGTATCTGTATGGAGGAGGTGGAGGCGATTTATAGTAATACTCATGAACGGCAGCTACATTATTGATTATCAAGCACAACGACAAGGCATAAGCTAGGTATTGCCATACCTTGGCCATTTTGGGCAGAAGATTGCACTAAAACTCCCACTGCTTTGCACTTCTATGCCTTACAAATCAAGGGCTTTCTATTTCTATTTTGTGAACTATAATGGGCATCTTGCAGTTTATATAGTAAGCTCTCCAATATCATAGAGAAATTTAAAATGGAACATATGAAACTTTCAACCTCTAATCGGTCATATAATTTATGTCCATGTGCGCTCAACCTTAAATTATTTATTCAGGATTAGATGTAATATCCCACTTTCTCTTGTTAGACTTTTGTATACAACCTTGAAGCAGTCAAGAAAGAAAATTGTACTTGAACCATTCTCCACAAGCTTGTGCGATTAAAAATTCTAGGCGCTTTAAAATTTTAATTTTGCATAATCTCACAAATTCAACCATTGCCCTAAGTAGTTATATGTATTTATATTTTTTTTTTCATTTTTTTGGTTCACCACAATGCCATAGTTAGAAATATTCAGCTCTCCATCATTAATCGGAGTCCATTTTTGTTTTATCGGCCAAATCAAATTTCTAGATTGTTATTACGAGAAAAATCAAGATGTCTGTCCCCTTAAACTTTGTCAATCGTATGGGTTTATAAAAATCATTGCTTAAGAGTGCAAATTTTGCAAACACACCATTTCATAGGTTGACTAGGCTTACAAAAATCATTTTAAGGAAAAATAATTTAGTGTTTAAATCAATTTTTATCAGGCTAGAAAAAGAGGACATCTTCTAATTCTGCTATGGAGTAAATATCGATAAGTTTATGTAAGATTAACATTTTTGTAAATCTAATTGTTAGATATAACAACTTACTCATATCTATTATGTACGTAAATTTTTTAGTTGATTCGATATTTCTATTATATCAATCGAAAATAGTATTTTTCAATATATATTAATGGCTGAAATTTTATTATTATAAAATAAATACTTGAATGATTTCAATTAACTTAAAATTTGACATGCATGATTTATGTGAATAAAAAATAAAATTCTTTGGATTAAATTAAAAAAAATATAAATCTTATAAAAAGATTTGAAGTCGTGTAAAACACAATTAATTTTACCTATGTAAGTGGATCCATCCTACATATGTATGAGTTTATATTTGATGTCCTTAGTTATTGATTTAAATTTTATTTGGAGTCAGCTTTGATTCTAATAAAAATCTAGTGGTTAAAAAATTACTTGATTATTGAGTCTGTTTAAGAGATAAATATTTTGAGTAGAAGTTTGAATAGCAATAAGAATTCTTGATAAGCACGCAATTTTTCTTTACAATTTTTCAGTCAATTTGTGAGGGCTGAATATTGTGCTTAATGAAATCATCTTGATTGGATTCTTTTAGAATATCAAAATATGATGTCTTAGGATGATTGGATTAACTTATTTTTATTTTAGGGCGTTGTTTGATATTTGATTGAAGATTTTCTTTTAAATCTGTCTTGAAGCATAAAAATTATGTGTAAGTAGTATTACAAGATTTTTAGTTCTCTGTAGACAAATCTAATGCGTTTGAAATTTTTATAAGACTTAATAGACATATTGAGGAGTTTTTTTTTTTTTTAATTTTTCAAAATTTTTAGAGTCTATGCGGTTGATCAAACATTGAGCACAAAATTGGGTAGAAAGTTTACTGTAATTAGAAAAACTTCTCTGAATGTGTCAGTTTTGGATTTTTTATTCTTTATGATTCTTTGACTTGGAATTTATAAATGATTAAGAATATGAAGAACATGTCCAAATTAGTTTTAATGAAAACTTATTTTTGATGTTGAAGTTAAATCTTTGAAAATTTTGTTTTTTATTGAGAAATTGAATTTTTTAATCATGTGAACTGTTTTGGTTGCAACTCATTGAAATTGTTTATATGAGAAAAACAATGAATCAAAAGCTTTAAAAAAGAGTTTTAAGAGTTTAAAGATACTAAATTGAGATTTGTTGGCCAAGCCTCTTCTTCCAATCCTTGTAATCTAATACAATATATAAAAAGAATCTCTTGAGGGGTTATTGATTGACACATGTTAGTTTTTTTATGGAAGGAATCGTCTTGACTTTTGTGAGTTTAAAATGTTATATGAGTTTTGTGTCATTTATATTTTTTTTATTTTTTATTTCATTCTTTATTTTTTTTGTCTTTTTAAATTTTTACTTTAAAAATAATATAATTTAGAATGAATTTGATTCCTTTATGAATTTGAACAAAAATATTTTTGAAAACAAAAAGATAAAAATAAGAAAGAATAATATATATACTTATTAATTAACAAAAAAACTCTATACCTATATATTAAATAATTTTCCTTTATAATTAATGTCTACTTTACAAGTTAGAGCAATGTTTGGATTTTTTTTTTTTTGTTTTTTGTGAAAGTATGAGTTAAGAGTTTGTTTTGGAGAGATTAACGTGCATAATTTTGTTTTAATAAATAAAAATAAATCTCTATGAGTTCTTGATCATCATGTGTATGATACTTACACGTCTATTGTAATTCATTTTAAGAAAACAAAGTCACTAAAATATATGAGTAGTTTAATTTTGTTTCACTCTTTTTACAAACATATTTACTTTTTATATATATTTTAAATTTTAAAGTTAATAATAAATATCATTATTTAAAAAATCTCCAATGATAAAAATCATTTTAGAATTTATTAAGTTGAAGAATAACATAATCAACCTTACTAAAATGTAAGGAAGTTCTTAGAATTTATTTCAATAAAAAATAAATTTGAATTATCTTAAAAATAATCTATACAATATATAAAAAAAATTCCTTTGTAGGATTATTGATTGACACGTGTCAGTTCTTTATGGAAGGAGTTGTTGTGACTTTTGTGAGTTAATAATGTTATGAGTTTTGTGTCATTTATATTTTTTTTTCTAATTTTTTATTTCATTCTTTATTTTTTTTTCTTTTTAAATTTTTACATTAAAATAATATAATTTAGAATGAATTTGATTCTTTATGAATTTGAACAAAAATATTTTTGAAAACAAAATGATAAAAATAAGAAAGAATAATAAATATACTTATTAATTAACAAATAAATCTATACCTATATATTAAATGAATTTCCTCTAGAATTAATGTCTACTTCACATATTAGAGCAATGATTGGATTTTTTTTTTGTTTTTTTGTGAAAATATGAGTTAAGAGTTTGTTTTAATAAATAAAAATAAATCTCTATGAGTTCTTGAGCATCACGTATATGATACTCACACATTTACTGTAATTCATTTTAAGTAAACAAGGTCAATAAAACATATGGGTAGCTTAATTTTCTTTCAGTTTTTTTTCAAACATTTTTACTTTTTGGATATATATTTTAATTTTTAACCTTAATAATAAAAATTGTTATTTAAAAAATCTCCACTGATGAAAATCATTTTACAATTTATTAAGTTGAAGAATCATATAATCAACTTTACTAAAATGTAAGGAAGTTCTTAGAATTTATTTCAATAAAAAATAATTTCGAATTATCTTTAAAATAATAATTAATTACTACTAAAATTAAGAAGTTTTTTTTAGTTTGTTAGAAAAATGAAAATTAGTAAAAATAATGAGAAGAATGAATATATATATATATATATATATTCTGTCAAATAAATAATTAAAAATATAATAAATAATAATTTCAAATGATTAAATATTCGAGAGAATATAGATATTTTGTAAAATAATTTTTTTATTAAAAATATTTGAGTCCAAATTTCAAAATGATATAAATACATTTCTTTAAAAATTTTAAATAATTTAATAAATAAATATAACTTTCTTTTTTATAATTGAGAATGAAAGGTAAGATTAGTTGAATTAAAACTTAAGTATTATAATATGTCACAAATTTTTTTAATGATTCGACAAAAAAAAAATTTGACAAAAAAATTATAAGCATACAAAATTAATTTTTAATTTTCCGATTGCAACTTAGTGCAGGTAGCTTACTTGTAATAATAATAATAATAATAATAATAAAAGTTGTCAAATGATGGAGCCTTGAGAGAGCAGATGGTAGAGCTAACCTGGAATTATCAATGGGGGCCCAACGCCAAAACAAACGGATTTTCAGAAGTAACGGATATGCGGGCACAGAGATGACACATAGCTTAGCAAAAACTGACCAGACAAATCTTTCAACTAGAACAACATACTCAACTTCTTGTCATCCAATCTTCTCTTCAACCATTCCAGTACTATTTTCACAATGCCAGTATTCACTGCAACAATCGGCTCAGTTTGTTTCCTTTCACGGCTCTTCACCTCGGATGTCTCCTCATTTTCTTGTTCCCTAAACCAGACAAAGCTGTCAAATTTGTGTTGCAAACCTTCTCATATCAAGAAGTCTTCTTGTTCTTCATTTTACACTCTCAAGGTCTCTGCTTCCTCTGCTTCTACCAATGCCAAAACTGATAATTCTGAACAAACTGAAGCTGCTGTCGCTTCACTTCTTGACAAGCCCATATCCTCTGATGATATTAGACAACGGGTGTGTGTTTTACTAGTACTGCTTTCCCATTTTGTTTCTTTTATTGCTTATGCTTTAGAATCTAAGTTCCATCCATGCTTTAGGAAGTCTACATTTATTTAAATTATGATGGGTATGCGTGCATAATTTTTTTGATTGTTTTGGCAGCATAATCGTGACTAATCAATTAGTTGCTAGTAATTGTTTTCCAAGTTCAGTGCTTTAATACTTGTATATACAATCTAATACTTAGTTCCTGCAAAGAAGTAGAGGTCTGCTGATTGGAAGGCAGCCAGGGCATACTGGCACAGTGGGTTCATCTATGGTGGGAGAGTTGAAGGATTTAATGGTGGAGGTTTGCTGATTCGCTTTTATTCTCTTGTGGGCTTTCTTCCTTTTCCACAGTTGAGTCCATCACATTCTTGTAAAGGTACTATTTTACTTGCTGCTTCTATTTGATTTTGACATACCTTTTATTTACAGTATATACAATATTTTATTTTCTTTTAGTATCAATATTTACAATATTTTATTTTCTTTTATTTTACCACATACCTTTTGCATACAAATTGAATAACGTGGACGATGAATAAATTGTATGCTTTGGAATGTGTCTGGAGTTTCAGAAGTATTTATGCATTCGTTTAAGTAACATGTTGGGTGTTTTGTTTTTGCTATGCTGTTGCCTAATTACATATAATCTGCAGTCTGTTGTTGTGTTGATTATTCATATGGGGCTGATTCTGTTTCCTATGGTTGAGTATTGGGTTCTTCTCTTTCATGCTCACTTCATGTTTGAAATTGGCTTGTATGACATGAATGTAGTTTAAAGCTCCAATCTTTGAACTCCTAACACTTTTGCTGACTCTCTGCTGTGGGATTGCAGCATTTGTAAATTTAGTAATATCTTGGATTTATTGAATTTGGCTTGGAATGCTGCTATGGGCGGTTATGAGTTGATGGTGATCATCTTTCGTTTTGATTTATGCGTCCGCTGTATTTATCCCTTATTAATAAAAATACTTCCCGCTTTTTGGAAAAAAAAAAGAAAAAAGTTATATGTTGGGGAAGTTTTAGGAAACCGATTTGTACCTTCTTGTAAACACCAGAAGCATGTTCTATTACTTTGTCAAAGCAAAGGGGAACTAGAAATAGAATGTTAGACAAATTTGTTCATTGACCTGAAGTAGCAATTTGAACTGGTCATCTTGAGTACCACAAATGGAATTGCCTTTCTTCCAAATTCAATTACTTTCTCTCCCTTTTTTCCACTATTTTTTGCTTTATTAGCCATTGTGCATTGACTTAATGCTATAGGATATCTCCTTTTCATAGCTCAGACTTGTTTATATTTTCAGTGGAAATGTTTATTATTCTGAAAAGATAAGTTTATAATAAAACTGAAACCTAACTGTTGGATTTTTTTATTATGATAACATATCATGTAGAACCGAGCAAGACTATCCATCAGATTGCCAAAAGTTTGGTTGGTTCAATTCTTTCTGTGAAGGTAATGATTTTCTATTGTATTTTATCTTGTAATCTTCTTTAGTCTCACAAAGAATATTGGTTTGTAATTATTATAAACAGAATGTTTAACAAGTTCCTTCCCTCGCCTTTCTTTATTTATGCTAGATAGTTCTTGCCTTGAATAGTTACATTTACTAGTAAATTAGATGTGCTTTGTGTGATTATAGTAATATAATCATCTCATCTTATTATTTTAGGTAATCCAAGCAGAAGAGGACAGCAGGAAATTGATTTTCTCAGAAAAGGAAGCTGTCTGGACAAAGTTTTCTTCAAGAGTTAATGTAGGGGATACTTTTGCAGGAAGGGTGGGTTCTGTTGAGGATTATGGTGCATTTGTTCACTTATGCTTCCCTGAGGGTATTACAGTCTCTGATTTGTGTAGCTTTAGTTTTCTTTCGATTTTTGAATTTCGCAGACCTTATCATTGGCATACCTATAACTATTATGCAGGACTTTATTATCTCACTGGACTGGTACACATCTCAGAGGTTTCCTGGGATTTAGTCCAGGATGTCAGAGACATCTTGAATGAGGGAGATGATGTTAGGGTGAAGGTTATTAATATTGATAGGTGAGTCTTCCGCACTTCTAATATATGATATTTCTATTGTGCAAATTTTCCAATTATTTCAAAAATTTTATAAGCAGATCAATGTGGCTTATTTAGCAAGAAGATTATATTATATGTTCCTACATGAGGCAGGTAAGCCTGTGAGATCAAATTAATTAGCTCATTTGTTGTGGAATTGTTTCTCTTTCTCCGTGTCCTCTTGGCTCTCTGCATGTTATCATTGTTTTTTGCATGAATGCCACTCTCTTTAGTGCCAGTTGCACTAATTTTTTTTGAATTTTATGCAGGGGCAAGTCAAGGATTACTCTATCAATGAAACAGTTGGAGGAAGACCCGCTTTTGGAAACGTTGGACAAAGTGATTCCTCAGGTTCATGATTAGAAATTGTCATAGATGGTCATTTTGACCTGAATTTTAGTTTCAATTTCTTCAGAAGAAAAATAATTTTGGTTAATAATGGATTCATGCTTCTCAGGATGGTTCAGTTAGTTCTGATTCCTTGACCACAAGCAATAGTAGTACCATCGAACCACTTCCAGGGCTCGACGCAATATTCAAAGAGCTTCTGCAGGAAGATGGGTATGCTTTCATTTCTTTATTTAGAAAGTTATTTGTGAAATGTAAGTCTACAATATTATTTCATTGCTGTTCTATATTTGCAGTTTACTTTTATTCTTCATCTTGAATGCAGTAATCACTTTACTGTATTTTTTTTTTCTTTTATATTCTTATGTATCTGTTATTTTCTCACGTTCCATTTTAATTTCTTTCAAATTTGGGTGTTGTGCTACAATCTTATTTGAAACTCTAAATTGTCAGGTTTAATATACCATGCTTTCAGGGTCTAGTTTTATGCTATTTCTATGCAATCATCTTCCTTCATATCCGTTTAATTTTCTTCAAAATTGGATGTGTTGGTACAATCATATTTGCGAGTCAAAATGTCAGGTTTAATTCACCATGCTTTCAAGGTCTAGTTTTATGCTATTACTATGCAATCATCCTCCTTCTCATCCGTTTAATTTTCTTCAAAATTGGATGTGTTGTTACAATCTTATATGTGAGTCAAAATGTCTGGTTTAACTTTCAAGGTCTAGTTTTGTGCTATTACTATGTAATCTTCCTTCGTATCCGTTTAACATTTCACTGCTACATTTATGTGCCAGTAGATCTAAGTTCATGGAATGTCATATCTGCACAAACAGCTGCCCTTCATGTAGGTCAGAAAGCCTAAAATCTATGCAGCCCTAACCTTTCTCTCTAAACCAAAAGACCAAATCTTGATCCCTAATGTTGTAGTTTTGAAACTAAGAGACTATATTTAAAAATCTTCACCCTACCATTTGTTCAAGTAACAATGAGAAAGCTGCAGCTTTTCTTTAATCCCTTGGTTTCAATTTTGTAAGCAGAAGGGGCAGTAGAAATGGTCAAAAATCCAAACATTTAAGGTAACAAGATAAAAGAAAGGCCAAGATGACCTTGAACTTAAAATGCACTTAAACCTCCTTTCTCTGTAAATTTCTGCCGAGATCTTATAGAATCCAGCATAGGTAATCTGAAGTTCATCAAAGATTGATTTTGTAATAATCTGAATTTAAAGAAACTCACCGACCTGAACTTGCATAATCCTAATCACTTCTTCTGCATATCTAGGACTAAGTATAATTGTGCCTATAACAGTGCACAAGTGACCTGACAAAAAGATTTGCGGTATCCATTTTTTATTTTTGTCTTGGCTGTACTAAGTTCATTGACTATTTTTATTCTTTTCCCTCATTAATGTTGCTTGTGTAATTGAAAAAGAGTAATAATAAACTATATATGGGTAATATATTGGAATAAATTCATCTTTTTATGTCTTTGAATATGTAATTATGGAGTTCCTAACCAGATATCCATCCAATTTGGTGCTTTGCCAGTTGTTTTATGTTGTTAACTGTTTTTTTTCCCCTATATAAACAGATTTTTGCACTTGAGGGACCAATGGTTTAGATGATGCAGATGTTGTAGAAAAAATTTGTCAGAAGTTCATATAGAAGCCTATTACCTTAGCCTTCTTCATATTACTGAAACTTGAAGCTAGAGTCGGTTATTGTGATCTTTGGGCGTATTACATGTTAGAATCATCCAAGTACATGATCGTGTCAAATTGCACGATTGGTGGCCGTGAAACTCTATTAGAGAGAAGATTACT
Organism: Heritiera fomes; assembly: GCA_032173925.1. NCBI lineage: Eukaryota > Viridiplantae > Streptophyta > Magnoliopsida > Malvales > Malvaceae > Heritiera > Heritiera fomes. Next base: position 31,080,086 of record JAPDPM010000009.1, on the reverse strand, counting down.
TCTGCCTGCCTGTCAACATGCGTGTGATATATGACTTCAGGACCACTGACTTGGAATCTTGATGTTTATAAATCAGATGTTTTTGTTGCTAGGCCAGTTTTCTTGAAGAAATTAGATATGTTACTAGAATTGTAGATTTTTTTGGGACTTAATTATTTATGCAGATGCTTATGCTTTAACGATATTATGGTCCAGGATAGATGACGTACGAATTAGTCGTCAAGGGTTTGAGAAACGGGTAGTCTCGCAAGATTTGCAGCTTTGGCTTTCGAATGTGAGCTCTCCATTCTTGATCCTACCCTGCAATGCTCATCGTTAGTATGCTTATCATAAATTAACATCTAATTGTCAATCTGGTTGCAGGCACCACCTTGCGATGACATGTTCACCCTCCTAGCTCGTGCTGGAAGGCAGGTAGATATGCCAAATAATCTCTCTTTCTCTCTCTCTCTCTCTGGCTTCTATCTCACATCATTTTTTGCATTTTCATCCTTTTGTGTGGTTCAGGTGCAGGAGATACAACTGACAACATCTCTTGATCAAGAAGGTATTAAGAAGGCATTACAGCGAGTACTGGAACGTGTCCCATGATTCAAGTTTTACTGTGCAGTTTATCATTTGTGCTTATTTATTGAGTTTCTATACCCTTTTCTTGTTTTTCCCGTTAATGTTTATTTTGTACAAAAAATTATAGGATTGGAGCTCATACTCTGAGCTATATATATCATGTTAATAGCTTCTATTTCAAGCATTTTTCATATTCTTAACGATAATGTGTAAGAGAAGACTGGTCAATGACAATTTTCCTTCTATTTTTTCTTCTTTTTGGAGCTGAACTATTCGTTTTTTTCTTCTTTGGCAAGATGTGAACTTGAGACCATTTTTTTAAAGGTATGTTTAGGAATATTTGCATCTGGCTTTCAAATATGAGTTGCACCTTTTTTTTGGTTAAAATAGTTAAATTTTAGAGTAAGATAAACTTTATTGTTAGTTAAATTTATTTTATGCCTATTTTATGCTTATTTTTATGTTAAAAGTATCATAAATGAATCAAAATTGGCTTAAAATTAACGTCAATAGACATAATCATAATAAACGTAAACACATGAAAATAAGTATAAATTTAGTGTCAATAGATATAAAATAGGTTAATCATAGCATAAACAAACGTAAACACATAACACTAAGTACAAGTTTAGTGAAAATAATCCTATAAAATAGATTGATCTTACAATTAAATCAACCTCACTACAAAATTGCACAAAAAGTCTTTAAATTTTTCTACTCTTTCAACATAAACTAGTAGCTTTTATTGCACTAAATAAGATGTGGGAATGTTGGTTCCCATACCCATTTGGAATAGAAACCCGTGGCTATATGAATGATGATGTAGAGTGACCCGCGACAATGAAACCATTAAAGGATCAGTTCTGAAGCCTTTCATAACTAGTATTAACCTCAAACCACTTGATGTTTCATTTTATTGGGCACGGTTCGTGTTTCGAATTCAGCGACGAAATTCGATTGAAGCAAAAAGTATAACAGCGTTCCTTTTAGCGTCAATGTTAGTGCGCGAGTGTGGACTGGAATGTAGAAAAGCTTGGAGAGCTAAATTGTACTATTAAAAACGAGGCAGTCAATTATCTTCCATCTCCCACAATTAATACTGAAAATTGTTCTAGTGCCATGTGTAGGAATAAATATGTTGATCTTGAACATATTTTTAACAATAAAAATCAAGTAATGCGAAAAACAAATAACCATACCTCCAGCCATTGTCAAGTGCGATATATGTATTCGATTTCTCACTAATCCTCTTCTGACTTAGATGGTATATCGTCTCTGAATTGAAGAGATTAGTCAGGACCAAGTACAACTCTTATATAGTCGTTCTTCCATCAAGAACGGTTGTCCGTTACCATTGCATTAATGACTGTCCATTACTATTGCATTAATGTCTGTCCGTTACCATTGCATTAATGTCTGTCCATTACCATTGCATTAATGTCAAAAACATAACGGCTGTCTGTTACCATTGCATTCAATAACAAAATGTATTGGACCATTAATATGCATAATGGAGAAAACGTTACAATCTCCCACTTGGTCCATACGTTGAATTAAGCATTGAATAACTTACTTAAGAAACAAACACATGAATCATAGTGATAAGTTCTCTAAGAACGAGTATTATCATCTATGTATTACAATGTATTTAATTTCTCAAGTACTACACTTAATGTGGCAACAATTAACTTAATGAATAAACCCTATGTTTATTCTTGGTCCAGAATAAAATATATATTTTCTCAAATAAATTAAGGTGCACATGAATATGAGAAAATATCTGAATGCATAAGAGTTTCATTAACATACTGAATGTATATACAAATTATAAAGAGGAAACAATCCCCATTTTATCCACAAGATCCTTGTATTTCGTTGGTGGCATGCACTTAGTCAAAGGATCGGCAATCATTAACTCAGTGCTAATATGCTCAATGACCACTTTCTCTTCCTTAACATGTTCTCTAATGGCTAAGTACTTGATGTCGATGTGCTTGCTTCTACTTCCACTCTTATTGTTCTTAGCCAAGAACACTGCAGCTGAGTTGTCACAGAAAATTTTCAATGGCCTAGAAATAGAATCCATAATTCTAAGTCTAGAAATGAAACTCTTAAGCCATACACCTTGTGAAGTAGCCTCAAAACAAGAGACAAACTCGGCTTCTATAGTAGAGGTAGCAATTAAAGTTTGCTTAACTCTTCTCCATGAAATAGCTCCACTGGCCATAATGAAAATGTACCCAGATGTTGATTTACGAGAATCAACACAGCCAGCAAAATCTGCATCAGAATAGTCTACCACACCCAAATTGTTCGTTTGTCTATACATAAGCATGTAATTTTTGGTTCCTTGGAGATACCTCATGACTTTCTTTGCAGCTCTCCAATGGTCTATACCTGGGTTACTTTGATATCGCCCTAACATTCCAACTACAAATGCAATGTCAGGTCTTGTGCAGACTTGAACATACATAAGGCTTCCAACTGCAGAAGCATATGGAATATTCTTCATGGATTCTCTCTCTAAATCATTCTTTGGACATTGGTTTAGACTAAATTTATCACCTTTCACGATGGGAGCAACACTTGGTGAACAATCCTTCATCCGAAATCTCTCCAAAACTTTATTGATATAAGTTTCCTGTGATAGACCTACTACACCACGAGATCTATCTCTATGGATCTTAATGCCAATGACATAAGATGCCTTACCCATATCTTTCATATCAAAGTTTTTAGAGAGAAATTGTTTCACTTCATGTAGCATACCCTTATCGTTAGTTGCAAGCAAAATATCATCCACATATAAAACAAGAAAATAGATTTTACTCCCACTGATCTTCTGGTATATACATTGATCCATGAGATTTTCAACAAAACCAAAAGAAGAAATTACTCCATGGAATTTGAAATACCATTGACGGGATGCTTGTTTCAGACCATATATGGATTTTTTAAGCTTACAAACCAAGTGTTCGCCTTCACTAGAAGAGAAACCTTCAGGTTGTTTCATGTATATCTCCTCTTCTAGATCACCATTAAGAAATGCCGTTTTCACATCCATTTGTTGCAACTCAAGGTCGAAATGTGCAACTAATGCTAAAATTATACGCAAAGAATCTTTCTTGGATACAGGAGAAAAGGTCTCCGTGTAATCGATTCCTTCTTTTTGAGTAAATCCCTTAGCAACAAGTCTCGCTTTATATCTTTCAATGTTGCCTAATGAGTCTCTTTTGGTCTTAAACACCCACTTACAGCCAATGGCCTTCGCCCCATTAGGCAACTCTATAAGGTCCCAGACTCCGTTGCTCTTCATGGAATCCATCTCATCCTTCATAGCATTATACCATAATTTAGACTCTTTACAACTCATGGCTTGTGAAAACGTTTTAGGATCATTATTGGCTCCAATATCAGTTTCTTGTAGATACACAATATAGTCACTAGGGATTGTCGATCTCCTTTCACGAGTAGATCGACTTAATGTTAAATCACCTTCTCCATGAGGAGCTTGTGGTTCAACTATTTGTTCAAGATTTTGAGATAAGTCCTGAACTTGTTGATCCACTGGAAGGTTTTCAACAACTTGTGGAACTTGAATGATTGGTTGTTCTGCAGCTATTGGAACTTGAGGCGTGCTATGAATTATAACCAATCTATTTGACAATGACGATGTAGAAGGTTGTTTTTCCTTATGATCATGAGCAGGAATTAAATCCCTGAACCGATCCCTTCCACTAATCATGTCATTTTCAAGAAACTTAGCGTTTCTAGATTCCACAAACCTAGTAGTATGAGTTGGACAATAAAATCTATAACCTTTAGACGTTTTAGCATAACCAATAAAGAAACCACGAACTGTCCTTGGGTCAAGTTTCTTCTCATGTGGATTATAAATTCTCACTTTTGACGGACAACCCCAAACATGCATATGTCTCAAACTCGGTTTCCAACCTTTCCATAATTCAAAAGGTGTCTTTGGAACAGCCTTAGTCGGAACATGGTTTAATATATACGTAGCCGTCTTTAGTGCTTCAGTCCACAAGATCTTTGGAAGATTGGAGTTGCTAAGCATACTCTTCACCATGCCCATTAATGTACGATTTCTTCTTTCTGCTACACCATTCTGATCCGGAGAACCAGGTAAGGTGTGCTGGGCAACAATCCCATGATCTTGAAGAAACTTAGCAAAAAGACTAGGTGCTTGTCCATTCTCAATGTATCTACCATAATATTCGCCACCTCTATTAGATCTCACTATTTGTATTTGCTTCCCGCATTGATTCTCAACTTCAGCCTTAAAGACTTTGAAGGCATCTAATACGTCATTTTTATTATGAAGCAAGTACACATACATGAATCGTGAGTAATCATCAATGAAGGTGACGAAGTATTTCTGACCAGGCATGTCCATATCCGGACAGTATATGTCAGTATGTATGATTTCCAATATGGTTGAACTCCTATTGGCATATTTCTTAGACTTGTTTGTCTGCTTGCCCTTAATGCAGTCTACACAAGTCTCGAAATCAGTATAATCCAAAGTACTAAGTACTCCTTCATTCACTAATCTCTTAATTCTAATTATGGAGATATGACCTAATCTCCTATGCCACAACATAGAGGAATCCTCATTAATATTACACCTCTTAGTACCAGTATGAACATGCAGAGAATTATTGGTGGCTTCATGTTGCAAAGAAATTTTATATAAACAATCAGATAAAATTCTAGAACCAACACAATTAGATTTATAAAACAAATTAAAAATATTGTCTTGAAAATTAAAAGAAAACCCCAAAGGACAAAGTCTGGAAATAGAAATTAAGTTTTGAGAAAAACTGGGTACATAAAAAGTTCTTTCTAAAATTAAAGTGAAGCCACTACTTAAAATTAAAGTGCATGTTCGAATAGCCTCCACATGTGAGCTCATCTTATTGCCTGATAAAATGCTCAACTCACTTCCCATTGGCTTCCTTAGGTTTTGCATACCCTGTAAAGAGTTTGCAATATGGATTGTAGAACTAGAATCAATCCACCAGGTGTTAATATTAACATTAGCCATATTAGATTCATAACAAACAAAAGAGGATAGAATATTACCTTTCTTCTCAAGTCACTTCTTAAATTTAAGGCAGTCTTTCTTTACGTGTCCCTTCTTTTTGCAAAAGAAACACCTGTTTTCCTTCTTAATATCAGCTTAAGGTGGTATTTTACCTTTCCCCTTCTGATTTCCCTTAGAGGTGGAAGCCTGAGATTTGTCAGCCTTCTTTGTACGAATTATAGCTAGCATTGCACTTTCACCCAATTCCATAACAAGCCTCTCCTCTTCTTGAACGCACATGGTCATTAATTCATTAATTGACCATTTGTCCTTATGTGTGTTATAAGAGATCTTAAAGGGCCCATATTGCTGAGGAAGGGTGTTAAGTATAAAGTGCACGAGGAAGGACTCTGACATATCTACCTCTAGTTTCTTAAGTTGAGCCGCAATGTCCCGCATCTGCATGATATGCTCACGCACACCTTTAACGGTTGTGAGACACAGAGAGGAAAACTTCATTATAAGGGTGCTTGCCAAGGCTTTTTCAGAAGTGACAAATTGATCGTCAATAGCCTTGAGCAATTCCATAACCTTCTCATATTGCTCCACGGAACCCCTTATACCAGCAGTAATTTTAGTTTTTATAAACATTGCACTGAGCCGATTGGATCTCTCCTATCGCTCATATAGTGCAACTTCAGCAGGACTACTTTCTTCAGTTATTGCTGGTGGTTCCTCTTTCCTAATATCGTAGTCTATATCCATCCATCCTAGATGTAAGAGAATCCGTTCTATCCATATCTTATAGTTGTCACCCCTAAGTTCTGGAATCTCTAGGTGCATATCGGTGTAACTAGCAGGTTGAGATACTGAAAAAGTCCAAAAGCTTATGTTAAATTTGAGACTTACGTATCTGAATTATATGTTTTACTAATGTAATACATATAATAAACTATATCTAATTTAATAAAAATTGCCTGTGGGCTAAATTTTTTATTCAAATAGACTATTTAAACTTTATGATAGAAAAGTCAAATTATTTACTTCATGGGTACTTTATTAAAATAATTTGTTTTCTATCCTTTGTGATAAAACTACCAAACTATGTTCCAATTCATAATTCCTGTGGGTAGATTATGAAAATAATCTGGTATTTTATCCTAATTAATTATATAAATATAACAAAATTTCCTGTAGGATAAATCTTGTTATATTAAGTACAATTAATTACAATTTTATGTCTTATTCTTCATGTAATCTTAATCTTTATATACAATTTTAGTTAATTAAAGATGCTATGGCTACTCCCTAATTAACTAAAATAATATTAATTACTAGACAATTTCATAAATTATTTTAGGCTCTACAAATATGCCTAAGAAAAATTATGCAGCATCGTGATAGGCACAAACCAAGTATACTCCCAGGAAAGTTGGTCGGGCGAAGCCTCATTAAAAACCAACTCCTTAGACAGAGTAGCATTCCTAGGGAAACTAGTGGCACTATGGCATATCTGGAACTAGTCTGTGTGGAACTTCCTCAGTTCATGCTTTTTCATATCAACTACACAATTGTTTATGCGTTATTGATATCCTAATTGTTCATCTAAATAATAACCTAAATATATTTAGTGAACATTATATATATCTTAATGTGCTTTAAAATTTAGGCACTAATCCTAAGTTTTATGTATAAATTAAGTTTTATGAGAAAACCTAAATTTTCACAAATTCTAACAATATCAAAACCAAGGGATATGTTATAATTTGTAAAATAAAATTCTCATAAAAATAAAATAAAATTGCATAATAAATAAACCATAATATAATGCTAAACATCAATTGCATAATTAATAAATATTATGCACTCCATGATTTATACATAAATCTTTAAATAAGCATGGAAACATATTATAAAATTCATGCATACATAACAACAAAATTTTAAACACATAAATAAAATAAATAAAGTGTTTAGAATTTTATTTATTTATTTATTTAATTTTTTTTTTGCAAATAATCACAAAAACGTGCAAAATCTAATAAAATAAATAAATGAATGAATGGAGACAGCATTGGACGTTCACAGAAAGCAAGCCCAGAAACAAACTTTTGAACATACCAAGATTTCGTTATTTTAATTAGGCAAAATAGCCAAATAAGCCCTCGACCTTGGGTCCAAAATGAAATTAAGCCCTCGACCTTTTATTTCGTGAAAATCAGTCCATAAACTTTTATTTCAGTGGAAATAAACCCTCAACCTTCTAAAATTATGCAATTAAGTCCAAATCTGTTAAATGACACTAACTGCCGTTAGTACTGCACATGTGGCATGCCACGTGGCAGCTAAGTAAGCTATCCACGTCAGCTTTCACTAACGGCAGTTAGTGTTATTTAACAGATTTGGACTTAATTGCATAATTTAAGAAGGTTGAGGGTTTATTTCCACTAAAATAAAAGTTTATGGACTGATTGCCACGAAATAAAACGTTGAGGGCTTAATTCCATTTTGGGCTTAAGGTCGATGGCTTATTTGGCTATTATTCCCTTAAACCTTGAAAACTTCTTATAATCAAACTTTCAAGACATTTTAAGCTATTTCAATAATAGAAACGCATTAAATCAGATACTATTTGAAGTATCAAAACTCAAATAAAAATTCAATGACAATATACAAAAAAAAAATTTTACATACATACGTATTGTAATAAAAGGACAAGACAGAGGTTAATACTGGCTCTGATACAAAATGTAGGAATAAATATGTTGATCTTGAACATATTTCTAACAATAAAAATCAAGTAATGCGAAAAACAAATAACCATACCTCCAGCCATTGTCAAGTGCGATATAGGTATTCGATTTCTCACTAATCTTCTTCTGACTTAGATGGTATATCGTCTCTGAATTGAAGAGATTAGTCAGGGCCAAGTACAACTCTTATATAGTCGTTCTTCCATCAAGAACGGTTGTCCGTTACCATTGCATTAATGACTGTCCATTACTATTGCATTAATGTCTGTCCGTTACCATTGCATTAATGTCTGTCCGTTACCATTACATTAATGTCAAAAACATAATGACTGTCTGTTACCATTGCATTCAATATCAAAACGTATTGGACCATTAATATGCATAATGGAGAAAACGTTGCACCATGTGCATCAAACTTTACGTTCTTCGATAAAAAATGTTAGTGCGTTCGTGTAAAAAGAAGACTGGAGCGCAAGAGCTAAGAAATTTCCTTAAATTTGAGCATTCGGTAAGATGTTCATTAACGTTTTTCCGGCCAGCTAAATCATTATTGACAATCGAATTGATGGAAGCCGTTGAGTTGGTGTTTTGCTTCATCCTGCTACCATGGCAAATGCAAGGAGCCGCATCGCAAGAAGAAGGCAATATCTGTGGAGAAACATGTGGGAATATCACTGTTCCATTCCCATTCGGAATAAAACCCGGTTGCTATACTAATTCCTGGTTTCAAGTAACTTGCAACGAAATCGTTAATGGGCCAAAGCTCTTCATCAGTCGCATCAATCTGGAGCTAATCGGTACGTTTTCTTTCTCGCTACTGTCGTCAACAATCCGATAAATTATTTCAACTGCGGCGATAAAGATAACACTAGAAGCTCTAGCGTCAACTTATCAGGTAGTCCATTTTTCTTTTCAGGCGGATTCAACTCGTTCGGGTCAGTAGGTTGCTGCAAATTGGCTACTATTTTTGGTAATGAAACTGATCATATCGGTGGCTGTCTACAACTGTAACGTACCTTTTTTTTATGGAAAATTCGAACTAGAATTTTTCCTTTTTCATATGCTTGGTTGAGTTGTGCTTAGTATTTCAAATTTATTCTCAAGCTAAATTTACATTAGCTAAATCAATATCCTTTAATCACCTTGTCCCAGTTCAATTTTTCTTGATTAAGTATGCAATCTCATTACAATATATTAAATAACAAAATTCATATCCATCATATCAGCATGCATCATTTCAAACCATAATGTATTGTCTACTTTTTTAATTACATCCCCATACTGTAAAAGTACTAAAATACTAGTCTGAATACAAGATGGCTAAATGTATATTATAAACCTTCAAAGATGGTACAAAAGCCTCGAAGGACATGTCAAAACCCCTCGTACAGAACGTCTACAGCAAATAATCTGGAAGGGAGAAGAGGGGAGGTGAGCTTATAAAGCCCAGTAAGAAATACATATAAAGAAATAGATACAGTAAAACTATATGTAAGTTTTTAAAACATATTTTGAATATTGAATTTAAAAGATATTTCAGAAACGGAGTTCGAAAGGAGTCTTTCTCTATAGCTCGTTAGGGATTTAGGGCTGAGTAAGAAATGATGCTTTAAAGCACCTCACTTGTCCCTTTTTCCTAACACCTAAGCTATAAAGAATATCGAAGGAATTTAGTCAAAGAAGGAATTGATGCGATTCAGAAAATCAAATCATATTAATGCAATGCATCAGAAAATAAATCATTTAATTCAGATAAAGTAATCATATTCGAAACACAAATAAGATCATATAATTATTACAATTGCAATTCAAATCACAAATATTTGAAATAAACCATTTTCGGTTTCGAAATTTAGATATCAAAGTGTTCAGAGTTCATATACAAAAAAAAATACATACTAACATACATATACTAAGAAGTGGAGATACATTAATGACTAAGTAACAATCATGCAATCCAGATATTCTCGTGAGGGAAAGTGCAAGTCTAATAGACATATGGCCATATTCCAAGGGGGTCTTCAGTGAACATTGATCAGGTGTCAACTGGACCCACTGTAGACTAGATCAAGGTTACAAAGCAATTCAAAGAATCAAAGTTCTTATACTGCAATGATTTTAGTTAGTCAATGTTTCAAAACATTTATATATATAAATTTCGAAATGCGAAATTCAAAGTAGACAAATTCAAGGTCTATACCAACTTGAGATTTCCTCTTCATCTATTGTTCTACATTCTAAACTAGTTGCTTCTACTACATTTCAAAATCATGTATGGCATTTTCGATTTAGACACACTTCAAATGCCAAAATTAGATTGTTACATAAGCTAGATCCTTCAATTTCAATAAATGATGAATTCCCTTGTGATACATTTAATCTTGCCAAACAAAAGAAACTCTTATTTCCAGTTAGCAATTCTGTTTCAGTTGAATGTTTTGATCTAATTCATGTAGATATATGGGGTCCTTATCCTATTCCATCACTTTATAGACACCATTACTTTCTCACCATTGTTGATGATCATACCAGATATACATGGATATACTTGATGAGATTAAAATCAGAAGCAAGGTCATTGTTACATAATTTCTATACTTTTATTGAAACATAATTCAATCCTAAAATCAAAATCATCAGAACAGACAATGGTCAAGAATTCAACATACTTGCATTTTATTCTTCAAAAGGAGTCCTTCATCAGATCTCTTGTATTCAAACCCCTCAACAAAATAATATTGTTGAGAGAAAACACCAACACGTATTAAATGTTGCAAGATCATTAAAATTTCAAGCAACTCTACGTGACAAGTTTTGGGGAGACTACATTACCCATGCTTTTCATCTCATCAACAGAATCCATTCTCCAATTATCCAAAACAAAACTCCCTATGAAATTCTATATAACAAAGCACCTACTTTTTCTCGTCTGAAAGTATTTGGTTGTCTTTGCTATGCATCCACATTATCTCATCCTAGGTCTAAGTTTGATCCTAGAGCAATTAAATGTATATTTTTAGGATATCCAATAGGTACAAAAGGATACATATTGTATGACTTACAAACTCACAAAATATTTGTTTCTAGAAATGTTATATTTTATGAACATATATTTCCTTTCGCTTCAAATCTATCAACTAGGCATGATCAAGATACAAATCATCATGATTCTATTACCCTACCTTCTTTTCCTACTCAAATTGATCTCTATTTCACTTTTCCTTCTGAAAATCATTCTAACCAAGATAAACATGTTCTTGAACATGAGTCTGCTGTTACTCATAATTCTGAGAATTACTTTGATCAAGCAATACATGTTTCTGAACATAAATCTATTGATATTCATGATTCTGACCAAACCAGCATTTATCCTTATGTTCCTCTTAGAAGGTCACTTAGAGTATCTTATCCACCATCATATCTCCAAGATTACCATTGTAATCTAGCTAAATTAGATCATTTTCAAGCTTCACATCCTGCAGCACCAAGTTCAGGTACTCCACATACATTATCCTCTGTTATTAACTGTGACAATTGTTCTTTGCCACATAAAGCCTTTTCGATTTAATATTACTACTATTTTTGAGCCAAAGACCTATACTCAAGATGTTAAACATGAGTGTTAGAAGCAAGCTATGGCAACTAAAATAGAAGCATTGAAAGCAAATAAGACATGGGAACTTACAGACTTGCCTCCAAACAAGAAGACAGTTGGGTGTACGTTGGTGTACAAAGTGAAGTATAGATCTGATGGACAAATAGAAAGGTTCAAAGCAAGGCTAGTGGCAAAGGGATACACTCAGCAAAATGGTATTGATTATACTGATACTTTTTCCCCAGTTGCCAAGATAACAACTATCCGAACCCTATTGGCAATTTCAGCAATGAAAGGGTGGCACTTACATCAGTTGGATATAAATAATGCTTTCTTCCATGGTGACTTGCATGAGGAAGTTTTTATGGATTTACCTCCTGGATATCCCAATGCTAAGCTTGGCCAAGTTTGTAGATTACTCAAGTCTCTATATGGTTTAAAACAAGCAAGTAGGCAGTGGTATTCTAAATTAACCACTGCATTGCTTGCTAAGGGTTTCAAACAGACCTCATCTGATTATTCTCTCTTCACAAAATAGTTTGGTTTCGCTTGCACTACTAGTATATGTTGATGATGTAATCCTAGCTAGTGATGATGAGCATCTCATTCAAGATATGAAGTCTTATCTTCATGCTACTTTCCAGATTAAGGATCTAGGAACTCTTAACTACATTCTTGGCCTTGAAGTTGTAAGATCAACTAAAGGAATTAACATCTGTCAAAGGAAGTATGCTCTAGAAATTCTTCAAGACACTGGTTTTATTGGGTGCAAACCAGCTTCTACACCTATGGTAGCCTCCTCTAAACTCTCCAAACTTTCTAGTACTCCTCTCAAAGATCCTTTTCAATATAGAAGACTAGTTGGTAGGTTATTGTATCTCACTACCACACGACCAAACCTATGTTTTGCAATACAGCAGCTATATGTAGATAAACCAGCTGATCAACATTTGAGGGCAACACATAGAGTGCTTAGATATATCAAGAAAAATCCAGGTCAAGGGCTATTTTGTTCCTCATATTCTACTTTACAACTAAAAGCATTCAGTAACTCTAACTAGGCCTCTTGCTTTAACGCTAGGATGTCAGTCACTGGTTTTTGTGTGTTTCTTGGTGACTCTCTTGAGGCAGAATACCGAGCCATTGCATCCTTGACATGTGAACTTCAGTGGATTCTCTACTTACTTTTTGATCTTCAAGTTCTTCATTTTTAGCTAGCCCTCTTGTTTTGTGACAGTAAATCAGCTATAGCAATAGTTGAAAATCCAGTGTTTCACGAGCGCACAAAACACATTGAGATAGATTGTCACTTGATAAGGCAAAAACTTCAAGCTAGAGTGATCAAACTACTGCACACTTCTTCTTCATCCCAGCTTGCAGATGTTTTTACTAAGCCACATTCAATAGACAGCTTACACCTGTTTCTCTCCAAGCTTGGTATTCACAGCATCTACACTTCAACTTGATGGGGGTTAATAGGGATACGAGTAGCCTCAGCTAATCATATAGCAGCAGATAACAAATCAGCCTCACCAGCTCAGCTTCTCCAGCTATCATCCTTATCCACATCTACTTAAGTTGTAAACTTGCTGAGTCAGCAAGTTAGTTATCTTCTATTAGGCAGTTTACTATTAGATAAAGCTAGTTGGTTACTGAATACTTCCTATATATAAAACCTTACTCTGTATAACCAATTCAATCAAGATTTTGAATGAAATTCATATGATAATTCAATAAAGAGAATCAAATCCTTGGTCAAGGAGGCCAAGGAACTATTTATAAAGGAATGTTACCTGATGGAAGCATTGAGACTATCAAGAAGTCTAAAATGATGAAAGAGAAGAAATTTGATGAAAAGAAGCTTGAACAATTCATCAATGAGGTGATAATTTTGTCACAAATTAACCATAAAAATGTGGTAAAGCTTCTAGGATGTTGCCTAGAGACATAGTCGTGGACAGGTCTCAGTCACGACTGATCAGTGGGGCTGAGAGAGATGAGGTCTATGGCCATAGATAGAGCCTTAGTTGGTTTCCAGGGGACGATGACATGATTTTCACTGCTAGCTACAGTGATTTAAGTCTTTATTGATAGAGATGATAGGGATCTAGTCTAGTCTCTAACCGATATGATATGAAGTCTAGAGTATGATTTTATTGATATGAACTCTAGACTTGACATGATTTATACTGTACATGAAACAAGTTTGAAATGAAATATGTTTTGAAACAGTACATGTTTTAAACATGTTTTTAAAAGTCTATGAGATATGATTTCGACACTTATATGATTTATATATGATTTTGTGTCGAACATGGCATGATATGCGGTCTAGAGTATAGTTTGATTTGATATGAACTCTAAACCTGATATGACTTACAGTATATGCTTTAAAAGTACATGATAAATGATTTCGACACTTATATGATTTATATACGATTTTTTGTCGAATTTAAAATGATATGCGGTCTAGAGTATAGATTGATTTGATATGAACTCTAGACCTGATATGACTTATAGTATATGAAAAATGTTTTAAAACTGCACATGTTTTAGACATGCTCTAAAAATGAATACATGAGTTGAAATTGAACATGTTTTATCATGCCGTAAAGGTAGACTTGAATGAATTGAAAATTCATACGTGGAGCATGTTCTAAAGTACATATGATACGATTAGAAATGATAGCGGTTTGTACAGTAAAGCTACAGAAATTGCATATTAAACCCTGATATGATAATATGCTTCGTACATGAGAGTTACATGAGGAATGTCATGACTCGACATTAATGATATTTCATCTAGACGATGATATGATATGATACATGAACATAAGATTGATATGAAGAGAATTGTGAACTTACACTATGATGATCATGATTTCTCTATATGGAAAGTGATATGAGATGATAGATTACAGGAGTACGATTATGAAACATAAAGTGAATTGACATGATGCTTCAATTGGACATGATGTACTCCGAGATAGAGGAAAATATAGACTAATAGTATATGACATTCAATTTGGACACGACAGATTGTTGTGCGATGCACTATAGTGTAAGGACGAGAAGATTGAAAAAGTGATTATGATGATTTATTTAAAAGTATAAGGGATAGACAGATGACAAGAAATAAGATAATGATATGTTATCGATGAGAAAGGATTAACTGTAATCGCAAACTTGCAAGTTTTAAGCATTGCAGTTTAAGACAGTGTAATCCTACTCTTGTATTTATATTAGTATCTTACTGAGCCGTGGTTTTGCTCACCCCACTAAATTTCATCTCTTTCAGACTATTGAAGTTAACATCTGCCATGTGAGCAGCTAAGTGGGCATCAGAGACGGTGTATGGACTTGGTACTAGTCTTCTGAGGTATATGTTCCTTATAAAATACTTGTTTACATGTAAGACTTAAATTGATGCACAGTACATATTCTGTTTAACAAGTCGGGATGTAACTAAGAACCGTTTCCGTGTTTGTTTAATATTTAAATGGAATGACTATAGGTCACCTAGATAGTATAGTAACTACACTGACACTAAATACAAACTTTAAAATGAAAAAGAAAAATTTAGTCCAAAAAATTGTAGACTAAGAAAAGTATAAGTATTAAAGAAAAGTCGCGGCTTTCGTATCGTGACATAATTGGACGGAATTGGGTTATTTTTCTAGGATCCTTAACTTTATGAATTAAGACAATTTGGGTATGATTTACATTTCCTTTGCTCAACTTTATGAATTAAGACAATTTGGGTATGATTTACATTTCCTATGCTCATATTCCCATTCAACACGTCAAGACAAAAGGGAACAATATACGAAGAGACTTAAATATAGAAAATAAAGTTCTAAGATATTTTCTTATCGTTAAACCAAAGTTTTATTTCTTAAATTTAGTAGTTTAGCTTACTTTAATTTATTATTATAGATATATATACTCTTCTTATTTTACTAAAAGTACTTTATGCCATATTTTAAAAAATATCATATAATTAAAATTTTAAAAAATTAGCATTTATAAAGATAATGATCAAAACAATAATTAACTTTAATTTAATTAATTTCTTTGAATGCACCATGCCAATGTGGAGGTGTATCCTTAAGATCGTCCAAAAAATGAATAGTCTCGAGGTGTGCGTAAACTAATCTTGAAACACCCTAATTGTCAGACAAAAAAAAACCTTCGTTAAAGAAATTTAAAATTTTTATAAACGATAAATGAAATAATATTTTTCACCAAATATGATGGTTGATAAAGATAGAAGTAGGATAGATAAATTATTATTTTAGTTTTATCTTTACTTGACACGATCAATATATATCTATGGTATATATGAAATTATTTCTACAAATTGAATACACTTCTCACCAATGCTAAGCAAGTTAAAAGTTCATTGTTAATCTCTATTTTAGAAAGCCTTTTAGTTAAAAAAATTTTAAGTTAAAATCTTATATACTAATTTTTTTTTAATTTAATATATTTTTTGAAGGAAATAAAATCATTTTTGGGGAGATTTTTTTGATTTAATGAATTTCTAGACATGTTTGTTGAGTATATTTAAAGCTCTTTTCTTTTATTTATTTATTTATTTATTTTTGTAACTTAATTTACTTAAAAAGAAAAATTTTTGTTTTAGTTGAGCCATCTTAAATTCTTAATTGATTATTTTATTTTCAGTCATGTATAGTTTTATGAATATGTATATTAATAAGCTCATAAAATTTTATTTATGAATATTAAAAAATATATATAGATATACCAAAATATGAAAATAATACTAATAAATATAGACTTATAAAAGAATTATTCTTTACATATGGTATGATAATAAACATGAAAATTGTAAAAAGAAAAAGTCGAAGTTTTATGAATATGTATATTTATAAGCTCATAAAATTTTATTTATGAATACTTTTTTGAGTAGTATATTTCAATTATAAGTTACAATCACAATCAGTATAATACATTCTATGAACAGATAACTATGAAAATCACATTACTCAAACTAGGTAAATTAGTAAATAACTATAACAAACTAAACAAACTAGTAAATAACTAAACTAATTTAAGTTCATACTTGGTGAGGCTAGAACCTGAGACCTCAAAGTCTCTGGGTATCCTCTTTGCCACTAAGCTAAAACTTTATTGGTAATTTTATTTATGAATACTAAGAAATGTATATAGATATACCAAAATATGAAAAATAATACTAATAAATATAGACTTAAAAAAGAATTATTCTTTACTTATGGTACGATAATAAACATGAAAATTGTAAAATAAAAATTGTCGAAATTTATTATTCTATTTAAGATGATGGTTAAAATTTACTACTCATCTTTATACTATTCAATTGATCATTATATTTTCTGAGTCGGTTGAAAAATATAAAAAATTAAAATACTATATGAAATATTCCTTTAATTTTACTAGTATACCTTCTAATTTAATTAAAAATTAATCAAAAGTTAAACCATTATGTGGAATATTCTTTTATTGTTAATCTTTTAATAATTCTTATCTAAATTAAAAATCACAAAAGTAAATTTACATCTATGCATAATAAATTCGATTAACCAACTCAAATAAAATGATAAATTTAAGAATTTATATATGATGCACTAACAATGTATAACTTCTATATACTATCAATTAATCATAGAATGACATCTCATAAATGAGCAAAGTCTAAAAATATATAAGCCCTTAAAAATAAATTTAAAAACTTTGTTAATATTTATTTTTAAAGATTTTCGTATGAGATGTAATTCTATAATTACCTGACAGTATATAAAAATCATACACTATCAATACATCATATATAAATATTAAATTTAATGATTATTCCAAAAGTACGAGAAGAATTGAATATATTTTTCGAGAAAAAAAAGAGAGTTGCTAAACACATCTTATTTTCTCCTTTTCACACCCTATCTCACATCATTTCCCCCTTATATGAACAGTAACTCTTAAATGAACAGTAATTTAAGTGTAGAATAGGGTGTGAGTAGGAAAAAAATAGTTGTTTTTAGTTGCTCTCCAAAAAAAATCTAGCAGTGGAATTCAAAACGTAATATGCGCGTGGGCTTAGCAATAAAGTCACTTTACACAACGTGGTACGCCGATGGTCTCTGCAGCTTTTTTGCTTTCTTCTTCCCCTGTTTTTTCACATCAGAGCTTTCTATGAATTCATTTTCTCACCGCCAAAGAATCTAAATGGAAATCCCAAATCTAGAAAAGAAGAAAAATGTCAGACGATGAAGCGGTGGAGGAGTACTTATTCAAAATAGTGATAATAGGAGACTCAGCCGTTGGAAAGTCCAATCTCCTCTCTCGATATGCACGAGACGAGTTCAATGCTCACTCCAAGGCAACCATTGGGGTGGAGTTTCAGACCCAGAGCGTGGAAATTGACGGAAAGGAAATTAAGGCTCAGATTTGAGACACTGCTGGGCAAGAACGTTTCCGAGCTGTAACTTCTGCTTATTACAGGGGTGCTTTCGGTGCTTTGTTGGTTTATGATATTAGTAGGAGAGCTACTTTTGATAATGTTGCTCGATGGCTAGATGAACTCAATTGTGAGTACTTCTTCTGGTTCTGGGTTTTGGGTGGGGAGAAAGATTTTATTTTTCTTGCTTTTCTGCTTTTAAAGGCATTGGTTGCTTAGATGGAAATCAGAGGAAATAGGCTTAGATTTTGAATTCTGGAAACTGAGGTCTGGGATTTTTTTTTTTGCATAAAATCCAGATCGACATTAAATCAATCATCATTTAACCTTGAAGATTGAAGATTACATTAGGAGATTACTCTTTTAACATAGTTTAGAATTGACTGATGCTTGATATCACAGTACAAATGTGGAAGGAGTCCTTGCCAACAAACAGGAAAGGGGTGGGCAATCTAAACTCTAAAGAGCTTTGCTATTGACCTTAATAGGATTTTCGAGTATGGGGAAGGAGACATAGGTAGGGATTAACAAACAAGGGAATATGTAAAAAATACCCTTTCATATTTGAATATATAATACACATCAGTATACTAAGCTATGCATCTGGCAATTCAGATTATATAATCTGTCTTTGGGTATTGTAAAATCGTGTTTGTGCTTGTAAAACATGAAAATTTCGTATCAATTTTTTTTTTGACTTTTGTTATTTCCGTATATAATTTTTACCAAATTTTAGCAGGATCATCTTCCGCATGTCTAGAATTACCTAAGCTGTAACCAACAAGAGAAAATGTAAATGGGAGCAAATGTAATGACAAGTGACAGATATGCTTATGTGTTATGTTTGATCTTTTTTCCTGCCTCTTTTGGATTATATATGTTATATATATGAGCAATAATTATTTCATTTTGTTTTCAACATCCTGAAATTTTGATTATCATGGAACAAACTTTCAGCACACTCTGATACAACTGTGTCAAGGATGCTGGTGGGAAACAAATGTGATTTGGAAAATCAAAGGGAAGTGTGTAAAATCTGAATTTTATTATACTGTATACTATATGTGTACATGATTGATGGTGGAAATTAATTCTTCTAGTGAAATTAAAGAATCATTGGATGTGAATTTTCACTTTGCATTTTAAGTCATGATGTATAGTATGGTTGATGAAAGAAAGAAAAATAAATATTTAAGTGTAACAAGATATTGTTGAGATATAATTTTGATATTATAGTATGAAAGCATTAAAGGAGGTAAGACAAAGTTAATAATTGTGGTTGACATTGGCGTGGGAAAGAAGAAGAATAAAAGGAGAAATTGTAGTAAAAAACGTGCAGAGACTCTGTCGCCCGTTCCCTTTTTGACTGCAAGCCGTCCCTTTGGCTGGAAATTCTTCAACATTTAATGGCTGTAGAAAATTTCACCATGCCATGCCCTTGAACGGTTGTTTTTCTTCATGAATTAATGCACTAGCAGACGAGGTAATGATGAAGGAAGGGATAAGGAGCAGATGGTGAGTCCTGGTTGGACTAACATGCCTATATAAAGAGGCTTCAAGAGAAGAAATGGATTGAAATGAACTCCATCCTCTCCAGAATCCTTCTCGCCCATTCCGTTCCACTACAAGTTTATCTTTAGTTCTTCAGTTTTTCTTAGATGTAAGCCATGAAAACTTCCTTATTAATTAGCCAAACCTTTCTTCCAATGTTGAAGAGCTAAGGAACAAGCAAACTAAAGCTAAGAGAGATAAGAAAGCATTCTATGGTTGGAGGAGTAACTTGGTAAAGGTGAGTTTCATAGTTTTGCAGTTCTCTTGATATTTAATCATAGATATAGCCTGGTTGTAGTTGAATATTGTTGAATATATAAGAAAACTAGATGGAAAAATAACTAAGAATGAGTAAGGAAACACGATAGGCGAGTAGGAAGTTGCTAGTCAAAATGGGTGACTACTCGCCCAAAGGATAGGGCGAGTTTGAGAAATTGTTATGTGAGTTCGCCAGTTTTGTGGGATAGTCAGAATGACTGTTCGGGCGGGCGAGAACCCGTGATCGCCAAAAGGCGAGAATGGCGATAACAGTGATCGCCAATGTGAAATGATGATGAGTGCCAATGATACAAGAAGGAAATAGAGAACTCGCCAAAGTGTTGTTCAAGAGGACGAGATAGCCAAGGGCTATCCAATTCATGGGCGAGCCCAATTATGAATGAAAAGCCACGAGTGGCGAACTGAAATTGATAAGCATGGCGAGTTGAGCTCCAATGTTGGGCGAACTCCCATGAATAAGCCGCTAATGGACAGCGAGCTATGTTAGGCGAATGGCGAGCTGTTACCTCGCCAAAGTGCCACTATTATTAGGGAAAATATAATCGTTTTGGAAAATATTTATAGTTTGAATAAATGTTTTTGCAGATGGGAATTGATGAAGGTGGGCGAGAAGCAAGGCTGCATTAGACGAGGTAAGGAAGTAGTATGTGATGCAAATGCATGTCCTGTGGAGTAAAAATGTTAAGAAAATATAAGAAATTGTTTTTATTTTCTGACATGCATTGGTTGATAAAATGTTTGATCTCGGGCGAGCTACAAGCCGCCATATGTTGTTTTGTTGGGCGAACTGATTAGGCGGGCGAGTAGTTTTGTTTCGGGCGAGCCAAATGGCAAGCTCTCTTTTGTGGAACTGGGCGAGTGCCCTTGTTTTAAGAAGAAATCCGGGTAAGCCATAGTCGGGCGAACTCTTTTTAATGTGTTTGGGCGGGCGACCCTTGTTTTAAATATAAGGCGGGCGAACTGTTATTAGCCAGCCATACTTTTGTTTTGAAAAGCTAAGTGGCGGGCGATTCCAAAGTCGCCGTCTTATCGAGTTAGTCAGGGGCGAGCCGTGAAGGGCGAGCTGACCCTGGCGAATAGTTTTAAAGTTTAATTTTCTAAACGAATAAAAATGAATTATTTTAAATATTTCAAAAATAAAAATATGAAATCTTTTTGGGGCGAGTTGACCATTGGGCGAGTTGAGTTTTGGCAAGCTTACCATGGGCGAACTAGCCATGGGCGAGCCAATCTAAACCGTACTTTCTTACACGGAAAATGTTGAAGTTATGGGCTGTTTTATGGTTGTATAAGCCCTTTTGGAAATCAAATCATTTTATGAAAATGATATATAAAGATAACTTGATTTTGAGACATTAGGCCATGAATTCATGCATTATCATTCATATACTTTGCGTGACCCATCTAGGGCGATAGCTCGGGTCAAATAGACCAACGAGTGCACCCTAGGGCGTCACAGGGCTGATAGACCTGCCAAGTCTTCAGCGGTCTCGAGGTCACTTGGCAAGTGGACCCGAGGACCACCTACAGATTATGGCTATATATCTAGATGAGATAGCCGTGAGGGGCGATGGCCTACGGGTGCACCCCAAAAGCGGATGACTTATGTTCTTTGCATGATTTAAATTGTTGCCTAGTCTCAACTAAACGATTTATGAAAGGATCTGGTAAATCCTATTTCTTGTTTACTATATTTATTGTTTCCTAATGAGTTTGATCGTTAGGATAATTAAATAGTTTTGAGAATATAGCTTTTATTTTTATAAAGCAGCATACACCTTCCTTGCTGAGCACATTGTCGCTCACTCCTTATTTTTCCACTCCACAGATAACTGATTTGGGGCTAAAAGACTTACCTTTTTGAGATTTGATATCGAAGGTATGTTAGACTCTTTTATATATTCAGCAAAGTTGTACAGTACTTTAAATAGATGGGAATGTAGATACATCTTAAGGAAGAGACTTTAATAATTCATATTTACATAAGAATATAGTAGAAGTTGTTAAGAATCACAGATAGCCCAACCGGTAAGTTATGAGTAAGTATCATGTTGTACAGTAACTTTGGGATGTTACAAAGTGACTTTGGAAGAAGGTAAAAGCTTAGCAGAAGCAGAAGGATTATTTTTCGTGGAAACATCTGCACTTGATTCTACCAACGTTAGGACTGCGTTTGAGATGGTCATCCGAGAGATCTACAACAATGTGAGCAGGAAAGTGTTGAATTCTGATTCATACAAAGCTGAGTTAACTGTCAACAGGGTAAGTCTTGATGATGGCTTGAAGCAAACTCAGACCAAGTACTCATGTTGTTCTAGATAGGTTCTGTGTTCGTTTGATGCAATACCAAGTGAAGGGTTTCGTCATATTACTTTTTTTTCTTCATTAAATTAGTTATTGTCTTTCATCCAATCTGAAAGAATCAAAATTGAAGACTTTTGGTTGCCTGCGTATACCCAAAATGTTTATTTTTCTTATATGTACTATAGAGATATACAATTAAGTTCATTTATATCCCGAAGACCAAACTATTTTGGATATGTATATATATATATATATATTAACAAAACCGTAAAATAATTTCCATTTTTTTTGGTGCTGGGTATTTGCTTATTTTAATAGGAAAAAAAATTTTATTCTAGTTTTTATAAGTGGGTTGAAATTATAAATCACAAGATAAAATGAATAGTCTTATTTGATTTTAGGCTTCTAGCTAAACTGCAGTTTGAATGAAAAATGAGCTTGAAGTTAATTTTGAATATTGACTCAAATAATTAAGTTTTTATCACTAAAGTCTGGAAGCTTTTGTAAACTTGAATTTTGTAGGCTGGTTGAAAGGAGCACTATCTGTTTCTAGTTACAAATGAGTTTTAAAAATATATTTTAATAGAGTATATGGTCATATCATCTTCAAAAATATAGAAGAGGAAGTAAAAGATATAGAGAGAAAAACATAAAACTGAAAGATTAATTGTCTAAGCCAACAACTTTTTGATCCAGTGGTTGAGGATAAATTGTATCTTGTAAGATTTGAAATCGAATTTAAGCATTTTCATCCCTATCTCCAATTACTTAATAAAGATTAATTGTCTAAATTTAAGAGCAAATATAGAAAATTTATAAAGTGTGTGAATTTCAAAAGATAACGTTTTCAATAATAACCGTAGTCTATTTTGTGTGTATCCATACCAGCTGAGGTATAGATGCATTGCGGTGGTATATAGACACAGTACTTTCTTAATGCAGTGTATTTTAGATGTTTATCTGATGGGATGAGTTGCGTGAGTATGTAAACTTGATGATGGCTCTTTGTACATGCCGTGAGCCTTTGTGTTTTATATGGTTGTAGTTTTTTTTTTTAATTGGAGATTTGATCATGGCTCATGTTGTTCTACATAGGTTATGTTTTAGTTTGATCCAATGCCAAGTGAAAGGTTTCCTCATAGTACTGTTTTTTTTTTCCTGCATTTAATTGGTTATTATGTTTCATCCAACCTGATAGAATCAAAATGGAAGACATTCGATTTCCTGCTGATACACAATATGTGTTATCTTTTTATCTGTACTATATATAAAGATATACAATTAAGTTCATTTATATTCCAAACTATTTTGTATATATGTTAATAGAAAGGGAAAATGATTTTCAATATTTTCAGCTCTGGATAATAACAAAAAAGTTTTTTTTTTGAGTTCTGGGTGATAGCAAAAAATTATTTTCATTGAGTTTTTCTATGTGGGCTCAAAGTCTAAGTTACAAGATAAAATGAATGAATAGCTTTCTTTTATTTTAGGTAAACAACTCTTTAAATGAAAATTAGGTTTTAAATTGGATTGTTGTTGAGTGGCTTTATATTGTCGTCAACTAGTAGTAATATTCTTCTGAACATTTCATTAATTTAATTTTTTTAATTATATATGAATATATATAAAGTTGCATTTATGTTAAAATCTTAAACTTTGAATAAACATAATATGTACTGATAAAATAAAAGCTTCATGGATATAATCTTTTGTTTAACATTTTCAAGATTTATCTTGATTTGTTGATTTAATTTTATTTAGTTTAAATTTATCACTAAAATTAAAATATTTTTACAAGATGGGACCCAGAGCAGTAAGTCTAAATATACGTTAGTATCATCATTTGGAAATTTGAAACAAAAAAAGAGAGGGCTTGGAAGAATCAGGCAACGAGTGAACGAGGCTCTCCTTGCTGGGGTTACTATATCCTTATTCGTAAATGGAAGTAAGCAGCCAGTTGAGAAATTGGGTTCCAAATCTAAATATTCACAATCTAATGTTGATGAAAATAATACATGATTAAGCATAAATTTGAAGTTATTAGGTATAAAATATGTTAAAATTATGTAAACATATGATAATTAACATAAACATATATTATAACAAAATTATTATATGTTTAAATCTACTGATACTAATGTTATATTGATAATCAAATTTTTATAATATTTTTAATATTTTTTACATCTAAAGATTCTAAATATATGTTTAATCATATGTTTTTTTATATTAATTTTATAATAAAATCAAAATTTATGACTTTACTGTTAAAATGCACATAATGTCACCACTATCATTATTTGAAAATTTGAAAAAAAAAAGACTCGGAAAAAATCAAGGAACACTATGGTGGAGCACTAACGAGTGGATGAGTCTCTCTATGGTGGAGCACTAACCCAAATATTGTTATCTGTAAGTAAGCAGCCAGTTGATAAATTGACTTCCAAAATATTCACAATCCAAGCCGATCGACCAGAAAACATATTCTTAACAAAAACATGCTCAGTAACGGTAAGGAGATGACCCAAGTTCGTTGTATACTTGTCCTCGTGCTAGTGTCACTTCCACTTCTGCCTCAAACTTCAACCAGAAGCATACACTTAGGTATGTTAGCGACTATTTATCAAAACTTTCTTCTTAATTACTTCTTCTCTCTCTTTTCAGCTTCTGGGTTTGCTTTGGGTCATCGTAGGAAAAAAGATAAATGGAGAGATTCAGAGGAATCCGACCGGTGGAATGGAATACCACGCCGATGTCCTTCACATCCAAAAGGTGGTAGCTACTGTCCTGATTGTACTCCGGCTCCACGTGACTTGGTCTGTCCTCCTTAATGTTTAACGAATGACGATATAGATAAGGAAAATTTTATTTGGGCAATCCAGACCCTGCGCCATGACTAATGCCTACAGCCTTTCATTACATGTGGCCCTGCAACTCTTCCGACTCTGATTATTATTATTATTATAGCAAAGCTTAGAGTTCAGATATCTCTTTGGGAATTGAATTCTCCATAGTGCTAACATTAGGAATTCTCTAAAATTATGTACCATCCACTCCATCCCATAAATAATATCATAACTAGATTGCTTGATGTTTCGGGTATTTTGCTGTTGTTATTTTATTTTTCATTTTTGTAAATTTTCAAAAGTAAAGAAATGGCTAAGGATAGAATCACCTAATGAATTTTGACTTAATTATATTATTCCATCACTAAGATTCAACCTGTCCAAGTAATAAGAAAACTCCGAATGAACGTGAGAATATTGTTGAACAATCTAAACTATTTTGGCATTTGAACTGAATAAATTGAAAATGGAATAAGCATACACTACTATTAAAGAATGCCCTCAGTGCAATGTCTAAAATGTAAAATGATTTCGGTTGCTACGAAATATATAATTGGTCAACCATAATGCATGATAATATTTTCATTTTCTTTAAAGCCCAAAAATACAGAGGAGGAGATGTCAAGGTGTCTACAGGTACTATTAGAAGTCTTTTAAAATATAGATAAAATATTGCAATAAATTAAATCAATAAAAAATAGATGAACATTAGAGAGGAAAGAATCAATGTCCACGTCATATCAATATTGGTAACAATAAATACCTCTTTGGCTTTATCCCAAGCAGCAACAGTGCCTTTCGAATCATATGATTTACATCTCTGCCAAAACACCAAAGACATTATCCAGGTCAATCCATAATCATAGTTATACCAATTAGAGGAAATTAATAAGGGTTCATGTATAATTGTTACTGCACCATCAATAACAAAGGATAAATTTCATTCAATAAAGAACAAAACATTAAATTATCAGTCATGCTTATCTTAATATGTAAATCGCTTCAATCTCAGCTTTGATGACTGAGCACAAACTCAACCTCTTCAAGAAACCGCCTAACCAGGTCTCATGCATATCTCTAAATACACCTCCTATAGCTGCCTGCCCATCAGTCGAGTGACCTGACCCTAAGAACACCAAACTATCCACGTTTAGCTTCACATAATTTGAAGAGGCGGTTGCCAACGGATGACCTGCACTTGATTCACATCTTCCCCTTCTATGTTTCCACTATACTGCAGAAAATCCTTTACGATTCTCAGGCCAAGTAAAGCTCTCTTCAAAGATCACCTTGTTTCTCCAAGATCATGGTGCCAACACACGCAGCAAAATACCAGAGATCACGGAAAATTATCCTCAACAATAAGTGTAGCAGGTTTCGAATTTTCACTGATCCAATCCCTAGAATGAAAGTATTAAAAAACTCCTACGTACCCAGATGAATGAATCCACCTAGAGCAAATCACCTGGGATGAATGACAATCCCGTAGGACATACAGAACAGACTCAACGTTTTCTCCGCACCTCGGGCACCTAGTACTAATATTCAATCCTCTCCTGGATAACATCTTTCTAGTCAGAATTCTATCACGAGAAACAAGCCACATAAAAACTTGAATTCTCGGTGAAATCTTGAGACGCCATAGTTCATCCAATTAAAGGCTGCATCCGTACTATCCCATAGCAGTCTACAAGTTGAACTAACCAAGAAAACAACACTTGATGAACCAATCCAATAAACTCTGTTTTCCTCCATATGAACAGGGATTACCCGCCCAAATTTATCCAATATTACACCTGGAAGCGACTGCAACTTTGACCAATTCCAGCCCTTATCTTCCACCAAATAATCACTTTCTCTCCTATACAGCTCCTGTATACTTCACACACACACACACATTGGCAAGAGGCTTATCCCCTGCCCACCTTTCTAACCAAAATGCCTCACCATGTGGGAGAAGAAGCTTTATGTTAAGGATTGCTTTGAATCTGACATTCAAAGTATAAGAGAAGTTATAAATCTTTTTTCCTTATAAATGATGTGTTAAGCTTGATTTGTAAAGCATCCTAAAGAGTTGTAAACACTAATAGATTTTCTAGTGTTTGGGCTATTAAGGGGAGTAGTTGAGCTTGGGCTTTGTAAGGAGTTTGTAATTTTTCTTTCTAAAAATTGTATGGTTGGGTTTGTAAGAAGTTTACAATTTTCTCTTCTAAAAATTAGACAGTTGTAATTGTTTTGATCAGTTATTAGATTGATTGGATGATTATAAGCCAATTTGGTTGGGTTAACTCACATTAAAATTTGTTTTGTTTGTTTTTGCTTTCTTCAATTTTTGTAAATGTTTGAATTGAAGGATATTTTTTGTCTCAACAAGTGGTACTAGAGGTAGAGAAAAGCTATGGATGAAGTGAATGAAGATGATGATAATTATAATGATTTGGAAGAAGATAATCATGAGATTGATGATGATTAGAGGAAAATGATGAGGATGATAGTGGAGTTATTCTTCAGTTTGAAGAAATTTGCATGTTTGTTGGAGCAGTTTGGGGATTCGAATTAAGAAAATATTTGTTAGGGTTTGCCTTGAATTCCACATTAGAAGTATGAGAAAAGTTATAAGGGTCTTTTCCTCATAAATGATGTGTTAGGCTTGGTTTGTAAAACATCTCGAAGAGTTATAAACACCGATTTTATAGCTAGTGTTTGAGCTATTAAAAAGTATAGCTGGGCCTTGGGCTTTGTAAGAATTTTGTAATTTTTCTTTTTAAAAATTGCATAGTTGGATTTGTAAGGAGTTTAATATTTTTCTCTTCTAAAAATTGCACGGTTATAATTGTTTTGATTGGTTATTAGATTGGTTGGGTAGTTATAAGCCAATATAGTTGGGCCAAATCATATTAAAATTTTTTGTGTTTATTTTTACTTTTTTCAATTTTTGTAAGTGTTTGAATTGAGGGATATTTTTTGTCCTAACACTTTGTTCCACTTAGCATGCAATAAAGAATCTCCTCTAAGATATTTCAATTTTAATAAATCGAACCAAAGCCCAAATTTTAATAAATTGTGTCAAAATTCGTGCTTACACACCAAAGACAACTTTTTTTTATAGCTTTTATTACATTCATATATAATTTTAATCAAGTTTTAACCATATCATCTTCATGTGCGTCAAGAATTGCCTAAGCTATGAATTGCCTAAGCTATAACCAACAGGAGAAAATGTAAATTGGAGCAAATGTGATGACTAGTGACAAATATTCTTATATGTTATGTTTGATCTTTTGTCCCGCTTCTTTTGGATTATATACATTAGGACAGTGCCCTTGCTTCACTTGAGGTTTTTATCTTAAAAATAATTATAAATAGTATTAAAAATAATAATAAATCAAGATAATTATTTTAAAAATATTGATTTAATACATGAAAATGATATTATTTAATTTATCAATCAATCATTTTATTTATTTTTATTTTAATTTTAATTTTAAAAAATAAAATTCTAACACAAAGTTAGAAAATTAAATAGACCAAAATAACAAAGAAGCTTATAAAATATTTAAATTTTTATTCAATTTGACATTATTTTTATTTGTCATGGTCTCTAAGTGTTTAATATTGAAATTATTTATTTATTACTTTATTTTCTCTTTTGTAGCCTTCAATTTTCATATTCAAAGAATTTTTTTGAAAGTTTTTTATTTGTAAATCTATTTTTTTTATAATTTTTATGTTTATTTGTGTTTAATTTTAAAAATTTATTTTTGGAATTTTTTGCTTTATACTATAATTTTATCATTTTTTTGAATTTTTAATATTATTTGTAATATTTATTAAATTTTTATAGTTTTGTAATTTTTTAAATTTGATATTATACAAATAAAAAAGAAATTATGATTTGAATTGAATTTTTCGGATATTTGGTATTTGAATTTTAGTATTTATTCGAATTTTTATAAATTAAAATTTTTGGGTATTTGATTTGAATTTTTTTAAAAAAATTAATATATATTTTTGAATATTTGTTTTTTACATAAAATTTGATTTAGTTCCTTAAAAAATATTCTTTGAATTTTAATTTTTTTCCCTCCGCTTTTCAAATCTTTTACCTCTTTTTTTTTAATTTTAACTTTGAAAAAAAAATAGTATTTATAATAGAAAAAAACGTGGACATTTGATTTAATTCTTTTCAAATATTTTTTGTTTGGATTTTTCATTGTTTCTCTCTTTTTTTTATAGTAAGTTCATTTTTTCATATTTTTAGTATTTTAGCATTAAAAAATTTAGAAGTAGATATTTTTATTTCAATTAAAAAACATCGCATAAAAAACTAAAAACTACTACATGGTTAAATTTATATTTTATATTTTATTTTAAGAAAAAATTAAAACTAATTATATATTTAAAAATAAAAAAATTGCCTGATAATAAAATGCCATGTGATAGCTACTCACTCATTAAGGGATAATTTTTATACTCACTAATATTTTAACCCATGTTGTATCATAGTTTTTATCAAACAAAAAAATATAAAAATTATATATATAAATAATATGTTTAAAACCAATTCAATATAGAAAAGAAAAAAATTGATAGATGTCAATATGATGTTCATCAGAGTCCTTTTATTATACGTGTATAGTCTCTATACACCGTCAATACATCAAAGCTTGATATGTCATCAATAAACAAATAAAAAATATATCAAGCTTTTAAAAATAAATATAAATAATTTTTTTAATATATATATATATATATATGTGCAATAATTATTTCATATTCGTCTCAACATCCTGAAATTTTCATTATCTTGGAACAAACTTTCAGTACACTCTGATACAACGCAGCAAGGAAGCTGGTGGGAAACAAATATAATTTGGAATATATATAAGGGAAGTTACTTTGAGAGAAAGCAAAAGCTTAGCAGAAGCAGAAGGATTGTTTTCTGTGGAAACATCTGCACTTGATTCTGCCAACGTTAGGACTGTGTTTGAGATCGTCATCCGAGGGATCTATAACAATGTGAGCAGGGAAGTGTTGAATTCTGATTCATACAAAGCCAAGTTAACTGTCAACAGGGTAAGCTTTGATGATGGCTTAAAGCAAACTCAGAACCAGTACTCATGTTGTTTTAGATAGGTTCTGTGTTCGTTTGATGCAATACCAATTGAAGGGTTTGCTCATATTACATTTTTTTTCCTTCATTAAGTTGGTTATTGTCTTTCATCCAATTTGAGAGAATCAAAATTGAAGACTTATGGTTGCCTGCGTATACCCAAAATGTTCATTTTTCTTATATGTACTATAGAGATATACAATTAAGTTCATTTATATCACAAAGACCCAAACTATTTTTGATATATGTTAAAAAAAATAATTTCCATTTATTTTCAGTGCTGGATATTTGCTTATTTTAATAGCAAAAAATTATTTTATTCTAGTTTTTGTAAGTGGGCTAAAATTGTAAGTCACAAGATAAAATGAATAGTCTTATTTGATTTTCGGTTTTTAGCTACACTTCACTTTAAATGAAAATTTGATTTGAAATTTAATTTAAATATTGACTCTTAATCAATTTTGTAAACTTAAATTTTGTAAGTCAGTAAAATCAAATATTATCTTGATATTTCAATAGTTACAAATGAGTTTTTAAAAGCATTTTTAATAAAGTATATATGATCATTGTTAGAACATAAAACAGATTATACATGCTTCTATATTATAAGAAACATGTCAAAACAATTAAAAGCGGAAGCAACAGGATCTAACCTCCAGCCATTGCACCTCTGTAGAATTTGTGTTGATCGATTTCTGCAGTTGATGACAAGATTCTTACACCCTTCAAGTCTTCCAAGCACTCAGAACCTCATTAGATTGTGTTTGTGTGATTTAGATTAATGTACTTGAGGACCGGAATGAGCCCTCTTTAATTACTAACGAGAGTATGCTAATTATGGCATTAAAATCACGTTTTAACCATCATAAAATCGTGCTTTTAATAGCCAAATATTGAGTTGAGATTCAGCGTGAAATTATGGACCATATCCGGAATTGGCCAACCAAATATTTATTTCCATAATTGTGGAGATATACTAACATTCTCCCACTTGGTCCATATATTTCACTTATAGAAGAAACAAATCACATGAATCATGGTGACAGTTCCTCAAATGGTGAGTATTATCTTCCATGTATTACTATGTAAAATGTTTCTAAATCAACCCATTTTTACTTAATGAATAAACCTTATGTTTATTCTCGGTCCAAACAACAAGGATATTTCTCAAATAAAACTTTAGTGTATACAAATCAAAATAAGAAACATCATATTATTAATAAGAGTTTCAATTACAATCATAATGTGGGACCAAGTCCCATTCTCTCTACATGATCCTTAAATTTAAACGGTGGCATGCCCTTAGTCAAAGGATCAGCTAACATCAATTCAGTGCTAACGTGTTTAATGACCACTCTTTTATCTCTAACACGTTCTCTAATGGCTAAGTACGTAATGTCGATGTGCTTACTTCGACTTCCACTCTTATTGTTCTTAGCCATGAATACCGCAACTGAATTATCACAATATATTCTCAATGGCTTAGATATGGAGTCAACAACTCTAAGCCCACCAATGAAACTCTTAAGCCATACACCATGTGAGGTAGCCTCAAAACAGGAAACGAACTCGGCCTCCATAGTGGAAGTGGCAGTCAGTGTCTGCTTAGCACTCTTCCATGAAACAGCTCCACTGGCAAGCATGAAGATGTAACCGGAAGTTGATTTCTAGGTATCAACACAACCAGCAAAGTCTGAGTTTGAGTATGAGTAGCCAATCACCTCCAACTCATCAGTCCGTCTATACATAAGCATGTAATCCTTAGTGCCTTGAAGATATCTAAGCACCTTCTTCGCAGCTCTCTAGTGGTCCATCCCCGAGTCACTTTGGTATCTACCCAACATTCCCACAGCAAAAGCAATATCAGGCCTGGTACAGACCGTGCATACATAATGCTTCCAACAGCTGAGGCATATGGAATGTTCTTCATCCGTTCCCGCTCAAGATCATTTTTTGGGCACTGGTTCAAATTGAACCTGTCACCCTTCACAATGGGAGCTGGGCTTGGTGAACAATCTTTCATTCTGAATCTTTACAAGACTTTATTGATATAGGCTTCTTGTGAAAGACCTAATATACCTCTATGTCTGTCTCTATGGATCTTAATGCCAATGACATAAGATGCATCACCCATATCCTTCATAACAAAGTTCTCAGAAAGAAATTGTTTCACCTCATGTAGCATCCCCTTATCATTGGTTGCAAGTAGAATATCATCCATATATAGCACAAGGAAACAAACCTTGCTCCCACTAACCTTCTGGTATATACACTGATCCATGATGTTCTCAACAAAACCAAATGAAGAGATGACTTCATGGAATTTTAGATACCATTGGGGGGAAGCTTGTTTCAACCCATATATGGATTTCTTCAACTTACAGACCAAATGCTCACCATTACTAGAGGAAAAACCTTTAGGTTGTTTCATGTAAACCTCTTCCTCTAGATCACTATTGAGAAATGTCGTTTTCACATCCATTTGTTGCAACTCCAAGTCAAAATGTGCAACAAGCGCCATTATGATGCGGAGAGAATCTTTCTTAGATACAGGAAAGAAGGTCTCATTGTAATCGATTCCCTTCTTTTGAGTGAATCCTTTGGCTATGAGTCTTGCCTTATAACGCTCAATGTTGCCTAATGAGTCAGTCTTGGTCTTAAAGACCCATTTACAGCCTATAGCCCTGGCCCCATTAGGCAACTCGACAAGATCCCATACTTCATTAGATGCCATCGAATCCATCTCATCCTTCATAGCATCGAACCAAAGTTTTGATTCTTTGCTGTTCATGGCTTGTGAAAACGTCTCTGGAACATTAACGGGCTCAATATTGAAATCATACTCTTGTAGATACACAATGCAATCACTACGAATAGCTGATTTCCTTTCCCTGGTAGACCTTCTTAATGTTGGTTCAACATTCTCTGAAGGATCATGTTGTTCAACTGGTTGCTCATTCAATTATGGTTTATCTAGAGGAGCTTCGTCTACTGGTAAGTTATCAACTACTTGTGGATCTTCAATGATTGGTTGTTCAATTTCTAACTGTACTGAAGTGACACTGTTTATGATAACCAATCCTTGACTCGAGTTAGAGAGTTGATCTCTCACAGAAACTAATTCTTGAGATTGATTGCTCCCACTAGCTAAGTCATTTTCAAGAAACTTGGCGTTCCTTGATTCCACAATTCTAGTGCTATGAGATGGACAATAGAATCTGTAGCCTTTAGACCGTTCGGCATATCCAATGAAATACCCACTTATGGTCCTAGGATCCAGTTTCTTTTCTTGTGGGTTGTAAACTCTTATCTCAGAAGGGCATCCCTAAACGCGTATATGATGCAAACTCGGTTTCCAACCTTTGAATAATTCAAAAGGTGTCTTTGGAATAGCCTTGGTAGGAACCCGATTCAATATATACACTGTCGTTTTAAGAGCTTCAATCCACAAAGACTTAGGCAACTTTGAGTTGCTAAGCATACTACGCACCATTTCCATTAAAGTTCGGTTCCTTCTTTCTGCAACACCATTCTAATCCAGTGAACCGGGCATGGTATAGTGGGCAATAATCCCATTTTCTTGAAGGAACTTCGCAAATGGTCCAGGTGCTTGTCCATCTTTAGTGTATCTACCGTAACACTCCCCACCTCTATCAGTTCTTACTATCTTTATGGGTTTTCCACATTGTTTCTCTACTTCAGCCTTAAAAATTTTAAAGGCATCTAATGCTTCGTTCTTGTTATGAAGCATGTGGAGATACATAAACCTCGAGTAATCATCAATAAAGGTGATGAAGTACTTCTAACCATATGCATCAATGTCTGGACAACATATGTCAGAATGTATGATTTCTAATATGGTTGAACTCCTATTGGCACCTTTCTTAGACTTGTTGGTTTGCTTACCCTTAATGCAATCCACACAAGTGTCGAAATCAGTAAAATCGAGAGTACTAAGTATTCCGTCATTTACCAATCTCTTAATTCTATTTACAGAGATATGACTTAATCTCTGGTGCCATAAGGTGGAGGAGTCCTCATTCATAACATATCTTTTAGTGCCAGTTTGAACACGCAAGGTGTTATGAGTAGTGTCATTTTGCAAATCAATAGAGAAAAGACCATCACATAAGGTACCATTCCCAACAATACCAGACTTAAAATATATCAATATTGATTTATTTGAAAATTGAAAGGAATATCCATAAGGTACCAGCCTAGAAACAGAAATTAAATTTCTCGAGAAACTAGGAATATAAAAGGTCTTTTCCAATTGCAAAACAAAACCACTCCTAAGAACTAAAGTGCATGTCCCAACGCCTTCAACACGCGAGCGCATCTTGTTTCCTGAATAGATGCTCTCTTCATTTCCCACTGGCTTCCTTAGGTTTGTCATACCCTATAAGGAAGTCGAAATGTGAATTGTAGATCCAGAATCAATCCACCATGTGTTATGATTAACCTCAACCATATTTGATTCAAAACAAACATATGAGAGTGGATTATCTTTCTTAACGAGTCACTGCTGAAGCTTGGCACAGTCCTTCTTCATGTGTCCCTTCTTTTTACAGAAGAAACACTTGGACTCTTTCTTAATGTTAGCTTGGGCAGGGATTTTCCATTTTCCCTTGTTCTTGGCTCGATCCTTGGTCTTTCCTTAGCTTGCAAAAAATGCACTTTCACCCGATTCCATAAGCAACCTTCTCTCCTCCTGAACACACATGGTCATCAATTCATTGATGGTCCACTTATCCTTATGTGTGTTGTAGGATATCTTGAATGGTCCATACTGCTTTGGTAGATTGTTCAATATATAGTGCATAAGAAAGGATTCAGACATCTCCACCTCTAGCTTCTTGAGTTGGGCCGGTATATCTCTCATGGCCATTATGTGCTCGTGCACTCCTTTGACATTGGTGAGCCTCATTGATGAGAACTTCATTATCAGGGTGCTGGCCAACGCTTTGTCTGAAGTGACAAACTGATCATCTATGGCATTCAGTAGGGTCCTAACGTTGGTATGCTGTTCGACTGAACCACGTATCCCAGCAGATATTTTTGTCTTAATATACATGACACTAAGGCGATTGGATCGCTCCCAGCGTTCATGTAAAGCTACTTGAGTAGGAGTGCTGGTCTCAGTCAATACGGGCTCGTCTTTCCTTATAGCATAGTCTATATCCATGCACCATAATTGGAGGAGAACTCTCTCCTTCCAAACCTTGTAGTTCTCTCCATCCAGCTCGGGAACTTCCAGGTTAATACTAGCCTGAGGAAACAGTGCATATAGAAAATAAACATGCTTATGTGTCTAGAATTTTTGAGGCAAACTTAATTATGTCTACCAATGTAAACATATTTTATTAATGAATCTCAGACATAAAACATGCCTATGGGCTAAAGTTCTAATTCTAATAGATTCATATCATTATGATAAAACTATCAAATTATATCATTTCCTAATTCCTGTGGGTAAATTAAGAAACTAATTTGATATTTTATCCTAATTAGTTATAAAATTATAATAAAAATTCCCGTGGGATAAAATTTATTATAACCTTATAACTAATTACAATTTATGTCTAATATCATTATGTGATTTTACAAATATAATTTACTTAATTAAGGTTGCTGTGGCTAAGCTCTAATTAAATAAATTATAAATCACTTAGACAAATTGGCAAAATTCTAAGTTTATTCATATTTTAAAAATTGCAATTATCACAAGGCAACTTTAATTCCAAATAATATGAATAACTTAGTTACATGTGCTTTTAGTATAAAAATAACAAAATTATACATATTCAAAATGAGCACATATACACACTCAAATCAAATTTTCATAATTTAATCATAATTTTATGATAATTTTCACAAAATTATTCAATTTAAAATTATAGCATTTATAAAAATTCCAAATTTATGAAAAATCCTCATAAAATCCAAAATAATGAGAAGTTTTCATAATTATATTAATTTTGTGAAAATGATCTAATTATTCATAAAATTATGAAAATTACAAAACCGAAATGTTGATATAAAACTATCAAAAATATAATTATTTGGCCTAAATTAAATAATTTTAATTACTTAAATTAAATAAATCCTTAAGGCCTAAAATAAATAAACCAAATGACCTTTTATTTAATCCATATGCCTAAATAATTAACCAAAACCGCCCAAAAATAAATGGCCCAAAACTAACCAAAAAAAACCTAAACAGTGGCCCAAAACAGGTTGGCCCAAAAGGGTTTCTTTTCTTTTCTTTTTCCTTTTTTTTTTGGAACAGTGCGGTTGCACTGTGGAACCAGGGCGCGGGCGCATGAGTTACACATGCCCGCATTCAACCATCTGACGTGTGAGATGCATGCGCCCGTTTCCACCATCGGGCGCGTGCAACGCCTTCTTCTTCGCCCGAACGAGCATTTTGCAGAATTTTTGGGTCTTTTGACCCGACCCGGCATAAACTCCTTCAAACAGTCCCGTTTTTCATGTATTTTTCATCCCTAGAGCTTTACAACAATAGATCTAAAATATTTGAGCCAAAATCGCATGAAAACGGGATGGGTTTCAAGGAACCTGAGACTTAAAGTTTCAAATATGGGTTTTATGACTTCTTCCATGACTTGTTTATTCTGTTTTTGACTGCTAAATGGCTCGAAAATCATTTTAAAATCGTTCCCTAAACTCATTATAACCGGAAACGTACAGAAATTGAAGCAACCAATTTTGGCAGAATGACAAAATTACAGAATATTTTCTTCATGCAAGGCAGAGATTATTTGTACGCTCTGACACCAAATGTTAAAACATTATACAAATTATACATGCTTCTATATTATAGGAAACATGTCAAAGCAATTAAAAGCAGAAGCAACAGGATCTAACCTCCAACCATTGCACCTCTGTAGAATTTGTGTTGATCGATTTCTGCACTTGATGACAAGATTCTTACACCCTTCAAGTCTTCCAAGCACTCAGAACCTCACTAGATGGTGTTTGTGT
The DNA here is from genome assembly GCA_032173925.1 of Heritiera fomes. Classification (NCBI taxonomy): domain Eukaryota; kingdom Viridiplantae; phylum Streptophyta; class Magnoliopsida; order Malvales; family Malvaceae; genus Heritiera; species Heritiera fomes. The sequence continues at coordinate 31,042,572 of JAPDPM010000009.1, read as the reverse complement.
GTTTTAGATTAACGTACTTGGGGACCGGAAGGAGCCCTCTTTAATTACTAACGAGAGCATGCTAATTATGGTAATAAAATCACGTTTTAATCATCATAAAATTGTGTTTTTAATGGCCAAATATTGAGTTGAGATTCAGCGTGAAATTATGGACCATATCCGGAATTGGTTAACCAAATATTTATTTCCATAATTGTGGAAATATACTAACAATCACATCATCTCAAAAGGATGGAAAAAAAAAAGATATAGAGATAGAAAAAATTGAAAAATCGAAAAATTAGTTGTCTAAATTTAAGGGCAAACAAAGGGAAATTATAAAGTGTGGGAATTTCGATTAGAAGATGAAACAGCAAACCTCAAAAGATTATGTTTCTACTAAAAATCATAAACACAAAAGATTATGTTTTTTTAATAGAAATCATAGTCTATTTAAGGTTAAATAGTCTTTTTAGATCTTTATATAATTAATTACAGTACGTTTCATGAACGAAAAACCGTAATCTTTTACTATAGTAACTTTTATGAAAAATATAAATTTATAAGAAGAGATCAAGTTATACCAGTGTAAAATTAGATAATTTTATACAAATTTTTAATCATTGATTGAAAGTGTATTTGTGGTTGAGATTAAAGCTCCCTCTTCCCCAAAGTGCAATTGAATGTAAATATATTTTTATTCTCTTTCCTTTTTTTAATTTTTTTCCTTTTTTAATTATCTTAATTATTTCACTATTGTCCATTCTTTTTCAAGTTTTTTTTCATCTTTAAAGTGCATATATATGTTTCAAATATGCAGCATTCAATTCAAAACTGGAGGGTCGATCGTGTCTTCACCGGTTTTGTAATCTCTTATGCTGAAAGATCATTGATTTTAATCCCTTCATTATGAATATTGAGCATAGCCAGAGGCCACTGCTTGAAGGTCATCGACATCTTGGAAACTCCATTGTCTGATGTTTGTTTGCATTTCAAAGGAAGACATAGAATGTGGAGCCTCCCCTAAAGTTGTAAATGAGACATGGTCTTCCCCTGATGAGATGACTGAATTTTCATAATTCTCTAAAGAGGTTGGATCCAAAAACCGATTCTCACAGTATGAATTTGTGCTGGGATGATTGGAGAGGTTTGGATTAAACTCACACAGTTGCCGCCATCAACAGTTGCTGCCATTCCTTCTTTCTGTTGTAATTTATAATTACTTGTATAGATAAATTGAGCTCATGAGCCGTTTTATAGCCAGTGGAATGGTAGAGTTGGACCAACTAGGAGTGACTGTTAAATGTTAATGAAGCAAGCAATTGATCTTAATATACACGAACAAAATGTTTAACAAATAACTTGTCAACAAATAAAAAAAATACAACTTACAGTAGAAAGAACTCTGTGAGATGAAATAGAGATAAAGGGAAGAAACGTGAAAAAAAATTGGACAACAATTAGATAATTAAGATAATTAAAAAAGGAAAATAAAGAAATTAAGAAAGGAAAGAGAATAAAAAAAAATACTACTTTCAATCAATTGCACTTTGATAGAATACGTTCAATTAATAATAATGAAAAAAAGGAAATGGTGTCAAGTTTTTTTCTTTTGGGTCTAGGGTCCAATCAAGCTGAGAAAGGCTCTTGAACAAGCTTAATTACATATGGTGTTTCGACGACAAAACACTAAAATAAAACGAAAAGAGATAAGAACATTATAAGAATTAAAGTTTAATTTGGCAAATTAAAGTAGTGAATGAATTTGACAAAATTTTTTTAAAAAAATTTCACGTATCAACGCAAATTTTGACAATAATTATTTTTACACATGATTAACACAAAAACTTGCATGTTTAAATTTAATTATACATCATCACTTGCATCATCATTTGAAAATTTGAAAAAAAGAGGAAAAACAAAAGAAATTCTCAAAACTTAGAATGAAAAACCTAGCAAATTGTTTTTATATCTAAGAGTATTTTTGAAATTTGTCACTATATTTCGAACAAATCGTTAATTTATCAAACACTACAATATTATTTTGCCTGCAATTTAAACACTATTTTACCATATATACCAAACATTAGAAAATTACTCTTCAACATTTTAATCTCAATAATTATTTTACTAACAATCACATTACATCACAATCACTCTCCTTGTAAAATATTAAAAGGCCCCTTATTTCAATTGGGGTGTGATTATATGTGGGAAGAGGAGAGCATACTCCAATAACTCGCTTTTTTATTTTCTTTATAATCATTTGCTTAATTGACCATTTGCAGAACTTGTGACTAGAAAGGTGGGAAAAGATGAAGCAACTCGGATGACTTACTCAACCGTTTGAATTGTCTAGTAAAAACAAAACTTGGAAAGAAAAAACTAATGGACCAGGCTGTCTATCATGGAGGATTAACTGAAATATTCTTATTTATAAGCAACCAGTTGTTTACAGCCATTGACAACTTGAATACCAAATTAATCTCCTCTTTCTCCTCCAAAATAATCATAATCCAACTCGATCAAGCAGAAATCAGATTATTAGCCAAAACATGCACCGTAAAGAGATGTCTCATTGTCCTTTATTAGTGGAAATAACAGTTGGTAGTTAGTATACAGTTATGTTAGTTATATGCTATCTTGAACCTCAAAGCCTGGTGGTTGCTGCATATACACCTCTTCTTGAAGAATGCCATTCAAGAATGCATTGTTCACATCTATTTGCCTGATGCACCATCCCTTGGACAAGGCAAGAGTAAGAATGATCCTGATTGTAGTAGGCTTAACAACAGGACTGAATGTCTCTCCAAAGTCAATCCCAAGTTGCTGAAGATAGCCTTTTGCAACCAGCCTTGCCTTATATCGAGCAACAGATCCATCTGAGTTTTTCTTGAGCTTAAAAACCCACTTACAACCAACTATAGACCTGTCTGAAGGACAAGGAACTAGTGACCATGTTCTATTCTTCAGCAAAGCATTATACTCCTCATGCACTGCTTGACTCCATTTGCTATGTTGAAGAGCCTGTTTAACAGTAACTGGTTCATTGCAGTCAAGATTAGCCATATACAGTTTAGGCTTGAAAATCCCAGCTTTGGATCTGGTTGTCATAGGGTGTTGATTAGTTGTAGGGATTGGAGGTGGTCCTAATATAGAAGATTGATCATTATTCTGTGTGGAAGAGTTTGACTGATCAGAAAAGGAGGAAGACTCATTTACTGGTGAAGAAGAGTTATTTGTAGGTTGAGAATGGAATGATTGATCTGAAGAGAGTGTAGGAAGAGGATTGGATAAGGAAGATGTGGACCTGGAAATTAATAAAGGAGGTGGAAAGGAACGTGAGACAGAATCTGAATTTGTGTGATTGACTAAATTGGAAAACAACTGTTCATATGGAAATTTGGATTCATCAAAGATAACATGTCTTGAAATGAATAAGTGATGATTAGCATTAAGACACATGTAGCCTTTATGATTTGAGCTATAGCCTAGAAAGATACAAGGTGAGGATCTAAAACTGAGTTTGTGATTATTAAATGGTCTAAGATAAGGATAACATAGACATCCAAAGGTTCTAAGGAAAGAGTAGTCTGGTTTTACCTTGTGTAGGACTTCAAAAGGAGACTTGAATGCTAAGGCTGTACTTGGCAATCTGTTCATTAGATAAACTGCAACTGAAAAAGACTCAGACCAGAACGAAAAAGGTAATGATGCTTGAGAAAGGAGTGTGAGACCAATTTCAACTATCTGTCTATGTTTTCTTTCTACTTTCCCATTTTGTTGGGAGGTATGAGGACAGGAATTTCTAAAAATTATGCCTTCAGAATTTAAGAATGAAGTAAAACTCCTAAACTCTCCTCCCCAATCTGTTTGAAGCATTTTGATAGAGGTAGAGAATTGCTTTTCAACAAGTTTCTTAAAGTGAATGAAGGAAGATAAGGCTTCACTCTTTGATTTTAGAAAGTAGATCCAAGTGTATCTAGAGTGAGCATCAACAAATGAAATATAATATTGAAAACCATTTCCTGACAGATAAGGAGCAGGGCCCCAAAGATCAGCTTCTATCAAAGTCAAAGGAGTATTGTAGGTAGTTGTAGATATTGAGAATGGTAACTTGTGGCTCTTAGCTTTTTGACAATGAGAACAGATAGAATTTTTATTGATTTTATGAGAAATGTTACATGATGAAAGAACTTTAGAAATTACAGCAGAGTTTGGATGTCCAAGTCTCCTATGCCAAAGATCAAAAGGCTCTAATGTTGTAATAGTAGAGTTATTTGGTGAATCTGAGGATGCAGACAGATTAGACATGAGGACTTCTTTCTGGTTTTGATGAATGTCAACATTGGTCTTATCTATGGACAGATTGAACCTGTACAGGCCTCGATCAAGTTCCCCTTTAGAAGTGTTTCCTTGGTTATAGGATCCTTCACAAAGCAATAATCAGAGTGAAATTCAAAGAAAACAGAATTATCTTTACAAAATTGAGAGACTGACAAGAGATTTTTTGTAATTTGAGGAACATGAAGTATATTTTTAAGTTGAAAGGACTTTGAAGTAGTACTAGAATAGACAGATGAATGACCAATACTTGAAATATTAACACCAACTCCATTTCCCATGTGCAACTTACCAGCACCATGATATGCAGACCCAATGTTAAGGTTTTCATAAGCATTGGTAATATGATTTGTGGCTCCAGAATCGGGGTACCAAGCAGCATCACTAATAGAGTCTGGTGTAGCAATCATGGCTTCTGCAAGATTTGGTTCTTTCATAGCAGAAATATTCTTGGAATTGAGATAAGACTCTCCAGGATCAGGATTAAAAGATATGTCAAACCTGTGGAAACACTTATGTACAGTATGGCCAATTTTTCCACAGAGTTGACATTGAGGCTTTGAACCAATCATACCACCACCTCTTCCTCTAAATCTTCCTCTGCCTCTGAAGCTTCTTCCATTGTCATTAAAATAACCTATATTTCCACGACCAGTTTCAAAGAAAGGCCTCCTCTATTGCATAGCCAAATTTACAGCAGGCGTAAAAGAATCTTGAACAACAGTATTCTGAATGTTTCTTGATTCAGTAGCAAATAGTAAGGCAGAGGTGGTTTTCCAATTTGGCAACTCCTTTTGTGTAGAGATTGCTGCTACAATAGCATCATACTCTTGTCCAACTCCTGCTAAAACAGTGTGCACCAACTCATTTTCATCCATTTTGCAATCACAAGATTGCAGGGTATCCCATAGTGATTTAACCTTGATGAGGTAATCTTTCATACTCAGATTTCCTTTCTTGACATTCTGTAATTGTCTTCTGTATTGCATGATCTTTGCATTGGTTTGAGATGCAAAGTACTCCTCAATTGCTTCCCATAACTCCTTAGTGGTTTCACACCCAACAAAACTAGGCAAGATTTGACAATTGATGGAAGAAAGAAGCCAAGAAACAAGAAGTTGATATTGCCTATCATACTGCTCATATTCAGGAGAACTTCTTGATGGAATAGATTGACTGCCATCTATAAAACTCTTCAATCCATAACCTTTGAGAGTTGCTACGACCTGTTGCTTCCATAACAGATAGTTATTATCATCCAGCTTGACAGTAACACTTTGTGCACCCGGATTCCACACAGCACATGAAGAAGATGAGCCTCTCGAGGTTGCCATACCACTCCCCATTTCTGGCTCTGATGCCATGTTAAGATTTGTAGATATGACAGATGAGAACTCAAGAAGAAAGAAATAGAGAATATAGAAGAGAAGATTAGAAAGAATTGAGAAGAATGTATTCATTGTAACTAGATTATTGTTCTTTCATACTGAATACATTTATATAGTTGTTATTCTGAAATCTCATCTTCCAATGCTATACAGTTATGTTAGTTACTGATATAACTAACATAACTGCTTACTAACTACCAACTATTATTTCCACTAATATCCTTTAATACTTGTCTTCCTGCTACCATCACTTTCATTCCTGCCTCAAACTTCAACCAGAAACACACACTTGGGTTAGTTTGTTACTATTTATGAAAAGTTTCTTCTTCATTAGTTCTATCTCTCTTTTGAGTTTGTGGGTATTTTCTTTTTGTTTTTTCATTTTTGTCTTTGGGTTATTGTAGGAGAAAAGATAAACGAAGAGATTCACAGAAATCTAATCAACGTAAAACCATCTCCAAGTGATTCTCATGCTCCAGGAGGAGAGGGTCACCGTTAGGCCCAGCGCCATATATACAATTGACGGCTGTCACTCTTTCTTTACACGTGCCACTGCCACTTTTCCGATTCTGATTGGATCTGTGTCATTAATCTTCTATCGATTATTGTATGTTTATGTTTATATCAAAGCATAGAACTGAGGTATCTCTTTGAGAATTGAATTCTCCATGGTATTAATATTAAGAATTCTCTAAAATTATGTACTTTCCATCCCATAAATAATATCCTAATTTGCCTTGAGTAATCAATATTTTTCATTTTTAACTTTTTTTTTTCAAATGCTCATATTTTAAATCTAAAACATATTCAGTAAAAACTTGGAATGAAATAATTTTTATTCCGTTCTACATAGGTTGTTTATCAATTTGATGCAGTACAAGTGAAGGGTTTCCTCAAATTACACTGTCTTTTATCCAATTTGATAGAATGAGAATTGAAATGGCTGCCCCAAGATTTATCTTTTATGTTAGTATAGATACATATATAAGGGTGAGTTCATATTGTATATCTCAAATGATTTTGGTATCCCTGTTGTTGCACAAAACAACAATAAGTGATTGCTGATATCAATGTCTATCTTTCTTCTCCACATGTCTCCCACAAGCTTTTGTAAAACAAGAAAAGTCAGAGTAATGTAGGGCGTGGTTCCCTGCGTAGGCACCCGATGCTTAAGTCAGCCAAAGGTTCTTGAGTATTAGGAAACGTAAAAGCCAAAAGTAAAAAATTAGAGAATAGAATAATACCTGTCACCTATTTATAGACAAATAAATTACCAACACTATAAGGTAATTAGTGGAGGGCAATTTCATCTTTTTCAAAAGAGTTTGTGTTCTAGTATGACTCTAACTTTAATATCATTAATCTGAGGCGACAAAGGTCTGTCACACGGTGGGAGATTACGGAACGTATTAGCACTCATCCGGCGACAGGCATAACGTGGATGGTCATCTGGTAGCAGACTTGATGCGATAGAGCCCTTCTACTGGCGAGAGGTGCCTCTCGCATGATGAGAAGCAAGCTAATGAGGTCTCTCGCCAGATGCCATGTGGCCTAATGATATTACGCGACGGGAGGAGTCTCTCTCATTTTGAACCTCAAGCTTATGAGATCTCTCGTTTGATGCCATGTGGCCCAATGATATTATGCCACGTGGTGACCTCTGTGGTCTTTCGGGCCTCAGCCCAGTGGATGTGGTTTTAGCCATATCAATTGCTTTGCACTCTCTTATTGGATTTTTCCAATAAAGAGAGTATATATAGTAGGATTTGGAATATTTTGGTCTTTTTCTAAATTTTTCTGTTGTTTCTTGGTATTTTTGGCAAGTAAAAAAGTTCAACTTTGTGGGAGGTATTTACTGGTGCGCGACACTTGGCATTCCCTGTCCCAACTATATAAGCAGTCGAGGTTCAACAGAATCACGCAAGGAATCCTCCGTACCAACACTCTGCCGCGCTCTTTAACTCTTTCATCGAGCATAGTTTGCCGCATGACTTAACCTCTCGCGAACCTAGTCTTTCGCTTATTCACATAGAGCCTCTCGCTCGTGACCTGTGGCCAACAGTAAGTCTCTCACGTAGTTTTTATCTCCCGCGAATTTAATAGTCTCTCGCAAGGCTTAGGTAGTCTCCTGCAGGGCTTAGGTCTCTCGTAGGGTATTTTTAGTCCCGTCACCTGTTACCTTACTTCGTCCACCCTTAGTCATGTCTTCTCAACGCCCGGTCAAAACATTGAGGATGGGCAATGTCGAGTGTAAGTTGACAAATGAGGACTTAGAAGAAATCAACACCCACTTCGCTCTTCCTCCTAGTTACCAATATAGGCTTCCTACCAATAGAGAACCTTCGCCTGACTTGGTTACTAGCGGTGTAGCTGTACATAAGGCATCCATAGTCTTCGGTTTTTGTTTTTCGCTCCCCGAGTTTGGTTTAGCTTTCCTTAGGTACAAGGATATTGTCCCATGCCAACTCCATCCTCATGCGTGGGCTCAAATAGTAGGCTTTTTTATAGTGTGCCATAATTTAGGCATTGTTCCTAATGTACCTCTTCTTAGTGCCTTTTTTAGGGTTCATGGGCTAAAAGGGTTAGTTACGTTCTCTCTTCAAAGATTAAAAGTAGATGGATTTCACAATAAGATTTTTTTAGACCTTCCTAATAACCTGCGCAAATTTGAGAGCGAGTGGTTCGTTGTTGAGATTCCAAGGGATTTGAGAATCTGTACTAGATGGAATCATGATACCAACGACCACTCTAGACGCTCGAAAAAAATTTAATTTAGACACTTTAAAGGACCATTTTGGCGAGCCCATTAGGCTTATCTGCTCTATTGAGGAGTGAGATTTATTTTCCCTTTTAACCATCGAAAACATTACAGCCGCCGGTTAGGGAGTAAGCAGAGTTATCCTCGAGATTTCCACTGTTCCATCAAACCTTCCTGCATCCTCTCATACACCTGGTTCTAGTTCTAGCCATTCGTCTGTAGTTCCTGTAGCTGAACCGACTAACCCCTTAGGTCGTCTAATGGATGTATCTCCTTCCGACTCAAGGGACGAAATAGCTGGGGCTGCGGATGCTGGTGATTCATTCGAGGAAGATCTTGAATGGAACCAAGGCGACGCCTTCGGGAGTCCCTTCTACGACTTCCCATCGAATGCAAATTTCGCTAACTTAGATGATTTTGATGACCTGATAGGTTTTTAACGATAATTCTCTTTTCACACGTGTTTATAGTGTTTTCAACCTGGTTCGCTAATTCTATCTTCTCGTGTTATGTAGATATGAGCTTCCAAGCTACTATGCATTGGAGGAAGACCACTGTATCATCTAGAGTTCCTCCAGAAGCTCTTCCACCTCGAAAATAGCCTCGGGTTGAAGCATTTACTTCAAAGCATCCTCGCACTCCTACTCCCCCTCCTTTAGACGTTGGCGAGCCCAATCATCTTACACAAGAGGTTGGAAGAAGTAAGTGAAAGAGGCATCTCATCCGTGACCGTGGCTTAGACGATAACGAGAGTTCAGGGTCTCAAAGAAGTGAGTCCGCTCCCCGAGAAGGTGATCCTAACGTCGCTAGGGATAGGCCAGCTCCTCGTAGGCCTCGTCACAAGTATCGAAAAAGGTTAAATATCGAAGACGGGATGCCTACGAGGCCAATTTTACCAAGATGGCGGAACCTATGCTTAGGTGTTACCGAGTAGATGGAGGGAAGGTTGTCGATGGGGATGATTTCCAAACCTACCCCGGCGTTAATGATAATGACAGTATCAAGGAACCCGAGGTAGCTTCTCATCTAGCTTGGAGCACCATCATTCTAAGAGACGAGAAGGAAATTTTCAAAGGTCTTCCTTCATGTGAAGGATACCTCTGACTATCTTGTGATGAAGGTAAGAGCATCAGTTTTCCCTATGTACATTTTATCTTCTCTAATCTAAGTTTCTAATTATCTCCTTTTGGTTTTGCTAGGCTGCTTAACAAGTGGTGGCTATCAATGCACAGCACCAGTCTTTCAGAGAGCGAACCACAAAGGAGCTGAATGATCTTTGGGAAAAGTATATGGAGCTTCAGAATGAGGTCGTTCAACTCCGTCCTCTTTCCCACAGGGTGGACAAGTTGAGGAGGAACAATGAGGCTTTAAGACAACAAAATATGGACCTCGAACTGAAGCTAAAGGATGAGCAAGCGAAAGTCGCCTCTCTTCAAGGGTACCAGGAGGCTTACAATAAGGCAATGCATGATTTGCAGGCCATGAGGTTGCAACGAGACTAGGCCATTGAAGAAATGCAGAATGTGCCAGATCGGCAAAGGGAGGTTCGAGCCGAAACTGTCCGTGAAAACTGCCTATCCCAACATTGTTTTGAAAAGAAGCAAGATTGTGAGGCGAGATTCGTCAAGTATGGCTTCTATCTTGCTCGCACTTGGCTGGAGAAGTAGAGGCCTAATGAGACCTTCCTTGAGCTGCTCTTTACTAAAGAGGCTGAGTTCTATAACGCTCCTCCTTGGACTACTTATGAGACTGACTCGAAAGATCCAAAGGATTACTTAGAGGAAGGGGCCGTGGATGACTTAGAAAACCTCGAAGGTCCGTGGCCCCCTCGTAGGCCACGCAATCAGCCTGAATTCGTTGAGGTGTACGATTAGCTAGAGTCTGTCGAGGCGTATGATCAGCCCGAGTTTGTTGAGGCACACGACCAACTCGAGCCTATTGAGGCATTGCAAGGATTAGACAGTGAAGATCTTTAACTCTCCGACTCAATTACCGTTGATCTTGTGCTAGACTCTGCGGATGTTGATACTACGAGGCCTTCGAGTGATGTTCCTCCTTCCGGAACTACTCTTTCAGAAGATCCAAAAGCCAGTTCAACTCCCCAAGATCCTAAAGCTAATACAACGCCTTCTCTTCCCGCTGATTCGGTCTCACTATAGACTTATTAGGATATTTACCTTTTTCATTTTGTTTTTCATTCCGATTGTAATTCATACAAACAATGTACAAGTTCGCATTTTTAATGAAGATCATAACTTCTTTTGTAGTGTTTTTCCTCTTCTTTGTATGCTTGTTTACATGTATGTTATGTTAACATACGAGATGTGCGATTAACACATAGCTATAACTAGCATGTTATTGTATAAATGAAATCATACTTATTTAAGAATTTAGCATTTTTGTAGCCATAATACTGTATAACATGCTAAAATGTTACGAAGTCAAGATATATTACTGGTAAAACTTGTATCATGCTTTTCAACATACCTTACAACATACCTTTTGTCATGTCATACTATATTGCTCCCCAAGTTTTTCTTTGAAACTTTTACTTGCTGTTCAAAGAAGAACTTTTACTTGAGTGTTGTGCTTGTTTAAGAAGAGCCCATTGAGTGTTTGTCCGTCTCGCACATTTTTCACTCAAGAACTTTTTACTTGCCTGTCTCGCATCCTATTGTGCTTAGGGACTTTTTATTTGCCCATGTCACACATTTTTCGATTAAGGACTTTTAATTTGCCGGTCTCGCACCTTTTTGTGCTTAGGGACTTTTTATTTGCCTGTCTCGCTCATTTTTCGCTTAGGGACTTTTTGCTTGCTCGTCTCGCGCATTTTTCGCTTAGGGACTTTTAATTTGCCCGTCTCGTACCTTTTTGTGCTTAGGGACTTTTTATTTGCCCATCTCACACATTTTTCGCTTAGGGATTTAATTTGCCTATCTCGTACCTTTTTGTGCTTAGGGACTTTTAATTTGCATGTCTCACGCATTTTTCGCTTAGGGACTTTTTGTTTGGCCAGCTTTTGCCTCTGTCATTTTCATTCCTGTAACATGTTTATCGATCAAATTGTCATTGCATAAAACATAAAATATGAATAACTAGCCTTCTTATTCATAAATTAATCAATAGCATCACATGGTAATTGGTAAAATAATGCATAAGATAAGAAAATAAGAACAATAATACAACATTTTCATTGCCAGTAAAACTTAAGGTGATTGACATTCCAGGTCTTTGAGATCTTTTTTCCCTGCAAAGTTTCCAAAGTGCACGTGCTGGGTCCGATCATCCTCCTAATTCTGTAGGGTCCTTCCCAATTGGCCCGGAGTTTACCATCCTCTCTATGAGCATTTGTAATGGCTGACTTTCTCAGCACCGGGTCTCTTTCTTGTAATTCTCTGCTCTTAACTCGGGCATTATAGTAAGCGGCTATCCGCTGTTGGTAGGTGGCCAATTTCATCTTCGCCATGTCCCTTAGTTCATCTATCATATCAAGATTCTCTCTAAGCCCCTAAGAGTTAATTTCTTGAACGTAAGGGATTAGCCTAAGTGATCCACTCCAATTTCAATCGGGATGAGGGCCTCAGTTCCATACACCAAATTGAACAGCATTTCTCCTGTCGATACCCTACTTGTCGTCTTGTAAGCCCATAGGATACTTGGGAACTTATTCACCCATGCTCCCTTTACCTTGTCCAGTCTAGTTTTCAATCCATGTAGTATAGTTCGATTGCTGACTTCAGCCTGCCCATTGGCTTGTGGGTAAGATACGGATGATATCCTTAACTGGATACTCAAGCCTTTACAAAACTCTCGGAACACGTCACAGTCGAACTGTTTCCCGTGATCGGCGTTCAACACCCGGGGGATTCCGAAGTGACAAATGATGTCTTTCCATACCATCGCCTCTATCTTCTTTTCAGAGATTATTGCAAGGGGTTTTGCCTCTATCCATTTGGTAAAGTAATTAGTGGCTACTAGCAGAAACTTTCTTTGGTCTGTGCCTAAGGGAAAAGGTCCCAATATATCTAGCCCCCATTGCGCGAATGGCATTGGTTGAAGGGTACTTTGGAGAGTCGAGATTGGTACTAACGCTATGGGAACAAACTTTTGGCATTTTTCACACTTTCGCACCTTCTCAATGGCATCTCTTTTTAGCGTAGGCCAATAGAACCCTGTATGTAGTATCTTTGTAGCTAATGCTAGAGCCCCTAAGTGTTCACCACATATGCCCTCATGAACTTCAGCCAATACATATTCAATTTGTTTAGGCCCTAAGCATTTCAGCAAGGGCATAGTAAACCCACGCTTGTAGAGATCCCCATTTACCACCGTGAATCTGACACTTTGCAATTTCAGTTTTTGGGCTTCATCTCTGTCATCGGGGAGTTTTCCCTTTAGAATGTAATCTCTGATCGGGTTTCTCTAATCACTGCCGATCTCGACGTCGTAAACTTCCTCTTCTTCGATACTCGGCTTGGCCAGGGATTCCACCTTTTATTCCCCTAGAGGAGGCCAACTTCGAAAGAGCATCTGCGTGACTATTCTCAGACCGGTTAATCTGGGTCAACTGAAAGTTCTTAAACGTTTGTGCTAACAATTGGACCTTTTGTAAATATGGCACCAAAGCAAGCTCCTATGCTTTATACTCACCAAGAAATTGATTTACCACCAATTGGGAGTCACTATGAGCCACCAAATTGCTAACTCCCAATTTCTTGGCTATTTTCATTCCGGTTATCAAGGCTTCATACTCAGCTACATTATTCGAGCTTGAAAAATTGAAGCGGAGGGAATACTCATAGGTTTCTCCCTCGGGTGAGACTAGTACAATCTCGGCTCTACCATCCACGCTACGAGCTCCATCCACAAACAACTTCCACCAAATTAATTCTGATTCTTCTTGGACCTCCCTGCCAGTGCACTCTAGAATAAAATCTGCCAATGCTTGCCCCTTTATCGCTTGGCGGGGTTGGAAGTATATGTCATACTCACTAAGTTCCACCGCCCATTTGGTTAAACGCCCTGAGTGTTTGGTTTTTTGCAATATTTGCCTTAAAGGTTTGTTTGTCAAAATAGTTACGGAGTGGGCCTGAAAATATGGTCGTAACTTTCGAGTTACCATCACTAATTATAGGGCCACCTTCTCAACTTGAGGATATCTCATTTTCGAGTCCAGCAAAACCTTTCTTACATAGTAAATTGGGCAGTCTTTGTCTCCTTCTTACCTTAACAGGACTGCGCTTACTGCCTTTTCGCCTACACCCAAGTACATGAAAAGTCAGTCTCCAAGTTGAGGTCGAGACAACAGTGGCAACTCCTTTAGGTAATCTTTTAATTTTTTGAAAGCACCGTGACATTCTTCCGTCCATTTGAAATTCTTTCCAGCCTTTATTGCCTTAAAGAATGGCAGACTCCTTTCTGCTGATTTGGACAAGAAGCGGTTCAAAGTTGCTATTCTCCTAATTAGCCTTTGAACTTCTCTAACAGTGTTGGGCGCCTTCATGTCCAAGATGGCTTGAACTTTTTCAAGGTTTGCTTCTATTCCTCATTAGTGATCATGAACCCTAAGAACTTTCTCGCCTTTACTCCAAACGAGCATTTGTTGGGGTTTAACTTCATCTTATATTGCCGTAACACCTTGAACACCTTCGACATTTTCTCGACATGTAACTCCTCTCTACGGCTTTTGATGATTATGTCATCAACATATGCTTCCATAGTGTTTCCAAACAAGTCCTTGAACACCTTATTTACCATGCGCTGATATGTTGCCCCTGCATTCTCTAGACCAAAAGACATTACTTGATAGCAATATGTTTCGCTATCAGTAATGAAAGAAGTCTTCTCCTCATCATCTGCATGCATCATGATTTGGTGGTACCCCGAAAAAGCGTCCAAAAAACTAAGTAGCTCATATCCACAAGTCTCATCCACCAATTTGTCAATTCGAGGTAACAGATATGAATCCTTAGGGCAGGCTTTGTTCAAGTCCATAAAATCCACACACATCCTTCATTTTCTGTTGGCCTTCTTCACCATCACTACATTAGCCAACCATTCAAGGTAATCACCTTCTCTAATAAATCTCGCTTGTAATAGCTTCTGGATCTCCTCGTCTATAACTTGCTGCCTTTCTGAAGCAAAATTTCTCTTCTTTTGCTTGACCAGTTTGGCTCTTGGGACAACATTTAATCGATGGCAAGCAATCTTAGGTTCAATTCTAGGCATATCGTCCGGAGTCCAAGCAAAGACATCAACGTTCTCCTTCAAGCACCAGATTATTTCCTCCTTTGTTTTTTCTAACAACTGACTTCCCATGTGTACCACCTTTTCTTCATCTTTATCATCATCATCTAACCGAACTACCTTCATCTCCTCATCAGGCTTGGGCTTAGGCGATTCTTCGATTGTGAGGGTCATTTTTCTCTAAATTCCCTTGCATGTAGTTGACACGATATAACACGTCCTAGCCCTTCTTTGGTCTCCCCTCGCTTGGCCAACACCGTGGGGAGTTAGGAACTTCATCAGCAAATAACAAGGGTGTACTACTGCCTTCATGTCATTCAACAATGGTCGCCCAAAGATCATATTATAAGCTATTGATGTTGACTTCACCACCATAAATAGCATCTGTCGTATGATACTCTTCAGGTTCTCTCCCAGCGTGATAGGTAGTTGAACAGCTCCTGTTACTTTCACCTTTTCACCAGAAAATCCATACAAAGGTGTGGGCACCAATTTGAGCTTGTCTTCCGATATGTTCATCTTTTCAAAGCAATTCCAATAAATTAGATTCACTAAACTCCCATTATCAACTAGGATTCGGCTTATTGGATGCTTTGCTACGACTGTTGAGATCACCATCGGGTCGTCATAGGGGACCGTGACTTCTCCCTTGTCAGCTGGTGTGAAGGTAATGGGCTCGTCATCCTGCCTCTCTTCCATTACCGAGATGACTTGGTAGGCCTGCCAAGCGTAGGTTTTTCGAGACGAGAAGGATGTACCAGCCAACGATTCTCTTCCAGATATAACATTGATCGCTAGCCCCGTGAGCTCATTATCTTCTTCCTGATTCCTTCTGTCCATTCTGCTATCATCATTTCTCCGGGAGTCTTCATTTCTTCTTGCATTTCTTCTATTCTCATCTCTTCTGTCCCTAGGGTAATTTCCCATGTTACGCACAGGATAATTACTTCTATCACTCCTCCATATGAATTGATTTATCTTACCTTCCTGTGCGAGTTTCTTCAACTAATTCATCAACTTCTTACATTTCTTCGTTGAATGCCCATGTGTCGAATGGTAGTTGTAATATGAATCCAGGTTTCGATCCAGATTCCCAGAGGTCTTCTTCGAAAGTTGTATAAGACTTGACCCCTCAATAGCTGCTAGCACCCAAGCCCGAGATTCAGTGAGTGGGGTATAAGCGGTGTATTTCAACGTAGGGGCCTTCTTGGGTTTGCTTGATCAGTTGGAGGATCCTTCGGAAGTTTCTCTTCCTCGTTTCCTTCCTTCCTTTTGCTCCCCATTAGATACCATTTTAATCACTTCCTCCTGAGTGATGTACTTGTTTGATCGAGAGAATAGATATGAGATTGTAGTCGGCTGGTCTAACAACAGGGACTCTGTAACTTCTCAAACCTGGTCCCCTGTAACATGGCTACCACGGCTACTCACACATGTAAGTCACGTACCTCCAAAGTGGCATCTCTAAACCGATCTACATAACTCTTCAATGGCTCGTTATCTCCTTGTTTTAGGGTGAGCAAATAAGTTGGCTCTTTCTTCCTCTGGCTATTTGCCATAAACGCATTAAGGAACTCACTTCGCAGCTGGTCAAAAGAGACAATGGACCCCTCAGGCAAGCTGTTGAACCACTTCATCGCATGCCCCATCAGAGTGAGAGAAAAGGCCCTACACATTATCTCATGCTCCCATCCATGCAGTAACATGAGGGCCTCGTTGTTTTGCATGTGATTGTAGGGATCCGTCTTTCCTGTATATGCTGTCATCTGTGGCATCTTGAACTTTGGGGGCAATGGTTTCTGCATTATGGCCGCATTAAATGGTACCCTTCTCCTCAGGCTCTCTTCTGCGGACACCAACTTCTTCTCTTCCAGCACCTGTTCTATCATTTTTTTCATGTCCACAGGGAAACCAAGTTGGTTTCTATCCCTTTCAGCAGGGGATGAATCAGGTAGGTCTTCAAGCACTATTCCCTTTCCTTTACTTCGAGGTGCATCTTCTCGTGTCATCTGTGTGTTCCAGGTAGGGTAAAACTCCACCCTAGCCCTCCAAGTGCTTTCATCATCAACACCGTTCTTTCTAGCACCTCCAACACCATGTTCCAAGTCAGTGCCCGCAAAATTTGACAAATTACGGTAATGGGCGGAAGACCCTGCCATAGCTTCAGCACCCTGTGTAAGACCTGATTCTACACTACTGTAGAGTCTAATTTCATAAAAATGATAATGGAAATGAAATAAATAAGGAGTATTGATTTCCACTTGAATGAAAAGCTCCTTATCATAAGATAAGAATGGAGCAATTTCGATGAAATAATATTTGGGCGAGAATGTTGTTCAGCTCGCCAATGGGCGAGCAGAGTTGGTTGTTCGCCAATGGGCGAGTAGAGGTGGTTGTTCGCCAATGGGCGGTTGTTCGCCAATGGTGATGGTGAGTTGAATGGTAGCAAGGGCGAATAGGTGAGTTCGCCATTTCTCTTGAGTAGATGATTGCCCGAATGGGCGAGGACATGTAATCGCCCATATGGATGAGTGAGTTATATGATAGTAAGTGGGGCGAGCTGAGGTTTCTGGTTGACTAGACGAACTGGAACTGGAATCAGCACATGACCATTGCAGCCAAAATTGACTTGTAAGTCGTACGGTTGAAGATAATAAATGAAGAAAAGTTAAAGTCAATAAGGGAGTTAGCCTTATTGGTTGAGGAATTAAGCAAAGTCTGCAACAGAAGAAAAAGGCGTGTGAAAGGGAGACTTCCACGCCACTTTGAGCTGCAGTTTTCTTCATGCCTTAAATACATGAAAGACGTGAAATAAATGCAAGAAGACAGGATAAGGGACAGGCGGAAGCTTTGGATTGGTTTAGCATGGCTATATAAGAAGAAATGCTTGAAGAAAACAGGTTTAGTAAATTTCATTCTCTTCACGAAAACCATCCTCCTGCAAAGTTATGTTCTGACTTCACCCAGTTCTATCATGCTTGATTTACTGAGCTTCACTCTTCAGTTGGCCAAAACACATGAACCTGCTTATAAAGCCTTTCCTCATTAGTTGGATGAGCTAAAAGAATAAGCAAACGAAGGCCAACATGAGATGGAAAGCAATCTGTTCTGGAAATGCAGTTGATTGAGGTGAGTTTCATATTTCTGAGGTGTTCTTGATATTCAATGGTAGACTTATATGTTTACAACATAGAACACAACCTTGTTTTAGTTAGATCTTTAGAGAATATGGAAACAAGGAAAGTAATGGAATAAGTGACGACAATGGCGATTACAGTGATCGCCCATGTTGAAAACTAGTAATCGCCAATGAGGCGAGTAGATAATAAGGAACTCGCCAAGGTAAAGTCTGTGTTCAAAGGGCGAGAACGCCCAATTCTAGTAAAGTGAATTAATGGGCGAGCTCAAATGCAAGAGGCATTGGGCGAATAGGATAGTGGGCAAACTCCCACAATTAAGCCAATGAGGGCCTCGTGAGTTGAATGACGGGCGAACTACCACGTGGAAGCAATTTGGTCAATGGCGAGCTCGTCTGGGCGAACTAGTTAGAGCTCTGTTGGGCGAGTAATAATTTGTTTTTATCTTAATCTCGCCAAGTGATAATAGAATTTATAAATTATTTGCAGCCGGGAATTATGGACTCGGTGAATGCGATTTGGAGGGGAAGAAGGAAGCAAAGCTTCGTTGAACCAGTTAAGGGAGAGGTGTGTGAAGTGATGCATGTCCTGTGGAGTAAATTTTATGAAAATATTGAGATAAATGTTTTGTTTTCTGACATGCAGTGGTTGATAAACTGATTTAATCTCGGGCGAGCTACAAGCCGCCATATGTTGTTTTGTTGGGCGAACTGATTTAGTCGGGTGAGTAACTTTGTTCTAGGCAGAAACTCGGGCGAGCCAAGTGACGAGCTCTCTTTTATGAGAACTGGGCGAGTGCCTTTGTTTTAAAGAGAAATCCGGGTGAGCCATAGTTGGGCGAACCCTTTTTAATGTGTTTGGGCGGGCGGCCCTTGTTTTAAATATAAGGCGGGTGAACCGCTATCAAAGTGACATACTTCTGTTTTGAAAAGCTAAGTGGCGGGCGAATACTAATTCACCGTCTTGTCGAGTTAGTCAGGGGCGAGCCGTGAAGGGCGAGCTGACTCTGACGAACAGATTTCGATGGTATTTTCTTAAAGAAAAATGAGCCATTTTAAAATCTTTGAAAATAGAAATATAAACCCTTTTGGGCAATGGACGAATGGGCGAGCCATTGAGGGCTAGCCAGTTTTGCCTTATGTTTTTAAAAGCAAGTGTTGGCAGGCGAACACAAGTTCACCGCACTGGGCGAGCTGCCATGGGCGATCCAATTAGGTGAGCAGACCATGGACGAGCAGTTTTAAAGGTTAAGATTTTGGGAATGTTTTCAAGGGTTTTGTAAACCGAAAACCTAAACCTTTTTGGGAATTAGATCATTTGAGTTAATGATAATGTGGGTGAAATAATCTCTTAAAGGTTGTCATGAGATATGAAAATGATTTTGAGACTTTAGGCCTTGAATTCATGTATTATTATTCATATAGTTGCGTGACCTACCTGGGGCGGTGGCTCGGTTAATGGACCAATGAGTGCACCTCAGGGCGTCACAAGGCTGATGGACCCGCCAAGTCATCAGCGGTCTCGAGGTCACTTGGTAAGTGGACCCGAGGACCATCTATAGATTATGGCCATAGATCTGAGATAGCCGTGAGGGGCGATGGCCTACGGGTGCACCCCAAAAGCGGCAGATTCCGTTCTCGCAAGGGGGAGGGGGAACGATGATAGCATGATTTATTTGTTGCCTAGTCTCAACTTACCAATTTCTGTTTACTGTGAGGATTTGTTGAAATCCTGTATAGTGTTTACTACATTTTAAAGTAAACTGTTTAGCCAGTGATTTGAATGGTGTTTTAAGAGAGTTGTTTACTATATATCCACTGTCTTTTCTACTGGGTTATTGTTAAGAAAAGAATAAATGCGTTGTGATATATAGTTTTGCTTTATTTAAAGCAGCATATGTTTCCTTTACTGAGCGTATGAATCGCTCACCCATTTGTTTTAACTCCACAGATAAGAAGTACATGGAGTTGAGAGAATTAGCTCTCAGATGGGTATAGCTATGCTTAAAGCACTGAGGCATGACACGTTAAATGTGACAGGTACAGTCTCTTCTCTTTTACATTTCAGACATATGTATACAATACTACCTTAGTGAAATAAAGGTTATTAGGGGATGTCAGATGTAAGGAATAATGAAAAGAAATTTCATATTCTATAATTAATAGATAAATGTTTATCATTTATCACTATTACTGTTGAATGTTAATGGCATCGCAGACAGCCCAACCGGTAAAGTTGTATGTAAATACGTGAAAAATCTGGTAACGGGATATTACAGATTTAATGGTATCAGAGCTTGAGTTGATCTGATGTCTGTTGATGCTTTTAACATAGAAAGTGTTGAGAAAAGTTAACATCCCCTGTAGTACTGTACAGTCTGAATGTATAGAGGAGTCAAGTGACTGTGAATTAAGTTAAGTGTTTAAAAGTGATGAAAGTTGATGAATTAAGGGTTACAAATAGAGATAGAAATCCGGAAATATTACATGAGATAGACGATCTTTCATCATAATGTTGGGTCTATTCGATAAGGTGCAGTGAGGAACTCGGTGAGGGCCCCACCAGGACTTCTCTGTCCATATCGAACTAAGATCCTGAAATGATGATATTGAGATGAAAAGGGATAATATTAGCATATAAACCCTAAGATCGCGTGTTTGGAGTTATATTGATGAGGGAGAAAATTAAAAGGAAATTTATGAATATATCACTATATTGACATGTTTTCTTTCAAAGTCATAAGTGATTGAATGGATTTAAAATATAAATTGATGGTGAAATGGTATGAGTATTTGATGATATAAAGGATAATTTCTACTGTAGACACCACTGATATATTGATAAGTAGGGCGAAAGCTATGAGAGGTCGCGAGATAGTCAGCCCTGTTGTGAATTTTGGGGTCTGGATTTAAAAAGGTAAATTGTGTGAGAAATGATGTAAAATCGATTATCATAATACTGGTTATATATACTCCTTATGTTTTAGGAGAATGGATATTAGTAGTGACTTGACATTTGAGGAAGTCAAGTGTTTGAGTCTGTGGGTGAGAAAGAAAACTTTGAGATGGGCGAACTCGAGCACGGTTGGAAGAACCGGGCATCGAGGTGATCGCCAAAGAGGACAGTATGGATGAGTAGCGTTGTCACAGCAATCGTTGTCAATGAGCCCAAAAAGGGGGATTGTCATGGCCGGTTGGGCTGGTCCGCTACGATATCCATAGAACCGTGATATTATGAGATTTATGAGAAATACTCGATGGGCGAGAACTACATTGGGATAGCTCGCCAATAGGCATGCAAATGTATGATCGCCAATGGTGTGGGCGAGTTAGATGATGGCGAGAACTAACATGAGTCCGCCAATATAACATCAATTACTAAAGTGGGCGAGGATCCTAACCGCTCAAATAATTCTAGTGATGATCGCCCAAAGAGTATGGTGAGTAATCTGATCAACAAATTGTGGTGTAAATCATAACAATTTGGCGAGAAGAGCGATCGCCAATGATATGATATGAATCAAAGCAATGTGGCGAATAGAACAAAAGCTGTAATCGCCAAGAAAATGAAATGTCTCGTATTTGCCAAATGATAAAGTTGGCATCGAGATTTAGTTGACAAGCTTAGAGGTTGGTGAATTGAAATAGGAATCTGTTTGTAAGCTCTTACCAGTGAATCAGTAGAGCTTGAGAAATTACTCGAGAGATTGATGAGTAAAGAATTAAACTGGTTTGTTATAACTGGTGAAAACGAAAATTTTATCGTTTTGAAAACAATGGGATTAGTACTCTCTACAGTTGCTTCTAGGTTCCGGAACAAGTATGGTATTCTAAAATACCTATCATATTCTATCTGGATCCCTAGCCGACTGTAGTATCCTTCCTATTTGTGTGCCCAGAGCCAACTAGGATGATTTTAAAGAAAATAAATACGTATATTGATATCAGCAATATTATTGAATAAGGTACGGAAAACCTTATTGTTAAGGCAGTGACCATTGGTTTCTAATTGAAATATATATATATTAGAGACGTGAGGTCTCAATTGATTAAGCAGACATTAAAATTGTCTGAGTAAAAGATTTTACTACTTAAGTGAGGTTAAAGTATGCTTATTGGGGTATAAAATTTATGAGTTTTACCCGTATAGCACGAATGAATTGTTGAAGAGTTTGTGGAATTTGCTACCTTATTGATTCAATACTTAATTGGGAGGAAGTAGAAGTGAATGGGTATGTATGAATATAGTATTCGAAATGGTTACGAGATAGTAACAGTAAAGTACTATATTAAGTGGGAAAATAATTGTGGTGATGAATGTAAAAGAATGAAATTGTCTTGAGAAGACAAGTCATATGATGACTAGGGAACACAAGTTATGAGGTAGTTCCCAAGTATATGAATAAATGTGATTTCCCCTGATCATTATGTAGTTATGGCTGGAATTAATGACAAGCCAGAATTAAAAAGATGAAATTGTCATACTCAGAGGAGCAGATACAAGAAGTACTGCTAATCCTGGAAAAGGATATACATATGTGTATATATGTACATATTGCGAATGTGAAATTGTATAAGTAAAGTGGTGATGAAATTTGAATGATAATAAATTTAAATTTCAGAAATTGATGTAAGGAAAAGTATATTCTCCAAGTAGTGACATTACATGTACTAGGAGAATAAGAGATAGAATGATCACTTGAGATAAGAGAAGTGATCGAGGGGAAAATGATTACCTGAGACGTAATCGGTGGCTAATATTAAGGTCTGCAAAAGAAAAGCAGTCCTAGATTAATCATGAAACAATCACTATGAGGTGGTGAAGAATCCGAAAGAACCATGATGTTATAGAAGTGATTATGGATTGAGTAACCAAATTATTTCACTTCTTCATCATCAGGTTTCGGGATGTAATGAGTGCCTTAGTCGATATACATTGGTGAAACAGAGAGGACGTATGTGAAGTTCCAGTGAGTGGGTATTTGTGATAGGGATCCCTGATTCGTCATATGCTTTGAGAGAATAGCAAGAGGCTTTGGGATTCCAAATTTTTACTGTTAGCACCGCCTCAGATTGATATAGATATCCGAGCGCATTGTGTGGACGCTCCGGGATATATTGAGAGCAAGTGTGTGGTATTTTAGAGACTACTGGGACAATTACATACGAATGATTAAAAGTATCTACATGATAGTCACCAAATTATAATCGACTAGCACTGAATGAGATGATAAGTGATAAATAGTATAGATGAGTTACTAACTCTCAAGGATGATAAAAGGCTTGAGGGAGTGTAAATTAGTTTTGAGAAAAGACGCTCGAGATTCTTCAGGACCTTGAGAAAATTTGGGATGTGCGACCCACGAGTGGGGTGATCGCTCAACATCGGATAACATGTTGTGAGATGTGGGCGAACTAGGTGGTCGCCAACATACTTGAGAGAATAATCCTAGAGCGCGGGAGAGCGCCAAAGGGATGATTATTGATGGCCTGAAGAGATGGGCAGTACTCTTAAGGACAATAAGGAGTATAAAGAGATATTCGTGGTCTCATATTAGAGACGAGAATAAATAAAAGTTGAGAAGGTGATAAGGAAGAGAAATGCCTATATAAGAGGCACTTCCTGTACTCAGTGAAAATTGAAAAGAGTAAAATGCTATCTGGATAGTTGTGGATATATTGAGTAAGTCTGCTCATTCCTTAATTATGGAATTTGTTGAGCTAATTAATGCCTTGGCCGGATTATATATCAAGGAAATGGTGAGGTTTTACAGTATTCCAGTGAGCATTATAGTTGATAGGGAGTCCCGCTTAGTATCTCAGTGTTGAGAGAGATTACAGGAAGCTATGGGATCCCGATTGAGTTTCGCACCGCAGTTTATCCGCAGACTGAGAGACAGTCCGAGCGTATGATATGAACGCTCGAGGATATGGTGTGAGCGTGTGCGGTTGATTTTATAGGCTCCTGGGATAATCCTCTACCCTGGAAGAATTTGTTGATGATAATGGCCACAAGAGAGTATATGCATAGCATTTGAAAGGAATTATTTAGCAAACGATATAATCCACGATAGCATGCGAAATGGGAGACCGAAAATTATTTTTGACTTTGTCGAACAGACTTCTTGAGATATACAAAAGGTTATGTATATTAAGGTGTTACCATTAGGATGCATAATGAGAGAGAAATTGAGTTCCTGATGCATTGGATCGTCGGAGATCTTAGATAATGTGAAAGACGTGCACTACCTCCCGAGTTGTCAGGAGCGCATAATGTATTTCATGTCTCATGAATGAGAAAGTACTATCCATATACTTCTCACGTGATTCGAAATGAGTCCTAGAGATTAGAGAGTACAGGAGTTACGTTGAGAAATCGGTACAGATTTTGGATAGGAAGAATAAAGTGTAGTGATAAAGTGTTATGATCTAAGATTTATTATTTGATTGATGCCCTGGCAGTATGAGGCTACTTGAGAATTAAAATGCCTTATGTGTAAGAAATATACACAGTTTTCACATTGATAGATCTGGTTGAAATTTGGAGGACCAAATTTCTTAAGGTGGGGAAAAAATATAAGACCTGATTCTACACTACTGTAGAGTCTAATTTCATAAAAATGATAATGGAAATGAAATAAATAAGGAGTATTGATTTCCACTTGAATGAAAAGCTCCTTATCATAAGATAAGAATGGAGCAATTTCGATGAAATAATATTTGGGCGAGAATGTTGTTCAGCTCGCCAATGGGCGAGCAGAGGTGGTTGTCCGCCAATGGGCGAGCAGTTTGCCAATGGTGATGGCGAGTTGAATGGTAGCAAGGGCGAATAGGTGAGTTCGCCATTTCTCTTGAGTAGATGATCGCCCGAATAGGCGAGGATATGTAATCGCCCATATGGATGAGTGAGTTATATGATAGTAAGTGGGGCGAGCTGAGGTTTCTGGTTGACTAGACGAACTGGAACTGGAATCAGCACATGACCATTGCAGCCAAAATTGACTTGTAAGTCGTACGGTTGAAGACAATAAATGAAGAAAAGTTAAAGTCAATAAGGGAGTTAGCCTTATTGGTTGAGGAATTAAGCAAAGTCTGCAACAGAAGAAAAAGGCGTGTGAAAGGGAGACTTCCACGCCACTTTGAGCTGCAGTTTTCTTCATGCCTTAAATGCATGAAAGACGTGAAATAAATGCAATAAGACAGGATAAGGGACAGGCGGAAGCTTTGGATTGGTTTAACATGGCTATATAAGAAGAAATGCTTGAGGAAAACAGATTTAGTAAATTTCATTCTCTTCACGAAAACCATCCTCCTGCAAAGTTATGTTCTGACTTCACCCAGTTCTATCATGCTTGATTTACTGAGCTTCACTCTTCAGTTGGCCAAAACACATGAACCTGCTTATAAAGCCTTTCCTCCTTAGTTGGATGAGCTAAAAGAATAAGCAAATGAAGGCCAACATGAGATGGAAAGCAATCTGTTCTGGAAATGCAGTTGATTGAGGTGAGTTTCATATTTCTGAGGTGTTCTTGATATTCAATGGTAGACTTTTATGTTTACAACATAGAACACAACCTTGTTTTAGTTAGATCTTTAGAGAATATGGAAACAAGGAAAGTAATGGAATAAGTGACGACAATGGCGATTACAGTGATCGCCCATGTTGAAAACTAGTAATCGCCAATGAGGCGAGTAGATAATAAGGAACTCGCCAAGGTAAAGTCTGTGTGCAAAGGGCGAGAACGCCCAATTCTAGTAAAGTGAATTAATGGGCGAGCTCAAATGCAAGAGGCATTGGGCGAATAGGATAGTGGGTGAACTCCCACAATTAAGCCAATGAGGGCCTCATGAGTTGAATGGCGGCCGAACTACCACGTGGAAGCCATTTGGTCAATGGCGAGCTCATCTGGGCGAACTAGTTAGAGCTATGTTGGGCGAGTAATAATTTGTTTTTATCTTAATCTCGCCAAGTGATATTAGAATTTATAAATTATTTGCAGCCGGGAATTATGGACTCGGTGAATGCGATTTGGAAGGTGAGAAGGAAGCAAAGCTTCGTTGAACCAGGTAAGGGAGAGGTGTGTGAAGTGATGCATGT
The DNA here is from genome assembly GCA_032173925.1 of Heritiera fomes. Lineage (NCBI taxonomy): Eukaryota > Viridiplantae > Streptophyta > Magnoliopsida > Malvales > Malvaceae > Heritiera > Heritiera fomes. The sequence goes on along the minus strand of JAPDPM010000009.1, from coordinate 31,016,623 downwards.
CCTGTGGAGTAAATTTTATAAAAATATTGAGATAAATGTTTTGTTTTCTGACATGCAGTGGTTGATAAACTGATTTAATCTCGGGCGAGCTACAAGCCGTCATATGTTGTTTTGTTGGGCGAACTGATTTAGTCGGGTGAGTAACTTTGTTCTAGGCAGAAACTCGGGCCAGCCAAGTGGCGAGCTCTCTTTTATGAGAACTGGGCGAGTGCCTTTGTTTTAAAGAGAAATCAGGGTGAGCCATAGTTGGGCGAACCCTTTTTAATGTGTTTGGGCGGGCGGCCCTTGTTTTAAATATAAGGCGGGCGAACCGCTATCAAAGTGACATACTTCTGTTTTGAAAAGCTAAGTGGCGGGCGAATACTAATTCACCGTCTTGTCGAGTTAGTCAGGGGCGAGTCGTGAAGGGCGAGCTGACTCTGACGAACAGATTTCGATGGTATTTTCTTAAAGAAAAATGAGCCATTTTAAAATCTTTGAAAATAGAAATATAAACCCTTTTGGGTAATGGACGAATGGGCGAGCCATTGAGGGCTAGCCAGTTTTGCCTTATGTTTTTAAAAGCAAGTGTTGACGGGCGAACACAAGTTCACCGCATTGGCCGAGCTGCCATGGGCGAGCCAATTAGGTGAGCAGACCATGGACGAGCAGTTTTAAAGGTTAAGATTTTGGGAATGTTTTCAAGGGTTTTGTAAACCGAAAACCTAAACCTTTTTGGGAATTAGATCATTTGAGTTAATGATAATGTGGGTGAAATAATCCCTTAAAGATTGTCATGAGATATGAAAATGATTTTGAGACTTTAGGCCTTGAATTCATATATTATTATTCATATAGTTGCGTGACCTACCTGGGGCGGTGGCTTGGTCAATGGACCAATGAGTGCACCTCAGGGCGTCACAGGGCTGATGGACCCGCCAAGTCATCAGCGGTCTCGAGGTCACTTGGCAAGTGGACCCGATGACCATCTATAGATTATGGCCATAGATCTGAGATAGCCATGAGGGGCGATGGCCTACGGGTGCACCCCAAAAGCGGCAGATTCTGTTCTCGCAAGGGGGAGGGGGAACGATGATAGCATGATTTATTTGTTGCCTAGTCTCAACTTACCAATTTCTGTTTACTGTGAGGATTTGTTGAAATCTTATATAGTGTTTACTACATTTTAAAGTAAACTGTTTAGCCAGTGATTTGAATGGTGTTTTAAGGGAGTTGTTTACTATATATCCACTGTCTTTTCTACTGGGTTATTGTTAAGAAAAGAATAAATGCGTTGTGATATATAGTTTTGCTTTATTTAAAGCAGCATATGTTTCCTTTACTGAGCGTATGAATCGCTCACCCCTTTGTTTTAACTCCACAGATAAGAAGTACACGGAGTTGAGAGAATTAGCTTTCAGATGGGTATAGCTATGCTTAAAGCACTGAGGCATGGCACTTTAAATGTGACAGGTACAGTCTCTTCTCTTTTACATTTCAGACATATGTATACAGTACTACCTTAGTGAAATAAAGATTAATAGGGGATGTCAGATATAAGGAATAATGAAAAGAAATTTCATATTCCATAATTAATAGATAAATGTTTATCATTTATCACTGTTACTGTTGAATATTAATGGCATTGCAGACAACCCAACCGGTAAAGTTGTATGAAAATACGTGAAAAATCTGGTAACGGGATGTTACACCCTGTTGCCCAGTACTCTGCCACACAACCTCTGGATCCTGTCGCCTGACACCTGTCGCGTGTCCAATGTCTGTCGTAGCCTCATGCTCCCGTAGAGATCATGCGACAGGATTTCTACTCCCAACTCCTATCGCATTCTGCAGTTTATAAGCCTCTCCTGCATAAGGCACCTCTTGTGGCAACAAGGGGTCCATCGCCACATGATTAGCTTGTGGCCCTGTCGCCTGAGGTGGTACCCATTCGCTCGTCTCTCCCACGAGATTCTGCACGACCTGCGACAGATTTAACTACGGAAGAACTCCTTAAACAGGTCCACCATGGCTTTCAGCGCCTCAGTAGTCTCCTCACTTTGTCGCCTCAAAGCTTCGAATTCTGCCATAGGCACTGTTGTTCTCCCTTCTTCCCTTTTCTCGTATGTCCTGTGGTGGATTCGTTGTTTGAGAGAGCTCACAGAGTTCTCGTCACTTCCATCTCTAAAATAGTTGATCTTGTTCTCACCATCTTGAAAGTTTTCAACTAGCTTTTATTTCGAGTTTCCCACAGACGGTGCTAATTGTTGTTGTACAAAACAACAATAAGTGATTGCTGACATCAATGTCTGTCTTTCTTCTCCACGTGTCTCCCAAAAGCTTTTGTAAAACAAGAAAGGTCAGAGTAATGTAGGGGGTGGTTCCCTGCGTAGGCACTTCGATGCCTAAGTCAGCCAAGGGTTCTTGAGTATTGGGAAACGTAAAAGCTAGAAGTCAAAAATTAGAGAATAGAATAATACCTGTCACATATTTATAGGTGAATAAATTACAAACACTGCAAGGTAATTAGTGGAGGGCAATTTCGTCCTTTTTAAAAGAGTTTGTGTTCTAGTACGACTCTAACTTTAATATCATTAATCTGAGGCAACAGAGGTCTGTCGCACGACGAGATATTACAGAACGTATCAGCACTCATCCGGCAACAGACATAACATGGATGGTCATTTGGCGGCAGACTTGACGCGACAGAGCCCTTCCTCAGGCGGGAGGTGCCTCTCGCATGATGAGATGCAAGCTAATGAGGTCTCTTGCCAGATGCCACGTGGCCTAATGATATTACACGGCATGAGAAATCTCTCGCATTTTGAACCGCAAGCTTATGAGGTCTCGCCAGATGCCACGTGGCCCAATGATATTATGCCACGTGGCGATCTTTGTAGTCTTTCGGGCCTCAGCCCAGTGGATGTGAGTTTAACCATATCAATCCCAAATGATAATTTTTATGTAACAAAAATTGCTAAACTTTATTTTGAAATATGCTATTTTTTATAGATATTTTTTATTTGGAGGATATGAGGTCTGGAAACTTGATTTTTTAAGTAGCACTGTCACCGAATGCTACTATGTAATTCTGCATTAATTTTTTTATTATTTACGTATTATTTGTTGTATTACTAATTTATTATTTTTTGGGTATAAAGTTCAACATTCAGTAAATTGCTTTCTACTTGAACAAAAAAAAAAAGTAAATTGCTTTCCACTTTTTTATCTTTCAACCTCTGACTTCTATTGCAATCTAACTTCAATTGTAATAGAACTAAGCTACTCCAATGATGATTGTAAAAATTTATATTATCAATATTCTGATATTTCTTTTCATTTAATTTAAAATCAATTGAATAAAAACATTTAGTGCAATAACAGAGACAAATTTCTCTGTTCAAAGAACAAATTTGTCCATCTCCTATTCAATTAAAAAAAATCCTATTATTAGAATTTAGGATGCTTGGATTACAATTTTTTTTTATTGTTAGCGTTAGGTAGGAGTTGGTGATGATCATTTCCTCTCCTAGTATTGACTTCAAACTAATTGATAAGAGCATGCTTAAAAGAACGTATCAAGCAACTTCTTAATGCTTCTTTCTCCCTTTTAGTTTTTAAGTTTTGATTTGAACTTTAATCGCTTAAAGAAGGACAATACTTGCATCCACCAATGTCATAATCACTCAGACATTTTAGATAGGACTCTGTGAAACTTTACCCGAGTGATTAGAGATAAGTAATCAATTTTTTTATCGGTTTAGTTAAAAAAATAAAAAGCGAATTAATAGATTTAATTTTTAAAAAATATTCGAACCAATCAACTTTATTTTACCAATTGAAGGAGGAGGTCTTGAAATATTGAGGTTCCGGGTTCAAATCTCACCAACTATGAGATTGAGTTTAGTTTATTATTGTTATTTCTATAGTTTGTTATTGTTATTTGTATTTACCAAGTTACCAATTAATCGATATTTAATTATGATTATAACTTTAAATGAAAATGTACTATGAAAAAAAACCTAAACCATAGTTTGTCAATTCAGTTAAAAACAAAATTTTTTATATTTATTTTTATTTTCCTATTTTTACCATCACAAATATGATTTCTAATCCTTGAATTTCTATTACATTTGTTTCACATCCAATAATACATAATTATGTTTTGATGTATTTAATTATTTATATTATATAATATATGAACAAATTGGTTAACTCCGTTGGTAATATTTGAAATAAGAAATCGACTAATTTAACCAATTAAATCAATCTCATAAATCGATTTTTTTTTTTACTAAAATCAAGTTAACTAAATTGAAATGATTGAATTTGATCAATTTCAATCAATTAAGTTGATTTAAACCGATCGATCGACTTTTGCTCCCCCCACGAGTGTTTGGATTTCAAGAAATTTCTTTAAAACAAATTCTTCATTATTGTACTTCTATTGGAATTTAAACATAATTGAACCATGTTTAAGTAGAGAAATTTTAAGTTTTTTTTTTAAGCTCAAACACTAAATCAAGCATTAATATCATGGTATACAATAAGCATACAATCGGAAAACATGCAAAATTTTGCTTACATAATCTCTTCCTTTGATTTAAACGCCAATCCTCCACTAGTCCTTTGATATCATCAAACCCGCACGATAACATTTAAAAAAATTTCCCATGATGCCAACATATATAGAGAATTCTTTAAAATCATGTATACCCTTTGTGACCCATAGCTGATATCCTAAATTGGATTTTATCGGTTAAACTTTTTCATCTTTGATTGCTTCAAAATGATCATTTATTAAAATGGAAAATTCCAATTACAAGAATTCGGGGTGCATGCATTTTTTAATGTTGGGGATTAGGTACCTGGGCTTAATGATGATCAACTCCCATTAAACACATCTTTGGGGAGGGGTGAAGAACTTTAACTGTGACTAAACCCGGAACAAGATTAGTCTCAGACCGTTAAAATGGATAAAGATACATGTGATCTACACAAAAAAAAATGATGACCAACACCTCCTGTGGACCCCCTGGCTAGAAATTTTGTTAGCCTTTCAAAGAAAAGAAATTTTAAAAAAGACCATTTTTTTTATTGGAGCAGCTTCGTTTATGTTCAAGATTTCAACATATTCTCAACCCACTGCTCAGTTGATGGACCGTGAAATTGATTTCAACAGAATTAAAAATAATGGCGATAGTAAAATTATTTATTATAACAGTAAAATTGAATAATGTAAAGATGATATGTGTTTGGAGGATTTTGAAATTGGGATAATTCGATGAGTATAGTAAAAAGAAAAAAATAACTATTATGAAATTTTGATTAAAATTTATAATATATTTTACAAAATTATATTATTTAAAAATGTAATAAATTAAAAATTAAAAATTTTATTTTATATCCATTGATATTCTTATTATTAAATACTTACAAATCATATTTAAAATAATTTACTATTGTAAAAAAGTATTTATTTAAAAAATATTATAAATAAATAAAAATTAACAAAAAAACAAAAAACAAAATAATTTGCTTTAAAACTAAGAGTGAAAAAACAATTTTACCCTTTCATCAAAAGTCCAATTCACGTACTTGACCCTCCCTCTTCTATCCCCATTGAAAGGGGAATTTAAGCTATTCGCACCACAGGTGGAATCCAAATGTACCTGCGGTGCAAATTTATTTTGTCCTACCTAGATTATTCCTTCACCCTATGCCGATGATAGAATCCAAACCTGTTATAATCAATGTGATATAATCTAAGAGTTTGTATATGATATACTGACAATATATAATCTTTATACACTGTCAATGCAGAAGAGGTTGACATCTCATCAATAAGTAAATTAAAAAAAATTCAAGCTTTTAAAAATAAATACAAATATTTTTTTTAATTTGCTCATAAGGGCTTATTGACGATGTGTCAACTTCTGATGCACTGATAGTATATAAAGTCTATACATTGACATTACATCATATATAAACCCATAATCTAATAGGATTATATACGATGCACTGATAGTGTATAATCTCTATACACTTTCAATGCACCAGAAGTTGACACCTCATTAATAAGTCCTTACGAGTAAATTGAAAAAAATATTATTTGTATTTATTTTTAAGGGCCTGACATTTTTTAGCTTACTTATTGATGAGGTGTAGACTATATACTGTCAATGCATCATATATAAACTCAATCTAATAACTAAATAATGTGGAAAAAGGGAGGCTTGTGAGACTGTTCACATAAGGTGGCCCTCTCTCCTCCTCTTTCTGTAATTTTTTTTTTAAATTCTTTTTACTGTGTAGTATGAAAGGAGTAAGATAGAAGCAATAACACAAACTTGTAGAACCCACTGACCTTATTGTATATTCCTTCGTTATTTTCACTTGCATCTCTGTTCCTATTGTAACGCTTCTATTTCTTAAAAATAGAACTAACTTTTTCCCTTTTCACATGGTCGGTTAAACTGTGCTCGGTGTTCTCACTTTGACATTACGCTAAAGCTTATTTAGGTAACTCAACATTCAATCATTCAAATCAATCCTAGTACAATAAATTACAATATGCATTTGTTTTTCTATACAAGTGCCTAATAACACAAATTATGGTTGGCACTCAAACTTCTTTAGTTTACTGTTTACATCCCTTTACACACTAAAGTACTGTACAATAAGTGTTTGAATACCATACCTGCAAGGTATAATATTGAAACCTTGTAGGCACCCGATCAGAACCTTCTCATAACAATTAACTATTTTCTGCAAATAAATCTGTAAGGTAGAAGGAGAGTGAGCTTATGCCCAGTAAGAAATATATATAAAAGAACTGATATTATGCATACCTATATGCGTATGTCCAAAACATATTTCAAAAATATACAGCCAGTATTAAAAGCAGTGTTAGGCACTCTATCAGAAAGGATACTATAATCAGTTAAGACTACCAAGCTAAGTATGGAAGGATGCTTTAGAGCAAATCACTTGTCGTGATCCCTAAATTTGATTATAAGGAATCTATAAAAGATTTTACAGAGAATTTATGCATATGAAATCAGTGTCAAAACCTTTTCAATCTTCAATGGTAATACTCTATAATAAATAATCGTTATCAAATGGTTCAGTAAAATATTTAATAAATCATTCAGTTCACTGTTCAATTAATCATTTTGTAAATGGTTCAAAATCAACTCAGTAAATAGTTCAATAAATCGCTCAGTTAATCACTCACTCAGAAGACAGTTGATTAGTAACCCACTCATTCAGAAAACTGTTCAACAAATCGATCAAAAATCACTCACTTAGAACACAGTTCTAAAAATCGACCAGAAAATCAATCACAGAAAATTGTTCAGAAATCAATCACACAGAAAACCGTTCAGAAATCAATCACGTAGAAAATCATTAAGAAATCGATCACACAGAAATTCGTTCAATAACAGTTTTATAATTAGTTTAGTAAACACTTAGCAAACAGTCAATGAATCGATTCGGTAAACAGTTCAGACAGTCAGTAAATGTTTCCATAAGCCATTCAGTAAAAAAGTTCAATAGGCACTCAATAAACAACAGATGGTTCAGTAACATTAGAAAACCAATAATTGGTACAATAAGTAGTTCGGACAGTCGGTAGTTTGATAAGTAGCGATTCAGTAAACAGTTCGCTAAACAATCAATAAACCATTCAGTAAATAGTTCAATTGTCAGTTCTATAAACCAATAAATAGGTAGCTCTGTAAACGGTTCAACAAACAATTCAGTAAATAATTTAGAAAATAGTTTAGGAAACAGTTCATTAAGCCGCTTAGTAAACAATACAGTAAACAATTTAGTGGAGACAAGGCAACACCCAATAGAATCATGTGGTTTCAATAATCAATAATAGTAAGACATATGACCATAGTCATAGTGGTGCCTTCACTGTGCACTAATCAAGTGACATTTGGGTTACTAATAATTGGATCAAGGTCAATCAGCAAATAGTAATAAGTAATCAGTAATAGTTCAGTAATAGTGCATGATTATTCGAAAGCAACTATAGGAAGCCAACAATCTCAAGACATCTACTTGATTCTCATAAAAACCATAAAATCAATCTCGGGAAGCCTAGATTGGCCATGGATTTGCCACCCTAGGAATTTCATTTCCTAAAACATAAAGCAGTAATACAGTTATAGTATAAACTTTCTGGAATCAAGTTTTATTTCAAAATCATGTTCAGAAATTAGTACATTTTGTTCAATCAAATTCAAAACATTCCAATCATTATCTTCAGTTGGAAAGTAGACACTTTCTGTAAAACAGAGTCAATTATTTAAAAATATTCAAAGCATCAACTTTTGTTAGATAAACAGAACTTTCAGTAAAACTCCTTTTGGCTAGTTTACAATATTCAAAACATTTATTTCAATCGAACATTCAAAACATTCACTTCAGTCAGACAGTCAAAATTTTAAGTAATACCTTTCATTAACTAATCAAAAACTTTTCATGTTAAATGATGTTCAATCAAAATATATCTCTAGTCAGTTCATAAATCTTTAACACAGTAATAACTATGGGTGAAATATAAAAATTCATCAAATATTCTCGGTTCAACACATAGATTTCAAAATATTTTATTTATATATAAGGATAAGGCGAAAACGTGTGTATATCTTAAAAACTGGGAAAATCATTAAAAATGCCTTCAGAAACTAAGTTACAAAATCTGTACATACTTTTGTTTCGTTTTTAGAAAATTTCGACAGTATAATGGTACTACTTATCCTATCCCTCCTGCACGAAAATCACAATTTAAAACCACAATTCTAGTGTCTCAATTTCCTTCCCAATCACCATATTCAATATCATAAAAACTCAATTTCATCAAATAATGCAACATAGTAAATGCCTTTTGCATTTATCCCTTACAGCTTGGTTTTCATCGTATAGTTCGACAGCACCAGTGTTTGCACCTCACTTTCGAGCTGCAAATCACCACATAAATATAGTCAATTCTTCACACTTCAATTATAACAAGTTTATTTCTCATAATTTACTACATTGCCTATTGCAGTTGCAAATCCGATATATTTCATATCGATGCTAACACCGTAACGATCGTCAAATCACCTCCGTTTTCAGTTCTGACTGTGCCGGCAGTTTTATATTAATTTATACAGTATTCTAGGACCCAAATTATATCAAATTGAACATGGTTTCAAGATCCCTTCACTTGGCTGAATTTGATTCTCTCTTACACACTTCATTTCTTCAATTTAAGCTTAAATTCATATTCTACACACTGTCTATATTGATTCTACTCCATATTGAACAACACTACTTTCATGCACATTCATACTTGGCCAAAACCCTAAGGGAGTCCTACAATCATTTTTCTTTCAATTTGAAGCTATACACATGCTTAAGCATCAAGAACACATAACAATTTATCATAAAAATCAAAGAAAAGTAAGCTTTCTCTCACATACCTTAGTGGCCAAATCTAATAGGGATGATTCACCATGAAAATGGCCACTTTAACACTTGATTTTGATAACATGTTGTAGAGCTATGAGAGCTGAACACGTAGTGAAGACAGTTTTTATTTTGGAGTGTTTTTACTAGGTTTTCAAAAGCTTTCTTTCTCTTCAAAGCTTTCAACAATGGTGGAATGAAGAGATGAAGAAGATGGCCAGCCAACTTAAAGATAGGGCTGGAAAATTCCATTAAAATAAATATCTTTGGTGACAAATTACAAAAATGCCCTAAAAACCTTCATAAGTTCCAATTTTGCCTTTTGCAATTTAACTTCGTTTTGAATATTTAGTCTAACTTTCAAAATATTTTATTCACACAAAAAATATATATTCTACATATTCTAATCTTTGGATAAGCTTTTGTTGGGGTGACTAGTCAAACGGGTAAAATTCCCAAAATACCCCTAACAGTTGAATCACGTAAATTTTGGCTTTCGTGTGTGATTCAACCTTCAAGTTGACATGACATGAGACTTCTTCACATGTAGATTTATCTATGACTGTCAGTTGGTCTTAAATCAATTTAGATTGACCATTATTTACGAAAGTTTTCCCGATCTATGGATATAATTGTTATTTTCAAATTTGTTGCACTTTTTTTCAAAATATGTGCAAATGAAGGAATTTTGAGGTGTAGATTCCTGCAATCTCAGTATTTCACTTCAAATATTGTTATTGTAGGGTTGCATTTCAATCTGAACAGTAAAAGTCTTTGTGGGGCCCACATTGGGTTCTTCCCTGATCCTTACCAAACGAATTCTCTATTTAGAAATCTTAGCAATCAACCCTCACTTTTCGAGTTCTACACTCTTTAACTTATATTTGGTATGGGGAAAATAGGGTTTTCACACCTATTGAAGACAAAACGAGTGAAAGTCGTTTATGTTGATTTGGACACATACGACATAGACTTATGGACTCTCTCATTAGAAGAGTGGAGGCTAGACCTGCTTAAGACCCAGGCTACTCGCCTAAGCCCGAAGACCTTCCTAAGATTTGGTCGGGTTTGGACAAAAATATCAGATGCTTTTACCGATCCTAGACAAAGCTTTTAGGCTCAATCAAAAAATAGGCCAGGCCCGGGCTTGATCGTCCAAAGCCTGAGCCCGACTTGGCTTGGCTTGGCTCGAACATAATTATTAATTAAGTTTTTTTTGTTAAATATATCTACTAAGTATAATATAATTTTATGTAGATAAAATATTATTGATTAATAAACATGATTATATGTATTTAGTATGAAAATTAACGTGCAAAATTTGACAAATCAAATTAAATTTTAAAGAAATAGAAAACAAATAAACAAAAGAATAAAATACCAAAAATAAATAAATAAAAAAATATGGGCGGGTCGGGCCGGGATCGAGCTTATATAGTAAAATAAAAAACAGTCCTGAACTAAAATCCAAGCTCGAATTTACAGGCCAAGTTGGGCTTAGGCTTAGACATAATATATTATTATATGTCTTAGGCTCGACCCGCCCAATGAGCAAGTTTAGTGGAGGCTATGAATGATATAAAAAGAGTCAAGGTTAAGGGAAGATTGAAGAAGACTTGAAAAGAAGTAATTCGGAAAGATATAGCGGAACGAGAGTTGGAAGAACATATTGCTTTAAATAAGAATGAGCGAAGAAGAAGAATTCATGCTGACGACTTCTTGTGAGGTCATATATTGGTTGATATAACCTACCTTAGTATTGGAATAAAGGCTCTAATGATGATGATAAAGATTGTCACTCACATCTCTCTCTTGAATTCTCTCTCCCCTTCAAACATGTAAGACATGTATTAAAATTTTGCTTAAAGCAAAAACATCCAGCACTTTACATCAAATTGTTATGTTGGAATGATAAAAAGAGGAGAGAAAATATTAAATGTCGTAACACCTGTTGTTTTGCCTTTACACACATTTTGTGTTCTGCTTACGCGTGATCAATGTTACTTGACACTAATTTTCCTAGCATAATGCCTTTTTTTTTCTATTTCTTTTTTTTGGTCCTAAAAGGTATTAAAAATTTATTATTCAATAATCAATCTATTACATCCAACTCCATTACGATCGTTATGGAGTAAACTAATAATATCCTGAGGAGGATTCCTAATGATCATGGCATCTATCCTACTAGCTTGAGCAAGGTTAACCATGAAATCAGCACTCAAATTTGTTTCTCTATAAACATGAACAATGGAAACTTCCCAAGTTCTGCTTAGTAACTCCCAACAAGCACGAATGACACCAGAGAAAGGACATTGACTTACAATCTTAGAGGTAACCTTCTGCACTGCTAATAAAGAATCTGACTCCACAATAACCTTTTGGAATCCTAAATCCCACGCCACAGCCAGTCTAATAGAGATAGCAAACAACTCTGCTCTAAGGATTGAACCCCAACCCAGTCGTTTAACAAAACTAGCAATCCAACAGCCCGCATGATCTCTCAAGACACCACCCACTACTGTTTGTCCTGGATTAGAAAAGCCAGAAGCGTCTACATTGACTTTAATAAAATCACGAGGAGGTGCTGACCAGGCAATGAAAATAGACTTCTTCATTAGAGGCCTATCTGTGCTAACCGTATATGCTTGGACCTCTTTAATGTAGTTAGTAACTATGCATTCAAGATTTGTTGGCCAACTGAAATTGTCTTCAAAAACACCCTTATTTCTCCAATGCCAAAGAAAGCAGCAGGCATAACTGAACAAAATAGACCATCCAACGTTAAATCCATCCACTGTGTCCTTTGATGCAAGATTTAGCTCCAGCCACTGACGTGTGTCATTAACCTGCCAAAAAATAACGCTGAGATTCGGTTTCCAGGTAATCCAAAAAGCATGTGATGTTGTATAATCCCTTAACACATGAAGAATATCCTCCACTGCTGTTGAGCATCTTGGGCACACGTTGTACAATCCCTTAGCACATGAAGAGTATCCTCCACATTTTTTTCTATTTCAGCCATTCTCTCGTTTCTTCTATTTCTCTCCTTCCATCTTTAAAAATCCAATCTAAAACTCAAATATTCAGAAAAAAGAAAAATAATTTCTCATCGAAGAAGAAGCTTTAGTTTTACTTGATCTCTTTTTCTTCTTCTTTCCCAATATTCTCAAAAATTCTACCATTTTCGACAGTACCGGTAACCTTTTCTTTTTTGAACTGCCCTTTTTCCCTTTCTCTATTGATGAGCTCTGGGTTTGAATTTGGGTCACCCTGGTTCACTAAACCAAAACCCACCAATTGTCTTGTTTGAATAAAGATAAAATGAATAGTCTTAGTTGATTCTTAGGCTTTTTGTTTAACTGTAGTAGGTCCGTTTGGTTTACCGTTTTCATTTTTCAAAAAATGTTTTTCATATTTTTAAGATTAATTTAAATGAGCGATACGATTAACTTCAGTAAGATTAAAACACGAAAAATAATCATTGTAGGTATAACTTTTTTAATAAAACAATAGGAAAAAAGTTTTATTAAGGGTAAAAAAATAATTTAGCTATCAAAAGTTTTTTGTCTTTTGTTAAAGAGACCATCTAAACACACCCTATGTTTTTTTTCTCTCATCTATTTTCTCCTTTAATAAACAGTAATCATGTAATATAAAATAAGGTGTGGGAAGAAAAAATTAAGATGCGTTTAATTACTCTCTTTGTTAAAAAGTGCAAAGCACAACGGTGAGCCAAACTAGCCTTTAGACGTTTGGTTCACGTAAAGTATAAAAGTCAATGACAATTCAATTCAAGTCAATCGAAAATCTATAAATTTTTTCGGAAACTGCCTTCCCCCTGTGTAAAAGGGTAGAAAATTTACAAACCTAAAAAGCCACTCACGCCACCGTTAAAACAAAAACCATTTGTTGAAACCCAAGCTCATCTGCACCGTTGCGTCACCACTGCACTTGTTGGCACTGCCGATTTTCTTGCTGGCACCGTGAATCTCTTGCTGGCATCCTTGAAAACTCTTCTTCCCGAAATCCTTCGAGATCTAAACCCAAAGAGATTGTGCTGCAAACCTTCAGAGCCCTCGATTCTCCATCTTTATCGTCAGTTCTGTTTATGGCACGTCGGCACCCATCCTTCAAATCAAAAATGTTCCTGACTCCCAGCCTTCAAAACCATATTGCCGAAACCCTCCAAAATCCAAACTCATCCTTCAAATCTCGTCTTTCTGCATTGCTCTACCATTCTCTTACCGGCACCTGGATTTTTTTTCATTGCCAGTTTCAGTTTGATTTTTGCTTTAATGAATTTTTTTTTATGTTGGATTGCCAATATTCCTTCCCTAGTCCATGATAATACCGGCATATCTGAATGTGTTAATCTCAAATTTCAATATTTTATGAGTAAATTAAGTTATTGTAAGGCATTATGAATTTATTTGACTTGTTTGAAAACGTGGAATCGATAATTAAATTGAAAATTTTGTATTCTCCAAAAATTATAATTATCAAAATTTAATTTTTGAATGATTATCAAAATTTAATTTTTGAATGTTAATGAATATGTTAGAGTAAATGAAAAAATAATAATAATAATAATAATAATAAAAAAAAAAAAAAAAAGCAAGCTTCCAATGGAAGTTTGCCGTGCATGTCTACTGTAGGTGGATCATAAACTCAAAAGAAGAGAGGAAATATAATAATATTAAATTAAGGACAGACCATTAAACTCAAAAGAAAAGAAGAAATATAATAATATTAAGTTAAGCACTAGCTTTCTGGAGAAGCCATTTTTCACGCCACCTACTCTCATTTTCTACCCAGTTTCTCGGTTAACAGAGGAGAGGAAGCCAATTTTGTTCTTTGGTTATGGTTGAGATCGAGAGATTGGAAGAGAGTTGGAGTAGAGGACATGAGATTCTTAGCACCTCTGCAAGCCGAATGAAAGATTGATGAGAGAAAGGAAAAGAAATGGAAGAAAAGCACAGTTAGGAGTAAAATGGAGGCTGATCGTGTGAGAGGAAGTGAAATCAAGTTATTTTATGGGTTAGAGAAACTCGAGCAGTAAATGAGGAAGGCAAAGGCGTGAAGGGATCCTTGCTTCAGTCTTGCTTTGAGACGCAAGGTAGAGAAGGTGTGAAGCTGTATTTCAGATTTTAAAGAGCAAAATAGGGGAGAAAAAGGCAATTTGGTGGTGCTGGACAGGTTTCTAATGGCTGAAGACGTTGACTGTTGTAGGGTCTGAAACAAAAACAAATTGAAGGTTGGAATGGCAGCCTTTTAGGCGTAAATAAGGGCTGATGTAACCTGGTTTGTGCTGCTGTAACAGAGGGCTTTTAAGGTCTGAACCAGGGCCATTTATAGTTGAGACAAAAAAAAAAGAAGAGAGGGGAAAGAAGGTGTTTCATTTGACCTTCATTTGATCGGTGACTTGGACTGGTTTACAGGCCAGTGCAGGGGAGTTTGGCACGAGCTTCAACTGAGTTGGGAGTGTTTAACAGTGGTTGAAGCGGCAACATCATGCGAGGAAGAAAACCTACAATGAAGAGAAGCTACAGCGGTGGCTGTTGAGGTTTAGAAAGGCTGTATATAGCCTGAAAATAGGAGATGGATAAGAGTCTTGTACAGGCTTTCGTAAGGTAGCAAGGAACCAACCAGAGGTAATTTTTGGCAAGTTCAAGTGCTATTTGTGGTGATTGTTTTCCTGCTAATTTTCAGGGGCTAATTGTGCGTGAACAGAGGAGCGACGAGAGCCGAATGAGGCTACAAGGTAGGGAATTTAAAGCTGATTTTCTCGGCTGTTAAGGACCCATTTTTCTGGGCTGATTGGTAGGGCTATTGGGTGCCATATTGATGTTATTATATATTTATGAATGTATTGTTATGAGTTCTATTTAAAACACGTGTGAGGTGGATATGCGGATTAAAGATTTCTATAAGCATAAAGTTAAGTGTGATCTTAGCATTGTGGAAAAATAATTAATAAATAATAGTGGTAAATAAACTTACCTTGGTTGCTCTATAAAGAGAGTGTGGCAAAAGGGTTTATTTTAGTTAGATGGTACTAAGTCAATTTATGATGTTTGAATATGTAGTGCGACAAATGGGAGATGAACGCTTGTCTAGCTAATCTTGGTGTGCGCTCACACTAAGCTCGAAGTAGGTAAGATTTTTATATAAATTCGCGATAGATTTATATTGTATAGACTATATAGGATTATTAAATTTAATGATTATACAATAGAGAGTTGGTAATTATATGATTAAATGTTACTTTGTGGAACTTTCAATTGAGTCAAATAGATAGTGATAATCTGAAAATAAAAAATATTTAAACGACTTTTCTGCAGTTCAAGAGTAAGTTGGTGAGTGGGATTATACAAGTTCAATTGTTGAATATCGACTACAGGACTGCTTGATTTGGTTTCGATTCTGCTTGATTGAGGTAAGGGATATGTATAAGGAACATAGGAGATACTAAAATGATTTTAAGATCAATTGAATTATGTTTTATGAATTTCGTATGCTTTGCAAGACTTTAGAAAATTGATACCGTCATGCTATCGAATTTTTGTAAGGATATTGATTTTTGTGATTTCGGCTAAAAAGCTAAGAAAACTTTTTAAGAATAAAACTTTTAAGGAATTCAGTCTTGGAAATATTAAATTGCATGATTTTAGTATAGTCATGAATTTTCAAAGTAAATTTTATTTTATGAAAATTACCTAAAGTTTGTGTTTCATGAATATTTATGAAAAGTTATAAAGTTTTCGGATTTTTGAAATTCCTTGCATTTTAATTGATTTTCGGAACATTTATGAGTTTTGAAAATACTCCTCCGAATTTGGATTTATAAAACTCTGCATTAGCCCGAATTATCTAAAGAATTAAATTGCATGATTTTAAAGACTTATGATTTTTTTAGCTTAAATTTGGTTTTATGGATTTATTATAAATTATGGTACTAAAACCTATTTCTTTATATATTTTGGAAATTACTAAGTTTTTGAATATTTGGAAAATAATTCTGATTTTATGCAACAATATGCTTTATGAACTCTTAATTCTGATTTTATGCAATGATTTGTTTTATGAACTTTTATAAATATCTGTATGTTTTGACTTACGGATTTGAACTATGAAACTATGAAATTATGTTTTGAGACACTGGCTAACCGTAATCTTGCAGTATCTGGACTGCTGTATATTTTGGATCCAGTAGTATTTGGCTGTAGCGTGACCTTCGGGGCTTGTAGTATCTGGCTATAGCGTGACCTTCGAGGCCTATAGTATCTGGCTGTAGTTTGACCTTCGGGTCCTACAGTATTTGTATTTGATATGAAATTTCTGCACTATGTTGCTGTGTGATTTGATCCAGTCCGCAGCGGTCACAGATGACACCTGATCAGTGTTCACTGTAGACCACTTGGACTATGGCCATACGTCTATCTGATATTATCCCTATGGGATATCTTTGCTGCTTGATGTATACCGAGTTACCGCCATGTCTCCACTTTCTGTTATTTTCTGATTTCCAAATGATTTCTGAATATCTGATTTCCGAACTCTGAATATGAAAATCATATGATACAGATTGATGTGATTGAATTATGAAATCACAAAATGATTTTGCACAGATTTTTATAATTCGATTTGAAATATGATATGATGTCTGAAGACGACTGTTTACATATTTGCATGGCATGACTTTATTAAAGTGATCTGTTGTACTGATTTGGTTTACATATGATTTTTAGAATACACGAATTTCTTATTGGATAAGATTCTCTATTTTAGAAATATCCCTTATATTTAAGAACTTATTAATCGTTTTTAGATATTTGCATATAGTTTACGGTATCTCTCTCTTTATGTGTATTTCTTATTGGGCTTTCCAAAAAGCTCACCCCCCTCTCCACCTTCCAGATAGTATGCAGTAAGAGCTTGTACGAGGGGTTTTACGCATTCTTCGAGGTTTTTGTCTTCCTTTGATGGTATGTGATGTACAGTATTCCCTTTTTATATTCAAACTTATGTTTTCAGTACTTTTAAAGTCTGGAGATGTAATTAAAGGAAGTATAGGATATAGTTATGGTTTATAACAATGCATGGAACTTGAGTAGAGATATATTTAATCAAGTAGAATGATTCGGAATTATAAATGCATGCTTAGTGAGAGAGTTTGACTGGGACCTAAGGTAATTAAAGGACATTGACTTAGCTAATATAATATTAGCTTAAGAATTGATTAGTGACACTACGTACAGCCCAACCAACTGTAAGAAAAAGGAAAAAAAATTAGTCTAGATTTTGGTAAAAAAATGGGATGTTACACTGAAAAAACTTTAATTGCTACTTTAATGTTAGCAGTAACATGATCTTTAAAACCTGACTCAAAAGTCACAGAGATTTATGCAGTGAAAATAACACTGTCGATGTTTATTCTGGAAGAAATTTACTCGGTTTTGCAACGGATCATGTCGAGCGAGTTAGATCAATTCCTGTTATTGGTGGTATGGTTTGAATTGATTTAGGGACTTTTGTCCAAAAGGTCAGAAGCTTATGGCACGACTTTGTGATTTAATGATGGTGGATGCAAGGCATGAGGATTGGTTTCATCTAATCCAAATCTTTTTATGATGAGATATGGATTCTATCTTGTTCATAAAGTGTTCTATGAAATGTCCAGTGTGGCTTTCGAAATATTGTATCTCATCATTCTTGGGAGCTCCTTGTTGAAGGATGTTTGTTAGGATCCTAAGGTATTGGTTCCCTCTAAAAGGAATTTCCCATGTAGAAAAAATGTTTTGAGGAAATTTATTTTTATATTGCTGTTGAAGATTGGAATCTGTTAAAATGTTGGTTATTTAGGATATGAATTAAATAGTTTAGTTAGGATATGAATTAAATAGAGGTATCAAATGGGCTGGGCGACCCATGGCATGACACGATTCGGCACGGTATGGGTTGTGCTTGGCATGACCCATAGTTAAATGGGCGGACTGGTTCAAGCACGATATACATTTGTGTGTCGTGCTGGGTTAGAGGTTTTTAGGCACATGGATTAGCACGGCACGGCCCATGAAAGGCCAATGCTAGCACGTAGCACATGGGTTAGCACGGCACGGCACGCGAGTCCATGTGCGGTGCCATATTGGACCATTTATATAAATAAAATTATATTTAACAAATCTAAGTATGAAATATTTCAATTATTGATATATAAATTTACAATATTTTCATTTTGAATATAAATGTATAATATGTCACATATTTTGTACATAACTTTTTATTAAATACACTTCTAATAAGAACTCTTCAAAAAATAAATTATTAAAGATTATTTTATTCACAGATTGGTTAAATGTAGAAGCTGAAGCACTAGATAAACCATATTATATAAGTAAATAATCAGGTGAAGAGAATGAAAAATAAAATAATAATATTTTGTGTTTTGTAGTCTTGTATTTGTGTATGTGTGTGTGTCTATGTTTTCAAATATTAGGATTGTAAATTTCAAATGAGAATATTGGTACAAAAATAAATATTGTTCCTTTATGACTTGGAGATTATGAGTTCAAGGCAAAATATTTTCTTTTAATGCAGAGGGAAGGTTGTGTACAATGACACTCCTTAGATCTTACAAAGTAAAAGTCTTTTGGTTGTGTACAATTAATGACCCTCCCCATACCCCACAAAGTAGAGCATTTTTTATCGTGTTGCTCTTTTTTTTAGGATTGTAAATTTCAATATCTTTATTTAATATATATTATTATACTTTCTTGTGGATATAGACATTTTGTCAGAGTGAATTATGTGTCTTTTTATTTTATTTTTATTTATCTTGCATGTTATTTAATTTAATAAATAAAAACTTTAAAAATAATAAAAATGTAAAAATTTATCAATGGGTCGTGCTTGGCAACGATAAGGCACGAAAAATAATATTGGGCTTGGCCAAGCACGACCCATTAATGCTATAGGCCATGTGCCGTGCTAGGCCATGTCTTTAAATTTCATGGACCGTGCCAGCATGACCCATTAAAAAATAGTGATATGCCAACACGAATCCATTAACACATGAGCTAATATTTAAATGGGTCGTGTCGGCCCAACACGGCCCATTTGACACCTCTAGGAGAAAAGTTTGTCTCTGTTAAAATATGTAATCTCTATCAATTTTATAAGCACATAATAAAAAATTTGTTTAAAAAAAATTGTTCTTTTCATATTATTATTATTATTATTATTATTATTATTATTATTATTATTATTATTATTGATTTAGAAACATTTTTAGTATTTAATTATGTAAATAACAATGTTTTAACAAAAATGTCAATTTTTCATAAAACAACCAAATAAAAAAATATATTTTTCAGTATATCAACTAAATAACAGAAAATATTAATTTTGTCAAAAAATCAATTTTCTAAAAAACATTTTTCAAAAATCATTTTTTAGAAGTCTTTTTCAATGAACCAAATGGAGCCTAAAATAAGAAATGAATTTGAAATTGCAATTGCTAATCAACGTCATAAGATGGGAGCTGAAGATGCTGTGGCCTTTATAGTTTTTGATGTTCTTGGGAGAACTTGAAAAAATCTATTCACATCCATCCTTTTATCAACCACACCCTGAATGCTAGAAAACCCTAACTTCAAGACATCTCTCTTCATTTTTACTTGACACACTTTAAATTACCAAAACTTATTTTGAAAATGCCTTACACTCTCTTCAAACCTAACTAAACACACCTTACCTCCCTTTTATCATTTCCTCAACCTTCATTCTTACAAAAATCTTCAAAATTTAAAGTTTTGTAAGATTATAAGATAAATATAGCTTACCTTCATTGAAATATATTTGTTCTTGATTTTTTTCGCATTAAAATCTTTTAATTTGCTGATTTTTTAAAGGAATTTGTGTAATTGAAATAATAAGTTTCAGGTGGGGTGGGGTTGGGTTAGGAAACAAGGCTCACAGCAAGGAATTGCCACAAGCCACTGATGAAGCGCGAAAAGAAGTTGCCACAAACCCTTTGCTGCGCACCCTTCAAGGGTTGCGGCACACTCCTGTCGCGGACCTTTGAAGGGTGCCACAAGCCTTAAAAATAGGTCAAATATTTTTTTTGAATAGTAAATGTTTTTTTAAAATAAGATCAAATTACATTTTATAATAAAATTAAATTGTGCAAAACTTTACTTGAGTGTGACCTAGTCTTTATTGCAAGTTTAGTGTAGCAACAACAGTAGCAGTACCACCACCTCTTGTGAAGATTGCGAATTTTTTGTACTAAGTTTGTATATAAATTGAAGAATTTAAATAAATTAAGTATTAAGATATATTCTATGATTTTTATTATCTTAAATACTGAATCCAAAAAATTGAGTTTAGTGCATTTAACAATTAGTGAGTTACAGTATATACATTTGATTAATATATATATATATATATTATATGAGAGATATATACATAAATTCAATAAAGAAAATAAAGTTATATTTTGTACGTTAATGATATAAGTTAATGGGTATATATATTACTACTACCTATATTTATACACTTTAGACATGAAATATATACATATATATATACACACACACACACACAACATATATAGATATATGATATATAAATATTTAAGATAGGAAATATATAAAATAAATAAGGTAATTATATAAAATAAAAATAATTAAAAAATAATAAGTAAATAAATTATAATAATAACAATAATAATAATATAAAATTTGATGCTCCCACGGAATTGTAAAATGGGTGAAACAGAGGACTTCGGTCTTCTGTAGAACAAGAAGTCCTCTGTAGAACAAGGAAAAAAAAGGAGAAGGAAAGGAAAAAAGGAAATTTGAAAGAGTGGGAGCAGGTTTGAAATTTAAGGAAAGAAAAGAAAACAAAGCAGAGGCCAATCTGCCAAAACCAACCAAAAAAAATAAATATAAGGGAGAGAGTTGGCCGGCCAGGGGAGGAAAGAAAGAGAGAAAGCAAAGGAGAAGAGGAAAGAAGGGAAGAGGCGGACGGAATGCCGCTGCTGCTGGCCGGCGTTGGGTTTGCTGTTAGTGGTTGGAGCCGCCGACGGCGAAGAGACGTGGAAGGAAGAGAAAGCTGAGATAGAGAGAAGCCAAATAAAATCAAGAAAAGAATGTAGAAATGGTGGCAAAGCAAGGAAGGGATAGTCAAAGGAAGCAGAGTTGGGAGGTTGAACTTGGTGACTTTTAGATGTTGAAGCTGGGCATTTTAGGAGGCCGAACCAAAGGTTGCTGCCCCACCAAAGAAGCAAGGAACGGTCGAGAAGCAAGGAACGGTCGAGAAAAATTGAAACGGGTTGTGCTGAGGTGGATTTTAAGTGTTAAATGGTGGCTGGTTCGAGGTCAAAACAAGGGCGATTCGGGAAGAGATCTGAAGCAAAAGCGTGAATAGAGGAGGACTATCTTTGGAGCAGAGGAGATCGAAATAGTGGCTGCACAAAGCTGGAACAGGACGAGACAAAGGTCTCCTTTGGCGTTGGAAAGCGAAGGAGTTAGGTGGTTTGAGACTGGCTTTTGGTTGTGAAACAGAGCCTCTTGACAAGGGCTGTAGAGGCAGCAAATGGTGGCTGTTTGGGTGCTGGTAGTTGGGGAGTTGCAAACTGGAAATGAGGCTGGTCTTAGCCACGGTTTAGGGGCTGAAGGCAAGGAATTTGAAGGCTGAATACAAGCTGTCGTGTGTAGCTTTTTGGGGCTGTATATTGAAACCGGAAATGGCATTTTTAGAGGCTGTTATGGCGAAGATTAGGGGCTTTACACAGCGTTTTAAGAGCTGATTTTATGGGACTGATTTGGGTTGTGATTGAAACCTTATTAAGGCATACAAATATGCTGAAAACAGAGGAGAGGAGAGCTTGAAGCTTTCGGCTGGAGCTGCCTTGAAAGGGGTAAGACCCTTGTGTTGCATTTTGAATTTTAAGTGTCCATATATGTATGTATAATAATAAGAAAGTGAAATGGTGGTGAATAATGTTAAAAATTGTGGTTTATAAATGTTGTTGGGAGAGCGCAAATAAGTTACTAATTGGTGATTGAATGAAGAGGATTGTGAGTGTAAAAATATATATAATTTGATTATATTATATATGTTATAATGATTGATTGATATAAAGATGTGATGATAAAAGTACATTGGTAATCGAATAAAGATTATCTCGGGTAGTAGAAAATAACTCAATTTGATTGTATATTTTAGAATGATTAATTGGTACAAAGATGTGATGATATGAGTATGTTTGCGGTTAGATGAAGATATTTAGTTGGCATAATTATGTGATAAGGAATATCTTAAAAATTTGGACTTGCTTGAGAATATAGCTTTGAAATGATATAGAAATATCGATATGATATAGATAAAGTGTTGAGAATCGATTATGGAATATTGTGTGATGATTTGGATGGATAAATATTGATCTTTCAATTATCTAATCTCGCTCATGACATTGGTATAGGTTCTAAGTGTAGACATCGACATTTGCCTAGTTTTGGTAATTTGATGATTATATAGTGATGTAATATTCAAATATTCATGAGATATAAAAGAGGGCCCACATTGAGGGTGGAAGTCTTAGTATCAATATTATGGTTTGAAAGTGGTGAATTTGATATTGAGATATGGTGAACTGTGAATAGGCCTATTAAGTTGAATTAAGGAAAATGATAAAGAAGAATCAAAATTTTGACGTAGAAGTGAATTTGATTAATTTTGATTCTAACATATATGTTTTTTTATATGTAATTAAGCATAACGGGGTTATGTTAATGAGACGGTAATGAATTGGATTTTAGGAACTTCAAGCAATATAGAAGATTGAGTTGCGATTTGTAGGCTTAAGGAAGATATTTGCTAAGCATTGAGATAAGTGGGTTAAGTAAAGTTTGTTAGCACTATCTCGTAAGAATGGTTTAAATTTTATAAATTCGTTTATGCTTGGGCTGGATTGAAAAGCATCGAGTTAAGTGGGTTAAGTAACGTTTGTCAGCACTATCTAGTAAGAATGGTTTAAATTTTATAAATTGGTTTATGCTTGGGCTGGATTGAAACTTGTTTCTGTCTTGTGTGTTGTGGCCAGCCAAGCGTGCATGTTAAGTGGAGTGAATTAATGCATATGTGCATTCACGTACAGCATATTTTGAGTTTAATTACTTAATATCTATGTTTTAAATACTTGCATTAAATTTTAAATCGCAAGTATTGGTTTGAATTGACTTTTGAAATAAATCAAAACTTCCTTATATTTTAAACTCAAAACCAATTTAAGAAGTGCTTTAAAATCCATGCAAGCCAGATGCTACACGAGAACATCGTTTTCAAATTGTTTTTGAGTGCATGCATATCCTATGACCTTTGGGTCATTTTTAGCCTATTGAGCTTAGCTCTAAGCTCTATTATCCATCTATCGAACTTTGTGCTCTAGACTATTGTATTGTACCTATCGAGCCTAGAATTCTAGGTAAATTGTGACTTGTTTGGAAAACCAGCAAGCAAGTTCTAGCTCTCGACTGATCAGCGAGACTGAAGTATTGTTCTATGGCCATAGATTTAGCATTGCTTGCAAACCATTCCATCACTAGCAAGAATAGACATCATTATCATTATCGTATCAGTGATTGAGGATTATTGCCTAAACTCTACATACTATCGTTTTACTATCAGTATTGATTTCAGTGAATTGAGGCTATATGCCTAATGGTTATTGATTTTCATTTTATGAACTTATTGATTTATTGAAGTTCATGCTGATTGATTTATTGAAGTGGCCTACTGATTGATTTATCGAAGTGGCCTACTGATTGATTTATCGAAGTGCTTACTGATTGATTTATCGAAGTGCTTACTGATCGATTTTTCGAAGTGCATAGTGATTTACATAGTGATTAATTTATCGAAGTGCACAATATTTTGAATTTAACTGAAATCCATAGTGAATTGATTTAATCGGAATGCATAGTAAATTTGATTTAAATAAAGTGCATAATGAAAGTGTTCTAAACTGAAGCTTATGGTAAAAGTGTTTTGAACTAAAGTGTATGGCGAAAGTGTTTTGATTTAAGACTATGATAGTATACCATGCGTACATGTCACTTCAGCATTACTTTTTCTACACTTAAATGTAAATCAACATGAGTCTAACATGCATTTACTTAAACTACTTACTGAGTCATAGTTTGCTCACCCATTTCCAATAACATTGCAGATTATACAAGTTAAACTCCATGCTTGCAATTTCTATGTGGGCCTTCGAGGACTATACCTAGTAGTGGTACTTGCTAAGTCCTCCGAGCGCTGCTTTTGATACTTTTGATGTATGTAAAATTTTCTATATCTTGTTAGTTATCATGTATAGACATTATGCAATTCACAGTACACGTTTATTAGAAATATTTTGGGATGCAACTTAAGATCGCTCTAGATTATGATAGACTAGTATGATTATCGAGTGCGATCTAGGATATGATTATTGTCTGACAAATATGGACTTTGTGGAATGTTAATATGTTTAACTAATGATTCTGGGATTGTGTATAGTGAATAGTAATATAAACTATGGATTGTGGAGTTGAGATATGAAGTTGAAAATATACATATATTTTGTAGGTTAATTAGTTGGGGAAATTGATTATATATAAGAGGAGGTTTTCGATCTTTTTTTTTTTGCTAGATTAAATCTTGAATTAAAATTTTGAGGAAGTACGTTGATTTGCCATAAGAGTTAACCATTTAAATGACAACGTTAAGTTAAATCGAATTAAGAAAAGTGAAAATTGTTTAGCGGTGACACTGACACCAAATATAAACCTTAAAGTGAAAAGAAAAATTTAGCTCATTAATTAGGAAAACGGTATAACTATGATTGTTAAGTGTATGTTGCGGCCTTCAGATCGTGACAACTCCTACACCATTGGCTTTAGCTTCGCAACTAGCATCACCACCAGCATCAATATATGTTAGGTATAGGAGAGAGTAGACTTTCTATTTTATATGTTGAATTATACCTTTATATGAAATGATATATATATATATATATATATATGTGTGTGTGTGTGTGTGCGCGCGCGCGCGCGCGCGATACTTTTGTCTCATT
Source organism: Heritiera fomes (assembly GCA_032173925.1). Lineage (NCBI taxonomy): Eukaryota > Viridiplantae > Streptophyta > Magnoliopsida > Malvales > Malvaceae > Heritiera > Heritiera fomes. The sequence goes on along the minus strand of JAPDPM010000009.1, from coordinate 30,991,059 downwards.
ACTCCATCCATCATCCTTTATTATTGTTTTTTTTAACACATAAATAAATTGTAGATTTGGTAAATAAATTAAATTTTCATACATAAAATACAATAATGTTTAGTTTTATTACATACCAATTAACTAAATAAATAAATAACAAAAATATTAATTTTTTCCGATTTAAAAGGTCCTCGCAGTGGACTACCGGGACTTTCTAAAAGCTCCCAGTAGACCACTTAGGGGGTCTCAACAGTGGGCTGCCGAGACACTTTATTCACTCTCGATAATCCTATGCAGCAGTGTCGAAAATCCATATTTACTTGGGTATTTTTAAGCAAAAAAATTTACAAATTAAAAAAATTACTAATAATAGCATATCTCTACAAGAATCTCGTACATTTCATTCACATCTTTGTCCATAAATAAATTTTTGTTTGAATCATCAGAAAAATACTCTATAGTTTTGATTTTTGGATGAGATTTGATTAATTTAGTTTAGGGTGTGTGAAGAGGGTGAAATGAAAGAAGAGAATGGGTTGAATGGGTTGGGGTTTGTGTTTTGGGGATGATGGTAAAATAATAATATTATACAGGGGTAATTTTGTAAAAAAAAGTTTAATTTATTTAAGATGCACTTAGCATCTTTTAGGGTATTAACTAGAACTAGAGGTGGCAAAAGTTGACCCGACCCGAAAAATCCGTCCGATTAACCCGAATCCAAACCCGACCGATCCGATTTGACTAAAAAAGTCAACAATCCAAATCCAACCCGATCTGAATCCGAATTGATCCGAAATCAAATTTATCCGAATTTACATTGATCCAAACCCGACCGGATCCGAACCCGAATTTATCCGAACCCAAATTCATCCGAATTTAGATTAACCCGAACCCGAATTGATCCGACCCAAATTGATCCGAACCCAAATTGATCCGAACCCAAATTGACTCGAATCCAAATTGATTCGAATCCAAATTTACCCAAACCTGAAAATATTTAAACTTAAATTTAATATTATTAATAAATATTTAAATGTTAAAATTAAATATCAAAGTATTTTAATATAGTAAAAATATAATTTTTTTCAATAATATGAGTGTTATATATTTTTTTAATATAGTTTAATTTAAATATTCGCTTTTATATTGCATTCATTTGAACATAATGTATAATTATTTAATGGTTAATCTATAATAGAGTACAGAAGCTATATCATCTACACTAATGTCTCTAATTATTCTATAAAAAATCAAACTAAATTAAAGAGAGATATATAGTATTGTTTTATAATATTTAGTATGGATTATTAAATCACTTTGATTCAAAAGTTATTAATTAATGTAATTAATTTATGAATATTGGTAAATATATTATAAAGAAAACTATTATACAGATTATTAAATATTTTGATTATTTCAATCTCAATTGTACGATAGGTCATGTAAGAAGACAATTTTATATTCATGAGTTTTGTAGCTCTTAGAAATATGGTTTCAGTTGATTTTTATATCAGATAAATTACATCAAGATGACCAAAGCTTAATCCAATAAATCTGTCAAATCGACCCGAATCCAAATCCGACCAACTCGAATTGACTAAAAAAGTCAACGACCCAAACCCGACCTTATCCGAACCCGAAATGATCCAAATCCGAAATAGACCGATTTTTCCTTGACCCAAACCCGACCTTATCCGAACCCGAAATGATCCAAACCCGAAATAGACCGATTTTTCCTTGACCCAAACCCGACCTTATCCGAACCCGAAATGATCCGAATCCAAAATGATCCGATTTTTTCTTAACTCGAAATGATCCGATCCAAAATGATCCAACCCAAATCCGATCCGATCCGCCCATTTGCCACCTCTAACTAGAACTACTCGGAGAACTCTACTCCTTTTTTTTATTGATTTTATTGGAACTGTGTTCCCTAGATGTAACGTACTGTGTACCCCACCGAAGAGATTATTTTTCTAATGCAACAATTTTCAACAGAAAGAAAAAAAAGTTTGAAATTAATGTTGAACATTGACCTAATAATTAAATTTTCATGTCTAAGACACGAGAGTTCTGAAAATTTAAAGTTTTTTTTTTCAGTATCCCTTTTCCTAGGATCAAAACCTCCCTTGTTTACCGGAAAAAAAAAGAGTTGGCAATGATTGAGTTACACCGTTGACTAGCAGCACTATTAACATAAGTAATATATGCTGATACAAAATAAAAGTTATATGTATATAATTTTTTTTATCATTCATAATAAATTTTTTATATTCATTGTTCGAAAAGGTAGAAGTATTCATATTTACCAAAAGAAAGAAAGTATCCATAGATTGAGATTTTGATTAATATTTTAGAGATTTATCTAAAAACCTATCTTAATTTGACTATTTAATTTTATTCAACTTAGAATTCATTTTCAAGATATAAAGATAATTTTAAATTAATATTTTAATAATTTAAAAAATTTTAAAATAAGCATAAAAAAGTTATTATTTAATAATAAAATATTTTTACCTATCGGATAAGACCACTCGACAGTGAAGTCAAATTATAAGTCATCACTCAAGAAAAAAACTTGGAACAAACGTGTGGACGAGGCTGTCGATGGTGCAGCAATAACCCTAGTATTCTTATAAACGTAAGCAGTTATAACCACTTACAAATTGAGTACCAAATCTCGTCATTCTCCTCCAAAATAATCACAATCCAAGCCGATCAACCAGAAAACATATTCTTAACAAAAACGTGCCCTGTAACTGTAAGGAGATGACCAAAGTTCTTTCTATATTTGTCCTCCTGCTACTCTCATTTTCACTCCTGCCTCAAGCTTCAACCAGAAGCATACAATTGGGTAAGTTAGCAACTATTTATCAAAACTTTCTTCTTAATTACTTCTTCTATCTCTCTATTCAGTTTCTGGGTTTCTTTCGTTATGTTTGTTTTTGGGTTATTGTAGGAAAAAAGGTCAATGAAGAGATTAAGAGAAATCTAATAGAGGTAGGACCACCAGATCCATTTCATAAACATGGACCAATTGGATGTGAAGGATGTGACCGCAGGAAACTTTTACTTGGGCAACCAAGACCCAGCCTCATAATTAATCCCACTTTCTTGGTTCTGATTGGATCTCTATCAACAATCTTGTACTATTTATGTTTATGTTTATACCAAAGCATAGAGTTGAGGTATCTCTTGAGAATTGATCTTCCCCGTGGTGCTAATGTTGAGAATTCTCTAAATTATGTACTCTCCATCTCATAAATAATATCTTTTGTTTTTCATTTTCAAATGCTTATTTATTAAAATCTAAAAACATATTCGGTCAAAACTTTGAATGAAGTAATTTTGATTCTGTTCTATATAGGTTGCTTATCAAGTGATGGGATTTATCAGACTACACTGTCTTTTATCCAATTTGATCGGATAAACATTTTTATGTACTATAGATACCTTACATGCATTATAAGGTTGAGTTTATATTAAATTATTATTATTATTTTTTTGAACAAATTATTATTATTATTATTATTATTATTGTTATTATTATTATTATTAGTAGTAGTAGTAGTGATGATCATTTCCTTTACTAATATTGACTCCAAAAACTGGTGTTGACTTCAACCTAATTTTTTTATTATAAAAAAAACATTTAATAACTGAATATTGAGATGACATTAGTTGAATTCGAACTCAAATTTTATAAAATATCATAATTCATCCTTATCATAGATTGGTTTGGTGGATTCATTTTTTAACGCACTACAAAAAAAAAAATACTTTTAAGGGCACATTATTTGTAGTTGTTTTGGCAAACTGCTGACACATCCATTATTTTCTCGGCTAAAATGAATCTTCCGTCCGTGTTGGTCAAGTGGTAGCTCCAACTTAAATAAGCAACTATCCGATTATCATATTCACATTTCAAATCGAAAAACACTTTCTTCCTCTCTCTCTCTCACTCCTTTCTTCATTTTATTTTTCTTCTTCATTTTCTTCATTTCCTTAAATCATGCTAAGTCTTTCTCAAATTAGAACGAAGCCCTTCACTTCTTCTAATTTTGAAAATCAAAATCATTATCTCTTACTCTCCCCATCTACGCCACCATCGTCAACGTCATTGTCACCATCGCATCACTTCTCCTTGTTGCTATTTTCTCTCCCGTTACATTTCTATTTCCAAAAGAAACCTAGCTTTGCCTTTGTTGTTTTTGTCTAACTAATAGATTTGGTCACGTTTGGTCAAATCCAGCTTCAGTAAGGGGTTTTGTTTTCTTCTCCACAAATGAGCAAGAAGATATCGATGATGAAGAGGATTTGTTTGAAGCCATCGACAAATGTAAGCTATTCTCATTTTTCAGATTCTCGCTTTTTTTCTACTTATGAGTTGTGATTCTAAGTTTCTAAGCTATTTTTCTCTATTGTGTAATAATATTCACAATGAAATCATCTTAAAGATTTTTGAATCATTTATGTTGTTTGCAATTTCTTTATGTCCTATCCCAGTTTGTTTGCCTATTCCATATTCATTTTAATCCTATTTTATTTCTGATAGTTTCTTAATATTTGCGATTTGAATTGAGTAATTGTTGGATTTGGAGATTTATGAGTTTTCACAATTGTAAGTGAATTAGTTTGATTTGTTAGAGTATTACTACAGAAGTTTTATTTTCTTTCTTTTGAGCTTCAGATTTGCATTGTTATTCTCTGTTTCAACTCAATTGTAATATATAAATCAATAAATCTTCTATATAATGCACAATATATAATAATGTGTTAAGCATAGGGCATCTGCCTTGAAAGATGCATTGAGAAAATTATATAGTTTTTCTGCTGGAGTTGCATCCGTGGCAGCAGACATTGTCATTGCCTGGAGGAAAGGAAGGCAGAGGGAATGCTTAATTGCTTCATTTAAGTCCGGAAATGATAAGGTGCTTGATAATGGACCAGACATTCTTATCATGGATTTTTGAGAATGATGGTTCATTATTGATAACGTATCAGGCATTCATTTCTCTACTATTATTCTCTTTAGAAAGATTTCATTAATTAGAAGAGTTCTTTAACCAACCTTAATGGATATAGTGTTATACTGAGATACAATGGCAAAGCAACATGCCTTTTTGCAACTGATTATATCTTAAATTGCTAAGATTATGCGCTCTTCAGGTTTTTCAGAGTGCAATGAGATATGCTACAAGGATCTTGTATTAAAGTACTAGCAATGAAGTGCTTACATTGATTGTTCTCCCGAAGCTACCAATTTCTCTGAGGTATTTAATTTTTTAGCCATTTGTTACCCCATTTTATACTCGTAACAATACTAGATTTTTTCATTTACTTTCACTTTTTCATGTCTAATATGGTTTACTGTTATTTGCAAACTGAATCTTTATGTGCATTAAGGGTGATATTCTCCCTTGGATATGGCAGTTCCACTTTTTATCTTGCTTCTAGACTTAATAAAAATGGTATGCATTTGCTGTTTGCAAGGGTTCTTTAAGAAGATGAATACCATAGTAAAATGGAAGCTTCTAATGAGAGGTGACTTGTTCCATTTATCCTAATTATGCTTTCCCTAATAAGCCATTTCCTAAGAATTAAATTTCTAACATGAATGGTTTGCATAATGGTGAGGCACCAAAGTAAAGGTAGAAAGTTCTTTGATTTAAATAACAGCAATACTTCTTATTTAGCGGAGGTACATGTGATACGAAATAGTGAAAGAAAGGACTATTTTCGGTTAATTTTATTGTTCTTCCTTTTCTGTATGCAAGAATGCTTCCATGCTTGTGTGACTGGCTGTGGTTATAAGGTTGGTTTGTTCTCATGAATTTGAAGGATCAGTCATTTGCATACTTCGCCTTTATTTTATCAGCAATTTGATGTTTCTTTATATACTTCACCCAACGATAACTACGCCATCAACAACATAGCCCGGTTGTCTGAAGAAGGCACCGCCAAGCCCCACAGCTAAAGCCATTGACTTACCATAAAGCAATGCCAGAATCGAAATTCCTACCCAATGGTACCAAGCTTTTTCTGTTTTATCATTATTAGCACTGTTCTTGGATGAACAGGAAAGCAAAGTTGAAAATAGTTCAAGAATGGTGAGGATTAGGTCTAAAAGAAGCAATGATAAAGCAATTATCCGAAGTTGGGTCGATTCTAAGAATTTGGCCAAGTGATTTCTCCAGGGTGCTCTTGATGATGATGGCTCTTGCTCTGATCTTGGGTCGAAAAACTGTTGCCATCGCTTCCTGAGATGTGATGGAAGGTGGGGGCTTTAGTTTCAGGATTATGCATTTTTGTCCTTCTCTTGCTGTGTCATGTTGCACAGAAAGAAAAGAAAAAATGAGAGCCAGTGAGTTGGGTGAAGAATGGCAGGGAGAGTAATGGCCTAAAGGGATGAATTGTTCTGAATGATTGCTCGAGTTTAAGAACACTTGGGGTTTACCAGCATTGCTCAATATATATTGAGCACTGAATTTATTAAGCTTTTAGGCCATTAAAATCAGAGCTACCAGTTGGCTTTTTCCTGTCATGGCTTTCCACTAAACTTTCTGTTTTGTCTTTAATCTGTTATAAATGAAAAGATTTGCCATCCGTGTGTACTCCATGATGATTCTTTAGCCTTAGTTGGAGCTTTTACTCTCTTCCATTGATTCCCTTTTACAAGACTTGGGCTCATACGTCAAGTTCAGCTGTAAAAGATTTTTTCTTGTTTCTTACACCAATGTTTCCCGTGAGAACTAAATGTGTTTTTTCTGTTCTTATTCATGATGAATATAATAGGCAATGATTTAATTTTCTGCAATTCTACTCAAATATGCAAGGATTCTTCCGTTAACAAGAAGAATTTGCTTCGATTATCTTCAAATTATTGCAGCTTACCATTTATTTCTCCTATTACAGAAACGTCTTCCTTGGATAATAATTTCAAAGAAAGTTTATCTTGACACAGCAAGTTTATCTTGACACAGCAAGAGAAGGACAAAAGAGGACCAAAAGCTCATTGCTTACATTCAAAAACATGGCTATGGAAGTTGGCATTCCTTACCAGAGAAATCTGGTCGGATTTCTCATCTTGAAAGTTTTAAGTTAACAATTTTATTCCCATTTATTAAACTAATGTCAAATGTTCTGTAATTACTAGCATAGTTTATTTTTGTTTGAATAGGTACTTAAAAGATGCTAGAAGAGCTGTAGACTGAGATGGATTAATTATCTCAGACAGATATTAAGAGAGGAAAGTTCAATGTACAAGAGCAAAAGACTATCATTCAAGTCCATGCTCTTCTAGGAAACAAGAATTTGAGGTGTATTTATATATATTACTTGTGCAAATTTACTCATGATTTTCAAGTTTACAGTTGGAATGTAAGTTATCTTTTATTAATAAGAACAATTTGAGGTCTTTATTCTTTAATTTTGTTCTTTAATTATTAATTCAATAATTAAGTTATGTTGGCAAAAGTTTTTAAATTTAAATAACTTAATAAATATAAAAATTTAAAATTTAAAATAAGACTTTTACCGGCACTAAAAGCTTTTTACTTTTAATAGCGGTTAAAAGCGTCAGGAAAAATCATGCCGGAAAATACAGATCCTATCCTGTCACCTGTGCACTGATCGCCGGCCACTTTTTACCGACACTCACCTGGGCGGCGATCCTTCGGCGGTTTGAAAACCGCCGGTAAGATCTTTACCGACAGTTTTTATGTCTTTTACTAGCACTTATAAAGTGATGATTTTTGTGGTGACGTGAGGGATTGGGAACTTATGTTTTGCTTGGTAGGAATGATGGAAAGAGGTGAGATGAAAAATTTGTTAATCTAATGATTAAATTACAAAATAAGAAAATTGTTTTGAAACCTACCATTAAATTAATAAATTTTTCATCTTCACCTCTTTTCATCCTTTCTACCAAACAAAACCTTAGGTGTTACTGACGGTCATCCCCTTCTTATGGAGTATGGACCCCATGCATAGTAAATCTATTGGCTCTTCAAAATTGGAAAAAAAGGACCAACTATTCTTTATTGGAGAGCCTTGTTTATGCCTAAGATTTCAACGCATTACCTATTTAATCAACGAGATATTATTTAATATAAGGAGAATTGACTTTAACGGTCGTTGTTGTTGACTTCCACCCGTTAATCTAGATACACCTAAGCTGTTAGAAAATGAGGTGAATTTTAAGGCAAGATCACAAAAATTGAATTAGAATTATTGGATTAGTTAAATCTAATTTAAACCGTTGATTAAATTTATAAAATTAAAAAACTCTTTAACCTAGTAACCTATTAAACTAGTTATTAAAATTAACATTATTTACTAAATATTATTAAAATTATAGTATTATATTACAAATATAACATTGTTATAATTGCAGTAGTATTCTTCATCTTATATAAACTTTTTTACTGTTTTTAAACCTTAATTCCTAAATCATAAACCCTAAATTCTAAATCATAAATCCTTCCTTTTATTCCAATTTTTTTTATTTCACCTCTAATCCAATTTATAACTGTTTCAATATTTTATAAATCCTAAACCTTAAATCTAATCTCAATCAAATAGTAGTTCTTCTTTGTTCTCCACTTATATTTTTAACAATGGAAAAGTTTTTGAAAAAGAATTACATAAACGAAGAAAATTGCAATGAAAAGTGCGACCAATGATTTACGACCCAAATTCGTTGGATACTTGTCCTTGTGCTAGTGTCACTTTCATTACTGCCTCAAGCTTCAACCAGAAGCATACACTTGGGTAAGTTAGCAACTATTTATGAAAACTTTCTTCTTAATTACTTCTTCTCTCTCTTTTCAGTTTCTGGGTTTCTTTCTTTCTGTTTGTTTTTGGGTTATTGTAGGAAAAAAGATAAATGAACAGATTAAGAGAAATCTAATAGGGGTAAGACCACCAGATCCATCTCATAAACATGGACCAATCGGTTGTGAAGGATGTGACCGTCTACCACCTGATGATGATCATATAGACAAGGAAAATTTTACTTGGGCAACCAAGACCCGGCCCCATAATTATTCCCACTTTTTTGGCTCTGATTGGATCTCTATCAACAATCTTGTACTATTTATGTTTATGTTTATACCAAAGCATAGAGTTGGGGTATCTCTTGAGAATTGATCTTCTCCGTGGTGCTAATATTGAGAATTCTCTAGATTATGTACTCTCCATCTCATAAATAATATCTTTTGTTTTTCATTTTCAAATGCTTATTTATTAAAATCTAAAAAATATTCGGTCAAAACTTTGAATGAAGTAATTTTGATTCTGTTCTATATAGTTTGCTTATCAAGTGATGGGATTTATCAGACTACACTGCCTTTTATACAATTTGATCAGAAAAACATTTTGATGTACTATAGATACATCACATACATTATAAGGTTGGGTTTATATTAAATTATTATTATTTTTTTGAACAAATTATTATTATTATTATTATTTGGTAGGAATTAGTGATGATCATTTCCTTTACTAATATTCACTCCAAAGACTAGTGTTGACTTCAACCTTATTTTTTTATTATAAAAAAATATTTAATAACTGAGAATTTAGATGACATTAATTGTATTCCAACTCAAATTTTATAAAATATCGTAACTTATCTTTATAATAGATTGATTTGGTGCATGCATTTTTTTAATGTTAGGGATTAGGAACTTAAGCGTTACCGACGATCATCCCCTTTTTATGGAGTATGGACCCCATGCATAGAAAATCTGTTTGCTTTTCAAAATCGGAAAAAATGGACCAACTATTCTTTATTGGAGAGCCTCGTTTATGCCTAACATTTCAACGCATTACCAATTTAATCAACGAGATATTATTTAATATAAGCAGAATTGACTTTAATGGTCGTTGTTGTTGGCTTCCATCCGTTAATCTAGATATACCTAAACTGTTAGAAAAGAATAATATGCCCAAAGAATAAAAAAATTTTTAGACCTAAATAATAATAACTTTTTTACTCAAAAAAATAATAACTTTTTTTTAAAATTTAAAAATTCATTCAAGATTCGACAAAAATTTTCATATTCTTTAATTTCAGGTATGAAACTTTAAATAAAAATTAAGTATAGAAGTCCGAAAATTTATAATGACCAATAAACATTTTGAACAAATATATCTCTTCTAAAAAACATATCATTATGTTTGTTAAACATAACTTTTAATTACTTTTTTAGGTATAACTTTTAATTACATCAGATAAATTATATCTGTCAACTATAATTTTTGGACATCTCACAAAAGTTTTGTCTTTTTATTTTTTATTTTTTTGGTATAAAGTTCTACATTCAGTAAATTTTCTTGTAATTTTCTTTCAACCTTATGGCCTCAATTATTCAACTTGAGAGTTACCTATCCATCACACAAACGCTTCCATTTTGGACTTTTTATTTTTAAATTATATTTCGGATGTCAAATTATTAGTTTGTAAGACATTCTTCAATCTAACATCAATCGTAACAGAACTACGATACTTCAATCTGACGAGTGAAATTTATTTTATCATTATTCCAACACTTCTTTCATTTAATTTAAAATCAATTGCATCAAACATTTAGCTGAATAATTGACACAAAATTCCCCGTCAAATTAAGAACAAATCTGTCCATCCTCCAATCAATATATAAAAAAAAAACCTTTTATTAATTAGAATTGAAGATGAGTGTATTACAATTTTTTTTATTACTGTTAGCGTTAGGTAGGAAACGGTAATGGTCATTTCCTTTGCTAATAGTGACTCCTAGTCTTGAGTGTTGACTTCAACCTAATTCATCATAGGCTCGTGGCCTGGTGCTGGTGCGTGCATGTTTTAATGGATTAATTTTAAATACATCCAATTTTTTTTCATTTCACACCTATTTTTCTCTTTGAATGAACAGTAATATATTGAGTGAAATAGGGTGTAGGTAGGAAAAAAATAGATGTGTATAGAAATTCTTTGTTTAATGTTTGGGATTAAGAAAGTTGAAAGAAAATTCCAATAGAGGACTTGGAATCAAGGAACGAATGGATGAGTCTCTATGGTGGAGCACTAACCCAGATATTCTTATCTTTTAAGTAAGCAGCCAGTTGAGAAATTGAGTATCAATTCTCCTTTCTCTCCACCAAATTAATCAGAATCCAAGCCGATCAACCAGAAAACATATTCTGGACAAAACATGCCCAGCAACCGTAAGGAGATGACCAAAGTTCTTTCTCTGCTTGTGCTCCTGCTACTGTCACTTTCACTGCTGCCTCAAGCTTCAACCAGAAGCATACACTTGGGTAAGTCAGCAACTATATATGACAACTTTCTTCTTAATTACTTATTCTATCTCTCTTTTCAGTTCTGGGTTTCTTTCTTCTTGTTTGTTTTTGGGTTATTGTAGGAAAAAAGGTAAATGAAGAGATTCAGAGAAATCTAGGCGGATTACCAAGTCGACCAATAGTTCATGCACCAGGCCATGCTGGTCATCCTGGATCTCCTCCTATTGTTGATGATACCAACAAAGAAAAATTTTATTTGGGCAACCAAGATCTAGCACCCATGGTTTTAAATTGCGGTCGCGGCCGCGTTTTCGGTCGCGTTGCGTTTGTTGCGGTTGCGGACATAGCGGCGGTAATTGCGGTCATCGCGGTCATCGCGGTTGTGAATTTTTTTTAATTTCCCACAATTCTATATAAAGTGTAGTAATTATAATTATAATCATGTAAAATCTTATTTTATAGTTTTTAAATTAATTTATGATACCTCAAGTCTATTATTTATGTGAAAAAAAGGTTATTTATAATTTTTTGAATTATAATAAAATTGAACTTTTTAAATTCAATCCACTACAAAAAATGGTGATAAAAGAAAACTCACATACAACAAACATAATATACAAAAATACTACAATGCATAGCTCAGAATATTGCACATTTGGTTACTTAATTCATTAATTCATTTAATTTACTTACTTTAATAAGTAAAAATAATTTAATTGATTATATTTACATTATCAATTAACTTTTAAAAAATTAATCATGTTTGGTTGTATTAAAACTTTAATACTAATTTGCTATTATCAATTAACTTAAACCTAATAAAATATCAATATCAAATAATCAATATTATTTTTTCTTATAATAATAATTAATATCATATATTTAATTACATATCAAATTTTACTAAAAAAATTGCATTAATAATTTAAATTCAACACTACCTAATAATATTTAAAAAATTACCTAATATTAATTCCTAAAATATTAAAATTCTTTGAAAAAAATTAAAACTAAATAATATATTAAAAAACCCACAACCCACCCAAAAAAAACCCAATTTCCCGACCCTCTGCCTCTGCCTCTGCCTCTGCCCATTCAGTTTCATTTTCATCTCTTCACTCACTCTCAATCTCAGTCTCAGTTGCATCCTCACCTCACCGACTCACCCTCACCCACTAAGGCTTCGGTTCCTTTCAGGCCATTCTCCACTTCGCAGCCAAGATCCCCACCTCCTACAACACCCATGGCCTCACTCACCCTCAAATCAAGAAGCTGCAACCGCAAGCTGCCAGCAAGAGCCCAGACCAGATGCTTTCCAATCTCCTCTTGTAATCGACAGATCACAAAAGCCACCACCTGTGTAGCGAACCGGTAGCTTCTCAGGCCACCCATGCCACGCCGTTGCTTACACCCAGTCCCGACGGCCCGACGCCCAGAACAATACTGAACAGAGACCTTCGGTGTTCGGTCCCTCCTCCCTCTCCCTCACCCGATCACCCCTCAAAGATCCCCTTTCTCGATGCCCAATCCAAATCTCGTTGATTTCATCTCTTCCATGATCCAGATCTGTTGTTGAAAAGTAAGTGGTTTCTTGCTTCAAAAATCAAAACTCAAATCAATTATTCTGTTGTGCTGTTGTGTCTTTTGAATCGATGTTGAATTCTTTGTGATTGAGATTGAAATTTTGATTGTGTAAAGCTAAGATTTTGAGTTCTGTTGATTTTGAAATTTTTTTTTTCTGGTAGCAGAATGTTGAATGGAATGCGGAGAGTAGCGGCAATAACGGGCCGTTATTGCCGCTATCCTCCGCTACAACGTTTTATAACGGCAATAGCGGCCGTTACTGTAGTGAGATAAATTCACGCCTGCTATTTCCGCAATAGCGGTGGCGGCCACCACCGCTACCGCGAGATAGCGGCCGCTATTTGAAATAGCGGCCGCTATTTGAAACCCTGCTAGCACCATAATGCCAACAGCCTCTTAATCGAATAGTTAAAAAAAAATTATGACATATTCTAAAATTTGATTTCGAATCCAAGTATTTTCACCTTTATTCTCAATTATCAAATATTTTCTTTATAAAAAAAAAGTCTAGCGACATAATTAATGGCTACAACCCTAATTACTTTACATGCGCCACTGCTACTGTCACTTTTCTGATTCTGGTTAGGGCTGCATCATTATTCTTATATTGTATATCTGTGCATGTTTATTTCAAGGCATAGAGCTGAGGCATCTCTTGAGAATTGAATTTCACCATGCTGTTAATATTGAGAATTTTCTAAAATTATGTACTCTCCATCCCATAAATAATATTTTAATTTGCCTTAACTAATCAATTTTTTTCATATTCTAATGCTCATTTATTAAAATCTAAAAAAAATTCAGTAAAACAATTGAATGAAGTAATTTTGATTCTGTTCTAGATAGGTTGTCTATCAATTTGATGCCATACAAGTGAAGGGGTTTTTTCAGATTACACTTGTGAGATCCTCAATTTCCATGTATTCCTCCATGTATGTAAAGTGTTCTAAGCTAATATGATTAAATGAACATGAAGTTTAATGTGTGAATGATGTATGCATGATGTATGGAATATGGAAGAACTAAGGAAGAAGTGAAAGTCAATTAGTCAAAAGATTTAATGTTAATATTAGAAAATAATGAGAATATGAGACAAGAAACAAAATCATATTTTTATTGGTTAATTAAATACATGTGGCTTATGCATGAATGGAAGAAGGAAAGGAGGAATTAATTGATGGTCAAATGGTCTTGAGTCAAATGAATTGGTTGAGATGATTAAAGGGATGAGCATGCAATTAATGCAAGTGCATGACTCACCATCTCCATCAGCTATCACCAACGTCAGCCACCTTCTTCCTAGCTCTCCCTCTCGTGCCATATCCAATTTTCCAAGTTTTCCATTCCAAGCTCCTTGCTAAACCACCTTACTCCCTCACCAATTCACTAAGTTCAATTAACGAAAAATAATCATTATCGTTAGACTAGGTGATATCCAAAGTTTGATAAAGTGAATCCAAGTATTGGAGGAGATCTCAACAATTGAAATTTTGGTCTCTAGTGAAGGTAAGAGAAGAAGATGATTTTTACAATTTGGTTCATGATAAGGAGTTGTACTGAGCTAGTAGGACATGTGTATGTTGTTTAATTTGAGGTTTGAAATGGTATGATGATTTCAGGTTGAAGAAGTGAAAAGCTAGGGTTAACGCGCCAAGTGATTTCGCGTTTCCGAAGGAATTAAGGTAAGGAATTTATGTAACGGACGTAAGGCGGCTATGTCCGCATGATTTATGATGTTTTTACATGTTTTGGAGATAAAGTATCAGTTGATTTTATGCAGGAAAAGATGCATTTTCGGACTTGTCTCCTAGTACCAATTAGGCTAGGGGCAGCCGACTGCCATAGAGGGAAGTCGACTGCCTAGAGACAACCAAAACGCCGTTTTCCGAAAACCGATGCAAACCAGTCGACTGCTATTTTTCCAGAAGCATTCTGTTTCAAACCAATCGACTACTATATGGGCCAGTCGACTGCTATTTACCAAATTGCATTCTGTTTCAAAAACAGTCGACTGCTATATGGACCAGTCGACTGCTATTTCTTAAGAAGCATTCTATTTGAAAACCAGTCGACTGCTATATGGACCAGTCGACTGCCCTTATATATTTTTCGAAAAGAAAATAATTTCGAGAAATAAAGTTATGAAGCAGTAGTCGACTGCCCTATAAGACCAGTCGACTGCCATGTATGAAAAGATGTTTCAAAGCTTATTCAATTTAAACACAAAGGTGTTTTCTGAAAAGAATATTATAAATGTTTTGAGGCTATGGACTGCGTAATGATTATGCATTTCTGATGGCTAAGAGACTCTGATCAAGTCCTCAGTAATATGTATGTTAAGTGAGGAACCCTAGTCCGGTCCTCAAGACCATTAGTGACACCTGACTAGTGTTCACTATGGTATTATTAAGGCAGGAGAGAATCCCTGACCTCTACATGGTATACCAATGTACTAATGCATGATTAGAGTCATATGAGTCATATGAATGGGAATGAACGGTTCATATGACGACTCAATCGCTTAAACATTGTACATAGTCTCCATCTATTACAAAGTACAAGATGTATGTATGAAGAAGTATATGATGTATGTTTTAAAGTATGTATGAAGTATGATGTTTTAAAGAAAGAAGTATGATGCATGTTTTATTTGTATGCTATATTTTAACGGAAGCATACAAAGTATGATTGCCATGTCATTTTAAATGAATATGCATGGTTACAAACAATGCATGAAAGAAGTTTATGATGCATGCTTTATAATGCTTTACATGACATTATAGAGCCAAGTAGGAAAAATGCATATAGAGGCATAGTACGCTCTTTTACATACTTTTCTTACTGAGCGTAAACTCACCCTTTTACGACTATTTTCCTACAGACTACTTGAAGTGAACCACACTCCGACTAGAGGAGCTTGTGCTTGAAGAATCAAAGTGTACCTTCTCGATACGCTTCCCAGTTAGCATAGAAGGTATACTTATATGTCCATATGTAAAGTTAAATTGTAATTCAGCTACAGTACAATACATGTAGAATTTATGTATATAAGATGTCGGGGATGTAAGTTAAGATGATGTATGAGATCCTGTGGAAATGGAATGATACTTATATATATCATTTTATGTTTATGGAAATTGAATAAAATTTCATAAGCTATTAAATGATTAGCTTAAGATTGAGGGAAGAACGACACTGGGTAAATTAAATCTAAATAAAGAAAGAAAAAGATAAGTGATAAGATGAAGTGACGGGGATGTCACAACACTGCCTTTTATCGAATTTATAGAATGAACATTTTGACGTACTATAGATACATACATTATAATGTTGAGTTCATATTAATTGTATATCCCAAACTATTCATGTATATCTATTAACAAAAAATTAAAATGATTTTCAGTGCTGGATTATTTACATGTGACCATTTATATCTTTTCAAAGTTACAAATTAAGCTAAATAATTAGATTAATTTACTTGAACAAAAATATATATTTATTTACAGAGATATCAATTGTATCAAGGAGAGTACTGTAAGATACGATTGCCTCAATTTTGACCCTTCAACGTTGTTATTCCAATTTATTTTTATATTATATGTATCTTTAATTATTACTGAACTTAATTCCTGAAAATGTATGATTTTTTTTGTATTTTTTTATTCGGAGGAAATGAGATTTGGAAACTTCACTTTTTAAGCAACGCTGTCATTGAACCTATTGCTCCTATGCAAAGAAGCATTAATTTTTTGGTTATTTACGTATTATTTGTTGTATTATTATTTTATTATTTTTTCGGTAATAAAGTTGTACATTCAGTAAATTTTCTTTCAACCTTATGGCTTCAATTATTCAAATTATGAGTTACCTATGACCTATCCATCACACGAACGCTTCCATTTTGGACTTTTTACTTTTAAATTATATTTCAGATGTCAAATTATTAGTTTATACATTCTTCAAGCTAACATCAATTGTAACAGAATTAGATATACTTCAATATGATGACTGAAATTTACTTTATCACTATTCTAACACTTCTTTTCATTTCCTTTAAAATCAATTGCATCAAAACATTTAACTGATAATTGACGACAAATTCCCCGTCAAATTAAGAACAAATCTGTCCATCCCCCAATCAATATATATATATATATATATATATATATATATATAAAGAAAACTTTTATTAATTAGAATTGAAGATGAGTGTATTACGATTTTTTTTTATTACTGTTAGCGTTAGGTAGGAAACGGTGATGGTCATTTCCTTCGCTAATAGTGACTCCAAAACTAGTCTTGAGTGTTGACTTCAACCTAATTCATCATAGGTTGGTGCTGGTGCGTGCATTTTTTAATGTTAGGGATTAGGAAAGTTGAAAGAAAATTCCCAGAGAGGACTTATAAAAATCAAGCTACAAGTCGACGAGGCTCTTTATGGTGGACCAGGAACCCAAATATTCTCATCTTTAAGTAAGCAGCCAGTTGAGAAATTGAGTAAGAATTCTCCTTTCTCTCCACCAAAATAATCACAATCCAAGCCGATCAACCAGAAAACATATTCTTGACAAAACATGCCCTGCAACTGCAAGGAGATCACCAAAGTTCTTTCTATACTTGCCCTGCTGCTACTATCACTTTCACTCCTGCCTCCAGCTTCAACCAGAAGCACACACTTGGGTAAGTCACCAACTATTTATGGAAACTTTCCTCTTAATTACCTCTTCTATCTCTCCTTTTCAGTTTCTGGGTTTCTTTCTTTATGTTTGTTTTTGGGTTATTGTAGGCAAAAAGGTAGAGGAAGAGATTGAGAGAAATCTAATAGGGGTACGACCACCAGATCCATCTCATAAACATGGACCGACTGGTTGTACCCAATGTATAGATCCACCACCCGTTGATGATATAGAGAAGGAAAATTTTACTTGGGCAACCAAGACCCAGCCCCATAACTAATGGCTACAACCATTACACTTGCCACTCCCACTTTTTTACTTCTGATTGGATCTCTATAATTAATCTTGTACTATATATGTTTATGTTTATACCAAAGCATAGAACTGAGGAATCTCTTGAGAATTGATCTTTTCCGTGGTGCAAATATTGAGAATTCTCTAAATTATGTACTCTCCATCTCATAAATAATATCTTAATTTGTTTTTCATTTTCAAATGTTTATTTATTAAAATCTAAAAAATACTCGGTCAAAACTTTGAATTAAGTAATTTTGATTATGTTCTATTTAAGTTTTTTATCAATTTGATGCAATACAAGTAAAGGGATTTATCAGATTACACTGTCTTTTATCTAATTTGATAGGATGAACATTTTTATCTTTTATGTACCGTAGATACGTACATAAGGTTGAGTTTATATTAATTTTAAATCCCAAACTATTCTGGATATCTATTATCTATTAACAAAAAGTAAATGCTTTTTTCTTTTTGGCCTAGAGTCTAATTAAGATTGAGCAAAGCACATGTTCGATTCGATAAGGTAATATTAAGTACAACACAACAAAAAACATGAAAACAAAATGAAAAAAATATAAAATAATACATATTAAAGTTTAATTTGGTAATTAAAATTAAAATTATTATTCAATATACTGTCAGTGAAAATTTTAAATTCTATAAACAAAGTTAAGATGATGATATATACTCTTTAAATTCCATAAGATAATATTACATACAACACAATAAAAAACATGAAAACAAAATGAAAAAAAATAATACAGATTAATGTTTAATTTGGTAATTAAAATTAAAATTATTATTTAATATACTATCAGTAAAAATTTTAAATTTTAAATTTTTTTTGTTTTTATTTATGGGTTATTGAAACAAAATAGGTAAATGAAGAGATTCAGAGAAAGCTACAAAGTTCTAAACCGCCAGATCCATGTCAGACTCACGCAGGAGGTGGCAGTAGCGCTAATTATTTCTATAATATTATGCAAAATTTCTTAGTTGAAATTTTTTGGTTACAGAAAATCATTATTTTCAATTAAAACGTTTTTTGAACTTACTCTTGTTGGTAGTATCTGTTCTGTTAGTGTTCTTTTGATGCAAAAATATGTTACTCTTATAAAGGAGAAAGAAGCGAATTTGGTAAGTCTTAATTAAAAAAAGTTTTTTTTTCATCAAGGTATAGTAATCTTTTATAAAACTATAACTTCTCAATTTAGACCAATAAAATATTAAAAATTATTTATTTAAATATCATTTTATTAAAATATGAGACACGTAGATTTCACATTAATTTTACATTCTTCTACTTGATTAATTTAACATCATCTCACAGTATGAAATTTTAAATAAAACATAACTCTTATAGTATAATCTAAAATCTTTCATGCATTAGTCACATTAGATGTCATTATTAAGTAAAAGCTAATAAGAGTCATGATATATCTTGTTTGAAAATTAAGTATAAAAGTCTGAAAATTTATAATGACAAATAAACATTTTAAACAAACATAACTTGTCTAAAAAAACATATCATTATGTTTGTTAAACATAACTTTTAATTACTTTTTTTTATATATAACTTTTAATTACATCAGACAAATTATATCTGTTAAATATAATTTTTGGACATCTCACAAAAGTTATGTCTATTTTTTATTTTTTCGGTATAAAGTTCTACATTCAGTAAATTTTCTTGTAATTTTCTTTCAACTTTATGGCCTCAATTATTCAACTTGTGAGTTACCTACAAACGCTTCCATTTTGGACTTTTTATTTTTATATTATAATTCGGATGTCAAATTATTAGTTTGTAAGACATTCTTCAATCTAACATCAATTGTAACAGAACTACGATACTTCAATCTGATGACTGAAATTTATTTTATCATTATTCCAACACTTCTTTCCATTTAATTTAAAATCAATTGCATCAAAACATTTAGCTCAATAATTGACACAAAATTCCCCGTCAAATTAAGAACAAATCTGTCCATCCCCTAATCAATATAAAAAAAGGCCTTTTTATTAATTAGAACTGAAGATGAGTGGATTACAATTTTTTTTTTATTACTGTTAGCGTTAGGTAGGAATTGGTGACGATCATTTCCTTTGCCAATAGTGACTCCAAAGACTAGTCTTGAGTGTTGAATTCAACCTGATTCATCATAGGCTGGTGCTGGTGCGTGCATTTTTAATTTTTTAATGGTAGGTATTAGGAAAGTTGAAAGAAAATTCCAAGAGAGGACTTGGAAAAATCAAAGAACGAGTGGATGAGTCTCTCTATGGCGGAGCACTAACCCAAATATTCTTATCTGTAAGTAAGCAGCCAGTTGATAACTTGAGTTCCAAATCTTCTCTCTCTCTCTCTGTGCCAAACTATTCACAATCCAAGCCGATCAACCAGAAAACATATTCTTAACAAAAACATGCTCGGTAACGGCAAGGAGATGACCCAAGTTCGTTGTATACTTGTCCTCGTGCTAGTGTCACTTTCACTTCTGCCTCAAACTTCAACCAGAAGCATACACTTAGGTATGTTAGCGACTATTTATCAAAACTTTCTTCTTGATTTCTTCTTCTTCTCTCTCTTTCAGCTTCTGGGTTTTGTTTTGGGTTATTGTAGGAAAAAAGGTAAATGAAGAGATTCAGAGAAATCTAATAAGTGGAAAACCACCTCCAGGTCGTCCTCATGCAAAAAGTGGTGTAGTCTGTTCATCTGAATCTCCATGTCCTCCGGCTCCCTGTGACTTGGTCTGTCCTCCTTAATGTTTGACGAATGACGATACAGATAAGGAAAACTTTATTTGGGCAATCCAGACCCTGCGCCATGACTAATGGCTACAGCCTTTCATTACATGTGGCCCTGCAACTTTTCCGACTCTGATTATTATTATTATTATAGCAAAGCATAGAGTTCAGATATCACTTTGGGAATTGAATTCTCCATAGTGCTAACATTAGGAATTCTCTAAAATTATGTACCATCCACTCCATCCCATAAATAATATCATAACTAGATTGCTTGATGTTTCGGGTATTTTGCTGTTGTTATTTTATTTTTCATTTTTGTAAATTTTGAAAAATAAAGAAATGGTTAAGGATAGAATCACCTAATGAATTTTGACTTAATTATATTATTCCATCACTAAGATTCAACCCGTTCAAGTAACAAAAAAACTCTGAGTGAAAATATTATTGAACCGTCTAAACTATTTTGGCTTTTGAACTGAATAAATTGAAAATGGAATAAGCATACACTACTATTAAAGAATGCCCTCAGTGCAATGTCTAAAATGTAAAATGATTTCGGCTGCTACGAAATATATAATTGGTCAACCATAATGCATGATAATATTTTCTTTTTCTTTAAAGTCCAAAAATACAGAGGAGGAGATGTCAATGTTTCTACAAGTACTATTAGAAGTCTTTTGAAACATAGATAAAATATTGCAATAAATTAAATCAATCAAAAATAGATGAACATTAGAGAGGAAAGAATCAATGTCCACGTCATATCAATATTAGTAACAACAAATACCTCTTTGGTTTTATCCCAAGCCCTTTTGAATCATATGATTTACATCTCTGCCAAAACAACAAAGACATTATCCAGGTCAATCCATAATCATAGTTATTAGAGGAAATTAATAAGTGTTCATGTATAATTGTTGCTGCACCATCAATAACAAAGGATAAATTTCATTCAATAAAGAACAAAATATTAAATTATCAGTCATGCATATCTTAATATGTAAATAGCTACAATCTCAGCTTTGATGACTGAGCACCAACTCAGCCTCTTCAAGAAACCGCCTAACCAGGTCTCATGCATATCTCCAAATACACCTCCTATGGCTGCCTGCCCATCAGTCGAGTGACCTGACCCTAAGAACACCGAAGTAACCACGTTTAGCTTCACATAATTTGAAGAGGCGGTTGCCAACGGATGACCTGCACTTGATTCACATCTTCCCTTCTATGTTTCCACTATACTGCAGAAAATCCTTTACTATTATCAGGCCAAGTAAAGCTCTCTTCAAAGATCACCTTGTTTCTCCAAGATCATAGGTGCCAACACACACCGCAAAATACCAGAGACCACGGAAAATTGTCCTCAACAATAAGTGTAGCATGTTTCAAATTTTCACTGATCCAATCCCTAGAATGAGAGTATTAAAAAACTCCAACCCAGAAGGATGCACCCACCTAGAGCAAATCACTTGGGATGAATGACAATCCCGTAGGACATGCAGAACAGACTCAACGTTTTCTCCACACCTTGTGTAGCTAGTACTAATATTCAATCCTCTCCTGGATAACATCTTTCTAGTCAGAATTCTATCACGAGAATCAAACCACATAAAAACTTTAATTCTCGGTGAAATCTTGGGACGCCATAGTTCCTCCAATTAAAGGCTGCATCCGTACTATCCCATAGCAGTCTACAAGTTGAACTAACCAAGAAAACAACACTTGATGAACTAACTCTGTTTTCCTCCATATGAACTGGGATTACCCGCCCAATTTTATCCAATATTACACCTGGAAGCGACTGCAACTTTGACCAATTCCAGCCTTATCTTCCACCAAATAATCACTTTCTCTCTGATACAGCTCCTGTATACTTCACACTCACACACATTGGCAAGATGCTTATCCCCTGCCCACATTTCTAACCAAAATGCCTCACCATGTGGGAGAAGAAGCTTTATGTTAAGGATTGCTTTGAATCCTACATTGAAAGTATAAGAGAAGTTATAAGAGTTTTTTTTTTTTTTTATAAATGATGTGTTAAGCTTAGTTTGTAAAACATTCCAAAGAGTTATAAATACCGATAGAATATCCAGTGTTTGAGTTATTAAGGGATATAGTTGGGCTTTAGGCTTTGTAAGAAGTTTGCAAGTTTCTTCTCTAAAAATTGCACGGTTGGGTATGTAAGGAGATTACAATTTTTCTCTTTTAAAAATTACAAAATTATAATTGTTTTAATTGGTTATTAGATTGGTTGGGTGGTTATAGGCCAATTTAATTAGGCCAAATCACATTAAAATTTGTTGTGTTTGTTTTTGATTTTTTCAATTTTTGTAAATGTTTGGATTGAGGGATATTGTTTGTCTCAACAAGTGATATCAGAGATGGAGAAAAGCTATGGATGAAGTGAATGAAGATGATGATGGCCATAATGATTTGGAAGAAGATGATCATGAGATTGATGATAATTGGAGGAAGTTGATGAGGATGATGGTGGAGTTATTTTTCCGTTTGAAGAAGTTTGCGTGTTTGTTGGAGTAGTTTGGGAATTCAAGTTAAGGAAAAATTTGATAGGATTTGCTTTAAATCCCACATTGAAAGTGTAAGAGAAGTTATAAGAGTTTTTTTCCTTATAAATGATATGTTAGGCTTGGTTTGTAAATCATCCCAAAGAATTCTAAATACTAATAGAATAGCTAGTGTTTGGGCTATTAAAAAGTATAGCTTGGCTTTGACCTTTGTAATGAGTTTGCAATTTTTTTCTTCTAAAAATTGTATAGTTGTAATTGTTTTGATTGATTATTAGATTGGTTAGGTGATTATAGGCTAATTTGGTTGGGCAAATCACATTAAAATTTATTATGTTTATTGTTGCTTTCTTTAATTTTTGTTGGTATTTGGATTGAGGGATATTTTTTGTCCTAATACTTAATTCCACTTAGCAAGCAATAAAGAATTTCCTCTAAGATATTTCGACTTGAATAAATCGAACCAAAGCCCATATTTTAATAAATAGTGTCAAAATTTGTGTCTACACGCCAAAGACAACTTTTTTTATACAACTTTTGTTACATTCATATATAATTTTAATCAAATTTTAACCATATCATCTTCATGTGCATCTAGAATTGCCTAAACTGTGAATTGCCTAAGCTATGACCAACAGGAGAAAATGTAAATTGGAGCAAATGTAATGACTAGTGAACAATATGCTTATTTGTTATGTTTGATCTTTTGTCTTGCTTCTTTTGGATTATTTATACTAGAACAATGCCCCTGCTTCGCTTGGGTTTTTTTTTAAAAAAAATTATAAATAGTATTAAAAATAATAATAAATCAAGATAATTATTTTTTAAATAAGGATTTAATAAATGAAAATGATAATATTTAATTTATCAATCAATCATTTTATTTATTTTTTACTTTTATTTAAAAATATAAAATTCTAACACAAGTTAGAAAATTAAATAGATCAAAATAAAAAATTATAAAATATTTAAATTTTTATTCAGTTTGACCTTATTTTTATTTGTCATACTCTCTAAGTGTTTAATATTGAAATTATTTATTTATTACTTTATTTTCTCTTTTGTAGTCTTCTATTTTCATATTCAAAGACTTTTTTTGAAAGTTTTTTATTCGTAGATCTATTTTTTATAATTTTTTTGTGTTGATCTGTGTTTAAGTTTAAAAAATTTATTTTTGGAATTTTTTGCATTATACTATAATTTTACCATTTTTTTTGAATTTTTATATTATTTGTAATATTTATTAGATTTTTATAGTTTTGTAATTATTTAAATTTGATATTATACAAATAAAAAAGAAATTATGATTTGAATTGAATTATTTGGATATTTGGTATTTGAATTTTAGTATTTTATTCGAATTTTTGCAAATTAAAATTTTTGGGTATTTGATTTGAATTTTTTTAAAAAAATTTAATACGTATTTTTGAATATTTGTTTTTTACATTAATACTTGATTTAGTTCCTTAAAAAATATTCTTTGAATTTTAATTTTTTTCTCTCTGCTTTTCAAATCTTTCACTTTTTTTTAAATTTTAACTTTGAAAAAAAATAATAGTTTTTATAGAAGAAAAAAATGTGAACATTTGATTTAGTTTTCTTTAAATATTTTTCGTTTGGATTTTTCATTGTCTCTCTCTTTTCTATATAGTAAGTTTATTTTTTCATATTTTTAGTATTTTAACATTAAAAAATTTAAAAATAGATATTTTTATTTCAATTAAAAAACATCACAAAAGAAACTAAAAATTACCACATGGTTAAATTTATATTTTATATTTTAATTTAAAAAAATAAAACTAATTATAAATTTAAAAATAAAAAAATTGCCGGATAATAAAATGCCATGTGGTAGCCACTCACTCATTAAGGGATAATTTTTATACTTATAATATTTTAACCCATGTTGTACTATAGTTTTTATCAAACTAAAACAATATAAAAATTATATATATAAATAATAGGTTTAAAACCAATTCAATATAGAAAAGAAAAAAAATTGACAGATGTCAATATGATGTTCATGGGATTCCTTTTATTATAGTTTATATATATATATATATATATATATATATATGATGCACTGAAGTATGTAGTCTTTATACACTATCAATGCATCAAAGATTGACATGTTATCAATAAACAAACAAAAAATATATCAAGCTCTTAAAATTAAATACAAATAATTATCTTTTCAATTTAGCTATATATATATATATATATATATATATATATATATGGAAAATTATCCTATACACTGTCAGTAGAGTTTTTTAACTCCACAAGCGGTGTTAGAATGATGACATGTGTCCCATTTTATTTATTTTTTATTTTTTTAATATTTTTAAAGGATACATGTCATCATCTTAACCCTGTTTGTGGAGTTAAAAAACTTCACCGACAGTGGATAAGATAATAATCACATATATATGAGAAACAATTACTACATATTGGTTTCAACATCCTGAAATTTTCATTATTTTGGAATAAACTTTCAGCACACTCTGATACAACCGTGGCAAGGATGCTGGTGGGAAACAAATGTGATTTGAAAAATGTAAGGGAAGTTACTTTGAGAGAAAGCAAAAGCTTAGCAGAGGCAGAAGGATTGTTTTTTGTGGAAACATCTGCACTTGATTCTACCAACGTTAGGACTGCGTTTGAGATCGTCATTCGAGAGATCTATAACAATGTGAGCAGGAAGGTGTTGAATTCTGATTCATACAAAGTTAACTATCAACAAGGTAAGCCTTGATGATGGCTTAAAGCAAACTCAGACCAAGTACTCATGTTGTTTTAGGTAGGTTCTGTGTTCGTTTGATGCAATACCAATTGAAGGGTTTGCTCATATTATTTTTTTTCCTTCGTTACTTTATTTTATCCGAGCAATTTAAACAAATAAATAATTATAAAGTTCTTTGGTCAAACCCTAGATCTCATCTAATCCTAAACTACATTTTAAACCCCGAGCTATAAATCCATGCAAATCCTTTCCAAAGCCAACTAGGAGTTGATCAAAGGAATTTGCTGCCAAAAATATATATAATAAAAATATAAAAAATAAACAAAATAATAAATAAATAAGTGAAAAAAAAAATAAAGGAAATAATCTAGAATCGAAAACTAATTACCAAAAATAATACAATGAAAAAGGAATAAAAAGATGGGTCAACCAAAAAATAAATGACAAAACTAAAGTCCCTAAATCATGAGGTCAACACATTAATCTCATGATCTCCTTTCTTAAAATTAAAAAAAAAAAATAGAAACAGGAAAATTGTTGAAAGATGGCTTGAAAAATTGAACTTGCCATTAAATGCTTCTACACGGTTGGAAGATTGAAGCAAATCTTGCTTGTTGAAGAATTGTTTCATGCAATTCATTGCATTTAATGGTGCATGCAAAGGTTGACAAGGGAATAGTTGAATGCATGCATATCTTGACAAAGGAGATTGGAGAGCATGCATATCTTGACTATCAAATAAAATTGCTACGGCAACAATTAATGCCCTCCCAATTTCGGTCAAGAAATGCAACCCTTGCTTGACAATCCGTCCATGACTTCCTCTATAAATACTCTAGTTGTGAAGCTTTGTTAGCATCAAGTGAGATAGCAAAAGCAAGCCTTGTAAGGTGAAGGGGAGAGTCGAGTGAGTAAGCTATAAAATAAAGCTTACGGTGAGGTTTTGGGTTTTAGGTAGAGAGTTGTATTTCAAGTGTCCTTTGTAAATCTCCAATTTCTCATAGTAAAATTTCTTTTGATTGTCTTGGCCCGTGGACGTATGCTTATAAAGCTGAACCACGTAAATTTCTGTGTGCTTTAATTTTTTTGATCATTGCCATTTTATTTTCTCACTTACCAAATAATTTATTCTGGCTTTGAGATTTTTGGCTTTCAATCCACAACAAATTGGTATCAGAGCTTGGTTCTACAAAGCCAAGAAATCCTGTAGCAGACATTGTTGACAAACGATTGCGGTCAGAACTGACGTATTGTTCCAGTCAGAAGCACTGTTGCAGTCGAGTTCCAAAATTTTTTTATTTGAGTTTTTCGTGATGGCGGCAACTACATCATCCTCAATGAAATACGAGGTGGAGAATTTCAATGGCAAAAATGATTTTAATCTCTGGAAGATTAAAATGAAAGCCTTGTTGGTACAGCAAGGTTTGCATAAAGCACTAGAAGGGAAGGCTGCGTTGTCAGAAAAATTAGATGATGTTCAGAAGGAAGACCTCTTGGAGCGAGCTCGAAGCACAATCATTTTGAGCTTATCTAATGAGGTGGTACGAGAGGTTTTCGAAGAAACAACTGTTGATGGCCTATGGAAGAGACTGGAGTCCCTCTACATGGCCAAATCTCTAACAAATAAACTGTTTTTGAAACAGCGATTGTACTCTCTCCAAATGCAAGAAGGTGCATCCTTGAAAGTTTTCCTTGATGATTTCACCAAGGCAATCTCAGATCTAAAGAATATAGGTGTCGTTGTTGAAGCTGAAGATCAAGCAATACTATTATTGTGCAAATTGCCACCCTCATATGAGCACTTTGTAGATGCCATGATGTATGGAAGATCCAGTATATCTATTGATGATGTCAAGGCAGCTCTAAACTCTAAGGAGTTGCAAAGCAAGTTACTGGAGAATACATCAAGAATCAGGCGAAAGGCTTGGTTGTGAGAGGTAGATCAACAGAAAAGGGATCAATCAGTAGAAGCAAATCGAGATCGAAATCCAGATTTCGAAAGGTGAAATGTTTCGAATGTCATGAAGCTGGGCACATCAGACGAAATTGTCCACGGCGAAAAGATAAAGGGAAGAAGAAGATTGAAGGTTCCTCTGACACAGCAAATATTGTCAGTCAAGAGGAAAATTTTGATGATGCTGAGAATGTCCTATCAGTGTCTGTAAGAAGTTCTGGCGACGAGTGGATTCTAGATTCGGGCTATTCTTTTCACATGAGTCCCAACAGAGAATGGTTTTCCACTTACAAGAAAATTGACGGTGGAAAAGTTCTATTGGGAGACAACGAGGGACTTTCCATTGTTGGTGTGGGTACAATTCAGATCAAGATGTACGATGGCATTATTAGAACATTTGAAGTTCGGCATGTTCCAGAATTGCGGAGGAATCTTATTTCTTTAAGTCTACTTGACACCCGAGGTTATTGGTTTTTCGCTGAAGGTGGAGTTTTAAAAGTTTCAAAAGGTGCTCTGATCGTGATGAAAGGGAAGATCATCAACAGTCTTTATCATCTTCAAGGAAGCACTGTTACTGGAAGTGCTGATGTGACATCTTCAGAAAATTCAGATGTTGATACTACTCAACTATGGCATATGCGATTGGGGCATATGAGTGAGAGGGGAATGACAGAGTTAAGTAAACGAGGCCTACTCTGTGGACAGAAAACTGGCAAGCTAGATTTCTGTGAGCACTGTGTCTACGGTAAACAGTGCAGAGTAAAGTTTAGCACAGCTATTCATCGAACCAAAGCTACAGTAGACTATATCCACTCTGACCTTTGGGGCCCTTCTCCAGTCAAATCAAAAGGCGGAGCACAATATCTGTTGACTTTCATCGATGACTATTCAAGGAAGGTATGGGTGTACTTCTTGAAGCAAAAGAGTGATGTGTTCGTCACCTTTAAGCAATGGAAAGCGTTGATCGAGAAGCAGACTGAAAAGAAGATCAAGCGCTTGAAAAAAGACAATGGTCTTGAATATTGCTCTGCTGAGTTTGATGAGTTCTGCAAGAATGAAGGAATTGTTAGACATCACACTGTCAGAAAAATGCCACAACAAAATGGAGTTGCAGAACGAATGAACAGAACACTCTTAAAAAGAGCACGTTGCATGCTCTCTCATGCTGGTCTATCAAAAGAGTTTTGGGCTGAAGCTATTAATATGGCTTGCTACCTTGTAAACAGATCTCCATCAACAGTAATTAAGTTGAAGACTCCTGAGGAGGTATGGTCCAGTTCTCCTGCGGATTACTCTAAATTGAGAGTATTTGGTTGTCCTGCATATGCCTATGAAAAGGTTGACAAACTTGGGCCAAGGGCAAAGAAATGCATATTCCTAGGCTATGCAAATGGGGTAAAAGGCTATCGGTTGTGGTGTGTTGACCCCAAGTCACCAAAATTCATTATAAGCAGAGACGTGACCTTTGATGAGTCTGCTATGCTCCACCACAAAAAGGAGTACACTGATGTTGATAGAGATGAAGGCACCAGCAAGCAGGTGGAGGTAGAAGTAAAAGCTCCACAGATAGTGTGCGATGAGGCTATAGCTCAAATTGAAGACATTCAGGCGCAAGAATCTATTGATGAAAATGCACCTGAAGAACAACAATATACTATTGCCACCGGAAGGCAGAAGAGGCAAATAAGACCACCTCAAAGATACGCACACGCTGACTTAGTCAGTTATGCGTTATTCGTGGCTGAAGATATTAATGGTCAAGAACCATGCTCTTATAAAGAGGCTATTTCTTCTAGTGAATCTCCAAAGTGGCTCGCTGCTATGAATGAGGAGATCGAGTCTCTACATAAGAATGACACATGGGAGCTTGTTAAACAACCAAAAGGACAGAAGATTGTTGGATGCAAATGGGTTTATAAAAGGAAGGATGGAATCCCAGGAGTTGAAGATGCAAGGTATAAAGCACATCTAGTGGCTAAAGGCTTTACACAGAGAGAAGGAATTGACTTCAATGAGGTATTTTCTCCTGTCGTGAAGCATACTTCTATTCGTGTATTACTCGCTCTAGTTGCATTGTTTGACTTAGAGCTCGAGCAGCTCGACGTCAAAACTGCTTTTCTGCATGGAGAGCTTGAGGAGAAAATTTATATGCATCAGCCTGAGGGTTTTGTTGTCCAAGGAAAAGAAAACCATGTTTGCCTACTAAAAAAGTCATTGTATGGCTTAAAACAATCACCGAGGCAATGGTACAAGAGGTTTGACACATTTATGATCAAGAATGGATACTCAAAGAGTGAATTTGATAATTGTGTCTATCACAAGAAGCTCTCAGATGGTTCACACATATATCTGCTGTTGTACGTAGATGACATGTTGGTCGCTGCAAAGAACATGTCAGAAATTAATGCTCTGAAGGCTCAGCTAAATGGTGAATTTGAGATGAAGGACTTGGGAGCAGCCAAGAAAATATTGGGTATGGAAATTCACAGAGATCGAAGTGCTGGAAAATTATATCTGTCACAAAAGAAGTACATAGAAAAAGTACTTGAGCGCTTCGGGATGCAAGATTGCAAATCTGTGAACACCCCTATTGCGACGCACTTCAAACTGTCCTCAAAGCTCTCACCACAAACTGAGGAAGAACGGAAGAATATGTCGCATGTTCCGTATGCTAGTGCAGTTGGGAGCTTGATGTATGCTATGATCTGCACTCGTCCAGATATTTCGCATGCTGTCAGTGTGGTTAGCAGATTTATGGCAGACCCTGGAAAAGCTCATTGGCAAGCAGTGAAATGGATCCTCAGATATCTCAAAGGTACTGCAAATATCAGTCTTTGTTATCAAAGGGATAGTGACACTAGTTGTAGTGTTGATGGCTATGTTTATTCGGATTATGCTGGTGATTTGGATAAAAGAAGATCCTTGACAGGATATATTTTCACTCTCTCCGATTGTGCCATTAGTTGGAAAGCTGTTTTACAATCCACAGTTGCTCTGTCTACAACAGAAGCAGAATACATGGCAGTTACGGAAGCAATGAAAGAAGCATTATGGCTTAGAGGTTTGGTTGGCGATCTTGGTTTAAAGCAAAAGCCTACTATTGTGTATTGCGATAGCCAAAGCGCAATACATCTGACTAAAAACCAGATGTATCATGAAAGAACCAAACATATCGACGTCAGGTATCACTTTGTACGCAATATCATAACACAAGGAGATATTGTAGTTGAGAAAATTCATACAGCAGATAATCCGGCAGATATGATGACAAAATCTACCCTTGCAAACAAGTTTAAGCATTGCTTAGACTTGGTTGGTATGTGCAGTCTTTAAATGCCTTCAAGGGCACGAGTGGCTAAGGTGATCCAGTGTTAGGAATTTGCTATAAGTTAGCTTTGAAATTTTATCAAGCCAAGGTGGAGATTTGTTGAAAGATGGCTTGAAAAATTGAACTTGCCATTAAATGCTTCTACACGGTTGGAAGATTGAAGCAAATCTTGCTTGTTGAAGAATTGTTTCATGCAATTCATTGCATTTAATGGTGCATGCAAAGGTTGACAAGGGAATAGTTGAATGCATGCATATCTTGACAAAGGAGATTGGAGAGCATGCATGTCTTGACTATCAAATAAAATTGCTACGACAACAATTAATGCCCTCCCAATTTCGGTCAAGAAATGCAACCCTTGCTTGACAATCCGTCCATGACTTCCTCTATAAATACTCTAGTTGTGAAGCTTTGTTAGCATCAAGTGAGATAGCAAAAGCAAGCCTTGTAAGGTGAAGGGGAGAGTCGAGTGAGTAAGCTATAAAATAAAGCTTACGGTGAGGTTTTGTGTTTTAGGTAGAGAGTTGTATTTCAAGTGTCCTTTGTAAATCTCCAATTTTTCATAGTAAAATTTCTTTTGATTGTCTTGGCCCGTGGACGTATGCTTATAAAGCTGAACCACGTAAATTTCTGTGTGCTTTAATTTTTTTGATCATTGGCATTTTATTTTCTCACTTACCAAATAATTTATTCTGGCTTTGAGATTTTTGGCTTTCAATCCACAACAAAAATAAAGAAGGGGCTACACGGTTTTAAAAGGGGGAAGAAGCCAACGCATAGGGAGGTCTACATGATTTTTACACAGAGAAGGGAGGAGGAGAACCAAAAAAATAAAAAGAAAGAAAAATAAAAAAAAGAGTCCAGCTTAGTCCTCCCCGGTGCATCATCATCATCATCACTGCACCACGCCATTGTCAAGCCCCCCATCAGCCTTGCAGCCAGTCCATCCACCTCACAAGCTTCCCTGCCCCATCACCACTGCTGCCTCCTGCTCTCCAGCCTTGCGCCCAACGCCTCTGCTCGTGGCACTCTCCATCGCCACCTTCAAGCACAGCTGAGTGCCCCTGCTACACCCCCCGTTGTGAGGCCCTGCTACAATTTGCTGCTTCATCGCCCCGTGGTCCCAAACGCACCAACCCCTGCCATTGCTGCTCTGTTCGGGCGCCTCTGCACCCATCCGCTCCGCTGCACCGCATCACACCTTGTTGCATCATCTTCATCACTGCACCGTGCATCATCACCATTGCTGTTGCTTGAAAGGTTCTGTCTTCGTATAAGGTTCGTTCTCTCTCTGCTGTTCTCCGCGCTGTGATCACTGCTTGCTGTCGTTCTGTGCTAAAGAGAAGGTGCGATCTGCGTGAGGAAGAAGACAAGGAATTGAATACTTGGGTCTTCTCATATAGGTATATTCCCTACCTTATACGCTGCAAACTTTGTTTTCAGTTATCTATGTCATAAATATATATATATAAAATAATGATATAAAAAATAAAATATAACAATAAAGGTCTTGTATAGTTGTATGTGCTTATACGTGTATATATATTTTATTTAAGGTTGATAAAAGAGTTTATATACATATATATTTTTTAAAGATTATTAAAAGAGTTTGCTTGTATATTTTTTAGGATGCTGAAAGAAATTTCATGTATAATTCTTAATGTTATTTAAAGAGTTTTTTTTAAAATAATAACAAATAAAAGAATAATCTAATATATATATATAAAAGCTAAAGCATTTGTAACGACCCTTTATACCTAAAATACGAACCTAATTTTTCCATTATTCATTTATTTGGTTGGGTTGTACGTAGTGTCACTAATCAATTTTTAAACTAACTTTATATTAGCTAAGTCAATATCCTTTAATTATCTTAGGTCCTAGTCAAATTCTCTCACTAAGCATGTATTTACACTTTTAAATCATTCTACTTCATTAAATATATCTCCACCCAAGTTGCATGCATTATTATAAACCATAAATATATCCTATACTTCCTTCAATTACATCCTCATACTATAAAAGTATTGAAAATACAAATCTGAATATAAAAGAGAATATTGTACAGCACATACCTTCAACGGTGGTACGAAAGTCTCGAAGGACTTGTTTAAGCCCCGTGTACAAAGCTCCTACAGCAATTAATCTGGAAGGTGGAGAGGGGGGTGAGCTTTTTGGAAAGCCCAGTAAGAAATATATATAAGAAACAGATACTGAATTTCTACATGCAAGTTTTCAAAATATTTATTAAAGTTCAAAATCGACATTTATACATTTCGGAAACCAAAACATGCTTATGCAGTACATCAGAAAGTAATTCATTCAAAACCATAGATAAGCATTATCATTTGAAACATAATTCGAAACATAAACATTCAGAAAATATAGTCGGCATCAGTACGAAAAGAAACATATACATATCATAAGTTGGAGACATAATGACTAAGCAATAATCAAGCAGATCAAATTGACATATGGCCATAGTCTAGAGGGGGTTCACAGTGAGCACTGATCAGGTGTCAACTGGGCCCGCTATGGACTGGATCAGGATCATACAGTAACCCAAAACATTACCTACTGTGGACTGGATCAGGGTCACACAATAGTCCAAAAGATTACTGCAGTGATTGTTAGTCATGTCTCAAAACATTTCCATACATATAGTTCCTACTACGGATTGATTCAAGGCCACACACAATAGTTCGAATATAAATACCTACTGCAGGCAGAATCAAGATCACACACAATAGTTTCAAAACAATACTATACTGATTTTAGTTAGTCATATCTCAAAACATTTTATACATATATCTTTCGAAATCCGAAATAGTATTTTTCGAGCTTTAGGAAAATTCATAACAAAAGCCGTATACATTTCTTTCAAAAGCATATAAATCATATATGCTCATAATATCTTCAAAACTAATACCATTAGTTAATAATTTCCACGAAATTAATATTTCGGCTGAAAGTCTTGTAAGCAAATCAAAGTTGTAAGATTTAACCGTTTTCAAAATGAACTTGCCGGATAATTTGTTATTTTCAAATGGTTGCTTAAGTTAAGCTTAAATCATAAAACCATTATTTTCATAAAAAAATCCTGTAGCATAACAGCTTATATTTTCTTAAAACTTCCTGCAAGAAAATACAGTTTTTATATAACCACAAGGCAGTTGATTTTAAATAGCATTCAGTATCTCTTACGTTCCGATATATATGTCTTACCTTAGTTTAGCAAAGTTGCCACCAAATTAAGCAGTCCTGCAGTCAATATCCAAAAATTGAGTTTGTATGCTACCAGCCACCAATTCACTCTCGGACTGCGGAACAATCATTTAAAACAATTTAATTTCCAAAATTACCTTCTCATCATATTTATAAGTCCTAGCAATCTCTCAAAATTCCCATAATATTTTCCAAAATAATTCTTATAACATATACACGATCACATAGTCACTTGTATATACTTGTAAATATATAGGCTTACCCGCTTACTCTTATCATACAATCACAATCTAGTAAGTATCTAACCATTCCTTATTTATTTTCTTCATTCGTGGTAATGAATAATTTTTTTTTTACTATTTATATACACTTATACTTAATTCCCTATATATATATCCTATTTTATTTTAGTTTATTTATATAATTTTTAAGCTTTAGAATTATTAAAGCATACTTTTTCCTCATGAAATTATCATTTAAACTCCTTATTTCACCCTACATTCATCATTTGAAAATCTATTATAAACTCAAATTCTTACCCCTTATTGGTTGTCAAAACCGAAGGCCCCTCTTGTAGCCTTGAATCTTTATGGTTTTGGAGCTGCTATGGACTTACAAACACAGCCACTCTCTCGATTTCAACCTTGAAATTTTGTATTTCAAAGGTGCCAGTACACATATACATAATCAACCTTAAATCATCATCCATTATTCCCTAAATATATATATATATATATATATGCTAATTTAAACTTAATTTGAATCATGTAGATGGCTAGCCTTACCTCTCGGTTCATGCCATCATTTTCTTTTGTTGGGCTTCCAAATCTCAGCTCTGTAGTTGCGGCAACTCTGCCTCCTATTCACTTCATTTCCACCAAAGTTTTCTACCCACTTTAATTGTGTCAAGAGTCTAACCACCTTGCTCTTGTTTTCCCCAAAAGAGACGTGTCTTTCCTTTCTCTTATGCCACCTTACCGCTGCTATATTCCTCCCTAAAGAGTAGCAAGAGCAAGGAATTTCTAGCATAGATACATTCTTCTTTCTTTTCCTTTTTTCCTTTCTCTTTCCACTGATCGGTTCCAGCCCTGTTTCCTCATTGTGTTTTGCTGCGTTTTACACCCATTTTACCCCTTGCTTTAGCTTTCGATTTGACTTCAAGCCAACCAAGCATCACCCCTCTGCTGTCCCTTATTTCCAGTACCCTTTCCAGCCTCCAAACATAACTACTAGCCTGGTTTAGCCCCCGTTTCAGGCAGCAAACATCACCGTCTTCAACCCTTAAGAACCCATTTTGCCGTTCCCTTGTTTCTACTCTGAAACAGCAGCTGCAACACCATCAACCTGCCCTCTTCTTCTTTCACTGCAGTTCCGTTCTCTCTATTGTCATGCCCACTGCTGTCATTTTCCCTTAATCTATAGCTTTCTTCCTTGCACGTACACTGTTGCTGAAAACTTAAAAATGCAACCCCTTTCACTTCTCTGTTTTGCTTCTTCAAACCCAAGACGAGCTCTTTACTTACTCTTCCTCGATCCCTCTCTTCTTTGCTTAGTTCTTTCAATTTCTTTTCCCTTCATTCTCACACTCTCTTTTCAGTCCTTTCTCAGAGGTCAAAGGCCTCTGTTTTCGGTCTTCTAAAATTTGCAATCTGCTCCCACGTGGGAGCAGTTGCTGCCCTTGGTTGGCTTCCTAAGGAAGCCAACCAATAGTAAAATAATAATATTATTATATTATTTATTATATATTTTATAATGATATATATATATATATATATATCACTATACTTAATATATCCATAATGTTCTTCAACAAAATGTTGTAAAACAAAGAAATTTGAATACAAAAGAAACTTTTTCAAAGACAAATATTACCAGAAACCCAAAAGAAATAAAATTCAAGCTAAAAAAGAATTTAAAAGCCAAGAAAACAAACCTAAAAGGGAATGGAAAAATCCAAACATAAAATGTTATAGAT
The DNA here is from genome assembly GCA_032173925.1 of Heritiera fomes. NCBI lineage: Eukaryota > Viridiplantae > Streptophyta > Magnoliopsida > Malvales > Malvaceae > Heritiera > Heritiera fomes. The sequence continues at coordinate 30,954,736 of JAPDPM010000009.1, read as the reverse complement.
GTGGGAAAACAGGACATATTTCAAAATATTGTAAAATAAAGAGAAGGTTAAATCAAATACAACTTGATCAAGAAATAAACCAGAAAATTTGTGAACTTCTGACATATACAACTTCAGAGACACAAACTTCAGATACTGAATCACAATCTTCATCTGATATACAAGTTAGTCAAATGGATGATATAGAGACATCTTCGGACCAAGACACACTCAATGTCTTAACAAAAGACCAAGAATTGATGATGGAAATAATTGATAAAATACAAGATCCCCAGATTAAGAAAGATTATTTAGAACAATTAAAAAAATCCCTCTCTACACCAACTTTTATATCATCAACTTCAAAATCTTATAATTTAAAAGATATAATCTTTGATAAAATACAAACATCCAACAAAGAAATCACTATCCAAGACCTCCAACATGAAATCCACAATATTAAAACAGAAATAAAATTGCTCAAACAACAACAACAACAGCACAGTCAACAACTAAAAACTCTACCAAACTCAAATGAAGAAACTTCCAGTGAATCTTCTGACGAAGACAAACCACCATCACAGGAATTTTTAAATATCCTAACTGAAGTTTCAATCCAAAAATACTTAATTAAAATATCAATTTTAATCAATAATGAATTTTTAGTAGAAACAATAGCTCTATTTGACACAGGAGCTGATCAAAATTGCATTAAAGAAGGAATAATTCCAACAAAATATTGTGAGAAAACTTTTGAAAGTTTAAAAGCAGCAAACAATGAAAAACTACAAATCCAATACAAATTGACAAAAGCAGAAATCTGTAAAGACCAAATTACATTCAAGACACCATTTTTAATAATAAAAAATATTAGTCAAAATGTTATATTAGGATTACCATTTATATCCCTAATCAAACCATATAAAGTAACAAATATTGGAATATCTACAAAAATCCTCGGATCAAAATTAATATGGAATTTTACAGAAAAACCAAAGATAAGAAATATATATTCAATATTAAATTCATCAATTCATCACTGCTACAGCAGATCCTCCGGAGACACTGGTATCAGAGCCACTGTAGCAAGGAGCAATTAAAGGTAAATATAGAGTTTGTTTGAGAAATAACTTTTTAATTGTTTTAAGTTTTGTGCTGTTGAGTTTCAAGCTAATGATTGCTGAGTCCTTTGATTGTCCTGATGTGCCATGGGTTAGGCGTTTTAGGATTTTATCTCCCTTGTAGGCATTCAAATTAGCTTTCCTTCGTAGGCAGCAATAAAAATTAAAATACTTAAGTTGTTATTTTAAGGATGCATTCTTTATTTAGATCTAATTCTTCTGCTTCCAGTAGCTTAAGAGCCTATGAACCAAACGATAATGAAGAAGAAATCAACCTAACAAACATAATTCAAGACATAGATAATTGGGAAATTCCTAAAATCCATCTAAACGAAATATACAAATAAAATAAATCTTTAATAAGTCATCTGTTAAAAACGGATTATACAATCCAACTAAAAGAAAAAGATCTCCCAATTACAAATTCTTATGAATCAATTCAATTATTAGAAAGAGAATCAATTAACAAACATATTCAAAGAAAATATAAATATATTCATATAGGATTAATTCAAGTCGCAGTTAAACCACTCTCAAAAGAAGGTCTAAACACTTCAATCTTTATGACATTAAGAGGCACCAGGTTTGAAGATTTCAATGATTCCCTCTTAGGAACTATTGAATCAAGTCTCTGTAATGGTCCAATTTATTTTAATTGTTTTCCAAATTATACAGTTTCTTTACAAGATAAAAACATTTTAGATGTTTTAACTCTTCAAATAAAAACCCATAATTATAAAATGAAACCAGGATCTGTGCCTTTGGCTTTGGCTTATAGAATATATTATAAAGCTATGATTTCAGCTTTAGGTTCAGGAGCCTTAATCCATAGCCCAAAAGGAGAGACACTTCTTTTCCAAACAGACATGACTAGATCCAGGATACATATTCCCAAACCAATTAAGTGGAATGAAGTTTCTTTTCCAGATGAATGGGTTTTAGAAAAAGCAGTCCAACCTATAACACAAGAAACAACTGAATTAAGAGTTGTCTCTCAAACTGATAACGGAGATGTCAAGGTTTCTTTTAATAGAACAAATTCTATAAATTTAGGACATCCCTCTTATATTCCGATACATTTACCATATCAAAGTTTAAGATCAAATTCAAGTTTTCAAACTCCTAGATATTCAACATCATCTATTCCAAATTTATTAAAATAAAAAACAATTACAAATCAACAAATTAATATAATAATAAAAGACAAACATAATCAAATATTCTATTTAAAAGAAGATATTAATTTCAAAAGAATCGAACAGCAACTACAAAATCCTCAAATACAGAATAAGATAAAGTTATTGCAAATAGAAATTGAGAAAACAATTTGTTCTGATTTACCAACAGCTTTTTGGCAAAGAAAGAAACATGTGGTAGAATTACCGTATGAAAAAGATTATGATGAAAAACAAATTCCAACAAAAGCAAGACCAACCCAAATGAATCAAGAAATGGAGCAATACTGTAAAAAAGAAATACAAGAACTGCTAAACAAAAAACTTATCAGGCAAAGTAAATCTCCTTGGAGCTGTTCAGCTTTTTATGTCAATAAAAATGCAGAACTAGAACGAGGAACACCAAGACTTGTCATTAATTACAAACCTCTGAATGAAGCATTAAAATGGATTAGATATCCTATTCCAAATAAAAAAGATTTACTTCAAAAACTTTGCAATGCTTAAATCTTTTCAAAATTTGATATGAAATCAGGATTTTGGCAAATTCAAATTTCAGATTTTTGCAAGATGGCAAGCAATTTTATCAATCTTTGATTTTGAAATCGAGTTTATAAAAGGGGACTCTAACTCTCTCCCAGATTTCCTCACAAGAGAGTTTCTTCAGAATCCTTCACAATGTCTTCCAGAGAAAGAAGAGAAAAAGAGAAAGAAAGAGAGAAAAAAGACAAGGGTAAGCAAAAGCAAACCCATTCCCCATCAAAATCACTTATCTCCCAATTCCCTATACCAACATGGCAACAGATTTTTGCCCAAGAACACCAAAGACAGGAGTCATAATCCAATTTTGAAGAGTCACAACTGGAAATGATTCGTCAATTCTCGGAGTCATTACCACAAACCTCTTCAGAGGTACAATCTATTTCAAAAAATAGAGAGGTCATGATTTCAAAAACCCAACCTCTCCAAACTATTTTCCCAAAACAAGGAGTGGTGATTACATATCCACGTCCTAAAGCTGATCAAAAATATTTTTCAAAACAGCAATTTCAACATATGGTTCTTGTTGAGCCTGAATATTTTCATGAAAATCCAAACACTGTTATCAAAAATATTTTCAAAGGTTTTCATTACAAATCATGGGATCAACAAAAACCTCAAAGTTTTTATGAAAATATTTTGATTGACACAGGCTCCTTGGCAATCAAACATTATGCCAACAAAGACCAACCAGACTTTATCACCCATTCAACTGCTCAAATTCTCAAAGTCCTCAGACCAATTGACTGGGGTAATGATCCAAACAATCTCAAAAAGTTTCCAGCCAGCTATAACACCAGACTTCACCATTGCCCCACATTTAATTACTGGGACTATCAACAAGCTTGGTTCAATACTTTCACCTTTGAAAACCAACACAACCGCCATTCATGGCTCATTTACTTCAAAAAAGACACCAAATACCAATTCCCAGTCTGGTTTACTCACTGGTGGCAGTGGTACGGACCAAATCATGAAATCCTTCCCCCTCAAGTATGGGAAGCTTATGAATTTTTCAGTGAATATTTCCAAGAAGAACAAACTCAACAAGGATTCCAGAAATCATTGATGTTTTGCTCAATCTTTAGTCTGTCTTGGATTTCTTCATGGCACTATGAATTTATGAATGATCCAGTATCAAGTCACAAACAGATCATTAGAAGATTCAAAACAAAGTGGTGGGAGAAATTTGACTACTCAAAATGCTTAAGAGATAGTGTAAAAGACTGGTTCCAGAAACACCCAGAATTTTGCAAATCAGCTCAAACATCAGGTACCACACAGTTTCTCCAAGCCAAGTCACATGCCAGTGCACTGTTAGCACAAGCCAAAACAAAGAAAGAATACAAAGAATTGATGAAGCAAATCCTCCAATCAGTCAACTCAGATGATGAAGAGAACAGTGAATAGAGTAGCAATCATGAAAGCAGCACAGGATCTTTACTCTCGCTCGATTTAGCTCAAGACAATGAAGATGACTGCTTCGGAGTCTTACCTTCAATCAAAACTGACAAAACAAAAAGAAAAAGCAAACAGTAAAGATTCCACTGACAAGCACAGTGAGATTCCCATCAGTCCAAACTACAGTAAAGATTCCACTGACAAGCACAGTGAGATTCCCATCAGTCAAAGCTCCATCAACAGACAAAGGCGTGGCCCACTGACAAGCACAGTGAGATTCCCATCAGTCAAAGCTCCATCAACAGACAAAGGCGTGGCCCACTGACAAGCACAGTGAGATTCCCGTCAGTCAAAGCTCCATCAACAGACTATTGTTCAAACTTTAGAATCATGAAGCATCATATGTAAAAGAATCCTAGCTATAAAAAGGATTCTCAAACGAAAGAGGGGCAGAGTTTTTAGGACGGATAGTTTCAAGTTTTAAGGATTCTGAAAGCTCTCACTCTTTTTTGTAATCAAATTTTATTATCAATAAGAAGTTCAAAGTTTTATCCAAATTTTATCAATCTATTTTATCCAAATTTTATTTCATCAATCATATTCATATTCAATATTAAATTCATCAATTCATCACTGCTACAGCAGATCCTCCGGAGACACTGATATTATAAAAGGGGATATATATATATATATCACTATACTTAATATATTCTTGTTTGTTACTTAGTTATATATTTTATTCATTCATTTATTTATTAAATAGATATATATATATATATATATATTTGTTCATTTAATTAGCTAGTCACTAATATATATATATATATATATATATATATATATATATATGTGTGTGTGTGTGCACTTAGATTTGTAAGTGCATTTTTTTTGTAACCTTTTAATTACCAAACAAATTATCTATTTATTTTCTTTATTGAATTTAGATATATACATTTTGATATTTAGGTTATTTAATTCCTTCATTTACCTACAAACTAGGTATGAAAAATTTGCGGTCTTCACAGCATTTGACTACAAGTAAAACATTTTATGTGAATAGTTTAAAAAGTTGATACGTGTAATATCCTAAAATAAAAAAATATTTTTTCAATTTTTTTATAGATAGGAATCTAAATATATACATTAAAATTTCAAAATAAATTAATTATCTTTTTAAATCAATTATTTATTTCAATTTCTAAAAGATAAACATATATATTTTTATATATTTTAAAAATTAAAGAAAAATCTCATATTATTTATAAATTTCTTTACTCATCTTTTATCAATATACATGTACTGTTGTTACATACATTATTTATAGAAATAATTAATTTGGTATAAATTTTTTTATATGGATACACTTTTTTAAAGAAAAAGACAAACATATTTTATATGAACACGTGATATGCATAGTAAAATGAATTTTTTTCATCTTTAGAGTATAAAATGTCCACAAAAAATCACTTAGTCATTGATTAATATTACACTTTTAATTTCAATAAGATTCAGTTTTTTTATAATAATCTTATATCTCATATAAAAAAAAATAAAAGCCAAAACTCCTGGCTAAAAATAAAATATCCTAGGGAGATACCTTAACTTTTTTATACTTAAAATAATAAATTGATTATCTTTCAAAAAAATAATAAATTGATTTTAATATTTATATAATAATTCTATTCAATTAATTATTTAATTTTAAAATATTTGAAATTTTTAAAAAATAGATCTCAACTATATTATCTTAATGTAAATCAAATAAAATTTATTTCAAACTTTAAATTTTTTATCACTAATTATGTTATTTTTAAATTAAAAAAATTCATATATTTTGATCAGAATTACCTTAAAATTCTAAATTTTTTATCAAAAACATTAAAACTAGATATTTAAGTTTATATATTTTAGTATTGAATTAAGCTTCCACATCATTTTTTTCAATTTTCATTTATTCCTTTTTCAGAATTATTTGTTCAATCATTTTATTTGGAAAAAAAATCCATACAGATTATCTATTCTCTTGAAACATGTATGATCTTAAATGTTGTATTTAATTATTTTGAATTGATTTGAATTTTAAAAAACTTAAATAATAAATTATTTTTGGTTTTATTTCTATTAACATTTTTACTTTACTTATCTTTATGTTTGACATTATTATAAATAATTTTTTTAAAAAACCTAAAAAATAGAGTTTTTTAACACTAATTTTATATTTATATATATATATATATATATATATAAAATATTTCAGAAAACAAAAGTAACACGTCATTACCTCATTAATTTTCAATTTTTATTTTCTTTTAAACTATCTTTTTAAACTAATTAATCTTTTGTAAATTATCTATCTATCAGATGTGATGCTTATGTGTTTAATCTATTTTACTGACACATACGAATCATTCCTCTCCCTTTTTTGCCTCAATAGTTAACGTAAATTTAGAAAAACCATCTCTATCTCTCTCAACTGTTAACATAAATTTAGCAGCAATTTTAGCAGTCATTGTTAGTTTCTTTTTCTTATAGCTAATGTAACTACAGAATTAATTATCCATTCCTGAAAAATAATTGAATCATTTATCTAAAATCTTATCATTTTAGGATTTCTATTTTAAACAATATTATTTTGAATAACTTAATATTTTTCAAATATTTGTTTTTCAAATTTTAAACATTATTTAGTTATCCTATCAAATTATTTACTGATATCTAGTTTAAAGAAATTAATAAATTAATTAATTTAATAAATATTTTAAATTCACATCTTTATCAAATTTTTGATGATATTATCAATAATAAACCGGTATTAATTTTTAAAATCATTATCTAATCAAATCTTTTATATATCTAATCAAATCTTTATCAATTTCTTTATTATCTAAAATAAATAATGAATTAAACCTTTTAAATTCTTTATTATCTAATTAATAAATGAAAACTACCTTCTAATAACCATTCTATCTGCTCCATCCACGTTCTAATAACCCTTTACAATCCTCACTCCAAATTCATGTTCTAATAACTCTCAGTAATCCTCACACTAAATCCACGTTCTAATAACCCTCTACAATTCTCACTCCAAAACAATTCAACCATCAACTTTCAACTATCAACTTAGCAATTAGATTGTCAATATCCATCTGCTACAGTTTCATTGTCCCTGTTACAAGTGTGCACGTTGTCAAAGTAGAAGTATCAAAACAGGTCCTCATTCCAATTTAAGATATGAAAATATGTTCTTATACCTTTATTTTACATTTTTTCAATACACATTTCCTATTTTACTAATCTCACTTATCATATTCTATTATTATATTCTTTTTTGTTCAAGTTTTTGCGAATGAGATTACTTTTACAAGGTACTTTCTTCTTCCTTTTATCTTAGTTATAATTTTTGAAACAAGAACTTTTCATTGCATGATTTTCATTTTGTTGTAGGTAATCTTCTTTAAATTGTTGGGAATTCAAATAGGTTCCTCAAAATCAAAGTTTTTTCAATACAAAATAAAACAATTCGAATGATTTTCTCTGTTTTCTTTTTCAGCTTTCTCTATAGTCATTTGATTTGATCATCCCGCAAGAAATTTTGGTAAGTTCTTCGACTACTTAGTTTATTTAGTTATTTTAATAAATTTCAAGTTTATTTTCGTTTCTACTTTATATAAATGTATATGTGAGTGATTGAAGGGTGGTTATTAGTTTTAACTATAAATTTTTGGGTGTTTCTTTGTTTATAATGTAGAAATAATATTAATTTATGTGTTAATACATTTTAAAATAAATTAAATTAATCCGTGTATCGCACGAGACACCACTAGTTAATTTTATAAGATTAATTTGAAGTCATTTAAATTCAAATTTTAAAAATAAATCAATTTCAAATATGTAATATTAACCAGTAATCTATTAATGATTAATATAGTAAGGATTGTTTTCATTAAAATTGTAATTATTTAATTCATTTATTAAATATTTAAGATTTGTGATATTTAATTTTTCTTTAATTTCTTTAATTGCTATTTGATTTTGAATTATTTTTTTTATTTGTGTATTCCATAAATGCATCGATTTTTTAATACATTATTCAACATGTATTTCAAAATAATTTTTTTATAATTATATTCTTTAAAAAATTATTATAAATTAAAATAATCATCTTGCATCGCACAAGTTTAAATCTAGTAAATAATAAAAACAAATAAATAAAGAGATAAATACAAACAATAAATTTGAACTTCTGATGATAAGAGTCCAAAGAGTCACAAATGGTTGACACTTGAAATTTTTTAGGTAAGAACTTTTTTCGAAGTCTCACCAGAATGATGAAAGACTAAGATAAATTTTCGATATTGACAATCTAAATTGATTTCTTAAATTAAAAATGATTAAATAAATAAAATCCAGTGAAAATTAAATTAAAATAAATAAAATAATAAAATAAATCAATAAAATTAGATAAAGAAAAATAAAGAAAGAAAAAATAAAAATTAGGTTAAAAATGAATTAGCAAATATTTAATCCGACAATGGAGCATTTTCAAGCAAGTCGAATGGTATTACTTGAATACTCCTAAGGTGAGAATAAGTTTTCAAGAAATTCTGCCAGAATGATGGAGAGTTTCTTAGAAAATTTTCCAATATATTTGAAATAAAAATAAAAAGTGACAAATTAAAGATTTTTCAAAAAAAAAAACTATCTTAAGATAACAAAAGATTAATTAGGTACCATTCTAAGATGGCCGTCATGAAAATGCTAATACCTTCCTCATGCGTAATCAACCTCCGAATCGTAAATTTGAGACGCATACTAATTGTCTATAGATGAAAATAGGTGATCAATCACACCTAAATTAAAAATGATTGGTGGCAACTCCGTTGAACCATGTCTAGCAATTAGGTCTAGGACCTAAGTCGTTACAATATTTGATTATTGTCTTTCATCTAATTTGAGGGAATCAAAATTGAAGACTTATGGAAGTAAACAGGAATACTGTTTCTATGATAAAAAAACAAGAAAATGCCCCAGTTTCCTCCTCAGTCTTCACCTCAGTACCATTCACAAACCTTTTCTGTCTTTGTGAATAACATCCCGCCAAACATTCATCAGAGATGGCTTGCGCAAATCTTTCAACACCATGGAAATGTCATGGATGTTTTCATTCCTCAGAAGAGAAGCAAAACCGGAAGAAAATATGGCTTCGTTAGGTTCTCAACCCTAAAAGACGCAATGAACGCAGTGGAGAAACTCAATGGGGCATGGCTCCTTGATTATAGTAGATTAGGTGTTGACTTTGCAAGACATACTGAAAGCTCAACCTTCTGGAAAAAAGTTGAACCTCAAAAAGAAAGTCATCGAACTGAAACCTTCTCCAAAGGTGCTTCCCCAAGAAACTTCTCTTTTTCCTACGCAGATGCTGTCAAAACAGGTAATCGGCTTCATTCAAATGGTGAGCAGAATGGAAGAGGGGGTGACAAACAGACTGCTAAAGAACTTGAAAACATAGATGTGGAAGTATCTGCTCAGGATACAGAATGGCTCGAAGCCTCGATGGTTGTTTCGGTCAGATCTCCCCTTGAGACTCATGCCCTTCTTCAACGAATGGCCAAGGACGGATACCCTCCTTTAACAGTCTCGACAATGGGTGGTAGCTGGTTCTTGATTCAATTTGATAGGAAAGAAACAATGCTAAACTTGCTTGCTGATGGGAACAAATGGATCAAAGAATGGTTTAAGTGGACTAAACCATGGTCAAAAGAACTCATTAGTGATGAAAAACTTGTTTGGGTTAGAATCTGCAACCTACCTCTGCATGCATGGAACAAAGAGGTATCCAAGAAAATCGGAGATTACTGGGGTAAGTTCATTCTAGCAGATGAATACTCTTGTAAAAAACAAAAATTGGATTATGCTAGACTTCTTATTACTGTAAACAAAAGTAAGCCAGTGAAGAATTCAATGGAGCTTAAGATTAATGGTGAAAGATTTGTTTTACATTTAGAGGTCGAAGACAACATCGAAGCCAGGTGGAATCAACCTACTGTCAACAGTCAAGGAGGAAATTCAAATCCCTCCCCTGTTCCTGGAAAGACGTCGGCAATGACAATAGTACAAACAGAAAATTTTGGTCAGGAAGAAACCCATGATCTGCAGGTCGACGAAGCGAACACCAGGAACTATCAATGTAATTATGAGCCGCCCTCGGAAAATGAAGAAGATGATGCTTTTGAGGTAAATTTTCAGCAATCGTACGACGAATTGGCAGGTATTCTGAATAGGGAAAATGAGTTTGGAGGGAATTTCGAAACAAACTCTGTCGATGAAATTTTGAGAACCGAATCTACAGCGATAAAAGATTTGGCTTTAGTTCTTGCATTGGAAGACCCAACGCTGTTGACTGCCAATAGATCTTGCTCAGAGCTTGTAAAATCATGTGTTGACAATGAAGCCTCGAGACCGGTTAAACATAGGAGTCCAAACACCACTCAGCCTGGAGACAAAATGACTCAAACAACTGAGGAATCTCAAGGAGACAGTGGAGCCATTGTTGATGAAACTCAAGAAGGCAGAATAGTCACACCAGGAAACGCCAGAAGGAGCAAGAAGTTCATCTCTGTTTCTTCTCTCCAATCCGCTGAAGCAATATCTGTGAAGAAAAAGCCTGTCTCGTTAAAGAATAAAGGAACAAAGAATAAGAAAAAAGCAAATTTCTCTGGGAAAAAGGAGAACAACTTGCTGGAATACTACTCAGACAATCCTAGTCTCCTTGAGGAAGAAAATCTCGGATGAGGATATCAGGAGAAGAAACAAATGATAAGAGAAGAAGCAAAAGCTACTCTAGAGGTGGCGAAATTACTTGGACTCTCTTCCACAGCAGATGAAGAAGATATAATCAGAAGTTTAATGGAGGCTGAAGAAATTGAAGAAATGGCGAGAAATATTTGCAGTGAATAGTTTGATGTATGAAGCGAGAGGTAATTCTTGTTGCACAATCGAAATCGGTTTTGAAATTTATAATCAGTCATTGGTTGTTAGTTGATTGGGTTAGCTTATACATAGCTTTTGTTAACTTCCTCTTGCAATAGAATTCTTGGTTATCATATAATTTCATGTACTTAATACACTGGTTCAGAGGTCTGTTGGGGGGTCGTCTCTGTTTCTGTTAACGTTCCTGGCAAACAGAAGATGCTTGATACCGACTACAACAGGGTTTAGTTCCAATAGAAGAATTAACAATGGTTGTATCCGAAGGAAAGGTCCAGTCTTAATGAAAATAGGAAAACTTCAAGAGATGTGTGATAATTCTATAATTTATAGAATTATCATGAATTTAATGATATAATTTATTTCTAAATCATTACTATTATATTCAAATCGCTCATTTATCTGTTAAATTTCTCCCAATGATGTAGGAACTCCAATTGATAAAGAAGTCAAAGATGTAAAGGATTTCAGTTCCAAATTTCATTTAAACACAAGACTTTGTTGATAAAACTTCATGCATGGATATTTCTACTTGCTATCAAAAAAGATAAATTGTTGCATTTATCTTTTATGAAGATAAATTATCAAGATAGACTTTTTGCTAAGGATGGAGGTAAACAAGGATGCTTTAAAATGGTTTTTACCTTGAAGTGATTATATGTTTGCCTGATAATTCTTTGATATTTAACCATTGATTGAGAATGTTATAGCAAAAAGAAATTTATGAATATGAGCAAAGTATATGAATGAATTCTTTAGTAAATTATCTTTTTGATTGAGATTTTTCCAAAAATTGAATGCACCATGTTTTTATCATTGAAGTCATGCATATTTAGAGAAGATTTATGTGAATAGGAATAAACACTAGTCTTAAAGTTTGTTATTTGTCTAAAATTTGTTCTATCATCTCTCAAGGCGAAATCCTAGAACACACTTAGCTAAAGAGGTGATTTAGGCCATCTTTGGACCGTTTGAGCTTTTTCAAGACTACCATGATGTATTTTATCCTTAGTCACCCAATTTGAGCTTAAAGTATACTTGCTTCTTGTTTTACCTACATTAATAATTAGCCTAGCCTATAAAAAAAAATTTCCCATACCCCGTTATATGCATGAGGACTATGTCAAGATATATTTAGAGTTACGCATATATGGAAGAAAGGGTGAAATTCAAAAAAAATGTTGAAAAAAAGAAAAAGAAAAAAAAGAAATTCAAAAAAAAAATCAAGTTGGGGGAATTATTTGAAAGCTCTTAAAAAGTCCAAGCAAAAGAATGCATGATTAGGGGTTAAGCCTAAAAATCCTATTTCTCCTATCTATTACCCTAGCCATACATTACAAGCTTATAAAGTCCTATTGATCTTTGGCTATGTGTGTCTACATTAGTGGAGAGAAGATGAGAAAAATAAACTTATGGAAGAGAACTATTCTTTGAGATCTTTTGTTATGTTCATATAAATTCATTCGGATTGCATGAACTGAAATGAAGAAACATTTACACACACACACGGAAGAATTCAATTGAATTGATACTCTCTTTTGAATGAGCTTATATATATTTAGCTAATGTTTATGAATTTTCATGGAGTTGTAATGTTTTCAAAATCTTTGGGGAAATTAAAGGGAAATCATTCTTGCAAGTGTATTTGACCTCTAGGTACATTTCTTTGGGAATGTTATTTTGCTCGAGGACAAGCAAAAATTCAAGCTTGGGGGTGTGATAATTCTATAATTTATAGAATTATCATGAATTTAATGATATAATTTATTTTTAAATCATTACTATTATATTCAAATCCCTCATTTATCTGTTAAATTTCTCTCAATGATGTAGGAACTCCAATTGATAAAGAAGTCAAAGATGTAAAGGATTTCAGTTCCAAATTTCATTCAAACACAAGACTTTGTTAATAAAGCTTCATGCATGGATATTTCTACTTGCTATCAAGAAAGATAAATTGTTGCATTTATCTTTTATGAAGATAAATTATCAAGATGGACTTTTTGCTAAGGATGGAGATAAACAAGGGAGCTGATAAAAGATAAATTTTCTTTGAAGATAAAGATCAAGCTTTATTAGCCAAGATTTTGAGCTAATCATCATCACCACTGCCTCTATAAATAGTCAGCTTCAGCACCATGAAGATCATTCAATCCCACTAGGGGATATAGAGTAGTTTTAGTTTTATTCTCTTTGTTTAGTTTTCAAGTTTTCATCTAAATTTCTTTTGGTTTTTATTTTGGAATATTTTAAAAGTTTTATTTAAATAAGATTTTTTTATTTTTACTTTCTTGCTACTTCGATTTCAGAAAATATTAGTGTTTTGATAAAAAGATTCTTTCGATCGTTTGAATAAAATTAGGGTGTGAAATTTTAGTACTTAGTAAGCAATTCACAAATTCAATCCTCGTGGGAACGATACTCTACTCATCACTTTATTACTTGCTACGGTCCGTACACTTGCGGTACACTCATCGAAAATTCGATAACAAGTTTTTGGCGCCGTTGCCGGGGATTGAAGGATTTGTTTTGCTAATATTAATACCAAGCATACCTAGTTTTAATTCAAATATTTTTTTTTATTTTTTCTCCTTGATACTAATATCTTCTCTTGTTTTTCTTGCGAGGTACATCGGCCTAGTGCATGAACCGTGCAAGGAGTGGTGAATTGGCTCCCCTTGACCCTGAAATTGAAAGGACTTTACGAAGAATCAAGAAGGAGAACCAAGAAGACCTTGTTGAAACAAATACCATGGAAGAAGCAGATACCAAGGCTCTTCGAGATTATGCAATGCCTACGGTGAATGGATTCGAGATGAGCATAAGATATCCAACCATTCAAGTAAACAATTTCGAGATCAAACCAGCCATCATCCAAATGATCCAAACTTCTGTACAGTTTGGGGTTCAATCAATGATGATCCTAATGCTCATCTGAAACATTTTTTACAAATTTGCTCTACTTTTAAGAATAATGGTGTTTCTGATGATGCGATAAGATTGAGATTATTTCCTTTTTCTCTTAGGGATAGAGCGATGGATTGGCTGAACTCATTGGCATCAGGATCAATCACAACATGGGAGGACTTAGTTCAGAAGTTCTTGGCAAAATTCTTCCCACCAGCCAAAACAGCTAAGATGAGGAACGACATCACCACTTTCATGCAACACGATTCAGAGTCACTTTATGAAGCATGGGAGAGGTACAAAGAACTCTTGAGAAGGTGTCCTCATCATGGGATTCCAAATTGGTTGCAAGTGCAGACATTCTACAATGGGTTGATAAGCCAGACCAGAACTACTATAGACACAGCTGCAGGTGGTGCATTAATGAGCAAGTCTATAGATGATGCCTACAACTTGATAGAAGACATGACTGCAAACAGTTATCAATGGTCAACTGAGAGGCTTACACCAAAGAGAATAATAGGTATGTATGAGTTAGATGCACTCACCGCCCTTACCTCTCAAATCTCAGCCTTGACCAAAAAGGTTGATTCTCTTGGAATCAATCAACCACCCAACCTAGTCCAGTCCATTCAAAACCCTTTCGTAACTTGTGATAATGGTGGGGGTAATCACTCTGGCGATAGGTGTACTATTCGAGCCGAACAAGTCCAATATGTTTCCCATCCAAATAGGAACCATAACCCATTCTCAAACACCTATAACCCTGGCTGGAGAAATCACCCAAATTTGTCTTGGAACAATAATCAAGGGCAACCATCTAACCCAAGACCTACCTATCCTCCTGGCTTCCATACTCAACCACCACCACCACCACTTCCACATAATCCTTTACCACAAGTCCCACCACAAGAAAAGAAGCCTTCCTTAGAAGAGATGTTCACCACCATCTTACAAAACCAAGCAGCTTCTATAAAGAACCTTGAAATTCAAGTAGGTCAGATTGCCAATGCCATTAGTAACCGTCCCCAAGGTTCCCTCCCTAGCAATATTGAACCTAATCCAAGAAGGGAAGAGCAATGTAAATTAATCACCTTGAGGAAAGGTAAAGAAGTGGGCTACATACCTAAAGAATCAGAGAAAGATGTTAGAGTTGAAGTCCAGGCAGAAGAAGAAGATAAGCAACAAAAGAACATTGAGCAGACTTCATCTCAATCTGATAAGACCATTGAATCACCTCCTCAACCTATCCCTTTTCCTCAAAGATTCAAGCAAAAGAAGACAGATAGGCAATTTGCTAAGTTTCTAGAGGTATTCAAAAAGCTCCACATCAACATCCCTTTCTCTGATGCATTGGAGCAAATGCCAATTTATGCCAAGTTCATGAAGGACATCATCTCTAAGAAAAGGCAAATTGAGGATTTTGAAACCGTTGCTCTTACTGAGGAGTGCAACACCATTTTGCAAAGGAACTTACCACCTAAGCTTGAAGATCCAGGGAGTTTTACTATTCCTTGCACAATTGGTAACTTATTTTTTGATAAAGCTTTATGTGTTTAGGTGCAAGTATTAATTTAATGCCTTTTTCGACTTTCAGGAAACTTGGACTAGGAGAGACTAAACCCACCAAGATAACACTCCAGTTAGCAGACCGGTCTCTCAAGTATCCAAGAGGCATTATTGAGGATGTGCTAGTGAAGGTTGACAAATTTGTCTTTCCAGTTGATTTTGTAGTGTTGGATATAGAGGAAGATCGTGAAGTCCCAATTATCCTTGGGAGGTCCTTTCTGGCAACTGGTAAGGCTCTTATCGATGTGCAAAAAGGAGAGCTCACCATAGGGGTCAATGATCAAGAGGTAACATTTAATCTTTTCTCTGCAATTAAATTCCCAAGTGAGACTGATGATTGTTTTAAAGTGAATGAAGAGGAAAGTATAGTTCAGGGAATATTCATCAGTCAACAACCTACGGACACCATAGAAGCAATTCTTGATGAAGAGAAGTCCAATTGTGCTGAGCCCAACGAGTTGGATGAATTCAGAATGCAAGCAGATGAGAGTGCCAGACTCTATAAGGAGAGAACGAGGAAGTGGCATGACAAGGAGATAGTGGAAAGACAATTTGAGCCGGGGCAACAGGTTTTACTCTATAATTCTTTTTTGAAGCTATTTCCAGGTAAGTTGAAATCAAGGTGGTCTGGACCATTCATTGTTACTCAAGTATTTCCATATGGAATTGTGGAAATAGGAGCTGAATTTTCAAAGGAACCATTTAAGGTTAGTGGTCAGAGATTGAAACATTATTGGGGAGGAGTGATCGATCATGGAAAATCGGTTACTGATCTTAATGATCCACCTTGAAGAATGACAGACATAGTCAGGCTGATGACTATAAATCAAGTGCTTTTGGGGAGGCAACCCCAGCATTTTATTTGCTTTCTTAGTTATTTCCCTTATTTCTTAGTTTAGATATTTCATTAATTGATTTCTTTTCTTTATTTTATAGGTGTCAGAGTCTAAGTTTGGGGGAACAAAAATGAATGTGGCAAGTTTTGCAGTTTGAGCTTCATTGAAAAAAATCAGGGGAGTTTCCTTTATCCTTTTCTTGAATTCTTGAATTTCTTACACATTGAGGACAATGTATGTTTCAAGTTTGGGGGAAGAGCAAAATTTTTATTTTCAAAGATTGAGCAAAATTTTTTCGATTTTCTTTTAAAATCTTTGCAAAAAATTCTGTGCTTTAAAATGGTTTTTACCTTGAAGTGATTATATGTTTGCTTGATAATTAATTGATATTTAACCATTGATTGAGAATGTTATAGCAAAAAGAAATTTATGAATATGAGCAAAGTATATGAATGAATTCTTTAGTGAATTATCTTTTTGATTGAGATTTTTCCAAAAATTGAATGCACCATGTTTTTATCATTGAAGTCATGCATATTTAGAGAAGATTTATGTGAATAGGAATAAACACTAGTCTTAAAGTTTGTTATTTGTCTAGAATTTGTTCTATCATCTCTCAAGGCGAAATCCTAGAACACACTTAGCTAAAGAGGTGATTTAGGCCATCTTTGGACCGTTTGAGCTTTTTCAAGACTACCATGATGTATTTTATCCTTAGTCACCCAATTTGAGCTTAAAGTATACTTGCTTCTTGTTTTACCTACATTAATAATTAGCCTAGCTTATAAAAAAAAATTTCCCATACCCTGTTATATGCATGAGGACTATGTCAAGATATATTTAGAGCTACGCATATATGGAAGAAAGGGTGAAATTAAAAAAAAAATGTTGAAAAAAAGAAAAAGAAAAAAAAGAAATTCAAAAAAAAAATCAAGTTGGGGGAATTATTTGAAAGCTCTTAAAAAGTCCAAGCAAAAGAATGCATGATTAGGGGTTAAACCTAAAAATCCTATTTCTCCTACCTATTACCCTAGCCATACATTACAAGCTTATAAAGTCCTATTGATCTTTGGCTATGTGTGTCTACATTAGTGGAGAGAAGATGAGAAAAACAAACTTATGGAAGAGAACTATTCTTTGAGATCTTTTGTTATGTTCATATAAATTCATCCAGATTGCATGAACTGAAATGAAGAAACATTTACACACACACACGGAAGAATTCAATTGAATTGATACTCTCTTTTGAATGAGCTTATATATATTTAGCTAATGTTTATGAATTTTCATGGAGTTGTAATGTTTTCAAAATCTTTGGGGAAATTAAAGGGAAATCATTCTTGCAAGTGTATTTGACCTCTAGGTACATTTCTTTGGGAATGTTATTTTGCTCGGGGACAAGCAAAAATTCAAGCTTGGGGGTGTGATAATTCTATAATTTATAGAATTATCATGAATTTAATGATATAATTTATTTCTAAATCATTACTATTATATTCAAATCCCTCATTTATCTGTTAAATTTCTCTCAATGATGTAGGAACTCCAATTGATAAAGAAGTCAAAGATGTAAAGGATTTCAGTTCCAAATTTCATTCAAACACAAGACTTTGTTGATAAAGCTTCATGCATGGATATTTCTACTTGCTATCAAGAAAGATAAATTGTTGCATTTATCTTTTATGAAGATAAATTATCAAGATGGACTTTTTGCTAAGGATGGAGATAAACAAGGGAGCTGATAAAAGATAAATTTTCTTTGAAGATAAAGATTAAGCCTTATCAGCCAAGATTTTGAGCTAATCATCATTACCACTGCCTCTATAAATAGTCAGCTTCAGCACCATGAAGATCATTCAATCCCACTAGGGGATATAGAGTAGTTTTAGTTTTATTCTCTTTGTTTAGTTTTCAAGTTTTCATCTAAATTTCTTTTGGTTTTTATTTTGGAATATTTTAAAAGTTTTATTTAAATAAGATTTTTTTATTTTCACTTTCTTGCTACTTCGATTTCAGAAATATTAGTGATAAAAAGATTCTTTCTATCGTTTGAATAAAATTAGGGTGTGAAATTTTAGTACTTAGTAAGCAATTCACAAATTCAATCCTCGTGGGAACGATACTCTACTCATCACTTTATTACTTGCTACGGTCCGTACACTTGCGGTACACTCATCGAAAATTCGATAACAATGTGTTCAATGGAATCAAATGTGAATTTAGAGTAACGGTTGAATGTAGAGTAACGGTTTGGAGAATGACGTTGATAGACTTTTGGCTGTGTTCTTTCCTACCATCATAAGCTCCAGAGATCCAATTACCAGCTTTATATTTAGGTGGGCCTATGTTTCTTTGACCAAAGACTTCGGCTATTTAGAAGTGGTATCACTGCACCAGCTCAAAGCACAAATCCAGAGTATTGAAGAAACTTCGAATGAAGAAAGAAAGGTAGGAAAATGTTGTGAGGTTGGAAAGATGGGACGCAAACACCAAGAGGGTTCTCCATCACTAAAGCTTGCATGGACACTACTAACGATTTGGCTGTTTGGGTAGAGAAAATCGGTCCTGCGTTTTTTTGTTGTATTACGCATGGCCACTTTTCTCAGTCCATCCCTGTCTTTGATGCTGTCTTTTGCCTGTTGTTTTTGATGCTGAATTCTTTTGATTTGAAGATGCCTCTGAAAATTTATAGGGAGCTTCGATTACAAAACAAAGATCACTTGGATTCTGTTTTGTTTGCTTCTTAGGTGTTTGTTGTAATGCTCCTTTAGAGAAATGCTTATGTTCCTTTGTTCTCGGGCTATATTCCGCTCGATGTACTGTAAGCCGCTCGATGTACTGTGTTGTTCAGTGTGGTCTCAAGGGCCAGCCTATTTAATAAAACTCTTTACTTTTAAAAAAAAAAAAATTGAAGACTTATGGTTGCCTGCGCATACCCAAAATGTTCATTTTTCTTATGTGTACTATAGAGATATACAATTAAGTTCATTTATATCACAAAAACCCAAACTATTTTGGATATATGTTAAAAAAAAGTAAAATAATTTCCATTTTTTTCATGCTGGATATTTGCTTAGTTTAATAGCAAAAAATTATTTTATTATAGTTTTTATAAGTGGGCTGAAATTGTATGTCACAAGATAAAATGAATAGTCTTATTGGATTTTAGGTTTTTGAGCTAAACTTCACTCTAAATGAAAAATTGATTTGAAATTTACTTTAAATATTGACCCTTAATCAATTTTGTAAACTTAAATTTTGTAAGTCAATAGAATCAAATATTATCTTGATGTTTCAATAGTTACAAGTGAGTTTTTAAAAGCGTTTTTAATGGAGTATATATGATCACAT
Organism: Heritiera fomes; assembly: GCA_032173925.1. Lineage (NCBI taxonomy): Eukaryota > Viridiplantae > Streptophyta > Magnoliopsida > Malvales > Malvaceae > Heritiera > Heritiera fomes. Next base: position 30,934,870 of record JAPDPM010000009.1, on the reverse strand, counting down.
CATCTCAAAAAGATGGAAACAATAAAGATTTAGAGATAGAAAAAATTACAAAATTGAAAAATTAGTTGTCTAAATTTAAGGGCAAACAAAGAGAAATTATAAAGAGCGGGAATTTCGATTAGAAGATGAAACAACAAACCTCAAAAGATTATGTTTTTACTAAAAATCATAAACACAAAAGACTATGTTTTTTAATAGAAATCATAGTCTATTTAATGTTAAATAGTCTTTTCATATCTTTATATAATTAATAACACTACGTTTCATGAACTAAAAACCGTAATCTTTTACTATAGTAACTTTTATGAAAATATAAATTTATGAGAAGAAATCAAGTTACATCAGTGTAAAATTAGATAATTTTACACCATTTTTTAATCATTGATTAAAAATAGACTTTTGGTTGAGATTAAAACTCTTTCTTTCCACCAACAACTGGTTGGCGTGAGTGGCTAGCGGCTATCGTCCCTTAAGCAAGGCCAAGGTTCGAATCCTGACTTGTGTATGGAGTGCCAGTGTTGGGAGGGGGACTACCTAACCATGCTCTGCTTCTCCCGACTCCGGATTAGTCACCGAAGGTGGATATCGGAGGGTTTTCGACCAAAAAAAAAACTCTTTCTTCCCATAGTGGAATTGAATGTAAATACATATTTTTATTCTCTTTCCTTTTTTAAATTATCTTAATTATTTCACTATTGTCCATTCTTTTTCAAGTTTTTCTTCATCTTCAAAGTGCATATATATGTTTCAAATATGCAGCATTCAATTCAAAACTGGAGGGTCGATCGTGTCTTCATCGATTTTATAATCTCTTGTGCTGAAAGATCATTGATTTTGATCCCTTCATCATGAATATTGAGCGTAGCCAAAGGCCGCTACTTGAAGGTCATCGACATCTTGGAAACTCCATTGTCTGATGTTTGTTTGCATTTCAAAGGAAGACATAGAATGTAGAGCTTCCCCTAAGTTGTAAATGAGACATGGTCTTCTCCTGGTGAGATGACTGAATGTTCATAATTCTCTAAAGAGGTTGGATCTAGAAACCCATTCTCACAGTATGAATTTGAGCTGGGATGATTGGAGAGGTTTGGATTGCACAGTTGCCACCATCAACAGTTGCTGCCATTTTTAATTTCTTTCTGTTGTAAATTATAAATACTTGTACAGGTAAATTGAGCTCATGAGCCGTTTTACAGGAAGTGGAATGGTAGAGTTGGACCAACTAAGAGTGATTGTTAAATGTTAATGAAGCAAGCAATTAATACACGAACAAAATGTTTGACAAATACCATGTGAGCAAAAAAAAAATATAACTTACAATCTATGAGAGGAAACAGAGATAAAGGGAAAATAATTGGATAATAATTAGATAATTAAGATAATTAGAAAAGGAAAATAAAAATTAAGAAAGGAAAGAGAATAAAAAAAATACTGCTTCAATCAATTGCACTTTGATAGAATACGTTCAATTAATAATAATGAAAAAAAAATAAATGGTGTCAGGGTTTTTTTTCTTTTTTTGGGAGGGAGGGGGGCGGGGGGCGGGCTTCGACGACAAAACACTAAAATAAAACCAAAAGAGAAACGAACATTATAAGAATTAAAGTTTAATTTGGCAAATTAAAGTAGTGAATGGATTTGACATAAATTTAAAAAAAAAATATTTCGTGTGTTATGTATCAATACAAATTTTGATTATAATTTTTGTTACACATGATTAAGGCAAAAACTTGCATGTTTAAATTTAATTATACGTCATCAATTGCATCGTCATTTGAAAATTTGAAAAAGAGAGGAAAAACAAAAGAAATTGTCAAAACTTAGAACGAAAAACCTAGCAAATTGTTTTTATATCTAAGAGTATTTTTGAAATTTATCACTATATTGCGAGCAAATTGTTTATTTATCAAACGGTACAATATTATTTTGCCTGCAATTTAAATAATATTTTACCATGTATACCAAAGACTAGTAAATTACTCTTCAACATTTTAATCTCAATAATTATTTTACTAACAATCACATTACATCACAGTCACTCTCCTTGAAAATATTAAAAGGCCCTTATTTCAATTGGGGTATGATTATATGTGGGAAGAGGAGGGCATACTCCAATAACTCGCTTTTTTTATTTTCTTTATAATCATTTGCTTAATTGCCATTTGTTGAACTTGTGACTAGAGGTGGGAAAAGATGAAGCAACTCGGATGACTTACTCAACCGTTTGAATTGTCTAGTAAAAACAAAACTTGGAATGAAAAAAACTAGTGGACCAGGCTGTCTATCATGGAGGATTAACTGAAATATTCTTATTTATAAGCAAGCAGTTGTTTACAGCCATTGACAACTTGAATACCAAATTAATCTCCTCTTTCTCCTCTAAAATAATCACAATCCAACACGATCAAGCAGAAATCAGAATATTAGCAAAACATGCACCCTAAAGAGATGTCCCATTGTCTTTAAATACTTGTCTTCTTGCTACTATCACTTTTGCTCCTGCCTCAAATTTCAACCAGAAACACACACCTGGGTTAGTTTGTTACTATTTATGAAAAGTTTCTTCTGTTGGAATTTATTAAAACCTCACCAAGTCACTAACACGAAATTGAATCGCAGTAAAATTGATCTGGATGCGGGTGAGAGCTCAATCCCGCTATACAATATTACCGCTTTGTCGAAGCCTTTTCCGATAGCGTTCCATTGACTGTCTTAGGACTTGAAACGGAAAGAAAACGAGAGAGTGAGAAGGAGAGTAGTAAGAGAGAGGAGAGAGAGCTACTCTCATCCCTCATCAAAAATTATGAAACTCAATGGGCCAGCCTTATATCAATGAGCCAGCCTCATATATATAGAAGTTGAGAGTAGGGACCTCCCCTTATATGATTCATGTATAAACTCATCCCACTATAGGTTTACATACATATATTATATATTTAATATAATTAATTATGGGTCACACTTTATACAAAATTATACTACTAATTAAATATTATATGAAGTTAATTACACTTAATTAGTCCACATTAATGGAGTTAATCCAACATTCTCCCACTTGGACAGTTAAGTTAATTAACTAAATCATCACATAATATCAATAGGTATTCATAAGCCCTCTAAATACATTGTACCGAAAGGGTACAAATGTGTAAGTTTACAAATACTTTAACAACAACAACAAACAACCTTTATAAGCTTCAGAATGCATCATATTAACAGGGTACAAATGCGCTGCAACAAAATAGTAGTATTAAAAGTGTGAAATGGAAATGATATGGAAGACAAAATCAATATCCATTTCCATTAGGTGCATGCATCTAAACCGAATGATGCATTGCTTTAACGGAGGCATATGAGACTAATACAAAATGTCTCATTTAACAGAATGCCATATTTACCAGAATGCGCTCAAACAAAATATGCATTTATGGCAAGTAGGAATCCATCCATCCACACAACTGCAGTTGATTTCATTACAGAGCTCTCACTAACTTACTACAGCAATGGCTCCATATGCCTCATACGAGTGCTATGTCATCAAAGCACTTAAGCAGCCAAACTCTTAGTTAACAAGAATGGGCTCTTTAATTATGTGCTCTACAATCCAATCAAGCAATGGATTCCATTATTTTCTCTTTAACAAACTAAATGATGATATCTAAACGTTTGGAGTGTGAGGAACTCCTAGCATTTTTTAGAGAGAAAGTACTTGCTACAGCATTACCACAGTACATCTCCAGGACTTTGAAATGGTAACCACAGAAACCAACCCTGAGATGAAATTCTCCAGCCTAAATGGCCCATCAAGTAACTTTATAATATGCTACGTATTTAGCCTCCATAATTAAAGACGTTGTAAGTGTTTACTTCACACTTTCCGAAAGACAGCTCCTTTATGCCCACAAATATAGAACCAAAATAATTTTCAATATCTGGATAGCGTGCAAAATCAACATCAGAATATCTGACCAAACCCAGAATGTCAAATTTGTTGATATCCAAATACTCTATTTACAGCTTCCAGTTCTTTATTGCTGGATCGCTCAAGTATCTTCGAAATACACTTATAACATACACAATATCAAAATGTGTACTGACTTGAGCATACACAAATTACCCACAATAAGGCATACACAACACTCGATATGAGCTCTTTCATTTTTACTTTTGAGGACTTTGAGATTTTCACAATGTCACTTTCATGGAAGGGCCTCTCAAATTGGAGAACAATATACAGTAAACCTACTTAACACACAATGTAGGTTTCTTGAGACCAATAATGTATGCCTATAGATATGTCACGAAGAATCTCAATCCTTAAAACAAAATAAAGCCTCACTTAGATTCTTCATCCTAAAGTGACATGACGACATGAACCTTGTCTCATATATTAGGTCAGTGTTACTGGCTGTTATTTGATATCATCAATTTAGAGCACAATAAGCACATAACTTACTCCCACTGACCTTGCAATGGATCTAATTATCAAACGATAATATTCTCCTCAAAGTGACAATCTCATTACTTTGGATATTACAATCTGGATGCCTTTTTAATGTTCACAAATGAACTCCTCGAGTTCACATACTGTATGTTCCATCTTAGGAACTACAAACCTTTTAGGTTGCTTCACTTAAACATTTTCCTATCCAAGATATAGCTCTTAATCAAGATGAGTCACTGATCGCCATCATGATTCTAAAAGAATCTTAGGTAGAAACAGGAAAGAAGGTTTTCACAAAACAAATTCCTTCTCTTTATTTAAAGCCTTGGCCAAATTTGGCTTTAAATAATCTACCTAATCTTTAGAGTCTCCTTTTGGTTTGTGGCTTTTCAACATTAAAAGATAACACATGTATGGGACTAGCACAACAAAATGTACTTCAATAATGACTTTGTAGAGTTCATAACTCCCACTCTTTAAGTCATCTAAATAGATTGCATTGTCAGACTTAATGATTCTAGTATCACGTAAGAAATGAAAATCTAGAATCTTTCTAGTCGATATAATAACCAACAGAATTGCCACTGATAGTTTTTTCTCGTCAAGTTTTCTTGACTACGGGTTATAGGCCTTTTGCCTAACTTTATAACCCTAAACACATAAAGCGACACAAACTTGGCTTCTTGTCTGCCTACAACTTGGGATGCATTTAGGAACTGGTCTTACTTGGGGATCAACTTTGAATGTGAGTTGCAATTTCATAACTTCACTCCACCCGAATTTTGAAAATTTGGAGTGATCAACATAAATCGTACTATATTAAAATGTACGAATAACTGCTATTGCAATCTTATTCTATTTCAATATTCCAAGCACCGTACACTAGGCGTCAATACATAATCCTACAGTGCACTTAATTGAAAATCGGTATATGATTTCGCCTAGCTTCATTATACCGAACATAACATTCATCACTACTGTCTGATCATTGCCTTAAGCAGCGCAACGAAATTAATCAGAATGCCTAAGTCCTCTACAAGATCAGATCTTTTACTCTATATGACCTACATCAAAATGGTCTTTAGTGAAAGTGATGAAACACTTATATCCACTGAATACAGTATGTGGAAATGATCTACAAATGTCGGTATATATTAGCTCCTAATCGTTTCCATATCTGCTAATTACATCCTTAATATTAGCAGTAAGATTTCCTTTAATGCAATCTCTACATGTGCCTTAAAATGTCCCTAACTCTCATGCCACTATTTGATAGATTTCTTATTTATTCTATCATAATTAGAATCGATAGTCACATCATTTATCATTGAAGAAAATTTGCCCAATGTTGGGGTACAAGTCCTTTATGTATCCATCACGCAAAATGCCAGAATCAATATATATGTTGTTACTAAGCAAAATACCTTTCTGTTATCAGAATGAAAAGTATAAACTGATAGTAGTTCCAAAACTGTCTTCAAAATGTAATAACAATCTGGCTATGTTTTCAATATGGATTCTAACTCTATAACCCCAATTCACAACAATTTTCCCTTATTCTATCTCTGGTTGCTTATGGCTTTATCAAATAATAGCATCGGTATTCAAACACCAATAGTTAGAAGGCATATCTCCTAGATTGGTTTCAAAATAAAAGTTAACGGAATGCCTTTTTTACAACCCAATCTAGAGGACTCTTGCGATCTACCCTTTTGTGTCACGAGCCGAAGAACTCGACTTTCACTTAATACCTATACTTTTCTTAGTCTACAAATTTATGGACTAAATTTTTTTCTTTTTCATTTTAAGGTTTGTATTCGGTGTCAGTGTAGTTACTATACTATCTAGGTGACCTATAGCCATTTCATTTAAATATTAACTAGCAAGGAAGCGTTTCTAAGTTACATCCCGACTTGTTAAAACAGAATATGTACTGTGCATCCATTTAAGTCTTACATGTAAACAAGTATTTTATAAGAAACATATACCTCAGAAGATTAGTACCAAGTCCATACACCGTCTCCGATGCCCACTTAGCAGCTCACATGGCAGATGTTAACTTCAATAGTCTGAAAGAGATGAAATTTAGTGGGATGAGCAAAACCACGACTCAGTAAGATACTAATATAAATACAAGAGTAGGATTATACTGCCTTAAACTGCAATGCTTAAAACTTGCAAGGATGCAATTACAGTTAATCCTTTCTCATCGATAATATCTCATTATCACTTCTCATATTCACTTTTCATTTCATAATCATACTTTTGTATTCTATCATCTCATGTCAATTCTCATATTTACTTTTCATCTCATAATCATACTTCTATATTCTATCATCTCTTATCAATTCTCATATTGTGGATCATGATCACAGTGGTACGAAGTCATAGTTCTCTTCGTGTATTTCTATATTCATGTTTCATATCATATCATGACATCATATAGATGAATTATCGCTACCACCGAGTCATGACACTCCTCATATATTCTTCATGTTTAATTGAAATATCCTATCGAATTCACTTTACATTTAACAATCATATTCCCGTATTACATCAATTCATATCATTTATCGTCTGGGAATTTATGATCATGATGGAGTAAGATCAAAATTCTCTTCATATCAATCTTATGTTCATATATCATATCATATCATATCATATCATATCATATCATGTCATGTCATGTCATCATATAGATGAAACTTCATTAACGTCGAGTCATGACATTCCTCATTCTCATGTACTAGGCATATTATCATGTCTGGGTTTAATATGCAATGTATGAAATTATACTATATAAACCGCTATCATTTCAAATCATATTATCTATACTTTAGAACATGCTCAACATATAAATTTTTAATTCATTTCAAATTTGCCTTTAAGGCATGATAGAAACATGTTCAATTTCAATTCATGTATTCGTTTTCAGAGCATGTCTAAAACATGTGCGGTTTTAAAACATTTTTCATATACTATAAGTTATATCAGGTCTAGAGTTCCTATCAAATCAATCTATACTCTAGACCGCATATCATTTTAAATTCAACACAAAATCGTATATAATTCATATAAGTGTCGAAATCATTTATCATGTAGTTTTACTTTTTATTCCATTTTTGAAGCATTTTATTATTTATCAAAATTATTTTTTTTAAAAAAGGTTAGATTTTGTTTATCGAAAGTGAGTGTGAACCCTTTTGTATTGAATAATTAAATCGAATACTCCAATACTTTTGGCAGCATTTGAAATAATTTTCCTCACCTAGAGATTTCTTAAGAATCACTACTTGTGACTTCTACAGAATCTCATCCACGGAAAATTCACACTTGCTTCGAAAATTATTATGAATTTTACTTTGAAAGTAAATATGAATCCCTTTTATTGAAAAATTAAATCAAATATTCCAATACTTTTGGCAACATTTGAAACAATTCTCCTCACCTAGAGATTTCTAAAGAATCACTACTTGTGACTTCTATAGAATCTCATCCTCGGTAGATTCACGTTTATTTGAAAATTAAATGAATGCATATGATGCAAACAAATAATATATGATGCGAATGAATTTTTTATTTCAAATTTCATTATTTATTTGTTTTTTTATTTATATTTCTTTGTTTTTTAAAAAAAAAACTTATTCATTTTCTTTTTATATAAAAATTTAAATTATTGAAAAATCATACTAAATATTCCAATACTTTTGGCAATAATTAGTACGACTCTTCTCACCTAGGGATCAACTAGGAATCACTACTTGTGACTTCTGTAGCATCCCATCATTGGACATTTTATTCAATCAATTTTAATTTTATTATTAATTTTAAAAATTCAATTTTATTTTCAAAAATTTCAATTATTGAAAAATCATACTAAATACCTCAATACTTTTGAAAATATTTAGTACGACTCTTCTCACCTAGGGATCAGCTAGGAATCACTACTTGTGACTTCCGTAGCATCCCATCATCGGACTTTATTAATTTTAATTAATGCTTCCTAAGATACACATTTTTTATAGTAAACACTTTTTTTTAGTAGATTGCTTAAAAAGAATTTTATTTTATAAATTTATTTTATGTATTTATTTATATATATTTACGAACTATATGATTATTACTTAAACTAATTTCATGCAATTAATTTAACTAAATTTAAAATTATTTTAAATCCTAAAAAATTTTATTTACAAATATATATTTTTTACTAAGAGAATATACTGAAAACACCTAAATTAAATAATTCAACAAGCATAAAATAAATAAATATTAAAAATGCAAATATACCTAAGCTGATTTGGGCTTAGAACCCAAAGAAAGCCTTCAAAAAGGCCCAAAAACTGAGCCCAATAACCCCTTGGAGTGGGCTGGAGCTGATGGGCTGAGCAGGTCGAAAACGGTCCTGATCGAGATACGAGTCGGGTTGACACGCGGGTTGCAGACCGAGTCAGGAAGGGGCATGCAGGTCGGGTCGGGCGCGACACGGGTCGGGTAGGATCAGGCTGTGGCGCGCGGATCTTCCTCCCTTAGCGGGTTGGACGCGTGGATCCTGGACCTGGGTCGGGTCCAGGCACGGATCACTCCGTTTTTTTATAGAAAGTTAACTTTTTTTTTTCATTTTCAACCGAAAAAAGGAAAAAAAAACAAGCCTTCAGAGGCTTCCCCGGCCAGGCGATTTTCGGCTGTCGCCAGACCACCGTGCGCCGCCGCTGGCTGTCGTCGCCAGTGGCCAAAAATGAAAAAGCTCACCACTTTCTGAAGCTTCTTGACCCCCTCTTCTTGTTCTCGGCCTCATTTTCCTTCGAAAATGCCCCCAACCCCACGGATCTGAGGTCGACACCTTTGGCCTCTCCATTTTTTATTTTGGTTTTTTTGCTTTACAGATCTGGTTTTGAATATGTTTGGGTTTGTGTTTTTGTTGCTGTCGTATTTTTTGCAGGTGGGGGGTTCTAAGGTTTGAGGGGCTCTCGATTTGGGGTTTCGGGTTGCTGTTGGGGTTGCCTAGGGTTATGTTTAGGGGTTTCGGTGGTAATGGTGATGGTGATGGTGATGGTGAGGGTGTTTGAGGGAAAGGCTAGGGGGCTGCTGGTTTGGAGGTTCTCGGGTAGTGGTGGAAAGGGTTTAGAATCTGGGGTCGGAACCGAGCAAAAAAAAAATCCCCCCCTTTTCATTGTAGCATTCGTTTGAGTTTTAATATGATTTGGGATCATCACCTTGTCTTAGTTTCAGTCTTTGATCCAATGGATTTTTACAGCTGTTATGGGGAAGAGGATTTACAGAGCTAGCAGGTGGCTGATGGATTGATGGTGCCAGAGTTGGTGATCGGCGGATGGACAGCCTCGGGAGAGCTGTAGACAGGTCGGACAGAAGAAAACAAAAGAAAAAAAAAATAAAATAATAATAATAATAATAATATAAAAGTAATAAAAATAAAAATAATAATAATAATAGTAATAATATAATAATAACAGATAATAATAAAAAAATAATATAAACAATAGCAAACCAAATAATAAAAATAAATACAAACATATATATAATAATAATAATGATAATAATAAAAAATGGGACAAAATTAGGTGTCAACAGCTGCCCCTCTTTGCTCATTGCTGAGGATCAGGAATAGAGCAAAGACAATAGACACACTAATTTTGTCCGGTTTATAACCTAATCTCTTTCTTTTTTCTTTCTTTCTTTTCTTCTTTTTCTTTCTCTCTCCCTTTTTTTTTTTGATTTTCTTTCATTCATTTCATTTTTCATTTTAATTTTTTTTTTTGAAAATGTGCTCCTCTTGCAACAGAGGCAATCAGACTTTAAAATTCTTTTTGAAAATGCTCCTCTTGCAGCAGAGGTAATGAAACTTTAAATTGAAAGATTTCACATTCAAAGATCTAGGATTCGGAGATTCACACTCGGAATTTCAACTTGGAGATTCACATCCGAAATTTTAACTTGGAGATTCACATCCAGAAATTTGATTCGGAGATTCACATCTGGAATTTTAACTTTGTTTCGAATATTCACATTCGAAATTTGACTTTGATTTAGAGATTCACATCCAGAATTTGACTTGGAGATTCACATCTGAAATTTGACTTGGAGATTCACATCCAAAAGTTAACTTGGAGATTCACATCCGAGAATTAAAATTTTAATTTGGAGATTCACATCCAAAAACTTGATTCGGAGATTCACATTCGAAAATTTGATTCGGAGATTCACATCCGAAATTTCAACTTTGAATTCAAGGATTCGCATATGAAATTTTCTGAATTGGAGATTCACATCCAAAGATTTGATTCGGAGATTCACATCCAAATCGAATTTTCCTCTCTTAAAATTCCCTATCTTGAATTTTCTTCAATTTCATCTTTAAATCTTGTGTTTAATCTCATTTCAAATTTAATCTCGAACCTCCTCTTTAAAATATAGCCCTGAACCTTTTTCTTCTCCCTTTTTTTTTAACCTTCTTCTTCCTCTTGTTTTTTTCAACTTCAAGATCTTAATCTTCCAACCTCATATTCTAATCTTGCATTTTCTTGACCAGGATACATTCAGGCACTTAATTTGAGGATTTGCGTTGAAAATTCCAAACGTAAACTTTAATATAGAGATTCGGATCTTAAATTCAGAGATTCTTATTTGAAATTTTGAGTTGGAGTTTCACATCCAAATATCCATTTTAGAGATTCGCATCCGAAATTTCAGAGATTCTCATTTGAAATTTTGAGTTGGAGTTTCACATCCAAATATCCATTTTAGAGATTCGCATCCGAAATTTCAGAGATTCTCACCTAAAATTTTGATTTGGAGATTCACACCCAAAAATTTGACTTAGGGATTCACACCCAAAATTTTGGTTCGGAGATTCACATTCGAAATTTTCAACTTGGAATTCAGAGATTCACACCTGAAATTTGATTTGGAGATTCACACCCAAAAATTTGACTTAGGGATTCATACCTAAAATTTTAATTCGGAGATTCACATCCGAAATTTTAACTTGGAGATTCACATCCAAAAATTTGACTTAGGGATTCACACCCTGTGAAATTTTAACTTGGAGATTCACATCCAAAATTTTAAGTTGGAGATTCACATCCAAAAATTTGATTCAGAGATTCACACTCGAAATTTCAACCTTGATTTGGAGATTCACACCCAAAGATTTTAACTTGAAATTCAGAGATTCACACCTGAAATTTTGATTTGAAGATTCACATCCGGATATTTAGTTTCTTGATGCATCATCCTATTAAAACTCTTACTTTAAAAATCTTATCATCTTATCCTAAAATTTTCAAAATCCCACTTCTTTCCTTTGTCTTGTGTTTTGCCCCTTTTTTTTACCAAGAATGTACAAACTTTGTTACTTAAAGGTGAAATTTTCTTCTTCTTTTTTTTTGCGTGTGATGAATGCAATGCAAATGTCGAGAAATAGGAAAAAAGGAAAAGGGCAAGAGAAGGAAAAGAAAAGGAAAAAAATCAAAAGTTGCAGTAACAAGGTTCACAAGACCATCTTTCTCACCATTTTTGAATCTCTTCAAATCATAAGCTTCCATACATCTACTAATTCCACGAAACACCATTAATTCTTGTTCATTTTTCACCATTTGATCAAAAGTTGCAGTAACAAGGTTCATAAGACCATCTTTCTCACCATTTTTGAATCTCTTCAAATCATAAGCTTCCATACATCTACTAATTCCACGAAACACCATTAATTCTTGTTCATTTTTCACCATTTGATCATACATTCATATTTTTTCAACGCACTTGCAAACCTTCCCAGGGTTCTCATCTGTTCTTTCTTCGCCCCATATCATGCTCGACTTTCCTCTTTTGTAATGCATTGGGCTTTCACAAACATTGTCAATCACTTATTTATCGTCATTTCAATTTTGTAATGAATGCAATGCCATCACATTTCTTTCAATAATCATAAGTATGTAGATTGGTCAAAAGTTGAAGGATGGACATTTATGAAGAAGTAAACAAGAACAAATTTAACTAAGAAAAATAGGCAATTTCCAGAGGCCAAGGAAGGTAACAATATCTAAACAATGAATATTCAATCAATTTTGATAAACTAATCTAAGATTTTATCAAAATTCTATTTGATTGACATTCTAATCATTTTGGTTCCATCAATGCTTTGCCCCCTACTTCATGAAATCTCCAAGCAGTATTGGTTTCCCTTATAAAAGGCTATCTTCCCAAGATTTTAGCCAAATCTTTCGTTCTTCTTTTGACTCAAATCACCCTTTCGGGTTTTCAACTTAAGCCCCTTCTTATTCTCCTTCCTTTCTCTTTTTTTCTTTTTTTTATCTTTTTCTTTTTCATTTTTCTTTTTCTTCTTTTTTTTTTCATTTTTTTCATCATTTTTCCTTTTACATTTTCATTCTTTTTCAAGGACCATACTTATCCATAATCAATCACACTTATCAAGCTCCAAATCATGAACTTGTAACATGTCTAGGCTCAATATATGATTCTTTAACTCAAGCATTCAAATTCGATCAAAATGGACTTTTTAAGGTACGTAATGTAGGCCATGGTTCAGGGTTTTGAAAGAATGGATAAACAGGCCCAAAATACATGTTTCAAGGGTTTCAAGCCATAGGATCATTTCTCATCATATTAAGAATTCTAGCATTCTACCCCATTCGTTGTTTATTCTTCTTTGGTTTCTCGTTTCTCTTCCCATTCTTTTCATTCACTACCTTTTTTCTTTTGATTCTCTCTTTCCTCATTTTCATCATCGTTCATTTCATTTTTTTCAATTTCATCATTCATTTTTTTTTTTGAGGAATTCAAGCGTAAAGATATCTTTTTCTTTATATTGCCCCCAAGGTTTCTAATGACTTGAAATTTCTTCGTGGGCAAACCTCACTTTATTTTTCTCAATTTTGCCCCCCAATGTGGAGGGTGTTCCTTGGCAGGTTTCTTTAAAAACATATATAACTATGAGGCTCAAAGGGGTAACAATGGATAATTTTTCTCGTATGTGAAAGGTAAACCAAAGATGGCCATTTCTCATTTCGAACGTAAATACTCTTATCAAAGAATTATTCATTGAGCCAACACATCCTTGTGGAAAATCTACTATTAAATTGCACATCAATTTCGACTTTCCTTGTGTACACTCTATCTATTGATTCAACATTTCCATTGATCATGGGGACAAAATTATCAATACAAATAGAATTTTAAAGTTTTATCCCAGATTATTATCATAATCAACTTCATATTCATCATTTAACAACAAAATTGGGTGAAGAATGGAAATTAATCATTTATAAGCCAAAAGAAGGAGAAAAAGGTAAAATATAGGTGAATGCACACAAAATATAAGACTTCGAAGAGGAGAGAAAATGTAATGAAAATGCATCGATTACTCTGTTGAAATGACAAAAGATAAATGAAAGTCAATACACAAAAAGCGCTTTTCAGTTTATGAGCACTACAAAAAGAAACAGCTTTATATCGACATGAATGACCCACCAAAAAGTCTTCTTTTGCAATGATACTGCAGCATGGTTAACCCGTTCCTTCTTTTGTCCCAAAATCCAACAATCCAGATCTAATCAAACTTTGCACCTTATGCTTGAAAGCAGGGCAACTTTCTATCGAATGACCCATGTTTCCACTATGATAGTCACACCGAGCATTTGGGTCATACCATTCTGGATAGGAAGGTTCCAAAGGCTTTAATCGAACTGGGGTAACAAGTTGGTTCTCGAGAAGATATTGAAATACTTCAATGTAGGACCAAGGAATCGGATCAATGTCGATCCTCCTCCGTTTGTTTCGAGATCCTCTTTGGTTACTTTGGGTAGGCACAGGTGTTTGGAGACCTATTTGCCAACTAGATTGGGAGATTGGCTGACAGGTATTCAGGCTTGGAGAGATATTATTTATGGTGGGGTAATGGGTTTGGTACATTGGATAAGGATAATATGGAGCAAAGTCTCCCACATGTTGCCCCTCATAATTCATAGCATGAACATCTCCTCCATTCCCCGATGTATCACATTTTCTTGCATTCATGGCATCGTCTCCTACAAGCTTGCCACTCTTGATTGCATTATCTATTATTTCACCAGAGATCACCATATCTGCGAAATTCTTTGTAGCATTTCCAACCATCATTTCATAAAATGGTGCTGGGAGTGTGTTGACAAACAAGATGGCGGTTTCTTTCTCTGTGAGGGGTGGTTGAACTTGGGCAGCTACATCCCTCCACCTTTGAGCATATTCTCTAAAGCTCTCTTCATGTTTCTTCATCATGCCCTGTAAGGATAAGTGATCTGGTGCCAAATCTTCAATGTGCTTGTATTGAGCAATGAATGCCCGAGCCAAATCTTTCCATGAGCGAATATGGGCTCGATCTAGTTGGGTGTACCACCTGGCAGCTGATCCGGTAAGACTATCTTGAAAATATGCACCAATAATTCATCATTTCGAGCATAGGCAGCCATTTTCTGACAGTACATCTTGATATGAGTTGTCGGGCATTTGGTCCCATCATACTTTTCAAATTCTGGAACCTTGAACTTTGGTGGGATAACTACACTCGGTACCAAACAGAGCTCGCTCGCCTCCAAAGAACCATATAAATCCATCCCTTCAATAGCTCGTAACCTTTCTTCAAGGAGATCAAACTTTGTTTGAGGCTCTAAGTTCTCTTTCATTGTTGATACACCCATCTTCAATTTCTCCTGTTCTTTAGGATCCTCTGAATCATGGACAGAGATTGGGTCTGATGGCTTCCTACCGGAGTTTGGATTGTCATGCCCTGAAAATAGCGTATGCTGTGAAGTATGGACTTGGGGTGGAAAAGGACTATGTGGATATGGACTTTCGCCGTCTTATGCCCACCTTTCTTGAGTAGTTGCTTCTCGTACTGGCTCCTTTCCTTTATTCATTGTAGTCATCATCTCCAGCATTGCAGCCAATTGCCCCTTCATCTCTTCTTGCACTTTTTCTATTTTCTCCATTCGGCTAGCTTGTCCTTCTTCCATGACCTGTACTTGTGAGAGTCTCGAACTGCTTTGTAACCTTTGATGGTCGAGAAGCCTTGGAACCTTATTACCACAATTTTTAATTAGAAATCCATATCATTATCTAGCTTTGTTTAAAAAAAAACTCTTATTTTTTTTCAAGAATTTTTTTTTTAAACAACCAAAATTTTTCCTTTTTTTAAATGAAGAGTATTGGCCTATTTACTGAAGTATAACAAGTGTATGATGTGAATTTTATGAAAATCATGTTATCAGTATATGTATGCAAATGATATGTATGATAGAAATCTATGAAATGGAACAATTTTTCTTCTTCTTTTTCTCTTTTTTTTTTATTTTTCTCTCTTTCTTTTTTTCTCTTTTTTTTTATTTTGTTAGTTTACGTAACTTTCTTGATTTTACATGTTGGGTATTTATGCCTTCACTTTAACCAAATCTTAGGGAAGAATAATTTCAAGGAAAATAATCAATCAATAGCACATGTATACAAATTTGATAAAAAAGAAAATTGAAAGAATAAACAAATTCAAAATTGTAAAAAAAACTTAGTCTAGTTTCTCAAAGACTTATATACGAAATGTGATGCAACAATGCAAAATGCATACCAAAGTTCAAACTGAAATTTGCCCCTTACTTATCATATTCACTTATTAACTTAAGAGGTTAAGTCCTAAACAAGTAAGAGAAGTTGAAGAGTAATCTTAAACCATATCAAAATTGTTTCAAAAACTCTCTCTCTTCTTTTTGTTTTTTAATTTTTGGTGAGAAGAAACATTATTAACCATAAAATGCTATGTAAAATGTTCAAGACATGACACAATAACAAGACATTGTTGAAAGACATGTTCAAACAAAATGCAATTTATGCAAAATGCAATTACAATGAAGATCAAATTCTATTTTATTTCACCTAACCTTCATGATTCTAAAATACACATGACATGATTATCAATATATGTATACACAATGATGATGAAATGAATTAAAATGATATATGTCCCTAACATGCTTGAGAAAAACGAATATTTGTATTTACAATCTTATTATTCCTTAATCCAACATGCAAGAAAGATGAAATTCCTAACTAAACCTCAAACATTCTTCTTCTTCTTCTTCTTAGAAATCATTTTTCTTTTATCACCAAAATTTTTTTTTATTTTCTATTTTTTCCTAAAAAATTCACATTCCCTATTCAATTCTTTTTTCAAAACTTGATTCTATTTCATTTTTATTCCAAATCAATTTTTTTTCGAATTCTTTTCCAAACAAATTCAATGACAATTTTTATTGACATCTTTTTGTTCAAGAAAATTTTTTTAATGAGATCATCAAGAAAAGGAAGGAAAAACATTTTTTTTTTTGCATGTCAACTTATTCTTCGAATTATTCAGAAAAAGAGGAAAAAATCAAGGAAAGATTTTGTTGACTCTATTTTACCTTTATTCAAAAAATTTCTTGCAATAAGAAAATTAAAAACAATTTTTCTTTTTATTTTCAAACCATTTTTTCAATTATTTTTCACAAGCATTTTACCATTTTCATTAAACTTCCTACACATCCAAAAATATTTTACATGTCAAATTATTCTTTGAAAATTCTATATATAAAAAAAATTATTCATCTTTTTCTTCAATATTTTGACTTTAAAAGGAAAGGAAGAACTATTTTTCATTTATTCTCTCATTTTTTTTTCTAACTCATTTTTGAAGAGATATTAATTCATTTCCTACTCAAAATCCCTTTTACTTTTTTTTTTTTATGCTTTTATCTTAGGAAAATTTTCCAAGGATAATAAAGAATAACAAATTTGTTTTTGTTTTTTTTTTGAGTAAATAAATAAAAACTTAATTGAATTTCTTCTTATTATTTTTAGTGAAAGAGGCATTTCCTTTTTTAAACAAATTTTCCGTTTTTTATTGTAAAAAGAAAAGTTTATCCACATTTTATCATTTCATATTTTTATTTTAAAGAAAGAAAAATAAAAGAAATTAAAACTTTTTTTTATCTTTGTATATAAACATCTTGTAAGTAAATATACATAAAACTTCTTTTTCTTTCTCTTGCTTTGGAGAACGTACTTTTATTAGTTCCTATTTTAATGAACCTATTTTCAAAACAAAATTCCCCTTTAAAAAAGGAATAAAGAATTATTTGCATCTTTTAAAAAAATTTACCTATTTGTTCTATTATTTTTATCACACATCTTTATTTTTTTCAAAAATAAAATGGATTTCTTTTTCAGACAAAATCTTTTCCAAAGAAAATATATTTTTTCATTTTTATTTTTCAAAAATTCTTCTTTTTTTTCTAAGAAAAATGAAAGACTTAAATTATATATAATTCAACCTAAAATCAATAGTACCTTTATTATAGATATGAGAAAAGGGTCGAATATGTTCCATCGTGTCCTAATTTTGGATAATTTCTACTAAAATTGGGCATGGCTCTATCTAAGGCTGGCCTCTTAGGTTCCTTTACATGCTGGGTTGGGATTTATAAAGATCTAAAGGTTCCCAAATTATACCTCACTGTTGTCCACACTGGACTAGTAAGATTTAATTTGAGTGGGAGTATTTCGCTTGCCATTGCGGAGGTGATTACCTCACGAGAGCATAGGTACTTTACCCCCTCCTAAGGAGGACGAAACCCGGATATAGAGTTCATGTTATGCAAATCCAAGTACAAGGGTGTGTACGAGGGAACCTTTATCAAATCGTAACCCTTATCCTACAATGCCCCAACAATTTATTAACAATAACATATATACAAAAAATAAATAACAAAACAAAAAAAAAACAAATGCAAACAAAATTATTCTCAAAATCCAAGTGAATTAAGTTTAAATATCATTCAAGGTTATTAAATTAAAACTTTGGATAACACATGATTAATGAATGGCTTGACCCTTAAAAAAATCCCCAGCGGAGTCGCCAAGCTGTCGTAACGGTTTCGCGCTCGACGATTTTAAAAAACTTTTAAAAACAAAAGGGAGTCGCCACCAATCTTTTTTGACTAGGTGTGATTGGCCACCTAAAATTGTTATCTTTTTAACAAAATCTCAAAATTAATTAAGTTTTATTAAAAAGACAATTTTGGTCTGCGAAAACAAAATTGGGTCCGGGAGTACGGTTACGCGTGGGGAAGGATTAGCACCCCCACGACGCCCGTTAAAAAACGGTACCATAATAATCATGTGTTATCCTTTAATTTTAATAAAATAGTCTTGGATTTAATATTTAAAATTAATTCCTTTTTATTCCATTTTTGAAGCATTTTATTATTTATCAAAATTATTTTTTTTTATTTTTTTAAAAAAGGTTAGATTTTGTTTATCGAAAGTGAGTGTGAACCCTTTTGTATTGAATAATTAAATCGAATACTCCAATACTTTTGGCAGCATTTGAAATAATTTTCCTTACCTAGAGATTTCTTAAAAATCATTACTTGTGACTTCTACAGAATCTCATCCTCGGAAAATTCACACTTGCTTCGAAAATTATTATGAATTTTACTTTGAAAATAAATATGAATCCCTTTTATTGAAAAATTAAATCAAATATTCCAATACTTTTGGCAACATTTGAAATAATTCTCCTCACCTAGAGATTTCTAAAGAATCACTACTTGTGACTTCTATAGAATCTCATCCTCGGTAGATTCACGTTTATTTGAAAATTAAATGAATGCATATGATGCAAACAAATAATATATGATGCGAATGAATTTTTTATTTCAAATTTCATTATTTATTTGTTTATTTATTTATATTTCTTTGTTTTTTTTAAAAAACTTATTCATTTTCTTTTTATATAAAAATTTAAATTATTGAAAAATCATACTAAATATTCCAATACTTTTGGCAATAATTAGTACGACTCTTCTCACCTAGGGATCAGTTAGGAATCACTACTTGTGACTTCTGTAGCATCCATCATTGGACATTTTATTCAATCAATTTTAATTTTATTATTAATTTTAAAAATTCAATTTTATTTTCAACAATTTCAATTATTGAAAAATCATACTAAATACCTCAATACTTTTGACAATATTTAGTACGACTCTTCTCACCTAGGGATCAGCTAGGAATCACTACTTGTGACTTCCGTAGCATCCCATCATCGGACTTTATTAATTTTAATTAACGCTTCCTAAGATACACATTTTTTTATAGTAAACACTTTTTTTAGTAGCTTGCTTAAAAAGAATGTTATTTTATAAATTTATTTTATGTATTTATTTATATATATTTACGAACTATATGATTATTACTTAAACTAATTTCATGCAATTAATTTAACTAAATTTAAAATTATTTTAAATCCTAGAAAATTTTATATACAAATATATATTTTTTACTAAGAGAATATACTGAAAACACCTAAATTAAATAATTCAACAAGCATAAAATAAATAAATATTAAAAATGCAAATATACCTAAGCCGATTTGGGCTTAGAACCCAAAGAAAGCCTTCAAAAAGGCCCAAAAACCGAGCCCAATAACCCCTTGGAGTGGGCTGGAGCTGATGGGCTGAGCAGGCCGAAAACGGGCCAGATCGTGATACGGGTTGGGTTGACACGCGGGTTGCAGACCGGGTCAAGAAGGGGCATGCAGGTCGGGTCGGGCGCGACACGGGTCGGGTAGGATCAGGCTGTGGTGCGCGGATCTTCCTCCCTTGGTGGGTCGAACGTGCGGATCCTGGACCCGAGCGGGTCACTCCGTTTTTCTATAGAAAGCTAACTTTTTTTTGTTTTTTCATTTTCAACCGAAAAAAAGGAAAAAAAAAACAAGCCTTCAGAGGCTTCCTCGGCCAGGCGATTTCCGGCTGTCGCCGGACCGCCGTGCGCCGCCACCGGCCGTAGTCACCGGTGGCCAAAAATGAAAAAGCTCACCACTTTCTGAAGCTTCTTGACCCCCTCTTCTCGTTCTTGGCCTCTTTTTCCTTCGAAAATGCCCCCAACCCCACGGATCTGAGGTCGACACCTTCGGCCTCTCCGTTTTTTATTTTGGTTTTTTTGCTTTGCAGATCTGGTTTTGAATATGTTTGGGTTTGTGTTTTTGTTGCTGTCATGTTTTTTGCAGGTGGCGGGTTCTAAGGTTTGAGGGGCTCTCGAATTTGGGGTTTCGGGTTGTTGTTGGGGTTGCCTAGGGTTATGTTTAGGGGTTTCGGTGGTAATGGTGATGGTGAGTTGTTTGAGGGAAAGGCTAGGGGGCTGCTGGTTTGGAGGTTCTCGGGTAGTGGTGGAGAGGTTTAGAATCTGGGGTCGAAACCGAGAAAAAAAATATCCACCCTTTTCATTGTAGCATTCGTTTGAGTTTTAATCTGATTTGGGATCATCACCTTGTCTTAGTTTCAGTCTTTGATCCAATGGATTTTTACAGCTGTTATGGGGAGGAGGATTTACAAAGCTAGCAGGTGGCTGATGGATTGATGGTGCCAGAGTTGGTGACCGGCGGATGGACAGCCTCGGGAGAGCTGTAGGCAGGTCGGACAGAAGAAAAAAAAGAAAAAAAAAGAAAAAACAAAATAATAATAATAATAATAATAATAATAATAATAATAATAATAATAATAATAATAATAATAATAACAACAACAGATAATAATAAAAAAATAATATAAACAATAACAAACCAAATAATAAAAATAAAAATAAATACAAACATATATATAATAATAATAATGATAATAATAAAAAATGGGACAAAATTAGGTGTCAACAACATCAACCCAAAATTCTTTCTCATAACTTGAACTTTCTAACTCAAATCATCTTTCGCTACACCTTGGGGCAAAATGATTGAAAGAGCCAAGCTTTTGATAACTTCAACATCTTTTAATGGCCATTTTTAATTTGATTGATATCCTTTTTCTATTTTAAACCATGATAATTAAAATCATTGCATAAGGCCTTCATAAAGTTGAGTTGATATATTCTGGGCATGAGTTGTACAAAAAAAAAGTGAAGAAAAAGGAAGTGAAAAATAACAAAAGAACTAAAAAAAAACAAAGAAGAAAAAAATTGATTGTGAAACCATGCACGAAGGATATTCAAATGATTTCAAAAGCCAAATTTTCATCTTGAGGATTTGTTTTCAATAGAAGTGTCAATATTTGATATGACAAATGGCCATCTTTCATATTCCTATTACTGAAATGAAATCATCCCTTTGTTACCCCTTTTGAGCTTATTGATTTCTTTCTAAATGAACCTTGACCAAGGATCACCCTCCACATTGGAGAGGCAAATACATCAGAGGGGTTTTAGAAGCATTAATGATTAGTCTTATGTCAAATGCAAGAAAATGATGCCCTTGTTAAGAGGTAAATGTGAGAAGAAGGATATGTGAAGATGGAAATCAATATGAAAAAAACAAGAAATTGAAAAAAATGAAAAAGATAGATGTGAAAAAAAAGAAAAGAGAGAAAAAAAGAAAATGAATGAGAATAAAATGTTGGAAAAGAAAAGAAAAGTGCTTCGAAGAGTGGGAAGGACAGATGTTCACAATCGAAGAAATGATCTTTGTTTCGATAAACCTTGAAAACACTTATTTTGGGCCTATTTATCCATTCTTTGAAAATCCTAAACCTTGGCCTACGTTACGTGCTTAAAAGTCCATTTTGATCAAATAGAGATGCTTGTATTGAAAAACTTTTCTTTGAGAAATCATCATCATTATTTAGTTTGGAATGAAATTTGAATTCTCGAATGCATAGTAGAATAATCAATAAAAAAAAGAAGGAAAAAAGAGAATGAAGATCTAGGGTGAAAACCCATGAAAGGGCAGTCTAGAGCAAATTTGAAACAACTCAAGGCCATTGTTTGTGACTATGCTAAGGCAATAACAAGAAAGAAAAAAAACCAGAGGAGTGATGCTTTCAGTCAAGACCTTTTGAGAAATTCAAAAACCATCACCTTGAAATTTTGACTTGAGATTTGTATCTTTAGTTTCCTTACCCTGAAATTTGAGCCATCACAACTAGTCTTGACATTTGTTAAAGTCCATGTATGAAGAAATTAAGAGAGTGCTAAAATGGATTGTGTTCTGTGAAAGTTATTTTTACAAAAGGAATTTTGATTTTCAAGGAATTTGTTTCATTTGTGAGCCTAGATGAAGAGACATTGATAAATAAAACCTTTCTTGATAACCAAGCATCCGTGATGCACTTAATCGGTTCATTTATTTAGCTAAACAAAGTTATGACTCATTCTATTTTTTCTTAATAGTAATCACCAATTTTTAAGAGATTTAAAGGTCAAATGTTTTTATCTTGGAAAATTATTATGTGAGGCAATTTCCTATTTTCAAAAAGGAACTTGAAGAAGTGGAAAATGAGAGTTTTGTGATTTTTATGGGGGCAAGTTCTTGTTTTAAAGAAACCAAGTGTGGTAATGGTGTTTTTAAGACTATTCTTGGGGCAATCTTTGGTTGTTACGAGAGCATGAATTTTCGTGAAGATATGAGAAGTGGTGAAGTGTTCTTGTGAGTAGTTTGGGATGATTTTATTGTTATAATTTGGATAGATGAATTTTAATTTGATAAGAATTGTGGGGTAAGAAGAACACTAAATGAATGATGATGATGGGGCAATGGGAAGACTGAATGAGTGATGATTGCTAAATTTAAAGAAAGAAGAATTGTGGGGCAAGAAGAAGATTGAATGAACGATGATGATGGGGCAAATGATTTTAGAATTGCTAAATTTGAAGAAAGAAGAATGCTGAGGCATTGAAAGATTGAATGATAAGGCAAAGAGAAGATTGAAGGATGACAAATTTTTGAAGAAAGGAATAAGGTAGGCTGACGATGTGACTTGGTAAGGCATTGTTTATCATTTGCATTGCATTCATGACATGCATGGCATTGCATTCCATTACATGCATTTTGACACAAAAAAAAAGAGGTTTGTTTGTTAAGACAATAGGATAAAAAAAAAAGGTTCTGAAAGACTATATGACTAAAAATTTGGAAAATTTAAAAAAAAAGAGAGAGAAAAAGAAAAAAAATCAAAAAATGTGAGAAGGATTAGGAATAAGATGTGACAAAAAAGGTATGAAGTTTTGAAACAAAAATGTTAAAATTTGGAAAGAAAGAGGATATTAAAAGTTATGGATATGATGGGATAATGAAAAAAGGGATTGAAAGATGTGATGAGATGAAAAATGTGATATTTAGATAGAAAATAACAAAAAGAAGAAACTGGAATGATAAGATGATCTAGAAGATAGAATTGAAATGATGAGATAAGATCAAAGCCTCCGGGTACAATCTATAAGACCTTCGGGCATGATTCATTAGAACCTCTGGGTACAATCTATAAGACCTCCGGGCGTGATTCATTAAAACCTTCGGGTACAATCTGTAAGACCTCCGGGCTTGATTCATTAAAACCTCCGGGTACAATCTATAAGACCTCCGGGTACAATCTATAAGACCTCCGGGCAAGATTCATTAGAACCGTCGGGTACAATCTATAAGACCTCCGGGCATGATTCATTAGAACCTTCGGGTATAATCTGTAAGACCTTCGGGCATGATTCACTAAAACCTCTGGGTACAACTTGTAAGACCTCCGGCCATGATTCACTAAAACCTTCGGGTATAATTTATAAGACCTCCGGGCATAATTGAGCATTTTAAGATGAGAAAATTTAAAGTTTCAAGGCCTTCCTAGTCGAATGAGCATTTTAGAGATGAGAAATTTTTAAAGTTTCAGGGCCTTCCTAGTCGAAGGAGCATTTAAGAGATGAAAAAATTTAAAGTTTCAGGGCCCTCCTAGTCGAAGGAGCATTTTAGAGATGAGAAATTTTTAAAGTTTTAGGGCCTTCCTAGTCGAAGGAGCATTTAAGAGATGAGAAAATTTAAAGTTTCAGGGCCTTCCTAGTCGAAGGAGCATTTTGGAGATGAGAAATTTAAAGTTTCAAGGCCTTTCTAGTCGAAGGAGCATTTTGGAGATGAGAACATTTAAAGTTTCAGGGCCTTCCTAGTCGAAGGAGCATTTAAGAGATGAGAAATTTAAAGTTTCAGGGCCTTCCTAGTCGAAGGAGCATTTTAAAGATGAGAAAATTTAAAGTTTCAGGGCCTTCCTAGTTGAAGGAGCATTTTAGAGATGAGAAAATTTTAAGTTTCAGGGCCTTCCTAGTCGAAGGAGCATTTTAGAGATGAGAAATTTTAAAGTTTCAGGGTCTTCCTAATCGAAGGAGCATTTAAGAGATGAGAAAATTTAAAGTTTCAGAGCCTTCCTAGTCGAAGGAGCATTTAACATATGAGAAATTTTAAAGTTTCAGGGCCTTCCTAGTCGAAGGAGCATTTTAGAAATGAGAAAATTTAAAGTTTCAAGGCCTTCCTAGTCGAAGGAGCATTTAACAGATGAGAAATTTTAAAAGTTTCAAGGCCTTCCTAGTCGAAGGAGCATTTTAGAAATGAGAAATTTTAAAGTTTCAGGGCCTTCCTAGTCGAAGAAGCACTTCAAAAATAAGAAAATTTTAAAGTTTTAAAAGCCGTTCGGTTAAAGGAGCATTTTCCTGATTAAAAAAAATCGATTTCTTTTAGAATTAAAAAAAAAAAGAGAGGAGAGAGAGAGAGGCAAAATTGGTGTCTAAAGTCTTTGCCCTATTCCTGATGCTCAGCAATGTGCAAAGAGAGGCAACTACAGACACCATTTTTGTCCAGGTTTTTTTCAAACATTTTTAATTAATTAGTTTTTATAAATATTTTTTATTTTAGATTTAGAAATAAATTTTGATTTTGATTTTGATTTTTTATTTTGATTCTTTTTTATTTTCGATAAAAAAATATATAAAAAAGGGGAAAGGAAATCAGAATTAACTTTGATAGGAAAGTAAAATTAAATGAGACTATTAAAAGATGAAAAATTAATTTGGATTTGGTGGAAAGAAAAATTAGAATTAATATCGGATTTAATATCCGATTCTTGAGATATAAAATTTCCTAAAAAAGATTGATTCTTGATTTTTATGAATTACCTAAAATAAAAGGAGACCTAGGTCTATTTAAACAAGATACAAAAAAAAAATAAGGGAGGAGCCAAAAACAAGATGGAAAAAAAAAAGAGAAACCTAAGCGGCTACTTCATCCCCTAGCCGCCGCTCCTCCGAGATCTTCACCTCCATTGCTTACCTAGCCTCGTCTTCCCCTGCCATGCGTGAACATCATCATTGCATCTTATCCAGGGAACTGGCACCATCATCTGCGGCCGCTTTGTGTCGCTGCCAGCGCCATCATCTCGCTGCCATTTCCTTGCCCTTAACCGCCCCTGCTTTTCCTCATTCTGCTGCGGTTCAGCTGTTACAAGAGTTCACTGTTGCTGCTGTAAGTTGCTGCCCGACTCTCCTTGCCGCTGCTTCAAGGCTGCTATCACGCCAAGTCTACCGTGCCCTACTACATGCTTTTATCCTGCATCGTGCTTATATTCTGTTTTGAGTAAAGCAAAGAAAAGATATAAGTGGGAAGGAGAAGACCCAACGTAAACGACATGGTTTTGGTTTCAAGTCATTGAGCTTCATCTCCATCGCCAACATCCTGCTTCACCGCTAACCACACACCTTCGAATCCATTTATCTCCGCCGCCAAACAGCTGTCGCATCGTGCCTCTGTCTGGATCATCATCTTCGACTCAGCTTTATAGTACCATCATCCTCAAGCTGCATTGCTGTATCGCCCAAGCCCGAGCTGCACTGTACCGGAACCATCACTAAATCGCACCCCAGTCCGGTGCTGCCTTCCCGTTACCTTCATTGCACCTTGGCTATACGTTAAAGTCGAACAAAAGGAGAGCAATATACCTGGAGCAGAACTAACAAGGCTATGGAGGGAAGACCGCGAGCTGCTACAAAGCTTTTGGACTGAAGTTGCTGCGTGAAGAAAAAATTACGTGGGAAAGTAAAAACGAAAAAGAGACAGAAAAAGACAGGTTTGCTTTTATCATATATATTTAATTTATATTTAATTTACTTGATTGATTTACTTGGCTAATGCATGATTGATTTACTTGATTAGTGAATTGATGGTGGCAGAGTATGTCGCGCATGTTACTTGCAGCATTTATTCATTTACAATATTTGAAAATGTTTTAATTGGTCGTCCATGATTTAGTTGGCTAATAAATTGATAGTAGGTGGTATGCTTATATATATATATATATATATATATGTATGTATATGGTATATGGTATATGGCACGTATTAGCATTTTGCATCATTTGAGAAAGGTTTATTTGTCTGTCATATTTTGGAAAAGTAACTTCAAGCATGTAGGGCTTTTAATTATTAATTCTACAAAGTAAACTTATAAAGTTACAATTAAATTGTAAGATAAATATGATTCTACAATTGAGATAATTATAAAATTCTAATGTAAATAATGATTATACCGATGATGATATTTTGAGAAAGTCAATTGAGACATCTTAAAAATGTTTAGGTGAGAAAATTCTTTCTTAAGTTGAGCCAAATTGATGGAATACTTTTGAAAGAATTTTCAATAAATTATAATCAATGTTTATTCTTAGTAAATTAATATGAATAAAATATAAATGAATATAGATAAACAAATATAAATATGAGAACATAAATTAGATGAAAAATTAATAGGAAAATAATTAGTAATTAATAAGATTAGATAATAAAGAAATAAATATGAGTTATTCCAAAGATAAAATTCCAGGAAAGTCAATTGAGACTCTTTGGAAATTTTTAGGTGAAATGATTCTTTCTTAAGTTGAGCCAAATTGATGGAATACTTTTCAAAGAATTTTCAATAAAATATAATTCATGTTTATTAAATAAATATAAATAAATCAAATAAAAATAAATTAGATTAAGATTAAAATTAAAGAAATTTAAATAAAGTTAGATAAGCAAATAAATAAATGAACTAAATAACTTAGAATAATAAATAAGAAATAAGAATTAGATTGAGAATTAGATTTTATAGAATGAATGTGAATTATACCAATGATAAAATTTTGATAAAGTCAATTGAGACTTCTTGAAATTTCTAGGTGAGGGGGTTCTTCTTTAAGTTGAGTCAAATTGATGGAATACTTTTTGGAGAATTTTCAATAAAATATAGTTCATATTTATTTTAAGATTAAATAAATATAAATAAATAAAATGAACAAAAGATAAATTAGATAAAGACTACGCTTAAATAAATATGAATAAAAATTAGATAAATAAACAAATGAATAAATAAATAAATGAATGTGACATAAAGACAAGAGTACCATAAAAATTATAGGAAATAAAAAATATGAATTATGCCAATGATGAAATTTCAAAAAAGTCAATTAAGACTATTTGAAAATTTCTAGGTGAAAAGATTTCTTTTAAGCCGAGCCAAATTGATGGGACGCTTTTAAGAAAATCTTTAATAAACCATGATTTATATTTATTCTCTAAATAAATGAAATAAATAAATAAAATATATAGATAAATATAATATGAAATAAGATTAAAAAAATATAGAGATTAATATGGAGTCGAAATTAGAGCCAAAGTTAAAAAGAATAAGATTTTCATAAATTATTTAATTGATCCGACGATGGAGATTTTTAAGATTGGAACCAAATTGATGGAAAAATCTTAGAAATATTCCCAATATATAAGCATATCGAAATTAATATAAACACAAGGCAAATTGTAAAGATAACCTAAAACTAGTTGGTACCATTTTAGGATGGGCGTTGTGGGGGTGCTAATCCTTCCCTACACGTAACCGTACTCCCGAACCCTAGTATCTTTGAACGTAGACCAAGCATTATCCTTAGTTTGAATAGGTGACCAATCACACCTAGGTTAGAATGGTTAGTGGCGACTCCTTTGATTTTAGTGTCTAGCTATTAGGTTTTTCGAAACTTAATACGTTATGACAAGGTGTTCAAGGACTTGTTGGGAAACACCATGGATGCATATGTGGATGATATGATCATCAAAAGCCGTAGGGAGGAGTCACATGCCGAGAAAATGTCGGAGGTATTTAAGGTGTTACGGCAGTATAAGATGAAGTTGAACCCTAACAAGTGCTCATTTGGAGTGAGGTCGGGAAAGTTCTTGGGGTCATGATCACTAATCGAGGAATAGAAGCAAACCCCGAAAAAGTTCAAGCCATCTTGGACATGAAGCTGCCTAACACTGTTAGAGAAGTTCAAAGGCTAACTGGGAGAATAACAGCTAGCCTTTGAACCGCTTCTTGTCCAAATCAACATAAAAGAGTCTGCCATTCTTTAAGGCAATAAAGGCGGGAAAGAATTTCAAGTGGACGGAAGAATGTCAAAGTGCTTTCGAGAAATTAAAAGATTACCTGAAAGAGCTGCTACTGTTGTCTCGACCTCAGCTTGGAGACAGGCTATTCATGTACTTGGGTGTAGGCGAAAAGACAGTAAGCACAGTCCTGTTAAGGAAAGAAGGGGACAAAGACTGCTCAATTTATTATGTAAGCAAGGTTCTATTCGACGCAAAGACAAGATATCTTTAAGTTGAAAGGGTGGCTTTATCATTAGTAATGGCAACTCAGAAGTTACGACCATACTTTCAAGCCCACTCCGTAACTGTTCTGACAGACCAACCTTTGAGGCAAATACTACAAAAACCTGAGCACTCAAGGTGCTTAACCAAATGGGCAGTAGAGCTTAGTGAGTATGACATACACTTCCAACCCCGCCAAGAGATAAAAGGACAACCATTGGCGGATTTTATTGTGGAGTGCACCGGTCGAAAGGTCCAAGAAGAACCAGAATTAATTTGATGGAAGCTGTTTGTGGATGGAGCTCGTAACGTGGATAGTAGTGGAGCCGGGATTGTACTAGTCTCGCCTGAGGGACAAACCTATCAGTATTCCCTCCGCTTCAGTTTTTCAAGCTCGAATAATGTGGCTAAGTACGAAGCCTTGATAGCCCAATGAGAATAGCAGAAAAATTAGGAGTTAGAAATCTAGTGGCTCATAGTGACTCCCAATTGGTGGTAAATCAATTTCTTGGATAGTATGAAGCACGGGAGACTGCTTTAGTGCCATATTTACAAAAGGTCCAACTATTAGCACAAATGTTTAAGAACTTTCGGTTGACCCAGATAAACTGATCGGAGAGCAATCATGCAGATGCTCTTTTGAATTTGGCCTCCTCTAGGGGAATAAAAGGTGGCATAGTGAAGGTGGAATCCCTAGCCAAGCCGAGTATTGAAGAGGAGGAAGTTTGTGACGTCGAGATCGAGAGTGATTGGAGAAACCCGATCAGAGATTATATTCTGGAGGGAAAACTGCCCGATGACAAAGATGAAGCCCGAAAACTAAAATTACAAAGTGCTAGGTTTACCATGGTAAATAGGGAGCTCTACAACCATGGGTTTACTAAGCTCTTGCTAAAATGCTTAGGGCCTAAACAGGCTGAATATGTATTGGCTGAAGTTCACGAGGGCATATGTGGTGAACACTTAGGGGCTCAAGCATTAGCCGCGAAGATACTGCATACAGGGTTCTATTGGCCTACACTAAAAAAAGATGCCATTGAGAAATTGCGAAGGTGTGATAAATGCCAGAAGTTTGCTCCTATAGCATCTGCACCAGTCTCGACCCTCCAGAGCACCCTTAAACCAACACCATTCGCGCAATGGGGATAAGACATCTTGGGACCTTTTCCCTTGGGCACAGGCCAAAGAAAGTTTTTGCTAGTAGCCACTGATTATTTCACCAAATGGATAGAGGCAAAGCCCTTGGCAATAATCTCTGAAAAGAAGGCAGAGGTTGTGGTATGGAAAGATGTCATCTGCCCCTTTGGAATCCCTCGGGTGCTGAATGCCGATCACGGGAAACAGTTCGACTGCAACACGTTTCAAGAGTTTTGTAAAGGCTTGAGTATCCAGCTAAGGATATCATCCGTGTCTTACCCATATTCCAATGGGCAAGCCAAAGTCACAATCGAAACATACTGCAAGGATTGAAAATAAGACTAGACAAAGCAAAGGAGCATGGGTGGATGAGCTCCCAAGTGTCCTATGGGCTTATAGGACGACAAGTAGAGTATCGACAGGAGAAACACCATTTAACTTGGTATATGGAACTGAAGCCCTCATCCCAGTTGAAATTGGAGCAGGATCGCTTAAGCTGATCCCTTATGTTCAAGAAATTAACTCCCAAGGGCTTAGAGAGAATCTTGATCTGATAGATGAACTAAGGGATACAGCAAAGATGAAGTTGGCCGCTTACCAACAGCGAATAGTTGCTTATTATAATGCCCGAGTTAAGAGCAGAGAATTACAAGAAGGAGACTTGGTGCTGAGAAAATCAGCTATTACAAATGCTCACAGGGAAGATGGTAAGCTTCGGGCCAATTGGGAAGGACCCTACAGAATTAGGAAGATGATTGGGCCAAGCATATGCACTTTGGAAACTTTGCAGAGAAAAAAGATCTCGAAGACCTAGAATGTCAATCACCTTAAGTTATACTGGCAATGAAGACATTGTACTCTTTTTATTGTTCTTATTTTTCTCTATTATTATTATTTTATCCATTACTTCAAATATCATTGTTTTGTTATTATTTGATTTATGAATAAAGGCCAGTTATTCATATTCCACATTTTCTAATACAACAAATTAGTTGGTATGTGTATTACAGGAATAAAAATGACAGAGGCTAAAGCTAGCTAAATAAAAAGACCCTAAACAAAAAATGCGCGAGATGGGCAAACAAAAACTCCCTAAGCACAAAAGGGTGCGAGATGGGAAAAATAAAAGTCCCTAAGCAAAAAATGCACGAGACGAGCAAACAAAAAGTCCCAAAGCACAAAAGGGTGGGAGACGGGCAAAATAAAAGTCCTTAAGCGAAAAATGCGCGAGACGGGCAAACCAAATGCAAATTTGTGCCATCTGTGCCAATCTCATAATCTGACTGTGCACCCAATTGGATTTGAATGGCAATATCAATGCGAAAGGCATCCTCCCTCTGACTACTTCTGATCTGATCCATCAGATCTAGCTCAGTTCGAAAACTAGCTACCAAACCATACCTTTCAGAAAGAGTCACTTTCATATTGAAGTTTGCAAACTATTCCAAGAGATTGTATTCCCAAACCATCATATAAGAAATCATACCCAGGTGCTTTCTACTCAAGGCATCTGCTACCACATTCGCTTTTCTTGGGTGGTACAATATCTCGTAGTCATAATCTTTTAACAGATTCCTCCATTTACATTGCCTCATATTTAATTCACACTGCGAGAACAGACACTTGAGGCTTTTGTGGTCAGTGTATACCAAAAATTTCTCACCATATAAATAATGTCGCCATATCTTCAAAGCAAACACTACGATAGCAAGTTCTAGGTCATGGGTAGGATAATTCTTCTTGTGATCTTTCAACTGGCGAGAAGTATAAGCAACCACTTTCTCGTTCTACATCAGCACACAACCCAAACCAAGTAAGGAGGCATCACTGTACACTGAAAATCTTCCTCGCCCATTAGGAATAGTAAGGATCGATGCTATGGTCAACCTCCGTTTAATTCCTAAAAGCTGCGCTTACAAGCATCAGTCCATTCGAACTTAACATCTTTGTGTATGAGGAGCGTCAGAGGAGCAGCTAATCTCGAGAAACCCTCAACAAACCTCCGGTAATATCTAGCTAGACCCAAGAAACTCCGAATCTCTGTAATTGATTTCGGTCTCTCCCATTGCACAATTGCTTCAATCTTAGACGGATAAACTAACAACGCGTCTTTAGAGGCCACATGTCCTAGAAAAGTGATCTGGTCTAGCCAAAATTCACATTTACTCAATTTCGCATTTACCTTCCTATCTCGGAGGATCTATAGAACCATGTAGAAATGCTATGCATGTTCTTCCTGAGATTTAGAGTATACAAGAATGTTATTAATAAACACGATGACAATTTTATCCAGAAAAGGCTTGAATACCTCACTCATCAGGTTCATGAAAGCTACAGGGGCATTAGTGAGCCTCGAATGGCATGACGAGAAATTCGTAGTGACCATATTAGGTCCAAAAAGTAGTCTTTGGGGCATCTGATTCCCAGATCTTCAACTGGTGATATCCTGATCTCATATCAATCTTGGAGAATATCTGAACACCCCTGAGCTAATCAAATAGGTCATCGATTCTAGGTAGAAGGTATTTATTCTTGATAGTAGCCTTGTTAAACAACAATAATCAATGTACAGTAGCATGCTACCATCTTTCTTCTGAACAAATAGAATTAGTACGCCCCAAGGAGACACACTAGGACAAATGGATCCTTTATCTAACAACTTCTGGAGCTATTTCTTAAGCTCACCAAGCTCCACTAGTGCCATTATGTATGGAGGCTTAGGTATGGGTTTAGTGCCGGGTATCAAATCGATAGTAAATTCAATCTCTAGATCTGGAGGAAGACCTAGTAATTCATTCGAAAACACGTTTGGAGAATCCCTAATAATTGAAATCTCATGTAAATCTGAACGTTTTCGTTCTACGTCTTCTACATAAGCAATGAACCCTTTAATTCAACATTCTAGAGTTTAGTCTTGACACACTTCAACAAAATAATTTATATTCATTTCTAGATAGAAAGTTTTACAGTATACCTTTCAGAAGAAGAAAAAGTTACATATTTAGTGTAATAGTCTAAACTAACATGATTTGTAGCTAACCAATCCATCCCTAGAATAACATCAAAACCATACATATTTAAGACAATTAGGTTAGCTACTATTTCCTTTTCTCCTACTTTTAATTTACAGTTACGATACACTACATCAGTCATTTGAGATTCCCTAAAGGGTGTATTTATCTGTAATGAGTACCCTAAAGGTTCAGGTTTTATTAGTATTTTAGTGGCAAACAATGAAGATACAAATGAGTGAGTAGAACCAAGATTAATTAATGCAAAAGCATCTAAATAAAAAATAAAGATCTTACCTTTAATAATATCAAGAGAAGCATCAGCAGATTCGTTGTCAAGGGAGTACACTCTACCTTGAGTCACAGCTTTCTTTCCTTTCTTTGCAGTTGTGGCTCTCCAAGGTGTAGATGGTGTAGCCTCTTTTGGTTCTTTCACTTCTGATGTTGTTGCTGGTGCTGGCAGATTCAATTTCTCCTAAGGATAGTCCTGAACTAAATGTCCCATCTGCCCACATCTAAAACATGCCTCGATAGCCCATAAACAAAGTCAGTAACCATGCGGCCTTCCATATATACAACACCAGGCCACAATACCCTTTCGGGTAGTGGAGCTATCGATACCAATGGGCTTAGCAGATTTATCTCCCGTGGACTTACCCCCAATGACAATACCCTTAGATTTCTTTACAGGTCTCCTATCTGATCTGTCATTTGAACCTCGCTTAACCTTTTCTTTACCCTTAGCTCTCACACGAAACCCACATTCCGCCTAATGCTGCTCATAATTTTCACATATTGTGCTCAACGGACTGTTTCATCATAAATAGTAAAGTCAAAATGAGCTAACCTCGCATTATATGATGATTGCAATCCAGCCAAAAATCGCTTGACCTTATGCTCCTCACTCCTTATGGTCTTCAGATCGAATCGGCTTAGTGCAGTAAATTTGGATTCATATTGATCCACCGTCATTTTTTTCTTAAGTTAAATCCAAAAACTCCCTCTTTAACTTTCTCTAGGTAATGCACAGAATATACTATTTATGGAAGGCCTCCAAAAAGATATCCCGGGTTACCACTGGATGTCTTGCCACTAATACTATCTCGGTGGACTTCTACCAATGTTCAACTTCATCGATCAACAAATACATAGCCAACCCCACTTTCTTTGTCTCAGCACATCTTAAATATATGGACAATTTCTCAACTGCGTTTACCCAATTTTTTGCTACCAATGGATCTTTATCGCCTTTAAACTTAGGGGAGTTCATCTTATTAAACTGCCAAAGTGTATTCGCATCACACCCAATAATTGGGCCTAGCCTAGGTTGAGCTAGAATTAGAGGCTGAGGCTGCTGTGGAGGCGGTACTGGCTGTGGTTGGGGTACTGGTGGAATATTAACCTGGGGCTGAGGAGGCTATGCTTGCTCCGGCACTAATGCTCTCATTTGACTGGCTATAAAATCCGCGACTATACCCTCCAATCTCGAGATGCGAGTGTTTGGACCCTCAGGCTATAGAGGGAGAGCAGGCTGCGACATTGGTTATGATGAAGGCTCTAGCGAATAATGGACACGTCTAGGACATCCTCGTCCCCATCTAGCACCCCTTCGCCTTTCGCTCATTCGGTCTCAAAATAAACACTAAAAATATTTTTCAGCTTCATAACAATTATATATTCAGACAATACAGTATGACAAGGGATGTAAACCATTTTTAATTTTGAATGACACCAACAAACATCTGGTTAACCTCGCTCTGATACAAACTTAACTGTCACGTACTAATCTACAGTTCACCATGCAATTCCGTACACCTCATTTTCTTACAATTGAGCTGTCTACGGTGTCTTTACCTCAAAATTAAGTAATTCTTTATTTTCATAATTAACCTAGGAACAACACATTTCAATTTAGAAGATACAAAATATATAAAGTCCCAAATTCACATAACAGTAGTTCTAATTTGATTTACATCACATGTATGACTTTACTCATAAGTAGTACTGTAAATATAAGTCTGAACATATAAAAGTAAACTCGTATACCTCTACGAAAAATGAGAATCTGCCTTAAGGATACCAAAAGTATTACTCCTCCCGAATTGATGTAGAGAGACTACTGGAAATAATCAAGAAATAGAATAAGGGGGTGAGCTTATGCCCAATAAGAGATTCGTATAAAAGAACTAATACTATGTGTAACTATATGAAAGTATCGAAAGTGTAGACACCTAATTTTGTCCAGGTTTTTTCTTTATATTTTATTTTCAAATTAATTAATTAATTAAAAAAATAAAAAATGACAAAAATTAAAAATTAAAAATTAAAAAAAAAGGGGAAGGAAAGAACTGGTGCCGTGCACGGCACCAGTCCCTGCCATGGCCTCTCCGTATGCTATCAATTCGCCACCCACTCCTGTCAGCCCTTCCTTACAGAGCCCCATTTAAAAGAACCTTACCAAAACCCACGAAGGAAACCAAAAAAAAAAAAAGCCCCTTCCCTCACATAAACCACTACCGTGCAACCAACGACCAGCCACCACAAAAACACATTCACGCGCACACAGCCCTTAACACTACCGAAAACAAACCCAAAAAAAAAAAGAGAGAAAGGACCCGAGAGCCCAAGACTTAGATCTGAGATCTAAGCACACCTGCAAAAAAAAAAAAAACCACATGCCAACAACCATCATCACCACAAAATCATCCGAAACCAAAAACCAGATTCAAAAAAAAACCGAGGAAAGGGCTTCGGCCTAAGTCAGATCTATAGGGTTAGAGGGCTTTTTGAGGGAATCCGAAGTCGGAATCGAAGAGAGGAGGTAAAAAAGCTTAGAAAAAGGGGAAGCTTTTTGTTTTTTGTCACCAACGAACGGTGGCCGGCGGCCGCAAACGGTGGTGCCGGCGGTGGCTCCGACACCAAATTCTGGGTAGGAGAGGAGAGAAAGGTAGAGAGGGGAGAGATTTTTTTTGAGAAATCTGAAAAAGTGAAACAAAAAAATAAAAAGGGTTATTTATAGAAGAACGAAACTACGTCGTTTTGGCCATTGGAGAAGATCCGCGTGCTGACCCGACCCGAAACCCGAGATCCACGCACCCGACTAGCGACCCGATTCCACCATCTGCTCGCGACCCGCATGCTAACTCGATCTGACCCGTGTACGACCCATTTCAGCCCACTCGCAGCCCGCCTCAACCAGCAGGCTTGGGCCTTGCCGTTTGGGCCCAATTTTGGGTCCTTTTGAAGGTTTTCTTTAGGTTTTAAACCCAAACTAATTTGGGTATTTTTTTTTACTCTTTTATTTATTTATTCACTTATTTAATTATTTATTTGCTTTGTTAAATAATTTATTTTGTGTGCTTTTAATACATTTTTATGTCAAAAAAATATTCATTTTACTGTAATGTATAATAATTTCAAATATAATTAATTTAGTTACATAGAATTAAGTTTTTCTTTCAAAAAAAAAGAAAAAGATGGAGAAAAGAAAATAAGGAAAAATAATAATAAAATTATAATTCAATTAAATGAATATCCGATGATGGGATGCTATGGAAGTCACAAATAGTGATTCCTAGCTGATCCCTAGGTGAGAAGAGTCGTACTAAATGTTGCCAAAAGTATTGGAATATTTAGTATGATTTTTCAATAATTTAATTTTTTTAAACATAGAAATAAATAATTTTTTAAAAGAAAATAGAAAAAGGAAATTAACAATAAAGTTTAAATTTCAAAATTAGTAAATATCCGATGATGGGATGCTACAGAAGTCACAAGTAGTGATTCCTAGCTAATCCCTAGGTGAGAAGAGTCGTACTAAATGTTGCCAAAAGTATTGGAATATTTAGTATAATTTTTCAATAATTTAATTTTTTGATAAACATAAAAATAAATAATTTTTTCTAAAAAGAAAATAGAAAAAGAAAATAAATAATAAAATTTAAATTAAAATGAAAGTCCGATGATGGGATGTTACGGAAGTCACAAGTAGTGATTCCTAACTGATCCCTAGGTGAGAGAAATCTTACTAAATGTTGCCAAAAGTATTGGAATATTTAGTATGATTTTTCAATAATTTAAATTTTTATTAGAAATGAAAATGAATAAGTTTTGTTAAAAACAAAGAAATATAAATAAATAAATAAACAAATAAATAATGAAATTTAAAATTCATTTGCATCATTTTTATTTGTTTGCATTATGTGCATTCATAATAATTTTCGAAGCAAGTGTGAATATTCCGAGGATGAGATTCTGTAGAAGTCACAAGTAGTGATTCTTAATAAATCTCTAGGTGAATTATTTCAAATGCTGCCAAAAGTATTGGAGTATTTGATTTAATTATTCAATACAAAAGGGTTCACACTCACTTTCGATAAACAAAATCTAACATTTTCTTTAAAAATGAAAAATAATTTTGATAAATAATAAAATGCTTCAAAAAATGGAATAAAAAGGAATTAATTTTAAATATTAAATTAAGATCATTTTATTAAAACCAAAGGATAACGCATGATTACTATGGTACCGTTTTTTAACGGGCGTCGTGGGGGTGCTAATCCTTCCCCACGCGTAACCGTACTCTCGAACCCGATTTTTGTTTTCGCAAACCAAAAATTATCTTTTTAATAAAACTTAATTAATTTTGAGATTTTGTTAAAAAGATAAATATTTTAGGTGACCAATCACACCTAGACAAAAAGATTTGTGGCGACTCCTCTTGTTTTTAAATGTTTTTCAAAATCGTCGAGCGCGAAGCTGTTACGACAGAAAGCACATTCATTTACATATAAAACATAATTTAACTAAATTAGGTACAATGTCAGAAAAGATACTATAATCAGTTAGATAATTAGGTTGAGTACAGAAGAATACTTGGAAGTACCTCACTTATCCCGACATCTAAATCTGACTATAAGGTATTTCTATTGAAAGTGCATAGTTCAGTAAACAGGCATAGTTCAATAGCATTCATAAATAATGGTTAGCAATACATTTACTAATTCCATAAGCAATTTAATAATTTTTTTGTAAACAGTACAGCAAACCAGTTTCTCTAAATAGTAATAGTATTTAGCATATTTAATAAACACAATTATTCTAAAAACATTAATTATAATTTAAATCTGGGAGTACTTGGATCTATGTTAACTAGGGATTTGCCACCCCAATGAAAATAAATAGTGGAGACAAAGGATCACCTAATAGACTCATGCATATCGACATATGGCCATAGTCAAAAAGTTGTCCACAGATTAACACGGGCTAGGTGTCCTAAGACACTGAATGATAGGATCAGGATCACATAGCTACAGTAATAGTAACAATAGGGTGCATGTGCTTGTAAGCAACTATGGGGCCAATAGTCTGAAAATAATTTATAAACAGTTCATGATAGTTTATGGAGATAAATTCAATAAAGTTTATCTTCAGTCAGTCCATAAAACATTCAAATCAATAAACCAGTACAGTTGAGGAATAAAAATATACCAAATATTCTAAATTTAGAAATGATTGTAAAAAATATTTTATTTACACATAACAATAATATAAAAACATATATATGACATTAAAGGCTTAAAAATTGTTAAAAACGCTATGAAAAGTGGAGTTATAAAATTTACGCCTGTTTATAAACTTTTTATTCTAACCCCCAAAATTATGATTTCATAGTATTTCAAATGTAATTACCCTAATAGATAATAATTAGGAAGGTTTAGTTCGTTTTATGAAATTTCAGCAATATGTCGGTATAGTTTACTCTAACCTCCCTACACGAAAAATGCAGTTATAATCCAATTCTGGTTCACATTTCCTAAGCCAAATCTCAACATTTCAAGCATATCAAAGGCACATCTTATCAAAACATGCACCACAATATCCCTACGTCCTTTGCACTTATCCTTTACTACTTAGTTTGTTGCAATGGTATTTGTTAGCACCAGTGTCGTTTTCTGACTTCTGAGCTGCAAAACACCATACAATATAATCAATTCATCGCAAATTCAATTATATAGAATAATTAACGACTCATGAGCTATTACATGGCCTACAGTAACTTCTAATTCAATCTTTTTCACACTGGTGCTAACACTGTAACCAATATCAAAACACCTCTGTTTTCAGTTCCAATTTCACCTACAGTCTTGTATTAATTTGTACATTATTTTAGGACCTAAAACACATTAAATTGAGCATGAATTTCTCCTCCCCCTTCATCTAGGATGAACACTACAAGCTTCCTACACTTGTGTTTTCTTCAATTTATGCCTAAATTCATGTTCTACACTAAATCTACATCATTTTCTCATCAAGCCACACCATTATCATGCACCAACAAGCTTGGCCGAAACCCTAAGAGGATGGTTTTCATGGTTTAATTGCAATTCAAGCTTAAACACATACCTAAACAACTTAAACATATAGTAGAAAGCCATTAAAGCATGAAAATTACAGTTTCTCCCACCTATCCTTGTTGGTCGAACCTTGTAGGAATCCTTACACCTTGATTTTGGCCACTTTGGCACTTGTTTTTGGTGTCAAGAGATAGAGCATTGAAAGCTAAACTGCTTTGGTGAAGACAGTTTTTAGTTTCAGTGAGTTTTCGATAGAATTTTTAAGCTTTCTCTCTTTACCAAGGTTTGGGTATGGAGTTTTTTGAAGAAGAAAAGGTGCTGCCAAAATTGGTGGAGAAGAAGCTGGAAAATTCCTTAAATTTTGATATTTTATGGTGCTAATTACCAAAATGCCCTTACACTTAAGTAATCTTCCAATTTTGCCATTCATAGTTTGACTTTGGTTTAAACAATCAATCAAATCTTCAAAATATTTTATTCCATCATGAAATACCTTTATTTAACATGCTCTAATCGTTACTTGAGCTTTTTATAAAGTTTGATTGATTGTTTGGATAAAATTACTAAAATACCCCTAACCATTAAATCATGTAAATTTTTACTTTTTCGTGTGATTCAATCTATCAGTTGAAGAGGTTTGAGACATCTTCACACTCAATTTTTTTTCCTTATTACTTGGTCGTCAAAGGAATTTAACCGTTATTTACAAAAATCCAAACAGCTTATGGAAAAACTATCATTTTCAAATTGTTGGCATGCTTTTTAAAACATGCTTAAACGAATGAGTTTAAGGGGAAATTCTTACCATATTCATATTTAGCTCTTAATAATGTATCCACCAAGTTCCACTTGCTTTGGGACACTAGAAATCTTGCAGGGCCCACCATTGTTACCCTTTACTCTTACAAGGTATAGGTCATTTAGATGGTTCTAAAACATCGATTAATACATACGGATGGTAGATATATGAATATCACATTTTAATCTATATATAGAGAGAGATTCTATCTTTCTGAAACTTGAAAATGGATAGTTAAAATTTTTAATATAGATATAGATTTTATCATTTAAATTATCATCATCATCATCAGAACCTTTATCTTAATAGATTGGGGTTGGCTATATAAACTAATATATGAAATCACGTTAAATCATCTATATAAATCTTATCATTTAGATAATCAAAAAATTCTAATTGGTAAAAGCTATAGATATAGATGTTATATTTTGTAATATTAATGTGAAAAAAAAAAGAAATGAGTACATATTATGTATTAATTAAAAATTTTGAAAATTAAAAATGATATTATCTTCTTGAAAATTTAAAAAAATTAATTTTTAATCTAATAATACATAATAAACCTGATCATGGGCTAGGTCTGGCTGGGTTCAGGCCAAGCTTAAGGGATATATTAATGGCTTATGTGTATATCCAAGCTTGGTCCGACTCACAAATTTGAGCCCGACTTTTAGTCCAAACCTGTTTTCATTTTTATAGTATAAGCCCTGCCCGACCAGGCTCGAATATTGTTTTATTTATTTTTTAAATTTAAATTTTATTTTATTTTTTTTATTTTTTTATTCTATTTAAAATTTAATTTAATTTATCATAATTTATATGTCTTTTTTTCATATTAAATATTTATAATCATGTTTATTAATCAATAATGTTTTATATACATATAATTATATTATACTAAGTAAATATATTAAAAAACTTAATTAATATTTATATTCAGGCCAGACTGGACTAGATGGGGCTCGAGCTTTGAAAGGTCAAACTTAATTAGATATGGTGTTTCAATGACAAAACACTATAATGAAACAAAAAGGATATGAACATTATACGAATTGAAGTTTAATTTGGCAAATTAAATAGTGTATAAATATGACAAAAATTAAAAAGAAAAATGTTTCGTGTTTAACATATCGGCATAAAATTTTGATAATAATTTTTATATTTTACACATGATTAACACAAAAACGAACATGTTCAAATTTAATTATACATCATCACTTGCATCACTATTTAAAAATTTGAAAAAGAGAGGAAGAAAAATAAATTTTCAAGACATAGAATGAAAAACCTAGCAAATTGTTTTCAATATCTAGGAGTATTTTTGGAATTTCTACGTTCCGAGCAAATTATTAATTTACCAAACAATGCAATATTATTTTTCTTGCAATTTAAACAGTATTTTACCATGCATACGAAATACCATAAAATTACTTTTCTAACATTTTTATCTCAGAAATTATTTTACAAACAATTACATTACATAACAATCACTCTCTAAAATATCAAACTCCCTGTAAAATATCAAAGGAACCCCTTATTTCAATCGGGTTGTGATTATACATGGGGAAAGGTGTGCGTTACTGTAATAACTTGCTTTTTTATTTTCCTTATAATTATTTGCTTAATTGACCATATGGTCGAACTTGTGACTAGAGAGGTGGAAAACGTTGAAGCAACTCAGATGACGTACTCAACCGTTTGATTGTCCAGTAAAAACAAAACTAAAGTCTAAAGTAATTTTTAATCTGTTCTAGATAGGTTGTTTATCAGTTTGATGCAATACAAGTTCAATTAGCATTAATCAAAGCCCAAACCATTTCCTAAGTAAATAAATATATATATATATATATATATATATATATATATATAAATGTAACTTTCAAATATCGAACATGTCAATATTTCATTTAAGTTGAGTGAGTTACAATGTTAACTTATAGTAATATTTTTCTGAACATATCGTTTAATTTTAAATTTTTGAAATTATGAA
Source organism: Heritiera fomes (assembly GCA_032173925.1). Lineage (NCBI taxonomy): Eukaryota > Viridiplantae > Streptophyta > Magnoliopsida > Malvales > Malvaceae > Heritiera > Heritiera fomes. The sequence continues at coordinate 30,892,614 of JAPDPM010000009.1, read as the reverse complement.
TATATATATATATATATATATATATATATATATATATATATATATGCAGTTATGTTAAAATCTTAATATTTGAATAAAAATACTAAATAGTGATATAAAATAAAGGTTCATGTAAATAATCTTTCGTTTAAAATTTTCAGATATTCATCCTGATTTGTTGATGTAGTTTTATTTGTTTTAAATTTATCACTAAAATTAAAATATTTTTATATTAAATATTTTAAAAATTATAAATAAATTTAAATAGAAACAATTATTTAATATTTTTACAAAATGGGGCCCTAAAGGCCTAAACAAGTCTAATTATACATCAATGTAACCAGTTTCATCATTTGGAAATTTGAAAAAAAAAAATGGACTTGGAAAAACCAAGAAACGAGTGGAAAAGGCTATCTATGGTGGAACACTAAGTGGAGCACTAACCCAAATATTCTTATCTGTAAGTAAGCAGCCAGTTAAGAAATTGAGTAACAAATCTTCTCTCTCTCCACCAAAATATTCACTATTCAAGCCAATGAACCAGACAACGTATTCTTAATAAAAACATGCCCTGTAACCGTAAGGAGATGACCAAAGTTCTTTCTGTACTTGTTCTCCTGCTATTATCGCTTTCACTCCTGCCTCAAGCTTCAACCAGAAGCATACACTTGGGTAAGTTAGCAACTATTTATCAAAACATTATTCTTAATTACTTCTCTCTTTTGAGCTTCTGGTTTTTTTTTTTAAATGTTTGTTTTGGGGTTATTGTAGGAAAAAAGGTAAATGAAGAGATTCAGGGGAAGCTAATCGGGGCAAAACCACCTGGATGTCGTCCTCATGCTGGAGGTGGTATTATCTGTGCTCGTTCTTATGTTGATGATGTCGACAAGGAAAATTTTACTCGGGCAACTCAGACCCAGCGCCATAACTAATGCTACAACCCTTACTTTACATGTGTCACTGCCACTTTTCTGATTCTGCTTGGGTCTGTAGTCTGTACCATTAATCTTATGTCATATAGCAAAACATGGAGTTGAGGTATCTCTTTGAGAATTGAATACCATGGCTTTTATATATATTGGGAATTCTCTAAAATTGTGTACTCTCCATCCCATAAACAATATCCAAGTTTGCCTTAAGTAATTTTTTTTTCAAATGCTTATGTATTAAAATCTAAAAAAGTACTCGGTAAAAACTTTGACTACAGTAACTTTTTTAATCAATTTGATGCATTACAATTGAAGTTCAATTAGCATTAATCCAATCGAAATCAATTCCTAATCAAATGAAAATAAATAAATAAATTTAACTAAATTATTTGGGCTGGATTAATGAATCTAAGCCCAAACCAATTTTTAACACCTAACTGTTCCATTAAGCTCTAAAAATATATTTCAAAACATGATAAATCAAAACAAAACCCCAAATTCAATAATCAATTAGCATCTTAAGATCTAAATCATATAATTCAAATTAATTCGAAGCTCAATTATTATTTTAAAAGCTCAAACAGATCTATACTAATTTTTAGACTTAATTATCGAACATATCCAATTATCTATATTTTAAGTGCAGTCGCACGAGAAATGACTTTACTTTAGACATGAATTAAACACAATGGATCCAAAAACACTAAAAACATCCCGGATAAAATGGAATGTCTACAACCATAGTATGTTAAATTTTTGTAGAAATGAAGTTCCATGTATATAATCTCTTCTTTATCATAGATGATGATTGTTTATATTCATCATAGGTAAAGATAAAAATATTCATATACTGAGCCTTTGATTAATATTTTTAGAAACTTATTTAAGTTGCTAAAAACTTCTTGAACTAGTGATTAAAGATGAGTTGTGACATATTATAAATTTTTTATTTGAATCTTAGCATCTTCATCCTCAACTATTTAATATTTATCTCGTAACAAGAAAAAGACTTTTCTCATCTTGATTTGGATTTGTCTAATTATACGTCATCACTAGGAATTTTCTAAACCTACAATGGGGAATTGACTAAAATTAAAGACTTGGAATGAACAAACGAGTGGACCGGGATCTCTACCATGGAGCTTTAAACCTATTATTATTCTTATCTATAAGCAAGAAGTTATTTATAACCATTAACAAATTGAGTACCAAATTGATCTACTCTTTCTCATCCTAAATAATCACAATTCAACCGATCAAGCAGAAATCAGACTCTTGACGAAAATATGCCCGGTAAGGAGATGCCCCATATTCTTTCTCTACTTGTCCTCCTGCTACTATCACTCTCACTCCTGCCTCAAACTTCAACCAGAAACACACTTTTGGGTAAGTTAGCAACTACTTATGAAAAGTCTATTCTTAATTAGTTCTATCTCTCTTTTGAGTTTGTGGGTATATTTTTGTCTTTGGATTATTGTAGGAAACAAGGTAAACGAAGAGATTAAGAGAAATCTAATCACAGTGCCACATCCTCCACCTCGTCATGCATCCGGTGGCCGGGCTCCTCCTATTGTTGATGATACCAACAAAGAAAAATATTCCTCGGGCAATCATGATCTAGCGCCATAATTAATGGCTACAACCCTAATTGCTTTACATGCGCCACTGCTACTGCCACTTTTCTGATTCTGATTGGGTCCGTTTTATTAATCTTATATTATATGTGTATATTTATTAAGGATTCTTATATTATATTATATTATATGTGTATATTTTTTTATGTTTATTATATGTGTGTATGTTTAATTTTTTTTTTTTGGTTAACGTGTATGTTTATTTTAAAGCATAGGGCTGAGGCACGTCTTCCAGAATTGAATTCTCCATGGTGCTAATATAGAGAAGTCTCTAAAATTATGAAGTCTCTTGGACTCTATCCCATAAATAATATCATAAATTATGTACTATCTTGGACTCTATCCCATAAATAATATCATAATTTGCCTTAAGTAATAATTTTTTTTCCATTTTCTAATGCTCATTTATTAAAACCTAAAAAAATTCAGAAAAAACTTTGAATGAAGTAATTTTGATTTTGTTCTAGATTTGATGCAATACAAGGGTTTTTTATTCCATAGGATATTTATTAAAGGTTATTATTTTATTCAATGCCAATAGAATTTTTTAACTCCACAAGTAAGATTAGAATAATAACATGTGTTTCACTTTATTTATTTATTATTATTTTTTAAAATATTTTTAAAAGATACATGTTATCATCCTAACACCGCTTGTAGAGTTAAAAAACTTTACTGACAGTGGATAGGATAATAATCCATTTATTAAATCCTTTTTCATAGGATAATTATTCCATACACCGTCAATTGAGTTTTTTACTCCACAAGCGGTGTTAGGATCATGACACATGTCCTATAAAAATATTTAAAAAATAAAAATAAATAAAATAGGAGATATGTCATGATCTTAACTCTATTTTTAAAGTAAAAAACTCTATTGACAATATATAAAATAATTATTCATTCTCATATTATGTGCACTGCCTTTTATCCAATTTGGTAGAACGAGCAAATTTACGTAATACATGAATTATAACGTTGAGTTCATATTAATGGTATAGCCCAAACTATTCATAAATATCTATTAACAAAAAATTTAAATGATTTTCAGTATTGCTGGATTATTAACATGTCTTTTCAAAGTTACAAGACCAAATAATTAGAGATTAAATTGCTTAAAATATATATATATATATATTTATTTATTTGCATAATTTTATTTAGAAAATGTCAATTGTCTTAAGGAGAATAATCATATATTTCGGTTGTCAAATTATTAGTTTATAAGACATTCTTCAACCTAACATCATTGGTAATAGAACTACGATACTTCAATTTGATGACTGAATTTATTTTACCACTGTTCTGACATTTCTTTTCATTTAATTTAAAATTAATTGCATCAAAACATTTAGCCCAATAATGGATACAAAATTAAAATTAAGCCTAAACATGCTTCTAAACATATAAGAAAATGTCAAATAATTGATACGTAGAAGCTTACAGTAAGGATCGAACTAACCTCCAGCCATTGCTTTGCTGTATGTCTGATTTTGATCCAGTCTTTGGAATCGATAGACTTCCTTGAATTACTTTCAAGCCTTCCAAGCACTTGAAAACCTCACTAGATGGTGTTTTTCTGTATAGGATTAATATGCTTGGGGATCAGAAGGAGCCCTCTTTAAATACTAATGAGAGCATGCTAATTATGGCAATAAAATCACGTTTTAACCATCATAAAATCATGTTTTTAATAGCCAAATATTGAGTTGAGATTCAGCGTGAAATTATGGATCATATCTGGGATTGGTCAATATGAGATTGCTGGTATTATAGAAACCAGATTCTGTCAATTAACAAATATTCTATTTCCATAATTGAAATATACTAACATTCTCCCACTTGGTCTATATATTTCACTCACAGAAAAAACAAATCACATAAATCATGGCGATAGTTCCTCTGATGGCAAGTATTATCTTCCATGTATTACTATGTAAAATGTTTCTAAATCAACCCATTTTTACTTAATGAATAAACCCTATGTTTATTCTCAGTCCAAACAATAAGGATATTTCTCAAATAAAACTATAGTGTGCACAAATCAAAATTAGAAACATCATATCATTAATAAGAGTCTCAATTACAAATCACAATGTGAGACCAAATCTCATCCGCTTTACATGATCCTTAAATTTAAATGGTTGCATGCCCTTAATCAAAGAATCAGCTAACATCAATTTAGTGCTAACATGTTCAATGACCATTTTTTTATCTCTAACACGTTCTTTTATAGCCAAGTACTTAATGTCGATGTGCTTACTTTGACTACCACTCTTATTGTTCTTAGCCATGAATACCATAGCTGAATTGTCACAATATATCTTCAATGGCTTAGATATGGAGTCACAACTCTAAGCTCACCAATGAAACTCTTACAATTGGTGTTAGATTGAAGAATGCCTTTTTCTTCAATGAGTGATTGCTATATAAGTGTCTGTCTTTTTCTCCATGTGTCTCCCAAAAGCTTCTGCAAAATAAAAAAAGTTAGAAGAACGTTGGGAGTGGTTCCCTGCGTAGGCACTCTAATGCTTAAGTCAGCCAAATATTCTTAAGTGTAGGAACGTAAAAGCCAGAAGTCAAAAATTAAAGAATAAGATAATACATGTGGCATATTTATAGACAAGTAAATTACCAGTATTGCAAAGTAATTACCTGGAGGGCAATCTCATCTTTTTGGAAGAGTTTGTTCTCGGTATGGTACTAAAATGTTTTAAGTCATCTAATTGTGGCGGCAGGGGTCTGCCACGAGGCGAAAGGCCTTAATCGATAAGCAGCAGGTTGTCAATTGTGAGATCATCCGATGCTTGTCACTGGTAGAAGGTATCTTCCGCAAAAGGCTTCCGCGTACAATGTAATATCTGCCATATATTGCCACGTGGCTCAATAGCACTATGCCACATGGCTCAATAGCACTACGCCAAGTGGCAGCCTCTGTGAGTTTTGGGCCTCAGTACTTTGGGTTTCCCATATCAACTACTCCCCACTCTCTTATTGGATTTTTTCCAATAAAGAGAGTGTATATATACTTGAATTCGAGATATTCTGGTCTTTTTCGTGAATTTTTGTCATTTTTTGAAGGTCAAAAAAGCAAAATTTTGCGGGAGGTGGTTCTTGCACGCAACGCTTCGTATTCCCTGTCGCGGCTATATAACCAGTAGAAGGCGAGCTGAATCACGCAAGAGATCTTATGTATTAGCACTCTGTCGTGTGTTCTAACTCTCTCGCGAGTTTTAGTTTGTCACTCACATTACTCTCTCGTGAGCACAGTCTCCCGCATATCACCCACACTCTCTTACTTGTTACCCTATCGTCGAGAGTAAGTTTCCCACAAACTTGTATCTGTCGTAAAAAGTTTTCCAGCTCCCGTGACACCCGTAGTCTCCTGCAGGTTTTAGGTCTACCGCAGGGTATTAGGTTTGTCGCCTGAGTCACCTGTCTCCCTTACTCCATCGGTCTTTAGTCATGTCTTCTCAACGCGTATGTAAAGCACTGAGGAGGGGCGATGTTGAGTGCAAGTTGTCAAACGCAAACTTAGAAGAAATCAACACCCGCTTCCCCCTTCCTTATGGCTACCAAGATAGGCTTCTAACTAATAGGGAACATTCTCCTGATTTAGTTACGAGCGGTGTAGCTGTACATAAAGGGTCAATAGTCTTCGGTTTTCGTTTTTCACTTCCATAGTTTGGTCTAGCTTTCCTTAGGTATAAGGATATAGTCCCATGCCAACTCCATCCTCATGCATAGGCTCAACTAGTATGATTCTCTGTAGTATGCCATAATTTAGGCATCGTTCCTACCATTCCCCTTCTAAGTGTATTGTTTAGAGTCTATGGGTTACCCAAGTTGGTCACATACTCTCTCCAGAGGATAACGGCCGAAGGGTTTACCAACAAAATTCTTTCTGACCTTCCCAATAAGTTGCACAAATTCGAGAGCGAGTGGGTCATTGTTGAGATTCCAGGGGATTTGAGAATCCCTACTAGATGGAACCATGATACCAGCGACCACTCAAGGCGCTCAGAAAGATTTAGTCTAGCTTCCTTAAGGGACCACCTAGGCGAGTCCATCCGTCTTATCTGTTCTGCCGGGGAGTGAGATTTGTTTTCCTTTTTAACCCCCGAGAACATTACAGCGGCTGGTTGGGGAGTAGGTAGAGTTATCCCCAGAACTTCCGCCATTCCTTCAAACTTTCCCTCAGCCTCACATACACCTAGTCCCCGACTCAAGTTGTCTGCCCATGGTTCACGTAGCTGAATCAATGAACCTCATAGGTCATCTAATAGATGAATCTTCTTCTGACTCGGGGGATGAAACACCTAGGACCACAGGAGCTAATGATTCATCCAAGAAAGATCTCGAGTGGAACTGAGGCGACGCCTTTGGGAGTCCCTTCTATAACTTCCTGTCGGATGAAAATTTGGCTAACTTAGACGATTTTGGTGATTTTTTAGGTTTTTAACGATGATTCTTTTTTATCCTTGCACATGTGTTTAATGTCTTTCGACTTGGTGTGCTAACTCTTTCTTCTTGTGTTATGTAGATATAAGATTCCTAGATGTTATACGCCGAAAGAAAACCTTTGTATCCTCCTCTAGGGTTCCTCCGAAAGCTCCCCCGCCATCGAAACAGCTTTTGGTCATAGCTTTTGCTTCGGAGCACCCTCGCGCTCCTACTCCTCCTCTTCCTCCTCCTCCTCCAACCACTGGTGAGCCTAGTCGCCCCACGCAAGAGGCCAAACAAGGTAAACGGAAGAGGCACCTTATTCGTGACCACAGCTCGGAGGGTCACGAGACTCGGGGTCACAAAGAAGTGAGTCTGCTCCCAAAAAGGGTGACCTCAAGACTATAGATGATAGGCGTGCCCCTCTCAAGCCTCGCCGCAAGTACCGAAAAAGGTTTTATATCAAAGATGCGATGCTTGCGAGGCCGATTTTGCCTAAGATGGCTGCTCCAACACTTAAGCGCTATCATGTAGATGGAGGGAAGATTGTCGATGGGGACAACTTTCAGACCTACCCCAACGTTAATGACAATGACAGCATCGAGGAGCTCGGGGTAGCCTCCCGCTTGGATTGGAACACCATCCTTCCGCGCGACGAGAAAGAGATTTTCAAAAATATTTCCACGGGCGAGGACACCTCTGATAATCTTGTGATGAAGGTAAGAGCTTCGGCCTTCTTTTATAATACGTATGTTTTATCTTCTTCGGTCCAGGGTTTTTAATTATCTTCTTTCTATTTTGCCAAGCTGTGCAATAAGTGGTGGCTGTCAATGTACAGCATTGAACCTTAAGAGAGCGAACTGAGAAGAAGCTGCATGAGCTTCGGGAGAGGCACATGGCGCTTCAGAATGAGGTCAATCAACTCCGTTCACTCCCCACTAGGGTGGACAAGTTGAAGAGGGACAACAAGGTTCTGAGATCTCAAATAACAGGCCTCAAATTGAAGCTAAGGGATGAACGGGCAAGGGCTAATTCTCTTCAAGGGTACCGAGAGGCTTATGATAAAGCAACGAATGATTTGGAGACAATCAGGTTACAACGGGATGAGGCTATCGACGAAATGCACAACATGCTGGAGCGACAAAGGGAGGTCCGAGCCCAAGCTGTTCGCGAATACTGCCTGTCTTAAGATTGCTTTGAGAATAAGCAAATTTACTCACTGAGATTTGTCAAGTACGACTTCTATCTTACCCGTGCTTGGCTAGAGAAGGAAAGGCCTAACGAGACCTTCCCAGAGCTCCTATTTACTAAAGAGGTCGAGTTCTATAACCCTCCTTCCTAGACTGAATATGAGCCTGACTCAATGAGTCCCGAAGATTATTTGGAGGAAGGGGTCGTGGATAACTCGAAAAACCCCGAAGGTCCCTGGCCCTCTCACAAGTCATGTGGTTAGCCCAACCCATTGAGGCCTTGCAGGGCTTAGATAGTGAAGATCTTCAACTTTCTAATTCCACTACTGTCAAGCCCCCACTAGACTCCGTGACTGTCGAGATTGCGGGGTCTTCCAGTGACGCCCCCTCTTCCGAGGCTGCTCCTTCAGAAGATTCAAACGTAGGTCCAGCTTTCAAGGATCCAACTGCTGGTACAGCACCTCCTCCTCCAGTCGACTTCATTCTCATGATCGACTAACTAGGACGTTTTTTCCTATTTTTTTCTATTTTGTTCTTTTTGTTTTTGTTTGCAATTCATACCAACCTTGTACAGTTGTAAATAATTCATTTACTTTTAATGAAAATTATAATTTCTTTTGCAATTTTTTCCTTTGCGTGTTTGTGATATTGTGATAGAGTATAAACTATTTTCATGCATGGTATGTTATTAAAATGTGGCTATTATTGACACATTATCATATTCATCGAGATTTTAGCATTTTTATAGCCATAATACTACGTAATATGCTAAAATGTTACAAAACTGAGATACTTTACTAATAAGGCTAGAACACGGTTTTCGACGTGCCCAAACAATGCTTAACATACCTTACAGTATACCTTTTAACATACCTTATACCATACCTTTTAACATGCCTTTCGACATGCTTCCCAGGTTGCTCCCCAATTCTTCTTTTGAGGCAATGTTACCTTCTTCTCGAAGAAGAACTTTTGCTCAAGGATTGTGCCTGTCCCTGTATTCTTCGCTTAAGAACTTACTCAATTTGCCCATTTTGTGCATTTTTCGCTTATAGATTTACTGAGTTTGCCCGTCTAGCACATTTTTCGCTTAGGGACTTATTCTTTTTGCCCGTCTCGTGCATTTTTCGTTTAGGGACTTTTTTTTTGCCTATCTTGCACCATTTTGTGCTTAGGGACTTTTTATTTGCCCGTCTTTCACCCTTTTGTGCTTAGATACTTTTTATTTGGCCATCTCGCACCCTTTTATGCTTAGAGGCTTTTTATTTACCCGTATCGCACCCTTTTGTGCTTACGGACTTTTGCAATTTGGCCAGCTTTTGACTTTGTTGCTCTTATTCCTGTAACACATGTATCAATTAGGTTGTTACATCAGAAAGCATGAAACATGAATAACTGGTCTTTATTCATAAGCCAAATAACATCATGCGGTATTTGCTGTATATAAGACAGTTTATTAAATAATTGCAATAAGATGGTAAAATAAAGAGTACAAAAAAATCTCTATTGTAAATACAGCTTTAAATTATTAAGATTCTAAGTCTTTGAGATCATTTTTCCTTGTAAAGTCTCCAACATGCATGTGCTGGGTCCAATCATACTCCTAATTCTGTAAGGTCCTTCCCAGTTTGCCCGAAACTTACCATCCTCTCTGTGGGCATTTGTAATGGTTGATTTTCTCAGCACCAGGTCTCCTTCCTGTAACTCCCTGCTCTTAACTCGAGTGTTATAGTATGCTGCTATCCGCTATTGGTAGGCAGCCAATCTTATTCTTGCTGTGTTCCTTAGCTCATCAATTAGATCAAGGTTCTCTTTGAGCCCCTAGGAGTTGACTTTTTGTACATAAGGGATCATTCTAGGCAACGCCGTCCCAATCTCAACTAGAATGAGTGCTTCAGTCTCGTATACCAAATTAAATGGCGTTTATCCTGTTAACACTCGACTCGTTGTCCTGTAAGCCCATAGGACACTAGGGAGCTCATCCACCCATGCTCCTTTTGCTTTGTCCAATCTAATCTTCAGCCCACGCAGTATAGTTCAGTTGCTCACTTCGGCTTGCCCATTGGCTTATGGGTAGGACATAGACGATATCCTTAGTTGGATATTCAGGCCTTTACAAAACTCTTAGAACGCGTCGCAGTCGAATTGTTTTCCATGATCAGCATTCAACACTTGAGTGATTCCAAATCAATAGATAATATCTTTACATATCATCGCCTCCACTTTCTTTTTAGAAATTGTAGCTAATGGTTCTGCCTCTATCCACTTTGTAAAGTAGTCAGTAGCTACTAGTAGGTATTTCCTTTGCCTAGTGCCTAAGGGAAAGGGTCCCAATATGTCCAACCCCCATTATGCGAATGGCGTTGGTTGAAAGATACTCTGGAGGGCTGAGATCGGTGCCAATGCTATGGGGACAAATTTTTGGCATTTTTCACATTTTCACACTTTCTCAATGGCATTTCTTTTCAATATTGGCTAATAAAACCCCGCATGTAGTTCCTTTGTAGCTAACCCTCGAGCCCCTAAGTGTTCACCACATATGCCTTCGTGAACTTCAGCCAATGCATATTCAGCTTGTTAAGGCCGTAAACATTTCAACAAAGGCATAGTAAACCCACACTTGTAAAGCTCCCCATTTACCATCGTATATCTAGCACTTTGCAATTTTAGCCTCTGGGCTTCGTCTCTGTCATCGAGGAGTTTTCCACCAAAATGTAATCTCTGATCGGGTTTCTCCAATCATTCCTAATCTTAACATCCCAGACTTCCTCTTCTTCAGTACTAGGCTTCGCTAGACACTCCGCCTTTACTACTCCACCTTTCATTCCCCTAGAGGATGCTAACTTTGAAAGAATGTCTTGGTAACTATTCTCATACTGGTTTATTTGGGTTAATCGAAAGTTCTTAAATGATTGCTTCAATAGTTGAACTTTTTGCAAGTAGGGTACTAAAGTCGGCTCTCGTGCTTCATATTCGCCATGGAACTGATTCACTACCCACTGTGAGTCACTATGAGCTATCAAATTGCTAACTTCCAATTTCTCAGCTAGCTTCATTTCGACTATCAAGGCTTCGTACTCAGCTACATTATTTAAGCTTGGAATGTTAAAGCGCAGGGAATACTCATAGGCTTCCCCCTCAGGCGAAATCAATACAATTTTGGCTCCACTACCATCCACGCTACAAGCTCCATCCAGAAACAATTTCCACCAAACTAATTCTGGTTCTTCTTGGACCTCTCGACCGATGCATTCTACAATAAAGTCCGCCAATGCTTGCCCTTTTTTGCCTGATGAGACTGGAAGTGTATGTCATATTCACTAAGCTCGACCGCCCATTTAGTTAAGTGCCCCGAGTGTTCTGGCTTCTGCAATATTTGTCTCAAATGCTAGTAGGTTAGGACAGTTACTAAATGGGCCTGGAAGTACTATCGTAGCTTTCGAGTTGCCATCACCAGCGATAAGGCTACCTTTTCCACTTGGAGATATCTTATTTCAACATCTAGCAAAACTTTGCTCACATACTAGATCGGACAGTCCCTATCTCCATCTTTTCTCAACAGGACTGCGCTCACCACCTTATCACTTACACCCAAATACATAAAGAGTTGGTCTTCAAGTTGAGGCTGAGACAACAATGGTAACTCTTTCAAGTAATCTTTCAATTTCTCAAAAACATCGTGCCACTCTTCGGTCCATTTGAAATTCCTTCCCGCCTTTATCGCCTTAAGGAATGGCAGACTCCTTTCTGTTGATTTGAACAAGAAGCGGTTCAAGGCTGCTATCCTCCCAGTTAGCCTTTGAACTTCTCTGACAGCGTTAGGAGGCTTCATGTCTAAGATGGCTTGAACTTTTTCGGGGTTAGCTTCAATTCCGCGATTAGTGATCATGAACCCTAAGAACTTTCTCGACCTTACTCCAAACGAACACTTGTTGGGGTTCAACTTCATGTTATAATGTCGTAACACTTTGAACACCTTTAACATTTTCTCAGCATGTGATTCCTCCCTACGGCTTTTAATGATCATATCATCCATATACGCTTCCATGATGTTACCCAACAAGTCCTTGAACACCTTGTTTACCATCCGTTGATATGTAGCCCCCGCATTTTTCAAACTGAAAGGCATTACTCGATAGCAATATGTTCTACTATCGGTAATAAAAGAAGTTTTCTCCTCATCCTCCGGGCGCATCACGATTTGGTGGTACCCTGAAAAGGCGTTTAAGAAGCTAAGCAGTTCATATCCACAAGTCTTGTCTACCAATTTATCAATACGGGGTAATGGATATGAATCCGTAGGGCAAGCCTTGTTCAAGTCAATGAAGTCCACACACATCCTCCATTTTTCGTTGGCTTTCTTCACCATGACTACGTTAGCCAACCATTCGGGGTAATTGACTTCTCTAATAAACCCTGCTAGTAGCAGCTTCCAGATCTCTTCGTCTATAACTTTTTGTCTTTCCGGGGTAAAATTTCTTTTCTTCTGCTTGATCGATTTTGCTCCTGGAACTACATTCAATCGATGACAAGCAACCTTAAGGTTAATTCCAGGCATGCCGTCGGGAGTCCAAGCAAAAATAGCAGCGTTCTCCTTCAGGCATCGAATTATCTCCTCCTTCGTTTTGCTAGGCAATTGTCTCTCGACATAGACTACCTTCTCTCTATCCTCCTCAACTAACTAGACTGCCTCCATCTCTTCATTCGGCGTTGGCTTAGGTGGCTCTTCGATCATGAGAGTTTCTTTTCTCTGGATTCCCTTGCACAAGGTAGACGTGATATAACACGTCTTGGCTTTCCTTTGGTCCCCCCTCACTTGGCCTATACCGTGGGGAGTCGAGAACTTCATCAACAAATAACAAGGGTGTACCACTGCCCTTATGTCGTTCAATAATGGTCGCTCGAAAATCTTATTGTAAGCCACTGAAGTTGATTTCACCACCATAGACAACGCCTGCCAGATGACACTCTTCAGGTTCTTTCCTAATGTGACAGGTAGCTAAACTGCCCCTGCTACCTTCACCTTTTCCCCAGAAAATCTATACAAGGGTGCGGGCACCAGTTTTAGCCTATCCTCTGAGATGTTTATCTTCTCAAAACAATTCTAGTAAATCAGATTCACCGAACTCCCATTATCGACTAGGATCCGACTGATTGGATGCTTTGCCACGACTGCTGAGATCACCATCGGGTCATCATGGGGAATCGTAATATCCCCTCTGTCAACTAGCGTGAATGTAATGGGCTCCTTATCTTGCCTCTCTTCCATTACCGAGTTGACTTGGTAGGCCTGCCGAGCATAGGACTTTCTAGACGAGGAGGAAGTGCCAGCCAACGATTCCCTTCCAGATATAACGTTGATTGCTGGACCCGTAGGCTCATTATCTTCCTGATTTCTTCTATCTTCTCTCCTGTTCTCATTTCTCCTTGCATCGTCATTTCTCCTCCTGTTCCTCCTATTTTCATCTCTTCTGTCCCTAAGGTTGTTCCCTCTATTACGCGCGGGATAATTGTTTCTTTCACTCCTCCACACAAATTGGTCTATCTTTCCTTCCCTCGCTAGCTTCTCAAGCTGATTCATCAACTCCCTACACTTCTTTGTGGAATGTCCATACGCTGAATGGTAGTTACAGTATGAATCTAAGTTACAACCTAGATTCCTCGAGGTCTTCTTTGGAAGCTATATTAGACCTGACCCCTAAATTGTTGCTAGCACTGAAGCCTGAGATTCAGTGAGCGGGTGTAAGTGGTATATTTCAACCTTGGGGCCTTCTCAGGTTTGTTTGATTGACTGGAGGACGCCCCGAAGGTTTCTCTTCCTCGTTTCCTTCCTTCCTTTTGCTCTCCATTTGATACCATTTTCATCACTTCGTCCTAAGCAATGTACTTATTTGCCCAAGAGAATAAGTCTGAGATTGTAGTCGGTTGGTCTAACGACAGGGACTCCTGCAACTTTTCAGACCTGGTCCCCTGTAACATGGTTGCCACGGCTACTCCTACTTGCAAATCACGTACCTCCAAAGTGGTATCCCTAAACCGATCTACATAACTCTTCAAGGACTCCTTACCTCCTTGCTTAAAGGTGAGCAAATAAGTTGGCTCCTTCTTCCTCTGACTATTCACCATAAACACCTTAAGAAACTTATTCCTCAATTGATCAAATGAGGCTATGGATCCTTTGGGTAAATTATTGAACCACTTCATTGCATGCCCCGTTAGGATAAGCGAAAAGGCTCTACACATTATCACATCTTCCCATCCATGTAGCAACATCAAGGCCTCATAGTTTTGCATATGATCGTAGGGATTCGTCTTTCCTATGTATGCGGTCATTTGCAACATTTTGAATTTCGAGGGCATCAATTTCTGCATGATGGCCGCATTAAATGGTACGCTTGTCAAGACCCGAAGGCCGCGACGGTACCTCTTACATGTACGGACGCGTAGAAATTTAAGGCTATATTTTTCAATTTCCTATACTTATTTTGTCTAAGTACAATACAGTGAATTGTTGTTTCGGGACATTAACTCCCTCTCCTATTTTTATCACTTTACCCAGGTTATTTTCCTGCATAAAAATTACAAGAAATATCCAGCTCATGCTTCCCAAAATAGCAGTTGATTATATTCTAGCATTCCTATGACCAAGTTCATCTCCAATTCATGACATTATATCTTACGGTTTACATTTTCTTACTTGGTCACTTATTCATGCTATTCAATTCATATTCATACTCATGCAAAATCAACAATTCTATACTTCCACCATTTCTATAGTCCAGATACTATTCTCTATATTAGATTACATCTCATCTAAGTACTGAATCAAAAACAGCCTGAATTGATAATGGAGACAAAAGAAGAATATGTATACCCAATGTTCACAAAAAATCTCCTTCAAGAGTTGGGACTATATTTCAGGCTTGGGACTATTCAGAAAGTTCCGAAATACTCCCCCAACTCCGTGCTCAATCTGAAAATTTTAAATAGCTTTTAATGAGCAAGACTCAGTAAGTCATTTATATAAGTGCAGAGTTAGAATTATACTGTTCTATATGCCATGCCATGCCATGCATGATATCATGTGAGGAAAATTTACTATCAGTCATTCTCTTATTCATCATGCGATCATATACCTGTCATGTTCTCAAATTCAGTTCATCTATGCTTCAACATGTCATGAAATGTCTAAGTTATAAAACCATGATATAACTTTTGACATGTAATTATGAACGAAGTAGTTACAGTCATAAAACATGTAATACATATTCTTTTAAACAAGTTCAAGACATGTAAAATATCAATACATTTCATGTATTCTTTTAAGACATGCTTGAAATATGCAAGCTTTTTCATTTCATGTCAAGTATGCTTTTTGAAACATATTTCATATCACATATACTTTTTGAAATACATTTCATATCGCATATATTTCTTTGAAGCACGTTTCATATCATATATACTTTGAAAGTATATTTCATATCACATATAGCATCAAAATGCGTTTCATATACTGTAAATCAATATCGAGTTTATAGTTCATTTTCATTTTAAAGGCATACTCTAAACTTCATTTCATATCATTTGAGACTAGACTAGATCCCTATCTCTCTATCAATAAAGACTTAGTTCACTGTAGCTAGAAGTGAAGAATCATATCGTCCCCTGTAAACCACTAGGGCACTATCTATGGCCATAGACCTCATGTCTCTCAGCTTCACTGATCAGGCAAGACTGAGACCTATCCACAACTATTGTCGGACAAGCATCTATGCCTAATGAGTGATCTCCAATTAGACGGCTTCCACTATGCTTTATTGAATTTAATTCTCTTAGGGTGCCTATAGTCTCATAAAGCAATTCAATCTTTCGTATAAAAATAGTTTAATGTACGTAATGCTTTTCTGAAGATCATTTACATGTATATACATACATATATGAAAACTATCATTTCATTCTTTTCAAAACCATTCAAGCATCCAAAGTATTCTTGTAAACATGATAAGAATAAATCATTTCGGTTTTTCATATATAGTAATAAGTCATGCTTGATGGCAATAACATTCAAGGAAGTGAAATAAAGACCGTAAAATGACATGCTCATGAATTGCATGAATGTTTATCATTTCATCTCATAATATCTATGAACCTATACCATATCGATTCACTTCCGATCAATATCTCTCACTTTGGAACTTTATCAAGTCGAATATCATACCTACATTTCTTTTCGTTATATTCAATCTATAGGTATTCAATTCATTCTATTATAAGATTCAATCCTATACAGGATAATCCTACTTCTATGTTATATAAACGTCTTACCTAGTGCAAGCTTAGCTTGATCTTGTCCCGTGGTTAGCTAGACCGTGTCCAGTTAGACCGTGTCCGTCGTCCTCCTGGCGCACTACACATTCACAAGGAATTTCGACTTAATAAAATCTAGCTTAAGCTTTCTATATGCTTATGTAAATTTAAATTCCAACATAATATCTATATATACATATATACATATATATATATATATATATGTATATATATATATACTCTTAACACAATATAATTCAAGTTTCTTAAATCACAATCTCTCATTTTTCCCACATCTTTATATATATGTACTATGCATACATATATATATATATATAAACATCTACTCCCATGTTTTTCAAGTAGGTAACATATATATATATATATATATATATATATATATATATATATATACATCTTTAACATTAATATATATTTTTCTCATCTCCATGTACATAAATATATATATATATATATGTACATACATACTTAGCATCCATATATTAAATTCTTCAAATCTACTTCTCTCATTTTCCTCTCTCTCTCTCTCTCTCTCTCTATATATATATATATATATATATATATATATATATATTCTTCTTTTCTTTTATTTTCTTTTTTTTCCTTTCCTTGTTTCTTATTTGTCTCCAAGATAATAATACATATATATATATGTACACTTACACATATATACTTATATATTTAACATTTATATAATATAGTTCCTATTCTTCTCATCTCCATGTATACATAAATATAAATTTTCATATATATCTTCTTTCTTTTCTTTTATTTCTTTTCTTTTACCTTGTATTTTCCGGTGGCTTGCTGAAGAATGCCACCCACGGCAGCCTCCAGCACCCATGAAGCAGCCCCCCCTCCTTGTGCTCTCTTTCAACGCCTCTTCCTCCCTCTCTCAGCCACCATGCACTCCCAACAGCCTTGAACCTTCAGCAATTAAGCCTTGATTTCCAGCCCTCTTTCCTTCTCGTGGCAATCCATTTCCTTCTTCAAAAACCCACGTTTTCCAGTTCACTCACAGCTCCCATAAGCTGTCCACATTCAGCCACTATAAAACCCTCCTTTTAGTGTTCTTTTTCAACAACAAATTTCAGCCAACAAGGCCTCTCCTGTTCAGCATTCTTAAACCCTAACCTAACTCATAAAATTCGTAGCCTATTCCTTTTCTATTTCCAGGTCGTGACACCACCAGTTGCTTCGGTTTTCTGCTGTATCACCGGTCTCACTCGACGTCCCTTGTACCTGCCAACACTTCGTCGTGGCCTATTCTGCTCAGACCAAAATGTGTGACACGAGGGGAAACGGTGGCCCGATGGAAGGGAAATGAAGCTTAGCAGTTTTCACAGAAGAAACGAGAAAGGAAAGTAGTGGAATGGGGTGTTTCTAGGAATGGCAACGGGTAGGGTACCCGCTAATTTGAATGTACCCGACCCCGAATCCGTTTACATACTAAACTACCCGAACCCTATTATTACTCGAATATTTTTTATTATTACTACCCGAACCCTACCCTAATAAATTTGACAATACCCGTTTATTACCCGCACCCGTTTAATTATCCGATTAATAAGTCAAAATTTTGACTTTCAAACTAATTCAATAAAATACCAATTACTTAGCCTGAACCTGAATCCATATTGAAAATAAAAGTTCTAAATTATTCAAATTTCTATTAATTAATCACATAAAATCAAGCAAGAACAAAAATTAAAATATAAATTCAACTAAAATTCAACAATTAATTTAAAAAATACAACAAAGAACTTTAAAAATAAAACAAACAACTTCATGTACATAAAAATCTATTTATAAAACTTACAACAAACATAAACTGAAATCTTTAAATTCACTCTTCTCTTAATTTCTTATTGTTCTGGCAATGTGCTACAGCCAAAATTTGTAATCTTTAAATTTCCTTGTGAATCAAGTATAAGATTTTCGAGCTGTATATAGAAGAAAACAATCATTAGAATTTACGAAACCAAATAAAGAAAATAACATTTCGGATGCTAACAAAAGAATGCCTTCAAATCTTGGTTGTAGACTTTCTTACTATGGCAATATTCCATACCATCAATAAGCTGTTTGAAGTATCGTCCGATCATTATGAACCTGCATGATTACCACCCACCTTCAATACTCACAAAATAAAAAATAAAAAATCAAATGGTACAACCAAAATTGGAATTTTCTTTTATGATACTATTTTATTAAACAATTCACCACCAATAATAAACTCCCAAGATTATATAAATCTTAGTTCAACTTGCTATGACATAACAAAAAAAAATTACGTTGCTAAAAACAAGCCAACTATGGGAAATATGAATAACGTAAACAAATAACGTAAAAAAATTACATTGCTAAAAACAAGCCAACTTCTAAACCACTTGCCTCGTGCAAACAAATAACGTAAGGATGTGAGATGTCTAACATGCTTCCTTATAAATATCTCCATTTTGATCTGCATCAATTAATAAATATAAAATGAAAATAAAACTCGAGATTAACTTGAATAAGAATTCAGACTTTTAAATCAGACTAAAGCTTAATTATTAAAATTGACAACTAAGACTATAATTTAAATAATGAAAACTTACCAAATTCACCTCCAATTCAATAAAACCACATAAAAACAATATTTTAAAAAAACTACTATTTGCAATAAATTCAATAACTTTCTCACAAAATTACCAAAATTTCATGTCAGTAAAATAAAAAGTTGGAAAATAGACCTAATAGACCATTTTGTGCTTGATGATGCTGCTGCGATCGAGGAATTTCATGGCAACACTTTCACTCGTCTCCGTGTTTTACGCAAACTTAACTTTGGTGAAGGTTCCTTCTCCAATTGTTCTTCCAATATCATACTTCCCTACTTTTCTCATCACCATTGCTAATTTTCAGATATACAACTTATATGGCAGTCCCTATTAATCAAGATCGAAGCTTATTTAACCTAGATTTGAACTTATCTAACTAAGATCTAAGCTTATTTAACCCAGATCTAAGTTTATTTAACCCAGATCTAAGTTTATATGACTTAGATCTAAGCTTGTTTAACCTAGATCTAAGCTTTCCTACAAAAACCTTAACAAAACAACAAAAAGTTTCTAGATTAAACCTTGAGGTGTCGATTCCATGAGAAGAAACTGTGGATAACGTGACTGTCTCTTTGAGGGCGTGACTGAGGGGCCTGGAGAGGAGGGACTGTGGTGCTGCTGGGTAACCCTATTTCCTTAGCAAAATAAGAAGCAGCAGATGAGAAGAAATAGATATTATCGGGTTTCTTAGGGATTTGATGATTTGGGAAATTGGATTTGGGTGGAAGAAAAGAGATTGTATGGGGTAAAAGGATTTTCAGATTTGGGAATTTGAGTTTGGATGGGTTTTCGGGTAAAATTGTATTTTTAAGTAGGTGTTGTCTTATTATTTTTTTATTAATTTTTTAAATTAATTGTTTAAAAAATTATTACAAAGTAAAAAAAAAACTTTAAATATATTCATATCCATATTTTTATTAAAATAATATTTTATACATTATAATATGATTTAAAATAAACTATATATATTTTTAATTATCATAAGTGTGTGTATATCTATCTTCTAATAATTTATATAGTATTATATATTATAATAACCGTTTATTATGTATAATAAGTTTTATATGTTAATGTTATATTATAATAAGTGTATCTTACTATCTTATTATAATGATTTATATATTATATATTATACTAATCTCTTATCAAATATATCATATCATAACAATTTGTATACTATAACGTTACATTATAAAATATGTATCTTACTATCTTATCATAGTTATTTGTATATTACTATATATAATACTATCTTATAATGCATATCTTATCATAATAGTTTGTATACACTAATATTACATTGTGATACATGTATCTTACTATATTATCATAATGATTTGTGTATTATTATATATTAAATTAATCTCTTATCATATCTATCTATATACATCTTATCATAATAATTTGTATATGTTAATGTTACATTGTATTATGTGTATATTACTATCTTTTTGTAATGATTTGTATATTATATATTATAATAATCTCTTAGCATGCATATATTATCATAATAATTTGTATATATTAATGTTATATTATAATATGTGTATCTTACTCTCTTATCATAATGATAATATTATAATAATTTCTTATTATGTGTATCTTATCATAATATTTTGTATAGGTTAATGTTACAATTTAATAATTTCTTGTAACCCCATCCTCTATTATTTAATATTTCATTTATAACTGAAAAAACAATAGTATCTTACTCTTACTATGTAATATATATACAAAATAAATTATAAATATCTTAAAATATACTATTGTTTTTAATTTTAAATGTTTTTCATTTTAATCTCTTATCATAGGTTTAAAATATATTATTATATCTAATTTCAAACATTTAATTTCATATAATATATTCAGCTAATTGAGATTAGCATGATTAATGGCCATAAATATAATCTATTATAATAGAATAATATACAAATACATATTTATATGTATATGCTAAGATTTATACATTACAAAAAGTTGTATGTATATTAACATTATACTAAAATATCATATTTGTTAAGAATTTTATCTTAGCTTTTTGTATAAAATTTTTATAATTTAATTTCAATATTTTATATGTAGAATATAAATATCTTATTATATAAGCATAATCAATTAATAAATTTAATTTCATAAATAATAATGTTATTATTAGTTGCTAACAACATTTCACTAAATTGGATCACTAAATTTTTAAGTATAATTAGTTCTAAGTATTTATTCATTTTTATGACCATCTCTGTCAAATAATAACGTTGGCTTACCTTGTAAGTACGTGAAAGAGAACCTTTTTGGCCAAGGTTCAAATCTTCATATAAACAAATTATGACATTATTTGCATATATAAACGGGTAACGGGTTAGGGTACCCGTTAGTACCCGTTTAATACTAATTGGGTTCGGGTTTAGGGTACCCAAAGGGTGATACCTGAACCTTATTCGAACCCGATACGGGTAATAACATCCATACCCTAACCCAATAATTACTCGTTTATAAGATACCCGAATCCGATATAATCGGGTCGGGTATGTGCGGGTACCCTAGGGTACCCATTGCCATCTTTAGGTGTTTCTGAGGTTTAAAATTAAGGCCGAAAAGAATAGTAAAGGATGTGATAGGGAGACAGTATTGTCTCCCTTGATTTCGATGGGTTAGTGGGTGTTTCCCACTAACCCGATTATATATATTATATATATATATTTATTCTTTTATCAATTGTTTATTATATTTCTATTATTTTAATATAATTATCTATACTTATTTTCATTTTATTTATTTATTCATTTATATATGTATTTTGATATTATTCTTTTATATCTCATATATATTAAATACATATACATATATACATCTCATATAAATATATATATATATATATATTTATTTCTTTGTTCTTACAACTATGTTTTGTACCTATATACGTATATTCCCGAATACGTATGTGTATATATATATACATTTTACATTTTATTATCCGTATTTATTTATGTACTTGCACATGCACGCATGCATGCACGCTCATCGTATACATGTACATTGTATGCGTTTTTAAATTGGTTGATGGTGTATACAACCGATCCTTTACATATAGGTACAAACTCCTTTCGTGTCTATTTAACGTATCATAATCTTATATTTGAAATTTCACGAATACATTATCTCTTTACGTTTTTGCTAGATTGCACAAGAGGTACACCTTTAGCTAAAAATTACGATTCTCACAACCCTTCTCCTCTGGCTTTCCTCTGCCAACACCAGCTTTTTCTCTTCCAGCACCTGTTCTATCATCTTCTTCATATCTACAGAGAGAAAGAGGGTTGATTTCTATCCCTTTCAGCATGGGACAAGTCAGGTTGGTCTTCAACAACTATCTCCTTCTCTTTACTTCGAGGTGCACCTCCTCGTGTCATCTATGTATTCCAGGAAGGGTCAAACTCCAACCCGGGCCTCCATGTGCTCTTGTCATCAACACCGATCGTTCTAGCACCTCCAACATCATGTCCCAAGTCAATCCCGACAAGATTTGACGGACTTCAACATAAGGCGGAAGACCTTGCCGTAGCCTCAGCACCCTGTCGCCCAGATACCTGTCGTACAACCTCAAGACCCTATCATCTAAGCCCTGTCACAGGTCCTAACTCTATCGCATCCTTAGTCTCCCACTGGACCCCTTCGACAGGCCTCTTACTCCCCAGTCTTGCCGTATCCTGTTGATTGTGAGCCTCTCCCGCAAGAGGTGCCTCTTGTCGCAGCAAGGGGCCTATTGCCACTTGGATACCCTGTCGGCCAGTTGCCTACGGCAGTAACCCTTGGCTCGTCTCTCCCACCAGGTTTTGTATAGCCTGCGATAGGCCCAATTGCGGGAGGACTCCCTTAAACAAATCCACCATGACCCTCAGCACCTGGGTTGTTTCTTCACTCTACCACCTCAAAGCTTCGAATATCGCCACAGACACAATCGTTCTCTCTTCTTCCCTGTTCACCTGTGTCTTGTGGCAGATCGTTTGTTGAGGAGAACTCACGAAGTTCTCATCGCATCCATCTCTGACAGTAGTCAATCTTGTTCTCACCATCTTCAAAGTTTTGATTGGCTTTTATTTCGTTTCCCACAGACAGCGCCAATTGTTGTTGCACAAAACAACAATGAGTGATTGCTGACGTAAGTGTTTGTCTTTTTCTTCATGTGTCTCCTAAAAGCTTCTGCAAAATAAGAAAAGTCAGAGGAACGTAGGGAGTGGTTCCCTGCATAGGCACTCTGATGCTTAAGTCAGCCAAATATTCTTGAGTGTATGGAACATAAAAGCTAGAAGTAAAAAATTAGAGAATAAGATAATACATGTGGCCTATTTATAGGCGAGTAAATTACTAGTACTACAGAGTAATTACCTAGAGGGCAATCTCGTCTTTTTGAAAGAGTTTGTTCCCGGTACAATACAAAAACGTTGTAAGTCATCTAATTGTAGCGGTAGGGGTCTGCCACGAGGCGGAAGGCTCGTAGGTCGAGAGGCCTTAATCGATAGGCGGCAGGCTGTCACTTGTGAAATCATCTGGTGCCTGTCACTGGTGGGAGGTATCTTCCGCAAAAGGCTTCCGCGTGCAATGTGATATTTGTTGCCTATTGCCACGTGGCCTAATAGCACTACGTCACGTGGCAGCCTCTTTGAATTTTGAGCCTCGGTATTTTGGACTTTTCCATATCAATATGAATATATATAAAGTTGCATTTATGTTAAAAATCTTAAAATTTGAATAAAAATAATATGTACTGATAAAATAAAAGCTTCATGTATATAATCTTTTGTTTAACATTTTCAAGATTTATCTTGATTTGTTGATTTAATTTTTTTTAGTTTAAATTTATCACTAAAATTAAAATATTTTTACAATATGGGACCTAGAGCAGTAAGTCTAAACATACGTTAGTATCATCATTTGGAAATTTGAAACAAAAAAAGAGAGGGCTTGGAAGAATCAGGCAATAAGTGAACGAGGCTCTCCATGGTAGGGTTACTATATCCTTATTCGTAAGTGGCAGTAAGCAGCCAGTTGAGAAATTGAGTTCCAAATCTAAATATTCACAATCTAAGGTTAATGAAAACAATACATGATTAAGTATAAATCTAAAGTTATTATGTGTAAAATATGTTAGAATTATGTAAACACATGATAATTAACATAAATATATATTATAGTAAAATTATTATTTATTTAAATCTATTGATACTAATATTACATTGATAATCATATTTTTACAATATTTTTAATATTTTTTACACCTAAAAATTTTAAATTTACGTTTAATCATATATTTTCTTTGTTAACTTTATAATAAAATCAAAATTTGTAACTTTACTGTAAAAATGCACTTCACGTCACCAATATCATCATTTGAAATTTTGAAAAGAAAAAAGAGACTCAAAATCAAGGAACACCATGGTGAAGCACTAACGAGTGGACGAGTCTCTCTATGGTGGAGCACTAACCCAAATATTCTTATCTGTAAGTACGCAGCCTGTTGATAAATTGAGTTCCAAATCTCCTTGGTTTTTTTCTTGAATTTATATATGATGCACTGATCGTGTATAGATTAAGAAAAATAAGAGAAATGGAGGTAAATGAAGAGATTAAGAGAAATGAAGGTAAACCTTTCCTTATGTTTGTTTTTGGGTTATTGTAGGAAAAAAGGTAAATGAAGAGATTAAGAGAAATCTAATAGGGGTACGACAACCAGATCCATCTCATAAACATGGACCGACTGGTTGTACCCGATGTATAGATCCACCACCCGTTGGTGATATAGACAAGGAAAATTTTACTTGGGCAACGAAGACCCAGCCCCATAGTTAATCCCACTTTTTAGGCTCTGATTGGATCTCTATCAACAATCTTCTAGTATTTATGTTTATGTTTATACCAAAGCATAGAGGTGAGGTATCTCTTGAGAAGTGATCTTCTCCGTGGTGCTAATACTCTGAATTCTCTAAATTATGTACTCTCCATCTCATAAATAATATCTTTTGTTTTCATTTTCAAATGCTTATTTATTAAAATCTAAAAAATATTCGGTCAAAACTTTGAATGAAGCAATTTTGATTCTGTTCTATATAGGTTGCTTATCAACTGATGGGATTTATCACCAACATTGGTTGAGGTGGTAAGGGATTCATTCCCCCTTAAGCATGACTCGGGTTCAAGTCATGCGTATGGAGCAAACCATACTGGGAGGGGCATCCCACTTCCATGTGGCCTGACAGTTTTCCGACTTCAGAGTAGTAGCATAAAACGGATATCGGAAGATCAAGGACAAAAAAAAAAGTGATGGGATTTATCAGACTACACTGTCTTTTATCCAATTTGATCGGATAAACATTTTTATGTACTATAGATACATTACATACATTATAAGGTTGAGTTTATATTAAATTATTATTATTTTGAACAAATTATTATTATTATTATTATTTGGTAAGAATTAGTGATGATCATTTCCTTCACTAATATTCACTCCAAAGACTAGTGTTGATTTCAACTTTATTTTTTTTATTATAAGAGAAATATTTAATAACTGAAAATTTAGATGACATTAGTTATATTCAAATTCAAATTTTGTAAAATGTCATAACTCATTCTTATCATAGATTGATTTGGTGCATGCATTTTTTTAATGTTAGGGATTAGGAACGTAGGCGTTACCGACGATCATCCCCTTCTTATGGAATATGGACCCCATGCATAGAAAATCTGTTTGCTTGTCAAAATCGGAAAAAAAACGGACCAACTCTTCTTTATTGGAGAGCCTCGTTTATGCCCAATATTTCAACGCATTACCAATTTAATCAACGAGATATTATTTAATATGAGCAGAATTGACTTTAATGGCCGTTGTTGTTTTCCACCCGTTAATCTAGATACACCTGAACTGTTAGAAAAGAATAATATACCCAAAGAAAAAAAAAAATTTAGACCTAAATAATAATAACTTTTTTACCCAAAAAAATAATAACTTTTTTTAAAACTTAAAAATTCATTCAAGATACAAAAAAAAATTTTCATATTCTTTCAGGTATGAAACTTTAAATAAAAATTAAGTATAGTAGTCTGAAAATTTATAATGATCAATAAACATTTTGAACAAACATATCTCGTCTAAAAAACATATCATTATGATTATTAAACATAACTTTTAATTACTTTTTTATGTTTAACTTTTAATTACATCAGACAAATTATATCTGTTAAATATAATTTTTGGACATCTCACAAAAGTTGTCTAATTTTTTGTTTTTATTTTTTTCGGTATAAAGTTCTGCATTCAGTAAATTTTCTTGTAATTTTCTTTCAACCTTATGGCCTCAATTATTCAACTGGAGAGTTACCTATCCATCACACAAACGCTTCCATTTTGGACTTTTTATTTTTAAATTATATTTCGGATGTCAAATTATTAGTTTGTAAGACATTCTTCAACCTAACATCAATTATAACAGAACTATGATACTTCAATCTGATGACTGAAATTTATTTTATCGCTATATTTAAACCCCATGTGATGCACGGTGACAATTTTAATTTGTAATAATTTTAAAAATAATATAAATTTTAAAAAAAATTATTTTGAAATACGTGTTAAATAATTTATTAAATTAAAAACTTAATGCAGATACAAATTAAAAAATAATTCAAAATTAAATGCTAATAAAAAAATTATAGAAAAATTAAATATCACAAATCTTAATATGTTTAAATAGCTACAATTTTAATAAAAAAAATTCTTACCTCATTAATCATTAATAAATTATTGGTTAATGTTGCATATTTTAAGTATATTTATTTTTAAAATTTGAATTTAAATGATTTCAAATTAATCTTATAAAATTAACTAGTGTTGAAAACTTTATCTTTTAGGTTTTTTTAAAAGAAATTATTTAAAATAGTCTCAAACATTAAAAGTAAGTAAAAGTAAAAATAAAAATAAAAATAAAAATAAATTATTATTTAAATTTTAAAAAATTAAATTAAATTAAAATAATTAAATACAATATTTAAGATAATATACATTTCAAATTAATAGATAATCCATATGAATTTTTTTACCAAAAAATTTATTGAACAAATAAATAAATGATTGAATAAATAAATTTGAAAAAGGAATGAAGTGAAAACTGAAAAAAGACGTGGAAGTTTAATACAATACTAAAATATATAGCTTAAATAACCTATTTTATTTTTTGGATAAAAGCTTAAAAATTTTAAGGTAGTTCTAATCAAAATATATGGATATTTTTAAATTTAAAAATAACATAATAAGTAATAACATAAAATTAAAATTATGAGATAAATTTTATTTGATTTAAATAAAAATAATAAAAGTAAAATATATATTTTTAAATTTCATATATTTTAAATTAAATAAATAATGGAATAGGATTATTTATAAAAAAAATTAAAATTAATTTATTATTCCAAGAGCTTTGGCTTTTATATATTTGTATAAGATATAAAATTATTATAAAAAACTAAATATTGTTGAAATTTGAAGTGTAACTTTAAATCAATGTCAAGTGATTTTTCATAAACATTTTATAATTTAACAATGAAAAAAATTTATCTCACCATACATGTCACGTGTTTATAAAAAATACATGTCTTTTTTTTTTTAAAAAAAGTTCATCCAAGTAAAAAATTTATACCAAAATTAATTATTTCTATAAATATGTTTTTAATGTATATAACAACAGTACATATTTATTGATAAAATATGAGTAAAGAAATTAATAAATGATATGAAATTTTTCTTTAATTTTAATATATATAATGATAGATGTTTATCTTTTAGAAATTAAAATAGATAATTGATTTAAAATGATAATTAATTTGTTTTGTAATTTTAATATTTATAGAATCATATATTTTAGAAAATTGAATAAAATTATTTTTGTATTTTAAGATATTACACGTGTCAAATTTTTAAAATATTCACATAGGATATTTTACTTTGAATCAACTGTTTTAGCTTTCATATGTGTGTATATATATATATATATATATATATCAGATTAATATTGCATATTATAGTATATTTATATATTGATTTTAATATATAGATATATAGATATAGATGTTTTCTTTTAAAAAATAAAAAATTAATTGATAAAAGTTATAAATATAGATTTTATATTTTGTTATATTAAAATGATATGTCATTTTTATTAATTTTAATCTATGTATAGATATAAATGTTTATCTTTTAAAAATTTGAAATGGATAATAAATTTAAAAAGATAATTTTATTTGTTTTAAACTTGAAAAAGGATAATTATTATTTAATTATAATAAATTACACATATCATAAATATAGACAATTCACATAGGAAGTTTCACTTTGAGTCAACTACTTTGGTTTATATATATATATATATATATAAATATATATATATATATATATATATATATATATATATATATATATACATATAAAAGATTATTCCAACACTTCTTTTCATTTAATTTAAAATCAATTGCATCAAAACATTTAGCTTAATAATTGACACAATTCCCCGTCAAATTAAAAACAAATCTGTCCATCCTCTAATTAATAACTATCTATACTATACTATATATAAAAAGAATCCCATTTTAGCTTCAATGGTTGACACCTGTTTATGTTATAGTCGAAGCTGACCTAGTAGCTAATATCATGTCACATATTTCTCCTTGCTCTTCTATGTCTTCAGACTTCAGCTAGTTATAAAGATTGGGCTGCAAAGAAACTAGTGGGAGTAGCACTTCAATTGATTATTGATACTACTAGCCCAAAAACTGATAAAACAAGTCCTGTTTTAGAGCCCAATGTGGGATTCTTTTGTTATGAATTGGGCTTGTAGTGTATAATATATATTAGATATAAGTTTATAAATTTATTTGTTATTTTTTTATTTTATATATATAAAATATAGATATGTATGTATGTATGTATGTATGTGTGTGTGTGTCTTAACAATTCCTATAACCTATAATACAAAGAATTCCATTAACATAATATTGACATGTGTCCTTTGTTTTTTTGCATTTTTTTTGAGTTGGCTTGATAATTATTTTTTATTTTTTTACAATTTTTATATTATTTTTGTTTGATAAAAACCATTGCACAACATGCGTTATTTTGACATTAAAAATAATGTGTACCAAAAAAAATAAAGGAATTTCTATGGGGTCCTTTGATTGACAACTATCATTGGCTATAAAAGTAATTTTTTTTATTTCTTATTTCTTATTTAACAATAACAAAATAAAAAGTTATTTTATTAGTCTATTTAATTTTTTATTCTTAAAAATTGAAGGTTTTTGATAATTCCAAATAAAATTTTAAATAATCAAACTAAGCTTAAGAGTGATAAAAAAATTATGTTTTTCTTAAAATAATATACTTTAAGAAAAATTGAGTTTATGATTATTCTTACCATAATTTCAAATTTTAATTTTGAATTTATATTTTATTATCAATAAGATTACTAATAATATTTCGTAATAATTATTTTGATAGATTTACATATAAAATATTTTTAAAATGTTAATATGACATCAATTATAAAAATTAGTTAAATAAATTTGAACTATACAAATAGGATGTTAATTTTGTGCAAATGAAGAGCAATACCATATTTTAGTAAGGTGTAATTTTCATTTAAAGAGTTTCAGCAAATTATTGAGAATTCGTTTAATAAATTTAAGCTAAACACTAAATTTAAATATTTACTAACTCATTTTATATTTTTTATCTTTTTAATTTTTAATTTTATGCATAGAATATTTTATCAAATTATCAATAATTTTTAATAAAAGTTAATATTATAAAAATTGAATAAGTTAAATAAAATTTATTTAACAAATAAAACACAATAACTTTTTGAATAAGAGAACAATATTAAAAAATGTTATTATATAAATTTTAATTTTAAAACAATTAAAACAATTGAAAAAATGTAGATATGTTATCTATTTATTATTATATTTTTATTCAAAAAAATTTTAAATCCAAATTCTCACGCTGAGTTAAATAATTATATTTTATAAAAATAAAAAAATTATATTTTAAAATAAACAATTATTCCTGGGCATGATGGGGCACACACTACTATATATAAAAAAAACCCATTTATTAATTAGGATTGAACAGGAGTGGATTACAATTTTTTTTATTACTGTTAGCGTTGGTAGGAATTGGTGACGATCATTTCCTTTGCTAATAGTGACTCCAAAGACTAGTCTTAAGTGTTGACTTCAACCTATTTCATCATAGGCTGGTGCTGGTGCGTGCATTTTTTAATGTTAGGTATTAGGAAAGTTGAAAGAAAATTCCAAGAGAGGACTTGGAAAAATCAAAGAACGAGTGGATGAGTCTCTCTATGGTGGAGCACTAACGAGTGGATGAGTCTCTCTATGGTGGAGCACTAACCCAAATATTCTTATCTGTAAGTAAGCAGCCAGTTGATAAATTGACTTCCAAATCTCCTCTCTCTTTCTCCGCCAAAATATTCAGAATCCAAGCCGATCAACCAGAAAACATATTCTTAACAAAAACATGCTCAGTAACGGTAAGGAGTTGGCCCAAGTCCGTTGTATACTTGTCCTCGTGCTAGTGTCACTTTCACTCTTGCCTCAAGCTTCAACCAGAAGCATACACTTGGGTAAGTTAGCAACTATTTATGGAAACTTTCTTCTTTATTACTTCTATCTCTCTTTTTAGTTTCTGGGTGTCTTTCTTTATGTTTGTTTTTGGGTTATTGTAGGAAAAAAGGTAAATGAAGAGATTAAGAGAAATCTAATAGAGGTACGACCACCAGATCCATCTCATAAACATGGACCAACTGGTTGTACCCGATGTATAGATCCACCACCCGTTGATGATATAGACAAGGAAAATTTTACTTGGGCAACCAAGACCCAGCCCCATAATTAATGGCTACAACCATTACACTTGCCACTCCCACTTATTTGGTTCTGATTGGATCTCTATCATTAGTCTTGTACTATATATGTTTACGTTTATACCGAAGCCTGGAGCTGAGGTATCTCTTGAGAATTGATCTTCTCCGTGGTGCTAATATTGAGAATTCTCTAAATTATGTACTCTTCATCTCATAAATAATATCTTAATTTTTTTGTCATTTTCAAAAGCTTATTTATTAAAATCTAAAAAATATTCGGTCAAAACTTTGAATGAAGTAATTTTGATTCTGTTCTATATAGGTTGCTTATCAATTTGATGCAAAACAAGTGAAGGGATTTATCAGATTACACTGTCTTTTATCCAATTTGATAGGATGAACATTTTTATCTTGTATGTACTGTAGATGCATACATAAGGTTGAGTTCATATTAATTATACGTCCCAAACTATTCTGGATATCTATTATCTATTAAAAAAAAGGTATAATGATTTTCAGTGCTGGATTATTAACATGACCATTTATATCTTTTCAGAGTTACAAAACTAAATAATTTTAATTTACTTGAAAAAATATATATTTATTTACATAATTCTACCATAGAGATGTCAGTTGTCTTAAAGAGATTAAGATACAAGTGCCTCAACTTAGACTTTTCAATGATGTTATTCTAATTAATTTTATATTATATGTATCTTAAATTATTACTTAACTTTGATCTTGAAAATGTATGATTAATGTTTTGTATATATTTTTTATTTGGAGGAAATTGGTTTTGGAAACTTGATTTTTTTTAAGTAACACTGTCATTGAACCAAATGCTCCTATGCAAATATGCTTTAATTTTTGGTTATTTACATATTATTTGTTTCATTACTTTTTTTTTTTCGGTATAAAAATTTCCTTGTAGTTTCCTATCTTTCAGCCTATGATTTTTGGATAATTGTTCAACATTTAGCTGAATAATTGATACAAAATTCCCTGTCAATAACAAATCTATCTCCTAATCAATGCAAAAAAAAATTCCTACCATTAGAATTTAAGATGCGTGGATTACCATCATCATTATTATTATTATTATTATTATTATTATTATTATTATTATTATTAGTAGGTAGGTCATTTCCTTGACTAATATTGACTCGAAAGACTAGTGTTGACTTCAACCTAAGTTTTTTTATTATAAGAGAAATTTTTTAATAATCAGAGATTGAGAGAGCATTATTTGAATTTAAATCCAATTTTTATTGGATGTCACCATCCATTTTTATCATTGACAGGTCTTGTGTATGCATTTTTCAATGTTAGGGATTAGGAACTTAGGCATTACCGATGATCATCCCCTTCCTATGGATCCCATGCCTAGAAATTCTTTTCAAAATCGGAAAAAAAAAGTCAACTATTTTTTTATTGGCAAGGCCTCGTTTATGCCTAAGATTTCAACGCCTTACCAATTCAGTCAACAAGGTACTATTTAATATAAGCAGAATTGACTTTAATGGGCGTTGTTGTTGATTTCCACTCGTTAATCGAGATATACCTAGAAAATAATAATAGAACCAAAGAATAAAAAAAATTTAGACCTAAATATTAATCACTTTTCTTAAAATTTAAAAATTCATTCATGATACGACAAAATTTTTCAAATTCTTTCAGGTATGAAAATTCAAATAAAAAGTAAGTATAGAAATCTAAAAATTTATAATGACCAATAAACATTTCGAACAAACATATGTTAGACATAACTTTTAATTACTTCAGACGAATTATATCTGTTCGATATAATTTTTGGTTATTTCACAAAAGTTATGTTTATTAGACATAACCTTGGACATATATTAAATGTTATTGGACTTACATAAAAACTTTTTGTCTTCTTTCCTTAGTGCGAAAGTACTCTTAATTCTTCCAACTTCACATTTCAAACTACATATGTAGTTCACACTGTATTCTTATTTACTACTTTCCTCCCTTTGATTATTTTATTTCTAATGAATAACTACCTGATTATATAAAAGTTTTACACCTACAAAAATCCTAAAACAATTTACATATCAACTCCACATCATAACCACGTTGTAAAAGCTTAAGGGTCATTTAGTATCGTTTCTTGTTTTTTGTTTTATATTTTCTGTTTTTGAAATTTCTGTTTTTGTTTTATTTTGTTTTGTTTTCAATTTCTGAAAACAGAAAACATGTTTGTTTAATATTGTTACGTTTTGAAAACAAATATTTAAACTGATTCAGATATAATAATTCAATTCACAAAACAAAATTTTAAAAATTAAATAAAAAAATAATATATTTATTAAATAATAATATGTAGATAATATTAAATAATATTATTTTATATTATTTAATACAAATATTAAATATTTTTATTTAATCATATAAAAATTTAATATAATTTAAATAATGTTATAATTAAATAAAATATGAAATAAAATAATATTATTGAATTTAATTGTAATAATCATAAATTATATTTAATAATAATTTTGATTTAATTGTAATAATAATAATATTACATTATTAAATAAAATATTTAACTAATTAATTTATAATAAATTATATAGTTATTAAAATATATTATATTTAATATAAATAATATTATTTAATGTTAAGTATTTACTTATTTAATAATATTAACTTATTTAATAGTAGTAGTGATATATTTTAAATTTAAGATAGAATATAATATTAAATAATAATATTGTTTAGTAAAATAAAAATTAATTATATTAGATAATAATATTAATTATTAACATATCAAAATTATAATAAATGATATTATTTAAAATATTTAATATATTCAATAAATTATTATAAAATTTAAATTAAATAATATTATAATATTATAGTTCAATGTAATATTTATTTAATTGCTTTTTATGTTTTCAAC
Source organism: Heritiera fomes (assembly GCA_032173925.1). Lineage (NCBI taxonomy): Eukaryota > Viridiplantae > Streptophyta > Magnoliopsida > Malvales > Malvaceae > Heritiera > Heritiera fomes. The sequence goes on along the minus strand of JAPDPM010000009.1, from coordinate 30,858,658 downwards.
TTTTCTATATTAAAATAAATATATTAATTTTAAAATATTAAATAATATTTTATATTAAAATTTAATATTATTTTATTTAAAAAATTAATTAATTTTATTTATATTTTTATTATAAAATATTAATATTATATTAATATATAAACTCTGTTCACTTACTTATGAATAGTAACAAAAATGAAAATATGTTTCCGAAAACAATGAAAACAAGAAATTCATGTTTCCAACAATTTTGAAAATTCTTGTTTTCGTTTTTTGAAAACGAAAACATGTTGCTAAACATGTTTTTTGTTTCTGTTTCCAAAAAAACAGAAAACAAAAACAGAAAACAGGAAACAAAAATAAAAACAAACGACCCCTTAGAGTTTCGTTTTGCACGTTATCTAGTGTTCTTAATTTAAAACGTAAATGAGAGTACAGCACAATGATTAACTAATCAAAATTAGAGTAAATTGTGCTAGTAAAGAATTTATTGAGAATAAAAACTTGTTGCAGCTAATTACTTTAGCAGATAAGTCATTGAAAAAGATATCATTTAATTTTGGAAAAATTAACTCAATGAAAATCTAACCCAAATAAAAAATTTAGTAATTGATTTTGATTAGGAATATAATCAATTGCTGTATTAATTATGGCCATATCTTTTTACTCCAATATCAAATTTGGACGATTTATGTGATTATTAAAAGATAACAGAAAACACTTAAAGATTGTGGCTCAGTTGGCAACGCAGGTTGAGTTTGTGAGAAGAGCTCTCGGGTTCGACTCCCACTAAACACATCTTTGGAGAGGGGTGAAGAGCTTTAACTGTGACTAAATCCCGAACAGAATTAGTCTCACATCGTTAAAACGGATGAGAATACCTGTGATCTACAAAAAAAAAAAAGATAACAGAAAACCCTACGATTTTGTATTTAGTAAAGAAGACCAAATTCTTTTTTCAAACTCTTGTGAGATTTAAGAAAAGGTTTAGTATTTTCTTTCATTTTAACATGAATTAATTTTCTTTTTCTAGAGCTAAGATGTAAAAAAACTAGGGTCGTTCTAAGAACCTAATTTAAATGCATTTGGTTGTGTTTAAAGAGAACTTCTTAAAGTCAACAAGGGCTCGCTTAATGGTAATTAAAAAAGAGATTTTAAAACTCTTAACTTTTATGCATAGAAAAAGAGACTATGAAGTCAAGCTTTTTTTTTTTGTCTAAAGTCCAACCAAGATCGAGCAAATTCCATAGACAAGACTACTTAGATATGGTAATATCAGATACAACACAATAAAGAAAAACATGAAAACGAAATGAAAAAAAATACAAAAAATGATCAAGATTAGAGTTTAATAACAAATTAGAATTATGTATGAATTTTATAAAAATTAAGAAAATTTATTTCGTATTTGAGGGGTTGGCACAAATTCTAACATGCTAATTTTCATTTTTAACTTTAATTATAAGTCATCACCAACATCATCATTTCAAAATTTGAAAAAAAAAAAGAGGAAGGAGGAGAAATTTTTGAAAAGTTACTGTTGGCATATCCCTTGATCACAGGTTGACAAAATCTAATTATTGCCATATATAACCTGTGATAATCAATGCCAAATATATAGTCCATTATTTTATTGATTCTCTAACCATGTATATAAAAACACAGTTCTATGATGGTTTGAATATGATTGAGTTTGGTTAGTAGATTTGAGGCTCTAAGTTTACAAACAGAAAGCAAATCCGGTCCCCAAGCATCACCTGCTCTGTTATACACCATCTTGTGAGCATTCGAGTGCTTGGAAGGTTTGTGATTGATCAGAGTAGATTGTCCAACCAAGGAACAGATCAATAGCAAATAAGAGAGTACAATGGCTGGAGGTTTGATACTGTCGCTTCCGCTTTCTGATTATTTTAACATGTTTCATATTGTGTAGAAGCATGTCTAAGTCTGCATCATTATTTACAGTTACGCAACGTGCAATTATACAAACGAGTGAATCATGCTCTTTATCATGGAGCTTTAAACCAAATATTCTTTTTTATAAGCAAGCAGTTATTTATAACCATTAACAAATTGAGTACCAAATTAATCTCCTCTTTCTCCTCGAAAATAATCACAACCCAACTGATAAAGCAGAAATTAGATTCTTAACAAAAACATGCTCGGTAAGAACATGCCTCATATACTTTCTCTTCTTGTCATCCTGTCACGGTCGGAAATACCGCATATTTTACTAAATTCACATATATAAATCACAAGCATAGGTTGGGCTCGTCTGCAGTGTTAATTTAACTCCAAATAAAAATTAATTTATATGCAATCCCAGATCCAAAAATTTGTTTACATCAACAAAATATTCATATTTACATCCCAAGTTTAAGGTACGTAAGAGTAGTATTGCACACAAATCTGGACATATAAAATATACCAAGTATACCTCGACGAACTGATGAAGTTGCCTAAGGAATATCGGAATCAGGTCCTCCTGATATAGCAAACCCGAACTCACTGGAAGAAATTTGGGAGTGAAAAATAAAGGGGTAAGCGAAATGTGCTTAGCAAGAGACATCTATACGAAAGCTGATATAACGTAACCTATATGCAATTTTTCATAAAACGGATATTAATAGGCAAACGTGAATTTAAAATATGAATAAAACATGGCACGATCTACTTGGAAGGATACTATAGTAGGTTGGGTAACCGGGTGGAGTATGAAAGGTACTTTGGAGTATCTGTCTTGTTCCGGTATTCAAAGCCACTATAGGGAATTTATTTAACTCAATTAAATCACAAATTCAATATATTGTAGAACATAATTTGTAAAACATCAGAAATCAAATAAATTCTCCGTAAACATTTTAAATCATGATCATGTCAATTTTCCAACATCTAAATCAAATAATACTTTTACAAAGTATATCATTCGTATCAAAAAGCATATCTTATGAATAAATGAAGTCCAGATATATAGATCAAATTGGGAGTGCCTGGATCTAAGTTAGCCAGGGATTTACCACCCTGGTATAATTTTAATGGAGACTAGGCTACACCCAATAGACATATGCACTAAAATAGACATATGGCCATAGTCAGGGAGGCCATAGTGGGAGCATTAGCCAAGTGTCCCCTGTGGGAGCTAGAAGACTGGGCTAAAGTCAACAGCAATCAGAACAGAACGGAAATGCATGTACCCGAAGGTAGTTAAGGGACCAACAGTCTCTAAACATTTAAATAAATAATTTCCATAATAGTTTACAAAGAAGAGGGTATGAAAACATATCATAAATATATTCATAAAATCAATTCCATTAATTCAATAATTTCAAATATATAAAATATCATCAAGCTTAAATCAATATTTAATCTTCCAAAATTATTTATTTAAAGACCATAAAATATACAAGCATATTCAAACATTTATAAATAGATACAATACCATAAAAACATTTTAATTGTTGAATTTGTGATTTAATGTTTATTAAACCACTTTCAATTATTTATAATTTGGATCCTTAAATTTGATTTTATCAATATTTTCAAAAATTTCATATTAAAGCCAAAACTTTATGGATTTCATAAATTAGGGGTTTTAGGCTAGCATAGAAAATTTTCGATAGCATAACAATTTATTCAAACCTAACCCCTCCTGCATAAAATCCAACTTCCAAATCACAGATCACAGTTTCAAAATTCAATCCAAAATATTCATTTAAACTCCATAATTTGCAATTCTTATCAAAACATGCAACGCTATATCCTTACACTTCATACAAACATCCCTTACCTGTTTCGTATTACCGATCCTTTCGGTAGCACCAATTGTAATCCGATAATTCCGGCTGCAAAACAATTTTACCAAAAACTATCATTAATTTTTCTCTTATTTTTAAGCTATTAACTTTCACTAAATGCAGCCATGTAAGATACTGTCTATGTCTAACTAGTGTAAATTACACTGGTAGTAAACCTTAACTTTCTCATTTTAGCTCTGATTTCAGATCCGATTTCACCAGTTTTCTTCTCTTAATTTCTACAGTCATTTAGCATATTCAAACCATGAAATACAGCATCTCAACCTATCTAAAACCTCTTGGCCGAATGCTCCCATGTAGGTGTTCTTATGGTTTCTCTTAGATCTAAGCTTGCCATGTTGTTTATCTTAATCTCTCATGTGTTTTGGCATCAATTTTATGCAAATTCTAGCATGGTTTCCTCTTGTTCTTGTCCACACTGAAACCCCAAAGTGCCCTTTCTTCATGTTCTAATGAGATTCAAACAAAAATAATACTAGATCTAGACTTAGCATGGTAAAGAACCTAAAGATCCAACCTTAGTTTGTAAAGAAATGAAAAATCACCATAAGACTCACCTTTGCCGCCACCTTCCTCGTCACTTTTCTTCTTGTTTCTTCTTTGTTTGATGAGCTAATGGTGTGAATGGAGAGAGAAAATCGTATAGAACATGGTTGTAGGAGTGGGTTTAGTGTGAAAGGCTATATTTAAGTGTGTTTTATTGACTTTTTTTCTTTTTCTTTTCTTTCTCTTCTTTTCCTCTCTTTTCTCTCTTGGTGCCATGCACCCAAATGAAGAAAGAAGCAAATAGTGACCGGCCATCCCCCTTTATTAACTTATGGAACTTTCTAGAGAGGGCAAAATTACCATTTTGCCCTTGGTATGTAAATTTTGGACAACTTTGCCCTTAACTTCCATAATCATAAAAACCATGTAGTTGGACTCCAAAATCTCAGATTCCAGTACCAATCAATCACATTTAATGTCTCTTGATGATCAGAAGTGATTTCGTTGACGCGTGGTGCACAGATAGTGAGAAATTACGATTTTACCTCCGTAGACCGCCAGCGAAGTTTCTCTCACTTCACAACTGTTGCGATAAATCTCTTGACACTATCTTATTCTCCTTTTCATATAGAATATCGTGATATTTTTACTTCGTCCCAACTCATTTTAGTTTGGGTGTAATTTACGAAAATGCCTTTGGGACGTATCTATCATTTTGCAATTTGTTTTCCAAAATTCACAAAAATTCAGAAAAATTAATAATAATATAATCCAATGATTTTAAACCTCAAAATCATCATATTATATTTTATTACACCACTGTACTCAGCATTTTCAGTCTCGAGCCCATCCGAACACAATAAGATTAAGTGGGGCCCATATAACCCTTTCACTTATAATCACTTAACATATAACTTTTTATTCAATAATTAATGACATATTCCATGTACAGTACAATAAAATCGGGTCTCACACCTCCTCCTACCATCACTTTCACTCCTGCATCAAACTTCAACCAGAAAACATACACTTGCGTAAGTTAGCAAATATTTATGAAAAGTTTATTCTTAGCTAGTTCTATCTCTCTTTTGAGTTTTTTTTTTTGGTTTATTGTAGGGAAAATGGAAAATGAAAAGATTCAGAAACATCTAATCAAAGTAAGAGCACCAGATCCATGTAATCGTGGTGCACCAAGTGGTTGTCTTGATGATATCAACAAAGGACTTAGGCAACCAAGATCCAGCGCCATAACTAATGGCTATAACCCTAAATACCTCACATGTGCCACTGCTACTGCCTGTTTTCTGATTCTGATTGGGTCTCTATTATTAATCTTATATCATATGTGTGTGTCATTAATATATCATATGCGTGTGTGCCACTGCTACTACCACTTATCTGATTCTGATTGAGTCTGTGTCGTTAATCTTATATCATATGTGCGTATATGTTTATTTCAAAGCATAGAGTTGAGGTGTTGAGAATTGAATTTTTTTCTATGCTGCTAATTTTGAGTGGGGTTTGTCTACGGTAAGATCGTAAAATATCGACGTTATTGTAAGGTTATGAAATATTCAATATCTAATGAGAAATTAAATAAATGATAAAAACTAAAAAATATTTAAGTAATGGTTTAACAGGTAAACTTTATTTTAATGATATAAAAATTAAATTAGATTTTTGTTCATTCCACAAGTCAATAAGTAATCTTTATAATTTAAATTACATTTTTATCCATTTCAAAATCAACAAAATATTGTAAATTATATTTTTATCCATTAAAAATAAGATATTATAAATAACATTTTTATCCATTGAAAAAAATCTTTTGGCCTAGTGTTGCCAACAATCTTTTGGCCTAGTGACTAAAGATAAATTATGACATATTGTAAGTCTTGAGTTCAAATTCAAGCACCCTCATCTTTAATTATTTAATATTTTCTTTGTAACAAATATAACTGTAGTTAATGTTTTTACATACCTGTAATTTAAAACTTTTTTCTAATTGTGACATATGCAACTATACATTTATAAACATTTGTTTTAAGTCAAAACAATTTAAAGTACTTTGAACATTATGTTAGTTTGCAATATATACAACAACAATTACTTATATTCCTTCTACATCATATGTAAAAATGTTCATATGGAACAAGATTGATTAACATTTTTAAAAACTTGTTTAAATTTTGATTCGATATGTTCCTTTAATAATAAAGAAATAAATTTGGCTTGATTTCAAGCTTAATTTTTTTCTTTTTTGGGTCTATGGTCCAATCCAGTTGAGAAGGGTCCGTGACAAACTTAATTAGGTATGATAATTTTACATGTGTTTCAATGATAAAACACTAAAGCAAAATGAAAAAAACACACGAAAATTATATGAATTAAAATTTAATTTGATAAATTAACAATTAAAATTTAACCTAACGATTATTATCCCTCTTAAGAGGAATTAAGTCCAAAGTTTAATTCTCCAATTCCCCTCTTTACCTCCATATGAACAAAAAAAAAAATAATTTGGAAAATTAAAGTAGTGTCTGAATTTGACAAAAAATTAAAAAAATATATATTTCAAGTGTGACTATCAAAACATATTTTGACGTAATAAATTTTGTATTTTACACATAATTAACATGGAAATTGACACATCTAAGTTTAATTATATGTCATCAGTAATTGCGTCATCATTAGAAAGTTTGAAAAAGGGGGGAAGAATGAGAAATTCTCAAAAGTTGAGATTACTTTTAGAATTTATCACTATAATCCTAACAAATTGTTAGCTTATCAAACATTGCAATATTATTTTCCTTACAATTTCAATAATACATACCAAACACTGCAGAGTTACTCTTCCAACATTACAATTCTCAACAATTTTTTTGCTAGCAATCCCATCATATTGCAATCACTTTCCTCGTAAATCATCAAAGGGTCCCTTGTTTCAATTGGATTGTGATTATATGTGGGAAAAGGTGAGCCACCTCCAATGACTTGCTTAATTGACCATATAAGTTGATTTGTAGCTTAACATCTAGATCGAATACTTGAAATAATCTAAATCCAGATTTGAACCTGGACCCAAATCTGAACAGATAGATCGATCGAATAACGTGTGGTTGAACTTGTGACTAGAGAGGTGGGAAAAGACTAGAGAGGTGGGAAAAGATGAAGCAACTCAGATGACCTAACCGTTTGAATTGTCTAATAACAGTAGAACTTGGAATGAAAAAACTAGTGGACCAGGCTATCTTTCATGGAGGATTAACCCAAATATTCCTATTTATAAGCAAGCAGTTTTTTACAGCCATTAACAAATTGAATACCAAATTATTCTCCTCTTTCTCCTCCAAAATAATCACAATCCAACCCTATCAAGCAGAAGTCAGATTATTAGCAAAACATGCACCGTAAGGTGATGTCCCATAGTCTTTTTATACTTGTCCTCCTGCTCCTATCAATTTCAGTCCTACCTCAAACTTCAACCAGAAACACGCACTTCGGTAAGTTTGCTACTATTTTATGAAAAGTTTCTTCTTCATTAGTTCTATCTCTCTTTTGAGTTTGTGGGTTTTTCTTTTTGTTTTTGGGTTATTGTAGGAGAAAAGGTAAACGGAGAGATTCAAAGAAATCTAATTGACGTAAAACCACCGGATCCAGGCGGTCATCATGGAGGAGAAGGTCACCGTTAGACCCAGCGGCCAGCGCCATAAAAATAATACAACTCTTACCTTACATGTGCCACTGCCACTTTTCTGATTCTGATTGGATCTGTATCATGAATCTTATATTACATATATGTTTCTGCCAAGGCATACAACTGAGGTATCCCTGGAGAATTGAGTTCTTGATGGTGCTAATATTGAGAATTCTCTAAATTATGCACTCTTCATCCCATAAATAATATTCTAATTTGCCTTAAGTAATCAATCTTTTTTTCAAATGCTCATGCATTAAAATCTAAAAAAACATAGTAAAAACTTTGACTACACTAATTTTTATTCTGTCCTATATAGGTTGTTTATCAATTTGGCATTAATACAAGTGAAGTTCAATAGCATTAATCCAAGCCCAAGCCAATTCCTAAGTAATTAAATTAAATTAAATTAAATTAAATGAGCTAGATAAATGAATCTAAGCCCAAACCACTTCCCAACACCTAACTTATCCATTAAGGTCAAAAAATATATTTCAAAACACGATTAATCAAATCAAAACCCAAAATCCAATAATTGAGTCAATTTTCAATTAACATCTTAAGATCTAAATTATATAATTCAAATTAATTCCAAGCTCAATTATCATTTTAAAAGCTCAAATCGATCTATAATAACTTTCAAATTGAATTATCAAACATATCAGTATTTCATTTAAGATGAGTGAGTTACAATGTGAAGTTGTTAACTAGTAGTAATACTTTTCTGAACAGTTCGTTTAATTTTTTTTTTGAAATTATGAATATATATAATTGCACTTTTGTTAAAATCAAAAAATTTGAATAAAAATAATGTATACTAATATGTAGTAGAGGTAGCAAAAGTTGGCCTAAACCCAAAAACTTGCTCAAGATCAAAACCGGACCAATCCGAATTGACCAAAAAAATCAAATGTCCATATTCGAAAAAGCTCGAAACTAAAAAACCCAAACCCAAAGAAATCCGAACCCAACATAACCCGAACTCAATACGATTCGAAAACAAGACTGATCCGATCCAATCCGAAAATCATAAAAAAAATCAATTTTATAACTCAAAATCCCGAATTGTAATAATATGATTATTAATAATAAATAATTAATTAATTAATTAATTAATACACTTAATTAATTATAAAATTAAAGTGTGAATAAAAATAATTATTTCTAATAATAAAGTGTAATTTAAAAATATAGTATAATAGTATTATTGTGAAAGTGATAATTTTAATAAAATACATGAATAAATCAAACTATTGGTAATTAATTATTTGTTATATTAATAAGATTCCAATTTGGTATCTTATAACAATGATTTATATATTATATTATAACTAGATTTAAACCCGTGCGATATATGATGATTATTTTAATTTATAATAATTTTTTACAGAATAGAATTATAAAAAAATTATTTTGAAACACATGTTGAATAATGTATTCAAAACTTAATGCATATATAGAATACAAAAATTAAAAAATAATTCAAAATGAAATAACAATTAAAAAATTATAGAAAAATTAAATATCACATATCTTAAATATTTAATAAATGAATTAAATAACTACAATTTTAATGAAAACAATCCTTACTATATTAATCATTAATAGATTATTGGTTAATATTACATATTTGAAACTGATTTATTTCTAAAATTTGAATTTAGATGACAACAAATTAATCTTATAAAATTAACTAGTGTTGAAAAACTCTATTTTTTAGGGTTTTTTAAAAAAATTTATTTATAATAGTGTCAAACATAAAAGTTAAGTAAAGTAAAAATGTTAATAGAAATAAAACTAAAAATAATTTATTATTTAAGATTTTTAAAATTCAAATCAATTCAAAATAATTAAATACAATATTTAAGATCATACATGCTTTAAGGGAATAGATAATAGTAAGGATCTTGCACCCACCCTTTTGTGGGCCAAGGATCTACTTCCAATAGCCAGTCTTACTCAAAACGTATTGTCCGCTTTAGGTACCCCACAAGTCCCTTATGTTTTGTCCCAAGGTGCTTGAAGTACCTCCCAGGACATTTATCACCTTGAGAGCGTTCGAAACAACTCGAACCCTTAACCTTTTCCAAGTTCAAGTCACTCCTAACCATTAGGCCTTTGAACTTGGAAGAGGTTAAGGGTTTGAGTCGCTTCGGACTCAAAGTGATAAATGTCCTGAGAAGTACTCCAAGCATTTTGGGACAAAACCATGAAAGACCTATGGGGTACCTAAAGCGGACAATATGTTGTGAGTAAGGCTGGCCACTAAGGGTGGATCCCTGGCCCACAAAAGAGTGGGTACGCCAGGTCCTTACAATAATTCGTTTGGACTTTTTTTTCCAAATAAAATGATTGAACAAATAATTCTGAAAAAGAAATAAATGAAAATTGAAAAAAAAGATATGGAAATTTAATTCAATACTAAAATATATAAACTTAAATATCTAGTTTTAATGTTTTCGATAAAAGATTTAAAATTTTAAGATAATTTTGATCAAAATATATGGATTTTTTTAATTTAAAATAACATAATAAGTGATAAAAAATTTAAAGTCTGAGATAAATTTTATTTGTTTTAAATTAAGATAATATAATTGAAATCTATTTTTTTAAATTTCAAATATTTTAAAATTAAATAATTAATTAAATAAGATTATTATATAAAAGTTATAATCAATTTATTATTTTTTTGAAAGATAATCAATTTATTATTTTAAGTATAAAAAAAGTTAAGGTATCTTCCTAGGATATTTTATTTTTAGCCAAGGGTTTTGGCTTTTATTGTTTTTATATAAGATATAAAATTATTATAAAAAACTGAATCTTATTGAAATTAGAAGTGTAACATTGATCAATGATTAAGTGATTTTTTGTAGACATTTTATACTTTTAATATGAAAAAAATTCATCCTATCACACATATCACGTGTTTATATAAAATACATTTGTCTTTTTCTTTAAAAAAGTGTATCCATATAAAAAATTTATATCAAAGTTAATTATTTCTATAAATAATGTTGTTATGTATGTTGATAATAGATGAGTAAAAAAATTTATAAATAATATGGGATTTTTCTTTAAGTTTTAAAATATATAAAAATATATGTCTATATTTTAGAAATTGAAATTGTGAAAACCGCAAATTTTCCGTACGTAGTTTGTAAGTAAATGGATGAATTAAATAACCTGAGTATTGACATGTAATAAGTTTGAGATGTGTGTGTGTGTGTGTGTGTGTGTGTGTGTGTGTGTGTGTGTGAGGCCCGTATCCTAGTGGCCCTTACCTCACTCAACTGTATTGTCCGCTTTGGGAGTATCATGTGGGGCCCCCTCACAGATTTCTTTCGCGTCGGTCCAATGGTTAGTCGTTACTCGACACTTACAAGTGGTAAGGGGTTCGAGTAGCGGCGGACGCGAAAGAAATCCGTGAGGGGGCTCCACATGATACTCCCAAAGCGGACAATACGGTTGAGTGAGGTAAGGGCCACTAGGATACGGGCCTCACAATAAAACGCGCGTTTTTTTTGTGACGACTAGTATCATGTGGGGCCGGTCGCACTCAACCGTATTGTCCGCTTTGGGAGTATCATGTGGGGCCCCCTCACGGATTTCTTTCGCGTCCGCCGCTACTCGAACCCGTGACATCCAAGCGATTCGAGTAACGACTAACCATTGGACCTAGTGAAGACCGTAATTTTTCTAAATAAATATTAAATATCCGGAAAGTTTAATTTGGATATTAGGAAATTCAAAAATTTAAAGAAATAAAAAGGTATATATTTATATAATTATAAAATTATATTATATAAATATATTTTAAATGTTAAAGAAATAAAAATGTGAATAAAGATATAATTATATAAATAGATTATATAATATATTTTTACACGTTTTTAAATAAGTATATATATATATATATGAAATATATATATATATATATATATACTATTTAGATCAAAGTGTATATATATACATATATTTTAAGATAAAGTATGTATATATGTATATATATTAAAATTTAATAGTATATGATATATATAAAAATCTAATTTATATATATATATATAAATATATATTTATATATATGGGTTTAAATTTTAATTATATATATAATTATATAAATATAATTATATATATAATAAATAAATAAATTTAAAAAAAAGGGAGGGAATCGGGGTGCCAACCCGATTCCTATCTCCCTCTGTTGAAAATAGAAGAGAGGGAGGGAGGCGTGAAGGCCGGCAATGCCGGCGAGAAAGGGGAAAGGGGAACCGCCGCCGGACAAGGAAGAGAAAGAAGAGGGGCCGGCGGCGGTGAGAATCGAAAGAAGAGAGAAGAAAAAGAAAGAGGAAAGTGGGTGGAGGATGAAGCGAAACAGGGGAAGAAAAGAGGAAAGTCGCCCGATCTGGGCACCGCCGCCGCTACCATCGGTGCCGGTGAAATCAGTTCAAGTGAGATGAACGACCGGCGGTGAGAGAAAAGAGAGAAATGGGAGAGAAAAGGGGGCGGAAGAAGGAGGCCGAGACCCACTCCAGATCCATCCCCGTCCGCACCGCCAATCGCAAAACGGAGACCAGATCCGGCTTCATGGCCATCACAGGACGCTATGGGGTGGTCGAACCGCCGGAGATGGTGGCCGTCGGAGGGTGAACCGGCCGAACCGGCTCGGTCAGAAAAAAAAACAAAACAGAACAGAAAAGAAAAAGGAAAAAAAAGAAAAGAAAGAAGAAAAGAAAAGAAAAGAAAAGGAGAAAGAAGGAAAGGAAGAAGAAAAGGAAAAAGGAAGAAAAAAATGGTAAGGAAATTTAGAAAAAAAAATAAAATGATGGTATTTATTGAATAATTTATGGTTATATTGATGTAGTGCATTGATATTGAAATTGTAGTAAAACGGAAATGAGATGAATGGTGGAATTCGGCAAGGCTCGAAAATCGGAAAGTACGCTAAGCTTGGCGAATAGGTAAGATACTTTTATAAAGCATTAGTAGTATCATATTGTATGTGGGATTTTATGATTTTTATATGATACATTGATGAAATGAATTTAAATGGAATTGTGAAAATTTTTATATGATATATTGATTAAATTGATTTGCTAAAAATGCTAAGAGGACCCACAACTGATGGTGAGGGTCTTAGTAAAAGGTAAAAATTGGTGAGAATCAACGGCTGTCAGTATAAATTGTGTTTCCTTGCAGGAGGTTTAGAGGAAATTAAGCCGTTATGCTGCCGAAACTTTCACGAAAATGTTAAAAAAAAAATTAAGTTCTCATCTAAATGGAATCCTGAAAGAATTATCGAAGATAAGCTTGAAAGGATCTTACTGTGTCATAGGAAAAATTGATTTTTAAATGGTTGAGAAGGTTAATGGATGAGCACGATAATGTAAGGAATTTGGTTGTGAATCTTATAGAGTCGATAATTCGAGTTATTGAATATTGCAAGTTGACTATTGAGCAGAAATTGAGGTGGAATCTCAATAGTTGGAGTATTGATGGATGTAACGATGATTATATGATATTGCTTTGAAGAAAAGATCATAGTTGAAAAGTGATGATTATAGAATTGATAGATTCAAATAAATGGACCGTCTTAGTGGTATGATTGAGATAATGATCATAAAAAAGTACATCGCGAAATCTTATGGACATTTTGATGTGTTATGACCTCGAAGCTAGAGGATTGTAAGTGTGGATAATGACCTATCTGGCAATATGACAATATAATCTTAATATACCATAAGGCTGAAATTGAGAAAAATAATAGCAATGAAATGAGATTTAGAGAACTTGGTACTTGATAAATACTACATTATGGAATATCTTTGTCAATAGTATGGATTCGAATCAATGTTTGATTGTGGCATGTTAACTTTGTATGTGTAAAGTTAATGTTGGGAATTGATTAATTAATGTGCAAATTAATGAAAGAGAGAATGAAAGCTTGAGGTAGCTTGTGATCTTTGATGGAAAAATATACTAGAATGATCCTAACAGTCTATGGATGTTATTGAAATGTATTTGAATAAACGTGCAAACAAATGTACTGTGGATTTTAGTGATGCCATTGGGGACTAGGAAAGACGTGTGTAATTGTAGAATGAATGACGAATGACTTTCGTGTCATGATCATGTTTGAATAAGAAATTGAGGCTACTGAAGACATATCTTAGTCTGATTTCATAATATGCACAACAATAGACTGAATGAATATTGAGCTATATCTTGGTATATTTAGAAACTCATTCATGCATGACATATGATCTCATGTTGTTTTAAAAGAAAAAGTGTTATTTTAAAAAAGAGATGCATCGAAATCTTTTAAGTGAAAGTGAATATTTGAAATGATTAGACAGCCATAGAACTTGATGTTTAATATCATTTTGACATTATTCATGACATGTACAGATTGAACATGAGATTTAATTATGCATTGATTTGAGAAAAGACTCGGTTTTAAATATTTTATTATGAGGGCTGTCTAAATGAATTCAAAATGATATATCAAAAGATTTCGATTTTTAAGACGACAGGTACCCTATTGAATGCCTGAGTGGCATATGCCTTTGTGGCACAGAGTATGTATTTATTGTGTGGTTCTGCCTGTGTGTCATGGAACCCCATGTATACATATATGATATGTACATGTAAATGTTGCCTGATGAGATCATTCCAGGCTGTCCGACAATAGTCGTGGACACATTCCTCAGTTTCCAGCTGATCAGTGGGACTGGGACGATCTATGATCATAGATAGAGAACCCTTCGAGGGAAACTATCCCATTGATAGCTACAATGGGTTAGAGATGATATGATAATAGAATAGGGATTCATGCCTAGTCTCTTACTAAATGTTAAAGAATGTCTAGAGTATGATTTATTATATATGAAACTCTAGACATGATATGTTTTACAGTATACATGAAATGATTGAAATTGAACGATTGAAACATGGTTTATGTTACGCATATGATTTGAGACTCTATATGTTTTAAACCATGTTTATTTGACATGACAGATGAAATGATGTACATGTGGTTTTATACCACACATGATATGAATAGAGATTGCATATGTTTTGAAATGTGTTTTAAAGCATATGTCAAATGATTCTAAATTACATGACTTTCGTACATGATTATGTACTACATGAAACATGATTTGAAATGAATGTTTTATACAGAAAACAAATTTTATACGGTACATATTGAATCATGTGATGACAGTACACGATGGTAGCGATATTTCATCTAGACGATGACATGATATGATACATAAACATAAGATTGATATGAAGAGAATTGTGAACTTACACTATTGTGATCATGATTTCTCTATATGGAAAATGATAGGATATGATAGATTACAGGAGTACAATTATGAAACATAAAGTAAATTGATATGATGCTTCAATTGGACATGATGTACTCCGAGATAGGGGAAAATATAGACTAGTAGTATATGACATTCAATTTGGATACGACAGATTGTCGTGCGATGTACTATAGCGTAAGGATGAGAAGACTGAAAAAGTGATTATGATGATTTATTTAACAGTATAAGTGATAAACATATGACAAGAAATGAGATAATGATATGTTATCGATGAGAAAGGATTAACTGTAATTGCAAACTTGCAAGTTTTAAGTATTGCAGTTTAAGACAGTGTAATCCTACTCTTGTATTTATATTAGTATCTTACTGAGCCGTGGTTTTGCTCACCCCACTAAAATTCATCTCTTTCAGATTATTGAAGTTAACATCTGCCATGTGAGCTGCTAAGTGGGCATCGGAGACGATGTATGGACTTGGTACTAGTCTTCTGAGGTATATGTTCCTTATAAAATACTTGTTTACATGTAAGACTTAAATTGATGCACAGTACATGTTCTATTTAACAAGTCGGGATGTAACTAATACCGTTTCCGTGTTAGTTTAATATTTAAATGAAATGACTATAGGTCACCTAGATAGTATAGTAACTACACTGACACCGAATACAAACCTTAAAATGAAAAAGAAAAATTTAGTCCATAAATTTGTAGACTAAGAAAAGTATAAGAATGAAGTGAAAGTCGCGATCTTCGGGTCGTGATAGTGTGTGTGTGTGTGTGTGTGTATCTAATTCAATAAAGAAAATAAATAGATAATTTGTATATTAATTAAATAAATTAATGGTTATATAAATGCACTTACAAATCTAAGTGCATATATATATATATATATATATATATATATATATATATAAATGACTAGCTAATTAAAAGAACAATATATATGTGTGTGTGTGTGTGTGTATAAGGGATATAATTATATAGATATTTTCTTGTTTGTTATTTATTTATTTTATTCATTTATTTGTTTATTATATATATAAGGGATATAATTATATAGATATATTCTTGTTTGTTACTTATTTATTTTATTCATTTATTTGTTTATTAAATAGATATATATATATATATATATAAATTATAAAATATATATAATAAATAATATAATAATACTATTATTTTTACTATTGGTTGGCTTTCTTAGGAAGCCAACCAATAGCAGCAACTGCTGCCACTAACGTGGGAGCAGGAGAACTTCTAAATATACTCCACTTTTTACTCTTTATACCCCAAAAATCCTCTTGTAATGAACAGTAACTCATGAAGAAAGTGGGGTATAAAGATTAAAAAAGAGAGTTTGTTTAGAAGTTCTCTGGGAGCAGATTGCAAATTGAGAAGACAGAGAACAGAGGCATTTAGCCTCTGAGAAATGATTGAAAAAAAGAGAGAGCAAGAGTGGAGGGAAACATAGGATCGAGAGATAGGAAGAAGAGACTGAGTAGTGGAGAAAAGGGAAAGATCAAGTAACTACAGCAAAGGGAAGAGTCGAGAAAAAAAAAAGGTTGCAGCCAATTGGTGAAGAAGAGAAAAGAAAAGAAAAGAAAATGCTGCAGTAGAGGAGAAGCAATCGGTTAGCAGAGGAGAGGAAGTCATTTTGTTCTTTGGTTGTGGTTGAGATCGAGAGTAAAATCGAGAGTATGAAGCTGCATTTTGGGCACTGACCAGAGCGAAGGAGACTTAGGGCAGAAGATGTGAGCTGCATATGAGGTAAAAGAAAGAAGAGGACAGAACTGAAGCAGATAAATCCCAGAGTTAAGGGCTGAGGTTGTCAACATTTTCAAGGGAGAATTGAAGGCTAAACCGAGAGCCTTGTAGAAACCTCCCTTCTAGGTTTTTTTTTTTGGACAGAAATTGTGGCGTGAAGAAGCATCAGGCATGGGTGTTACCTTGGGTATTTGAGGCAGAAAACCTGGTGTAACACCTTACCTTTCTCGGCTGATGAATGTTGAAACAAATGAAAGCTTCACTCTCAGGTCCTTGAGCAAAACAAGGCCGTGAGGAACGATTAAAGTTGAAGGGGAAAACAGCAAGGAAATTTGTAAGGAAAGGAGAAGGAATGGAGCTTGAGGATAGAGGCTCTTGGATGGCATCAGGGGAAGGCTGAACCGTGACTTTTAGGGGCTGCTACATGGTGATTTTATTGGGTAGAAAGGCTGAGTTTTGGGCTGCTATTTAGGGGCATTTGGAGTTGTTAAGGCAGGGCACATAAGGCTGTTGAAGGAGATTGTTTAGGATAGACACATTGGAGTCGAGAAGGGGATAAAACCAACCGAACCAAGGCTGTCAAGTGGGCTGCTTGCTGCCCTGCTACACCAGTCGAAATGCAAGGTAAGAAGAAAAGAAAAAGGAAAGAAAAGAAGGCAATAGAAAGGAAAGAAAAGAAAAGAAAGAATATATATATTTAAGGAAAAGGAAATATATATTGGCTGAGATTTATAGGTAAGCCGATACCGTTTAAGTTTAAAAATATTTATAGTTTTAATTTTATTAAGTTTATACTAAATGAATTACCGATAATTGAAGGTATATAAGTGTGACGACCAGTATCATGTGGGGCCGGTCGCACTCAACCGTATTGTCCGCTTTGGATTCTAGAGGTGGCCCCCGTCAGTTCAGCTGACGTGGCACTTAGGTCCTCACGGATTTCTTTCGCGTCCGCCGCTACTTGAACCCCTTACCACTTGTAAGTGTCAAGTAACGACTAACCATTGGACCTAGGTCCAATGGTTAGTCGTTACTCAAATTGCTTGGATGTCAAGGGTTCGAGTAGCGGCGGACGCGAAAGAAAACCGTGCGGGGCCCTGATATGATACCCCAAAGCGGACAGTACGGTTGAGTGAGTGGGCCCTGGCTTCGGCCTTCGGTCTGAAAACCGTGACATGATACCCCTCACAATATAAAGCGCGCGTTTTTTTGTGACGACCAGTATCATATGGGGCCGGTCGCACTCAACCGTATTGTCCGCTCTGGATTCTAGAGGTGGCCCCCGTCAGTTCAGCTGACGGGGGCCACCTCTAGAATCCAGAGCGGACAATACGGTTGAGTGCGACCGGCCCCACATGATGCTGGTCATCACAATAAGCGTCAAGCTCAATGTATGCGCAAGAGTCGGTGCACGGGTGTGAAGCTTGAGATTCATGCACATTGAGCTTTAATCGGTAAGACAACTTTGTAGTGCCATATATTGTAAAATTAAGTCAGGAAATAACTCTAAATTAGCACTAACTCGATACGATTGTGTTTAAGGTGTAACAAGGCGCTAAGATGACAAATTGAGTTTGGTCTAAGCTTAACGCATGAGCCCCTAGCATAGGAGTCGGTAAGACTTTTATATAAGCCTGTGGTAGATTTATATTGTATAGCCTATATAGAATTGTTAAATTGGATAATGATACGATATAGCATGAGATTAATTATCGAATTGGTAATTATATAGTCGAACATTAAATTGTGGAATTATTGACTTGGTCAAATAGGTGGTGATGATTTGAATATTAAAAATTTAAATTACTTTTCTGCAGTCCGTGAGTGAGTGGATGATTGGGACTATACAAGCTTGATTATTGAATATCGATTGCAGGGCTGCTTGATTTGGCTGCGATTGTACTTGATTTAGGTAAGAGATATATATCGGAACGTAGGGGATACTAAATAAAATTTAAAATCAACTGCTTTGTGTTTTATAAATTGCATTTTCTTTGCATGAGGTTTTAATAAAATTAAGCCGTTATGCTACTAAATTTTTTTAAAAAATATTGGTTTGCGAAAAAAGCTAGAGTTAAGAAAACAATTTGAAAATAACAATTTTCTAGCAAGTTTTGCTTTGAAAAAGAATACAATATAGCATGATTTTGACTACTTATGAAAACTTTATCCGAAACACTCAATTTCATAGAAATTACCAAAATTTTGTATTTTTAGAAAATATATATGAAAATTTTTGAGACATGACTAACAATCACTACAATATTGTTTTGGACTACTGTGTGACCCTGATCCAGTCTGCAGTAGGTATTGTTTTGGGCTACTGTATGACCCTGATCCAGTCTATAGTAGAATTTCTAGGCTGTGTGACCTTGATCCAGTCCACAGCGGGCCCAGTTGACACCTAATCAGTGCTCACTGTGGACCCCCTCTATACTATGGCCATATGTCAACTAAGTTGCACTTTCTCTCATGGGAATATTTGAACTACTTGATTATTACTTAGTCATTAATATGTCTCTAGTTTAATATGTATATGCTTTTTCATACTTATGCCGTATTTGAAATTTGAACGTTGATGTTTGGATTTATGTTTTGAATGACTTTGCTTATTTATAGTTTTGAAATAAATTATTTTCTGATATATTGCATAAGCATGATTTGGTTTTCGAAATGTATAAATTTCAATTTCAAGCTTTAATAAATGTTTTAGAAGCTTGCATATAGAAATTTGGTATCTGTCTCTTACATATTTCTTATTGGGCTTTATAAGCTCACTCCCCTCTCCACCTTCCAGATTATATGCAGTAGGTGCTGTACAGTTATTTGTTTTGTATTCAAACTTGTTTTTCAGTACTTTTATAGTAGGGGATGTAATTAAAAGAAATACATTATATATTTATGGTTTCTCATGATGTATGCAACATTGGTGGATAAATATTGTCATGTAAAATGACTTAAAATTATGAATGCATGCTTAGTGAGAGATTTTGAACTGAGACTAAGTTAATTAAAAGATAATGATTTAGCTAATGTAAAGCTGGCTTAAGAATAGATTAGTGACACTACGTACAGCCCAACCAAGTAAATGAAAAAGAAAAAATTTGGTTCATATTTTTTGGTATAAAGGGTCGTTACAGAAATAGATAATTGATTTAAAAAGATAATTAATTAATTTTTTTTGAAATTTTAATGTATATAGAAAATTTTTTTTTTATTTTGGAATATTATACGTGTCAACTTTTGAAACCATCCACATAAGATGTTCTTCTTGTACTCAAATGCTTTGGCTTTTATATATGTATATATATATATATATATATATATATATATATATATATTAGATAATCTTTTAAGAATAAATTATGTAATCTCTTACTACATAAGTATTATTTTGATAGAATTAATTGTTTATTAAAAATAATTTATTTGTTATCTATTAAATATAAAATTAAAGTTTAGATAAAAATAATATTTCTAATAGTAAATAAAGTGTAACTTAATAATATATTATAATAGTATTATTGTGTAAACGATAATTTTAATAAAATTTATTTTTTTACACTTTATTAATATTATGATTAATTTTATTTAAATAACTAGCATTATATTAATTAATTTAGTAATATATGCTATTTAACGTTTTAATTAAACATTCAATTAATTAATGTATATCTAATGTTATTATGTTAATGTGAACGTGAAAATATTAGTACTCAATTGGTGTATAACTTTATAAGTGTATATGTTATGATTATATCAAATGTTATTATTTATTAATATAATGTCAATTGGTGTATATAACTTTTTTAATTCAATGTTTTAAATTTTTAATTTGATATTTGATTTACGATTATATTGAATGTAATAATGTTAATATTATGATTGATGTACAAACCAAAACAAAAGAAATATAAAATTGAGGTAATTAATTGATTAATTATTGATAATATTAAGTATTGTTTTAGTGTGTACTATAGTTTTATTCAATATTTTAATTGAACAATTAGTTAACTAGTTATACGATTAGACTTAATTTAATTACTAATTATGTTGGTATTTAAAAAAAATAAATGTAAAAAAAATTAAAATTTGTTAAAAATATAACATAGTTATTAAAAAAGCTAATAAAACAAAGTAAAAAAACAAATTATTGAACTAAGAATGTCCAAATTCTAATGGCCTAACTTTGACCCAAAAAATGCAATGAACCAATAAGTTATTATTGAGAGTATAAAGCCATTTATATAAATGCTTAATTGTTTAGTGTGATCTATTTATAATTTGTTAGTTATTTATTTGTATAGCTAATACTTTTGAACTTTTACTTTCCTTTAGTTTTACTTTTTATAAATATATATATATATATATATATATATAAATATATAGCTCACTTAAACAATAAATTTTTATATATTGATTAATATATAATTATATATTTTATAACAAATGTGAATTGTCGTAACAGTTTCGCACTTGACGATTTTTGAAAAACATTTTAAAACAAAGGGAGTCGCTACCAATCTTTTTTGTCTATGTGTGATTGGTCACCTCAAAATTTTTATCTTTTTAACAAAATCACAAAATTAATTAAGTTTTATTAAAAAGACAATTTTTGGTCTGCGAAAACAAGATTGGGTTCCGGAGTATGGTTACGTGTGGAGAAGAATTAGCACCCCCACAGGGCCCGTTTAAAAAACAGTACCATTGTAATCATGTGTTATCCTTTGGTTTTAATAAAAATGGTCTTAATTTAATATTTAAAAAGAACTCCATTTATTTTTAAAATCATTTTTTATCTGTATTAATTTTGAAATATTTAAATTTTATTTTTTATTTGAAATAAGTGAAAATCTTTTGTATTGAAAATTATTCCGAAGTATCCCAATACTCTGGTAGCATTTCGGATAATTTCCTCACCTAGAGATTTCTTAAGAATCACTACTTGTGAGTTCTATAGAATCTCATCATCGAACGATTCACACTTGCTTCAAAAATTATCATGAATGCATATGATGCAAATAAATAATGAATGATGCAAATGAATTTTTTAATTTTTTATATAAATATTTCTTTATTTATTTTAAATAAAAATTTTTATTATTGAAAAATTGCACTAAGTATCCCAATACTCTGGTAACACTTAGTGAACTTCTCTCACCTAGGGATCAGTCAAGAAATCACTACTTGTAAGTTTCATGACATCCCATCATCGGACATTTATTTATTTAAATTCTATTATTATTTCTATTTCTTTTTTCTTTTAAAAAAATATTTATTTTCATTCTTTAATAAAATTTAAATTATTGAAAAATCATACTAAATATCCCAATACTCTGGTAACATTTAGTACGACTCTACTCACCTAGGGATCAGTTAAGAAATCATTACTTGTGAGTTTCATAACATCCCATCATCGGGAAACTATTTAATTAAATTTAAATTTTATTATTTATTTATTTATATTGCTTTGTTTTAAAAAAAACTTATTCATTTTCATTTTTAATAAAAATTTAAATTATTGAAAACTCATACTAAATATCTCAATACTCTGGTAACATTTAGTAGATTCTTTTCATCTAGGGATCAGTCAAGAAATCACTACTTGTGAGTTTCATAACATCCCATCATCGGACCTCATTTAATTAAATTTAAATTTTATTATTATTTTACTTTTAATTTTTGATTAAATAATTTTAATTAATTAATTTTTTTATACATTTTCTAATCAATAATAATAATTAATAAAAATACAAATAAAAGAAAATTTTTCAAAAACTTTTATTTTATAACATGCATTAATAATAATAATAATAATAATAACAACAACAACAACAACAACAACAACAACAACAACAATAATAATAATAATAATAATAATAAAACACAATAATAATAATAATAATAACACCAAAATTACTATAAATAAAAGAAATATACATAAATTGGTTTGGGCTAAGAACTCAAAAAGAAGCCTTTCAAGTTGGCCCAAAAACTGAGCCCAATATAATCCCACAGATTGGGCTTGGATGGGCCGAAAGTGAAACGAGCTGGTACAGGTTGGATCGGGTAGGACGCGGCACAGGTCAGGTCGGAGCGCGGGTCTTTCCCTCCTCAGCTGGCCGGGTGGGTGAGCGGGTCGCGGGTCGGATCCCAGGTCCACGCGCGGATCCTACAGCTTCTTTTTTTTTTACTATAAAAACCCTACCCTTTTTTTTTCATTTCATTTTCCTCTCCTTTCACAAAAAAAAAAAAACTCTCAGAGCTCTCAAAGCTCTCCTGGCCAAGCGATTTCCAGCCGCTGCCTACGTCGCCGTCGACCGTTGTCTCCGGTAGCCAAAATGAAAAAAGCTTCCCCTTTTCAGATTCCTCTCCACCTCCTGTTTTCGTTTCCGGCCTCCTTTTCCTTCAAAAACGCCTCTAACCCCTCGGATCTGAGGTCGAAACCTTCGACCTATCCGTTTTTATTTTGATTTTTTTTTTCAGATCTGGTTTTGGATGTGTTTAGGTTTGTGTTTTTGTTGTTATTTTTGTGTTTTTGCAAGTGGGGATCTAGGGTTTGAGGGGCTTTCGGATTTAGGGTTTTGGGTGGTTGTTGGGGTTGTAGAGGGTTCGGGTGAGGCTCTAGGGCTTGGGGTTTTTGGGTGGTGAGGATGATGTTTCTGGTTTTGGGACAGAGGCTGAGGGGGTTTTTCTAGGTTTTGAGGTTTTCGACTGATGATGGTGATGGTTGGGGTCATGGTGGCTCGGGTGAGTGAGGGATTCGGTCTGTGTGTGTGTCGAAGGAGGGTCGAAAAATTGTGACCCCCTTGATGTTGGCTGCAGATAGGGTTTTTAGAGGGAATAAGCTAGGCATAGATGGGATGGGTAGACAGGAGAGGTGGCCGGCGCTGGTGTTAGGCGGCAGTGGCTGATGGACAGCCTCGAGAGAGGGGTTGGCAGGAGTTGATGGACATCAAACAAATAATAATAAAATAAAATAAAATAACAAATAATAAAAATAAGAATATCAACAAAAATAAATAAAATATGCAATAATAATAATAATAGGAAATAATGATAAAGATAAAAATAAATAAAAACAAATAAATAATAATAATAATAATAATAATAATAATAATAATAATAGGATAAAATTAGGTGTCTACAGCTGCCCCTCTTTGCTCATTGCTGAGAATCAGGAATAGAGCAAAGACAATAGACACTAATTTTGTCTGGCTTATAACCTAATCCTTTTTTTTAAGATGCTCCTCTTACAACAGAGGCAATGAAACTTTAATTATTTTTTTTTAAAAAGCTCCTCTTGCAACAGAGGCAATGAAACTTTAAATTCTTTCTTTTTTTTTTTTGGAAATGTGCTCCTCTTACAGCAAAGGCAATGAAACTTTAAATTCTTTTTCTGAAAAAGCTCCTCTTGCAACAGAGGCAATGAAACTTTAAATTCTTACTTTTTTTTTTGGAAATGTGCTCCTCTTGCAGTAGAGGCAATGAAACTTTAAATTCTTTTTCTGAAAAAGCTCTTCTTACAACAGAGGCAATGAAACTTTAAATTATTCCTTTTTTTTTTTCGGAAATGTACTCCTCTTGTAGTAGAGGCAATGAAACTTTAAATTCTTTTATGAAAAGTACTCTTTTTGTAGCAGAGGCCATGAAACTTTAAAATTAAAATTTTTTTTCTCTTTTTTTTTTGAAATGTGCTCCTCTTGCAACAGAGGCCATGAAACTTTAAATTCCTTCCTGAAAACATGCTCCTCTTACAGCAGAGGCGATGAAACTTTAATTTTTTTTTAGAAAGCTCCCTTTGCAGCAGAGGCAATGAAACTTTAAAATTCTTCATGGAATATGCTCCTCTTGCAGCAGAGGCAATGAAACTTTCAATTTTAAAATTTTGCCCGAAAGTCTTATACTTTGTGCCCGGAGGTTTTAAAATTTATGCCCGGAGGTCTCAAACTTTGTGCCCAAAGGTCTTAAAATTTGTGCCCGGAGGTCTTAAAATTGTGCCCGAAGGTCTTAAATTTGTGCCCGGAGGTCTTAGAATTATGCCCGGAGGACTTAGAATTTGTGCCCGGAGGACTTAGAATTTATGCCCGGAGGTCTTAGAATTATGCCCGGAGGACTTAGAAGTTAGAATTGGTTCCCGGAGGTCTTAAAATTGGTGCCAGGAGGATTTGAGATTGTGCCCGGAGGTCTTAAAATTGGTGCCAGGAGGATTTGAGATTGTGCCCGGAGGACTTATATTTTGTGCCCGGAGGACTTAAAATTGGTACCTGGAGGACTTGAACTTTACGCCCGGTGGTCTTAAATTTGTGCTCGGAGGACTTATATTTTGTGCCCGAAGGTCTTAAATTTGTGCCCGGAGGACTTATATTTTGTGCCTGGAGGACTTGAACTTTACACCCGGAGGTCTTAAATTTGTGCTCGGAGGACTTAGAATTGTGCCCTGAGGACTTATATTTTGAGCCTGGAGGACTTGAGGTTTTGCCCAGAGGACTTATAATTTGTGCCCAGAGGACCTAAGATTTGCTTGAAAATTTTAAAATTGATGCCCGGAGGACTTACAAATTTTGCCCAGAGGCCTTATACTTTGTGCCCGAAGGTCTTATACTTTGTGCCCGGAGGACTTGGAATTGGTACCCGGAGGACTTAAAATTGGTGCTCGGAGGACTTGTAATTTACTTGAAAATTTTAAAATTGATGTCCGGAGGACTTGAGATTTTGCCCAGAGGACTTATAATTTGTGCCCGGAGGACTTACAATTTGTGCCTGGAGGTCTTAAAATTGTGCCTGGAGGTCTTAAGATTTTATGCCCGGAGGACTTAGAATTTACCTGAAAAGTTTAAAATTTATGCCTGGAGGACTTAGAATTTGTGCCCGGAGGTCTTAGAATTATACTTGAAGAGTTAACTTTGTGCCCGGAGGATTTGGAATTTTACTTATCTTCTGAAAATCAATCTTCAATCTTAATTAAACATGGCACTGGTCAAACTGGATTTGAAATTTTCTTTATCATGAGCAAACTTGACCCTTTTGTTTTGAAAAAAGGTTACATAACCTTCAAAATCTTGATTGGATGGTGTCGAGCCTTCAACTGGAAAAACATGTTTTAATCTTAAAATTTTACAAAAACTTTCAATGTTGATGTTGTATGATTTGATGCTGTATGATATTGTATATGTATGCATGTATGCATGGCACTCAATCCTGTACATTTTCTAACTTTAAATCTCTTTCCTATCTTACCAAAGAGGTACATCATTTGCCTTTTTTATCTTCTTTGCCCCCAACATGACCATGAAAGCTCCTTTCTATTTTCCATTTCTGCAGAGTTCTTGCACTCTCATCATAGCCTTTTGACTAATAGCACTAAATTTTCCTCATAACTATTTTCCAGGAGAAATGAATCTAGATTTCACAAGTGTACCTAATCCTTTCGAAAGATTAGTGATTACTTTTCAAGATGAGTGAAGTAAATCCTATTCGGATCTTTTCAACTGGACAATTGAAAGTTTGGTGCACCAGGATGTTCTGTTCGGGGAATATTTTGCCACTTATCCAAAAAAAACAATTGTTCTTTTCTTGGCTCAAAATGGTTTTCTTAAAATACCATTGCTTTTCTTTTTCTTTTTTCTTTTTTTTTTGAACAAAATTTTGAATAAGAAAAGAAATAAAATATTTACAACTTGGTTTGACAATCTCTTAAATTCTCGAATAATGGCATTCTACAAATGCCAATATGAGATATGAATGACTGAGGTCCTTTCTATTTAGCAAAAGTATGTACAGGAAGAAAGGTTCAAACTTTTTCAGAAAAAAGTCGGGCAATCAAGTGACATCAGAATCTTTGGATATCTCAAGGATTTCTCAAGGACTATTGGTTCTTTTTCCATGTTTTCAATTCGTGTCACTGCTTGATTTGTTGCTCTGAGAGTTCATTGTTTGCTCTAGACTGCCCTTTTCGGGTTTTCACCCTAGAGCTGCACTCTTTCTTTTGTTTTCTTTTCTCTTTTTTTGTTTTTTTGTTTTTTTTGCTTTCTTTTTTTATTGTTCCACCATGCATTCAAGAATTCAAATTTCATTCAAACCAAATAATAGTGAGAATTTTTCAAAGAAGAGCTCTTTGATATAAGCATCCATATTTGATCAAAATGGACTTTTAAGTACGTAATGTAGGCCTTGGTTCAGGGTTCTGAAAGAATGGATAATAAGGCCTAAAAATGTGTTTGAAGGTGATCAATCCAAAGATCATTTCTTCTCATATAGATGTCTATCATTGTCATTCTTCGAAGCACCTTTCTTTTTCTACTTTTTCATTTATCTCTTCTTCTTCTTCTTCTCTCTCTCTCTCTTTTTTTTCAAAATCCTATTCATCCTTTGAAGCATCTTTCTTTGTGTACTTTCACATGTATCTTTCCTCATTTCTCTTTCTTTTTTTCTTTCTTCATTGATTTATATCCAAGATTTCAAAAACATAGTAAATCTTATTTGATCGAAAACAAAAGCTTAATCATTTATTTTCTTTGAAAAGATATTTTCTGCACATGCCCCCCAGTGTGGAGGGTGATCCTTGGAGGAGGTTTATTATGAAAGAAATTATAAGGCTCAAAAGGGGCAGCAAAAAGATAACGTTTATATTTGTGAATGGAACATGAAAGACGGCCATTCATCATCTCAAATTAAGATGCTTCCATTGAAAAGCAATTCTTAGGACAAGTTTTTTTTTCTTTTTTTTTTTGAAATCATTTGAATGTCATGTTTGCATAGTGTCACGATCCATTTCATTTTTTCTTTTTCTTCTTTTTTTGTTCTTTTTTCTTTCTTTTTGCTTTACTTGTAATGCGACACTTTAATATGACAGAACTTGACCTCACACACCAAAAATTCATTTAAGGAAAGAGGTGATGCGCGACTCAAGGTATTATACAGATGGACAAAAATGGAAAATCCTCAACTTCGGTTCTTTGCATTTCTTTTCTTCTTTTTTTTTGTGCTTTCTTTTTTTTTCGAAATCTTGTCCCAAAACATGGGTGAAAAGCATCTCAAGGATACATAATTAAAGAGTTCGGGATTTGTACAAGAATCTAGGTGGAAAGGTATTTCAAAATGATCTTGCCACTTATTCGGTCGCCATTGTCCAGAATCTTTGAGATTGTCATTGATTTCCAAAAAAATTCTCAAAACGTTTTGCAAATCGAATATTTCTTTGAAAATTATTTACAATAAAACCCTGTCATGATCAAAGTGAAAACAAAATAGAACTTTCAAAATCTTATGCCCCAATTTAGCTTTTTGGCTCTCAACTGACTTAGATTTTATGGAGATGTGATCCAAAAATGATTTAATACATTCATCTTTAACAGTAATCACCAATTTTCTTGGAATCATTTTTATCATTAATGTGAAGAAAAGAAACATTCTTGTCATATGCCACTGGAAAATAAATTATACAAAAAATTGTGCTCATACAATTGTCACCTAGGCCAATCGAAAATGACAAGCATTTTCCAACAACATACAGACTTCAAAATCTCAAAATCTTCGTTTTCCTCCAGATTGATTGTCGTAACGGCTTCGCGCTCGACGATTTTGAAAAACATTTAAAAACAAATGGAGTCGCCACCAATCCTTTTTTACTAGGTGTGATTGGCCACCTAAAATATTTATCTTTTTAATAAAATCTTAAAATTAATTAAGTTTTATTAAAAAGACAATTTTTGGTTTGCGAAAAAAAAATTGGGTTCGGGAGTACGGTTACGCGTGGGGAAGGATTAGCACCCCCACGACGCCCGTTAAAAAACGGTACCGTAATAATCGTGTGTTATCCTTTGGTTTTAATGAAATGGGCTTGAATTAATATTTAAAAATAATTTTTATTTTTATTACAATCAATTTTATTCTTTTTATTCAAAGTCATCTTTTATTTGTAAAAATCATTTTGTTTTATTTTAAAAAAGTTAAATTTTATTTCTCAAAAGTGAATGTGAACCTTTTTGTATTGAAAAATTAAATCAAATATCCCAATACTCTGGTAACATTTGAAATAATTTTCCTTACCTAGAGATTTCTTAAGAATCACTACTTGTGAGTTCTATAGAATCTCATCCTCGGTAGATTTACACTCGTTTCGAAAATTATTATGAATGCACATGATGCAAACAGATAAAAATGATGCATATGAATTTTTAAAAGAAATTTTATTTATTTTGATTTTATTAATGAAACTCTTGATATTGAAAAATTTAGCTAAATATCCCAATACTCTGGTAACATTTAGCTAACTCCTCTCACCTAGGGATCAGTCAAGAAATCACTACTTGTGAGTCTCATGACATCCCATCCTCGGAAGAATTTCATTTAAATTTAAATTTAAATTTTATTATTGATTTCCTTTTTCAATTTTCTTTGTTTAAAAAACTTATTTATTTTTATTTTTAATAAAACAAATTAAATTATTGAAAAATCATACTAAATATCCCAATACTCTGGTAACATTTAGTAAGACTCTTCTCACCTAGGGATCAGTCAAGAAATCACTACTTATGAGTCTCATGACATCTTATCATCGGACTTTATTATTGAATTTAAATTTCATTATTTTTAAATACATTTCCTAATCAATAATAATAATTAATGAAAACATAAATAAAAGAAAAAATTTTCAAAAACTTTTATTTTACACATGCATTAATAATAATAATAATAATAATAATAATAATAATAATAATAATAATAATAATAATAATAATAATAATAACAACAACAACAACAACACAATAATAAAAACATAATAATAATAATAATAATAATAATAATAACCAAAATTACTAAAATTAAAATAAATATACCTAAATGGTTTTGGGCTTTAGAAAACCCAAGGAAGAACTTGCAAAATGGCCCAGCAAAGGCAGCCCAAAAGAGGCCCAAAATTTTTGGGTCAGAGGCCTGCAGTTGAGGCCTAAAATTGGCAGGCCGGATCGGGTCGGGCGAGGCGTCCCGAGTCAGACGCGCGGGTCTTCCTTCACGGGTCAGTGAACGGGTTCCGGGTCGGGTCAGCTACATGTGCGGATCTCTTTACTCAGCTGGCCAGGCGGGCACGCGGGTCCCGGGTCGGGTCCCGGGTCCACGTGCGAATCATAAGCTTTCTTTTTTTTTTGCTATAAAGGTTAAATCTTTTTTTTTCCTAACTCATTTTCTTCTCTTTTCCTAAAAAAAATTCCAAAGCTCTCAAAGCTCCCGGCCCGCCGATTTCGGCCGCCGCCCGCCGTCGTTGGCCGTCGCTCACCGACGGCTAATCCCAAAAAGTTTCCCACTTTCCGATGCTCCTCAACCTCCTCTTTCCGTTTCCAGCCCTCTTTTCCTTCGAAAACGCCTCTAACCTCACGGATCTGAGGTCGAAACCTTCGACCTCTGTTGTTATTTTGATTTTTTTTTATTTTTTTCTTTTCAGATATGGTTTTGGATGCGTTTGGGTTTGCGTTTTTGTTATTGTTTTCGTGTTTTTTTTTTGCAGGTAGGGGGTTCTAGGGTTTAAGTGGGTCTCGGTTTTGGGATGGTGGTCAGCTGGGTTTTCGGGTAGTGGTGAAGATGAGGGAAAAAGGGGTTCGGGTCCCGTTGGTGAAGATGATGCCCCCTGATGGTGAGTCGAGGATGGGGGGTTGTTTCTTGGAGAGGGTAGTGAGGATGACGTTAGGGGTTTCGGAGGTGATGGTGATGGTGAGGGTGTTTGAGGGAAAGGCTAGGGGGCTGCTGGTTTGGAGGTTCTCAGGTAGTGGTGGAGGCAGCGTTGGTGTTTGGTTTAGGGATTTGGTGAGGTCCAAAGATTGAGGGCCCGTGGTTTCTGTTTTACAGTGAGGCTGGTTCACGCTGGCTGTGTTAGGAATTGATGGGTAGGCAATGGTGCTCGGGTGTGTGGGTGTAGGTTGAGCTATGGGAGCTTGAAGCTTGGGTTTGTGTGTGGAATGGCCTTCGGTCGTTAAGGTTTGGCGAGGCACCAGTTTTGGTTAGTCGAAGAGGGGCACCAGGGTGTTGAACGTGGTTGTTTAGGGGATGAGGTCTGTGAGGATTTTTGGGTTTTGTCAGTAAAGGTTGAAGCTTCCGTCCCCCTGTTGCTGGTTGAAGGAGGGCTTTTGTAGAAGGGGGACTGGTATAGAGTAGCTGGTGATCGGCAGATGGGATGTGTTGCCAGAGTAGTTGGTCGGCAGTGATGGGATGGCTGGCAGGGAAGGTGGCCGGCTGATGGACAGGGTGATGGACTGATTGGACCCAAAAAAAACAAAGAAAAGAAAAAGAAAAAAAATAAAAATAAAAATAATAATGATAATAATAATAATAATAATAATAATAATAATAATAGTAATAATAAGAATAATAAAAACCAAATAATAATAATAAAAAAAATAAAAATAAATATAAACAAATAATAATAATAATAGTAATAATAACAAAAGGGACAAAATTAGGTGTCAACAGCTGCCCCTCTTTGCTCATTGCTGAGGATCAGGAATAGAGCAAAGACAATTGATAATAATTTTGTCCGGCTTATGACTCATTTCTCTCCTTTTCTCCTTTTTTTTCTTTCTTTCTTCTTTTTTTCTTCCTTTTTTTGTTTTTCTTTTTCTTCTTTCTCCTTTTCCTTTTTTTTTCTTCTTTTTTTGTATGCGCTCCTCTTGCAGTAGAGGCGATGAAACTTTAAATTTAAATCATCCATTTTTTGTTTTTTTGTTGTCTTTTTTTTAAATGTGCTCCTCTTGCAGCAGAGGCGATGAAACTTTAAATTTCTTTTTGTTTTGTTTGTTTTTTCCTTTTTCGAGAAAGCTCCTCTTGCAGCAGAGGCAATGAAACTTAAAATGTTGTTTTTCTTTCGAAATGCGCTCCTCTTGCAACAGAGGCGATGAAACTTTAAATTTAAATTTGTTTTGTTTTTTCTTTTTTCTTTTTTCTTTTTTTCGAGAAAGCTCCTCTTGCAGCAGAGGCAATGAAGCTTTAAATTTTTTTTTTCTGAAAATACGGTCCTCTTGCAACAGAGGCGATGAAACTTTAACATTCTTTCTTTTCTTTTCTTTTTTTGAAATATGCATCTCTTGCAGCAGAGGTGATGAAACTTTAACATTCTTTCTTTTCTTTTTTCTTTTTGAAATATGCACCTCTTGCAGCAGAGGCGATGAAACTTTAAATTCCTAGAATGTGCTCCTCTTGCAGCAGAGGCAATGAAACTTTAAATTTTTTTTTTCTGAAAAAGCTCCTCTTGCAGCAGAGGCAATGAAACTTTAAAATTCTTCCTGAAATGTGCTCCTCTTGCAGCAGAGGCAATGAAACTTTAAAAAGATATGATTGTTACCGGAGGACTTGGAAATCATTTCGTACTTTGAAAATCATGCATCCAGTTAATTAGGTTCAAAATTTTGGTGCCAGTTAAACTGGGCTTAAAATTTCATCTCATAATGTGCCGATTTCACTGGGCTTAATACCACACAACGGTGCCAACTACATCGGGCTTAGACATCATCTAGGTGCCAGGTTTACTGGGCTTAACAATCTCCTCTAATTATGTGCCGATTTCATTAGGCTTAATACCACACAACGGTGCCAACTACATCGGGCTTAGACATCATCTAGGTGCCAATTACGTTGGGCTTAAATTCATCTTAGGTGCCAATTTTACTAGGCTTAACAATCTCCTTTAATTATGTGCCGATTTCATTGGGCTTAATACCACACAACGGTGCCAACTACATCGGGCTTAAATTCATCTCGGGTGCCAGCTACGTTGGGCTTAAATTCATCTTGGGTGCCAACTTTACTAGGCTTAACAATCTCCTCTAATTATGTGCCGATTTCATTGGGCTTAATACCACATAACGATGCCAACTACATCGGGCTTAAACTTCATCTAGGTGCCAGCTACGTTGGGCTTGAACATTATCTAGGTGCCAACTTTACTAGGCTTAACTCCCATCTAATTATATGCCGATTTCATTGGGCTTAACACCACACAACGGTGCCAACTACATCGGGCTTAAACTTCATCTAGGTGCCAGCTACGTTGGGCTTAAATGTCATCTTGGGTGCCAACTTTACTTGGCTTAACTCCCATTTAATTATATGCTGATTTCATTGGGCTTAATACCACACAATGGTGCCAACTACATCGGGCTTAAACTTTATCTAGGTGCCAGCTACGTTGGACTTAAACATCTTGGGTGCCAACTTTACTGGGCTTAGAAATTTATCCAATATCAAGATTGCAATTATTATTTTTTTGAAGATTCATGATTCTGCAGTTTCCTTTATCAATTCTTTACTATCTCATCTCAAGTTTTTTTTTTCTTCACATTCTCAAAATTTTGAAACTTTCCATTTTATCTCTCATATTCTCAAAACCCCATTAAACTCATCTCATTTTCTCTTTTTTTGTTTGACTCTTATTCTCCTTGCTAGTTCTTTCCTTTGTTCTCTTAAAATAAAAGATGTATCTCTCTTTTTCTTTTTTCTTTTTTTTTAAGCTACATTTTGATATTCTTGTCATTTTCAAAAAGAAACTCCTCTCTTTCACACAAATTTTTCTTTTCCTTTTTTCAATTTTCATTTTCTTTTCTCATACAAAACTCCTATCTTCCTTTTCTCTCTTTTTTTTTCAACATTGACAAATGCAATGATTGATGATGCAAATGCAATTTTATTTCAGTGAATGATCAGCTATTGTGATGCCAATGCAAACAACATTTGTCCAAATGCAAATTCAAATGTCTTATGAAAATGCCAATTTGCACTATAAAGATGCAAACACAATGATCCAAGAATTTTTTATCCAAGAATTTTCTATTTGATCCCTTTGTCAACAAAATTCTTTATTTCATGAAGTTCTATTCTTCTTCAGGAGTTACCCCAATCATCACATTCCTTTTTACTATTATTTTGAAATACTATCAAAATTTTCCTTAATGAGAATTGCCCCAAGAAGGCACAAGAAGTTCGTTGCCCTACCATAATTATCAAATTTCTCTCTCATTTTTTCCTAGAAATACTAAAAAATTGAACAAGGTTGCCCCAAAGAAATCTCAAGGAGCTTATTATTTCCTGTAAAACATCCTTTCCATTTTTCATTTGAGGCATATAAATGATTTCATTATTCAAAATTGTTTATCTAGTCAAAACTTTTCAATTTTACAGATTACCCCATACTCTAGTCAAAGGAAGTTGAACCTAAAACCCACAATTATGCAATATATTTAACATTCAACTCTCTTAAAAATTGGTGATCGCTATTTGAATGCATATGGAGGAAAATGGTAAGTTATTCTCATCAACTCAATTGAGTGAGTTCACACACCAAGGTTTTGGTTTGGGAAGGATAGCTGCCATTTGATGAGAAAAGGGATGGGTGTCCCTTCATCTAGGCTCACAAAAGAAAGTTTAAATTATTTTAAAAACACTAGATTCCTTGAAATGATTTTTTTTGTGAAAAAATTCATTTTAAAGTGCAATCAAAACTGACACTCTTTTAGTTTTCAAATGAGGTATTTTGATATTTGTCAGGATTAGTTAAGATTAGCTCAAATTTTTGGCATGTTATTATGGGAGGAGGCAAAAGCTTCAATCTTGGTACCAATCATTTTAATGGCTTTCAAAAGGGCATTCTTGGATATCTTGATGGTTTGGGATGCTCATTGGTCGCTTCAAAATAACTTTCTTAATGCCGTTTCTGTTGTGGCATTGACAACACCATGAATGATCTTGAAGAATTCTCACTTTTGCTGTAGACTGCCCCTTTTGGGGTTTTCACCATAGAGCCTCAATCTTTCATTTTGCTCTCTTTCTTCTTTTTTTTTTTTGTGATTGTTTCATCATGCACTTAAGAATTCAAAATTCATTTGAAATGAATATAAGGGTTCTCAAAGGATAATATTGGCAAAAAAATGAGATAAGTGCCTCATAGATTTTATGACTCTTCAAGGAACAATCTCTTCAATTTAAGTATCCAAGCTTGATCGAAATGGACTTTCGAAGGTATGTAATGTAGGCCAAGGTTCGGGGTTTTGAAAGAATGGATAAAAAGGCCCAAAAATGTGTTTGAAGGTGATCAAACCAAGGATCATTTAATATGATTGAAGGATTCACTTTAAGACTTTTCTTTCACTATCAAGTCTCACTTTTTCTGTCATTTTATTTCTCCATTTTTCTTTTTTCTCTTTTTTTTTTGCCTTTTAAGTCCAAAATTATTGAAAGTCAATTTAATTCAGACTTGCCCCTCATCATAATGATCTTCTTTTTTTCAATTAGAAACTGAGGCTGGATCATTCATAGTCTTTGAAAAGATCTTTCTTCTTTTTCTATTCTCTACTTTTTGCACTTGCCCCTCAATGTAGAGGGTGATCCTTGATTAGGGTTAATTAAAAAAATATTCATCAAGCTCAAAAGGGGTAGCAAATAGATAAATTTTCAAATTTTTTGAATAGATGGCGAAAGATGGCCATTTGTCATTTCAAACATGGCCACTTAAATTGAAGAGTTATTCCTTGAATCAAAAGGGTAAAAAAGCTTTATTTTTATGTTTTCTTTTTTTCATTTTTTTTGATTGGGCTTCCTGGACTTTTTGTTTTTTTCTTTTTCTTTTTTTTTTTGAAAGAATTTTTCTTTCTTGTTTGGAATCATCCGAATATCTTAAGTGCATGATGTCACAATCAATTTTCTTTTTATTTTTTTATTTTTTGCTTTTTTCTTTTTCTCTTTTTTTTTAAGAATGTCTTGCACCCCATACATCAATCTTTCCATGACAATGATGCAAATCCATAGATAATGCCTCATAGACCAATGAATATCATGTTGGAAGATTTCATTTTGACCATATGTTGCTCGTAGTATCTGCACCGAGAGAAAAGGGAAGAAATACTCTGGTATTTGGGATGTTTTAAAGGCTTAAGGCACTTTATTTACCATATCTTTTGTTTGCGTGCTTCAAGCAACAGGTCGAAAAGGCTAGCCAAGGAATTTAGGACCCTTGGTTTTTCAAAGAAGTTTGGATGATTTTAGCATAATCTTGACAATTATTAAACTACCAAAGTCCAAATCTAAAAGAGTGTCACTTATTTGATCATCAAGGAATCCTGACAAAAAGGTTTTAACAAACAAATCATTTTATTAGCCAAGATAAAGGTCATCTTTCCTCAAAATCTCACTATGACTAAGTGAAAAATAAAGGTCCATGAAGTTCCAACTTGTGATTTTGAAAGAAAGAAATTGTTCGAACAGAATGTATTTACTGGAATAATGATCACCAATTCTCTAGAGACTTTTTTATGTCCTCTTCTTTTATTTTTTCTTTTGTTGGCAATTATAAGGGCTCTTATTTTCAAAAGAAATGCCCAATTACCATTTTTTCATTTTTTTGTTTTTGTTTTTTTTTTAACCTTAAAAGCACAATTTAAAAGAAATCTAAAAATTTCAAATATAAATATTTACAAACTCATGAAATACTTGGTCAACTCCAATTCACATCTTTAGAAGTGATGTTGAAATGAAAAATATGTACAAAGCATAAACAAAAGTTTCTCATTGCAATACATGTTATCCCTTGAACCATTGATCCTTAAATCTTTCTCCCTTGATGATGATAGCCACAGATAAGTTTCCTGAATTTCATTGGATCTGTGTCGATCAAAGCTTGCACCTTATCCTTAAACGCAGTACAATTTTCAATGGAATGTCCTTCAATCCCATCATGGTAGTCACATTTGGTGTTGGGGTCATACCATTTTGGGTAAGGAGGTTTTCTAGATTTGGCATGAACAGTGGAAATCTTGTAACTTTGGACAAGGAGTGGGAACAAGTCTGTATAGGACATTGGGATTGAATGGTACAATTTAGCCCTTTTTCTCATCTTGGTCTCAGGATGGTCAAGATCAATATCATGGTCATTTGGTAAAATGCGCTTCTTAGGCAAAGGGGCTTGTGCACAGGGGACTGAGGTGTTAGGATAACGTGGCTGTGACGACTTGTGTGAATAGGATACCAGAGTGTAAGGATAAAAGGATTGTGGCAAAGGGTGAGAATGACTGTTGAAGGGTCTTTGCATCATATTGAATTTCCTCTTGTCGGATCGTTCAACTGTTGCTTCTTGAACTTGCTCACTAAAGGTGTCCCATCCCTTCTCACCATAATTCCTTGTACTAGTATCTGCAATCTTCCCTTTTCTTATCCCATCTTCAATTCTACCCACAGAAAACAACAAATCTGCAAAATCTGAAAAAATATTGCCAATCAACTTGTCATAGTATGGAGAAGGGAGAGTATCTACAAACAGAGAGTTCATTTCTCTATTTGTAAGTGGTGGTCGAACTTGTGATGCCAATTCTTTCCATCTAAGAGCATATTCTTTGTAGCTTTCATTCAAGTTATTTCTCATGCTCTGGAGGGTTAAACGATCAGGAGCTATCTCCATCAAATATTTATATTGCTCTAAAAATGCTCGAGACAGATCCTTCCATGTATGAATTTGACCTCTTTCCAACTTAAAATACCAATTAGCTGCTGCCCCTATCAAACTATCTTGAAATATATGAATAAGCAGCTTTTCATCATGAGCATGCCCAATCATCTTGTGACAATATGTGGCCAAATGTGTTTTAGGGCATTTGGTCCCATCATACTTTTCAAATTCTGGGACTTTGAATTTTGGTGGGATGACCACATCAGGCACCAAGCAATACTCCTTTGGATTATAAAGTTCATTCCTTCCTTCAATTGCTTGAATTCTTTCTTCCAAGAGGTTATACCTTCTTTCTGTAACTAGACCCCAAGCCACTTTTGATGGATTTTCATTTGAAGCTCTTAACTCAAAGACACCAATAGGATTGGAAAAATTTGCCTCTCGACCAAGAATTGACTGAAAATTCACATTGCCAGAGGTTTGTCCTTGGAAGTTCCCTTTTGGGTTGTCAGGCACTTGAACTTGATTGTTTCCTTGCATAAGACTCCCTTTCATAGTCTCCTTCACTTCTAGGATACCCTTAATTTCTTGCATCATTCGAGAAAGCTGTTCCTTTATCTTATTTTGCTCTTGTTCCACTTTGTCCATTCGGGTTACTTGATCATCTTCCATGTTGAACCACTTTATAAAGACAAGGATCAACCTTCCAAGGGAATATAACAAAATGGTAAGATTGTTGGACTCTTTTGAACATGAGCCTAATCAACATGATGCGCATATGTCAATGGATTCATGGATGCAATGATGGATGATGTGAGATGACATAAAATGCAAAACAGGTTTACTAAATTTATTTTTATATGCACATTGCCCAAATGATTATAAAAAAAATGACACCTCTCTTTTGATTGTAATTTGCACTCATTATTGTCACTAGGCAACTCTCTTAACCCCTTTTTTTCTTTTTTCTTTTCCTCTTTTTTTTCTTCTTTTTTTTATTTATATTCTGTACAATACTACATCTTTTCTACTCTCTTTTTTTTTCTCTTTTCCTTTTCCTTCCTTCTAACCTAATGAATTTTCTCCTAAAATCAAGATTTTTTTATTCTTTCATTTTTATGACATTCTCCCTTCTTTCTTCTTTTTTTTTATCTTTCTTTCTTTTTTTTTTCAAAAAACAAAAAAGAACACATTCTCCTTTTTAATCCCTCTCATTTTACTCTCTTTTTTTTTTGCCTTTATCCCAAGAGTTTTTTCCAAGAATAATAAAGAATAAAGAAATTTTTTTAATTAAAAAAACCTAATTGAATTTCTTCTTATTATCTTTAATGAAAGAGGCAAAAAAATTTTTTTTTTCTCAACCATTTTTCTAACAAATTATTTCATTATTTATTATAAAAAGAAAAGTTTATGCATTTTTTATCATTTCATATTTTCCTTTTAAAGAAAGAAAAGTGAAAGAAATTAAAACCTTTTTTTTATTTTTATATATAAAAACATGTTGTAACCAAACATACACAAAACTTCTTTTTCTTCTTCTTGCTTTGGAGAACGTATTTTTATTAGTTCCTATTTTTATGAACTTATTTTTAGAAAATTCCTCCTTAAAAAAAATAAAGAATGAAGAATTATTAGCATTTTTAAAAGAAAAATTACATATTTATTCTATTACTTTTATCACACACCTTTATTTTTTCAAAAATAAGTGGATTTTTTTTGACAAGATCTTTTATAAAGAAAAAAATATTTTTTATTTTTATTTTACAAAAATTTCCTTTTTTAGAAAAAAAATCAAAGATTTCAATTATATACAATTCAAATCAAAATCGGTTGTACCTTTATTATTGGTATGAGAAAAGGGTCGAATATGTTCCCTTGTGTCCTAATTTTAGGATAATTTCTACAAAAATTAGACATGGCTCTACCTAAGGCTGGCCTTTTAGGTTTTTCTATATGCTGGGCTGGGATATAAAGATCTAAAGGTTCCAAAATTTAACCTCACTGTCGTCCACACTGGACTAGTAAGATATAATTTGAGTGGGAGTATTTCGCTTGCCATTGCGGAGGTGATTACCTCACGAGAGCATAGGTACTTTACTCCCTCCTAAGGAGGACGGAACTCGGGTATATAGCTCATGTTAT
Source organism: Heritiera fomes (assembly GCA_032173925.1). NCBI lineage: Eukaryota > Viridiplantae > Streptophyta > Magnoliopsida > Malvales > Malvaceae > Heritiera > Heritiera fomes. The sequence goes on along the minus strand of JAPDPM010000009.1, from coordinate 30,819,020 downwards.
GCAAATGCATGTGCAAGTGTGTGCATGAGGGAACATTTATCAAACAGTCACCAAACCCTAACTCCAATCCTAGATGCCCCACAATTTATTAGCAACAAGTATGTACAAATATAAAACATAAAATAAATAACATAAAAAGCAAATGCAAACAAAATTATTTTCAAAATCCATGTGAATTAAGTTTAAATATCAATCAAGACTATTAAATTAAAACTTTGGATAACACATGATTAATGGATGGCTTGACCCTCAAAAAGCGTCCCCAGTGGAGTCGCCAAGCTGTCGTAACGGCTTCGCGCTCGACGATTTTGAAAAACATTTAAAAACAAATGGAGTCGCCACCAATCCTTTTTTACTAGGTGTGATTGGCCACCTAAAATATTTATCTTTTTAATAAAATCTCAAAATTAATTAAGTTTTATTAAAAAGACAATTTTTGGTCTGCGAAAACAAAATTGGGTTCGGGAGTATGGTTACGCGTGGGGAAGGATTAGCACCCCCACGACGCCCGTTAAAAAATGGTACCATAATAATCATGTGTTATCCTTTGGTTTTAATGAAATGGGCTTATATTAATATTTAAAAATAATTTTTATTTTTATTACAATCAATTTTATTCTTTTTATTCAAAGTCATCTTTTATTTGCAAAAATCATTTTGTTTTATTTTAAAAAAGTTAAATTTTATTTCTCAAAAGTGAATGTGAACCTTTTTGTATTGAAAAATTAAATCAAATATCCCAATACTCTGGTAACATTTGAAATAATTTTCCTCACCTAGAGATTTCTTAAGAATCACTACTTGTGAGTTCTGTAGAATCTCATCCTCGGTAGATTTACACTCGTTTCGAAAATTATTATGAATGCACATGATGCAAACAGATAAAAATGATGCATATGAATTTTTAAAAGAAATTTTATTTATTTTGATTTTATTAATGAAACTCTTGATATTGAAAAATTTAGCTAAATATCCCAATACTCTGGTAACATTTAGCTAACTCCTCTCACCTAGGGATCAGTCAAGAAATCACTACTTGTGAGTCTCATGACATCCTATCCTCGGAAGAATTTCATTTAAATTTAAATTTTATTATTGATTTCCTTTTTCAATTTTCTTTTTTTAAAAAACTTATTTATTTTTATTTTTAATAAAACAAATTAAATTATTGAAAAATCATACTAAATATCCCAATACTCTGGTAACATTTAGTAAGACTCTTCTCACCTAGGGATCAATCAAGAAATCACTACTTGTGAGTCTCATGACATCCCATCATCGGACCTTATTATTGAATTTAAATTTCATTATTTTTAAATACATTTCCTAATCAATAATAATAATTAATGAAAACATAAATAAAAGAAAAAATTTTCAAAAACTTTTATTTTACACATGCATTAATAATAATAATAATAATAATAATAATAATAATAATAATAATAATAATAATAATAATAACACAATAATAATAATAATAATAATAATAATAATAATAATAATAATAATAATAATAATAATAACCAAAATTACTAAAATTAAAATAAATATACCTAAATGGTTTTGGGCTTTAGAAAACCCAAGGAAGAACTTGCAAAATGGCCCAGCAAAGGCAGCCCAAAAGAGGCCCAAAATTTGTGGGTCGGAGGCTTGCAGTTGAGACCCAAAATTGGCAGGCCGGATCGGGTCGGGCGAGGCGTCCCGGGTCAGACGCGCGGGTCTTCCTTCGCGGGTCAGTGAACGGGTTCCGGGTCGGGTCGGCTACACGCGCGGATCTCCTTCCTCAGCTGGCCAGGCGGGCGCGCGGGTCCCGGGTCGGGTCCCGGGTCCATGCGCGGATCCTAGGCTTTCTTTTTTTTTTGCTATAAAAGCTAAATCTTTTTTTTCCTAACTCATTTTCTTCTCTTTTCCTAAAAAAAATTCCAGAGCTCTCAAAGTTCCCGGCTAGGCGATTTTCGGCCGCCGCCCGCCGTCGCCGGCCTCCGCTCACCGACGGCTAATCCCAAAAAGTTTCCCACTTTCCGATGCTCCTCAACCTCTTCTTTCCGTTTCCAGCCCTCTTTTCCTTCGAAAACGCCTCTAACCCCACGGATCTGAGGTCGAAACCTTCGACCTCTGTTGTTATTTTGATTTTTTTTATTTTTTTCTTTTTAGATCTGGTTTTGGATGCGTTTGGGTTTGCGTTTTTGTTATTGTTTTCGTGTTTTTTTTTTTGCAGGTGGGGGGTTCTAGGGTTTAAGTTGGTCTCGGTTTTGGGATGGTGGTCAGCTGGGTTTTCGGGTAGTGGTGAAGATGAGGGAAAAGGGGTTCGGGTCCCGTTGGTGAAGATGATGCCCCCTAATGGTGAGCCGAGGATGGGGGGTTGTTTCTTGGAGAGGGTAGTGAGGATGATGTTAGGGGTTTCGGAGGTGATGGTGATGGTGAGGGTGTTTGAGGGAAAGGCTAGGGGGCTGCTGGTTTGGAGGTTCTCGGGTAGTGGTGGAGGCAGCGTTGGTGTTTGGTTTAGGGATTTGGTGAGGTCCAAAGATTGAGGGCTCGTGGTTTCTGTTTGACAGTGAGGCTGGTTCACGCTGGCTGTGTTGGGTATTGATGGGTAGGCAATGGTGCTCGGGTGTGTGGGTGTAGGTTGAGCTATGGGAGCTTGGAGCTTGGGTTTGTGTGTGGAATGGCCTCCGGTCGTTAAGGTTTGGAGAGGCACCAGTTTTGGTTAGTCGAAGAGGGGCACCAGGGTGTTGAACGGGGTTGTTTAGGGGATGGGGACTGTGAGGATTTTTGGGTTTTGTCAGTAAAGGTTGAAGCTTCCGTCCCCCTATTGCTGGTTGAAGGAGGGTTTTTGTAGAAGGGGGACTGGTATAGAGCAGCTGGTGACCTGCAGATGGGATGTGTTGCCAGAGTAGTTGGCCGGCAGTGATGGGATGGCTGGCAGGGAAGGTGGCCGGCTGATGAACAGGGTGATGGACTGATTGGACCAAAAAAAAAAACAAAGAAAAGAAAAGAAAAAAAAATAAAATAAAAATAATAATGATAATAATAATAATAATAATAATAATAATAATAATAATAATAATAATAATAAAAACCAAATAATAATAATAAAAAAAATAAACAAATATAAACAAATAATAATAATAGTAATAATAACAAAAGGGACAAAATTAGGTGTCAACATTGATATGCCAAAATGCCATGATTTTACACCAAAGTGGACTTCCACTGTTCCATAAGTTCTCCAATTAAAATTCCACCATTGATGAGCTCTTCAACCCTTTCCTTCAACTGTCTGCATTTTTCTGTTGAATGCCCAATTGCCCCCATGTGATAGTCATATCTGCTATTCGGATCATAGCTCTTGGCCAACGGGTTTGGTGTTGTTCTCATAGGTATAGGGGTCAAATATCGATTTTTTACCAAAAAGGCAAAAGATTGGAGATTGGAATGGGAATTTTTCCTTGATTGCTTCTCGATCTTTTTCTGTTGTTTGTTGATTGTTGAGGAGGTTGAGCTACTGGCCTAGGCATAAAGATAGGTGCATGAGAAATCGTTGGAGGACAAGAGTTTGTTGGAAATCCTGGCTGTGGGACTGGTGAATAAAGATAAGAATCATAGGAGGCGTTGTTCAAGGTTAGACCATATGATAGGTGAGACAAATAAGGATTATATGGAATGGAATTTCTGGGAAATTGTCCCTCAAATGTCGCAGCTTGCACTTTTTCTTCTGTTCTTTCAAGTTTATTATCGGCCATATCACCTATCTTGATCTTGCCTCTCTTGATTGCACTCTCAATCATCTCTCCGGAGGCCACCATGTCGGCAAAATTCTTAGTAACATTCTCAATCATCCTGTCATAATATGGTGCCTGGAGGGTACTAAGAAACAAAGTTGCGGTCTTTTTTTCTGTGAGGGGAGGCTGGATCTGGGTAGTAACATTCTTCCATCTCTGGGCGTATTCTCTAAAGCCTTCGGTAGCTTTCTTCTCCATAGTTTGCAAAGATAAACAATCTGGGGCTAGATCCACAATATGCTTATATTAGGTGACTAATGCCCTTGCCAAATCTTCCCATGAGTGAACATCGCCCTTGCCTAATTGTGTATACCACCTAGCAGCAGATCCTTTAAGGCTATCTTGAAAAACATGGATCAACAGCTTGTCATCATGCACATGTGCTGCCATCTTTCTGCAATACATAGCGATATGGACTTTTTGACACGTGGTCCCATCATACTTCTCAAATTTTGGAGCTTTAAACTTTAAAGGAATGACCACACCAGGTACTAAGCATAATCTAGTTGCATCCAAAGGTCCATGAAAATCCATTCCTTCAACAATTCAAAGCCTTTCTTCTATAAGCTCTATCTTTTGTCGAGAATATGAGCTTTCTTTCACTTGTGGTATCCCTTGCTTTCTGTGACTATCCAAATTGGTAATATGAGTTGGTTTGAGGGGGTTCATTGTAGGAGATGCATGCCTATGAAATTGACTAGGGTTGATCGAAGATGGCATATTAGGGCATACATAACCCTCAGTGGGCATTGCTTGTGGCTCTTGAGATGATTGGGTTTCTCGTGAGCCAATGTTAACTGGACAAAAAGAATCCTCTGCATTTTGTAACTGATGCCCCTCTTGGGTAGCTAGTTCTCCTCTTCTTCATTGTTCAGCTTCTCCAACAAACCTGCCATCCGTGATAATTGCTCTCTTATCTCTTGTTGAGCTTTTTCCATCTTTTCCATTCGAGTCATTTTTGTCTCTTCCATGATCCAAAATTATCTCCAAAGTTTTTTGATGTTCAAGTCGCCTTTACACCAAATCTGTCATAACCCAAAATTAGATGTCATGCTTGCCATGCTAATATGAAGTTTTTACTGTATTAAAATTGTATATCTACATGTAAAAGAAATTCCAACCTTGTTATTATTTTACAATATCAGAAGTCACACACCAAAAGGAAAAAAATTATAAACTAAAAATTGTTTTGTTTTACTTTTTTTCTTCTTTTTTTTTTGAGGAAACAGTTATTGTTAGCCTTATTATTTTCTATCAAAATCATATTATGCAAATATGAATGAAGTGAATGCAAACTTATATAAAATCTTGTAACATTCATATTCACATAGGAATTGTTTACAAGATTCAAAAATTCCTTACTAACTCTTCCTTATTCTAATGCCCTCAACATTCAAAGCCTTTCAAAAACCAATTTCACAACAACAGTTACCCTTTTCATCCTCTAAATTCTAATCAAGCATTGTGGTTCCTTGATTAACCACCTCCCTTATATCGAGGGACTTTGCATCAATCTGTCCTTTCGCCTTACATTTGAAAGTCAATTGGTCTCCACTTATTGATGATTCAACATGTAGTTGCTATAGAAACAACGACCCTTGAGAATGAACCAATTTAGTCGCTCTCAAAGTTTCAAGCATCTCCATTATCTTGGCTAGCTTCGCCTTTATCTCCCGTATATCATGTCCAAACTCCTCTTGATTAATCTCCAAAATAATCTAGCTTCTAATTGATCTCCCATGTCTTTGACCTCCTTTAACCCAAAAAGACAAATAAACTCCTTATTATGTGATGTGAATGCATTAATGTAATGAAATAAGCCATGCTAGAATTTAAGAATAAAAGAATCAAAATTTTCTCTTATTTAAATTCAATGAATGAATTCTCTTTTTAGAGTTTGATGATTTCTTTCCTTTCTTTTTCTTTTTAAAGAATAAATTTTTTTCTTCTTTTATTATTTTAAAAAAAATCATTTCTTATTTTCACACCAAAATTTTTTTTCTTTAACCTCCTTTTTTATTTAATTTATTTTCAAAGGAATGTGACAATGCACTTACTTTTTATTTCATAAAAAAGTTTGTGTCTATGCATAAGTTTCAAAAAAAACAAAATTTTATTATTTTTTTAAATTGTATTAAAGAATGAAGGAATATTTTCATATTATTTCTGACAAAGAAGAAAAATCGAATGAATCTTTGTTTTATTCTCTAAAATTGTAAAATTGTAAAAATGTGAAATTTTATTTGAAAACAAATATCTCTTGATTTTATGAGAGCATGAATTTGAAAAATCAATAGAGTTATGATATGAAAAAAGGTAGTTAAATGTTCCCTCATGTGTCCTAATTTCGGAATAATTTATACAAAAATCAGACATGGCTCTAGCTAGGATCGGCTTCTTAAGGCCTTTTACATGCTGGGTTGAGACTTGTAAAGATCTAAAGGTCCTCAAATTATGCCTCACTGTCATCCACACTGGACTAGTAAGATTTGATTTGAGTGGGAGTATTTCGATTGCCATTGCGGAGCTGATTACCTCACGAGAGCAAAGGTACTCTACTCCCTCCTAAGAAGGACGGAACCCGGGTATAGAGCTCATGTTATGTAAATGCAAGTGCAAGTGTGGGCATGAGGGAATACATCAAACATTTATCATACCACAACCCCTATCCTAGATGCCCTAACAATTTATTAAGAATAATATATACAAATAAAGAATGCTATAAAATAATCAACATAACTAAAACACAAATGCAACTAATTATTTTAAAATTAAAGAAATTAAATTTAAATATTAGTTAAGACCTTTAAATTAAAACTTAGGATAACACATGATTAATAAATGGCCTGACCCTCAAAAAGTCCCCAGTGGAGTCGCCAAGCTGTCGTAACGGTTTCGCGCTCGACGATTTTTGAAAAACATTTAAAAACAAAGGGAGTCGCCACCAATCTTTTTTGTCTAGGTGTGATTGGTCACCTCAAAATTTTTATCTTTTTAACAAAATCTCAAAATTAATTAAGTTTTATTAAAAAGACAATTTTTGGTCTGCGAAAACAAGATTGGGTTTGGGAGTACGGTTACGTGTGGGGAAGGATTAGCACCCCCACAGCGCCCGTTTAAAAAACGGTACCATTGTAATCATGTGTTATCCTTTGGTTTTAATAAAATGGTCTTAATTTAACATTTAAAAAGAACTCCATTTATTTTGAAATCATTTTTTTTCTGTATTAATTTTGAAACATTTAAATTTTATTTTTTATTTGAAATAAGTGAAAATCTTTTGTATTGAAAATTATTCTGAAGTACCCCAATACTCTGGTAGCATTTCAGATAATTTCCTCACCTAGAGATTTTTTAAGAATCACTACTTGTGAGTTCTATAGAATCTCATCATCGAACGATTCACACTTGCTTAAAAAATTATTATGAATGCAAATGATGCAAATAGATAATGAATGATGCAAATGAATTTTTTAATTTTTGATATAAATATTTCTTTATTTATTTTAAATAAAAATTTTTATTATTGAAAAATTGCACTAAGTATCTCAATACTCTGGTAACACTTAGTGAACTTCTCTCACCTAGGGATCAGTAAAGAAATCACTACTTGTGAGTTTCATGACATCCCATTATCGGACATTTATTTATTTAAATTTTATTATTATTTCTATTTCTTTTTTATTTTAAAAAAATATTTATTTTCATTCTTTAATAAAATTTAAATTATTGAAAAATCATACTAAATATCCCAATACTCTGGTAACATTTAGTACGACTCTTCTCACCTAGGGATTAGTTAAGAAATCACTACTTGTGAGTTTCATAACATCCCATCATCGGGAAACTATTTAATTAAATTTAAATTTTATTATTTATTTATTTATATTGCTTTGTTTTAAAAAAACTTATTCATTTTCATTTTTAATAAAAATTTAAACTATTGAAAAATCATACTAAATATTTCAATACTCTGGTAACATTTAGTAGATTCTTCTCACCTAGGGATCACTTAAGAAATCACTACTTGTGAGTTTCATAACATCCCATCATCGGACCTCATTTAATTGAATTTAAATTTTATTATTATTTTACTTTTAATTTTTAATTAAATAATTTTAATTAAATAATTTTTTTATACATTTTCTAATCAATAATAATAATTAATAAAAATACAAATAAAAGAAAATTTTTCAAAAACTTTTATTTTACAACATGCATTAATAATAATAATAATAATAATAATAATAATAATAATAATAATAATAATAATAATAATAATAACAACACCAAAATTACTAAAAATAAAAGAAATATACCTAAATTGGTTTGGGCTAAGAACTCAAAAAGAAGCCCTTCAAGTTGGCCCAAAAACTGAGCCCAATAGAATCCCACAAATTGGGCTTGGACGAGTCGAAAGTGAAACGGGCTGGTGCAGGTTGGACCAGGTAGGACGCGGCACGGGTCGGGTCGGAGCTCTGGTCTTTCCCTCCTCAATTGGCCGGGCGGGCTCGCGGGTCGTAGGTCGGATCTCAGGTCCACGGGCGGATTCTGCAGCTTCCCTTTTTTTTTTAACTATAAAAACCTACCCTTTTTTTTCATTTCATTTTCTTCTCCTTTCACAAAAAAAAAAACTCTCAGAGCGCTGTCTCCGGTGACCAAACTGAAAAAAGCTTCCCCTTTTTCGATTCCTCTCCACCTCCTGTTTTCGTTTTCGGCCTCTTTTTCCTTCAAAAACGCCTCTAACCCCTCGGATCTGAGGTTGAAACCTTCGGCCTCTCCGTTTTTATTTTGATTTTTTTCTTTTCAAATCTGGTTTTGGATGTGCTTGGGTTTGTGTTTTTGTTGTTGTTTTTGTGTTTTTGTAGGTGGGGATCTAGGGTTTGAGGGGCTCTCGGATTCGGGGTTTCGGGTGGCTGTTAGGGTTGTAGAGGGTTCCGGTGAGGCTCCGGGACTTGGGGTTTTTGGGTGGTGAGGATGATGTTTCTGGTTTTGGGTTTTAGGACAGAGGCCGAGTGGGTTTTTCTGGATTTGAGGTTTTCGACTGATGATGGTGATGGTTAGGGTCACAGTGGCTTGGGTGAGTGAGGGATTCGGTCTGTGTGTATGTCGAAGGAGGGTCGAAAAAATTGTGACCCCCCTTGATGTTGGCTGCAGATATGGTTTTTAAAGGGAGTAAGCTGGGCATAGATGCGATGGGTAGACAAGAGAGGTGGCCGACGCTGGTGTCAGGTGGTAGTGGCTGATGGACAGCCTCGGGAGAGGGGTTGGCAGGAGTTGATGGACATCAGACAAATAACAATAAAATAAAATAAAAACAAATAATAAAAATAAGAATATCAATAAAAATAAATAAAATATGCAATAATAATAATAATAATAGGAAATAAGGATAAAGATAAAAATAAATAAAAACAAATAAATAATAATAATAATAATAATAATAATAATAATAATAATAATAATAATAATAATAATAATAATAGGATAAAATTAGGTGTCTACATGAATATCGCAAAAAATTAAAAAAATAAATAATCATTTTGAAGTAATAAAAACATTAAAATGTAAACATTTATATTTATATAAAGATTTATTAAATATTAACTTTAGTTTAGCAGTGCTATTAAATTTTTATTTAACTATATAAAAATAAAATTAATTATTATATTAAAATTTATAAAAAAAATATTTATAACTTATAAAATTTCAAAATAATTTGACTAAGCCTACTAAACCCACTTGGTTAGAACCGTACCGAACCCAAAACTGAGTTGAATCCAAAAATAACCGAAACAAAAAGAACTCAAACCTAAATGTACTCGAATATGAAAAAAACTGAATCGAAATGGCACAAACGTAAAATAATCCGAACCTAAAGAAACTCGAATTGAACCGGCACGAATTGGCCCGTTTGCCACCTCTAATATGAAGCTGTCATAATTTATTAAGTTTAGGGAAAACTTAATAGCTAGATACAAAAATATGGAGTTGCTACCAACCGTTCTAACCTAGGTGTGATTGGTCACCTATTCAAACTAAGGATAAGACTTGGTTTACGTTCAAAAAATCCTAGGGTTCGAGAGTATAGTTATATGTGAAGAAGGATTAGCACCCTCACAAGGCTTATCCTAAAATGGTACCAAATAATTTAAGGTTATCCTAATTTTGTTTTTTACTTTAATTTCGATATAATTAAATATTGAAAAAATCTTTTAAGTCTCCTCCATCAAACTGGTTGGACAACTTAAAAGATTTTTTTACCTAAAGAGTATTCAAGTACGACTAATCACCTTTCTTGAAGAGGCTCCATCGTCGGATAATTTAAGTACATTATGCAAACCCTATTTTAACTCCTACCCAAATTTTATTGCCCTTGATTTATTATTTTATTTTTTATTATTATTTAAATTTCCAATTTAATTATTTTAATAATTTTAGTATCTATTATAAATAAACATGAATTATTGAAAATTTTCCTCAAGACCTTCCATCAAGCTGGTAAGGCCTTAAGGAAATTCTCTCGCCTTAGGAATCTTTTAAAGAAATTACTCAAGCGCAATTCCTTTCTAATTCCATCATCGGATTCATATTTATTCAAATTTAACATAATTTTATTTAATTTTATTTCTATTTATGTTAATTCTTTTTTAATTATCTAATTTTAATTTATTAATTTAATTTTTATTTGATATTTTTTTTTGTAATGAACTTAGTTTTAATTTGCTATTTTTCATTTTAATTTAATTTTTATTTTTATAATTTAATTTATTAATTCTAGAAAATGTCCTTTTAAATCTTCCATCAAGCTGGCAAGACTTAAAAGAACTCTCCTCACCTCAAGACATCTAAAAGTACTACTCAAGCATAGTCCCTTTAGAATTCCATCATCGAATAATTTGTATTTTTACTATTTTATTCTATTTTATTTCTAAATATATTAATTTTTATAATTCTTAATTTCTAATCTAATTATTTATTCTTTTAATTGCAATAAATTTTAATTAATTCTTATTTTAATTTTTTAATAAATTTGAATTTTAAATATCGAAAATATCTTTTTAAATCTTTTATCAAGCTGGTAAGACTTAAAAAGAACTTCCTCACCTTAAGATCTCTGAGAGTATTATTCAATCGCCCTTGGAGTTCCATCGTTGGAATGATCTCTTTTTATCCTTACTTTATCATTTCATTTCAGACAATTTACGGGTGAATTTTAACTTATAAAATCTTATATATAATTTGAAACCTTTTAGCCTAATTTGATTTATATTAATTAATAAATACAATTCCAAATTTAAAATGTATAACAAATAAGCCAATAAACCAAAATAGATAAAATAAAATGAACAAATCAAACAAATTAAAATCCTCCACTTAAAAAATAAATAATACAAATAAAATAAGGATTTATATATGATGCACTGACAGTGTATAGTTTCTATACACTGTCAATACACCAGAGGTTGGCATCTCATCAATAGGCCTGTCATAACGTACTAAGTTTTGGAGAAAACCTAATAGCTAGACACAAAATCTATGGAGTCGCCACCAACCATTCTACTAGGTGTGATTGGTCACCTATTCAAACTATGGATAAAGACTGGTCTACATCTCAAATTTAGGATTCGGGAGTACGGTTACGTGTGAGGAAGGATTAGCACCCTCATAACGCCCATCCTAAAATGGTACCAACTAGCTTTAGGTTATCTCAGATTTGCCTTAATTAATCTTAAGTTCAATAATTAAATATTGGAAAATATTTTTAAGCATCCTCCATTAAGCTGGTGGGACAACTTAAAAAATTCTCCTCACCTCAAGAGTATTCAAGTAGTACTATGCGACTTGCTTGAAGAGGCTCCGTCGTCGGATTCATTTTAACGTTTTATGAAATATTCTAATTTTGACTCCTATCTAATTCGTTCTTGCTATCTTATCATTTCTATTATTTCTATTGTTTTCTATTATTCTATTAATACTTAATTTTATTAATTTATTTTATTAGAGAATGAATATGAATTATTTTTTCTCAAAAATTCTTTTTAGATCTTCCATTAAGCTGGTCAGATCTTGAAAGAAATTATTTAACCTAAAGATTTCAAAAGTATTACTTAAGCATAATCCCTTTTGGAATCTTATCATCGGAATAATCAATAGTCAATCTCAATAATTATTATTAACCATTATCATCCTATTTTATCATTTATTATCATTATTATTATTTGTTATTGTTATTGAATTATTAATATTTCTTTATATTTATTATTTTATCTTTGTAATTAATTATTTTAATTTTAGTTTTTATTACATCTTATTTTATTTTTAGACTGAATATAAATCACTTGTTATCGAAAAACCCTATTTAGACCATCCATTAAGCTGGCGAGGCCTTGAGAGAATTTTTAACCTAGAAATGTTCAAGAAAATCACTTAAGCGCAATTCTCTTGATATTTCATCATTGGAGTAATTCATATTCATATTCATATTCATTATTATTTTAATATCTAATTCTAGTTATTTCATTTATTTCCTTTCCCTATTTTATTGTCTACTAATGTTATTTTTATTATATTATTACGAACCGTTAATATCTTTTCTAATTTTGTAACTAATTGTTTTTATTGTAATTTTATAATAAATTTATTTTAAAATGAATATAAATTATTTGTTATTGAAAATCCTATTTAGACCCTCCATTGAGCTGGTGAGGCCTTGGATAGAATTTTCTCACCTCAAGATCTCTAAAGGTATTACTTAAGCGTAGTCCTTTTAGAGTTCTGTCGTCGGAATAAATCATGTCTACCTTTAATATCTTTCACTTACTAAACCTTATCATTAATTATTATTTTATTTTTAACTTTTTATTTTTATTTAAATTTATTTATTTTTATCTTTATAACCTAAATAATTTTTTTCTATAATTTCCGAAAGAGTCGTATTAAATTTCTAAAATCTTATTCTATATACAAAATTCATCCCCTAATCACTCATGCAAACCAAGTCAGCATATCATAACACTATCATGCAAACAGATCACATCATTAAGTTAAAACGAATTATTATTAAATCATCATTATCTTACCAAGTCATTAAATCACATGCAAATTATTTAATTAATTGAATTTATTAACATGCAATAATATTTTAATAAGCAAATTAATTATCAAGTTATTAAATTAATTAACTAGTCATGCAAATTATTAAATTGACGTGGAAAGTTAATTGATTAACAAACAAACAAAACCAAAATAAAAACAAACTTGGAAATCGGTCCAATCCATCTCTTCTTTAATTGGTCGAATGAAGTTGGCTGTGTTGGCAAGAAGAGGACGCAATGAAGTGCACCAAATTATGAAGCAACCAGGAGGATGAACGGCGCAGGGCAGCGATTCAGCAAGTGTTAGCAGTGGCGCGGAAACTGGCAAGGATGTAGCAGCAGTCTGGACTTGGTGATGATGCCGGGCAACAGTGGTGACGGGAATTATGCGAGCAAGCGGTGCAGCAATGTAAAAGCTGGTGATGATGATGGAACGGTACACAGCGGCTGCAAAAAGAAGCAGTAGCAGGGAAGCGATGCGTGAGCAATGGTGGCCACGGCAACAATAGTGATGAAGGCAGCACAAAGCTGGAGTAGGACGAGGCACCACAGCAGCACAGCGACTACAGGGCAGCGATTATGTGGAACAGGGGCGTGCGGCTATGTGTAACAAGCTATGGACGAGCAGCCTTGGACAACCAGATAACAACTGCTTTCTCTTTTTCTTTTCTTTCTCACTTTATTTCTTTCTTCTTCCACATAGCCTAGGGAGAATGGCGTACGGTACAGCAACGATTTGGTGCAAGGTTGCTAGGGACGGGGTGGCTTTTTGAAACAGGGGACAAGGAACGGTGCCAGCCTTGATGATGAATGGCAAAACAGGGGCTGGGGCAGGAGGTAGTTTGCAACTATGGCGATGCAAAGGGTGGCTTCCAAGGTTACGGTGAGGACAACCAGGGAAGGTTCTCCTCGTTTGTGGAAGGTCTGCTGGTGACTAAGAGTAGTAGAAAAATTTTTTAGGGTTTTTCTTTTTCCTCCGTGTATTGTCATCCCCCTAGCGGCTAGCCCCCCTCCAACCCTAGTTCTCCCCTTTAATATAGGTGTTTGTCTCTTTTTATTTAATTTTCTTTCCTTTCCTTGATACGGGTATTAAAACCCATTTTATTTCCTTTTCATCCATGCACAAATTTGAGTTTGACTTGTATCTTTATTGATTCTCACTTGATTCACTCATTGATTTTGTTTTTCTTTCTAGGATTTTTAAATTTTTGACTTTGCTTTTATTTTAAAATTCTGATTTTTTTTATTTTTATATTTTTTATTCTTTTCAAGTTTCCCTTCTTTGATCACTTTATTTTTTGTTATTATTTTTTCTATTTTTTTTATTTTCTTTTCATTTTATTTTTTATTTATTTTTTTAATAATAAACAAGATAGTAATACAAAAATTAGATTTATCGTCTAATTATCAAACCCAATAGGCCCAATAACATTAAAAGACCCCAGACAAAATGGGGTGTCTACAAGGCCCTTATATGCAAATATAAATAAACTTTTTTAATTTGTCTATAAAGGCCTATTGATGAAATTTCAACCTTTAATGCATTGACATTATATAAAAACTATACACTGTCAGTGCATCATATACAAACTTATAAAATAAAATAAATGAATTGGAAAACCATGAATCCACGTTAACTATAAAAAATAATAATAGTAAAAGAAGGAAACATGTGAAGTTCAAAATCAAATGTATTACCTTTGTAGGAACATCCACTTTAATGATTTTCCATGCCATTTTTTTATGCTTCAATCCTTTCTATTGTCACCTTCTTCCACATTTCCCACTTTCAATTCTTTTTCTTTTTCCTTGCAGTTTATGTGCAGCAGCAAGCAGGCTTGGAGTGATGGATATGACGCAGCAAGATGATGCGATGGCAGATAGTAACAAGGCAGAGAGCAAAGAGTGCTGCTGGACTTTTTTTCTATGGGTTTTTTTTTTGGTCGTATGCAGCGAAATCCAATGGAACTGATGTGGCAAAACTGCGGCAGCTCAGTAATGAGCTCTGGACAGAAACGGTAGAGCAATATGGTACGATGAAGCAGTGATGAGAAAGTAATAGCAACAGCGATGGATGCCGGAGAAGCCAAGTGCGTTGATGATGGTCCGGTGCAGAGCAGCAAACAGGCAATGATGTTGGTGCG
Organism: Heritiera fomes; assembly: GCA_032173925.1. Lineage (NCBI taxonomy): Eukaryota > Viridiplantae > Streptophyta > Magnoliopsida > Malvales > Malvaceae > Heritiera > Heritiera fomes. The sequence continues at coordinate 30,803,996 of JAPDPM010000009.1, read as the reverse complement.
ATAGAGCAATAGGAGCGGCTAGGCAATAACGATAATGTAGGGAAGTGATTATGGCGGCTCAAGCGACGATGATGATGGCAGGGGAGACAGTCTGCTGGAGGATGCAATGGTTGGCCGAGATGGAATAAGGATGGTGGCTCGGTGAAGGTGACAATCAGTAGGCAGTGAAGATGAGTAGCGATGCTGTGCAATAGGAGTTCTTCGATGGCTGCCCCTCGTCCTCTTTTCGGCTCGATTTGGTGCATCTTTATTTGCTAGGAATCTCTCAATTAAGGAGTGATAATTAATTGTTTGAAATTGATTCTTCTTCAAAACTTTTCAAAATATCCTTAACTTTATTTTCTTTCCTTTGATTTATGATTTTCAATTAAACTTTGATTTTGCTTCCCATATTAAACTCAAAATTCAGTGTTTGCTTTTTTTCTAAAAATTTCCAAGTATCTAAGCTTGATTGTCTTTCTATTTACCTTCAATATTCTTGGCATATTTAGTAGATTTTGATTTTTCCAAATTCATCTTTTTCCCTTTTTTTTATTTTTTCTTTTCATGATTTTTTAATTTTCATTTTTATGTATTTTTATTTTAATAAAAAATAAAAAAATTAGAATTAAGTACAAGAATTAGTCTTTTGATCATCGGGCTTAGAGTCCAACTCTAACTTAAGTCCAAATTCACAATTTCAAGTCCAAAACCCAAATCAAAGGTGTAACTAAAAGAACATTGGACTCAGATTAAAATCCATTTAGCTTCTAAACTTTGGTTAAAAAATATCCCGATAAGCCCAATAATGTTAAAGACTCGAACAAAATGGGGTGTTTACAATTGCCCCTCTTTGTGCATTTGTTGTGAAACAGTAATTGCACAAAGACATAGACATCCATTTTGTCCACATTCAACACTTTTGTCATTTTTCATTTTTTCTTTTCATTTTTTTTTATAATTGCTCATTATAAAAGAAATTGATTCTCGCCATGGAAATGCTCCTTCGACTAAGAAGGCCCTGAAACTTTAAAAATTTCTCATCTTAAAATGCTCATTCGACTAGGAAGGCCCTGAAACTTTAAAACTTTCTCATCTCTAAAATGCTCCTTCGACTAGAAATGTGATAACCGCATTTTTGAACCTCCATGAGTAGATTAAATTATTTTAAGCCTTACGAATTGATGTGGATTATTGGAGAATTACGAAATTAATAATTGAACATGGGGAATTTATAATTTTGAGGAATTAATACGAGAACCATAATGAGATTAATGTCATGAGAAATTAAGTGAACAAGTTGGTCAATTGAATTTTATGAATTAATGTTGTAGTGAATTATTGAATGCAAGTTGACGAACAAAAATATATATATATATTTATATATATTCATATAAATATATATATATATATATAAAATAATAATAATAATAAATAAAATAAAAGATAAAATAAAATAAATGGACAAGCTTTACTTAGAAGCTTTGTCTCGGTTTGGTGGGATTTACCCAACAAACCCACCAGCTATAGGGCAGACTACCTCTGCCATGATTTAACAGCAAAAATATAATAATATAAATATATTATATGAAAAGAAAAAAAGAAAAGCTGGATGTGGAGGAGGGACCCGAGAGTGAATGAAAAAATAAATAAATAAATAAATAACATATAGAGTAAGAAATAGAAGCTAGCAAGCGGTGAAAGGCAAAGTAAAGGAACCAAGAGAGAAAGGAAAGATTTGGAGAAGAGGAACCGAGAAGAATTAGGAAGAAACAGGTGCAGCAACGATAACTGAAGAGAAGCTTAGATGAGGAAGCAGCTGTGATGCGAGGAGGAAGGCTACAAATAAAGGGATCTCGTGTCTACCATTCCAAGAAGTTTTAGAATGAACACAGTGGCTGGAATGACTGGATCGGTGCCACTATTGGTCTCAGTTATAGGTGGCAGATAAAGGGCTGTTTTGTCTAGGCTGGAACAGAAGCTCCAGGCGGCGGTGTTATGGCTGGTCAGAGATGTGTTTTTAGTTTGGGAGTTTTGAGTGGAGCAGTTGAACACAGGCTGAAAGGAGCAGGGGTTGGAACGTGAAGCAAGGGACCCTCGGCAAGCAATTTAAGTGGCTACTTGGAGGTGAATTCGACAACTGAAATTGAAGTGGAAGCAGGCCACATTTGGGTGCTAAGTTGGGGTTTCTTTTTAGGCATCAAAACAGAAGCCAAACAAGGGTTTAACTAAGTGTTTTGATGCTGGAAAGAAGATCGAAAATAGAGCTGTTGTACACGTGGTTGGAAGGGGAAGTATTCTCGGCATTTCAAGGTTTGAAACACAGAGTTTAAATTGAATTTTTATTATGTTTAAACTTTGAAACTAGAATGTGAGTGGCATTTCTTCAATGATATTTGGGTGTTGTTTGGTGGCCTTTTTGAAAAGTATATATTTTAGGGCTGTTTCGAAGTGTTGAGACAAGGTAGGCTTGAGGTAGTAGTTGGCCTGATCAATAGTTTTTTTTTAGGGGTTCTGTACAAGAGAAGATTGAGGTTGTAATGTGAGTGTTGGGGCTGCAAAGTGGAATTGAAACAAGGCTCTTCGGTTGGCATTTTAGAGAACTGAAAGTGTGAATTTTGGATTGGTTTAGGAAAGTACTTAGAGGCTGTGTATAGGAGGAAATGTGGAGGAGTTGCTACTGTTTGGAGCTCTCGACAAGGTCTTGTTGGGTGGTAAAAGTGGCGGATTAGGCATGGGAATATGCTGCTGTAGGCGTGACAAATTGAAGGGCTGTTTAAGGGATATACAAGTGGTGTTTTGGTGGCTGACTTGGGTAGTGTCAGGTGCTAGAAAAAGAGGCACATTGGCTGCAATTGGTGGCAACACAAGGTGGCTGTCGGTAGAGGATGAAATGATAAATGATGAATGGTTTTAAGCTGCTGTAAACAGATACGGAAAGAAGCTCCATCCTCGGGACTTTGAGTGAAGCCAGGACTAGCTACTATGATCTTTGGTCAAAGGAAAGTGTGTATATATATATATATATATATATATATATAGGCTAACCGAGAGCCATAGAAAAGAGTTTAAAAGGCACCAAAGAAAATCAAGGAAAGAAATGGGTGCAAAGGGCTCGGAAGATTGAGCCGAGATTGATCAAGCCAAAGGAAAAAAAGAAAAGAAAGAAAACAGAATGAAAAGAAATGAAACATATATATATATATATATATATATATATATATATTTGAGAATATATATATATATATATATATATATATATATATATATAAAAAGGAAAAGGAATTATATATGCATTGACTCGAGTTTATAGGTAAGCCAACATCGTCCAAATTTAAATATGTATATATTTTGAATTTTATTAAATTTATACTAAGTAAATTATTAATGTTTAAAGGTGTACGCGTGAAATTTGGTGCATGCATGCAAAGATAAGCTTTTACGTACGTTAAGCTACAACTTGGCTTAGCATGGCACTAAGGTGACAACCGAGCCAGACTAGGCTCGACACACGAGCCTCGAGCAAAGGAGTCGGTAAGACATTTATATAATTCAGCATTAGAATTTTATTGTATAGATATAGTTGAATTGGATGGTAATTAAAGGTTTGAGGTTTAAATGACACATAAGGAATGATATGACCATGGTAATATGGTAAATTGAGAAAATGACTCAATGATGTGATATTGTGAATAAATGATCCACAGAATGGATCTTGAATGAATCCATTAACATTGAATGATCTTAGTGTTATTGTGGAAGTCACTAAGGTAATATGTGAACATACGTGAAATACTAAGAAGACCAACATTAACGGAGAGGTCTTAGCTTTAACATTGAAAGTAAAGGTAATTGATTTAGTTTACAAATACTGTGAAATAATATTATATGTTATTGGATAATAGAGAATTTTGGATGATTTATTAGATGTACTTTTGTTGAGATAGAAAGGATTGAATCGAGGACTTTAAAATGAAATGTGAAATGATGACGAGTTGGGTATAGGTGCTAAATCGAGATGTTTTGAAGGTGATGATCTAAGGAAGATTTGGCATTTTAGTTAGCACTATACCGAGTGATATTGCATTAATTCATTTCATAAGCATGCCTCGTTTCAATACTGTTTTAATTTCATTGTTTAATTGTATCGCTCTTAAACATGCCTCGTTTTATACAGGAGATTTGAGAAGCATTCATTGATACAATACTCACATGAATGGTTTGAATGCTTAAATTGTTTTGAAAGATTGAACATATAGTGTAATGTATGTATTCATATATATGTAAATGATTTTAAAGAAAACGTGTTACATACTTTACGTTATTTTTACAAGAAAAGTGAAAGATTTAAATGTTTTATGAGACTGTAGGCACCCTAAAAGAATTAAATTCAATAAAGCATAGTGGAAACCGCCTAATTGGAGATTACTCATTAGGCAGAGATGCTTGTCCGACAATAGTCATGGATAAGTCTCAGTCACGCCTGATCAGTGGAGCTGAGAGAGATGAGGTCTATGCCATAGATAGCGCCTTAGTTGGTTTCCAAGAGACGATGACATGATTTTCACTGCTAGCTACAGTGATATAAGTCTTTATTGATAGAGTGATAGGGATCTAGCCTAGTCTCAACCAATATGATATGCAATTTAGAGTGTACTTTTAGATTGATATGAACTCTAAACTGATATAATTTTACAGTATGTGAAATGTGTTTCGATATTGTATTTGATCACACATGATATGAAAAGAGAAATGTACACGTTCTAATTTGAAACGATATGAAAAGTACATGTTTTGATTTCACGAAATATGAAAAGAGAAATGTGCACGTTTTGATTTGAGACGATATGAAAAGTACATGTTTTGATTTCACGAAATGTGAAAAGAGAAATGTGCTTGCTTTGATCACACATGGTATGAAAAGAGAAAGGTGCACGTTTTGATTTAAAACGATATGAAAAGTACATGTTTTGATTTCACGAAATGTGAAAAGAGAAATGTACATACTTTAACTTGTCCTAAAAGTGAACATTGAGTCGGGCTATAAGCTTTGGACTTAAGCAGTGAAATGATTACTGAATAGTGAAAGATTTATCGAATAGTGAAATGTTTATTTGAACAGTGAAATGATTATCGAACCATGCATAGTGTTTTGTATATGATATTTTTTTTATTGTGCATGAATGTACTTTACTTACCAAAGGCATAGTATCAGTCTTTTACATGACATGTTTTGAGATTACACTGGTTCTAAACATGATTGATACTATTTGAGATATGATTTTTAATGATGTTCTGGTTTTGAAATCATGAGTGAAAAATGCTCATGCATGGTGAACCTTGAGCTTAAGCATAGCCTAAGCCTGGAAACATATTCTGGAAACTTTGTCCTGCTCTAATGATTATGAGGTGATATTTCACATTGTTTGATCATGTAGAATGTAGTATGAAGGGATTTAATAACTTTCATGCTTTCACTCATGCAGTGTACTTTATATTCACTACATGATAAACTAAATTGGTTATGTGTAGACTACATGGAATGTGATATCGATATAGAAAATGATATTATGGATTAATATTTGATCAAATGTATTCATTGTGGATTTATATCGAATAAATAATGTATATTAAGGAGTGATATTTGGTTGTATGAGATGTTATCGATTGGAATGACAAATGAAGATCACGAACTTTGAGGTTCATGCATTGCATATAGAACAGTATAATTCTAATTCTGCACTTATATAAATGACTTACTGAGCCATGGATTTGCTCACCCTCCTCAATTTCATATCTTTTCAGACTATTTGGGTTGAACTTCGCCATGAGGGCTTTTGAGTGAGACTAGGAGACAGTATCTAGGCTCGATACTGTCCCTGTCCTCCGAAACTACTTGGTTGCATTTTGAGGCATACATTCTTTGGTATACGCTTTTATTTCAGGCAAATTTCTGTACAGTACTTTAGGATGGGATGTAAACTAGGATAATGAATAGTTGATGTAATATTTGGATTTTATACGATATGCATGTGGTGATTAGTAATGGATAGTAGAGTTGTTGAAATGTAGGACATTTGGTGAACATGTGGATTGTGGAAAACTGTTGTCATATTATATTGTGATGATTTGCAGGTAGATAACTGGGGAAAACTCAAAATATAAGGGGGGATATATTCAATCTGTTTATAAGAAATAGTAAGGTATGGACTATAATTGATATTTCCCTATCTTAGAGAGTAGTTTAAATCATAATTGAATTAAAGATTGAATGGAAATGGTTTAGTGACTACATTGACACTGAATACAAATTATAAAACGAAAAGAAAAAAAAATTTAGCTAATAAATTTGTTAGAAGAAAAAAGTATGAGTATCAAGTGAACGTTACGGTCTTCGGGTCGTGACAAGAAAGGCCTTGAAACTTTAAAAATTTCTCATATCTAAAATTCTCCTTTAACTAGGAAGGCCTTGAAACTTTAAAATTTTCTCATCTTAAAAGTGTGCATTTATGCCCGGATGTCTTATAAAATATACCCTGAGGTTTTGAGGAATCATGCTCAAAGGTCTTCTAGGTTGTACCCAAAGGTTTTAGTGAATCATGCCTGAAGTTTTTACAGATTATTCCCATAGGTTTTAATGAATCATGCTCGAAGGTCTTACAGATTGTATCTGGAGACGCTTTGATTGTTCTTATCTGAAATATACCCTAAGGTTTTAAGTAATCATGCCCGGAGGTCTTATTGATTGTACCCTGAGGTTTTGATCATTCGTATTTGAAGTATACCCAAAGGTTTTAAGGAATTATGCTCGAAGGTCTTATTGATTGTACCCAGAGGCTTTGATCTTGTCTCATCATTTCAATTCTATCTTCTAGGTCATCTTATCATTCTAGTTTCTTCTTCTTGTTATTTTCTATCTAAATAACACATTTTTTTCATCTCATCACATCTTTCAATCCCTTTTTCATTGTCTCAATCATATCCATACCTTCTCAATTTCCTCTTTCTTTCCATCTCTCTTTTTTTTTTTAATTTCATACCTTTTTCATCACATCTTATTCTTTATCTTTCTCACATTTTTTTTATTTTTTTATTTATCTAATCATTCAAAACTTTTTATCTTAATGTCTTAACAAATAGTTCAAAATTTTATTTTTCATGTAAAAATGCATATAATGAAATGTCATGCATGTCATGAATGTAATGCAAATGACAAACAATGCCTTACCAAGTCATATCACCAATCTACCATATTCCTTTATTCAAATTTAGCAATCTTAAAATCATTTGCCCCATAATCATCATTCATTCAGTCTTCTTCTTGCCTCACCATCCTTCTTTCTTCAAATTTAGCAATAATCACTCATTTAGTCTTCCCATTGTCCCCTTATCATCATTCATTTAGTTTTCTTCTTGCTTCACAATTCTTATCAAATTAAAATTCATCAATCCAAATCATAACAACAAAATCATCTCAAACTATTCACAAGAACACTTCACCGCTTCTCATATTTTCAAGAAAATTCATGCTCTTGTAACAACCAAAGATTGCCCCAAGAAAAGTCTTGAAAATCCCATCACCACACTTCATTTCTTTAAAACAAGAACTTGCTCCCATAAAATCATAAAAGTCTCATTTTTCACTTCTTCAAGATTCTTTTTGAAAATAGAAAATTGCCCCACATAATAATTTTCCAAGATAAAAACATTTGACAGTTAAATCTCTTAAAAATTGATGACTACTATTGAGAACAAATAGAATGAGTCACAACTTGGTCTAGTTGAATAAATGAACAGATTTGGCGCATCAAGGGTGCTTGGTTATCAAGAAAGGTTCTATTGATCAATGTCTTTTCATTTAAGCTCACAAATGAAACAAATTCCTTGAAAATAAAAATTCCTGTTGTACAAGTAACTTTCATAGAACACAATCCATTTTAGCACTCACTTAATTTCTTGATATGTAGACTTTAAAAAATGTCAAGACTTATTGTAATAGCTAAAATTTCGAGGTAAGGAAACCAAATATCCAAATCTCAACTCAAATTTTCAAAGTGATGATTTTTGGATTTCTCAAAGGGTCTTGACTGAAAACATCATTTCTTTGGTATTTCTTCTTTCTTGTTATTGCCTCAGCATAGTTACAAACAATGGCCTTGAGTTGTTTCAAGTTTGCTCTAGACTACCCTTTCATGGGTTTTCACCCTAGAGTTTCATTCTTTTTTTTTTATAGATTATTCTACCATGCATTTAAGAATTCAAATTTCATTTAAAGCCAAATAATGATTGATGATTTCTTAAAGAAAAGTTTGTCAATAAAAACATCCTTATTTGATCAAAATGGAGTTTTAAGCATGTAATGTAGGCTAAGGTTTAAGGTTTTCAAAGAATGGATAAACAGGCCCAAATTAAGTGTTTTCAAGGTTTATTGAACCAAGGATCATTTCTTCGATTGTGAACAGCTGTCATTCCCACTCTTCGAAGCATTTTTCTTTTCTTTTCTTTTCTTTTCTAACCTTTTATTCTCATTCATTTCTTCTTTTCCATCTTTTTTTTTTGCATCTACTTTTTCATATTTTTTTTCATTTTTTGATTTTTTTCATATTGATTTCCATCTTCAAATATCCTTCTTCTCACATTTGCCCCTTAACATAAGGCATCATTTTCTTGCATTTGACATAAGATCAATCACTAATGCTTCTAAAAACTCCTCTTATGTATTGGCCTTTCAAGTGTGGAGGGTGATCCTTGGTCAAGGTTCATTTAGAAAGAAATCAATAGGCTCAAAAGGGGTAACAAAGGGATGATTTCATTTCAGTAATAGGAATATGAAAGATAGCCATTTGTCATATCAAATATTGACACTTCTATTGAAAACCAACCCTTAAGATGAAAATTTTATTTTGCTTTTGAAATCATTTGAATATCCCTCATGCATGGTTTCATAATCAATTTTTCTCTTCTTTTCTTTCCTTTTTTTTCACTTCCTTTTTCTTCACTTTTTTTCATAACTCATGCCCAGAATGTATCAACTCAACTTTATAAAGGCCTTATGCAATGATTTTCATTATCATGGTTTAAAGTAGAAAAAAGATATTAATCAAATTAAGGATGGCCATTAAAAGATGTTGAGGTTATCAAAAGCTTGGCTCTTTCAATCAATTTACCCCAAGCTATAGCAAAGAATGGTTTGAATTAAAAAGTTCAAGTTATGAGAAAGAATTTTGGGTTGATGTGTTTGGGACTGTTAGCTTGGCCTTAACATCTATCAAATTTTCAAATACAAAGTCCTTAAGAAAATGCTTCATGAATTGGTCCTTCAAAAACAGTTCAAAAAGTTTTGTAAATTCATCAGTCATTTCATTGCTCATTGCCTTAATGAAGATCATTGACTCCAAAAGTTTATCATGATAAGCAAAAATGAATGAATTTCAAGCTTGTGTTTCTTTATGGATTCCAAGTTTTCATTGAATCGAAAAGTATATTGGAAATGTAATGGCTAGGTTTATTCATTCTCAATAGCAATCACCAATGTTTTCAAAATTATTTTATTCCATCTACTTGAAAAGAAAAATATGAAAAAGCTTTCAAAACAACTTGATGCAAATTTCAAGAATGCTGAAAACATCTCACATCCATAAATTACACAGAGGAAACTTGACCTATAAAGAAGCAAACTTCCATTCTTCAATAAGCTTCTAAGTTAAGGCAACATTATTGATGAGTTCTTCAACCTTTTCCTTCAATTGCCTAACTTTTTTGTTGAATGCCCAATTGCTCCCATGTGATATTCACATTTGCTATTTGGTTCATAACTCCTTGCTGCTGGGTTTCGAGTTGTTTTCAAAGGCATAGGCGTCATATACTGGTTCTCTATTAGCAAAGGCAATAGTTTAGAAATGGGAATTGGCAAACTCTTTACACCGTTTCTTGGCCTTCTTAGATTGTTGGGTTGGGCGGAAAGTGATTGAGGACAAAAGTTAGGCTAAAAATCGTTTTAAGGAATTGACTGACAAGGATATGGACAAGGTTGGTGGGATTGTTGCATAGGGTATGGGTAATATGGGGTATGACTTTTATACTGCTTTTCATTAGTCACAGCTTGAACATCTTGACTCTCATTATTTAATGTTACACCTCTCCTTATATTTGCTCTTTCGATCTTCTCACTTTTTATGACATATTCAATTAGCTCACCAAAAAGTATTATATCTGTAAAGTTTTTGGAGACATTACCAATCATTCTCTCATAATATGGAGCCTTAAGTGTATGGACAAACAGAACTGTAATCTCTTTCTCCGTGAAGGGAGACTGAACCTAAGCGGCAATATCTCACTATCTCTGAGCATATTCTCTAAAGCTCTCAATAGCCCTCTTTTCCATATTCTGTAAGAATAATCAATCTAGTGCCATATCCTTTACATGTTGATATTGAGCTATGAATGTGAAATCCCCAATTTCATGTAAATTCCCATATTTGTAAAGTATTTCAAACTGAAATGATTAAATAAATGTGAAATTATGAAATATGAATGGTACATGGAATATAGAAGAATAAGGAAATTGAAAGTCAAATAGTCAAGGAATTAAATTAATATTGTAAGAATATTGAAGTATGAGAAAAGAATTTATATCAGATTTTTGGTACAATTAAGGGACATGGATGGAATAAGAGAAATTAATAGTCAATAGTCAAATTGTCAAATAATTAACATGGTTAATGGCTGAAATGATTAAGGGATAAAGAGGCATTAAATAAAGCCATAAGTCATCACCCTTCTCTTTCTCCAAGTCGGCAACAACATTCAGCCCTCCCTCTCGTTCCCTCAATTTCTCTAAGTTTCCTCCATAGTCACCTTGACAAACCACCACTTCCTGTTATCGAATCACTAAGTTTACTTAACGAAAAATGATCCTCATCACTAACTCTAGCTATGTCTGTAATATGAAAGGCTGAAACAAAGTCTATGAGGAGATCAAATACGCTGTCATTTTGATGATTAACAAAGGTAATAGAAGAAATCAATTTAGTCAATTCTATCCATGGTTTGGAGTCATAATGAGTTGGTATAGTATATTTATAAAGGTTTCTTAAAGGTTTGAGTTATTGAAGAAGTGAAGCAAAAGAATTGGTGCAATAAAGTGATTTGCATATTCGGCGTTAATTGAGGTAAGGAATTTATGTAACGGACGTAGGGTGGCTATATCCGCATGTTTTAATATGTTTTAAATGTCTTGGGATGAAGTACAAGCTGTTTAAGTGCAGAAAATGTCAAATTTCGGATTTTACTCCTAGTTACCAAAATGCTAGGAGCAATCGACTACCTAGAGACAACCAAAGCGTAGATTTTTCGAAAATCAATGCAAACCAGTCGACTGCTATATAAGACAGTCGACTGTTATTTTCCAAAAAGCATTCTGTTTCAAACCAGTCGACTACTATATGGACCAGTCGACTGCTATTTACTTGAAAAGCATTCTATTTGAAAAACCAGCCAACTGCCATATGATCAGTCGACTATCCTGTTTTTAGAAGCATTCTGTTTGCAAAACCAGCCGACTGCTATATGACCAATCGACTGCCTTTTCTCGAAAGGTATTCTGTTTCAAAACCGGTCGACTGCTATATGAGACCAATCGACTGCCCCATGTGTGTCACAACCCGAAGGCCGCGACGTTCACTTGATACTCGTACTTTTTCTTAGTCTACAAATTTATGGACTAAATTTTTTTCTTTTTCATTCTAGTGTTTGTATTCGGTGTCAGTGTAGTCACTAACTATTTCCATTCATTCTTTAATTTAATTAGGACTTAAATTACTCTTTAAGACAAGGAAAGAACAGTTATAGTCCATATCTTACTGTTTCTTAGAAACAGATTGAAAATATCCCCCCTTATATTTTTAGATTTCCCCAGCTAAGTACCTGTGAATCATTTCAATGCAACACAACGTTTCCCACAAATTCACATTATGTTTACCAAGTAGGTATCATCTCAGCAATCTCAATAGCCACAACTAATCACCGCATACTTATCATATAATATCACAATATTATATCGACTATTCATTATCTTAGTTTACATCCCATCCTATAGTACCATACAGAATTTGCCTGAAAGTAAAAGCGTGTGCCCAAGAGTGCATACCTCAAAAGTAATCGAGTAGTTTCGGAGGACAGGGACAAGTATCGAGTCTAGATACCATCTTTAAGTCCCATTCAAAACCCTCGTGGCGAAGTTTAATCCAAGTAGTCTGAAAAGATATGAAATTTAAGGGAGCAAAACCACGGCTCAGTAAGTCATTTATATAAGTGCAGAATTAGACTTATACTGTCCTAATGCAAATGCATGAAACCTTTGAGTAAGGATTCTCATGTCACATTCACTCTATGATCACTTATCAAATGGCTTAGATCATGTCATAAAGGTTTCTTAGTATGTAAAGGCTTAAGGTATCAATGGGAAAAGATCTCTTCGAAGTATCTCATTATACTTATCCCGATACATATCTATCACGTTAACCTTTAATCAAATCGATCAACCATTTTCAATCTTCTTATCATTATTCAATAATACCCTATACGAAAATGAATACATAATTCCGATATCATGTGGTACTAGTTTGCACTCATATTAGTCTCATATCATATCATATCACATCTCATATTAAGTCTATGTTCAGACACAATACTAAATCATGGCACTTCTCCTCAAATTGGTACGCTTGTACTGTATCAAATCATAACACTTTCAATAAGAACATAATCACATATAGCATAAAAGTCATGGTATTTCTTCATATACATCTCATGTTCAGATACAGTACAAGATCATGACATACTTAATGCAGAATTATATATCGCTCTATCATGATTCCACATGCAACTTATGCAAGTTTTGTTGCATAAAATGACTATCATCTCAATTTTTATTACATTTAACATATAGTCGTATATGAACCATATGTGGCATCGAAATCATATTACATGTACTTTTAGAGCATATTCAAAACATGTCAAATCTCAAATCATCTCTTGTTTATTTTTAAGACATGATTGAAAGCATGCACATTTCTCTTTTCACATTTCGTGAAATCAAACATGTATTTTTCTATTTTCATATCATGTGGAATCAAAGCATGCACATTTCTCTTTTCACATTTCGTGAAATCAAACATGTATTTTTCTATTTTCGTATCATGTGAAATCAAAGCATGCACATTTCTCTTTTCACATTTCGTGAAATCAAACATGTACTTTTCTATTTTTCATATCATGTGAAATCAAACATGCACATTTCATATACTGTGAAATCATATCAATTTAGAGTTCATATCAATTTAAAATCATACTCTAAACTGCATACATATCGGTTTGAGACTAGGCTAGATCCCTAATACTCTATCAATAAAGACTTAAATCACTGTAGCTAGCAGTGAAATAATATCATCGTCCCCTAGAAACTAACTAGGGCGCTATCTATAGCCATAGACCTCATCTCTCTCAGCCCCACTGATCAGGCGTGATTGAGACCTGTCCACGACTATTGTCAGACAAGCATCTCTGCCTAATGAGTAATCTCTAATTAGGCGGTTTCCTCTATGCTTTATTGAGTTAACTCTCTTAGGGTGCCTATAGTCTTATAAAACGTTTAAACTTTTAACTTTTCTCATGAAAGTAGTATAGAGTATATAATAACTTTCTTTAAGATCATTTACGTATTCAAATACATCATATATATTATATACTCCTTCTCTCAAGAAGACAAATCAATAATGCATGATATGTAACTAAGCTTAACTGAATACATTCCTTTGAAATCTCAAATCATAAAGAAAATGTGCTAGCGATGCAAATTCAAAAGCATAAGCTTAAAACAGTATAAGAAAATGCTCGTTAAGTGCAACAATGCAATGTCATTTAGACCTAGTAATGCCTATAGGCCCAAGCCACATTAGAACATTTATCTTGAAATCACATATATATCTTTAAACGGGCTCAATGTCATACTTGCATTTCACTTTGTTTAATCGTAAGTCCATGGTATCATCCATTCTCATATCATACATAAGCATTTAACTTGATATCCATTATTTTCCACAATATTAAATTTCATTCTCGAGCTTTCATGCATGCTCAACTAGTAGTTCATTGAGATTTACTATTATCACTTGTTTTTACAGATAATCTTAATAGCTATAAAAATTTCCTCATCGATCTGTGCAAGCATAATTTATCCAATACCATTATCTTACGTCATATCAATTATCTCGATTTATCCGAATCTTAAGTATCCGAATCCTCAAGAAGCCATATATCAATCTATACAATATAACTCTACTTCTAAGTTATATAAATGTCTTACCGTTATTGAGCTTCAACGTTTGCGCACTGAGCTTTATTGAGCTTAGAATCACCGTCTTAGAGTCGAGCTACCTATCAAATATTATTATGATGGCTCAATGTGCATCTTATTAAAATTCCAAATATTTCATAGAAATAAAGTGGCATTTACTTACCGACTTCCTTCAACCGAAACATTAGGTGAGTGCTCCTGGTTTAGCAAATTTCCCATTTGTCACTTTAACGTCGAGCTACACGTTTTAAACACAACCCATTGGGTTTTGTATCTACCAACTAATGTACTAGTTTATCTTATTGAAATAAATGGCGAGGCCAATACATTTCTTACCCCATTTGTGCACTCACCGAATTTTCTTTTTTCTATTTGCTTTTATTTTCTTTCCTTTTCTTCCCTTGTTTCTCGGTTTGGCCACTGTATAGCCCTTGGTGCTCAGTCTTTACATGTCCCAGAGGCCACCAATTCCAGCCTTCATTCTTTGTTCTTAAGCCTCAAAACGTGGTCCCTTAACAACTTTAAGCCACCCACCTCAACAGCCTAAAAAAGTAAGCTTCAAGGATGCTTAAAGTGCTAACCGACAGTCTTAAAAATTCTGTCTTCAGACTCCTTAAACCAGCTCTTAACAATAGTCTAAAATAGCACCAATCTAGTACCATTTCTGCCTCCAAACACAGCCCAAAAGGCCTTTAAACTTAGTTCTAACGTAGCTATATTTCTAGTCTCTTGGAACCTCACAAGACACCTCAATTTCAACCTCAAGCAGATAACTTTCAGCCTTGTTTCTCAGCGGCCTTATTTCTCAACACCATACGCCTACTTTCAGCCCTTGTTCTAAGCCATTTCAGAACCAAATTTCAAGCTCTCAAAGCTGCCCAGTTTGTTGCTCAATTTCTCCTTGAATTAGTCTTGAAACTAGCCCCTTAAACCACCTCAAAAGTAGGCCCTAACGCTCTTTTCACAGCCATTGTTTTAGCCTCCACAATAGCTCTTTAACACCTGAAAAACCCAACTTGACAGACTTATTTTCATGCGTCCCAAGTGCCTCATGCTTCAGCCCTTGGATTAGTGCCCAAACAGTAATATTTCTTCCCCTGTTCTTACACCTCAACACACAGCAACTCTCGGCACCTTTTGAAGTCTTCTAAAATTCTCATAATGCACCCTTAACAGTAGCCTTTTAATAACCCTAATCAACCGCTACTTTCAACCCTTCAAATCTAAATTTTCTATTGTTTTCTGAGCTTTGATTAGTCACCAAAGATATCACCAAAACCAACCAAGAATCACCCTAAAATAGCAGCCTATGACTTAGCTAAAAAATCCAGCCCTTGTCTCTTCTGTTACAGCCATGAAATCCATCCCTGATCACTCCATTTTTTTTCAGCCTGCTTTAGTCATTAAAACCCCTCTTGGTTTCGATCTCTCCCTTAGCAGTTGTTGCTTCCTTCTTCGTTTTTTTTTCCCAGGCAGCAGCGGTTGCTGTAAGAAATCTTAATCGATTTATCTAATTTGTCAACACCAAAAACAACACATCATAGATTATAAATGTGGAACAGGATACTAACCTCCAGCCATTGATACTGAAATATTGAGCTGCGATAAAATTGCGTGCCTTTTGTATTTGATCTTCTAATCTTAAGCAAACTCACTAATGGTGTGTTTTTTCAGAATGCTCAGATTAAGGACCCAATACCCTATATTTTTCTTTATATACGTTTTCCCATTAAAAATGTAATTCAATTTTTGTGGGCAGTTATCACTTATAGATATGGATAAATAATTTAAAATTTATTAGATAACGATAATAAAATATAAGACCACAATAGGAAGTTTTAAGAGGTTGTGAAACTAACCTCAAGTCTTTTATTTCCTATAAAACACTACTGACTAAGTAGTTAACTTATGTGGGGAACCTACATTCTCCCACTTGGTCTGTATATTTTATTATACTTGCTATTCCATCCATAATCTATGAATCCTTATGCTTAAATTAAAGAAACAAAATACATGAATCATGGCGATAAGTCCTCTAAGAATAAGTAATATCTTCCATGTATTACAATATATTTCATCTCTTCAAAATCAGCCTATATGTGATAACATAACTTAATGAATAAACCTTATGTTTATTCTAGGTCCAAAATTTATTGTTATTCTCAATAACCAATACGTGCACCAAATATTGAGAAAACAAAACAAATGAATAAGAGTTTCATTACAAATAAAAGTTGTCCATACAACTAATTCACAAGATGGAACCAAGTCCCATTCGCACTACATGATCCTTAAAACTTTTTGGTGGCATGCCTTTTGTTAAAAGATCTGCTATCATCAATTCAGTGCTAACGTGCTCAATGACCACTATGTTCTCTTTAACACGTTCTCTTATGGCTAAATACTTAATGTCGATATGTTTACTTCGACTACCACTTTTGTTGTTTTTAGCCAAGAAAACCGCAGCTGAATTGTCACAGTATATTCTTAATGGCTTTGAAATGGAATCCACAATTCTAAACCCAGATATGAAACTCTTCAACCATACACCATGTGAGGTAGCCTCAAAACAAGAAACGAACTCAGCCTCCATGGTAGAAGTAGCAACTAAAGACTGCTTTGCACTCCTCCAAGATATGGCTCCGCCAGTAAGCATGAAAACATATCCAGATGTTGATTTTTGTGAATCAACACATCCAGCGAAGTCTGAATCTGAATAACCAACTACCTCCAGGTTGTCAGTTCGTCTATACATAAGCATGTAATCTTTGGTCCCTTGAAGGTACCTCATTACTTTCTTTACAGCTCTCCAGTGGTCTATACCCGGATTACTCTAATATCTTCCTAACATTCCGACTGCAAATGCAATGTCAGGTCTTGTGCAAACCTGAGCATACATTAGGCTTCCAACAGCTGAAGCATATGGAATGTTTTGCATTTGTTCCCTTTCAAGTTCATTTTTTCAGGCACTGGTTCAAATTGAACTTGTCACCCTTTACTATTGGTGCTACACTTGGTGAGCAATCTTTCATCCGAAATCTCTCAAGAACTTTATTGATATAGGTCTCTTGAGACAGTCCTAGGATACCTTGAGGTCTATCTCTATGGATCTTAATGCCTATGAAATAAGATGCCTCACCCATATCCTTCATATCAAATTTCTTAGAGAGAAATTGCTTCACCTCATGCAGCAACACTTTATCATTGGTTGCAAGTAAGATATCATCCACATATAGGACAAGGAAACAAATTTTACTCCCACTAACCTTGTGGTATATGCATTGATCCATGATGTTCTCTACAAAATCGAATGAAGAGATGACATCATGGAATTTTAAATACCATTGATGGGAGGCTTGTTTCAATCCATATATGGATTTCTTGAGCTTGCACACCAAATGCTCACCATTACTAGAGGAGAATCCTTCCGGTTGTTTCGTATAAACCTCCTCCTCTAGGTCTCCATTCAAAAATGCTGTTTTCACATCCATTTGATGCAGTTCCAAGTCAAAATGAGCAACCAATGCCATAACAACACGAAGAGAATCTTTCTTTGATACAGGGGAAAAGGTCTCTGTGTAATCGATTCCTTCCTTTTGAGTGAATCCTTTAGCTACGAGTCTTGCCTTATATCTATCAATGTTGCCTAATGAGTCCTTCTTTGTTTTAAAGACCCATTTACATCCAATGGCCTTTGCATCATTAAGTAACTCAACAAGATCCCAGACTCCATTAGATGCCATAGAATTCAACTCATCTTTCATGGCATTGTACCACAATTCAGATTTACTACAACTCATGGCTTGTGAAAATGTTTCAGGGTCATCTTCGGCTCCAAAATTATAGTCAGACTCTTGTAGATACACAACGTAATCACTAGGTATTGATGATTTCTTCATTCTAGTTGATCTTCTTAATGTTGTGTCAGCATCCTCCTGTGGAGTATGTTGCACAACTGGTTGTTCAACAGTCTCTGGTAATTGTTGAACAACTGGATCTACTGGATTGTCATCAGCAACTTGTGGAGTTTCAATGATTGGTTGTTCAACATCCATTTGAACTTGAGGGAAGTTATGAACAACAACTAATTCGTCACTTGAAATGGGAGCCTGAATATCTGAATGATCCTTCTTAGAAACTACGTTCCGAGATTGATCACTCCCACTAATCAAGTCATTTTCAAGAAACTTTGCATTTCTTGATTCCACAATTCTAGTGACATGTGATGGACAATAAAATCTGTAACCCTTAGACTTTTCAGCATATCCAATGAAATACCCACTTATAGTCCTTGGGTCCAATTTCTTTTCTTCTAGATTATAAACTCTTACTTTAGACGGGCATCCCTAAACGCGTATATGTCGCAAACTCGGTTCCAACCTTTCCATAATTCAAAAGGTGTTTTTGGAACAGCTTTAGTTGGAACTCGGTTTAATATATACACTGCCGTTTTAAGAGCTTCGGTCCACAAGGATTTAGGAAGCTTGGAGTTGCTAAGCATACTCCGCACCATGTCCATCAAGGTTCGGTTTCTTCTTTCTGCTACACCATTCTGGTCTAGAGATCCAGGCATAGTGTATTGGGCTTGAATCCCATACTCTTCAAGAAACCTTGCAAATGGACCAAGCGCTTGTCCATCCTCAGTGTATCTACCATAGTATTCTCCACCTCTATATGATCTCGCGATCTTAATTTGCTTTCCACATTGTTTCTCTACTTCTGCTTTGAAAACTTTAAAAGCATCTAATGCTTCGTTCTTATTATGAAGCAAGTAGAGATACATGTACCGTGAATAATCATCTAACAATGAGATGAAGTATTTCTGACCATATGAGTCCATATCCGGACTACAAATGTCCGTATGTATGATCTCTGATATGTCTGAACTCCTCTTGGCACCTTTCTTTGTCTTGTTGGTCTGCTTTCCCTTTATGCAGTCCACACAAGTATCAAAGTCAGTAAAATTCAAAGTACTAAGTACTCCATCATTCACTAACCTTTTAATTCTCTCTATGGAGATATGTCCTAATCTCCGATACCACAATATAGAGAACTTTTCATTCATAACACATCGTTTAATACCTACATTGTCTTGGACGTGCATTATACTATTTGAAATATTATTTTGCAAATGAATTCGAAATAAATCATCAATCAACATCCCATTTCCAACAACACTAGATTTATAAAGCAAGTGGAAAGCATTTTCATAAAATTCAAAAGAAAATCCAAGTGGTACAAGTCTTGAAACTGAAATTAAATTTCTAGAGTAACATGAAATATAAAAGGTTCTTTCCAAATTCAAAACAAAACCAGTAGCTAAAACTAATCTGCACGTCCCTACTGCTTCCACTTGAGAACGCATCTTGTTTCCTGAATAGATGCATTGCTCACTGGCCATTGGTTTCCTTTGGTTTAGAAAACCCTGCAAGGTATTTGAAACATGGATTGTAGAACCAGAATCAATCCACCAAGTGTTATGACAAACATCAACCATATTAGATTCATAACAAACAAGTGAGATTGGATTACCTTTCTTTTCAAGCCAAGCCTTATATTTGTTGTAGTCCTTCTTCATGTGTCCCTTCTTTTTACAAAAAAAACACTTGGACTCTTTCTTCTCAGTCTAGATAGGTATTTTACCCTTTCCCTTTTGTTTGGCTTGAGCTTTGTTCTTTCCTTGTGTTGCTATATGTGCACTTTCACCCATTTCCATTAGCAACCTCCCTTCCTCTTGAACACACATGGTCAGGAGTTCATTTATTGACCATTTTTGCTTATGTGTGTTGTAAGAAATTTTGAAAGGTCCATATTGCTGTGGAAGGGAATTCAAAACAAAGTGCACAAGGAAGGATTTAGACATCTCAACCTCAAGAGACTTCAACTGAGCCGCTATGTCCCTCATCTGCATGATGTGCTCACGCACACCTCTAACACTAGTGAGCTTCATAGATGATAACTTTGTCATTAGGGTGCTAGCTAGTGCCTTATCCGAAGACTCAAACTATTCATCAATAGCCTTCAGCAATTCTTTAACATTTTTACACTCAGGGATTGAACCACGAATACTAGCCGATATACGTGTCCTTATGAACATCATACTTAAGCGATTAGATCGCTCCCATCGTTCATATAGGGCAATCGCACCATGAGGGCTAGTTTCAGTAGGTACAGGTGGTTCATCCTTCCTAATAGCATAATCAATGTCCATGCACCCTAATTGAAGAAGAACTCTCTCTTTCCATTTCTTATAGTTATCACCACTTAAATAGAGAACATCATATTTATCATCAGAAAAATTCAAAGATTGTATAACTGCAAATAAATCAAACATTCACGCTTATGTTACAAATTTGAGGCAAATAAACAAATATCATGCTTTACCAATGTAAATCATGCATTAAAATATGAATCAAATAACATATAAAACTGCCTGTAGGTGAAGTTCTAATTTAAACAGATTCATATATAAACTTTATAATGAAACTAACAAATTATATTTCTTTTCTTAACTCCTGTGGGTACACTAAGAAAAATAATTTGTTACTTCATCCTAATTAATCACACAAATATAACAAAAATTCTTGTGGGATAAAATTTATTATATTAAATATGATTAATTACAATTAATGTCATTTTTCTATATGTGACCGAATATACATGATATATAATTTAACTTAATTAAAGATGCTGTGGCTATTCCTTGATCAAGAAAAATTTTATGGATCACATGACATCAAATTTTATGCATAAATAATAATTTTCAATCATGTACACAATCAACATATTATAAACAGAAAATATTGTATACATACATTCATTACTTACACATAAAATTCAAGCATACAAAAAATACCATGAATCAAATAATGATATAAGCCTTTTTTTTATGATTAATTTAATAATTAACACTGTCAAATTCTTGCCCATAACCACAATGCAAGATTTATTGTACTGTTTGAAACAACAGGAACAATCTAAATCGAATGCCCCATGAAAATAAAAGCTAATAAAAAAAATGAATTTGCAATTCCAATTGTGTAATGAATGGCAGATTCAAAATAGCTATGAAATTTCAAAGGCTTACTTTCTCCGGCCAACAAAATAATAATAATAATAATAATAAATAAAAGTAATAAACAATTAAACAAGGGATATCAGCCTTTTTGTTTCCCAAGTTAATTTTCATCACCGTTGCCATATTTCATTATTAATTATAATTAATATCTTTTCAGGTTTCACAGATCACGTACAATGCGTTTTCCATTTTTTTTAGTTCTTTTGTGGTCTGTACGTTGAGAAGTCAGATTTCTCAAAACTTTTATGCCTTAATAATATACTAATTTAACTAGCTTTTTCAATGCACAGAAGTCGCTTTTTCCGATCAAAGAAACAAACTACTGCACAAAAACAAGATCTTATGTTTTAAATGCCAACTTCTGTACTACAATACAATTAATTTGTTCAAACAAAATCAAGACAGAGGTTTTAATGGCTCTGATACCAACTGTAAGAAATCTTAATCGATTTATCTAATGTGTCAACACCACAACACATCATAGATTATAAATGCGAAACAGGATACTAACCTCTAGTCATTGATACTGAAATATTGAGCTGCGATAAAATTACGTGCCTTTCGTATTTGATCTTCTAATCTTAAGCAAACTCACTAATGGTGTGTTTTTTCAGAATGCTCAGATTAGGGACCCAATACCCTATATTTTTCTTTATATACGTTTTCCCATTAAAAACGTAATTCAATTTTTGTGGGCAGTTATTACTTGTAGATATGGATAAATAATTTAAAATTTATTAGATAACGATAATAAAATATAAGACCACAATAGGAAGTTTTAAGAGGTTCTGAAACTAACCTCAAGTCTTTTATTTCCTATAAAACACTACTGACTAAGTAGTTAACTTATGTAGAGGACCAACAGTTGCCGCTTCATTTCACTCTATCCTTCCTTCTTGTTCAGCTATTCTTCTCTTCATCACTCTTCTCATTCGGTTCATCCCACTCTCGGATTTTAGCTCGATCTGTGCCTGGTCCAACCCTTACGGACCCACTATTCGACACTTAGTTCTCTTCATCCTCTCCCTTCTTTCCTTCTTCTCTTTCTCTTCCTTCTTGTTTCTTCCCACTGGCAGCATCAATTCACACCACTTTCAGCCCGAGAACTCCTCTCTTCTTCATTTCTTTTAAGAGCTGCCGCCTGGTTTGGCAGTAGCTTGTTTGTTTTCTTTTCTCTATTTTTTCTTAGCTTTCTCCCACGTCTCTCATCTGTCCTCTTTCACCTTTCTTTTCTATAATATTTTTTTTTGAGTCTAATGCAGTATAGGTCTGCATCAGGTTTGGTGGGAAATGTTTCTCTTTTCCCACCAACCCAATTTGAAAATATATATTTTTATACATCTATATCTTTTCTTTTATTTAAATATATTATATTTACTTTCATCTCTTAACAACAAAATATCATATGTATAATATATATATATTTCTTCTTTTCTTTATATATATATATATATATATATATATACTTATATATATTTAAGATACTATATATTTTTATATATCTATTATATATATATATGTATTTTATTTCATTTGATCATTTATTCTTTTTAATTAATTATACATATGTATTTATATCCGTACGTATGCATGCATGCACATAGCACGCATTTCGTTTGGTTCATGAAAATTTACTGTTCTTACAATGTGTTTTCAGAATTTTGAAATATTAGAATTTTAAAAAGAAAATAATTTTGATAAAGTAAGATATGTAAAAGCAGTCGACTGCCCTACAAAACCAGTCGACTGCCCCCTTTGAAAAAGAGGTTTTAAAGCCTATTTCAGAAAAGTATGATTGTCATTGCAAAAGCTATATGACAAATATTTTAAGACTATGAAATACTTAATGATTATGCACTTCTGTATATATACATGGCTGAGGAGCTCTAGTTCAGCCCTCAGTGCCACAGATGTCACCTGACTAGTGTTCATCGTGGTCCATCGACATTTGGCCAATTGTCTCTGTTATATATTTGGCTAGGGGAGGATTCTTGGCCCCTACGGGGGTACGCCACCTGTTTATCCAATGCATAATTCCGTTAAAATGTAAATAGTCTCTCTATTATTTAAAAGTATCTGAAGTATGTGAATTACTCGGAAGTATATGGATTTCTTATGTATGATATTTGAAGAAAGTATATGATGTATGTATATGTGATTTCAAAAGAATAAGGAAATCGAAAGTATTTGAATTACTTCCATATGATAATTTGAAAGAAGCATATGATAAATGCTTTATAATGATTTTACATGACATTATAGAGCCAAGTAGGAAAACTGCATATAGAGGCATAGTATGCTTTTTTACATATATTTCTTATTGAGCGTAAACTCACTCCTTTACAACTATTTTTCAAACTACTTGAAGTGATCCCTCGCTTTAGATAGAAGAGCCTATTGGATCTGTATTCCTTCGAGGCACACTTCCTAGACTTCTTGAAGGTATACTTATGTAATTATGTAAATCATACAGTGCTACAGTACAGTAATGTTTATAAGATGTCGGGGAATTTAGGTTATGAAAGATGTGTAAGATCTTGTGGTAAGAAATGATATGTATATATATATCATTATTATGCTTTACTTGAAATTAAAATCCTTATGATGAACTACTAAATATCAAGCTTAAGAAGAAGAAGAAGGAATGACATTGACGGACGAGTCTAATCAAGTTATAGGTGAAAGAAAAGAAAGCAAAAAAGTTATATGTAAAATGGTAGTGACAAGGATGTCACATATTGGTATCAGAGCTAATTAAACTAATGTTTGTCGGTGTCATTAGGCTAGAATTAGTGTATATCTCCCAATGTACTGTACTTGTCTGAATGCATATGCGTAGTATAACTGTTTAATGTTATACTAAATAGCTCAATTTCATGGTTATATTGACAGAATGAGCTCACGAAAAAGGGATATTAGTAGAGGATGAGGAAGGGGTCGAATGGAATCGTCCCCAACACAGTCTCCTCCTCCATCTCCACCACATAGCCCGAACACTAAGCTAGCTAACATGGAGAAGCATAGGGAGAATATGGCCGCAATGTTCACTCAATTTATGGCGAACTTTCCAAACGTGGCCACTAGTACACCAACAGCTATTCCTCTTGTTCCTCCTACTCCTACAGTGCAGCCCCCACTAGCACAGACTAAGTTACCCCCACCAATCCCAAATACAGAAAGGCGGGATCCCAAGGCATATTGTAGTATGACTTTGATTAAGGAATTTAAGAAGCTGGATCCGCCTAAGTTCAAGGGGGATAGAGATCTGTTGGCCGCAGAGAACTGGGTGAAGGCGATCACTAAATCTTTTGAATATATGACACGCTCCGAAAGGGAAAAGGTGGGCTTGGTTGCTTATATGTTAGTGGACAACGCAGAATATTGGTGGCAGTCCACTCGGACCTATTAGAGGCCCGATACACTGAGGTTATGTTGGATAGATTCCTAGAAGCCTTTAATGAGCAGTAGATCCCACACACTGATCAGACTAGGTTGAAGATTGAATTTCTGAACTTAACCCACTGGACGATGTCAGTTAATCAATACGAGTCGAAGTTCATTACATTAAGCAGATTCGATCCAGAGGTCCTCAAGAGTGAAAGACATAAGATCTATCGGTTTATAGAGGGATTGAAGTCCCCCATCAGATCCAAGCTATATCCTATGGATATCACCACGTATGGAGAGGCAGTCTGTAAGGCTCAGTTGTGTGAGCAGGACTCTAAGCTTCATTATGCTGACTTCCGAGCCAAAGGCAAAGGCAAAGAACCAATGAAGCGGAAGTCGAATGAGAAAGCCTCTAGTGATAGATATTCAGCTAGGAGAAGTAGACGTTATGAAGGATTTTCGATAGGTAAGTAAATAAATTATAAGAAAATGATCTTTGTTTTAATTAAATGGTTATATGGAATTATATTGAATTTGGAGTTATGATGGTTATGAAACAGGGACTTCTAGATCTACCGAGATCAATATAAGTGATGAGAGATCCTGACATTCAGCAAGTAGTACCGCTAGCTCACCGAAGAGTACAATGCAAAGATGTGAGCAATGCGGGAAGTTTCATGGATCACAGCCACGCCGGTTAACGAGTGATGCTTGTTTTAGGTGTGGTAAGCAGGGACACATGATTAGAGATTGTCCCAAGAGGAATTAGAGGGCGTCTAAGGAATCGAAGAAGACCCCTCCACCACAGCCTAAGGCCACCGTGGCAGAGAAAGGAAAAAAAGCTGTGACCCAAGGATGAGTATTTGCCATAGATGAAGAGTCTACCGATGCTTCGTCCAAGGTGATTAAGAGTAAGATCCATATTTTGGATATGAGTGTTAATGCAGTATTTGACCCAGGCTCCACACACTCTTTTGTGTCACCTATGACTGCTATGAAAGTACCTATTGAGCCTGAGCCTTTAGGACAATTGTTGCAAATAAGTAGTCCATTTAAGGAATCTCAAATGACAGATATAGTGTATCGTGGTTGTAAGCTACGGGTAGGAAAGAGAATCGATAGCTGACCTAATCCTACTGAATATGTATGGATTTGAGGTTATTCTGGTTATGGATTGGTTAGCTAAGAATCATGTAATATTAGATTGTTAGGCTAAGAGGGTAACCTTTTCTTCACCCATTAGCTATGTTGTAAATTTTGCAAATGTTTAATGCAAAAGCATATTTGCTTGTTTGGTTTAATTGAGATTAAATTGATAGAATATATTTGCTATGTGAAGGATTGTTAGTTTATATGGTGGATGTAGAAAAGAAACGTCTCGAACTTCATGAAATTTCGGTAGTCATGGAATTTCCCGAGGTGTTTTCAGATGACCTTCCAAGACTTCCTCCAGATAGGGAAGTAGAGTTTAGGATCGATTTGGCACTGAGAATTGAGCCCATTTCGAGATCACCTTATTGGATGGCACTAGTAGAATTGGAGGAAATTAAGAAGTAGCTTCAAGAGTTACTAGATAAGGGGTTTATACGACCTAGTGTATCCCCTTGGGGATTTCCACACTCCTCCTCAAGTTGGGTAGTAGATGTCAATCATACCCAACTTGGACTTCAAGCTTTCAAAATTGTTTCTAGGAAGGGCCTTGGTGAGAATATCTACGGTTTGAAGACTAGTTGGCGTGTAGACAAGTCTGACTTGGTCTTCTTCGATTTTCTCTTTGATAAAATGGCAATCAATCTCGATATGCTTGGTCCGATCATGGTGAACTGGGTTCTTGGCAATACTTATGGTTGTTTGGTTGTCACAAAACACCTTCATAGAACTTCCTTTTGAAATCCTCAATTCCTTCAACACCCTTTCAAGCCAAATTCCTTCACAAATCCCATGAGACATAGCTCTGAATTCTGCTTCAGCAATACTCCGAGAATATAGAAATTGATACGAACATGTTTTTCTGATTTCTACTCTGAGGTACTATTTGTGCAACCTTTGGGTATGATTTCTCAAAACAAGTATTATTTTAAGACTTCCGTACAATTTTTTAAAACCTTTAAGTATATGTTACTTTCATGTATGATTTTTTTTAAAACTTTAGGGTACTACCTATAAGATTTTCGGACATGATTTCTTACTCAGACAACTATCTGTAAGACCTCTAACCATAATTTCTTAAAACCTTCAGGGTACCATTTGTAAGACCTTCTGCATGATTTCTTAAGACCTCTAAGCATATTCCAAAAACTTTTGGGTAAAATCTATAAAATCCTCTAGGTACAAATTTCTTAAAACTTTCAAAAACAATTTATAAAATTTTCAAGTATATTTTTCAAAGCTTCCAAGAACATTTTCAAAACCTCGAGGTATATCTTTAAGGCTTAATACCCAAATATGCCATTAACTTCTACCATAAAATAGAATTAAGCATTCAACGTTTAATTGTATGGAAATCAGTCCTAAACATTTCAAAATAACAGAATTAAGTACATTTTCGTTAAATTCTTTAATTGCGGTTACCCTTTCACAGTAATAAAACTTAACAGCGTTAGAGAGAGTTAACATAAATGTCCTTAATTAGGTTATTTTGAAACATTTAGGACGGATTTTTATGTAATTAAACATTGAGGGTATAATTCTATTTTTAGATAAACGTAAATGGTATATTTGAGTATTAAGCCTATCTTTAAAACAGATGTATCTTTAAAACTCCAGGCACATCTTAAAAACCTGCATATATCCTTAAAAACCTTTGAATGTATCTTTAAAACTTTCAAGCTAATATTTTTAAAGTTTTATGGCCTTTTTATAGAGGAGCAATTTTCAAAAAAAAAAGTTTTATCTTTGTACAATTCTATTACATAGTAAATACATAAATAAAGGCAACAGTAAATATTCCATTTTGCTTTAATGCTTCGTGAAATTGAGCTTTTTATTTATTTTTTTTTGCTTAGAAATTGAGCTATTTGAATTTATACTAATTCAAGTCTAAAATGAGATCGATTCATGTGTGATCATATTAAAAATTTTGAGTTTTTTTAATATGAAAAATGTTTTAAAATTAAAGTGTTAACTAGATTTTGGATTAATTTGATTCATGGGTTTTGAACCTTAACATGCTAATTGGGCTAGGAGTTTTCACTTTGGGGGGGTGTTTGGTTTACGGAATGGAATAGAGAGAGAAAGGAATAGATATTCTGTGAGAATAAAAAATGAAAGGAATAAAATAGAATAGTTATTTGGCCTACCCTTTGCCTTGATGGCTAGACACTTGTGTCTTCCTCATGGTCTTGGGTACAAAGGCTACCAAAAAAAAATAGACCTTTAACCTTTAGCATAAAATGGAATTAAGTCTTCAATGTTCTATCGCGTAGAAATCAATCCATAAATTTTTATTTCATTGTAAATAAACCCGCAACCTTTTAAAATTATGCAATTAAGTCCGAATCTGTTAAATGACACGAACTTCCGTTAGTATTACACACGTGGCAGGCCACATGGCAGCCAACTAAGCTATCCACGTCAGCTTTCACGTTAGATGTCCAAACGGCAGTTAGTGTCATTTAATAGATTTGGACTTAATTACATAATTTTAAAAGATTGAGGGTTTATTTACAATGAAAAAAAAAGTTTATGGACTGATTTCCACTTAATAAAACGTTAAGGGCTTAATTCCATTTTATGCTAAAGGTAGAGAGTCTATTTGGCTATTAAGCCTAGTTATTATGATGTTGGTTGAGTGTAATGGAATATTGTGGAAAAAATTCAAAAGATTATTTTACTCTTTTATGAAATTAATTATAAATTATTATTATAATTAAGTATTAATTAATCGTTAATTATCACTTATTTATTGATTATTTATTAATTAATTTTTTACTATTATTAATATTAATTAATAATAATTAATTATTTTTCATAATTAATTAATAAAAATAATTTTTCTGTATTTAATTAATAAAAATAAAAATTAACTAAAATTTAAATAAAAATTAATAAAAAAATATTGTTTTCCTTTTCTTTTCTCTCTCCTATTTCTTATTCATTTTTCTTCCCTTCTTTCTCTCTCTATCAGAGGCCCTCTCTATCTACGTTACCAATACTGTTTGCAGTCTTTAATCGACACAGGCGCCATCGTTGACGGCCGTTTATCGATGTCAGTTTCAACCAAAAATTCATATTTTCTATTCCTTTCAATCTATTAATTCCATTTTTTAAGTTTGATTTTTCAAAAACCACATAGAAAAGCCTAGATCTAAGCTTAAAAGTCTAAATTTTTGTCACCATTGATATACCTTGATTCAAGTGGCTGCATCACATCACAGCCACCACCTTTTATAGATCTGCAATTTTTTTATTTATTTCTAGTGTTTTTTCCTCACCGGATGTGGAGGCATGTTGTTGTGTGTTTCTTTTTGGCAGATGCTCCAAGAAAGAAAAAAAGGAAGTGTTATAGTGTTGACAAGGGACCTGGCTTTGGCTCGAAGGCTACCAACAGTGATGCTGATCTTGAATTCAAAGATAGTTTTGTGATATGTATATATAATGTTAGTCCGCACTCGAAGAGGAGGAAATAGGAGAGGACATTGAAGTAGTGCAATTGTGCATTAAAGAGCTTAAAAAATGAGGTGATTGAAATGTTGTTTTCACCCTTCATTTTAGGAAAACAGGGACTTGGTTTGAGAAAAATTCAGATAACTCTTAAAATTTCTAGAAACTCAAAGTCTTCTGCTTAAGGAATCTAATTCTTCTATTACTCCCGAAACAAATATTTTCTTTGAGGACAAAGAAAGAAAATATTTGGAGGAATCAAAATTTTGATAGAACATACAGGAAGAACCCAAAAACTACTTTATCAATGGAAACTGTTGCATTGGAAAAGCTTTTAGATCGAAAACTATAGTAACAAAACGAAACAGATTCGGTAATTATTATCAAACAGATGGTGAAATGAAGCAAGTTCGGAATACAACCATTAATCTTTGATCATAATAACATGGACACGAATGTGACAAATCGATGAAAAACGGCAAAGGTGAATGAGAGTTAAAGTTAATGAGTTTCAAAGGACTGCAAACAGAGAAAGAAGAAAAAGGGAAAGAGGTAAAAAGATGAATGGAAGAAGAAAATAGGGTATTAATGTCTTTTGATATAAGAGTTATTTTATTTTACAGATATTTGAAGTGAACATAGTAAAGAAAAATTTTAAATATACCCATTTTTTTATTATTCATACCTCATTTCTTTTGTGATGAATAATTCAGTGAAGAAATTGGAATAAAAAAAAGTAAAAAAGTGCGTAAGTTTAAAATTTAGATTTATATATGATGCATTGACAGTGTATAATTTTTATACACTGTCAATGCACTAGAGGTTGACACCTCATCAATAGGCCCTTATATGTAAATATAAATAATTTTTTTATTTGCCCATAAGGGCCTATTGATGAGGTGTCAACCTCTTATGCATTGACAGTATATAAAAATTATATACTGTCAGTGCATCATATATAAATCTTTAAAATTTTTCGGAGTAAAAATTGGGGCAGAAATAGAATTTTTCATATGAAAACCCTAAAATGCCTACAATAAGACGATAAAAGTGCTAAAATACCCTTAAAATCTATCAAAATTCCGACTTTGCTCAAAACCAAACGCTTGTGTCGCGTGTCGTGGCGTTCTTCTTCTCTGTGTCACCATTTCTAGCTTTTTGCAACGGCGCGGCATCAATAAAGAACAACGACGACGACCAAGCTGCAGTCCTTTTTTCCCTTTGATGCTCTGCAAAACCAAGCTTTACTAGCATTTTCAAAAGGTATGATTTTCTTTCTTCCTTTTGATTTTATTATGGCCTTTTCCAATTTTTTCATCTTTTAATTTGATATATATTCGAATTTCTGTCTTGAAGTTTTATTTCAATGCTGAAAGTAAAGCTCTTAGCTTAGCACTGTTTCTATTTTTAATTAATTAATCTTTGATATTAGCATTTGCTGTTTAAAATTGTTTATGCTTGATTTAAACTTCAAAGTGAGTAAAGCAAATGGAGTTTTTATTTTATGTTTAATCCAATGATAAGATTAGCATTTGCATAATCTGGAGAAACAAAAACAAGCTGAATAAAAAATGTATAAATGATTTTACTATATTAGGAGTTAGGGCCTTTGATTCTGCACCTTATTGCAAAATGCTGTAACCCTTGATCTGCTGCCAATTTAGGGCATATTAAACAAGATGCCGCGGAAACCGACCAGGCATCGTCGATTGTTACCATTTCAGCCTTTGACTTTCTCACCTTTTGCTCGTTCTGTTGCTCTAGTTGCCACTGCTTACCTGGTTAAGCATCAAACGGGTGATGCCACACAGCAATTGGCAGGTTTTTTTTAGTTGAATTGATTCTTTCTATCATGTTTAAAGAGATAACACATTCTCTTTTCTATTGTTATTATTTGCTTTCTTCTCTTGGTATTTTGGAGTTTAGTTCTTATTGTTTTCTGACCTGAATTGTAGATGATGGATTAAAGGAGAAGTTAGAAAAGGTAGACAGAGAATCTGAGTCGTCTGAGGATGAATCATTTGGTGTAAGTACTTGATTACTGTAACATTGATTATACAGTGAAATATATATAAAGAAGGTTTGAACTAATTTGTCCCCTTTTGTTTTCCTTGAAGGGAGTTGTCCAAGCAGATTTTGCCTTCTTTGATCCAAAACCTGATGACTTCCATGGTGTGAAAACCTTGCTGCAATCCTACCTTGATAACAAGCAATGGGATTTGAGTGGTTTTGTAGACTTGATATTGGGACAAACCACTGTTGGAACTGTTGTTAAATTAGAGGAGGATGAAGAAAATGGAGTTTTTTCTATAATTAGTGCCCTTAACTTGGGAAGATATAAGGTATACTTTTGATGTGAATGTTTCTTTTCCTACATGATTGAAGTGGCTATCTTGGTTTTGGTTAGATTAAGCCACAAAATTTTAGGATGTAAGCATTCAGCTTTTAATTAACATAGGAAGGTCATTTAACTGTTCTCCGTTGAAGCATTTCCTATAGGCTGGATTAATGGACTGGCCTTATCATGAAATTGATTCAATAAAAGGCAAGCAATTCTTCTTGATGTGATAAACAGCAGCATTCAGATTTTACCTACTTGGAATAGATTAATTGATTCTGTAGTCCCCTTAACTGATTGTATGAAATCCTAATTCAAGTCCCATATTGCGAATGATAGGCCAAATTAGAGGACAAATACTGTACAGTGTGATAGGTTAGCTAGTTAACAAACTTTACATATGAATCTTTCTTGTAATAGATCGATTTATTTGTATAATGTTCCCCAAAACCTGAAGCTATGCTGTGAAGTTTCTTCACTGGTTGGTGGCTACCTTAATACCTTTTAAATCTTCTCGAACCATGGGTGGTTTTGGTAAGTTGTATCTGTTGAGGTGCCATTTCTTGTGTGAACATGTGAAATTCTTTTAAATCAAATGAAGTGGCTAAAATGTCGTTAATGTTGTTCCCGCTAGGATCACAAGTGTATTTCAGAGCTCAAGGAGTTCCTTCTTAACATATGCCAGGAGAAAGATAAAATAGGAAACTTGAGATCACTTTTAGGAGAGAAAGCACAGAAGGTGGGTCTCCTGGTTTCTCAACGTGTGGTGAATCTTCCTCCTGAACTCTTGCCACATCTCTATGATGCACTGTTTGATGAAGTTTCATGGGCTACAGAGGATGAGGTTAGATGTTTATCAGGATGGGTGTTTTAAGATGAGCGTACTTAATAGAAATGCTATTATCTTCTTAGTTCTTTAGCTATCAAAAGTACCTATCATTGGTAAACTTATATATGCTTCTTTCACTTTTTGAAGCCCACAGAGGAGTTGCAAAATTCTTTCCACTTCAAGTTTTACATACTAGTAAGCAAAATTTACAAGGTATGAAATCTTCCTTGTGCTGAGTATACCTTTCATATCACTATTCCTATGATTTTTTACTCACATTGGATGCAAATCTACGGCACAAGAATGCTAATCAGAAAAGGTCTTCAAGTGCCGACAAAGATGAGCCAATAATATATATTAAACCAGAAGATGAGATTTTTCATAAGGTATTGATGCTTTGATGCCTGTATGTGCAATTTTCATGTGACTATTGGCTTGTTTTTGTTTTTATGTTTAAATGATTTTCTTTTAAAACACATTTCAGCTGAGCATGTGGTCCTTCCTTTTTCCTTTGCAAACTCAGCAGGTTGCGACTCATGAGGTTAGTAGGACTCAATTTCAAACTTACTATCATTGATCTGTTTTAGTTTAACTCTAAAGTAATTACCTTGTACCATATCATCTGACTGTATTTTTGCAGCTAAAAAATTACCAGTTAACAGGGATTGTCATGGCTGTCAAAGCAGAAAACATTTCCTCATTCCGGCAGCAATTGCAGACTTTGATAAACGAATCTTGAGTTTCATCAGAGGAATGCAAAAGTATTGATGTCGTACCGACTGCATTTTTACTTAAAAAGATTTTGCAAAGCTCACAGTTTTGGTAAATGTTCAGGATGCAACCTGAAAACCTGTGGTGATTTTCTTGCACCAGTTGGGGAAACGTAGGAATGATCCGTTTCAAGAGTCTCCAATCTTGTAAGCATAGCAGATATTTGGACCTGATATAGGTGACATTTTTGTTGGAATTAAATTTGTTGTAATGCAAAGCTAGGATAAGCATTTTCGTTGGGTTCCGTTCTTGAGGCTTCTTCCTCCTCTTACTAGATTATGTGTCGTGTTGTTTAGTTGTATTTGACCTCTAGCCCGACTATGCATTCAACATTGGAAGCTTAGCACTGCTCGATGGTCAATTGATTTCTTGAAAGGCACGCTGCAGTCAGGTTAGACAGTTAATGACTCGATCGTGGGAGTGGAATATTAAATTGTCAGCATGACCATTAACATGACCTGAATGACTGCAGTTGTTAACTATAAGCATGCTTTAGAAGTTATGGCAGTACCCATGCTGGCAATCCAAACCCCATTTAGCGAACTTGTTGCTCTTTCTTCACTTTTAGACGCATTTCATCTTTTTTTTTTAATAATTTCCTTTAGGAAAGAAAACTATTTGGCATAAAGGCCAAAAATCCAAATAAATGGGAGGAATCGGATGTTTGATAGTATATTTTAAATCCCTACTCACTACGGGGTGGGGATGGTTTTGACCCAAGCTGTCACTGCCATCAGCTTAGTACTGCTCCTGCTACATTAAAAAAATCAAAAACTTATCTTTTTACCTATTGCTTGTCAATTAGGTTATTTCAAACCATCGAAGTTTGTCTTAACCATCATTATCTCTTTTAAAAAAAAATTAAATTTAAGATTCAATTTCTTTTTTGTATTTTTTTTTTATGATCCAAAAAATTAGATTACTTCTTTGTTGTTGGATCCTTAGGCCCACAAAATCACGCAAACATCTTATCTTTTAATCAACCCTTTGGTTTGCTCCATTATTTTTGCCTCATAACTTTTTTGTTTTACACAATAGAGGTTTTTGGTAGGAAGAAAGTAATATATATGTTAAAATTAGAAGTGGCAAAAACTGGTTCGAGCTCGAAAACCTGTATGAGTTTGCCCAAGATCGAATCCAGACTAATCTTAATTGATTAAAAAAGTCAAAAGCTCGAAATCGAAAAAACTTGAATCCAAAAAAGTTCAAACCCGAAAAAACTCGAACCTGGCATAACCCGAACCCGATACGATAAAAAATAGAGACCAATCCAATTTGATACCTATAAAAAATCAAATTTATAACCCAAAAAACTCGAATTATAATTATATGATTATTATTTAAAAATAAATAAATAATTGATATACACTTTTTTAGTTATAAAATTAAAGTATGGATAAAAATAATTATTTTTAATAGTAAAATGTAATTTAAAAATATACTATGATAGTATTATTGTGTTAGTGGTAATTTTAATAAAATATATGAATAAATCAAGTTATTTGTAATTAATTATTTGTTATATTAATAAAATTCCAATTTGGTTTCTTATAACAATAATTTATATATATTATATTATAATAATCTTTTAAGAATAAATTATGTAATCTCTTAATGCGTAAGTATTGCTCTAATAAAATTAATTATTTATTAAAAATAATTTATTCATTATCTGTTAAATATAAAATTAAAGTGTAGATAAAAATTTCTAATAGTAAATTAAAGTGTAATTTAATAATATATTCTAGTAGTATTATTGTGTAATGGGTAATTTTAATAAAATATGTTTTTTATACTTTATTAATATTATAATTAATTATATTTAAATAACTAGCATTATATTAATTAATTTAGTAATATCTACTATTTAATATTTTGCTTAGACATTCGATCAATTAATGTATATATAATGTTATTATGTTAATTTGAACATGAAAAAATTAGTATTCAATTGGTGTATAACTGTTATGATATGATTATATCAAATGTTATTATTTATTAATATACTGTCAATTGGTATATATAACTTTTTTAATTCAATATTCTAAATTTTTAATAAGATATTTGATTAATTAGTATGTACGATACAATTATATTTAATGTTATAATGTTAATATTATGATTTATGTACAAATCAAAAACAAAATAAATATAAGGCTTAATAGCCAAATACACCCTCAACCTTTAGCATAAAATGGAATTAAGCCTTCAACGTTTTATCGCGTGGAAATCAGTCCATAAACTTTTATTTTATTATAAATAAACCTTCAACCTTTCAAAATTATGCAATTAAGTCCAAATTTGTTAAATGACACTAACTTCTGTTAGTATTGCATACATGGCATGCCACGTGGCAGCCAACTAAGCTATCCATGTCAGCTTTCATGTTAGATGTCCAAACGACAATTAGTGTCATTTAACAGATTTAGACTTAATTGCATAATTTTAAAATGTTGAGGGTTTATTTATAATAAAATAAAAGTTTATGGACTGATTTCTATACGATAAAACGTTAAGGGCTTAATTCCATTTTATGCTTAAGGTTGAGGGTGTATTTGGCTATTAAGCCTAAATATAAAATTGAGATAATTAGTTGACCAATTATTAATTATATTAAGCTTTTTTAATATATTGAATAATTAATTAACTAGTTATACGGTTAGATTTAATTTATTACTAATTATGTTGGTATTTAAAAAACAAAAAAATTTAAGAAAACTTCTTAAAAATTTAAAATTTTATTAAAAAGCTAATAAAAAAAGTAAAAAAAATTATTGAAATAAGAGTGTCTAAATTTCAATAGCCCAACTTTGATCCAAACAAATGTAATAACCCAATAAATTATTGTTAAGAGTATAAAGTCATTCATATAAATGTTTAATTGTTTAGTATGATTTATTTATAATTTGTTATTTATTTATTTATTTATTTGTATAACTGATACTTTGGATTTTCACTTTCCTTTAGTTTATTATATATATTTTTGGCTCACTTAAAAAATAAATATTTATATAATTATTAATATATAATTATATATTTTATAACAAATGTGAATATTGCAAGAAATTAAAAAAATAAATAATTATTATAAAGTAATAAAAATATTAAAATGTAAAAATTTATATTTATATGAATATGAATATTTATTAAATTTTACCTTTACTTTAGCAATTCTATTACATTTTTATTTAACTATATAAAAAATTAAATTAATTATTATATTTAAAATTATAAATTATAAAATTTCAAAATAATTGACTAAACACGCTAAACTTGCTTGGTTAGAATTGGACCAAACATGAAAATGTTCAAAACTGAAAAAATCCAAAACTAAAAGTATCCAAACCCCAAAAAAACTCGAATTCGAAAAAACTCGAATCCAAAAATAAGTCGAATCGAACCCACCTGAACTAATCCGTTTGCCTCCTCTAGTTAAAATTCAAATCTTGAAATTGTAGAACTCCCGCACGATATAAGTGAAAACATTCATTTGAACTATATTTGCACATGAAAGGAAAGGGTGAGTTTGGCTTTGGGGTAGGATTATGAACATTGAATATTAAATTAACTAAAGTAATAAAAATATGTGATTAAGTGTAAAACAAGTTAAGCATGCCGGTTATATCCTTCCAGGTAACTATCATTAGCTTTGTCTGCTCCCAAACCCAATCGTATATTCTCATGCAAAGTGCAAAGCAACTTCTTTTTCACTTTAATCATCATTACTTGATTTTTTTGGGGATTTTAATTAGTTTAATAATGCAAGTCACACAGCCACTCAATCCATCTCCCCTTTGGCCAAAAAAAAAAATCCATCTTCCCTGCTTTTTCTAATATATATAAAAAAAATGTTTTACCATTGGAAATTAAGAAAGAGTACAAGGGAAGTTGTTTATAGGATAAGGGTTAGACCTTTTCTTACTTGTAGCCGCAAAACCGTTGCCCAAAGTCGGTGAAAACAGTTACATTGAACGAGGACTGGATCAACACAATAAGCAATGATAAGTTAAATTTTTTTAGATTTTCCTTTGTCCTGATCTTTAATGGTTTGTACAAACTTTTGTATATTTAGATTATCTTTCCTGGAACCAATAATAATTATTTTATTAATGCTTAATGACCGTGATGGAGAAGAGCCACGTTCATTGTTACAAGGATCTGGTGGCTTTTCTTTAAAAATAGACTTGTGGTACAACAGTAAAATATGAATGATACTACGATCCCTTGTTGCATTATAATTTAAAGGATTCTTTTTTCTTTTTGTGAATAACTGAACTTTCATAAAACAAAACAAACTAGTACCTCAGTTCACAAGTATACAGAGTTCTCATGAAATCAAAAGAGAAATAGTTCTTAACAACATCCAGTATTTCTTCATGGACGACAAAAGATGAAATTTCGACTCCCAACTTGGCAAGAAAATCACCACAGGAGTTAGCTCCACAGTAGATGTGATGCACCTTGTCCATTGTCAGTTGCTGCATGAGACTCTGCATTCAAAAACAATAGTTGAATGAGAATGAGTAGGAGTGGCTCCCTCATTAACATACCTTACTGCAACTTGAGAGTCCATTTCAACCACAACGCTCAAAAGTCCTCTTCTAACCGCAAGAAGAAGACCATTGCAAAGACCCCAAAGCTCGACATTAACATTGGATAAGAAAATCAATTTTCCTGGAATAACCATGATCAAGTTGCCCGTGGAGTATTTAAAGATACCACCAGACCCTGCCTTACACTAGGTTGCCTTTAGTTGACCCGTCAGTGTTGAGTTTAATAAATGTTGGAGGAGGGGGGTTCCTGTGAGACTCCGTATATTTAATGGAAAATTATCCTATACATTGTCAATGGA
The DNA here is from genome assembly GCA_032173925.1 of Heritiera fomes. Lineage (NCBI taxonomy): Eukaryota > Viridiplantae > Streptophyta > Magnoliopsida > Malvales > Malvaceae > Heritiera > Heritiera fomes. The sequence goes on along the minus strand of JAPDPM010000009.1, from coordinate 30,765,804 downwards.
GTTTTTTAACTCCACAAGCGGGGTTAAGATGATGACATGTGTCTCATTTTATTTATTTTTTATTTTTTTAATATTTTTAAAAAACACATATCATCATCCTAACTCCGCTTGTGAAGTTAAAAAACTCCACTGACAGTGGATAGGATAATAATCCATATTTAATTATTATTTACTTTTATTATTTAATTAAGAATATTGAATATTTTATAATTAATAAATTGTTAATTATATTTTAGGTATAAAGGCAATATAGTAGGTGGGCCCTACTGATTCCCTAAGGTCCAAATAGAGGTGAAACTAGATGGAATCGATATTTAGGACCGAAAATTATGATGATAAGAATCCTAACCTCAAACTCAATTATTTACACATGTTTTGAAAAACATACAACAATTTGAGAAATGACGGTTTAGTCTATAAACCGTTAACATTTTTATGAATAACGGTCAAACTAAATGGATTTTTGACCTATTGTCTGTGTTAAATAATTCATTGTGAAACAAAGTTTTAGAACATATAGATAGATGAAATAAATTGGGTGTAACGGTAGAAATTTACGAGATTTTACGATTAGGAGTATTTTGGTAATTTCATTCAAATAAGTACCTGAACCTCAACAAAATGCCCACCAATGATTAGAGCAAGTTAAATAGAGGTGATTTATGACTAAATGAAATATTTTGGAGGTTGGATAGATTGTTTTCAATAAAGTCAAACTTTAGCGGCAAAATTGGAAAGTTTCTTTAAGTATAAAGGCAAAATAGTAAATTGGCCAATAAAATATCATTACATATGAAATTTCCAGCTTCTTCTTCTCTCATTTTCGGCAGAAACCAGCAGCAAAATTTCCTATATTAATGTGACCTTGTAGGAGAGAGAGAAAGTGAGAAAAACTTAGCCAAAAACACACTAAAATCAAAAGTTGTCTTCATCAACCTTGTTCTCCTCAACCTCTTCTACATTTTGGTGCCAAAATCAAGGCCCTTCATTGGTTTCGATCAAGGTGAGGAAGTTGAGAAACTTAAACATTTTCATAGTTTTCTAGCTAATCACCATGTGTTTAAAATGTTCCATGCTTCTCTTAACTTGAATCATGTTGGAATCATGAAATTGAGCATTTGAGGGTTTCGGTCAACATCCATGGTGCACGAACATGGTGTGTTTTGATGAAAATTTAGTGTAGTAAGAATGTAAAAAATTATGAAAAGTATGAAAACAAGCTTAATTAAGCTTAAATAGAAGAAACACCAAATGTAGGGAGAAGGGACCCATTCGGCCATGACTAAGGAAGCATGAATTTGATGCCATTCAATGTGAATTTCATGTAGGAATGGTGCAGGAAATTAAAAGAACAAGTTTAGATTAAGTAATAAAGCTTAACTTGAAGAAATGCAAAGTGTGGGTTAGATAGGTAGTTTTGGCCAACAAAAGGGGAGGCTGAAATTATGCTTATTTTAATGTAATTTAGGTTCTAAAATAATGTATAAATTATTTTGAGACTAGATACGTGATGGGAATCGAAAACGGAGGTGTTTAGTGCAAGTTGTAGTTTTAGCATCGGTAAAATTTACACTGAATTTAGAGATTTCCATAGACAATGCACTAGTATTTAAATAGTTAAATATTCTTTTAATTAAAGTACGGTAAACTTACCAAGCTGGAATGGTAATTTGCAGCCCCGAGATCGGAAGGTGCTACCGATGCTAACGAATCGAATATCGAGAAATTACTAGGTAAGAGATATATGTATGAAGTGTAGGGATACCTCGTTGCATGATTTGATAAAATTTGCCTTCTATGGAATTGAAATTGATGTTTTGGATTGAAATTGAAAATTGAAAATTGAAAATTGTGATTTGAGATGTGTTTTCGTGCAGGAGGGTTAGGCTAGAATAAACTGTTATGCTGCCGGAATTTTTCTAAATTAGCCTAGACCCCTTCAAAATATTATTTAGCATGATATGTAAAATAAAGGGAATAAATTTTGAGTATTTAAATATTTAAGTTTCAAAATAAGATTTTAAGTAAATTAAATCACAAATTCAGTTTCTGAATAGATTTTTATGAGAATTACATGTTTTTCCAATTGTTTGAATATTTTTGTATCTCTAGATTATTTGAATAAAATATTTTGCATGCTATTTATGATTTTGAGATTATGTGGTAAATTTCATATTTAAATATATTGAATTTTGAATTAAATTCTTATGAATTTATTTAAGACATGATTCATTAAATTTATCTTCGTAAACAACTCTGAAAATATTTATGAAATGTTTTGAGACTGTTGGCCCTGTAGCTACATGTGGGTACATGCATTTTTGTTCCGTTCGGATGCTACTGACTCTAGCCCAGTCTTTAGCTCCCACAGGTGACACCTAGCTAATGCTCACACTATGGCCCCCTTGACTATGGTTATACATCTATTATAGTGTATGTGTCTATTAGGTGTAGCCTAGTCTCTACTAAATTTATACTGGGGTGGTAAATCCTTGGTTAACTTAGATCCAAGCACTCCTAATTTGATTTGGTTTCCGATTTCGCTTATATGTTGTCTATAATTTCTGATTTTATAATATGTTTGGTGAATTATATTTATTTGAATTATTTGTTTGAAAACTATACAAAAATGATTTAATATTGTTTGCAGAGTAATTTATGTTTTTTGAATGATTTAAGCAATGTTTGACAAGCTATTAAATATTTAATGAATTTGTGATATATTTAAATATTTCTGAACTCTCTATAGTAGACTTGGATGTCGAGACACATAAGGTGCTCTAAAGCGTCCTTCTGTACTCCATCCAGTTGTTTGATCCATTATAATATCCTTTCGACATTCGTGCCAAAAGATTTCAATTATGACTTCATGGTTTTCGTATTAAAATGTAATTTTTAAATTGCATATAGGATACAATGTATCAGCATTTGTATATATATTTCTTACTGAGCAATTGCTCACTCCTTTATTTTTCCCACTCCAAGTTATCTACAATAGTCGGGACTGCTTTCTGGAGGACCTGATTTTTGGTATCCCTCAGGCAAGCGTCGTATTTCGTCGAGGTATACTAGTTTTACTTTTATGTATTCAAACTTTTGTATAGTGCTACTTTTATGTACATAATGCTTAAGATGTAAATATTCATATTTTTGTTTATGTATTTAAATTTTGAATCTTGGGATTGTATAAAAATATTAAATTCTCTTTTGAATATAAGATGACACTGCAGATAGCCCAACCGTTTGTGATTTGTATATGTGAAATTAGATAAATATTTGACATTTCAGATCGTGACAGTTCCATCCCACATTAATCTGGATAATATTTCTAATGGGTTTGACTGGGTTCAAACGCATAATATTGGTACCTAATAACTTGGCAGATTAGTCTAATCATATTGCATTTATTCTAGTCCATAATTCTATAAAGCCTTGAGAAAAAGGCTCAAAAGTCTAGTTTGATTGAGGAAAGACCAAGTGGATCCACTACTCCTCAGAATATAGAACGTGGACTGAGTGAGTAGAATAATCGCCTACTCACCGACTACACAATACCTTGGCAGGAAGTGGTTGCCTGACTGCCAATAACCGTCCACTCATTCATGATTTGTGCATGAGGGACATGGATAATATGCAAATAAGAATTGTCTCCTACAAAAAGGAACATCATGTAATAGCAAAGGTATGAACACTCTTATATACTTTTATATTCTCTGATTTCACATCTAAACTCTCTCAATATACCATTATTGACTTAAGTATCAAAGCAAATCCCATTGGAAAAAGCTCTAATGGACTTTCTATTTTGTAAATTGATCCAAGTAGGAAGAAGCTGATTCACTGTCAACAAGCCCACCACCTTTTTGGTATCAACATTTGGTGCCGTTTGTTTGGAATAACTATTATTGGGTAATGGAAATGTTTTTGGAGTTGGTAACAGGGCTGGCAGTGTATTGCTAGTGGTATAAAGAAATTGTTTTGGGTAATATAGATTACTTAAGTGGTGGGAGGATTTTTTCTAAGGAAAAAAGATTTCTTAAGAACATTTATATTATGTTTTCTATTTGTTTTGCCAAATTCGGTGTTTTGTGTCAGGGTTTTAGGGTAAAATAATCGAATAGGTTTTGGTATATCAGATTTGAGGTTACTTACAAAAATGTTGAGGGCATAATCATCAGTAAGGTGAAGCAGGTTCAACAAAGCTTCGAACTCTTCACAATATTCTCCAACTGTGACCCTTTATTTCAAATTCACCCAGTTAGATATGGGGGTTGTATATTTACCATTGCTAAATCTTGATCACATCTCGTTTGTATATTCTTTCTATTTTAGTTCTTTCATAACCTTTTTTGATTTTACTAGTCTTTGATACCATTATAATGCCTATCCATCTAAGTGAATCTTTCCTACGAGTATTTTGTCTTCCTCTATCCACTACCTTAAAATATTACTCAATCTTTAAGTGCCATCCTAAGAAATTTTCCCCATCAAAGATTAGGCAATCTATTTGACTGAGTTTCAAATTGCACTTAACAAAGTCACCATAGTACACTAATTCCCAAGCTCTTCATCAATGGTGCCACATTCCTTACATCACTTTTCAGATTTTGAACTCATAGATTTGAAGAATTGGATTTACATGTAGCTATATCTCTTATGAGAACAAACAACTACTTCAACATCATGCCATTTTCAAATAAATATCCTCTAACCCTTTTCGTAGCTTGCCTTTGAGACCAACCTTTAAATGTTCAACCAACTCGTCCAACTTAGAGGTTTATATATTTTGATCATTTTGTAGTTGATTACCTCCTCTGTAATCTCTTAGTAACTCTATCTAGCATAGCCATAAGTTTAAAAAACTCTGATACCAAATGATAGAACACAAATGGTAATTTAAAGAAATGGATAACAAAAGAATGTAATGTCAAAAAAGCAAAAAGGTAGAGAAAAGTGTCGCAAAATTATTTTTTATTATTTAAATTCCAATAACTACTCTGTATATATCTCGTTTTCAACATCAATCAATTGTTATGATAACTAACTTAACCAACTTCAGTTAATTATAAGTTTACAGTAACTAACATAAACCATCTTGCACGAACATTAACTACGCAATAACTATTTGAATCAATATCCAAGTAGGGCATGCTGAATTGGACTTACATAAAAAATATCTTTAAAAAAAAGATAATTATTACATACACTGACAGTGGAGTTTTTTTACTCCACAAGCAACGTTAAGATCGTAACACATGTCTTATAAAAATATTAAAATAAATAAAACAGAACATGTGTTACGATCTTAACGCTGCTTGTGGAGTAAAAAAACTCCACTGTCAGTGTATGTAATAATTATCCTTAAAAAAATGCGTACTCATTTTAATTTTTATGAAATAATTTATTTCATATTTATATTAATGTAAACATATTTGTTATTTAACACAGACCTAAAAAATTTAAATTGGTATTTAGGTCTCTCTTACAAAAGCTTTGGTACATTAAAAAATTTGGTGGTTTGACGTTTAAGTCCCGCCATTTCCATCCGTTCCGTTTCTTCCTTCCCTCAACTGTCTATTACGCAGTTTTAGGCTGAGATTTTTGTAACATTAGTACTAACATTTAATATTATTCAAAAAAAATGAAAAATAGGGTCAAACAGACATTTTTCTTTCTTTATCTATCTTTGCTTGCTCTTTACTTCCCCTCATTTCATCTCACTCTTCTTTCTTTCTTTGCTTTTCTGAACTCCTATGACTACACGCTCTTCTCTTTGCTTTCATATTCCTTAATTGGGTGACATAGCGTCATCATTGTATAAGAACGAGTTCCCTTTGCACTCAATTCTACCATAAACCCTCCTTTGATTCTTTCTAAAAGAACATTTTTTTCTTTGGAAAAAAATTCTGGGTTTTGTTTATTGACTTCTGATTCTTGGGTTTCACTGTTATTATTCTATCTGGGTCATGGAAAAAGACAAGGTTTTTATGCTGGAGGGACTAAACAGAACAGCAGCACAACAACCTACTTGGAATTCTTGCGGTTTTAGGATGGAAATGCAAACAAATGAGCTGAATTTTGCAGCAGAACAAGTGGGGAGTTGTTTTTTCAATTCCAGTTGGGATGATTCAATGGATCAGAGCGATCCTTTTGAGTCAGCATTGAGTTCCATGGTGTCTTCTCCAGGAGCATCTAATGCTGGAAGTTCTCTCCCTGGTTCCGGAAATATTGTAATGATAAGAGAATTGATTGGAAGATTAGGAAACATATATAATTCTGGTGATATTTCACCTCAGTCTTTCATTAAACCAAATAGCAACACCAACAGTACTAACACTTCCTGTTATAGTACTCCATTGAATTCACCACCAAAGCCCAATCTTTCAATAATGGATTCACAATTCACAGGAAATTTGAATTTCCCGGGTCCTGGAAATCAGTTACCAAATCATCCAGGCCTGACACCATTTTCTGCTGACCCTCGATTTGCTGAGAGGGCAGCTAGATTTTCCTGTTTTAGTAGTAGCGGGAATTTTGGTGGCCTAAATGGTCGACTTGGATTGACTGAGGCTGAATTACCTCAGATATTAGTTCCTACAATGTATTCTGATAAGCTTTCAAGAGTTTCAAGTCACCAATCCGTTAAGGTTACTGGATCTCAAGTAAATGCTCCTGAAAGCAACAAGAACTCACCGCAGGAAGGAAATTCAGGTTCTGAAAAGAAAAACAGTTGGCTGACGAGGTCTTCTTCGCCAGAGAATGCGGAATTTGGTGATTCCAAGGAAGAATCTTCAGTTTCTGAACAAATCCCGGGTGGGAATTCAACCATAAAAGGCCAAAATGATGCCAATTCCAGGAAAAGGAAATCAATTCCGCGAGGGAAAGCAAAAGAAACCCCATCTCCAGCGGCTACTGATGCCAAGGTAATGTAATTCTGTTTTGTAAATTATTAGGATTTATTTAAATTGTACAATGCCGTTAAGAATCTACCGGAAACTAACGTTAGATATCCATTTCAGGTTGCAGCAGAGAATGATGAATTCACCGCTAAAAAAAGCAAGCAAGATGGAGCGGCTGGGAATGCAAAAGAGAAGACAGAACAAAATAGCAATACTAAAGCAGCAAATGATGGGAATCAGAAGCCAAGTAAAGAGAATTCCAAGCCACTAGAGCCGCCAAAGGACTATATCCATGTCAGAGCCAGAAGGGGTCAGGCAACTGATAGTCACAGTCTTGCTGAAAGAGTACGAAACCTTAAGGCTATGATCTGTAGTTATTGATTGCACAGTAATTGAGATTTGTATTCATCTGGACATCTTTTGTCTTCTTGTATTGGTCCAGGTCCGAAGAGAGAAAATAAGTGCAAGGATGAAGTTTCTCCAGGATCTTGTTCCAGGATGCAATAAGGTGAGCAAAACACTCTAAAGTTAGCACTTTGTAGCATTGAGACAATTGCGAGAACTGAAATGGTACTAATTACAACGAGTCTGGAAAATAATTACTAAATTGGGGATAAAAATTGTTGCAGGTAACTGGTAAAGCAATTATGCTTGATGAAATTATTAACTATGTGCAGTCTTTGCAACAACAGGTTGAGGTAAACTGAAAATTTCCCATGTTTCTTTTGCTAATTGTAATGTTGATCTCAGTTTTGAGTGCATGACATTATTTCGTACCATCTGGTATTTTCTGCAGTTCCTATCTATGAAGCTGGCTACGGCGAATCCAAGGATGGATATTAACATGGAAACCCTTCTATCAAAGGATGTAAGTTACTCTCCATGAGATTGTTCTTTATTTATGGTAAGTCATCTGAATTTTTAAGTGACAAGCTTGCATCCATTGCGTGCTGCAGGTTTTTCAGTCTCATGGATCTTTGCCACATGCCCTTTCTTCAATGGACTCTTCCACACCAGCATTCCCTTTTCGAAATCAGCCCCAGCAAGGGCTACCTCTAAACGGTGGCATATCGAATAATACAGAGACTCAATTCTCAATGAATCCATTAAATGCTGCATTGCATAAAATTCAAAGCTTGCAACTGCCTCCTATTGATGGTTTTACTGATGCTAACCCACAGGTACTCAATGAAATCACTTGCCTAGCTAGTAGTTAATTAGCATTTAATATCGTTAAGAATCTCCATTAGAAGCTGAACAAATTGTCTTCAGGTTGCATCATTTTGGGAGGATGATTTGCAGAGCATGATTCGAATGGGATTTGGCCAGAATCAGCCCCAAAGCTATCAAGGTAAGCATAATTGAACAAGACTTGGGAATTACATGTGGAATTGGAACATTCACAAATCAAATGTTTGGTCCACCTTTTGTCTGGTGCAGGCTCAATGGCAGTAGGGCAGGTGAAAATTGAGCTGTAATTTCCATTAGACAGCACTTTCTGATTCCCTTCAGCCCTTCCAGGGGAGAAAGAGAGGCCCTTGTACATAGAGAGGAATTACGGATCGCATGAAATCTTTAGCCCAAAAAAGACAGAAAATTATTTAAGTGTAATCTTATTTCCCAAATTGTTTTTGCAACTCATTCTTCAGAGAATTCTTACTGGAATTCCTGATTTGTAATATGGTAGAACCAATTGCAATGAAGTGGTGCATAAACCACAATTCTGTTTTAAGATTGATCTTTTGTAAAAGGAATCTTGGTTGGGTTGACAGAAGAGATGAATTTTTACGTATACTTCTGTTTCAACCGTGTCTGTTGGCCTTAATTTTGTGAAAATGAAGGTTGATCTTTCAATTCATTGAGAAACTATTTTGGATGTATTTGTATTTTCTTTTCTTTCGATCACTGCCTATAACTTCGGCTAAGATCCTTGCGTTGATTTTGGTTGGTTAGAAGAATATTGACGGAAACTGAAAAAGTGCGGATAATATCAACAGCAAACACAGTTGTGAGGTCCAATGAATTTATCCATTTTCCTCTTTCATTTCTTGGCAACCAAACACACTACAGTGGACCCAAGAGCACGTAGATCGGCTGGCAGAGGGCTGTTCTAGCTTAACCATAGGTCTCGAGTTCGAGTCCCTGGGTATGCAACTGTGTTAAAACTCTTGAGGGAGTGCTTTGCCGCCCTTTGGGTCTTGCCCGGCTCGAATCCGGATTAGTCCTATACCAAAGATATGGGAATACCGGATGGTCTAGACTAAAAAAAAAAACACACTACAGTGTGACAGCCTTCCCATTGCTTTCATATTTAGCTGGAAACTTTGATGTGGGGGACCCTGGGCCTGGGATTAGGATGACAATTATGTTACGTTAAATCGCACAACTAGTGGGAAAATAAATTCTTACTTGTATTAAAGTGGGGACAAATGGTCTCTCGAGTCCAACTGATGATTAAGAATGACTTGTGTTTTGAGCTGGAATCCAAAGTCATTTGCTTACAGGACTTTGCAGTTTACTGTATGCCAATGTGATCAGGATATGACAAGTTTTTTTTCTTCAAATTATCTTAAAAATATAATTGTTCAATGCATTTAAGATTTTATTTTCGAAATACTTTCAACCAATATCATATCTTAATTAAAAAAAAATACTCAGTAGGTTATATGCAACAATTGACAACAGGCAACTACTTACTTTATTTGATTTTTGGCTTTGTTTTTTCTTTTGTAGTGGGGGAATTGAGAAGAGAATCAAAAGCCCAGGTTGACATTAGTGAACTTCTGACTTGGCTGAGGAATCAAAAGAGTGATATGTGGCCTTTTGAAGACAGTTAACCTTTTCATGAAAAAAATAAATAAACTCCTCTGCTACCTTTTGGCCATGGAGATTGATGACTGAAATTGATCAATGCATTTATGTACAAATACAGGATAATATTCAATGTATGAATACTAAATGAAGGCAACCAAGTACAATGTTCAATGATATTTATTTATTAGTCTGTTCTGTAATGGCACTTGATTTTTAAAACTCTTAATGAAAACATGGGCAACAGAAATTAAAGCAGACTTTTCAAGTTCACAGTAATTCTAAATCCCTATTCCCATTTCCCACAACTTTCTTTCATGTTTTTCCCAGTTTTTTTTTTTTTTGGTTCTTGAGGAAAAAAATGGAGAATAATTAGGCTTGAATTTAGGGTTTCTATTCACCACTAGAGTGAAATCAAGGTGATTTTTACAGATTTGTTTCAAATCATTGGCTATATGTTGCTGGTTTGAAATTGAAAATGTTGTCTCAATCAATTGTTGTAATAGGCTGCATTCATTTCTTTTTGACAATACAGAAAATTCAGAGGTCATTTGAAACATGACAACATCCTTATTAACCTCTTTTGTCATTAAAAAATCAGGCATGGTTGATGGAGATGGTTCAAAATATTTCAAGGGACAGGTGGCTTTTGGCTAATATTATTTCTACACGCTTTACATGGATTTGTTCATGTAATCTAACTCTTGTACAATTCCATAACAAATTCTAGGTGAAAAGCTTTAAAGTCGCCGTGTAAATTTCACCGTGATTCAATAACAAATGCATATATATATATATATATATATATATATATATATATATATGCATTATTATCCTATCCACTGTCAGTGGAGTTTTTTAACTTCACAAGCGGGATTAGGATGATGACATGTGTCCTTTAAAAATATTAAGAGAATAAAAAATAAATAAAATGAGACACATGTCATCATCTTAACCCCGCTTGTAGAGTTAAAAAACTCCACTGATAGTGCATAGGATAATTTTCCTATATATATATATATATATATATATATATATATATATATATATATATATCTACTAAAAAATGGAATTCGATCCATATAAAATAAGATATTATATATGATGCACTGATAGTGTATAGCTTTTATATATTATCAGTTAACTATAGGATAACATTTCATTAATGAGTAAAGCCTAAAAGTGAATAAGCCCTTAATAATAAATCTAAAAACTTTATTAATATTTATTTTTAAGGACCTGCATATGAGATGTCATCTTATGATTCATTAATAGTATATGAAAGCTATACACTATCAGTACATCATATATAAATTCATAAAATAATAATATATTATATGTTGAATTTATTTTGATTGAATGACTGCCTAACTATGTCAATTGCAGAATTATTCTATTAAAGACAAGTTCAAAATCTATTGTGATCAGCTTTAACAATAAGATCTGAATTTCCAATCAAAGTTTGGTTCTTCTGTTTCATTTTCCTGTAATTTTGCATGTTAATGAGTATGGTTGGTAGTTAGGCTTAAGGACAACCCAGTTGGATAATTGCCCTGGATATTGCTTTGATAATTTTTTTTTTCAATCCAGTCCACAAAGTTCCCTCAATATAGATTTAGAGAGAATCATATGTACGTAGCTTTCTTTCTGCATTAACAAAGAATATGTTTTCGCTTCAACCTGTGCTTTTCATGTCACATAAAAAGTAACGTTTATCGTTGTACCAATTTTTTTTTTGTTCATAAGAAGATACAAGGGGTAAAAAGATCCAAATCATGAACTCAATTTCTTTTAAAGAGAAGTAATAATCACTAGGTCAAGCCTTAATAATTAAAGTTTTCTCTATTGCTTTGATAATTAGTCAACAAAAAATAGTTTTTTGCACTTGCGATTTGGGAAATGTTAATTATCAAATATTGTTATGCAACAACCAATTAGATTGTATGGTTGAATAAAAAAAGTAGGAAGTTCATACCTGCCTTCAACATCAATGTCACATTGACAATGATGCGAAAGCAAATAATGTGACTAAATCTAACAGGATACCAAAGAATCAATTTAGTGATTTTGATCAAACACTGCAAATGGAAAGCCATCTTAAGTCGAAATAACTCCAACAATTATCTATGCCTTTAACAAAAGATCTATAGATTTTAACTACACTAAATTGAATCCTGACATAAAGCAAAATTCTTCAGCTGGTAGTGAATTATGAATTCCAACTCAAAATGTAGATCTAACTTCAAACAGTTAGGTAAAATTAGTTGCTCCATTGGATTCTTTTCTTTCTCTCTGTTTCAAGCTTTTTGTCCCACTGCAATTGCATTAAGTGACTGAACCAGTTTGACACAAACTTCTAGTTCGGTTTCTGTTAATGTCATCCACTTCATTTAAATAGTTGATGAATTTAGTACAAACTCAGTAGCCAGTACAAAACAATGAAATAACACCTCAATATTAACCTACCTCATTCAAATAAAACATGAACATTTCAAAAATTTTGACAAATATCGAAGGAAAAGTTAATCAAGACGAACTTTTGGGTGTTGAGTCACGTTAAATAACTACCTTTCATGTAAGAGAGACCATACTCGAAGTGAATTCAATATGTTTTTCTGTTTGGAGAAGGAAAATTCGAATCTTGCTTTTTAAACAAAAATCATATACTAATCTTTGAATCAAATGTTCGAATTTTACTTACAACATTATCCATCATGAGGACAAAATTTAGCTTCGTTTACAAGAAAATTTTAATAGCTTAAAAGAAGAAAGTACCCACCAATTAACTCCATTAATGAGGAGAAAAGGGAAGGAAAGGGGGGGTCCAAAGAAGGATGAAAGATTAAGAGAAGAGATTGATGGAATATGTTTCTGTTCTTGTTTTTGTGGGGTTTATAATTAATGATGATTTAGAAGGGTGTCCATTAACCAGGCTGTCACTTATTCCTCTATAAAGCTACATCTGTTTATATACTATACCTTCCTCTCTTTATGTCTCTTTCTTTGACCTCAAGTAGTGTTTGCTGCTTTAACTTCGGTTGGTAACTATCAAAACCTATCATTTTGCTTCACCAAACATCAAACAATTATTACATGCACAAATACAACTTTGGGGGTACTCAACCAAGTCAAAAATATTAAACCAAACAAAGCACGAGATAAAATTTAAGATTTCTAAGTCCTGTGATAAACATGATACAAACAAGCAGTCCAAATCATATTTGATGGTTTTTTTATACAATGGAGGTCTTCAATTTAAGTGAGAATGCAAGTATTTAGACTCTAATTTCAGACATGCAGAACTCCCATGCCTTAAAAGTGAAAACATGACCATTTGAATCTACCTCATAAAATGTTTAGTCTAACCATCTGGTTTTCTCTAATAATAATGACTTTTAATGCATACAAGATTTCATGAACTACCTGGTTTTGAATCTGAGATCGAAAGGAGAGTTTCTAATAATATCTATTATGCTTGCTCTCCTCTTTCAAAGAGAAGTGGTTGGAATTACCTAGATGTCATTTTCAATCCTATTTATTTCTTTTGAATTTGATGGCTTAGTCATTCTAATCTTAAAATAAAAAAAATTAACAGCTGGTGTTGTATGGATGGCCAGGGTTTAGAAGGTTAAATGTTCTATTTTATCACCAGCCATAGCCATAGCCAGCCCCCAGCCCCCAGGCTTTGTAAATTGGGTCTCAAAATGTGAGAAATGGTCCAGAGGTAGGGATAGAACAGATTGATGTCAGAAAGAAAACAAGAACACAAGCTTCTTGTTTTATGGTCTCCAGGAAGTGATAGACCCCTATTATCAGGAAGCTCTCAATGTCTTGTTCTTGTCTACCCATTGAAAAAACAGATGGCCATACACATACTTCTCTCTGATCCACTTGAGGGATTGCCCTCTATCCTATTGACAATAAAAAAAAAATAAAAAAACCCTCAATGATCTAAGGCTTCAACATCTTTATTTGGCTCTTCAGATCTTGTTTCAGGTCCATTGGCTCTACAAACTTTGAGGGTCCACCATATCCATATCACCAGAACATTGAAAAATGAAAAAAAAAAAAGAACAATAAATTCAAGTACAATTTTAATATGGATAAGCAATCATATGTGCCATGATGTTTTTACAGGCATTCTTGCTCCATTTGGTTGCCAAGAGAGGGTAAAAACTACGATGGATAAAAGGATTGGGAAATAAATATAGAATCAAGGAGGGATATATGATAAATCCCTGTGCGAGGCTCACAAGCAGGGCTGAGAAAGGGAAAGGAAGAGAAGAGAAAGAATATCAATCATTCATTCAACTCTTATGAAATGAAAGAATCTGAATTTGTTTACAAAAATGAAGAAGAGAACCAAGACAATGGTCCCCTAGATTGGCAAGAACCGGCTATACCCAGATGCACAACAAAAAAACAGCTATGACTATGGAGGTATATGACAAACTATTAGTAATAAATAATACATACACTATTCTGCAGTTAAACGTGATCTATATATTGCAACGATCATATCCAGAGAACCATGATGAGTTTTCTGAAAACTTTAACTCACCATCCACACCATTATAGAATGGTTCAAATTCTTCTCGCCATCGCTGATCACTGGCATCATGGATCTCACCTGCATCGTACTTCGCAATATCAAAATTATCATAAGCAGGTCGTATTGCTTCTTTGGGTAGACGCGATTCTGCAAGCAGCTCATTCAGAGTGCTAATCTCATGTTCGTGTTTTCGCTTTAATTTATCAATCTGTTTGTGAGCCTTATCAGTTTCTTGTTCTGCTTCTGTTGCTCGCTTCTGCAATTATTTAAAACAGAAGGAAATGAGAGCAGTCTAAGCTTCAACTCCTGTTGAAGATCACATTCTCTTGCAAAGGAAATGAGAGCAGTCGAAGCTTCAACTACTGTTGAAGATCACATTCACTCCCAAAAGAAGCACTATATTTAAAACAGAAGGAAATGAGAGCAGTCGCAGCTTCAACTACTGTTGATGATCACATTCACTCCCAAAGGAAGCACTATATTTAAGACTTTTGGCCACGAAGTAAGAACTCTTGCAAAGCATGCTAGAACAGGTTTTTTATGAGAACGGAAAACTACAAGATAATGAGGAAGATTACTAGTCTAACAGCATTGTGTTATTTATGTACTCTTATTTCAAAGAACAAATATTTCATCTAGAAATTCCTAGATTCAAGTTTAGCACCCTACCTTCAGCAAAAAGAAAATTGAATTTTGTCTCAGAAAGACACTTGTTATAAAGTTGCAACTTCATTGACATGCTCAAAAATAAGAATTGCATGCATTACCTATAGATGTAATAGAGTGATTGGAATGTTTAAGTCCTATGTTTTTAGTTCTTTTACTGTACAATACATGTATGTACATAAGATTTCCACATACCTTTTCATTGTGACACTTTAATTTGTTTAGCTTCCTATAAAAGAACCAACCAGTAACCGCATGATGACTCAAGAAGCTTCAAGAATAATTTCTCTGAGCAATAGATATGTATTAAAAATGTACCAAATAAATCCATCTCGACTTAAAAAAAAAACTCCATGACATATCACTTGTGCATTCTAAACTTGAGGCTATCTGACTTGAAATTAACTTTGAAAAGTTAATTGAGACCTCATTACAGGTGCTTTGTGACAAAAAACTTGGTTGATTGGCCTAAGCATAGGCAAATAAATACTAATACTAATAAATGTTTGTTATAGTTGATTAACAGTGTTTACAACAGAATTTTATTTATAACATGTATGTATAGATACATACATACATATATGCATGCATACACACATACATACATACAAATAATATATATGTATTATATTATACTAAGAATGCTCATTTGTAAAATGAAGGAAAACAAATAATTTTCACATAGAAACTAATTTATACACTCCATCTATCCATCTTGTCACTTTTGAGTTCTAAAATCAATAAATTGAATGACAATGTTACCAACTTTAGTCTTCCATCATACACATTTGTACAACGACAGACTGAACAGACACTTTAACATCTAATTCAAATCCCATAGCTACCACTGCTTAGTTACCAGTTTAGGCAGAGAGCTGAAAACTGAAAACTTAATATGTAACATCTTAAGATCAAGCAGTAACATTAAAGTGCATAAAAACATATCAATAAGTTCACTTACTTGCGCAGCAGCCACAGCTTCCTCTGCTTCTTTTAGCCTTACAAGCAATTCCCCCGCAGCCTGCACTGCTTCAGCAGTATCTCTCAATTGAGCCTGGAGTCCTTTATTCTCATCCCTTAGATATCGCCACTCCTTTTCCCTTTGCACTTTCAATGCAGAAATTTCAGCAGCAAGGGCATTTATGAATTTAGATTCAGCACCCTTGACCCCTGCCCTGGCAGCTGCCTTTTTAACATCATCTATTCCCTCTCGAATTTGCCTATGCCTTGCAAGCAATTGAATATGTTTTTCCTCAAGATCTGCATACTGTTCAAGCATTCTTGCATGTCCCTCCATAGCCATCTGCATTGCTACCTTTAATTCTTCTGCACATTTCTTCTCCATATCTAATCCCTGCTTCCTTTTTTCAGCCAGCAGCCTGCTAGCATCAAGTTCAGTCCTCAATTCTTCTGCAAGAGAAATCCATTTGCTTTCTGCCTCAGTCCACCGAATTCTCTCTTGTTCAAATTTCTCTTCAGCACTCTCCTCACTTGTCTCTGGTATTGCAGTAAGAGGTGAAGGCACATTGGGCTCACATGAATATGTCAACTGCAGTGGAGAATTTTGCCTTCGAGCTAATGTGGAAGAAGAGTCTATATAACACTGTAACTGGTTTCTTAAATCCTGAATTTCTTCTAACAATACTTCCCTCTCACCCAAATCATGAAAATTTCGAAAGCGCTCCAGCTCACCCTGAACTCTTTTCAACTCAATCTTTGTTCTTAAAACGTCAGGATGATTCTCATATTTCTCCTTCAGAAGCTGTAGGCAATAGGTAAGAAATAGATGCATAAAAATGTTGAACTAAAAAAACATAAGATCAAACATATACCTTGTGCTCATGATCGAGGGAAGCTAGCTCTTCTTCCATGAATTCCTCAGTAGGCAATATGCCATCCATAAGGCTCTCAAGGCGAAGAATTTTATCCTCCCTTGTCTGCGCTATAATGGCATTGCATTCTCTCTCATGCTTGTACTGTTGCACCTGTAAATAATAGCAGATAAATATAACGTTAACAACTCACAATGATGATGGCAACAGTTAGCTGCTGGTAAAATCACTAAGAAACGTACCAACCGGTTTAACTGCATTATCTCAGAAGCTTGCTTGGCACAGAACTCTTCAAGAGCCATTTCTCTTCTGATAGAGCCAGCCAAAACCTTCTCCACTGCCTGTGCAATATTAAAGCAAAAGAAAAAATGTCAATCATGTGGAAGATATAATCGGAAAAGCCAGGACTTGAGACTTCTTACCTTTGGAACTTGCTTCTTGGTTTTCTCAGCAGACTCTGACTCATCAACAGGGACTAACTGCAAGTTTGAGCTTTCATTGTCCTCCTTTCCCTCCAGGTTTGTTCTCTGTTTACAATTACTACATAGAAATACTACCAACTTTTCTCCTTGAATCTCATAATCTTGAGGAAAAGTTTGGACTCCAACATCAACTTTCTGAGCCGCAAGGATTGGCTTAGAATCAGCAGGTTTTAATGAAAAATGAAATGATGATCTCCTCAATGCTAAACTCTGATCAATAATCTCAAGACCACGATGAAGGCTAGCTGCCAAATGTTCAGTTGGTGTGAAAGATACACGCATGGCCTCTCGGCCATCATCCTTAAGATCTTTCTGCGAAGCAGTGAACATCGATGATGTCCTCAGACTCTTCCTACTCTGGTTGACTCTAGGTGAGACACTTGGCGTTGGGGATTTAAGAATCACAGGGGAACCCCCATCAGTTGTTTCAACAGTTAGATAACCTGGATTCTCTTTGACACTTTCATCAGCACTAAAAATATTTGAGGTGTTTGTAGCAGGTTCAACACAATCAACAATCATAATTTCAGAGGTTTTAGGCTCTTCGGATACTTCTTCCTCCACGTTCCCATCAGTATCCTCAGCATCTTGTGCTTTGCCACATTCAGATGTGTTACGCCCTGGATCACCAGCACATTCATTTTCAGAGGTGATAATTCCTGAATCTGATTCAATTATCTCTGGTTTGGTCACTTCATTTGAACAACGATATATATCTGCTGATTGCAAACCTACTTGAGCACAAAGATTCTCAACAGCTTCCTCATCAATTTCCATCTCCTCGTCACTATCTTCATCAACATGAGGTAATGTCCTTGGATGATGGAGGCTAAATTTTAACAAATTCAAGCTCCTACGGGCATTCCATCCAGTTGAGTAACTTCCATTCGGATCAGTTTGGTAGCCATTAGCTTTCATTCGATGGAGTTCATCCTGCATGGTTCCGTCCACATTTGTCAGATTCACCCATTTGATCATGTAACTGATGGAAAGGGAGGGGGGACGATTATGGGAATATACCTTCAGCTGTCGAATCACTTCACGCAGAAAATTTACATCATTCTGCATTACTTCATTAACAACTGCCTTGTTCTTGATTGCCTTTGCACGCTGAGCAAACCGTAATGTGCTATATGTTTCACTCTTACAGCTGCATTATTGACTCATGTAAACTTCCATTAAAAATTGAGGGGGGGAATCTTAAATAAAATAAGGGAAGTTGTTGTATTACCTTTGTGCCGGGGAAATTGCACAGACCATTGCTAATTTTGCATTGCCACCAAGAGATTCCTGCAATAAAAATGTCAACTTGGAGTCTCTGTAGGGGATATGCCTTTGCTTTCCAGTCTGGGAAACTTCAGCAAGAATGTTTATCAAGTTCCTGAACTCAAAATATTAAGTAAAATTAGCCAATGGCTAGCAGTATATACCTCACAACACATCCATGAAAACATGCTAATGCAACAAAGAAGCAAAAACATATGGTAGAATCGAATCTGAGTTGAGCAATTGTCTTAATATATATTGCGTATCACATAGCCTTTTTATCTTCTGTAGCTTCTTTTTCTGTATCATCTTTGTTTAACACTGTAATCAGCTAAATCACCTTTTTTCAGCTAGGTTATATTAACTCATTTTTTTATTGTATTTCAAAACTCCATCAAGCATCCCTTTTCCACTCCATGTAATATATGATGCATACAGTTCCCTGTATTCTGACCTGAATAGTACAGATGATTTCTGAATTGTCAGATTCAAAGCAACGGGTTATAAGTATCCAACAATAAAAGGTGATAGTATATACACAGTCCAAAGAACTGATGCATCTTTGTACAATGTGTAACTGAAAACCTGCATCAGTCAAGATGACATGAAATTTGGAGCTCTACTACATATTGCCAACTATTTGAAATCTAAAAGATTTTCCAAATTGCTGATGCATCACACTGTGTCAAAGTCAGAAGATCCACCTTTTGTACGATACAGTAACAACTAGAAGTTGAATCATAAGCAATGCATAGGAAAGAAACAATAAAAAAGCATACCCAAGCTGTGACAGTGAACGATTAATATTCCCTGCCTCCTTTAAGCGCTCCCCTGCAGCACCAGTTAACTTTTGCCGCTCTGAGCCTGCTAAATCAACGAGATTTATTCGGCTTGTTTTAAAGCTACTTACACAATCAGCCACACTCTGCAACAGTATTAGAGTACTTCAGAAACCCTCTGGTATAACTGAGAGAGAAAAAACCATAAAAATAGGAGATATTTTCCCATTGTTGTGCAGATCATTAGATATTTGTAACTTTATTATCTACAAAAAATTAACAAATAAATAAAGACATGGTATTTAAGAAAATTCCCGTTCGCATAGCTGTACAAATTAGTGATTTGATGTCATGACAGTTCTGACCAACTTGTAATTGGAGAAGAGTATACTTGCTCAAATTTATATATTAGAAATAGAAATGAAGTACATGAAATTCAAAGCATTATTACCTTACATTGAGATTCAACAACACAAGTAAAAACACTATGTGAACGAGAACTTTCAGCATTGATACTAGTCGCACCAGTCCTTCTATTTGATAAACCCTGCATCATTTATAGATCAGCTTGTAAGTATAATACCATACAAATTAGTCTATTCAAACTTAACTGTCAATATTCAAAATCCACTTTTATAATGCTGGAATAAATGGATCACACTAATAGGAAATCATAGCATTCTTAACATAAAAATTGAAGATTTTTCTTCATGAGAAACTCTAAAGCGAGAAAATAATGAGCAGTCAAAGCATTGGCAAGATAAAAAAGAAAACAAACCTTTAGCAATAGCTGAGTCACGTCCTTCATGGAACTTACATACTCTTCTGTCAAATTCTCAACATAGACGCCAGATTTTACATCTTCTCTTATCTGGATGAAAATCATACAGCATAAGAAAACCAAAATTTTTCTTCTGAGAAGAAAAGGGTATTGAAAAGCTAAATATAATTATTCATTCTACCTGCAGGTTTCCTTGATTTGGATCCAATAAATCCGTGATTTGCTCATTATAGATCTGCAAAAAGAAATTGGAAAGCAAGTAGTAAGGAATAAGAATAATACAAAATTAAACAGTCCAATTATATCAAAACTAAGAATCACAAGGTCAATTAACTCTACCTCAAGAAAAGAACAGCGACATTGATACTGGAGCTGTTTATCAGCATGCTTACTTTGCTCCTATAAAACAAAGTTCAAAGCACAAACTATTGAAAATGGTCCATTCGTAGCATAAACATTCAGCAATTTCATCGATGAACATAAATTGAAAACTTTTTACCTCATTTATACGATCAAAGAGTCGCTCGAACACACGGGGAGTTAAGCCTTGCTGATCACTTGATAAATTTTCTTCCAACAAAGTGTTGGCTGAACCCCAAATTGTATAAGTCTTTCCACTTCCAGTCTAACGAAATCATGTTATTCAGACCCACAAATTGTTAAGTTACAAAGCAATACAAAAGTAGTTCAAACATAAAAATGAGAGAAATTGAAGAAGCAAGTACCTGACCATAAGCAAACACAGAGCTGTTAAACCCAGCTAGACAATTTTCCACGAGAGGTGCACCTACGAGCTGGAAGATATCTAGCTGCAATTGAAAAAAAAAATTAGGACGTTTCAGATATAAAATTGAACATATGGAAATTAAAAAAATAAGCGTATCGGTGCCTGAGTTGCATCCGTGTTGGCGACTGAGTCAAACGTGAAGGTCTGTTCGTTGATACTCAAAGAATCACTAGTCATTTTCTGAACAATCGTGTCCCCGTCTTCCTCTTCTTTAATCGGAGGCCGCATCCGTACAACCACCTTAAAAAAAAGGAGGTTAAAATTTAAAGTTTTCAAAATTCCCACCTAAGAAATTAAATAATTCAAAAAAGAAAAGAAAGAGGAAATACCTTGACACCGGAATCGGAAATTCCCGAGCCGGCGTTTTCGGGGAGGGTTTCCGTATAAAGTTTGCGTTTGAGAGGGTTGGAAGAGGGCGGGCGAGGTGGCAACGGATTCTTGATCTTGGGCATTACGGAGGCGGAGGCGGGGGAAGGTTCGGAGTTGGGATCGGGAGGCGGTGCGTTTTCTTTGGATGATTTTGGATGTTTACGTTTGGATTTAGAAGGGGTGAGGTTTGGGGAAGAAGGATTCTCCGTCGGCTCTCTCAACGCCGTGTTTTTTGGCAACATGAAATGCTTCATTTTGTTTTGGTTGAGACAGAAGGAAAGGAGAGGAAAAAGGGAGAGAAAGGGGAGATTAGGGCAAGGAAGCGACGGAGATGGAGAGAAACAAACAAACAAAGAACAGAAAGAAAGAAGAGTGGAAGTGAGAGAAATGTAGCCGTTAGAGAGAGAAGGAAGTTTGAATTTTTTTTTTTGAAATTATGTTGGATCTGGGGCGGCTTTTTTATGAAATAAACCTAGGTGAACCCATTGACGGGCCCACTTTTTAATACGACAGCGTTTCCTTGACGGCCCAGAATTTACTGGGCTCGTTGTTGTCTTTTTCTTTTTTCTTTAATCCAATTAGTCAGTTTATTGTTATTAAATTTAGTGTTGTAAATGAACCAAACACGAACGAACGAATGTATATTCCTGTTCGTTCGTTTATTTTTTAGTGCCGTTCTTTTTCGGTTCCTGTTCGTTAAAAAATTTGATTGTAACGTTCGAGCTCGTTCGTTTGTTTCAAAAGGATTGTTTGTTAAATTTTCATGAATATGTTTGTTTGCCGTTCGCAAACAAGTTCGTTCGCCATTTCACAAATGTTCATGTACATTCATGAACATTTGTTCACGAACAAACTAGATATGAATACAATATATAAAAATCATATATAAAAATTAAATCTCACATGTAAATTAAAATCACTCAATACTTAAATACAATACAACTTAAAGTCTGAAAAATAATATCTTAAAAAAGTTCGAAAATTAATACTAAGAGTTGGTGTCGCCATCATCCTCCCAATCATCTGATAAAATAAAATGAATAGTATTAGATTTAATATTCATACTTATGATAAAAGAGTAAATAAGTATAATTATTGAGATAAATACCTGCCCCCAAAACAGTGGAAACTGGAACCCAACACAACAAGATGTAAAGAACAACACTAACATTACATATATCTACTTTTGGTCCATAAAAACAGATTTAAAAATCAGAATTAGCAATATAACCCAAGGAATTTAAACAAAAAAGTATTTAGAAAATCAAAATAGCTAACTGCATAACATTTTAAAGCCAAGCACAACTCACCTAACCCCTCCAAGTAATCAAATTTCAAACCGAAAGCTTTTCAAAGTTTAGAACAGAGGAATTTCTTTAACTTCTGCTTTAGCCTATATAAAAAATTTACATTAAAATATTACAATATTTGAAATATAGAACAACTAAAATTAAACATTAAATTTACTTACTTTTGTTTTCCTTTTGAGACCGTAGAAGTTTCGATACCAATCACTACCACAGAGTAACATTTGCACTGTATCAGTTCCTAAAGAGGAACGATATGCATCAATAACTCTACCACCAGCACTAAAAGTTGATTCTGAAGCCACCGTAGTAATCGAAATTGACAAGATCTCACAAGCCATTTTTGAATATTGAGACAAATTCAAAGGCTTAAGAAAGAATGACTTCTTTACTTGAATTTTTTAATATTAGCTTCAACCTAACAACAAAATACCATTGTTAAGAATTGCAATATCTAGTAATAAAATATAACAAGTATCAAGTATATTTACCAACAAGAATATCAAGTACATAAACTCTAACTCCTCTAATCATCCAATATCTAAGATCCATCATTTTTCAAAAATGCAGGGAAAAAAAGAAATTGTTGAATCACTGTTTGTTGCAAAAATGCAGAAAATGTTCATTAAAAAGGAATTATCATTACCAGGATTGAAAAGCTAGGGAAAAAAATAGTAGGCAAGAGTTTAAAGAAGTCATGCAAGTGTTCTTCGAGGCTAAAAGGTCTTTGGCACTCTGTTCTAGCAATACCAACTCTATTCAAAGGACATAGG